>JAFMSR010000016.1:34403740-35833717 GCA_022818135.1 Saxidomus purpurata
CAACACTTCTGAGGCAACATACTCTTCATATCTTTCAACATTTAACCATTTTTATGGTGAATGCTCTAAGTTGCCACAACGTTTTGATTTCTTTTTACAAATACATATAGATCTTGCATATAACCACGTCTGGCAAAACCCGTATCAAATATAACTATTCTACAACGTAAACAGATAAATCACACTTACTATGCTGTTCCAAATTCCTGCTTAAAACTTGAAATAAAATGACGCGGAAAACGTGGTAAAAATTAAAACAGTTACTGTATGCCTATTCGGTGGCGACTTCTGGTTGGATACAGTCTGAGTTCGTATACTGTGATACCAGAAGGTATGGAAATGTATTTCATAGTTATGCTTTTTTTTCACAAAATTTTATTTCTAAAAAAGTTTCTTTTTTTGCAATATCATTACAATCAATTTCACCGCCAGTTAGACATCTTTCATCATTGGTCATTTAAGTGCTTGGATTTTATAAAAACATAAAATGATCATTGCAGCAGTCAGGAACGTAGATATTCTACGTTCCTGCAGCAGTAGTACATTTTTGCAAATGCTCTATATTCTATTAAGGATATATATAATACACTCAAAACAGATTTAAATTTTGAAGTTTTTGGATATAGAGAATATTCAAAATTGAACTTTTTTATAACATGTTTATATATCTTAAAGGTTAAAAAATGTAGATAACTACATCTTATGCTAAATGTACATGGAGTTCATGGTTGTTATGCTACAAAATACAACTTTATTACTCTTGCGGTATCCGGCGATTAATTAAGCAAGTTTTATATAAAACTGCATGACAAAATTGATTCCTGAGCTAATTTTATAATTATAAAAACGTGATACGGATATAATAAACTCCAGATATAAGGAACAACTTTAAAAGGTCCCGATGAATTCGTTATAAAGTAGTTTACTGTACATCCAGTTACTATGATCTCAGATTGATCAGGAACGCAAAAAAATTGTCATAATATTAAGATTTCTTGTTTGGCAGACACAAGTTTTTCACTGAACATACGGTTGTGATTTATTTGTGAGTCGGATTTCTTAATATGATGATATAGGACTAAAATGCAAATATATTGTTTTATTTTACCCCTGAGTCGACAAATTTCCTTAGTTAGGGATGTTATAATACTTTCAATTGCACATGATTTAAAATAATATCCGTTTTAGGGTCGTTAATATTCAAATTAACTTAATGTTGGAATATTTGTCTAGACTTCTTATTTTGCTTAACTACTTCAGCAGAAATCAAGATTGTACGATTTAGCGATTTCTAAACATTATGCGTTATGAACAACGCTTTTGTAGTTCTGCTGACAGTAATAAACCATAAAAGCTATCATAATACAGCTTGTCTGCGCATCGGAGATTAAATGCGTTATTTATGAGACACTTTCTTAAGCAACAGACACCCAAAGTGCACTTTTCGTCTTTTATGATGATTGTATATATCAGGAACCTAGAATCAACGTTCCTGCATATATACAGATAAACACAACAGTTATTTGCAATAAATCTATAAACTGATGGGTGGGGTGTTGTTTATCTTGTTGTTGACTTGAGCCATAAAAGAAAATTTGGGAGGGTATGTATGAAGGTGGATTAAGTATATGACAGAAATAATTGTTTTTTTAAGGAAAAAGACACAATAAACCTCACATTAATGATTTTCTGTTCATCACTGTAAAAAAAAGTTAACATCTTGGACCAGCGGCTTATCCTCAAAAAAGGTTGTGTCAGTAATCAATATAAATAAAAAATCTGAGTGACATCTCAATATAGCAGTGAAACAAGATTTACTTATGATTGATGACCACAAATAGTGAGCTCTTATGAAGGTGAACACAGGTTAATCTTTTGGTTAATGTACAATGTGCTGTTGTTTCTCTGCTTATAGACTTGGCGCGGTGTATGCAGATCGTATTAGTTATTATATGCTTTTGATCTTAAGCCCCTAAAATGCTGTATTTCAGAAAATATTTGTATGCATCTTGAAAGCATGTTAACATATAATTTTGTTTGCTTTTATTACAGGGAATGCTAAGATGTTGAAAAGATGCAAGCTTGGGGCTGATGAAACTGTTAACTATGTGAACCTGTACTACCTGTGTCGTCTGCCTAACAAAGACAGCGAAATAATGGTTCTCTTATGAAGAGAATATAAATAAGTTAACATTTCTATCATTTTGGCTTACAAACATCTGAAAATAGTTGAATTGATATTCTTGTACTACTGAATCAATGATAATGTCAACATTATACTTTTTTATGTTGAAATCTATGCAAAGATAGAGAGAGATAGATCATAGAGCTTAATTGAAATTGTACTTGTGATTTTGTGTACATATTTAGGTTATAATGCTAATTTTAGGTGACTTATTGGTTCGTTAGACCGGGTGTAATTTGTATGTAATGTCTTTTTTATTTTTCATGCACATTCTCACATTTTGTGTCTTTTGAATTAAATTTACTAATGAAATGGAAATGAACAATCAACATGATCAATAAATTGATTTGCAGTCATAAAACAAGTTTCTTATTTCTCTACAATTATCATGAGAAAACCCATTGAATTCTGTAAGTACCATTAGTTAAACTGCTCAATATGGTATGTAAATGAAATTATTAATAATCTCCATTATAGTTAAATATGTTTAATGTTCTGCCAAAACATTTTGTTATACATGTATAAGGTTTATAATGAAACTGTGGAATTTAAAAGTGACTAAAACCAAATCAAAGATTTGTCAGTCAGGACCCCCTCACCTTTCCCCCTTAAGTAAAATATTTATACTTTTTTGTCTTGTTAAGAGATATTAAATAATATTATATACATGTAACTATTCTTACAACACAGTCAGCTGGTGATCTACTACTGACTATGTCATAAAGTACCAGGTGTCCACAAAACCCCCTAGGGCAGTATAATCGTTTCAAAAGGATTAAAACTATACAATACACAGAGCCATAAAACCCCCATGAACACTCCAGTCAATCACAAAAACAAAGAATTAATTGTGATAAGTTTCTAAGACAACATGTTTTGAAGGAAACAAACTTCAGTTGTTTAATAATATCAGTGTGCATACACAATATGCACATTGAGCTCCATCAAAGATGAGAAAATCATATATCTAATAATTGAATGTTAGCAGAAGAAGAAATGGTTATGCTTCTATGGAATAAAAAAGTTAGGCTCACAAAATGGTATTAATATCCAATAACTTGTTCCTAATTCAAACAGGTCTTGGAAATGATGTACTTATATCAATTTTTTAAGGTACATACATAGACAAAATAGCCATATTTTATTCGGTTGTATTTTTTCATCTGTTCGACAGAAGCTGACATACGTAGTAAGCTAGCTCAAGTTTTAAATAGTCCCCTAACCCAACTAGCCAAAGTAAAAAGGAAATTTCAAGAAGTAGACAGAATGTTATCAGGATATACTTACCTACTTCGATGGAAATTTAATTTTTGAAAGGAAATGAAAACTTATTGTTTGACTATGATGCTGACATTAATTGACACTTTAATTATCTATTATTTATTTAAGTTTATCTCTTTTATAGATAGGAAACACTGCATGTAACTTGTTTCTAAAATTTGCAGAGCCCCGACTGGGATTCAAACCGTTGCAGATCTGTTTGAGCAGTATATCCACGCAAAAAAAAATTCCTGAAAATTGTACTTTTATTCAAATAAATCATGTTCTTTATTTTAGATAGATCACAGTATAAGCTCTGCCCCAAAACACAGAAATACAGTAGGGTTTTCAGGAGCCATAAAACAACTTGTATATAATGTCCACTTTAATTTATTGTTTTTAAATCATAAAACAATTTTTTATCACAGCTCCGATAAATAGAGCTAGGTGATAAGGTATAACAATCAGGAGCTGCAGATGTCATTGATTAACTGCTATTCACTTGTAACATGAAACACTAAAACCTTCAAGATCACAATCATTACTGAAGAGTGTACTTCAAAATCCCCTTGGTCCAAAAATGGCATAGTAGTCATAATCCCCTCAATGAATTTTACAAGTGGAAAAGCATATATTGAATAAAAAAAATTACTGAATGTTTCATTTGTCTCTAGTTTAACTTTCCTATAGAGAATGATTCAATACAATTAAAATGTAAAATCCATTAAGGGGATTATGACTACTATGTCATTTTTGGACCAAGGGGATTATGACCAAGGGGATTTTGAGTGTCTCCCATTACTGAACACTGCTGAACTCAAAGTCGCTGTATTTTACTATAGAGCGAACTGACGCAGCCACGTTTCTTCGTGAAAAAACATATACAGAATCCCATGTTGTCCGAGCACGTGAGGCCACTACCATATTCATATGTTCTACCATGAAAATAAGTGCGTGAACAGTATTCAAACATAAAAATAACAAAACATCAATACTAGGGGCTATTACCGGTACAATTCTCAACTATGCACAGGACGACGACCATGTGTTTACGCCATATTTATGACTTTATTAGCGTTTAATGCATGACACTGTTAACGCCGTGCTGCATGAAACTTTACACAGGTCCATTGTTTACATGGCCCTGCAATGCGCATAAATGAAAACGGATTCTGACAGCGTTAGCCCACCATCCCGTAACTTGGCGGACGTTTTTTTCATGTTATAACATCTGTAGAATCACACCACGGAGTGATTGTTTGTGCCCGAACCCGTTGACAAGGCCACCAAAATATACCGAGTGTTTCTGCAGTTGTTCACAAAAAAAGTTCATATTTTATGCTAGAGTATAAAGTATTATCAATGTATATACCAAGCGCTTTTTGAACTGATACGTTTTCAATGTAGGACTGGTTTATTTTCAAGAGCAAATTTAGAGTACTGTCGCTGAAGTGTGCTTTATTTTGTTTCGTAGTTAAAATCATACATTTGGTTTTAGTTGGGTTTAAGGCCATATTATTATTTTGGCAGCACCACGTGTTTAAAGAATTAAGGTCTTTTTGAAGATTTCTTTGTATTGTATCAATAGCAAACCCTGTTTCATATAGAGTTGAGTCATCAGCAAAGAGCTCAATGTTACCTGAAAAAGTTTCAAAGGATATATCATTTATGTATAATAAAAATAAAAGAGGCCCTAGAATAGAACCCTGGGGTACACCCGAGGTAATTTTCATAACAGTTGATGTGTTATTTCCTGATTTTATGATCTGCGTTCTATCCGAAAGATAAGAGTCAAGAAGTTTGATAGCTTTTTCTGAAAAATGATAAAGCCGTAGTTTATATAAAATAATTTTATGGTCAACTAAGTCAAATGCTTTTCGTAGATCTAAAAACACTGCACCCACGTATTTCCCAGAATCAATGTCTTTTAGCCAGGTATCTATCAAATGCGTTAAAGCAGTGTGGCATGAATGCTGTTGTCTAAACCCTGACTGATGTTCGTGAATTACACGTGTATTTTTGAAGTTATTTTGTAACTGAAGAGCAATGTGTTTTTTAAATACATGTATTTTAGAAACTGTAGGCAAAATTGATATTGGTCGATAATTGCCTGTATCTTTTTATCACCGCTTTTAAAAATAGGTAAGATATAAGCTTCCTTAAGGGCGTCTGGAAACACACTTTGGTCAATACTTTGATTAGTGATATAAGTAATGGATGTTGTTATGTGATCGCCACAGTATTGAAGTATCTTTGGACTTATGCCATCTATGCCTGTAGATTTATAAGGATTTAGATTATCAATTATTTTCTTTACTTCAAAAGCTGTTATATACTAAAACATGCAATGTCTCAGTTTATTGTTTAAAACTTGTTCAAGGTTAGAAAAGTTTTCAGCAACGAATGTTGATTTTGTAATTATGTTGGATATGTTAATAAAGTGTTCATTTAATGCGTTCAGTATGTTAAGAGTATAGTATTTTATCTGCAATATAAACTAAAAGTCCTCCTCCTTTTTTGATTTTCTATCTTTCCTTTCGAATGAAAAGTCATTAATATTCAAAAGTGTATTTGCAGTGTTTTCATTAAGAAACGGTTCACACAAACCAAGTATATTTGTAGAGTTTGGTAATGACAAGTGATATTTTATTTCATTAATTTTAGGTATTACATTTTATATGTTGAATGTTAAGGCTGGCAACATGTAATCCTTTTCTGGTGAATACGAAATCATTTTCCGTTATAATATGCTCATGTTTCATTTTGTTATTATTATGTTGATTTTTATAACTATTAGTGACAGAAATATTTGCTATATTTATGCTTTGGATATTTGTACAAGTTAACACAATATCTGACACACCACCTTTTAAATTCGGACTATCGATGTAATAATTAAACTGCTGACAGATACAAGTATTTTAACGGAATTTGAAGAGCCCTAACGGGCTCGGGCACCAACCGTCCCTCGGGTTTCTGCAGATGTTATAACACCAAAAAAACGTGCGTTTACCCTACAATAAACTTAATGAACAACTTCGTACAGCGTATTCCTTTTGTATTTTCTGATAAAAAAATGAGTAAACTCTCTTTTATTATGAAACTCTAATTACAGCGTCCTTAGAACATTTTAGATATGAATATCGGTAATAGAAATTCAGAAAGCTAAATATTTGTCAACGAAATTTATGTCTGCGGTTAAAAGGATCAGTTTGCTTTTTAAAGAGGAATTAGGTATTAATGGAATCCATTTTGTAAATAAAAGTATCAGTAGGCGTTCGAAGGATCAGTTTGTTTTTTTTCAGAGGAATTAGATATTTATGGAATCTATTTTGTAAATAAAATACCATGCAGACGCGAGAATCGGAAATTGAAAGACTTATTGCCATTTTATTAAAAAGTCTTGAAACTGAAGTTGAATTACTTTGAAAAATTACCGTCGGAACGGACGTCAACAGATTTGATATCGTGGCAAAATAGTCGGCAGTTTTTCTTAGTATTTTTAAAACTCGAGGGCCAAGGTGACCCTATATCGGTCACCTGATAGCTAATTATGACCCAATGTGACCACAATTTAATCTATAACTTTATATCATAAACACAAACATTCTGTTCGACCTTGACAAGACAAACATTCTGTCAAATTAGCTATTTGCTAATTGGCTATAATATGTAACTCCTATAGTATCAACAACGTTTTCCTTGGAATTGACCTGGTGACCTAGTTTTTCATCCCACTTGATTAACACAAATAGGCTGACCAAATTGCATGACGATTGGGTATTGAATGTAGCCTCCTGACCGTTAAAATTGTTCTAGTGACCCCAAGTCATTTAATTTTAAACCTAGCCTAGAGGTCGTTTGAGTACACATTCTGACCAAATTTCATGAAGATTGGATATTAAATGTGGCCTCTAGAGTGTTTACAAGGTGTTCATTTGATTTGACTGTGTGATCTAATTTTTGACCCTAGATGACCCAAATTCGAACTTGGTCTATAAAGCATTGAGACAAATAGTCTGAACATTTTGTATGGTGACTGGGTAATTAGGGTGACCTCTAGAGTGTTTATTAGGCTTTTCTTTGATCGTGTATCCTAGTTTTTAACTAGCCGACCTGATTAGCTCTTGACCTAGACATCCTTGAAGAAAGCTCTCTGACCAATTTTAATGATGATGAGGTTGTTAATGTGCCCTCCATGACATACACAAGGTGTTTAAATGAATTTACCTAGTGACCTAGTGTGTTTCCGAATTCGACCTAAATTTTATCAAGGTAGCCATTCTGACTAACTTTGCTGAAGTTGCAGTGAAAAATGCAAACTCTGTTGCAAACACAAGCCTTTCTATGATTTGATCGAGTGATTTCAGATTCATATTCAAACTCGACCTAGATTTCATCAAGGCAATTATTCTGACCAGGTTTCAAGAGGATCCAATGAGAAATGCAAGTATGTTGCATACGAAAGGGTTTTCTATGATTTGACATTGTGATCTAGTTTAAACCCAAGATAATCCATATTCAAACTAGAGTTCATCAAGGCAGTCATTCTCACGAAGTTTCATGACGATCCAATGAAAAATGCAGCCTCTGTTGCATCCACAAATTTAAGTGTGGAGATGCATGATATAAAAAATGAGGCACGTAAAATAGATATAAAGCTATCGCTGAGTGAACTGTAAAGAGTATTACCTATAAGTTACTGCTAAAACACACAAAACTATTTACCGGTTTTTGACGTAAATGTAAGTTTCGATACGCCTTACACTGGGTATGTATGATACAAAGTGTATGTATATACAATATATAAATATTTCATGTTGTTTGCAAAATAAAATCTAAATATGGCAAACAAGAACTAGCTTTAAAGAAGGTGGTCGGCACAGTTCTGATGATATGAAAGGGATTGGTATTTAGATTTAAAGTAAAAAGTCTTCTTTAATTTTAAAGTTTAATTTTTATGCAGTCAAAAGACGCCAAAATGTCGCAGGGTGAGAAAAAGTGTGTATCCGGACCGCGACGCGAATACACGCCCCTTCGCTTACAAGGACGTAAGAGCGAATGCTCTCCCGACTGTGCTAACCGGCCTTCCCTGACATGTGCATCAGAAAAAACAATGAATACTTGTTTTTCTTATCAAATATGTTACTCAAAATATTGACCGTTTTTCACCAGTCGAGAAAATTTTATAATTAACATTAGTTTGGCGGTAACAACATATTATGTTGATAGATATGAACTATTTACGTACTGAAATTATAAAACCATTCAAGAAAGACTGAAAACACAAGAGCATTTGTTTAACCTTTTTCTTTCGGTATTATCCAATTAAAAGCTGCCTTACAGTGTAAAATTCTCAATTCAAAAAATGTTATAAATTATATTTGTCATTTCATTGGCGGTTGAAAAGTTCCAACTTCCGGTCAAAAGCGATCTTAATACTTTACATATTGAAATTGCAACAGGTTATTGCATGCATCAACAAAGGTTTTGCCTGATTTCTTGAACGAACCATTAAGTAAAGACAATGATAATTTTGTGTAATCTTTGAATATTGGTTTGAAGACAAATTTAGGTACAAAATTTTTATCCAGCAGTTTTGTTTCATTTATCGAGATGCATGACGCAAATTTATCCTGTAGAGAGGAATCAGTTATCTTGAATTATACCTTACTTCAGATATCACCAAGTGCAGCATCCATCCACTATCATCCTAAAAAAGATAATCAGTAGAAAACGGACACATTTTAGCCGACAGCTGTGCTGTCAGATTTGACAATTACTTTCCAAAGTGTTTCACTGTATGAGCAAATCTCTGCTTTATCCTCGAACGTTCCTTTCCGATCAAACAATGATATTGATTGGTTACTTTTAAAAGCACTGTGTAAATAATTTATAGTATTAAAGGGACATACCCTGCATCTAGCAGATTATATTCTTGAAACATAGATAATGTGTTCAATAAACGTAAAATGATAAATAAATATAATTTTAAAGAACAACATATATCGTAAAATGCTTCCTTTTACCACAATAAATCAATAAAGATGTACTGTGTAATTAATCGCATCCACCCATTAATTGTACAACAAAAAAACAAAAATAATATCAAACAGGGAATGCCACGTACCAAAAACTAAACTCTACATTGGTTATTGAATGGTTTACGGTACTGCATCATATTTTAAAACGCTGATTTGATCGAGAATGACTGGAATGCATAGCTTAAACTTTTAGGTAAGTTATAATACTTCAGAATGTTCTATTTTTTTGAGGTTATTTAGTTTGACATCGGTTATAGGGTATGTCACTTTAAACACTCAGCAAGACTGTCTCAAAGGAACAGTAGTTTTTTTCGTTCCCTTGCACTTGTAAATAAGTACAACAAATAAATCACACACCTAATAACACACTTTTGTGTTTTTATTGTAGCAGGACGTATCATATACCTTTTTCGACGGGATCAGCTGAAGTCTTGTAAAATAAAAGCTACACCCACAATTGCATTGTACATTAAGAACACTTGAAAACGACATTGAACACGATTCTACCGGGTTTGAAAATGTTCAGATTGCAGTTGTTCCCGTATATGCCCCTGAAGCAGAGATGCCATGGTCAAACACAGGCATTTTGACATATGCAGTGAACGATTTAGCGAAAGAAAAAAAGGAGAAAAATAGACAGGGTATAGATTTGTCTTGAAAGTTGTTTAACCTAATGTATTTCCCTCCAGTCATTTATGTAACCGAAATAAGGGCAAAACGTTTTTCGTTCATCACAATCTATTTGTTCAATCCCTTTATTGTCTTTTAACGCTAAATCTACGTTGTTGAGAGTTTTAAGAATATAACAATTTGAAATTAACTATTTAAATAGTTTGTGAATGTAAAGTTAATCAATGGTTTTAATCGTCCATTAGCGTGTCTGCGTACAAAATGTAACATCATCAAACTATGATAAAAGATAAGGAAATGAGAAACAAACTACAACTCATATAACGTAATACAAATGTATATAATTGTTTGTAACGTGAAAAGACACAGATACCTTATAACCAGGGCATACAAAGTAAAACGATGTATAATAGATTTTATAGTCTAATCCATATACTAACAGAATACAATACATATAAAAAACATGTCAAATATAAAACAGTATATGGCAATTCCATACAGAATTACAAGAGACCTTTTAATATAATATAATCATATACATGTACATACATACAACTGAGCTTTAAAATTCTGTTACCTAGTCTATTTTACAGTAAAAATGTAAACATATGAAATTACCCTTTAAGCTTTAGCAAAACGCGACACAGAGCTATCAAATAGGTTATATGTTATTTCCTTTAGCAGGTAAGCTGTTACAGCATGATAATTTAAACCTTGATATAAATATGCCAAATTGTTTCTTGTTTGTATGAGATAATTTATGACCCAAGATGAGTTAACATCTAGCCCGAACATCTATGAAACTAGAGTAGATGGATTTTAAAACTGTTCCCATTTTAGTTCTGGGTGAAGAGCGTCATTCTAGTGCTAAGCGTGATGAATTGTCTTTTGTGTGAAAAAACTTTAAATCATCAAGCATCGGTTGGAATTGTTTTACATCACCTCCACAGACATTGCCTTTATCAAAAAGAAGCACATTTACATTAAAATAGATTTACATCAAAATTATGTTTAACAAAAATATTTACACTTTGTAAACTTTGCCCATGGTGCTGTTCGATGTTAACGACATCTAGTCAGAACAAAACTAATCATTTGTATCTTTTTTTTGCTATGAATATGTGACATATCTTTCTATATACAGAGCACGGTTTTAGATGTTTTTGTTTTTTCTTTCAGAGTAAAGAACTCGTTCTAACAACAAAAACTTATCGAAATTTGATTATTATACTGCCTTTGTCCAAATATTCAATATATTAATACATATTGGAATTAAAAGGTGTATTGCTACAATGTAAACGGTTCTATAAAAAAGAATTTGCCTTGACAATAAAATTTTTAGTGGGCAATTTTGAAAACGACTCAGCGTTTGCCCCTGACAGTTTGAACAACCATTGGTTTCCCCTTTGAACTCGGCTTAAAAATGGGTTAAAGGTCATTTACGTTGCCTTATATGTGTTGATGCTGTAAATCATTGAAATACTAACGGAGGCAAAATTCATAATATATTAATTACCACGCCATCAGGCACACTTAATCAATTGATCCGCCAATACATAAAGCTCGCGTTTACATATCAGCGACAGTGTAAACATAATTCATTCTGCAATTATAGAGCAACTAGCAATACGACCTTTTCAAAGTATGCCTCACTCAATCAGCCAGTTATACTTCTAAAAAGATAAACGGCGTATACATGTATACATAAACATCGTTTCGAGGAAAGCTATCAATATGCAGTCTATCTTTAGATCGGCGATCACGTGATCAAAACTTTCGTATTTCAGTCACAACGCGTCCATTCTTAAAATTCGAATGGTGCAAACCGATGAAAAATGGTAAGAGACCATTAAATATTTTGTGTAGCCTACTTAAGTTTCAAAGTATTTTAGGCTCTAAGAATAAGCCTTGGTTTGATATTTATCTTTTCAAAGGATTTCTTAAGTAAATTAAAGTGTAAGGCTAGTAGACAACTTACACGGATGGTTATCTCTCCTTACCAACACAAAATGTGATGAAATGAAACTGTTGGGTGCGAACTGCCGATGTGGTGCGATTGTGAAAAATCAATAAAAATATGAGTTTGAATTCTGTAAATTTTTTTTGTTTTTTTTTTTTGAAATATTTTTAAAAATCTTCTAGGTTAAGTTATCTGCATGCCCGTTGGCTCGTTTGGGTGGGATGCCCCTTTTAGAAAAAAAATGCTGCATTTGCTTTCTTTTATGATTTCTGATCGGATAATGTTGTTGTAGGAGTTAAACGTCCACTTCAAAAGTACATTTGGTCAGTTTAATAGGCAGCTAGTTTCCCTAACATCGTCCTAGAAAGTTCTAGTACTAGGTTCCGAATCTTTGCAAGCCATTTCCAACTTCCATTCTTAAAGAGACAAAGTCTGAGGTTACAGTGATTTCAAGTCAACTTTTCTAACGAGACGGAGCTGGTCGGACATCATTATGAAAATAATGACCTGTATTATATGTTTTATGATGTTAGCATATGTCCCTTACGAAAACATAATGCACCACCACGTAAATTTTAGGTTTCATGAAAATTTCGTGAAATAATAGAGTAGGTCGTGTCACGTTTTCCTGAAGGATGTGCCATAAACAAAGCTGGTTACATACAATATAAAATCACTGTATTTTACTTCGTCAAAAAGTCTCAAGCAAAATTATGTTTTTGAAAAAATGAAACAACAGCAACATGATGTGTTATCAATGAACTGCAGGTCTGTGATTAAAATAAACGGATAGTAACGAAAATCTAGTACTGACACAAATGATCACTCATTGTCTGTAAGAAAAATCCGCTTGTGTCCAATTTTACAGAGGACTCCTTGTTGTCAGCACTTTTAGTGCTTTGATTGAAACCTTTGTGTTTGAACTTAATATAGAACATGTTCCGAACGATTTAAAAACAATCTTTTATCCTAAAACTATATTAACTTATTTCTTCTCCAAAACGCTATGATACTGGATAACAGACAGAAAGTATGCTCAAAGGTCTTGCCAATTGAATTAATATAAGCATGTCAACGCGTTTGCTATTGTTCGACGAATTTTTTATGACAACAAAGCGACTTCAGTACGTCTATTCTACGGTCCTGAGGTTTTGTTACACTTTATAATGCCACTTAACCTTGTAGACTTATCTAGATTTGTTAAGGACAATGAAGTTACTGACGGAGATTGACGCGTCTGGAACAGACATTATATCTAATTGGCTGGGTTTGAATAAAATAAAATGAAAACTCAGTGAAGTACACCGTCTGTATCTTTATTATCCGATTACTTATTTCAAGACAGATGGTCATGCTCCTCACAACAATTTCTTAAATGACACATAAACCAATAAATATAAATCCTATTACATAAAATTTCCATTTAATATTCCTGTTGTTTTGATTTTATTTCCTTTATTAATTATTGCATATCAAGTCAAGAGACCAAAAACAAAATGTATTCATAAGTACACGAATTATTTTACTTTCTTGGACGAAAATAATCGTCGAATGAATATTGCTGCTATAAACTTAAGTCCCAGGACCACTTTGGATATACTGATATAGTTACATAAATTTTTTCATAGTATAATGACATAACCATGTTCTATCCATTTTATAACAATGTTGACATATGCTTTTCCTTCGTAGTCAAGTCGATATTTCAAATAAAGGAGTTGTCAGAAGGCCTTTTTAATTGTTTGCAATATCCTTGAAAGAAATACTGCACTATGTTTCTAATATTTACTTATCGATTTAAAAAGTAAAGTTATGAATGTTTTTGCTACAAATAAATGAGCAATCTGCCAGGAAGACATCTTTCTAGATAAATTGAAAGATACTTGGTAAATGTGATCCTTGGACTTTAAGCACACTTCACAATGGATAATGCTCGTGGCTCTTTTGAAGATATTAAACCAGTTGATGTGTAATGACGGATGTTTTCAGGTGGAAGTTATTTTTAAGTAAAGCGTAAGTAGCTAGTCATGTCTTTTGGGTAAGTGTTACTGGCTGACCTGGATATGCTAATAAGGTAATGATTGGGGAGATGTTAACCAAAGTGTTTAACTTTTCCTCAGCTCTTGAAAGTTTTATGTCGCATAGTGAGAAATTCTATATTGCAATATAACTTCACATTAACCTGAAGTCTGATTATATGGAAATGATGGACCACTTATGCTTGTCATTATAATCTTAATATTTCGTAAAAATGAATTAAGATTTCGTAATTTCGAAATATTATTTCGTTTTAACGAAATGTATTGCGTAATTAAGTTCGTAATAAGTTCAAATGTTATTTCAGTTTTACGAAATCCTATTCTGTTTTTACGAAATGTTATATTGTTTTTACGGAATGTATAACGTATTAACAAAATTAAAAAATGTAGCGCATGTCACTTCACGGACACCGTAGTATTTTTTTCGTTAACGGGTGTGTAATTTATCCAAATCGTTTATGTATTGTGTATGGTTTTCTTGTCTCCGATTTAAAATTTCTTAACACTTTTGTTTTCGTTCAGGTATGTTTATTCTAATGACTGACCGACTGGCTTTATCATTGCTTGTTTCCTTAGTGATAAACCTGCTTACTATAAATCAAGTGTACTCAGTCACTTATTCGACCAATCACTTACTCTCTAACAATTCATAGGCATTCAACAGAAACCCATAAAATACTTAAGTTGATACATTTAACTGTCCTAGTTGCAGAAAATATCGTAACGTGACCAAGATTATTGCTTGAGCGATGCCCATCTTCAAGTACAAATTAACCATGTGACTGCCTTCCATCCTAATTTGAGAGCTATAAAGGAACAAGATGATACACGTGTCTGACTGATACATCATTATTAGGCAAAAACTGATGATTACTTATCGGACAAGAGACATTTATTTGCTAAAAGTGTTTTCGATGGACCAATTAAATTCAGAGAAGGGTGCGTGAAAGTTTATTACACATCGAACACAAAGATTACAGACCGTATTTTATGATCTACAAACTGAAGTTGACTGTAAACGCAATATTCCCAATACGGAATTTGTCTAAATATGTCTTCTATATTCAGAGATGCACACTAATTATGATATAATATGCTTCAAGACATAACAATATGTTCAGAGAGCTCTCCAGACAATACCAAGAACATTGTTCTACAAAAACACTCCTTCATATACAACTTATCATCATGATAAAAGGAAGCGGACAGGATATAAAGGATATCTCAACTATCCAAATATCTAATGAAACGCCTGGAGATTTACATATAGAAACTTTACAGACAATTATAGTTAAGGACAAAGAACTATTAAAGGAAACGATGGAATATGGGTTTATCGTGGAACTGCATATAACCCAAAATCTTGATAATTCAGGATTTGAACCAGTTTAGAGCTCATAACCATTTTCATAAGGCTGAATTGTGTATTCTATCCTCAGACTGCAATAACTTAACACTGTCTTCGTCCATTTTTCGGCTGTAGACGACATTGGGTTTTATGGAAACTGTAACAATAGTTTGCCGCAACCTTACTATACTACATGCAAATAGGTTAAATTTCAGTGCGTCTAGCTTCAAAGTTAACATAATTCTCAGACTACAAAGAGTCGGACCTAGCAACGCCGACAGAAACTATAAATTTCTGTATTTTTTCATCTTTTGGCATAAACGTGTATACAATATTTCTATACAAATCGGAATATTTATTGTCTGTCATAAGAACTTTTTTAGCTTTGTACTATTCAGACGTTTTTAGGATCTGTCATAAAATGTTTAGTGAATTATAATTATACACAGAATAATATCCCACAATGACAAAAAAGGCAAGTAGCACCTAACACAAGGCGGCGTGTAAGCGTTTCCGCACTTTACTCTCTGTGTTATATTATGTTTATGGCTTCTAAGCAAAGTAAGGGAAGAAATGTCACTTTTAATTCCTAAATCTTGTTATTTATCAAACAGATGAAACTTGAATAACGACATGTGTTTCAAGGCTATACTAAAACACAGATACTCTTTCTATATAAATTATGGAGCATCCTTGAACTTCTGTTACAATCATTATTTCGCAAACTTGATTATTTTCAGAAGAATAAAAGCCTTGGGGAGATAATAGTGTTCTAGCAGTGTTCCCCTAAAGTCCATAATCATGCTTCACATTTTTTAACTCTGGAAGCGTTTCCACATTACTTTGTGCAAATGATTAGAAAAGGTAATTGTCAAGTCCAAACAAAGGCACTAACGGTCGTGTGGCTTTTGTTTTTGCGTTGCTGATGTGTCGTCCTAATTGCTTAAACGGTGGTTTTAAAATAAAATTCGCAGTTAATTAAAATCTTACGAAATAATTTTCAGAGCTAGGTTCAACCTGACAGTCTTATTCAAAGGATCAAATTTTGCCTTAGATCCTTTCACAAATCAAACAATCGTTAACCGTAGGATCGAAAAAAGCTTGCTGCAACTGTGTTACGTAGAGAAAACAACCTATCACTGTATTGAGTAGATTTAATGGAGTTGACACTGCTTGGTTATTAAAGAATTCAAGGAACAAACTTGTTTCATTTGACTGTAAAAACAAAAGGCCAAATCGTAGAACCAAATAAAATATGAACGTTTCAATCCAAGTTTTCACCAAAAAATCAGGTATTTTATTTAAACAAAAAGAAGAAATCTCCAGAAGACCTTTGTGTCCCCATATTGATGAGAAAAATACAATGTATGAGTACGAGTTAATTTATAAAATTAAAGTTAAAAAATTAAATTAATGTTTTAAGCATGTTTTGTTACGGATACATGAATTTTAATAATTTATTATTATTTGCATTTGACAAGCCAACAACTTGTCGAAAGAAATTTTCGTCTGTCAATAGTACGTTAACTTAAAGGGGAAGCCAGGTCAAAAGAATAATTTGACCTTAAATTGAAAAACTTGTTAAGAGAAAAACACTGTTGAAAGAGTTTCTAAAATCGGACTCTCAATGTGAAGATTTTGAAGGTATGCACGATGGAGGCGACCATTTAAAATGTAGTGATGTCACAGTGTTATAATTACCGGGTCGTACCGATTATACCTCGAACGAGGTTGGTGGACCTAATAAGCACAATTAAAAAGTGTTATAATTAAATATATATCTCCGGAGTCGTTTTATACGGAGTTTATTGTACAGTTATTTGCGAAGAGACACATATACCTAGCAAGACTAAGTCACAGAGCACATGCAGTAACATGGTGATTTGAATGTTACTTCCCGTAGCAGATAGCTGCTACAGCATGATAATTAAAACCCTGATACTGATATAAAATACAAAATTGTGTCATTTCTCATATAAGCTGATATTGTTTTGGACTGTTGTACTGATTTACGAGAAATGTAAAACAGAAAAGGCATAAAACATAAGTTGTTATCTAATAAGTAGGTTTTTTAGTAGTGCGCACCATAAACCGGTTTAAGCTCCCCATAGGTGTTTTTGCCACTGACCGTTCCAAGGCGGTGCCCCACTGTGTTCCTTTAATTGTTCGTTTTGTCCTCGTGTGTTTGCTTTGTAGCTAGTGGTGTTGGTAGTGTATATGTATGTGTGTACATGATTGTGTGGTGTGTCGTGTGTGTGTGTGTGGTGTGTGTGTGTGTGTGTGTTTTGGTGGTGTGCACTTCTGGGTGATGTGGGGCTCGTTTTGGGGAGGCTGCGTTTTTGGTGGGTGGCATTCCCTGTTTGATATTATTTTTGTTTTTATTTATATGTCTTTTAATGCTCTTTTCCGATCTTAAAGGGACATACCCTATAACTGATGTCGAACTAAATTACCTCCAAATAATAAATACTAGAATCTTTGGAATTATTATAACTTAATCTAAAAGTTTCAGCTATGCATTCCAGTCATCGGTAAAATCAGCTGTTTAAAATATGCTGCAGTACCGTAAACCATTCAATAATTTATGTAGAGTTGTTGTACAATTAATGCGTGGATGCGATTTATTACAGAAGGCCTCTTTATCGATTAATTGTTGTAAAATGAGGCATTTTGCGCCATAGATTCTCTTTTGAAATTTCTCTTTTCAAATGTTTTTATTTATTATTTTGCGTTCATTGAACACATAATCTGTTTCGAGAATATAATCTGCTAGTTGTAGGGGTGTGTCCCTTCAAACTGGATACGGTGATCATATGTATAGCCAAAATGTAAACGGTTCTAAAAATGAATTTTCCTTGACAATAAAAAAATAACTAAATATAGAACGTGTTCCGAACGGCTTTCAATAAATCTGTTATCCTAAAACTATATAAACTTATTTCTTCTCAACTAGATGGGTGTTCAGTAGAACACTTGTGTCGCCCTCTTATGCTTTGTCAGAATAACCAACAATTTTGTGACAAAATCTAAGTGTAAAAAGGGGCATAACTCTGTCAAATATGACCTTGACCAACAAACTTTGGCGGCATCATGACCCTTATGTCATAAGCAATACAATTTGAAAGTTTGATGAAGAAATCTTAAGAAATGGCAAAGTTATAGCCAACATTAAGTTTTCATGACAAAATCTAAGTACAAAAAGGGGCATAACTCTGTCAAATAAGACCTTGACCTACAAAATTTGGCGGCATCACAACCCTTTTGACATAAGCAATACAATTTGAAAGTTTGATAAAGAAATCTTAAGAAATGGCGAAGTTATAGCAAAAATCTAAGTATATAAAGAGGCATAACTCTGTCAAATATGACCTTGACCTACAAACTTTGGCGGCATCATGACCCTTATGTCATAAGCAATGCAATTTGAAAGTTTGATGAAGAAATCTTAAGAAATGGCAAAGTTATAGCCAACGTTAAGTTTTCGTGACAAAATCTAAATACAAAAAGGGGCATAACTCTGTCAAATATGACCTTGACCTACGAAATTTGGGGGCATCACAACCC
The DNA here is from genome assembly GCA_022818135.1 of Saxidomus purpurata. NCBI lineage: Eukaryota > Metazoa > Mollusca > Bivalvia > Venerida > Veneridae > Saxidomus > Saxidomus purpurata. The sequence goes on from JAFMSR010000016.1 coordinate 34,422,771, forward strand.
TTTTGACATAAGCAATACAATTGTAAAGTTTGATAAAGAAATCTTAAGAAATGGCAAAGTGATAGCAAAAATCTTAAGTATAAAAAGGGGCATAACTCTGTCAAATATGACCTTGACCTACACAATTTGGCAGCATCATGACCCTTATGTCATAAGCTATACAATTTGAAAATTTGATGAAGAAATCTTAAGAAATGGCAAAGTTATAGCCAACGTTAAGTTTTCGTGACAAAATCTAAGTACAAAAAGGGGCATAACTCTGTCAAATATGACTTTGACGTACAAAGTTTGATAAAGAAATCTTAAGAAATGGCAAAGTGATAGCAAAAATCTTAAGTATAAAAAGGGGCATAACTCTGTCAAATATGACCTTGACCTACAAACTTTGGTGGCATCATGACCCTATTGTCATAAGCAATACAATTGTAAAGTTTGATGAAGAAATCTTAAGAAATGGCAAAGTTATAGCCAACGTTAAGTTTGTGTGACGGACGGACCGACGGACCGACGGACGGACGGACGGACAAAGCGATCCCTATGTATCGCCTTTTCTCCGAAAGGGCGACACAAAAACTGCTATGCTGGGTAACAGTAAGAAATTAAGCCTAAAGGTCTTGTAACTTAAATAAAGCATGTTAACAAGTTAGTTCGACAACAAAGTTCTTTTTTTATTCTGCGGTCCAGATGTTTTTGTTATATTTTATAATGCCACTTAACCTTGTAGACTTATCTAGATTTGTTGAGGACAATGAAGTTATTGACGGAGATGGACGCGTCTGGAAAAGAGATTGTATCTAATTGGCTGGGTTTGAATCCAATAAAATGAATACACCGTCGGTATCTTTATTATCCGATTACTTATTTCAAGACAGATGGTCAAGTTCCTCACAACATTCTCTTAAAAGGCATATAAACCTATTATTAACCAATTAATTAAGTTTGATGAGTTATTTTTCAAGTTAAGTACCTAGCTTTGTGTTTTGGGTAACTGTTACTGGCTGAAAGGGACCTGCTTATGTGATAATGGCAGATGCCAACCATAGTGCCCATTTTTTCTTCCGCGCTTGAAAATTGTATATTGCCCGTAGAGAGATTATATTTATAATTTCTGATTGTAATTGAAATAAGGAAAATATGAAAATGATAGAGCACTTATGCATTTAATTACGTTCTTAGTAATTGTATATGCAGTTATTTCTTGAACTTTTGTCTAAACATGTATTTAACATTGTTTAATTCCCATAAAAAAGATAATACTGACATTTTGAATAAGAGATTAAATTGAGGAGAAACATTAAAATCAACAGTTGCCACTATGTTTCCTTAGCACTGTCGTCAAGTGTCCTAGTTTTTTGTCGAAATTATTATATTTTATACTTACATGCAAGTTCTAGCATTAAACGCATCCTTATTTTCAAGAAACAGGCCTTTAAATAATTCTACTTCTTTCAAAAGTCAAAAGAATTTTGTATGCGCAACTGGGTTTTCAAGGGACATTTATTTGCTAAAAGTGTTTTCCATGGACCAATTACATTCAGAGAAGGTTGCATGAAATTTTATAACACATCCAACATAAAGATTACAGACTGTATCTTATGATCTGCAAACTGAGGTTGACTGTAAACGCAATATTCCGAAAACGGAATTGTTTAAATATTTCTTATATATTCGGTGATGCACTCCAATCATAATATAATATGACATAGCAATATGAGCAAAGAGATGCCCAGACAAGACCAAGAAAACACACCCACATATAAAATTTATCATCAAGATAAAAAGAAGCGGACAAGATACAAAGTATATCTCAACTATCCAAATATCTAATGATACCGCCGTAGATTTAACAAATAGAAATTTTACAGACACACAAAGTTGTAGTTAAGTAAGGAAACGGTTGAATATGGGTTTCTCGTGGAACTGCAAGTTATCTGAAATCTTGATTACTTTGGATTTTAACTGGCTTGTAGTTGTAGTTTATGGCCATTTTCATTAGGCTGAATTGTGTAATCTGCTCTCAGAATGCAATATTTTAAAATATCTGCAAAACATTTTGGCTATACATGTAGACGACATTGGGCTTCATGGATACTGTAACAATAATTTACCGTTACCTAACTATTCTCCCTGCACATAGGGTTGACTTCAGTACGTCGAACCTTAAGTTTAACATAGTTTTCAGGCTATCAAGAGTCGGGCATAGCAATGCCGACAGAAACTAAACACAGCAGACAATGAGTCCGCGCTGAAAGACGAATCAATTATCACAACGGTTGTATCTTTGTCATCTTATGATGTATACATGAATACAGTATCTCCATACAAATCAGGAGTTTTAATGTCTGTCATTATAATTTTTTAAGGTTTGTATTATTCAGAAGATCTGGGGATATGTTGTTGAATGTTCAGCGCACTATCATTATATACAGAATAATATCTCACAATGACAGATAAGATCAACAAGCAAATAGTGGCGTATACTAGTAAGCGTTTCCGTACTTTACTCTCTTTGATATTTTATGTTTTATGGATTCTCAACAAAGTCAGGGAAAAATGTCATTTTAAACACTTAAATCTTGTTCTTTATCGTACAGATGAAACGTTAATAACGACCTGTGAGTTACAAGGCTATACTTAAGCACGAACACTTAGTAAATTATTGACGACCCTTGAACATCTGTTAGAAACATTATGTCGCAAATTTGATTAATTGAGTAGAATAAAGGCCAGGAGAGATATAATGTTCTAGCATTGTTCCCTTAACGTCCATAATCGTGCTTCATATTTTTGAACCTCTTCAAGCGTGTGCAAATGATTAGAATAGGTTATTTAGGGATAACCGGTTGTTTTCGAGTTGCTGATGTATCATCTTAACTGCCTAAACGGTTCTAAAATGAACTTTGCATTCATATCAAATTTTACGAGACGAAAATACGAGCATATAGTTCAGCGAGCTTGGGTCAAGCTCACAGTCAGATCAAATGATTGAATTTTAGGTCTACCTTAGATCTTTTTATACAAATAATAACAATTGTTAACAGAAATAATCGAAAACAGTTTTTTGCAACTGTATTATGTACAGATATTCGGAAAACAATCGAAAACTATTTATCACTCTATTGATTAGATTTAAAGGAGTTGGACACTGTGTGTTATTAATTAATTCAAGGCACGAACTTCTTGTATCACTTTTCTTGCGAGTGACTGAATGACATGAAGACGTACAACTTTGAGCTTCACTCCTTGTATTGCCTCGCATTTCCTATTTGATACATGTAATGATTCCGATACGGACGGTACATTTTTAACTAGTCTTCCCGGGCAAAAACTTATTTTTAGGTACATGAAACCTCCGAAGTCTAAGTATGTCCATACACCTACGGTTATTAGTCAAGCAAGCATTAATGTATTTCAGGAAGTAACTCATTACCTTATAAATGATGCTCACTGAGCCTTAAAGAGGCACTCCCTACATCTAGCAGAATATATTCTCGGAACATAGATGTGTTCAATGAACGTAAAATGATAAATAAACACAATTTCAAAGAAGAACCTATGGCGAAAAATGCCTCATTTTACCACAATTTATCAATATAGAAGCTTTCTGTAATAAATCATCCACCCATTTATTGTACAACAACAACTCTACATAGAATATGGAATGATTTACGGTACTGCAGTATATTTTAAACCACTGAATAATGACTGGGAATGCATAGCTGAAACTTTTAGATTAAGTTATAATACTTCCAAAGATTCTGTAATTTATGTTTTGGAGGTTATTTAGTTTGATATCAGTTATAGGGTATGTCCCTTTAAACAATGAATGTGTTATTCGACCATCAGTTTTCATCATCGTCACTTTCAAGGTATGCTACAACTAAGTAGCAACGAATTTGCAGTTTTATATAAATTTATTTACACTAGTCACATTCTCTCACATTCTCTCATTATTATAAAGTGTGAGTTACTAACTCTCAGTCCACAAATACACAGGTCAGAATAGACTTCTGCTTTATTAACACTGAGATTATTTTAGGTGTTATTAGAAGTGTGCACTAAATACATTCAAAAGGAACCATCTGCACTATGGTCAGCTCAAAGTGTCAAGTCATGTTTTCTTTTAAAAGTATGTTCTTTAGTCTGCGCCTTTTGCTTTATATAGCTCAATGGTATATCTTAAAACTAACTGCACCGCGAAATGAACAAAACATAATGTTGAATTTTATTCTCATTTCGTCGTTTTTTACTTACATACTGGAAATTATGCACCCGATGTAGTTGGTGAGTTACACTTCAATTGCAACAAACGGTGCCAGCACTAATAAAGTTGGAATTCTTCAACTGAAGTTATTCAGTATTAATCGTTTTGACCAGCAGCCTAAGTAGTTTATTTTCGTTTATCGTCAAAGGAAGTGGATGTCTGCGCTGTGCAGAAGCACATATTGCGCACAAATACTAGTTAAACTTGTAAATTAAAACATTGCACAAGATACCAACTCCTGAATCATTTTTCCAATATCAATTTCCACGTTACAAGAGCAGTGAGGCAGAGCAAAGTAAATATACATGTACTGTTATCAAGCCATTTATTTTAATTTTTTTTTCACATAAAAACAAAAATAATATCAAACAGGGAATACCACGTACCAAAAACGCAGCCTCCCAAAACGAACCCCACATCACCCAGAAGGCACACCACCCACCCCCCACGGGGCCACACACACGACACACACACACACAATCATGTACCACACACATATACACACCAACACACCTAGCATACAAAGCAAACACACGAGGACAAAACGAACAATTAAAGGAACACAGTGGGGCACCGCCTTGGAACGGTCAGGCAAAAACACCACTGGGGAGCTTAACCGGTTTTGGGCGCACCCAACCTCACTCTTACCCCCACCATGTTCCAAAGTCACAGGACAGTGTAAATAAAAGTAATCCCTGCTAGGTGAATCTCTAACACACGCAAGGAAACAAAAAGGCATGGTATGTAAAACACACAAAAGCTCGGTATAAATATATAAAAAGCAAACCTTGAGAACCAAAAAACGTATGTACTCAATGCCTTTGCAGAAGGCAGAGCACCAAGAGAAACACCCTTAAGGGCCCGACGAAACAGGCCAGAGGACAGAAATCAAAACAGTTTCGTCCCAGTGGGATTTAAAAACTGTCCATCACAGATGTCTGCAAAACTGGAACACTAGAACACTTCCTTCTGTGACTTTGAGGTATTTCTTCATTTATTGTGCAATAGTTAGTAATACGAAATACATTAATTCTTTCTCGTTTATCTCAATAGTATAACGACATTTAAAAACTGTTAATTCTTTGATACAACTGGAAAGTCTAAGATAACAAATTTGTAAGCTGGTTTTATCACTTAAAACCCTCTGACCGTGTCCTTGTTTCTCATAGAGGTATCACAGTTACTACGTTAAATACTGTAAGAAAATTGACACTTTGGTATTAAAGAACAATCTGCCGAACTCATGATTTCATCTGACTATCATGGTATCGACTATTCAACTTAACTCTTTAAGCATATTGAACAAAACAACGGAAGACATGTACCTTAAATGAAATGAGATATTGTCAATTTGAGATAACTTGCTAATGTCTTCAATTCTCTTTTGAAAAAACAACGCATCCATATATATTTTATTTTGAAATATGTGTTTTATACAAATACTAATCAGACGCTGTTTTAAAAATGGTTGGCGAATGGATCGAGAATACGAAGGAAATACAGGCTTACCTAAATGTAGTAACTAAGTCTGTCTGCAGAGAAAATGTTTGACCAATTTCCCAATTATACATTGTGTATCATATAATACCATTCGAAGATGGGAAAGTAATTCAATAACAGGGAAGAATGCACCAGAATCTGTACATACGAGGTCAGACACATTCCTAGACAACGGCAAAAAAGTCGTAAATCTAATTCAGTGCAGACTGTTTCTAGAAACGGTCAAAAAGGTAGCACATGGCGGGAAGCCTCTTCATACACACAATGACAGTTAGATTACTACGACCTAATATACGGTGTTAAATTTTGCGATTCAGATGAGTTTCGGTTTATGTTTTGATTATTGTTGAGCGTCCTAGTGGTATGTATAAAAAAGATCATAAACATCGTTATATGTTACCATGTTTTTATAAGAAAAGCATATTCGTTGGACCTTATACTATACAGAACAGATGTAATATAAAATACCTAATCATATTTATAAATCAGACTGATTTTTTTTTGTTTAAAATGTTCTTAAAGTCATTAGGCAAAAAATATTATTCAAGACACATGAGAGTTTTCACAGTTTTGACACTTTCGCACTTTCAAATATCACAGCTAGAGAGATAACATACCGCAGTGTTCATTTCAAAGAAGTGTATAATTTGAGATTGTGTTGGTTTACAAACAACAATAGTGCACAGTTCATCAGTTACCTTTGCTAGGTAACACATCATTTATATGTGTTTGGCAAAACATTTCAATTGCTCTAATACACATGCCTCTAAATTTTTATCGTAATGTATCTTCTCCATAATTTAAACTTCATCATTTTCACAAGTATCCTCATAATATACACATGTTTCTGAAGGTCATTCCCAGTCTTTTTCTTCAGTGTCAAAGTAAACATGTTTTTATCAAGTTTTGAAATATCTTTATAATTGCACCAAAAGCGTTCTGTAGACATTTGCAATATTGCTCATGGAAGTGCAACATAGTCGTCATCAATAGACTTGTGTTTTATTGCATAATTTGTCATAATTGCAAAAAGTCCAACGTGAGAAGGCTATAAAAGGTTTAAGTTAACCGAACTTAACATATTTTGATAAATATAATCAAACATTATGATTCTTATAGAATGTTTAATCCCTCTGGGACTATAGTTTAGTGTATGTACAGCTGGTTATCAGTCCAAAACAAAACGGAATGACGTCACTCTCTATGTACAGAATGCATTTGTTCAGGGAATTGACAGAGATAGAAACGTCTGGGTCACAGATTGTATATAATAAGCAGGCTTATGACATATTAAAGACCTATAAAAAGTCGAAAGCTCCGTAAAGTATGTTATCTGTGTTCATCGTATTTGCAGACAAATAGTTAAGTCACTCACAACATTCCCTTGAATGGCACATAAACTTAAATGCAATGCAACAATATATTTGTATCATAACAAGCCTACCAAATGTTCAATTTATTTTAAGTTCCTTTTATTATCAACTATTGTAACCTAATACAAGTGCCAATGACGGCATTAAGTCAATAACATTTTTACATACATGTTTTTAATTTCGAACAACCAAAGACGCGCTACATGCAATTCCGCTACAGGTCATCGCCTGTGACTAGTGCGTGACATTTTAGAATCGACAAATAAATACCGTGTAGGAAGAAATGAGAAAATGGGCGCTAATGTCTGTTCAATCAGTCGTCGTGTCAGGGTATTAAATGGCTAAATTAACAACACCGTGTCTTCCAGAGAAACTTTTAACGAGTGTGTAGTTCACTGAACTAAGATGTTACATCTCCATTACATGGGAAGCTCTTTAAGTTTACTGAACTGTCGTTTAGTAATCTTCGCAACACTACCATGTTTGAACATCATATACATTTAATTGCAAATTACAAACTTTCTTGAAAGATTCCATTAATCTATTGGAATATTTAGTCCAAATAATTGTACTCAACAGCTGAATATCGTTATTTTTATTGCTATGCGCTATCCAGCCTGTAAAAACGCAGATATATATAAAATGTCCGTATGTTAAATGGGTCTACTTTTGGAGTCGAATAATTGAGACTTTAGGAATATTATGCATATTACACCATGTTGATTTACGTTATAAATCCTCTTAAATGCGATAAAACGGAATGAAATATGCATGTTATCAAAATATTACATAAATTGTAATACCATATTTACGATTAATTTTTACATTGAACCTTACTGTTTCTTTAAATACACATTTTCACAATATCAACACACACTGTTCACACAGAGCGTCGTTCCCGCCAAACCAGTTACCCTCGATGATTCGATCTGAACCGCGTGTTCATGACATATTAATTCATACGAAGGTGTTCGAAATGTAATGTGTATTGTGATGTCACGCAATATCCACGAGGAATTTAAAACTGATATTAATCCATCTGAATATCTCTATAAATAATATCTAAACTGGTAAACATGTATCAGCTGAACATTTGGTTTGTATAGTTTCTTTTGACATTTCAATACAGGCAGCCGTTTGTCACTGTTTTAAAATTAGTTGGGAAACGAAAAGCAATGAGGGAAATTCTGACTTAACTAAAAATAACCTCAGACATTCTCTAAAAGAAATTTTTGCCGAAATTACTGTTTTTATAGGTCAGCTTAGGTGAAATGGTTGTTGGATGGAAAAGGAATATTGATCCTGGGGTAGAGTCTGTAGAAATGCAGCAAAATCTGGTCAGCAGAAGACAGCAACGGTAGAAACAAATCGTGTCAAAAATAAGAAAAAGTCTTCAAACGGTACGTTATATTGCACACATTGTGTTTCACTATTAAGAGTTTATTTCGAATCTAAAGAAAATCTTGAAAGTTAGGTATATTTCTGCTAATTGGTGTTCCACCTATTGACTGACGTCCACAACAGCATGCGCGTTGAACCGCCAAAAATACTGAAGATGTTTTCAAAATATGACGAAAAGCAATTTGCAAATGTTTTCACCGGTGATGAAACCAATGTACACTATCTTGAGCCAGTGCGAAATAATGTTTTTGAACAAAATATGGGCCACCAAATATGAAAAAGGCCACTCATTTCCAACGCACTTTAAGTGCAAAGTAGGTTATGTATTCTATATTCTTCCCTAGTTAAGGTATAACAGTACAGGTACCAGTAAAATGGGTCAAAAGTGTGACGGGTACTACCGTGATCTGATATTTAAAGAAAACAACAAGTACTATAAGAAACGCCACCAAGTCGCACACAACATGTTCGACTGTTCCAATAAAACTGCTCCAGCACACACCTCTGACACATTTACAATATTTTTGAAGTCGGATACTTCTGCGCTACCACACACTCCTTATTCCATAGACCTGGCACCATGCGACGTCAGTCTCTTTCAAAAATTGGAAAAGTTCCTGTCTGGTCACAGCCATCGGTTGCGGCAGGCTCTCGGTTTTGGCGTTCACCAGTACCGTTTTAGAATGCCTAAATCAGCATATCGTGTCGCTGTACGGAAATGGATTCATGGACTTAAATTGTGCATTTCCTGGAGTACTTTGAGGGCATTACGCACATTAAGAGGAATTGACGTAGGAATTGTCAGTTGGTATTTTTTAAAATGTCCTAATATTGCCCATTAATGCTAAAAGGAAGAAGATGTATGCACGGAACTTCATGCATTAAATACACGTTTGACTGAGTCAAGACAGTTTCAAAATACGTTATATAATATGCAAAACAGAAAAAAATTCTCCAATACAAAAAACAAGCTGAATCAATGAAATAGAAAATTGCAAGTTTTGTCGGGCTTCCATTCTTACAGTCTCCTCACGATTCATTGTATACCCATGAGTCAGGTCATTATTCACAAATTAGTGTGTCGGTCAGCAAAAATATGGGAGTAATTTCTTTAAACCAAATCGTTCAGTCAAGATAAGGACATTTTTGCTTAGTCGTTGAATATTGATTTGAAACTTGTTGCACGAAGGGGTGGGGGGTGGGGAGTCACTGCTGAAAATCAAAATAACAAGAAATTTTATCGACCTTGTTTTGTATGGAGACTTACAAATTGCTAGTTAATTTATGGAAAAATAATGATGGGTCAATGACTTTACTTTTTCGCAATATTAATCTTAGTGATACACTATCAGATCAAGGTGCTAAATGCAGAATTAGCTAGAATTTAGGTATTGTAAACGTTTATGTATGTAGTGTGTTTTGCAGAATAGGTATCAATTTTTAATCTTTTCTAATGTTATATGTCATTCTCTAGAATGACAAATTAGATATAGTGGTATTGTTATCATAGTCTGAATAAATATTACGCTTCTTATTATTACCCCCACCCACTTCGATAAAATTCAGGTTTTCAATTTTTGATAAATGAATATTTTCATGATAAAGGTATAACAAGGTTTTTCAGATATTGTGCCTACAGTACAGTTTGATTAAAACCTTTGTTTTAGAACGCAAAAATAAAAAATTGGGGTCAATGTGCAAATAAGAAAGATATTCAATAAAAACTAACAAAAATGTGTTTTTTAGATTTCGACGATTTAGCTTTGAGATATGACGGCATAGGTCTGTAACAAAGTACTGTAACTAGAACTTGTTATTATTGTATTTTTATATTCGAACAATCCGTCTTGTTATAAAGTTTGATTTAAGTAAATATCTTAAACAGTTTTTTTAGAAATGACTGTTTTTGTACCCTTACTCTCATTTTGGCATATTGCAAAATTTGTCAATTTAGTCACAAAATCTGAGGTCAAAATATTTTCTCTCGAAAGTGTTCATTTTTTTGCACTAAAATATTCCTATTTTGCCTAAGTTTACTACTGCATAATTGTTTTTTTCCAGTTAAATCATCATTTTTGAAATATAACATATGTAAATTTCCGGAAGTGCAAAAATCCAAAACATCACCAGTGACCCCCCTTAATCGAAACCTTACTGTTCGGAGTAGTAAGCTATGACTCTATGGCTGCGTTTTTGGTACGTGGCATTCCCTGTTTGATATTATTTTTGTTTCTATGAGATATTTATGCATGGCGCGAAAGGGATCAGTTTAATGGGTCTCAGAAATATTTGTTTAAAGTCAAACTATAAAGTTAAATGTTACTAGCGTGCATCTTCAAGCTCTTGACCAGTCAGAAACTAAAATCAAGTAGAAATACATGTTTGTTTAATCAACCTGACATAATCTTGACTTTTTCTCAATAATTCTGCCATTACTCCAGACAGATATTTTACAGAACAAAGTTCGTTCTCTTGACAACGCATTTGAAAATTTTGTAAATTCAAGTCTATACATTACCAGTGAAATGTCTCCGAAATATGCAACGTCCATTCAATTATTCTGGCACTTGTATTTTTGTGTAAAATATGTGTTACTTCGTCACAATTTTGTTCTTATTGGCCCTTAGTATTCACACATTTCACTCTGTAGCTGAAACACAAACAGGTGGCATTCCCAGACAAACCAACAGGTTACTTTTTAGCATAATCTTGATCCAACGTTCGTCATTATTACATTGCTTTTGGCCATAATGTCTAATATTCTTTCTATACATTTGACGAAGAACTATTAGCTTTAAAGATTTTAGTATTTTCCTAAGGTTTTGCTAGGCTTTTCTTATTCCTTAATGTTTAATTGCACTGAAACTAGCGCCCGAAAGGGATATGAATTATCGGTATACATTTTTCGCATATGCATTCATAAATTATCCTCCTGCGTGATAAGGGCCGTCTGCAATCCAAACTCAAAATAAAGGGGCAGATTCATATCATATTTTAATTACCCATAGTGATAAATGAACATCACCGTCAGAGAAACAGATAACGTCTACATGATGCAGATGCACACGTATCCTCGTTACACGTCTGTTGATTGATAAGACACCGCTTGTCATCATACATCTTAGGTTGTTGCTAATTTTTCGCTCCCTTTCTTTTTACGATTCTGAAAAACTATCTCAAACCCCCTTTGTCTGTGGTCAAAATCAAAATTAGTTCACTTACTAAAGTCAATCAAAAAAGTTTGACCTCACATTTTGAGACTGAATTGACAAATTGTGTAATATGCCAAAATAGAGATAGGGGTACAAAATTGTTATTTCTTAACAACTTTTTGAGATATTTAGTTATTTCAAACTTTATTACAAAGAGAATTGTCAGAATATAAAAACACGGTTACAAGTTCCTGTTACAGTTCTTTGTCACAGACCTATGCCGTCATATCTCAAAGCTCGTCAAAATCTACAAATACACATTTTTGTAAGTTCTTATTGAATATCTTTCTTATATGCACATCAACCCCCATTTTTGCGTTTCAAACAAAACTCTTAATCTTATTGTAGGCAAAATAACTGAAAAAGTTCGTTATTCCTTAATCATGAAAAAAATCATTTATCAAAAATGTTAAAAATGAAATTTAGTAAAATCGGTGGGTTAATAGTAAGGAGCGTAATATTTATTCAGATGATGATAAAAATATCATTATCCCAAATTTTTCTGTCTTAAGTATGACATATTACATAATAACAGATGGAAAATAAATTCCTTTTCTGAAAAATACACCACATACATAAAAGTTTATAAAACACGAATTCTTGCTAATTCTGCAGTTAGCACCTTGCTTTGATGGTGTATCAGTAATGATTAATATTGCGAAAAAGTCATTATTTTTCCGGAATTTAACTTGCAACATGGAAGGCTCAGTAAAAACACGGTCAATTTAATTTCTTGTTATCTTTTATTTTCAACAGTGACCCTACTTAAAGTGACATTATGCGCATCTTACTGCACAAAGTGTATTTTTGGTGATAGTTTTATAAAAGCAATTTTTGGTTGCTGTGCATTTAAATGTGTTAAATTAATGAAAATGCCGCATTAGTATTTGAAGTTGGTGCTTTATAAATAAAAACATCGGACTGATTAAATAATAGTTCTTTTTTTTTAAGTGATCTCCCCTGTGTTGTTCTTGTTGTTGGTAGAGAATTCGGCAGTGGAAGGGAAGCAACTCCTGCAGGTAGTTGTGCTTTTTTAAAAAAAGACTCTGCCAGTCAAAATAAGAAAAGTGATATTTGGAAAGTTCTTATTTCGTACTGGTAGCGGAAGAGTTTAGTGTATTGGGTTAAAAGCTATTATTTCCTCTACCTTTTGTACACACACCTATTTCAACTGGATATTTACTTTAAAAAAATGCGCATATTTCCACTTTAAGGCCAGATACAAAGACATATTTTATGTGCCTATGGGTTAGAATGGATTGTCGTTTAATGCAAAAGTCATGTAAATAATGTGGTCTCACAGAGTATAATGAGTTTTTAAGACAAATGTTAGAAAAATATTTATCTCTTTATGTCCCCAGGTAACTATAGAAGTCTTTTTATGTTATTACGAATAAGTTTTATAACAATCTATTCTTTTTTCAGTTTCATACGAATGATGCTAATGTTCTGTACCAGATATCATTATCATATTGTGAAAGCGGGTTGCAGTTAACGTATGTATTAAGAATAGATGAAAAGAAGAATTTGCTTTACTTCTATTACGATTAATAAAACGAGGTATTGAGAAATACAAAGTTGGAAATAAATGCTAAATAGTATTTCATTACAGCGCAGACGAAAGATGTAATTCTATCGTCATACACAGCAAATGGTTTGCGGGAATGTGGAAATGTGTTTTAACGCTAAATAATTGTAGCCGACAATTTCCGGAAAACATAGGTCTGAAATAAATTTTTTAGTTTGCGACTGTAAAGCTAACGAATGCTTTTAAATGTTTATTATTGTGTCTGCTGACGAAACTGAATATCACCAAGCTACGACAAAAGATAGTCGATTAAAGAACAAAGTGATGTCGAAACGACGAAAAACAAATTTGTATAGTAGGAATAATTTTACTATAGGAGCAAAGAAGGGCGACCTGTATGTACCAAAAAAAGGAAGCCAAAACAATATGTTGAATTTGAGGTAACCGCCCTTAATTGTCGTTACAAGAGATATTTTAGAGTAGTATTACCCTTCAAAATGGCTACATGTATATTTTTGCATGTTCGTTAATAATGAAGTCTGAAACACAAAAGTTTCTTTAAACATACATGCATGTCAAAAATGATTTATACTCAGTGGTGCCTAAATACAAATATACGAAACAGAAAGGTGGAATATAAAAGTTTTGACTAAAGTCTTGGACATTCAAAAACTATTTGTACATATTACTTCTATATTCAATAAGACTGAAACTGATGGAGCCTGTCACAAAGACACGAATATTTTGTTTATAGCTATGGAAATATTCATTAATTTAAAAATATAAATCCACGAATAATGTCTCTTTTAAAATTATAATGGGCACTTGTAAAAGTAAAATTAACTCTAAACACTTATATGAAATTACAGTTAAGGTTCTAAAATGAAATCTAATCAGAAAGTGTAACCCCGGCCAACAACACGACAAAATGTGAATGTTATGAATTAACAATTGAATGCCAAATTACTTACCGTTCTGTGGGAGCGAGACTGTATTCACTTCATAATTTTTACGTTAATGCGTGTAAATTAACATTTGGTATTCACAATTTAGATGTATATAATTCATACACGTCTCCTCATGGGACATAGGGTGCATTCAAAATTATTTTCTATGAAAAGACAAGTACTACAGTCTGACCTTGTGCTTTTGTTGATGTGTTTCCTGCGTTCGTGTGACTCTTCTCTATGAAATTTATCATGTCTGGTGTTGATGAGGCATAAAAATGTATAATACATTATTGCATGCTGTGATATCTGAAAAAAGAAGCTTTTATTAACTTATGTTTTATTCAAATATCTTCACAGATTCAGGAGACGAAAGCAATGACGGTAAAAGCAATACTCTGCAAAAAATATAGTCGCAGCAAGCCAGTACGGCACCAACAATATTTTATCATGACAAATTCCTTGTTTTGATTCAGTTATGACTGATAATGGTGGTGACGAAGAAGTGTGTTACTACCTTACAGACTTTTATGCGGTCGTAGCATAAAGTCTGATTGCCTAAATAGTGTTTCTTCAGTGCCCTTAAATTGACATCATATACATTTGGACATATTTTGCACCCTGTATACTCTCTAATTATTAATTACGAAATGCATATCGTAAAAAACGAAATATTATATTGTAATTAAGAAAAGAAATAGTTTTAACGAAATATTGTTTCGTTATAACAGAATATGATTTCGTAGTTACGAAATATATATCGTAAAATATAGTGTTTCGTTCTTTTAAAAACACAAAATAGTATGTGGTAATTTGGCATGAGCCAAGGCTTCCAGTTATCAGGACGTTCCTCGTTTGACTCTTCGCTGAATTTAGCATCTCCTGCCTTGTACAGAGATTGCCTGTTGGTAAGCTAACTGCCTCGGACTCATCTGTCGTGTCCATGATTACAATGACAGCACCATCATCTTACATAATCTGTACAAAATCTGATATTTGACAGGTCGTACATGATTCTGATCCAATCCAGAGCCATTGAGAGTCAAAAATAGAAAGTGATTATTTTTGTCATGAGATTCATTGATATCGTTTATTTCTGTGCAGATGATTATTTGTTGGGTTCATGGGGTGGTCTGGCAAGGACCGGTGCTTGTTGGCTTGCATGAGTGTCTCTGCATTCCATTCTTTAGCTACTGGTGAAATGAAAATGACCCGTTCCATTGACTTAGTCAAAATTGTGCGTATTGCTCTGGTACTAATTCTTAAAGCAATTGCATTATTGAAGAAATCTTCCGTACAATCGAGAAACTTTATAACTAAATAATGAAATCTGTAAATTAATTTTCTAGGAGGAAGTCCACGCAATTGTAATCAAGGATAAATAAGGTCAATAGGTTTAATACTTGGAGAATTATGATAAACACCTTTACCTGTCAATAAGGACAAAGCTTAATGACTTAATTTTAGACTTAATAGGAATATCTGACGAACTTAATAATGCGGATATGCATTTATTTTGATTCTAAGGATAAGTAATGTCAACGATAAATATCATATAAACCCGTTAGCAAACATTAAAAAAGGTTTTGCTCAGAGTCATAGATGCGGACTCGTTATCTTCTACGTTTTGGTTGGTATTTAGATGCCCGATATTTTACTTTAATCAGATGGTCGAAGGTCTAAATTCTTGACCCTAGAAATCTATGACGGAACGGGTTGGAAGGGTCGAAGGCGTTACTGCATTGTCTACGTTTTTGTAAACGTATCCTCAATTTTATGTTCCGGTTGCAGTCCATCATGTACCTGCACAGTTACCTGGCCTGCACTACCGTCAGTGTTTTGATTAGAAACAAATGTAGTAAATTAAATAGTGACATAATTGTGTATCCCCAATTATGTTATTCTGTGATACTTTACAATTATGCATTGCCTCTTTGTGTCATGTCATAAACACAAAGGGGCCACAATAGAAATTGAAGTTAACCATGTTTTGTGCTATCCCTGGTGTTGGTGTGCATGTCATGGTTATATTGCTCATGTTGTGATATTTTTCATTGCAATTCATGTTGTTTTAACCATGTATGTATTCCATACCAAAATAAATCTTATCGCATCTTGTAACACGGTTATTTACAATGACATAAATGTATAGCTTAATGGAATATGTGTTGTACAAAAAGTGTTGATGATTGTTCGATTTCTACGCTAAAACTTTGTTGGCCATTCTTTTCTGTCAGGGTCTTTTTCAACGCACATTGTGCATCCTTAATCTGTACATTCTATTGTCTGGTTACAATTGAGTTTATTTGCTTGTGTGTGTTTGCTTTTTCATTACTTTCACATTTAAAAGAGAAATGCACTTTGGAAATTTAGCAAGAAAGTACTTTATTTTACATTGATTGAGAACATAAACATTGTTGTAAAAGTTTTAACCTTTATCAGTTCTTTGGTGAAACCCTTACTCGTTTTCGTTTATTTAAGTACGTCCATTAAGCAACCAAAGTTTGTATTTCCATTAAGCAACTAACCTTTTCAAATACTTAGGATAATATGGGGGCATTCATGAAAAACTTAGGTTTACTAGATATTAACTTAAATGTGGGGATTCTAAAGATGTTCTCAAATTGGTACAAACCGTCTTGTTTCGAACATGAATCATCATTTGAAATACTAGTACTTTTAATACTTTACATTTCTTGTTTTCAAGTAACTTTGACCTTTATTGCAACATCAAATTTTGGATTCCAGATCTTTATTTCTAGCAAAAATATACCGATATAACGATATTCGTGCACATCTAAAATTCGTGGTTGATCTATTTTGAAAATTAGTGTCCAGTAATTATCTATTTACATCTACAGTATCTTTTCTCGTTTTTTTTGTTTCAGTTTCATTCTTCAATTACCAATGACAACCAACGAACGTCATATAAAAACAAATGATGTGAGGGATAAATAGAACGTCGAAATAAAAGTGGTCATTTGAATTCTAAACACAAGTACTCCTTATATTTTACGTATGTATAATATACAGATTTTCTGTCTCATGGCAAATACTTATTTGTATCTTTGTGAACCGTTTTTATTTCTAAACGTATTCAGTCTTTGACAAAACAACTATTTACGTCCTGGAAACGGAAAGGAAATCGGGACTCCGTCACATCATCTAGTTGAGTTCATGTTGTGCTGGACTTTAACTTTGATGAAGTAAAAAAAGATACAAGTGAATGGAACTGCATGTGTTCCGTATGTAACAAGTATATCAACATGAGGTTACTGTTATTATGCCATGTTTTAGCTTAATGGTTATTTAAAGAAAGTTTTTTTTAACTTAATCAAATATTGACAATCATTGATATGGTCTTATTATATTATTCAGTATTCATTTAGACTAACGTAATAATAAAGCATATAAGACAATGCCTCCGCTAACTTATTTACAATATAGCTGTATTTATTTTCTCCAATCCTTTCGACCCTACTGAAAAAAAGCTTTTAGCTTAATGGTCTATCCAAAGTTTCATTGTTAAAAGTATGGGATGGACGTTTAGTCTGTTTTTCATGAATGAATATATTCTTACGCAACAATAATTTACCGATTTACTATTTCTTTTTTATATCAACACAACGAAAGACGTGAAAGCTCTCCCCTTTCAAATCTCACCTGCGAAATTAACATTGAATTTGACGTAGGTCTTGAAATCAGACATGTTAGCGTACATTTTGTGAAGGCTTGTCACATGCAATATAAGACAACCATGACGTTATAAAAGATCCTTTCTGTTGACAACTTTACTTTAAAACACGTTAATGCATTGTGTTCCGTATATCTGTAGATGATTTAATTTTGGTCAATGAATGCTCGTTTAATGCTTTTCTAGCTGTGCATTTGTCAGATGCTTTGTCTGTAATGTCACCACTAGATGACCGAGTAAATAGATATGGAACGCTCATTTACTTTTTGTTTCTTAGACCCGGATTATTTTGTCGATTTCAAATGTCATTCACTAGTCACTGGGCGATGATCTGTTATTTCTATATGTCAATGATTTGATTAGAGTTTAATCAGTTTGGGAGGGAAGTGACACCTTATCGGGTCTTTGTTCCACCACCACAAATTATTCAATAACTACTTGTGCTGCTACATTCGCGACTACAATGAGGTATTTCATGACAAAATTCAAACGTTACTTACAGAAAATGGCAAACAATTGACAAAACAGTACATGTACACATCTTCTGCCAGTTTTGTGTTATCACAGAAAAAGGTATTATCTCGCCACTGGCTGTATTTCAGTACATTTGTATAATAATAATGTAATGTGTTTTGAAGATGTTTATTGATTTTTTCTTGAAGTTTATTCAGTGTTTAATATCATTTGAGAATTTTCGGATTGGATAAAATGTAGAATTTATATCGAAGCAAACACGTCGGAATAAAAAGGGTGTTCTTTAGTTTTATTGCCTCATTTTGGCACATAATATATAGCTAATGACAAATATAGGATAACAAGGGGTATACAACCAAAATCCTGATTTTAATTGTTATGTATTACTGTTATTATAGACATTTCTGGCAAAATTAGTCGGAATAATATTAGTACATTTAATGTACTGATAGCATTGCACAATTGATATAACCGAAATAAAAGCAAAATGTTTATTATACAATAATTTCCTAAGATATGTTAATACATTTTGTATCAATGTATGCTTTGTCATTAAAAAATGAGCCTGCAGTTTTAAAACATATTAGCGTTATTACAATAAAGTACTTTCTCTTTTAAAATTTTGACCTTCAGTTAAATAAGTCTGCTGACGAAGATGACCAGTTATCATATTTGCAACTTTAAGGCTTCTGAAGTGAGAGTGTATTTACTACAGTGAGAGCAAAATTATCAAAGAAGTATAACAATGTGTTAATACTGTAAAGTTGTTACCCCGTCCGCTTGTTATTTACCGACTATGCAAAAAATGCACTCTTGAGCATAATATTTGCATGTAAAAGCTGAAGCTTGGTTTCTCTAGTACAACTGAACTACTTAAACAAGTTTTAGATAGAAAAGATTGTCAAATGTCTAAATGGTTTCTGTATGCATACAAAAGCAATATCAGCGTTAAGCCAGATTAAAACAGTAATTTACGTCCTGTAAAGTGTAAACAATCGGGAACATGATGATATCAATCTAGATTAGCTTTCTTTTCTGATTTATTTCGTATAAGTTTAAAGGTTAATGTGATATGTACTTCATACAGTCCATATATAACAAGTGTCACAGATCTGTGCTCGTCGGAACTTAGATTAAATGTACAATGACACTTGCTATCATTGAATTATATATAGTTTTTGAGACAATTTCTCATTTTGAGATAAAATCTTGTAGAAAGACGTAGCCACGTAGGTTGACCAGATTCCGTTTACATCGAGTTTTACACTATTCGATTTATTGAAAAACAATCGTCACTGAAATAAACAAAGTGCTGGTAACGATACTTGTTTTTCAACCGTACTCAGAGCTTTTTGAAAGCTACATGTATCGTATTCATTATAAAATAATGGAAAGATTCAGTAGATGGGGAGTGTTGTTTGTCTCATCTTCAATTTATTAAGCTCCTTTTGCTATGTTATCCCGTCAATAGTTTAGAAGTTTTCGCCGAGAAATACTAGCATTACCTTTCTCATTATATAAAACATAAAGTTTGATTTGTCGTTACTACAACAAGGTTATATTCGGGTATGGTGGGTAGGCAAGTTGCATATAAAAAATACAAATATTACTATTATTTCATTGTG
Source organism: Saxidomus purpurata (assembly GCA_022818135.1). NCBI lineage: Eukaryota > Metazoa > Mollusca > Bivalvia > Venerida > Veneridae > Saxidomus > Saxidomus purpurata. The sequence goes on from JAFMSR010000016.1 coordinate 34,442,789, forward strand.
TGTAAATTTTGCAAGATTTTAATGATCAGCTGTTGTTAATTTATGCTTCATTTTCTGGGTTGTCTTAAAGTTGTATTACTCTTCAAAATGATTATATTAAATAAAGGTTAAGAATGAAGGTTTAAACATAGTAGGTACACTGACAGCATGTAATAACTGACTTATTTCTCTTATTGACAGATTGGAATGAAAATCTAGTGATCAAAAAGGGTGGATTTTTGAAAGCTTAAATTCCACAGTTGAAGTGCAAGGCGTCTGGACGTGTGAACTCGTTAAACAAATCCCTTTAGCGTTATTGCACATTTACAATTATATCCATTGTAAAGATAATGATATTGCTATATGATTTCATCGGATATTTCATTGAATGTAATTGGTCTAGGATCGATGAGACACGGCACACTTAAGACCCCCCTCGAATAGGTTGATAGCAGCGTTTGTCCAAGAGTGATTCTCGAAGTGGGTGCTAATTATGCAGATAGCTATCTAAAAGGAGACGAAAGCAATCACAAAGTAATTAGCACATTGCTTAACAAATAATATCGGACACGTTAGATCAATTCTGCACAACGACAGTAAAATTCTCGTATCATATCAGGTTATAAACTTTCTGTGTAATGTTTTGAGCATTTCTGAATTTCTAAAACGATGACAGTTTCTTCTTCTATCATATAAATTTATCAAGAGCTGCCACTGTAAAGTTTCATTTGCCCCCGAAATTGAAGTTTGATATAGCAACACTAATTTCAATGCATACAAAACAACCTTGATTTCCTTTTGTCCTCTGATTATCTAGTTTGAAACAGTGAAGGAGTATCTGGAACATTCTTCTTAAATAACTACAGCATTCACTCTAAGGAGTATATCTTGTGAAAGTCATATACCCCCACTCTCCAAGTAACTGCACCCCCCGAAATGTTGATGATCTAGTGGCCCAGAAGTCTAAAAATATTAAAAGGAGTCATCAAATTATCATGAACAATAAGTTTAGAAAATTTGAAGAAACTGGGTCAAAAGGGTTTTAGAGTAGTTAAACTGAAACAGTTTTTTAAAACCTGTGTCACTGCACCATTGTCCTTTATGTCGTGATCTCAAAATCAATAGCGATTATTTTACCTCAGAATCTACACTCAACAGGTTTAGAAACGCAAAAGTGGGAAAATATTTATTTTAACAGTATTATCGTGTTTCAAATTAATTCAAATTTCATACACAACAAAAACAATATAAAATTGAATTCTTGTAAAAGTTTTAATAATTCATCGCAAAAATAACTTAAATAGAAATAAAAACAATAGCGTCATTCAAATAAAAATGTTCAACAGGGGAAATCTTTGCGTTTCTAATATCGGTTAAGTGTATAATCTTAGGAAGTTTGAAGACTTTAGGGTCACCTAATACTTGTATTCATAAGCTGAACTCCTATCAAGTTTTGAGGGGCGTATCTCTTACCTTTTGACAATTATAAGTTTAAATGCTAAAGGGCTAGATTCACAAACTATCAAAATTGGCCTACCGTCAGAATAAGCTTAAATTTTCAGTAAGTTACCATGAATGCATTGCATTTTAAAATCTGGCATAATAAACCAAACACTTTTTTTAATCTTGAAAATACATTTTGTGCATGGCTTGGAGTAAACAATTCCTTATTGTAAAATTGGGGGTATATGTAATTAAATCCATTTTCTTTTTATTTTTGTTAATATGTAAACAATGTAAGTGACATGTTTCTTTCAACATATATTTTAACTTTCAAATCATAAATCAAATGTTTTCATTGTAGAAACAAAGGAGATTACTCTATTATCCTGAAAATCAAAAATGCCAAATAAAGTGTGATTGTTTTTTCAAATAAATTATGTTTTGTACATTGCTGTCCTAATTACCACCCATAACTGCTGAATCTCAGAAATGAAACAACACGGGAAACTAAAATATAAAAACTATATTTGTGACCATGGCAACAGTAATATATTTTCACTTTCTGATTCGCCTATTATGAAAAATGGACCAATATTCTAAAAAATAATAAAATTATTATTTAATCCGTTTTCGTATATATTAATGTAAACCAAATATAAAAACATAAAAAGATACATTTTTTAGCTTGAATCATGAAAGACGATGACAGTTGAATAAGACACCCACCGTCGCGGAATTCGTGTGATTCTTTTTAAAGTTTTTGTAACTTAGAATGAAAATTTAAGTATGAGCACATTAAATTTCACTGACCAGATAGAAATAAAAAGTTCTTTAGGAAAAAACATTTCTACATGAAAACTCATTGTTGCCTTGACTTTTCACCCAGTGACCCGAAAGTCAATAGTCTTCATCTACTGTCCACGACCAATGGCACTGCCAGTGTGAGACTTTAAGTCGAAACTTCCTCAAGTTATTGAACAGGAACACTTTTAAAATGTGAAGTCAACGTGACATTAGGCTTAAACTAAAGGCAAGTATATAGCTGTAAAAATATGTAGAGAGAGAAACATTAAATTTCATATTTGATTGACATAAAAGGAAACCGCAAGAGTGACTAATTTTATCTATAAAATAATTAAAGACCTGTGCTTTCTACGCCTGTCCGATGTCATTTTAATCTTAATAGTTAAATAACATATATTTATCTATTTTCCAAACATTTTCATAATTTTTCAAATATTTATTGACTGTCTTCCCGTCGACCAAATTTGAAAATAAGCTCTTAGCTTAATGGAATAGCCATATGTTTCACAGCACTACGCATTTTGTTATTGCTTTAGCTATGCCAATTAATGTCTCCTGTCTCTTAGTAAAGTATGTTATTTCTGTATTTAAAGTAAATGTATACATGTATATTTCTATTATAACAATTGTCTTATCGTATTGATGAAGGCATAGTAATCTGGTACTGGTTTTTTCTCTCTCCGAAATTGTCCATATTAAGCGGCGGAAGAGGCAATAATATTGATCATGTATGATTGATTGATCGTCGACAAGATTATAGAAGGTATTGGGTTGGCGTTTATACGCAGACACACTGTCAACATGGATTAAAGACACATTGAAATGGAATGTGGGGTATGCTACGTATTAACAGTAGGGGTCTTGGTTTATATACTAACTTCTGGTTTTCATACCATCTTCTTCATAGCTATTGTTAGAGTAGTCACAATAGGGTTATTAATTCAATAATGTGATCCGGAATGCTGGGGTTGCTAGATCCGACCGAGTCGAAAGCTAATCCGCCAACTGAATCACATTCCTTTGATTATTATCTTTTTTTTTCGATTTCCATGACCCTGGTGTGACATGTGAAAGTTTTCTGTTAGATGCAATCAATGCTAAATTGAACAGTTTGTAACTCGATCCTAATAAAATTGATACAAGCTCTCTAAATGAAGACGTTTGTATTTCAAATCGTAAATTAAAGTTATAAGGCACATAAAATTAATTTAGTTTAACGAACAAACAATTTTAAAAGAGTGTCTGTTTTGATTGAAAAATCTACTCCGCTTTTATATCTTACCTATGTATGTCTACAAATGCAACTTGGAATATGTTATGTATTACAAGAAGCAGTTGAAAACTATGACATCACTAAAAGATAACCTTTTTCTGAACAACCTTGCTCTGAAAAAAACACAGGATTTATGGAGAAAGTGAATTGCAGTATCTGTAGATATGTTATCTTTGTCAATGAGAACGAATGACATTTAATTGAGTTTAGTGTGTTTGTCAAATGCTTTGTCAAATATGTCATCACAAGATTACTTAGTAAATGAAACGGTAAGAGCTATTTCCTCATTGCTTCCTCAACCCGCCCCTTTTGTCGATCGCTAGGGCGATGACCTGCTCTTTTAAATTGGCAAATAGTTTCTGAAAAAAGGACGGTCACACATAATTGGATATAACTGCATTATACGACTTCCTACTGCACCTAGTGGTCAGGTGTTAATTACAGAGAGCACCAAGCAATTGATTGAACAGTGCCAGCTTTCATAATAGTTTGTGTCATCATTATGGAAAAATAGTATCTAATCACAGGATATATTTCAGTGTAATGTTTTTCATGATATGAACAGAAACAAAAGCGGCGTTTTTCTGCCAGTTGATATGAAATTTAAAACATTGTGAAATAAAAGCTGCATTAAAAGCTTTTTTTGTGTTTTACCGTGTCATGCTCGCTCATAATATATTGCTAATGTCATGGTTTTCAACCCATTAGACAAATAAAAAATAAAACATGATCCAACTTGCCATATAAATGTTTAAATGCATCATAAACTATGTGAGCGATCTGTTACTTTATCTGATCGGCGTAATTTGTTTGGTCAGATGTTTTTTTAACTGATTGTCATTTGTTATCAATTTGCAACAGGAGCAAAACATTTTTATTTGTAATATCGCGCCAAGCAAACGATCTTTGTAAGTATGTTATTTGACACTTCAAAATATATCTGCTTTTTGTTTTCAGAAGTATTGTAATAATGTTCTCTCTAGATTTTAAATTTCTAGATATTTTAATCAACCGGTAATAAATGTGTCTGCTGGCATTCGGTTTAATATGAAAATATATTATATTCAAACGTTAAGCGATAAACACTCAATATGCGAAAAGCCACCAGATTATCCGTTAAGTGAAATAATGTGTTCTGTCTTGCAAAATCAGACAAGAACATTTGTTTTGATCAAATCTCTCATGGCGACTGAATAGGAAATCAAAACAATTTCGACTTAATTTGTAACTTGGAACGGTTCTTTATTCTGAAAATAACTACAATAGCAATTTGCTCCATAGAGTTCTTATACGAGTACGTGTATACATATAAGCCGCTTAATGTGTATTTTGACACACAAAAAGGATTTTACAGAGCTTTGGCAGAAAATTCATTACTAATATAGCACAATCACACTACACTAAAATGTATTGAAAATGTACATTATTATGTATCTATGCAAAATGCACGAATATCAAAATCGAAATTTAGAAGTTTAATACAAACAAACATGTTTATTCTAGAAAATTGGCAAGACAATACTGGAAAACGTTTACATTGTTATCAAAACATTCTAATTTCTAGAATGATATACGCATAGTTCATATGATCATACATGATTTTATAACCAGTGCTTAACTTCAATAGGCAAACTTACATTTGTTTTGTAATGTTACAACAAATAAACAACAACCATGGCTGTACTGTTTACCATTTGATAGATTTACTGCCAATATCATTTGTCCCTTAGATTGTTAAATGTCCCGACCGACCCGGTTGAACTTGCTAAGCCTCCTAACAGGCGTAGGTTGAAGAGACAGAAACAGATACAAGGGAATCCGGGTACTCGGCAAAGGTCCCCCTGGTTCTCGTACCGATACACATACCTCTGGGTTTTTTACCACATCTCTAGATGGACATGAAACATTGAAACAGTTTCTTAAATTTCCGATGCCTTGGTCGAGATTCGAACCTTCGGATTGGTAGTCCAGAGCGTTAACCACTCGACTGCAGCGCCACCCCTGGCCAACACCTTCATATACAGTAACAATTCTGTATCGATAAAAGAAAGTAGTAACTTAATTGAATTTCCCTAATGTTCAAACATTTACTGTCCCTATTAAAGCTAAGCATAATTTTCTATGACAGTATCACTCCTACAAAATATTTACAACCTTTTTCAATTTAATAAAATTCTTTCCGTAAAAGCAGTTGAAACTGTGTTGCGCTTGAGTGAACATCATCGACTTACAAAAAAAATTGATGCCGACACAGCGGTTTATTACACTTATTCATTAACAGATTATTTAACCAGCATGACAGAAATAATTCAGTAATGGCTTTGCTAACATATATTTTTTCGTCTATATAAATGCTGAAGCATTGTCAGTTTTCGAGTCAGATTAAAACATTATGAAATATAACGTCTTCAAAACTATGAAGAACTCTGCTATTGACCAATGACGACAATATCTAGGCTGTTTGCGATGAAATCACCTCTACTAATGTTATTGTTTTTCAATTTTGCTGCAAACGTTTGATAACATATTGTGCATAAAAAACATGTTTTAGGTTAGTTTTATTCACTTTCTTCCAGAAGGTCTTAGACTCATGTGGAAATACATGCATATGCAAATCACAAATATGGCAGAATACTTTAAACATTATAAATATGATTCATATGGCAAACATAATGTAACTGACGACTACAGCAATAAACCATCGCAAAGTATTATATTAAATGATAATCAAATGAATATTTTTTATGTTTTAGTTGTTGAGACACGTTTTATAAGGAAACATACATTTCTTTCGTGGTATTGCAAAATAAATGAATACATAACATTTCTTAGCCAAGAGATGGCCAGTCTTGTGCGAAACGAAAATAACAAGAAAGGCGTACAGGGAGAATATATATATTGTAATATGTACAAGTATGCACATTGCATGTGGAAGGGCATAATTCGTTTAATATGATTCAGTGTTGCTTTACCTTTAACTGGGTAGCAAACTTATTTAAGAGGAAGAAACAACAACAACAAACTAGAATAGGTGTCTGCCGCTCATCCCGGAGGTTGCGGGTTCGAGCCCCACCAAGGTCACGACCGTTCCTCCTCACATGGCACCAGTACTGGTTTTTTCAAGGAAGCGGACTCGAGAGTGACTGGATAAGCTCAAAGCTTACTTCACAATCGAGCTAAAATAAATTAGTATAAACTAGAATTATGTCCAGAAACATAAAACTGGCATACTTTTTCTAAAATTAGTGTGATAGGCATGACAGAATAAATTTTAATTAACTTGTTTGTCATAACTAATATAACAGGTGCAATTAATGTATTGCAGTCCAAATTACTTGCTAGAGTGGTCCAACAAGGTCACACATCTTCACAAAAGTTGAATCTCTGTAAACGATAACCTCTATTTAACTTTGAAGGCGGTATTTTGCTACATCTATCTGGCATCCACAAATTATGACCTTATTCAGGCTAAGCATAAAGTGTCATTCATTGGTTTGTCAAGAGATTTTCTTTCATAAGCCTTGTGATACTTTTAAAATATTTCAAAAACTATATTGCGTTTTGGTTTTCTTCTAATAGCTCAAAGTAACCATTCAGTTCACACACAAATCTACTTATTTCACACACCCTAGCCCCTTGCCAACTCTTAAATTAAATTTACCAAATACAGAATTCTTATACCATCATATTCTTTGTATTAAAGGATCAGTATGAGCATGCAATGTACCAACTGGAGGTATACTAATGAGCACAACTCAACAAATAATATAATTGTTAATACCTGGTTTATTTTCCTAACAATAATTTGCTTTCAATTTCTAACAAAGTAACTCAATTTGGGATTTCTTTCTTTAGCAGTAGGGCTTTCCTTCCCATAAAAGCTTGTCCCTGTATGCTCATAAGCAAAGACAGTATGAAATCCACAATAACGTTAAGCATCGTCAAAAGGTATATTTAAATTAAAAGTTTGATCTGTAATCGTTATTCTACTAATTCTCTTGAGACGATTGCGTGAAAGTAAGCTATCAATAACATACCGTTCTTAATCTGGTTAGAACTGATGAACGATGTGAACTAGTTAAAATCCCAGAGGTAGCCTCACGTATATCGATGCTTTTCACCGGGCACGTAAAAGAACCAAGCGATCTATTCGTGAAAAAGCTAGGGTCTTGTACGCCTTTCAGGAGTCTTGGCAAATTCACCCTGGAAGATAAACCAGGGTCGGCCGGGACTATAAACAATCAAAGATATAAAATCTGGAAGAATAAAGAGAGTTATTTTTAGTAACAAATACCTGCAATATCCTGTATGCCTACTAAATAAACTTCCACAAACACTAAATCTACAATTAAACCAGGTTAATACTAGTTAGTACTTTATTGTATTCTAGTTACATTCAAACAAGTTGGATCAGCATAGAAAATAGTTATTTAATAAGCCGGGGGTTTTTTTTTTGGGGGGGGGGTTTTTTTTTTTTGTTTTTTGGGGGGGGGGGTTTTTTTTTTTTCAGAAGATTTTTTGAATTTTTTTGGATAGGTTTACCGGTTATATCACTTTCAGATGCTCGTTTTTTGTTTTAGATCTATTTTGCGTCTTTGATGTTATTATGTCAGTCAAAATCTTTGTATGTTTTAAGCTTATCTTTTGATGCCGGAAGACATGAGATCTGATAAATTATATTACGGATGCAGACGGTTTTTTAATTTGCAAAGTGTTTTAACTTTGATTTATATCACATGATAATGTTTCATGTACATGTATACATGATAAAGCAGATAGTGATTATGTCTGATACAATTCATGCCATTCTGCAAAATTTAGCTTGATGATGTATGAATTGAACTAACTTATCTTTAAAGAATTGCAAAGCTTTTCTTTATAAACCAGTTCTTGTACTTTTTCATACTTGTTAGCCAGGTTTTCATGGAAAATCATGGTAAATAATATTTGGGAACGTCGTTGGTCGTGCGGCGTTAAACAGTCAGTTCTCGGTCATTTATTTTAGCTAGGAATGAGGACTTGCCCTATCACTTGGTAGTAGGAAGCTTATAAAGACATTTATTATATACCTATATTTTGTCAAAAATACAGCACATAATATTCAACCATCAAAAACGGCCTGACAGAAAAAAAATCCGTATTGTATGTACGTGCAATACAAACAGCGCGGCATAATTTGTAAGAGTGCATTCAATTGGCCCTAAAATGCACATGACGTTAATAACGTCGCTTTTGACTGGGTCGTTACTATTTGTTTATACGATGACGTCAATAATTTGACGTCGCACACTACGTATATTTCGCACTAGAAAGGGTTTTTCTTCAATTTATGCTTAGCATGTCATTTTAATTTAGTTTATCGCGCAGAAAAGTGTCAAAAGGTATATAATAAAAGGGTTATTAGTATAGTTATGTGATCCATAAGCCGGATTGGCTCTCGTCGAGGTCCGATCAATCTCGTGCTACGCACTCGTATGATCCGACGCACGCCTCGAGTAAATCCGGCATGCTGGATCACGTCACTATACTTATAACCCTATTGTATCTTAATATGAAATAAGGCACTGCCTAGAATGGGGATTTATCCACACACCAAAACATGTTCATGACTGGACTGCTTTTAGAACGTTCATAACAGGTCCCTGACTTACTGACCCCTCAAAAAGTAAGGATAATCAACTCAATATGAGTGTTATCAAGGAAAGGCTAACGGAGGTCACTGAACTTGACCTTTGACCCTCAAAACATGAGAACAAATTTCCTTGTTTAAACCTATGTTAAAGTCCGAGGACAACAGCTTTTTCAAGTTCGCCTACTTTTTGCCGGTCTCCTTTCACCATGTTTATATTGGTAACAGCATTACCAAAAAAAAAAAAAAAAAAAAAGATTAAAATTTATAAAGAATTAAGCATATTTATTTATATAAAAATTTTAACATTTTCTACAGATCATATATTAATCAATTTGTTTCAAAACTAAAACACTCAATATTAATTAAACATGTAAATTTCAGCAGAAAAACAACAAAAAATCTAAAAAGTAAACAAAAACAGCAAATAACGGTAGAGGAAATTGACAAAGCGGCCAGCTGGTCTTGGGTCACCACAGTCAATTATCAACATGTGGTTGAAATTCACAAGTCATTTCAGGATGAGCATTTACCATTATCATATTCATTTGAACGATGATCAAAGCTTTATTCCCAAATTTTACAGATTAAATTGTATTTATCTATTTCCACTGATAAAGAGTTTAGAAATATGTACATGTACACTTTCTTAGAAATTTCTTAATTATCTTAAAATTTTTGAAAATTTATTCACAATCAATTTTCTTTGAGCAATATCTCCGAAAGGTTGTTCACAATCCATTCTATCAGAGTAAGCTCCACAGCTCATTTACCTGAAATTGAAAAATACAATTCTTAACTTATGATTTTATATTAGAGTAACAAATTCCAATAATTGTAACACAAGCGACTACTTTTCCTATATATAAACATATATGGAAAAGTCTATATTTTATTTTATGATAAGGATGTTTTCCTATGATGTTGTGCCGTAAATGATGTAACTTATGTAAACAACCCTGTCATATGAGTTCAATTAAATTAGGATAGTTTTCAAAGAAAATAATATAAGAGTATTAGAATCAAACAATAATTTGTATGTCGAAACAATAATTTGTTCGTACATTATATCATTGGATAAAAAACAGTCGTTTGGATACGAAAAGTTAAATCACAAGTGATTTAATAATTACGCACCCAAACTCCCGACTATATTTTATTCGATGATAAAATACAGGGAGACAGATTATGACTATACGTTAAATAAAAAGTGTGCAATTGCATCAAATAGTTATTTCAGCTAAGGTAATATAAAATTGACTGAGTGCGAAACAAAACAACGTATCGAAGACAGCAGTGGTGCTCCCAGTAAGGTTGCCCCTCATATGTGGTCCTCTTGGGATGGGCCTCGCGGCCCTGATCCAGTATAATGTATGCAGCTAAGTGTTCACATGGATTTATAGTGCCTTTTTTGGTATCTTTGAATCTTATTACTGAATTTCCTTTTAGTATCACAATTATATTTCGATTAGCAGCAATTACATAGTCTTACTTGTGTACAGACTATATGTTTACAGGATATACTGTGTAATGCATGGTATATAACTCTTAATTAAATGCTAGTGGTGTATCATACTGTCTTTAATCACTCTTAGAATGAGATTTTAACATGATAATATATAATATAGTTTTATTGTATCAAATGTAGTCTACTATTATATTGTAATATGTATGATGAGATTTAATATATGTTATAATTAATAACTGCTGGTCAGTTTTAGAATTTTTATGTAAATTGTGATATTTGTGTACAGATTATGCTATATTAACAGTCTCTTGTAACTCAATTATGAGTGGCAATGTACTTTTGTTTTACTGATATTGTATGCATTGTATTTTGTACTGTGATAAAATGTACATTGATGAGACTTTAATAAATAAATAAATATGGATTTATTCGTGATTTGGACCTATGTTTTTGGCACCTAGAGTAACGCCATGTCGGGAATCAACGGGTTGGTCCTGCGAAAAAGAGTCAAGATTACAAAATTTGGCATGCCAATAAAAATGACTGGAAAAGTTGAAGCATTATAAACTATAATATCTAGTAACATTTCACTACAAAAGCAAAAAAAAAAAAACCAAAAAAAAAAAAAAAAAAACAACAGTTCAAAATCAAATATTTTATTTTGTAAGCAGATCAATCAGAAGGCTAAATTTAGTCGTCACAACTAGATCCACATTCTCACTGGGACGAATATATTGCGCAAATTTAATGACAATTGTTGCATTTTAAAGAAAGGAAGTTCATTTTTACGTGGAAAGTATTTTATTTGTAATGTATTTCTTTTAAAATATGTTTCGGAGCCATTTTGTTCTTATCCCACCGGTACGACGGTATCCGAGGCTACTGCAGTATCGTAGATAATAGTGTTGGTAGTTTAAACTGTTTAACAGTTGATAGTTGTTTTATGGTTTGCCGACGATTCCTTAATACCACGAAAACTAGTGACTCGATAGTATCATTGCTCCAGATTCTCACAATATATCTTTTTAAGTTTGAACGGAGACATTTTAATGAATACCCACCTACCATGTAATTCTCCGTGCGGACACCAAGTGTTGTAACTGAAGTGAGATCTCGATCTAGAAGTAATGATGTTTTCTTTCCAATTTCATCAAATAAATAGCTACGTTATTGTTGTTATTGATAAACAAAAATAAACAGATGACAGGAATTACGTCAGTGCACGCACTTTGGCTGTAATGTATCTGTCTGATAAAATAACCCCGAATCATTTTCGTGTGCCATTAAATTTGCAAGCACGCATTCGCGCAAAAATCTACTTTCATGGTGATTTCTATTGTTGTGAAAAACCGGAAATCATCAAAATAACTGCCTTAGTCAATGTAACTATCGCTAAGACGAATAAGTAAATACGGGCGTTACCGTCTCGGGGATTTCCCCTATTGTTATATTTGGGGTCCATGGGCTCAAGGTCAATGTTACTAAAAATAGAAAAACGGTTTCCGACTAAGTCAAGTCAGAAATGAGGCATTGTCATTATATATGGTATGTAGGAAGCTTTTTTTTGGAATTTCTTTCTGGATCTCTGGTGTTACGGTCATGGTTGTTGTTACTGAAATAGAGAAACGTTTCCGACCGATCACTCGTCTTTGGAGTCATTGCCATGGCCATTAGTATTTAAGTAGCACAGCCGCATGTCTTATATTTTATAATGTTTATGAAGGAATTGGACTGGTTAAGACTTTTGGGGAGGCTGCGTTTTTGGTACGTGGCATTCCCTGTTTGATATTATTTTTGTTTTTAACATTTAACAGAATGTTTTTACTCTTGTACAACCTGTAGCAAGTTGAAAATTGTGTGAGGAATTTACTGCAAGAAATTAGCAAACTAGTTATTTTCTTACAGCCGATAGTACGTCCGTATGGAAACAAAATTTTCCTTTTAAAATTAAATGGGAATATCACGATATGATTGGTTAGGAAGAAGGTTAAATTGTTAATTTGACTAGACGTAAGTTAGCTGAGTAGAAAGCTCTTTTTAAAACTAAACACAACTACAGTATATTGCTACCATTAATTTTAACAAAAACTTCAATAAGTTAAAGGTAAAACTTGTCAACTTTAAAATTTAACGTGACGTGAATCAAATCTTGCCAGTGAAACCGATAACTCGTATGGCAGAAATATTAATCATAAATGTTTATCAAGGAGTCAAGGTTTCAATTTCTCTAGAAAACATAGTAAACCTCACTAGCCAGTAAGCACTATAAACCAGTTTCTCATAAATTCCGATGTTTTCTTAGAATTACAACTGTGGCTATAATTAAAAAAAATACATTAAGTCGAAGGAGGGATGTGTTTTGTTATTGCTTCAGTTTGTAGACAGACAAGGTTCATGAGTTAATATCTGTCAAAGGAATGAAAAAGAAATTCGTTGACTTGATTACATTTTCTCTATTGATTTATTTTGTTCTGGCTCATTAATATTGTCTCGTAGTAATTGATAAATGGGAAAATGATTAAAGCATTAGGTACCTTACGTAACGTTTTATGTGAGATGTCTTTCTTGGACTAGTTTTTGCGAAATTGGCATCAATCTGAAGTGTCAGTTGAAATGACTACTAGCAGATATAATTATGTTGTTTACACCACATGTTACAGTCACATGAGCAGGACTTTGTAACAAGGCTAACATCCTCATTTTCTTTTCTATTTATGATTGTTTACCGATAGATCTTCAAAATAAAGGTAGTCTTGCAAGATGTGAAAGATTTGAAATCATGATAAAATATAACGGTAATTCTGCCTTTTTATACAGAGAACAGAAGAAACTGTATTTGTAAGATATGAACGTATGCCGCTATATGTCGGAAACCGGCCGGGCATGGTAGAAATCCGGCGCACAATCAGCAAAGCGGCACTATAACAAGATATTTGGAAATAATCTGGTCAGAGAAAGTTGTTTATTAATAAGATCTATAATGTGATAGAATTTGTAAACTCAATTTAATAATAATTACATTTTTGTTCTTATACGCTTGGACTTTATTTCTGAGCGATATCTCGTTACTGCGACGGCAAGAAATATTCACAAAGTATCTAGTTTGTTTGGCCTACTTTCATTGGGACAGTTTAACAAACCTACTTCATGTAATGTAGAAAGAAATTTGATAATGACATACTACTGAAAAGAGCATGAAATAAATAATTTACTTTGTGACATAGTTTAGCTCCATAAAACATTATTAGAACACGGTGGCATTTCAAAACGTATGATATGACTGAATAGCAATGTCATAAAATGTGTCTCATCGCTGTTGGCAGAGTCATGTAAAATTTAGTTAATGTCTGATACTACAACGAAAATTGTTTACAGTCTGAAATACAAGGAGATATTTCAAGGAATGTAAAACTTTATCAATAGTTCTGTTTAGTTAGCGCCCTTAGCCTCGGGGGGGGGGGGGGGCCGTAAACATTTCGGGTTTTTAGGGAAAAAGGAAGTTTTTAGCTCATGGCTTGCCAGGGTGGGCTTTTCTATGGATGATTGTCCGTCGTCTGTCAACATTTTCCGTCAAACGACATCTTCTCCAAAACTAGGCTAATGTTGATGAAATTGCGGCCACCTTAAAAAAGGAACCTGCTGGGCAACAACTTAAACTCCTACCCTGCCTCTTGATTTGCTTAGCTTGCCAGCGGTCTCTTCAAAGTTTGTTCATGCCCTGGGTGACCTTTCCCGGAGGGGGGGGGGGCGGGGGTCACTTGTTTTACAAAGACGTATATAGGAAAATCTATATATAGTGATCTTCCACCAGGCAAGTGGACTTGTACCAAAGTGAGCGATATAGGGCCATCTTGGCCCTCTTGCCTTTTTTGAAAGGCTACATGAAGAAATAGGATTCAAAGCAGCAACTGAAACCTGTCAGTTTGTATCAATCATTGGGGGATGATATTTATAGCATTTCTACTGTTCGGAATAAACTTCTTGATTGTAGGAAAGGCACTCTTTAATCATCTTCCAAAAAGACAACATTGATTGCTTGTCACATTTTCTCACACATCAGACATTCGTAAGTGTCACATTGACCGACAGCCGACTAAGACATTATGTACAATTAATTCAATACATTTTTTGCATGTTGCAGACTTAAATTAACATATACCAATTTCCTTTCAAATCTGTAGGGATCATTTAATCAGTCTTTCATCATAGTACAAAAATGTATATGCTAATTGTTTGCATAAAACACCCATACATACATTCTTTATTGGATGTGCATTGGTTTGATTGATGACATGTTGATTTCCTTTATGATTGCGTGAAAGTCGTATTTATGCATCATAAATCACAAATTTTCCACAGCACTAGTGACAGCAAAATTGCGCAAGATGCACAATGTTCAACAGATGAACATGATCAGTTAAATGTAAGGTGAAATGTGTATGTACTTACACACGTCAACGGGTTTTCTGAAAACATGGTTCCAATTGTGCGTGTGAAGTTTTAAATCTCTGTTATAATGAAAATCAGCATGCATGCATGGAAAGGAATTTCTTGTGAAATAATTGCACAGTTGGCGACACTCGATAATTTTTACAGCAAAGGTAGAACGTACGTTTCAGTGAACCTGTCTGAGGAAAGTTCCTTATAGAATAGCATGGCCTTAGAGTATCGTTTTCAATTATATACGTGTATGTAGCACTAGATCTACTTTGTCGTAATGAGTAGTGTGTTTGGCTAAATAGATGATTTTATGAGTACATATAAGTATGTACAAAAACATCTCAATATATGCCTCTCCAACGTTGAGGTTCAAGTGAACGATTAAAACTCATGATGGCTCTTTGAGTTGACAAACTTCGAGCCATTAGTCCGATATAATATAAAATACCAATTTGTCATGGCTTATGAAATGATACTTATATAGTATAACCAACGTCTGAGCGCGTGATAAATGACATCAGTGAATCACACGCGATTTATGAGTACTTTATGCTAATGTTAGCGTGAAGTAGGAGACATTTAACTGATTTGTTATTGGCTTGAAAGACAAAAAATATTGACAAATCATACATAAAACATGCGTTTTATCCATAAAAACAATTAAGAAGCGACTTCTTTCTCAAATTTACGTTTGTTTACATTTAAAACACCAGATTAACATTTGGCTTCAGATAAAATTCCGGCACTACTTAAATGTCCGCTATAATTGATTGACATTGTGTCTGCATTTCAAGGCATTATCTTCAATATTTATCATTTCTATCATATGATTACATTGCCAAGAGTGACATGAGAGAAAAAAATGTTTCATAAAAGAATTTCATAATAACAGCTAGATGTTATTTTTGAAATAGTAAAAAGATTTGGGTTTAAACAGTTTGTAGTTTGGAAAAGTTTAGTGCACAGGAATGGATGTTACATAAAATCATTCTAGATAAGCGCAATCTAAATGCAGCTAATCACCAATTGATACTTTAAAGCTGCTCGCTCTCAGTAACCATCGATTCTTTTTTAATTTAGATACTTATTCATGAATACAAAACTAATGGCTAGAATCAAAATACAAGCAAAACTCTAGGTAGAAAAAAACAACAACAAATAACAATTTTATTACCCTTCCCTTTCTTAAATATTGAACGATTCCGTTTATGTTTTATTTATTTAAAGTGGAATTATGCGCATTGTTTTCAATTAAAAATCCAGCTGAAATAGGTGTGTGTACAAAAGGGTAGATGATATAATAGCTTTTAACCCAATACACCAAACTCTTCCCGCTACCACAGAACGAAATAATAACTTTCCAAATATTGATTTTCTTATTTTGACTGGGAGAGTCTTTTTAGAAAAAAAATATAACTGCATGCAGGAGTTGCTTCCCTTCCACTACCGAAATATCTACCAACAACAACAACACAATCATTTTATCAGTCCGATCTTTTTTTATTTCTAAAGCACCAACTTCAAATGCTCATGCGGTATAATCATTAATTTCACACATTTCAATGCACAGCAACCAAAAATTGCTTTTATAAAACTGTCACCAAAATACACTATGTGCAGTAAGATGCGCATAATGTCACTTTAACGACTGAACGTACCAGACCTTCAAATTCCCTTATGAGACCTCAATGTCACTGCGTGACGTCACAAATAAGCACGGACACTTACATTGACGTAGTGTGCGCGGCGAACAAGCTCACGTTCAGCGTCGGGTACAGTAACGGGGTTATGTCAAGTGTAAATATCAATATATATTCACAGATCGTTGACCAATCAGAGGACCGCAAATTTCATGGAAGGGTAATAAAATGTTTATATTGGAATTTCAAAAGTGTTTGCAACGCTTTATTATTTGGTAGCGTTTTATTTCAAATCTACAGATAAATGTGTCAGGAATTTATACTGGAATCTTTTATATGACTATATGTCTTAAACTACACTATTTTCATAGAGTTTGAAGAACTTTATTTCTTTTAAAATCTGAGAGCGATAAGCTTTTATAAAACCTATAATGGCAAAATACAACTTCGAAAGAGTCATGGTTCTTGAGCAATGCATTTCCTCTCAGTCTCAATATTTGAGAAATGTAACTTCAACTAGTTTCCTATAACTAGAATTTAATAGTTTGATTTATTGGTTATTATATTCTTTATACTACATAAGTTCCTCAAAATATATTATCCCAGTGGAGTCAGATATGTCTGAAACTGCAGTGAACGACCAGTGACACGCGGCATAAATCCCCGACTTAAACAATATGTCTCTGTCAGCTTTCTTTCCATTAAAGAAAATCGATAGTTGCTGTTTAATGTTTCTTAGACAAAGGTTCAAGGATATTTCAATGAAATAAGTCCTTTGCATAGCATTGAAAAACAACCAGTCAGTATTAAGGTGTCGTCTGTACGATAAATAGCAAGATTAAGTGTTAAAATGACATTTGTTTCCATGGTTTGTTCAGAACTCCATAAAAAAAGTAATTGCAAACAGTGAGTAATGGCCAGCATTGATAGGTTTCTACTCGTAATTACCGGTATGTTTAGATCTGTCAAACTATGATAGCGCCGCGGGAGTCACTTGGCTATTACACAGAAAGTGCATTTGTTTCTAATTATATTTTTCTTAGTCCTTGAAATTACTCTTCAGGGTTTGAATTCCATTATTTCAACAAAGACTTTCCATGTAATATTAATGTAATGAGGGCGAGCTCTGATATTGTTTTCATTACGAAATGTCAGTCAAGGAAGCAGGAAGACATGTTATTGGTGTAGGCAAAACAATAACTTTCTTTGAAAAAGATGGTCGCGGCAATTTTGAGTATATGCGCTGACACATTTTCTCCCCAGTTGTGATTCAGTCCGTACCGTGACATGTGTATCAGGAAAGTAAATGTAATCCTTGTTTTTCTTATCAAATATGTTCATCGGAATATTGACCGCTATTCACTGGTCGAGAAAGTATAATAATAATAATAATAATAATAATAATAATAATAATAAAATAAAAAATAAAATAATAATAATAATAAATTCTTGAGGCCTTCTATGAAACAACAACATATCAACATACATTGCGTAGGCAAAAAATATAAAAAGATACATTTCACACACAAAAGAAATGAGCAGAACACCAGGGATTATAAAGCATATTAAACATTAAGCAGATATGTTTCGTATTGCTTTTGAAAGCTTTTAAGAAAACTGCGTTTCTGGTGATTTCTGGTATAGAATTCCAAGTTTGCATAGCAACAACTTTAAAAGACTGGTTAAGATGTTCAGATCGAGATCTAGTATGTGTTAACATACCAATTGAGCTGGAACGTAAATGATACCTTTTATTTCCAGAAATATGGATAAATTCACATATATACAAAGGTGCCATATTGTGAAGAGCTATATAAGTCATAGTAGCAATGTGAAACTTGTGACGATCTTGAACAGTTAACCACTTTAATTCTTTAAACAGCGGAGCCGGGATTTGTTAATATCCATCTTATGATACTTTTTTGAATACTGGTTAGTTTAAAAAGGAGCTGTTTTGTACAATTACCCTATGTGATTGACCCATTAGTCAAGAACATGAAGAATATATGCATTATAAAACATCTGTGTCATTTCTAGAGTGAGGTATTTAGATATTCTACGAAGAAGTGTAAATTTACTTGACAGTTTTATGCATAATTTCTCTGTCTGTAGATTCCATTTCAAGTGTTGATCAACGTAAACCCCAAGTATCGTTTGACTTTCTACAAATGTTCTTCGGACTGACAAACGCCAAATTTTACTATCTGGGAAACAACTCTACGGTTTCTGATGTAAAATGATACAATTCTAATTTATGCAGTAAAATATCAAGGTCTACCATATCGAAAGCCTTTTTGAAATCAAGAAAAACCGTGCCAATAAGATTCCAGCGTCAATATATTCTAAACATTTGCCTACTAGAAGTATTAGAGCGGTCTGACATGAATGGTATTTTCGAAATCCTGATTGAGCAACAATATCAGTTGTTTGGAAGAAATTTTGTAATTGTACTGCAATGTGCTTTTCAAAAATCTTCGAAATGGTTGGTAATATAGATATAGGTCTATAGTTATTTAATTGTCAGATGACGCATTCTTATATAAAGGTAAAACGCAAGTTTTTTTAAGTTTCTCTGTGAAAATATTTTGATCTATACATTTATTAATGATTGCAGTAATACTAGTTACGATACAATTTACAGATAGTTTGATTATTCGAGGGGATAAAGCATCAATGCCGGTTGCCTTATTAATATTAAATTGTTCTATAATTGTTTTAACTTCAGAAACGGTTATATGATTAATGCTAAAGGACACGCACTGTTATTTATCCTCAATATGTCGTTTGAGACTAGTTAAGTTGGCTTCATTGAACTTTGTTTTCTTTACCTGATCTGCAATATTAATAAAATGATTGTTAAAAGCAGTTGCTTTTTCGATTTCTCCTTCAACAGTGATATAATTGTCAATTTTGAATATTGAAGGAAAGTTTATTTTATCTAAATGAGATTGTCCTGACACTGATTTTACTTTTAGTGTCCTTATTTTTCTTTATTGCTTCTGAAAAATAAGACTTTTTACTTTTCTTAATGAGATATTTAGATTTGTTTCTCCAATTTTATAATCTATCCAGTTTTTAGATTTGTGATATTTGTCTCTCTTTTGTCTAGCTTCTTTTATTTTATCTGTATATCACTCAGATTGTTTAAGATACGTGACTCTTTTAATTTTACTGGGGCATGAACGTTTAAAATGTTATTCATTTCATCATACAGAAATTCAAGTGACATATTTGGGTCAGAAATAGTCTCGGTTGTTTCTATTCTAGATGACTGTAAGGCCATTTCAAATTTGACTTCATCAAACTTATTTAAATATCTGTATTGAATCGTTTTATGAGTGCAGAGTGCAGATTTAATGGCTCTGTTTATTTTACGAACACAACAAACAGGGTAGTGGTCACTTAAGCTGAGGTCTAACACCCTGATATCTAGGATATTTTCCGAGTGTGTTGAATAGATGTGGTCTGTTGTACTCGAAGTAGATTTTGTAACCCGTGTAGCGAGATTGATTAGCTGTGATAGGCCATATTTAAGGAGAAAAAAAATGATCACTCGTGTTTTCAAACCCATGTATTTTAGAGTAGTTTATATTCATATCACCAAGCAAGTATATTTCGTTTGTACAGTTCAATGCATGACAGTACTGAATTTTGAAATTATCTATCCATGACTGTAAAGAACTAGGAGGTCTGTAAATAAAAG
The DNA here is from genome assembly GCA_022818135.1 of Saxidomus purpurata. Lineage (NCBI taxonomy): Eukaryota > Metazoa > Mollusca > Bivalvia > Venerida > Veneridae > Saxidomus > Saxidomus purpurata. Next base: position 34,463,168 of record JAFMSR010000016.1, read on the forward strand.
CAATTTAAAATGATTTAGTGTGAGGAAAACGTACTTCAGTCCGAATGCTCTCTACTTCTGAATTTTCAATATCATACCCACGAACATAAGGGATAGTGTTTTTGATATATGTTACTAACCCCTTTTTATTTGTCCTATCATTCCTTTCCGTTTTAAAACCATCAAGTTTTATATTTACATTAGAAATTACATCAGAGAGAAAAGTTTCACTCAGACCCATTATATCTGTTGAACCTTGGACCTGAAGGATACATTTCAATTCGTCAATTTCATGCATTAAGTGTTGTATATTTAAGCTTGCTAATTTTAAACATTTATGTTTAAATTTTAAAAATGTATCCAAGGAACAAGTGCTTTTGAATGTTTTAAGCTCTTGAATGGTTACGTTTGTTCAAAATATTGAGGCGAGTCTGCATATCATACCTTACACATTTAATTAAATTAGTTTGGCTGTAACAACATATAATGTTGATAGATATTGGCTATTTTACTGACTAAAATTATAAAACTATTCAAGAAAGGCTGACAACGCAATATTGTTTTATTGACCTTTTCCATTCGGTATTATCCAATTAAAAGGTGACTTACAGAGAAAATCTCTCAATTCAAAAATGTGTTAATACATTCTACTTGTCATTTCAATAGCGGCTGCAAAATTACCAACTTCCTGTCAAATGCGAGCTTGTTATGGCTGCGCCGAAAAAACACCCTACAGCGTTTGGTTTTATTGAGAAAGTTTAAAGACAACTATCACAACTCAAATATGCTGTAATATGGTTTCTCTTCGAAGAACAAATTGGCCGGTTTGTTCATAACATTGCACAGGAAGCATTAAAACATAGCTTTATATACACAAAAGGGGAAAAATAAGCCTATATATTAATTTTGTTTGGGTTTTCGAAATCCCGGGAAGCCTGTTCGGTCGTAAATGAGGGTATAATGAGAGAAACAGAAGTGGAAATACGAAGAAATTCCAATCGTAATTGGTTGCATTCTAGTCTGCTATCTGCGAAAAAGGCAACTTTGTACTGGTGTAGCGGTCTTTTATGAAATGTAGCTAGACAGAACTGCACGACGTTTAACAAGACCCGCTACGCCCTTGCAATCTAAAATTACACAATTGCCATCTAGCCCTATTCCATGGACTTTTAATAAAACTGTTTGATATTGGATTTCAATTTCTTCCATGATTCAAACCGAAGTAATTAAAACATCCCCTTCTTTTGAAAATGAATCTCTAACACTCGTGAAAGAGCTTTTTACAGTTTTATTTGAGCTCTTATGAGCAATGCAAGTGTATTATGAGTACCTGAAATTGTTTTCATCATGTTTATTTGAAAATGATTTGAAATTAAAATGACAAGAATTTCATCAGAATAGTTTCAGGTTAGTCACTTATTTCGCTTTTCAAAGCTTTTATCACATGTTTAAACAATGTGAGTTTAAACAATAACTGTTTGTGTCTACGTAAAGTGACAAGCTCGGTAGCAACCACTATGCTACTAATTTCCACATCACAAATAAGAGATTTTCGCCGTTTCCTAAAATACTATCAATCTTTAGAGAAAAGTAGACACAGCAATACATCTGGATAATGAAGATTATTTCCATTAAGGTTTGACAAACAGACCGAATTAATGTAATACTGTTATGTAACTTTCTCTTTAGATTTTGATTTAAGGATTAATATGCCATTACACACAAATTAGTTTAGTTGGCACCGATTTCTCTGTTCAGTTTTGTTTCTACCAATTTACTTGCAATAATTTGTTTTTCATTAGTTTTATCTGACAAATTATTTCACCTTGGATAAAATGAAATTTAAGCTTTTGTTTCTAGCGGAAATCCGGATCTACATTAAGTGTGTGTTGTCTTTTACCCTTATATAGATAGTTAAAATATAAGCTGAAGTTTGTATCTTGCTTGCTGCTGTTTTCACAGTTGTTAAATTCATTCTTCTTTTGTAAGGCTGTTGTTGTGTGCTGTTTGATGGTGTTTAGTGATTATCTTTTATTTTATGTTTTTCAGCGTATTATAGAGTTTTATTTTATGTTTTTTCGGTGGTTTATTGAAATATAACGGTGAATTATATTCCGATAAACTCACTGTCCGGGCAGTGAAAATTATCAAAATATTTTACCAGGATTAACGTCAAAAAGTATACCGAGCGTAATTAATGCTGGAAACCATGCGACGATGACGACGGCATTTAATACGCTCGGTTTACTTTTTGACGTTAACCCGGTTGACAGATTTTGATAATTTTAACAGCGTGGACAGTGAGTTTATCGGAATATGATCCACCGTTATATTTCAGTAAACCACCGAAAAAACATTAAATAAATAGAGGATAATTGTAAGTTTTGGTGTAAGATCACATTATAATTTCACACAGTGGGCACCAAAAGTGATATTTTCACGAGTTGCGCAGCCACGAGTGAAAATAACATCTTTTGGTGTTCATGAGTGAAATTAACGTGATATTACACCGATACCAACAATTTTTCTGTTTATTTTATGTCTATTACTCTAACTTTGTTGATTTAGTTTCAATAAAATGTCCAAAATAGTGGGAAACGTCATCAGTAGCATAACAAACATGACGTCATTTTAGCGACGTCATCGTCGTATGGCTTCCTGCGTTCGTTACGCTCGGTATATATTTTGACGTTAAACCGGGTAGAAAATTTTGATAATTTTCACTGAGTGGACATTACACCGAAACTAACAATTATCAATATATGTTTGATCTTCTGTTAGTGATAGGGGAACTAAATTGTTGTTTTTTTCTTAGAGTGTTTTGTTCGACCAGTTGTCATGGTATGTATGAGCTTAGACAATAGTGTTTCAAGAAATAGTTTCACAACTAAAACTGATCTGCTATTTGAAAAGATTTTTTTTCAACAAATTTGTTGAACCTTCTTTTATGACTGTTTAAAGAAAACACAATCTAGTATACTGTGTAAGTAATGACCATATTATAAGCGTGATAATTTGATAAGCTTTATAGTGCCGAGGTACATTTTAGGACCAACCTTTGTCCGTCGTCGTGCGTCGTCGTTACATTTACTAGGATCAACAAAGTGAACAGAGTTTGTAAGTCAAGTGGTGTCAAAACAGGGTTGTTTAACTATTGGTAATGTTGATATATGCAACTGTATAAAATGGTTTTGTTTTTAATAGAAGTAAGTATTTTTAATGGCAAGGGCGTTAATCAGAACCGTTTAAACCGTTTGTGATAATTAAAACCGTGTCGCATATTTCAAAATTACTATACGGTTAAAATGCTTTATATACGATCATTTCTGATCGCTCGATTATATAAATTATATGAAGCTTGTTTATATTTTTCCTTCATGTTTGTAGAGAGTATAAGCATGCAAAAAAACTATTTCAATGACTCTTTTTGTATAATTTAATTAAAATTATGCACAAATAGGTGACAAGAGACAGTTTATTTAACAGTAAGTTTGGTTAAAACGAGCTCTGTTTGCAAACTTACGCGCCAGAAAGCTGCAGCGTTATTTAATAAGTCTCTCGTCGAACTGATTGACACTGTAATATGATGCTAGAAATAGTCAGACGTTCAAGAGGTCAGTATGTAAACTTTTGATTGAGCAAATCTGCACAGAATGAAATATGTCTGCAGCCATCAAGAGTTTTAGTTTAAATTACTTTGCGTGCTATGGAATGTCTAAGGAAGATAAATAAAACCGCATTTGTTTCGACTTTTTAGAAAGAAAAATCCTAAATGTCATTAAATGTCTTAAATGTCATTTAAGAAAAATAGTTTTATTTTTGTAGTATCATACAAGCAGAGGTCTTGAAATTATAGCAGTCTCCATAAAAACAAGCGTTACGGTCATGGAAATATAGGCGCACTAATAAATGAATGTTTATATGTGCATTACTAAAAATTGATTTTAGATTGTTTGATATAGACACGTTGCAGGAAATATCTTTATCATATATAACTTTGTATCTTCAAATTATCATTTGAGTTTCAGTGCACTTTGACAGATTCATGTATTGTTAAACTCTGTTAAATCGAACTCCCGCTCCTCTTAAAGTCTTTAATTTTTCTCGTCTTCACGTTCATTAAGTCGAATTCCTTATACTTCGAACAGTGATCCTAATGGGACGAAGCCGGTATCAATTCAAAATTGAAAAGGGCATTGTTGGATGTCAATCAAACGAGGTGATACTTTTTTGTGTTTTTTTTATTTCCCTACGAATTAAATTCAACTGTCACCAAATGTTTGCTTATCATACAGGCTGTTTACCAATGATGGGTCAACACAAGACAGTCGCAAAGCATTGGTTTTTGCGAACGGCTGTTTTGCACAAAAACCAGCAATGTTTAGTTTCGTATCTAACAGCACATAAAAACTAAGATACAGTGATTTTACTAAGATGTGTATCAAAGTCAATAAAAATATCATAAAACATAATAAGATACAAAAAACAGTTCACTGATAATAACTTTGCTGATTGTAGAAACAAAAAGGTTGACAAGGAAAGACCAAAGAAACATATGTTATACGCCCGACACCCATTTGGGGGGGGGGCGGGGAGAGGTTTTTTGGTGGTTTTACGTGCGTTCGCCCGACTTTGATAACTATGTACTTTTATCTTTAATTAAGCTTGATAATTATGCACTTGTAACAATGTATTATTATGGGTGTTATTTTTAGCTCAACAAAAACAAGTAAATTACTGTACTGATCTGTACAAATGGATCTCAACTGCATGATATTTAATTTTTACAATTTATAAGACATGAAGAGAAAGATATAAATTGAATAAATACACCATTTATAAATACTCTCATTGATTCTTTTTATAAATGCATGCAGGTAAACATTGCCTACAATGTAGGTAGCTCAGGTGCAGATTATAGTTAAGTTGTTGTGAAAATAACAATATATATAACATGTTGATATTCAATCTGGACTGAAATGATTAAACGCTTTAATATCAGATTGACATTTCTTTTACATTGGTGGAAATATTACCCCAAGACAAGAAATACAGACATGCTATTTACACATCGGTTTTAATTTCCCATGATGTTGTGAACTTATGTCAATATCAGACAAAAATATAAATCCTGACGAAAATGTACCTTTGTCGTGCTAGGCGTTCAATTATGTAACGGAAAATTTCGGTAAAATTAGTATTAGGTGTTGTAGCACGGTAAAATACGATGCGCGTGAAGTGACACGTGATACATTTTTTTTATTTCGTAATAACGAAATAAGATTTCGTAAAATCGAAATAAGATTTCGTAAAAACGAAATAACATTTTGTAAAAACGAAATAACATTTCATAAACCCGAAATCAGATTTCGATAAGACGAAATAACATATTAAAAAAAATGTAAAATGTTATTTCGTTTTTACGAAATATTATTACGTTTTTACGAAATCTTATTTCGTTTTTCGTTTTTACGAAATCTTATTTCGTTTTTACGAAATGTATTTCTTAATAACGAAAGAAACGATGTATCACATATCACTTCACGGACACCGTAGTAAAACCTACATAAACACTTGCTTCATAATTTTGAATGGATAGCGAATTATCTTTAAAAGGTCGCCAAACTGACACTTCTATATTATTCTTGTTCTAAAACATGTTAATTTGTACGTAAACTGAACTTTTAGAAAACTGAAACTATTGAACTTTTAAACAAATGGACAAAATTTCGTTTTACTGAAATTGCCAAAAAAAAAAAAAAAAAAAAAAAAAAGAAAGGCGGCTAAACAAAACGGAATCAAACAGATGTTGCCCGCCATTCTATTTTAACACTCTGGAACAGACAACTGAGTCCATAATATAAAACACACTCTCGTCGCTTTCCAATTCATTCACGAAGAATGTCATCATTGTTCTGACAAAATTGTTATTGAAGATATATTTTGCCCCAGCGATTCTTAAGAAATCTGTACTACGATGAGAAAAATATTTAATTAAGCGTTAGTTTCACAAATTAGCAATCAGAGTTTCCTAAACACAAACGACATGTCCACAAAAGGTTTGATTACCACGATTGCTCAAGAAATGTTCTCATCAATAATAAAGCACATTTGGCCTTTTGGTCAGATTCGAATTGCCGGAAGAACTGTTCAATAAACAGTTGTATCGTATAACTATATAAACATATCAACATATAAGTTCGTGTCAAGTTATCGGTCGTTTTGAAAATAATCACTACCAAATTATAAAGCGTTGTAAACCTTATAAAAACCCAATATGATCATATAGTATAGCATTGCCGTCAAACCAAACTGTTGAAATTGTTCAGAGAGATAGTTGATTCTCCATAACATTTTCTGATGGCTTATAAAGTTGAAAAGTTTTTACATTTTTGACCAAATGATTCATTTAATTTGTTTTAAGTCAATTTTGTTTAATTAATGCACCAAACTAGTGCTGCAGTAACAATTTACTACATGTTAAATTCAATCCGATTGAAAATCTTTGTTACGTAATTGGCAGACACAATTGACTACAAAAAAAGAGAAAGGAATCCAGTTTTTGTTTTACATATTTGAATTTCTTAAACATCTATTATCACAATAAAAATATCTGATGTGCGTGATAATTTACATTTCAATTCTCTCCTAGCGACGTGTAACTTGAAGAACGATGGGAAATCACATTCTTAAGTGGTAAAAATATATACATCTTTCTGAAATACTCTTGGGAGTGTTCATCCTTTGAAGCGGACTAAACAAACTCTATTCTGCGAGTATAAATTTCAAATTAGAATTGAAAACGAATTAGTAACGCATGACAAAGATCTATTTGTAATGTTTGTGTCTCTGCCACAGCTTAGAATTAATATCACGATCTATTTAACTGAATTATTATACCAAATATATCAAAAGCGTGACATTTTCGTTTTTCATTAATCTACTTAAAGTGGAATTATGCGCATTTTTTTTCAAGTAAAAATCCAGCTGGAAAAGGTGTGTGTACAAAAGGGTAGAGGAAATAGTAGCTTTTAACCCAATACACCAAACTCTTAGGGCTACCAGTATGAAATAATAACTTTCCAAATATTGATTTTCTTATTTTGACTGGGAGAGTCTTTTTAGAAAAAAAACAACTGCATGCAGGAGTTGCTTCCCTTCCACTGCCGAAATCTCCACAAAACAACAACAACGACACAATCAACTATCATTTTATCAGTCCGATTTGTTTTATTTCTAAAGCACCAACTTCTAATGCTAATGCGACATTATCATTAATCTAACATATTTCAATGCATAGCAACCAAAAATTGCTTTTATAAAACTGTCACCAAAAATACACTATGTGCAGTAAGATGCGCATAATGTCACTCTAAACTGTTATTATCCTGTTTCTAGATTATGTCTGTATTAATAAAGGTGTGATAAGATAAATATCCCAGCAGGACGTCACAAAATATCTATATATATCCGTTCCTTCTGATTTAAAGTATTTGCGGTTGCACTATATGTCCAAGTATTTCTTCAATTAGTTCGTAATTTTTTTCTTTTTCTTGTGTTGGTGTTAGGTTATGGTAGTAATGTTATCAATGTAATATTTCGACGAAGAGCTTAACACAGTAAAGTATAGCACATTTGGTTTCAATTCAAGAATCTATGATGTTTTGCCCCAAATCTACTTTTTCAATGACTTGTATAACAACAATAGCATTGACTGGAGTATGTATGAGAATGTACAGCAATAAACAGTTTGATTTTCTATTGTAGACTGATACTAACGAGGCCACATAAGCGATTTTGATATCGCTACTAGCTGATAACTGTCATTAGATAGATCTGAAAAATCTTGTTAACACTGTATTCTAGCTAGTTGCTTACGACTTACTTGTAATTTGGAAAGTCATATTAAATCGTAGGATCCTAAAATCAACATTACTATTAGATAGAGATGGCAAAAATAGGTTGGAACCTAAACATAGATACCACCTGCCAAAAGGTACTTTTTTCTACATTTTGCGATGTTTTTTACTTTTAACACAACAATTTACTCGTTTTATAAGTTTTGCCTGATAAATATCTGCACTATTCTAACCACCAAAAACGACAGAAGGCTAGCTCATTTGCCCAACGTTTACGAATGTGAAGAAGCAAAATGGTCAATGCGTGCCCAACCTTGATAACAACCTATAGTTTTCTGTGTTTTTTAAAGAAACGCATGCGTCGGCAGTGCTGGTGTAACTAGTTTTATCCATAATTGACCCAATCTTGTTTATCCCCTTGGACTAAATAGTTTGCAGTTAAGCATTAAAAATCTGCGATGAAAACATCGAGAAAGATGAGATACTATTTCAATGTTTTAATATCCTGTAAGGCTTTGAATTTATTCTCAAAGCAGACGATAGAACAATTATAAAAAAGAAATATAAATCCTCGAGAGAATACATTTCTGTCGTGATGACAAACGCTCTATGGGTTCAGGTATGTATCGGAAGTGGATTCCTTACTATTCTGTCATTTCATCAGAAATATTATCAGCATTCTAGCATTTAAGAGGAATCATGAAGGTTTGATATTATGCATTTTATGCATATTGCTTGAAAGGTAATTTTAACAGTCTCTACTACGAACTGAATGTATTTCCTCATCTGACCAACTGACCTTCGATACTTTATTATGTTCTATCACTGGTGAGGGTGTTACTGGTGTAAATATTAGAATTAGAGATGATAATGGTAACTATACTAATTCATAACAATAATAATCACCAACCTCCAAGATCTCAGTCTACCACTAGTACAACAACTGCTGCTACTGCTGCTAAGTACGTGTGCTTTAAGATCTAGGTCAACATGTCATAAGATGAACCGACAACTGAATTTGAATAGATTAAACCAAAAATATTTCAACTCAAAGTTCCCTTGGTGATGTAAAGTGATGATTATTGATTAAAAAAATAGCTTGATGATATGTTGGCATTTTTGATAAAAAATATTTAAATACTCTTAGACTAAGTATAACACCTTCGAAAAAATTAGTCTTCTGTTAGTGTCGTTTCAAGAAATGCTGAATTGTCTAAATACGAAGAAGAACAAAATAAAAAACAAGGATATCTTTGTAAACAAACTCCACGAACTAACGGCTTCGTATCAAGGTCTTCAATTTTATTAAGGAGGAAAATCAAAAGATATGGGAAAGGAAGAGTTATGGAAAATTGACAGTGCACTTCTCTCAATTTTAACTACCACTGTGTGAAATTTCAAGTCAATCAAATGAATAATTTTCAAGTGATGTTTAGTACAAGAATAAGTTCAATTGAAAAAAATTGTGCTAGGATGAGTTTGTGTGAAAGTCAATCCGTTATTCAAGTAATGTCCCGAACATGTATGATTCAAGATAACAAAAAAATATGCAAGGCAAAATCATAACCATGCAATATCATCAACAATTGTGTGAAATACAAAGTTAATCCAATTACAATTTCCTGGGCATACTCTTACTTGTCAAAGTGAGGTCAATAAAAATAATTGCAAGTAAGATTTATGGTTCTTTGCCACTGAACTTCTTCTTCATGTCCTCCACCTATGCCAATCCTTTGAATACAATTCAGTCATAAAGAGGAATTTTAGAGACTACAAATGTAGCAATGGTTAATATTCTCCCCTTTAAAGATCGCTGTCTTCTGAGCAGTTTGAATACATAACTTTCATTACAGTTATAGTTATTCTCCAATACCAAGCAATGTAGATGAATTGCTCTTGTACGCTGCACTTTTGCTCAATGTCTTCTATCATTACGTGATTTATTTTTCAAAATTATATATTTCATAGTTTATACTTCGGACAAACTTGCGTGACAGACAGACAGACAGCCGTATGGACGCTGAATGGACTGACATAAAACGGTAACTATTTGCTTGCCTTTCGAGAAGCATAAGACACTATTTGCTGACTTAATCACATCGCATTTAGAATAAAATGAGAAACTGATATTAACTGATAAACTGACACTAACAACGAACGAAAGCTGTAATTAATAAGGGATTACATATCAAAGGCGAAAGATCAACATTCTTTAAATCGAAAAACTCATTAAGAATTAAAGACACAGTAAAAAGATCTCCAGATGAATAGAATATTTTTTGTATGTTTCCTTCTTCAGACAAGTTCGATAAAGTATTTTCGGGGTTGTCAAATATGAAATAACAATGATAAAACCTATTTAAATCAATTTAATTCATTGTGCATCTAAATCCTTTCATGAGTAAAAAAAAACATTTAGAAATAAAATCTTTCACTGGAATAAAACTTTTGCAAACTTGTATCTCGTGAGTCCAATAATGTATTGTAGTGAAAGGTATAAAACAGCCAGTTTTCTCCAATTCTGTTCAAAGAACAACAAGAAGAAAATTGACTCCACCGATATTCCCTCCGAAAGCACAATCTAGCCGCATTCTAATATATTCAGAAGGATATCAACACAATCCTGACAACCCTTTGTTGAAGGTACACTTAGCTCAAACGATTCTCCGTATTTCTTAAGAAATATGTACAACGATGATAACATGATTTAATTAAGCGTTACTTTCTCAAATTAAACAATCACACTAGCCCAAACGTAAATGACACGTCAACAAATGGTCTGATTACCACAACGTGTCAAGAATTTTTTTAATCAATAATATAGCACAACAGGTCTTTTGGCAAAGCTTGAATCTCCGGAAGAACTGGTTGATAAATAGTTGTTTTGAGTATCGACAGTAAGTAGGCTATATTATGGCTTTGAAGTATTTGATGTCGTAAATGCGACTCTAGTGAAATTACAAACAAATAACTAGTACTAATCTTATTGAGATAGGTCCTAAAAGCATCGAAAGACACTTACATATTAGAATGAAAAGAAACATTAGTTAAAAGACAGCGAAAATAAAGTATAAACTGTTTCAAAATGTAAAACTGCATTCAGTGTTATTATTCTATTTTACCTAAGATATTGAGTATCTAAATGTTGAATTTATTTTACATGGATAACATAAAATAAATGTACATCGTATTGTCGTACTAAAAAAGCTGCTCGCTCTCTATTTTGGTAAAAAAAAATTAAGTTATTCAAACCTTGTGAAAGCAACATATTTTAGAACATATAGTCATATTAAAAGGTTCCGGTATACACTCATGTGAAGTATATAATTATGTAGATTTAAAACAATACGCTACGAAAAAAAAATAATAAAACGCTGCAAACGCTTTTAAAAATCCGATATAAACATACCGGTGCTGTAAAATTCCTACCTAGAATTTCACTTCTATTGTTGATTCTAGCCTTTTGTTTTATACTTATGCATTAGTATGTCATTTTTTTAAATTTCGTTTTTTTTTTCAGCGGCAACTGAGAGCGAGCAGGTTTGAATTCATCATGCCCGTGTTCGTCAAAGAAACACCAGTTATAGACAGGATGTTAACATTGCCATGGCTGAAAATTTTTAAATTATGCCATGAACAATTGCAATAGCAATTTCTTAATCCTAAAAACTAATCCTGTGAACAAGAAGGACAATATATTGCTGTCCACTGAATAGAATGCCTTAGGCCTCAATGCCCGACTAAGTCAGGTATCAAGGTCTGTTTTAGGGAATACATACATCAGTTTGATTTAACATCTGTTTCAAGGAAATAAATAGAAATACGATCTATTTCATTAAATAGGTTTTGAAGAACAATATTATTTCAAGTAAGAGTTAAGGGCCATAAAATATGATTTTGCAATCCAACTCTTCAGTAATTCTGCTGTAGAATTTCATACATTGATTTCCTATATGGATAACCACATCCCTTTTCAAAATTTGTATCTTTTTCATAATATTATTTTAAGCGACAAATATAATTATCGAGAATACATTTAAGTAACTACTTCCAATAAGTAATAATATTCGGTTTTAATGAAGTTCATCATTCATCCACTGAGTACTGAAAGCGACAATTTTGTTTCAACTAAAATACTATCAATATAGTATAGATTCTGAATATGTTGACACTTTGACATCATACATAATACATATCAAGGCCTTATTTACATCTAAGCGACACTTTGTATATCTTTATGTTAATTTATTTTGAAGCACTTCTTGAACGATATTGTTTTGACTGTTACAAGAATTGTTGATTCAACTTTGTTTTGCTGACATTATGTGAATTGATATACACGTAATTGTTTTCACCCATCTGTTTAATTTCAAGATAACACAACATGACATTTAATATAAATCCCGTTAAGGCGTATTAAGTGGTAACGTTAAAATTTTTTGAGATAAATTAAAATAATGCGGTGTATTTGCTCGCTTTGCTTAACTTAATTAATTTGTTTTATTTTCTGTGGAATAAAACTTTTGGTTTCAGAAATCATTATGAGATCGCGGTTTTCATTGTTTTTTATTCATTTTCATTTTAGTACATTTGTTATTAAAAAAAAGGTTCCTGAAAACATTTGTCGGAACAGGTTAAAGTACTTCAAGTATAGTTCGAAAGGTAGTTTTGGTAGGTGCTCTAAGGCACAGGTAATGGCCCAATGCTATATTATCTAGTTTTCTGTCGAAAAATTGTATCACTTTTCGTTTAGACATATTCCGTATCCAATCTTATATATCACGCTCAAATCCTTCTTTGCGTATATAAAGAAATGGCAATATTATCTGTTTAGCGAATACATGATGTTACCAGTTTTCGCCATTATAATCTTTGACGGTGAGCATAAACTGCTGAAAAGGTTAGATGACTTTACTAACATTAAGCAACATCCAGGAGCCACACTTTTCGGTGGTAACTCAAAGAAAAGAGCTTCAGATGTATATTAATACAGAAGGCACTACAACAATTTATATCATGATTTCATGTACGGCATTCTGATATTAAATATTCTACAAGTATAAACGTTGTGAAAGGATATTTTCCGAATGATTCTATTTTCAACAGAATAACAGATAATATAGAACTCGACCAGTGCCTGTGTACAAAGTAAGACGGTATAGAAGTAGTTGATCTGTATTCTATTATCAAGCTAACGTTAAAAGAAGTTAGTTGTAGTGTACTTTTTATAGTTACACAGATTGTTTTAATTGTTATACCCCCACATATTGAATAAAGATACGCAAACATTTTGTGCATCATAATTATAACATGTATACGACTGTCCAGTAGCAATACGATGAGGCCTGACACGGCATGTATAATCAAAGCGCTGTGAGCGCTGAAGGCCTGGGGGCTATAGGTTAACTCCCCGAAAAACAACTTTTGACCTACGTGTTTTGCGCTGAACCTTACCTAAAGCGCGGGTCGAAATGTGCAGAGGACGAAATTGAATATATGACACAGAATGAATGATTCACAAATATATGGGTGGCAGGGAAGTTTGTTTTATTATAAAACGTACGTTAAATGAAAAATAATCACATAGTCAACATTATAAATTGTTTAAGCCAATAAAAATAATTCGATCTGCGCTTTGTACAACTTCAAGCGATATGATCTGATGATGTGGATCGAAAATTATTGTGTACCAAGGACAAGACCTTGAAACAGAAATAAACAAAGCAATACCAGAAATGAAATATAAATACAGTACTGTACAATGTGTATAACAGAGAAAACCAAAAATGATTCTGGGTTACCTTGTAGTTGTAATCGGTGAAACCGTTCACTGGGCCTTGACATGCAGCGTCCTCGATAAATGGCGGGTGATTTTGATCACGTGAGTTCCTTCTCGGGAATGTACGTAAATTAAATCTTTTTTTAAGAGAAATTTATTTTTAGGTAAATATATATATAATCGTTCTTAAATAACAAAGATGTCAATGAAATAACATCGGAAATTTGAAAATCAAACTACAAACTCTTATATCGAGCTCCGTACGTTTCCGTAAATTTCCGTAAATATCCGTACTTTCCCGTGATATGCATATGATTATCTTCCGTTATCAGTTAACAGCGCATTAATTTCTAAAACAGAAAAAAATGTGTAATGCAGCCCGTAAGCTATATACTTTCCTGCAATCGTTTGAAGTTGTATGTACTCTTTTTATTTGTAATATGTTCTTATCATATGCGACATTCAAACAGAATATTGATCTGGTCTGTCTTGCACTACTTTCGAATAGCGCATGTTTACAGTTGTTATTCGCACATAGCACAGTTAAATTTCTTGCAGTGTTTGAAATGTGTTATGCTAACTTAGACCTAGGGGACTTTCAGTCCCCAGGCCAAAAAGTAATTTAATTACAAGGTTCATAACTGTTTCAAGCTCACGCTGTCAAATGCCTTCGTCAAACACATTTTCAAAATTGACCTAATCAAATTTCTTTCACAAGAAAAATAATATAAAGGAAACTGAGTTATTTTGACCATGTAAACAGTAATCGAAATTGTTTAGGAGTGCAGAGTTTCAATATACATCATGACTCATTGTGACCTATGGTGTTACTATAAAGCAAGCCGTATGGTATTTTAAATGTTATTTATAAATGAAGCAATAAACCTTATGATTGTCTGAAAATGTTGTAGATTTTAAGTCCAATCTAGAAAAAAATCTTCTCAAAAGAACAGGTGATTGGGGCTTATCTTATTTCAACTTGCAAGGTCACAATATACAACACATACTCTGTCAAATGGCTTGCATTATGTGATCATAATAGTCTTTGGCTGAATAGATTCAGCCCATATTACATGTACAAACATAAATTTTATTTTCATCCGGTATGTTACATTCAACATAAAGAACGTAAGCTATGCATAGCTTTTGACCTACCTTACAACTAACAAATCTATAATACGTAGTTTGTACAATTATCACATGTCAATAATAATTAAAATCTATGTAACTGAAAACAATGCAGGGTTATTGTTCTCATGGTGTTGCACTAATTTTTGTTGTCTGTCACACCGCTTTTAGAATTATCCATTGTTTCTAAGTCGTCTTCAATTTAATATCTGCTTCCTAACAATCAGAAATTTCCAAATTTTAAGTGCTCACGGCTTAACTTAACTTCAAATGCAACACTTGAAAGAAACATAACCGTTAGAGAATTTCTTCCGAGGAGTTAATGAAACACAAAAGAAGATAATCGTGATCAAATGTATTCGTAGAGGCAAATATTTTTGTTTCCGAAATCGAACTATTTTATTATCTTGCACGAACTTAAGAGAAAGTTTGAGATGAACAGGCCGTTTTTTTAGCTGATACTGTGTCCAATATGATTGTATAACAATTGTAATTGCTTTTTACGTGAAATGTATTCTACCCTCGAACATTTACTTGTGTTATTAACACAGAGTGACGAGCTCAGTAGAATCAAATTCACGTCGTCAAGGTCGACTTTCCACTAAAAGTGATGGTGGCGTAACGTAATGATAATCGTACTGAATATTCGACGTTACATTTCCCTCATAGCAATTGTAATTATCGAAATGTAAGATAAGAACATTAAATCTTGTTTTAAACAGTGTAATTTACGCTGGATACTTCGGTGTAACGTTTTTGTACATGTTGTGCATAATTTCTGTATATACAAACTTTATATTAAAAATGTATTCCCTTGTTAGATAAAAATATGTGTAGTGACTCTGAAATTAATGATTACACTGTAAACAATATGTGTCACAAATGTCCGTCTATATCCGCCAGACAGCTTTAAAATTACAAAATCAACAAAAATAATAAAAGGGAAGCCACATACCAAAAACGCAGCCTCCCAAAACGGGCCCCATAGCACCCAGAATGCACACCACACACAAACAAACAACAACACACACACACCACACTATCAACACACCTAGCATACAAAGCAAACACACGAGGACAAAACGAACAATTCATTAATTGCACGGTTATCCTGGGATTTCTTCCCTACAAGCTTTCTTCTTCTTATCCAACAGACGCAGAGTGAAATCGTGAAATCGTGATTACTTTTAAACTATGATGACCTAGTTTAAGGATGTTCATTAGAATTCCAAGTCGGGTGAAATGTAACAGGAGTTGATTTCTTTGTAAAAATTTCGTCTTTACGTAATCTTGGGTCAAAAGATATTTAACAACGTCAAAGTTAGATATTTCATCCATATTTATGTAAAAATCTCTATTGAATTAATTTCAAATGCTAACAGTATAAAATTTGAATGATGATTTTAGATATTATAAAAAAGTGTTATCTCTTCTCAATAAAATATCTCTTTATATGCTTACACGTGATATTTCACCTAAAATTTGATATTCCTAAAAAATTTCCTACGGTGGTTTGTCGAAAACAAAAAGTGAATTTATAACCCGATATCAGATAAATTATCAAATTCTTTTACACAGTTCAACGTTAAAAGGTATACCAAGCTTAATGCTTGGAACTCTACGACGATGACACCGTTAATATGACATCGATTTCCCACATTTTATTTAAACCAATTCAACAAAGGCTATGTTTTTAACATAAAATAAACAGAAAAAATGTTGAACTCACGGACACCTAAAGAAGCAATTTAGTAGCTTTTTTGGTACCCACCCTGTGAAAGTATAACGTGATATTACGACGAAACCAACAATCATCATCTATGTAACCAGTTAAAAGGCTGAAGGATTCAATCTTTTTCATAGTTGTATACTGTTCTGGCTGTAAGTGATTGTTTTTGATGGATTTATGTGTCATTATATATATTGCACCTTCTGCAGAACAGCTGAGGTAAATAACTTATAGTTGCAGTTTTATCGAGGTTTTACACTAAACTATCTTACTTCGATTTTGATGTATAGATAAGTTATTACTAGTAGGTATTTTCTTCATCATGATTATGATCCCATGTCAATGATTGAACATCTGGCAGTGTTGCTAAAGAAATACCGCCTTCGATCTGAAAAATTAACATTAGCATAAAACAATCAAGATCTAGCAAGTCCGATAAATCATATACGAATCTGTTCCCAACAAACAACTGCCCTTTCACAACTCTGATTAAACATGTTCCCTATAGATACGAAAGGAAATTGGTGTATGTTAATTTTGTCTGCCCACTGTGGCGCAAGCATGAAATTGAATCAGCTATACTTACAATGTAGCATGGCTTTGTCAGCTCATTGCCACAGCTGGTGCCTAGGAATAGTTTATATCGATGGAAATGTGACATGCATTCGATGTGGATAGTTACTGGGTTTCATTTTTTATTGTAAAATATTTCCGCAGTTGCATGAGTCTTTGTCTTGATTTATGCGTCAAGAAAAGGCATACGGTTGTTTTGATAAGTATCTTTAATAGCTATCTTCATCCCTCTTTTTCTCACTTTTTCCCTTTTCTTTTCTCTCTCTCTATTTCCTTGCCTTATAAGACTAGACTGAAAAATGCGTGTAGAAGTCACATTAATGCTTGCAGTAATAATTAAATATTTACTTTACTTGGTAAATAGGGTCTGGCCTAGGGCTGACCCTAGTGTTTCTCCAATAACGATGTTGAACTTGAATTTATTGCTTAAAGGAGTTCTTTTGGTAAGAAGTGCTACCTTCCTATTTGTTAAAGGATTTTTATTTTGCTTGCCAAATGAGGGGTAGAGCTGCAATAAATTCTGTCTGACCGATTTTGCAAGAATGTTCACAATTTGTAGACAAAACATCGATGTTCCTTCGATAATGATGTTTTAGTATTTGTGGTGTGCACATAATGTTCGTAATTTTTCATAACCAAGTTCACAATGTCGGAAACCTGACCATTCGAGATTAAACCATATTATAAAATATATTACAGATCATTTACGCACTTGCGGGAAACCACATTTACTAATTGCTTGACGACATTCTCACGGGATTATCGTTTAACATTGTATTACAGCCTTTCATCTAAACCCTGTATCATCACAAGAGAACAAACTACGATATAATTATACAATTTATACAAAAAAGTTTTCTAATAAACAAATTCTATGAAAATAGATAAGGTTTTCCAATATTATGAGCAAATTTGTTTCATACATTCAATTGAATTTTGCTTCAGAGATCTAAAAATGATATGATTTAGGGAACAACTGAAATTAAAAAGCTTGTTAACACAAACACTTGTGAAAGAGTTTTTAAACAGGCTTGAAATAAGAAAAGTTATGAGAAATTCAAAATTTAGTTAATATATAGGTATATGCTGATTCGACACATTAAAAGCCCCTTTTCTCGAAACTTAATTTTGGACCCCATTTACTCATTTCCACAATATTGTTTTTCATCAGAAATCAATAACATTGATTAAATGTCATGTACGTTACCATGTTTTAATATATTTCTGATGCTGTTGTTTTTAACTTTGCAGTATGACCTGCGTGACTATCTAATGAAAGCAACATGCCATTACACACATTCAAAATGGCTGCCTCCGTGATCGTGCACTTTGGCATATGCCATCACATTATACACATTCTTTCAACAGTGTGTTTTTCAGTTTAAAGTAGATCTATGCTTATTTTCTGACCTGCCTTTCCCTTTAAACGTTTCTAGACCATTTATCATTTTTCTACGCCACAGTTGTAAAATAACGCATGAATGTATTCTAAAGTACCTGGACTGTAACAAATATGAAAAACAAAAATGGAAAGCGCATAGACGATATCATAAATACTAATGTCGTATGCCAATAATTTAAGGATTTTAAGTTTCTGATTTTAATGGATACTAAACCCAAGGGTAGAACTGATTGATGCCATACATAAGGTTATAACTAAAAGTTACATTAAACCAAAACGGATTAGAATTATTTTAACAAAGTTGCTTAAAGCTAGCGACACATGTGAATAATTAATTACTTTTTTGTCATAGAATGCCCAAATTAGAAGCAGTCATGTAATCTGGGATGTTGCGGCCGTATCGCTGTTTCGTAGAGATATTTCACTTCATGTTTGTGTGAAATTTTTCATTTTAGTTTAAATTGAAATGTCACGACTATGATTACTTATTTTCTGCTGGATCGTTTTTTTGTTTTTTTAAATTTGCGATCATAAGGTACCGGCAAATTAGAATGTACTAAATAAAACTGTAATGCATTATGGGAAATAAAAAATACAGTCGAAGTAAACATCTTTTTAATCTTTTCTAAGGAGTATTATTTCCTCTGAAATGGAATAAACCTAGTCTATTACCCAGTGTAATAATGATATTGAATATGAAACTTTATTTAATGATTTTAAAAGCAGTATCGTGGCAGATTTAATTCATTGCTTTTTTGAACATTTAAGTCTACGACTTACCTTTCTGTATATATCAAAGTAGCAGGAAAAACCGATGAACGGTACATCTAATATTGATTGAAAATAAGTCGAATTTGGAACGCATGTATATAAACAATCATATAGTTATGGCTTGATTAAAGTAATAGGTAGTGGCGCGTACACAGAATGGTTTCTTTATGCATGTACCTTAAGATTGACACAGAATTAAGTGTCAGTTTAAGCCTAGAATTGGAATAAAAAATGTCATGCTGACCTCATTTCCAATGCAATAATATCGGCAAAACAAGATAAGATGTAAATAATACTAATGGACTTGATTATTACTAGCATAAATCAGAGTTGTAACAATAAAAATGTTTTGATCAGATGATAATAATCAAGCTAAGCACCGTCATCACTATTGTTATTACATTCACGTTGTTGTTTCTCGTCTTTGTTCTTTTTGTGCGATTTGTAATTTTATCAGGCCTCTCCACATTGTTTATGTCGAGAGCCAGACATTTTTTTCAAAACGTTTGCATGACATTATCGTTTTAGCAAAAATAACGATAACGCAATCTATAATGGCATGTTTGCGCATGCCTAGTCAGTGAATTAAATTTGATATTAAAACATGATTTTGGAATCGGAATTTAATAGGAAAATAATGATTCGTTACAACAAATTCCGGTCTTTTGCACTTGAAGTAAGTCAATTTATTTTATATGATTTACGTAAAAGAAGATGTAAAATACAAATTACAAACTTTCCGTTGCTTACTTTATTCAGGCGGTACACATTTTGGTTATAAATACTATTGGTAAGGACTGGACCTTCGTCCGGTATGTAGAGTTATAGTTTTGCATTGGTACAAACGGAAAATTTCCGCCTTGGTCAGTTTTATTAGAAGTGTGGATCCCCGTTTTGATTTTTAGTTATAACTTGTCAATCAAGCTCGAATTGACTGCAATTTGACCATTTCAGGTACAGTTCATGACTTCATGAGCTGCATTTCTTAGGGGATCATTCGTCGATGCTTTTATTTAAATGAATAATTTATATATATATATACATAATTTATTGCATACGAAACACCAACATGGTCGCCTGATACATATACTGAACATGCGAGTGTCCAAACTCACCATATAGGGCCTTAAGTATTTGTAAAGTCTCTAATTAAATCTTTAGCAGGTTAAACAATTCTTAAACTTAAAAATCTGTACATTAGACAGATTACGTGTTTATCAAACCGATTTGTTTTTACACAAGGTTAAAACAATGCCAATGCAAGTATGATTTGACCTGTATATGGATGTAATATTTGTTGCATTAATTTTCCCTCAGTTTGACCAAGGCAAATACAGATCCAATACAGGTCAAATTTTGAAGGGCATGATATGACTTTCATGTAACAATTATATTAAAACGTTGTTAAAATAGAAGCACTTTTACAAAAAAAAAAAAAATAAATGAAATGGAAGTAACAGTTTTAGGGCATTCTTTTGATCTTGATATTACCATGGCCAAAACGAATTCCACACAGGTTAAATTTTGAAAGACATAAGGTGGATTAAGACATTGATTTTCAAACACAGGCGTAACAATACCACTAAGTCAACACGATTAGACCATGAAATGGAAGCAACATTTTTCCATGTCGTTGACTTAACATGATCAAAACAGGTTTACAACCCTGACTATGATTATCATTGAATATGTAGTCATGGTCAAGACATTGTTGCAACATTAACATTTCTATGATGACAAAACATGTACACTTTATTTTCGGCTATGTTCTAAACATGGTCATCGTTGCTATGGTAATTGTCATAAATGCAGGGTCCCAATATTTGGGGGGGCCTGTGGGGGCCGGGGGTCAAATCATCATGTTTGAACGAAGCTATTCTCGATTAACAATTCTAATGATTTAACGTATCACATTTGTTTGATTTTGTAAAAGAGATCCATAGGATTACAGACATGCAACAGCATACTGCAATCTGATAGTCTTTATAATATGCAGATAGCAAAGTATGTACGCAACCGCTTACGTTTCCTTTGCTTTTTTAAAGAAGACGCGTGCATTCCGATTTAAATGGTGTCTTATGTTGTTGTTTCTACATTCATTAGAACAGTTTCATGAACTCGAGATAGAGGGGATGCGTAATCGGGCATAAATTGTGGCTGCTTGCATTTGTGTCACCATTGAAAATATCATCAATACTAAAATCTGGATATGTAGTCTATAAAATTAAATTAGTTTCATTACAATCATTTTATATTGAAAGTATCTCTGATTGTTAACGGAGTTCACAATCGATTTAAATCCGTATATTAATAAATTTAAGGTGTACAACTTTTTCATGTTGAGTTATTAAGTCAGCGGGATGACATAAGCTTTTATCCATTGTTTTGACAGATAGTCCTGAAGATTTCTTGGTCTTAGGAAAATGAATTTTAGTTTACAAATGTTCCAGTTTCTCAATAACAACAGTTATGTTCCGGAAGCTGTAAACGGATATGACGTCTGTCTCAATGTTCTAGAAAAGCTACTTACGACGTAGGAATATACTTGAATAGCTTCAAAGCTACCTCTAAACTGTAAAAACCAGCCCTATTGCAAAAAGATGAACGATTCACTGAAAGAAATTAAGTAGGCGTGCTATAATAAACTGTACACATCTCGTGGCACAAAATATTATGGTTAAACCTGCTGTCTTTATCCATTAATTTCGCTACAGGTAGCTTTCAAATCATGAATCGAATCAATTGAAAGCACGGTCATCACTGCCTCTCTTCCAAATTAATTTCTTCTAGATCATACATCAAAGGGATAGATACTAAGTGGATTCGTGACATTTTTTAGACTATGATGTCTTTTATACTCGAAAGTATTTGTTTACTCCGAGGACTTGTACTATTGTTGACACAACGTAATGTACAATGACGTACTGATCTTTTGCTATAATCGTTATCATTGCAAATTTTAATGCAAAATAGTTTGGTATTCAGGTTTACTATTTCTAAGTCGAAACAAAACGGTACAATATTTTTGTTAATGTAGAACATTTCACCTGAATTTGTTGAATGAGCAGAAAGTAGTGCTAAACTGTAATTCAATGTATTTCTAAAACAAACAAGTAATCGCGCGCTATATTTTGTTATCTTCGATCTAGTCATTGTGCCTATTGTATCTATGACACTCAAACCAAATAATTGGAGAAATTCAAAGCGTTAATAAATCTAATACTGCCAAAAGTACAAGTCTTATTATGAAAAACTTGTACTGATAAAAATGCTACCGTATTCGAACGTAAGACACCCAGCTATTTAGGATTCGTTACTCAATATATGGTGATGGACTGAACTCGTATACTCAATGACTTGTATAGCTTCACTGAAAAATCCCATTTCTTCATACTGGAAGTTATAAAAGAAATTAAGTCAATGCATACCACAGTGTTGTTAAAGAATGTACCAGCTCAGTGTTTTGATACGATGGCTGATTGCTGCAATTTCGTTTTGGCGTGTTGGCTTGTCTGAAGGCGCCAACATACCAACTCGCAAGAACGACATATAAAGCGCACAAATACACCAAATGACAATTTGTCGTTTTGTCCAGAGCACCAGTATGCCAAATCAAGAAATCGTTGTTCTGGTGTGTCTGCGTCCCACTGAAACGCTAACACGCCGAATTCACCCCGCCAGTACTACAACAATTTTATTTGTCGTATCTGATCGTTTGTTTGTCGTTTTTGCGTGTTGGCTTTGCGCCTGTTTGCATGCTCGCCAGAACGCCAGATTTGTGGGACCAACACGCCAATTATGTGGCGCCAGAAATACAAATTTGAATGTCGTATTGTCGTCCTGGCGAGTATGAAAATATCATATTGGCGTTTGTTTTGTCGTTCTATCATGATGGCGGACAGTAAACACGCCATAACGACAAACAAGTTCACCGATACGACAAATAAGGTTATTGTCGTACTGGCGGGGGCGCCAAAACAGCAAGTGTGATTTTGGCGTGTTGGTGCGTTGGAGGGATGACAACACGCCAACAAACAAGAACGACAAAGTCTTGATTTGGCGTTTAGGCGAAAACGACATATTTGTTAGCTGTCGTTCTGGCGTGTTGTGTTGGCACCCTTCAGACGCGCCAATATACCAGAACGAATAGTAGAAATCAGCCAGTATATGATGAAGAAAGATCTAGACAAAGTTCTATTTCTAAACAGACAATTGAAAATGATTTTTCTTTTTGTTACAGTAGTTTACACTAACTTAATGTTTTAACATGTCACAAACAAGGTATACTGGCGACTATTCGCTCATAACGACATTCATCACTATGTCAATGATTTCGTAGTTTTAAGTGGGTAATTGCATGTAACTGGAAGTTGCAGAGCGATGTAAATTATCTGAACACTTGACATATTTTAGGTTTAGGGGGGTATATAGGAGTCACCCGGTGGTGGTCGGTCGGTCGGTCGGTCGGTCGGTCGGTCGGTCGGTCGTGCATTTTCCTTGTCCGGAGCATAGCTTGAAAACTACTAGTTGGAATTCAATACAACTTCATACAAAGCAAGAACATTAAGAGGAAGGCAGTGCACAAGAACTATAACCCCATCTTGACTAATACAGAGTATGCCCTTTGTTACTTTTCCTTGTCCGGAGCATAACTTGAAAACTACCAGTTGGAATTCAATAGAACTTCATACAAGGTCAAGCACACTGAGAGGAAGGCAGTGCACAAGAACCATAACTCCATCTTGACAATTACAGAGTTATTGCCCTTTGTTACTTTTCCTTGTCCGGACATAACTGAAAACTACTAGTGGAATCAAACAACTTCATACAAGATCAAGCACACTCAGAGGAAGGCAGTGTACAAGAACTATAACTCTATCTTGAGTATTTACTGAGTATGCCCTTTATTAGTTTTCCTTGTCCAAAGCATAACTTGAAAACTACTAGTGGAATTCAATACAACTTCATACAAGGCAGCACTTAAGAGGAAGGCAGTGTACAAGAACTATAACTCTATCTTGAGTATTTACTGAGTATTGCCCTTTGTTAGTTTTTCTTGTCCGAGCATAACTGAAAACTACTAGTTAGAATTCAGTACAACCTCATACAAGGTCAAGTACATTGAGAGGAAGGCAGTGCACAGGAACCATAACCCACTTGACAATTACAGAGTTATTACCCTTTGTTACTTTTCCTTGTCCGGAGCATAACTTGAAAACTTCTGGTTGGAATTCAATACAACTTCATACAATGGTCAAGCACAATGAGAGGAAGTGCAGGCACAAGAACCATAACTCCATCTTGACTAATTACAGGGTCATTGCCCTTTGTTACTTTTCCTTGTCTGGAGCATTTTTCGAAAACTACAAGTTGGAATTCAATACAACTTCATACAATGGTCAAGCACAATGAGAGGAACTGCTAAGAACAATATCTCTTTTAGTTTGTTTGCAAGGTATTATGTTACTACGAACTTCTTCAGTTTATAAAGCAGTCTTTTGGGGGTATTAATCACATTTAGTGATAGCTCTAGTGTTTTCTTAAAACATTGGTAAATCTCATATATTGTAACATTGAATGTTCTTGAATTTCATTTCCTTAGAAATTTGTCTTCAAGTTGCTTTAATATTTGTATGCTCCATTTACTGTAAATCTTTAAATACAGGGAAAATCATTTTTCTTTTATTTCATTGTCTAGAAAAGTATTACTAAATGTTGTCATGGAAACCTATCCTTCCAATGCATCTAAAACATTTAAGTGATTAAAACGTGTATCGCCAGTCTCAATTTGCCCATAAACGTTGCCTGTTGCAAACTTGTCTACTTGAAATTTGAAACTTGTTTAACAGGAATTATAATGATTTGTTTTGTGAAGTGTAAACGTATTTCTGCAGTTGTATTTACGCCAGACCTGTCTTTTAAATATCTTGAGAACTAAATAATTATCAAGGAAGACAGTAAATAAATTAACAACACAATCTGAAATAAAACAAAACCAGTATAAACACCAAGTAAGCGCTATATTTAAGCTGACTTATTAGCTTTGTAGACGTGACTTAATATGACGTGACACAATGCTATGATTTTTGTGTAATTAAAATATCTCTCTAATAAGGTCAGGCTGGTAAACTTTGAAATAATGAATAGAATGTTTTCAGGAGACATGGAATATGTAAAGATGCTGCGTATAATACCATATAAATAACCAACTGATATCTGAATTTGCCTAGTTGGAAACATACTGTTCGGCTAGTTAAACTAACTTTACGGCGCTTGCAGCACTTTCTTCGTTAGGAATAGCTAAAAGTGGGATAAGAGGCCTTTTGTTAACTTAGTAATGGTGCAATATATTCTTAGCTAGTAAACAGTATAAACAAAGACCTGTAAAAATAACTGCTAAAGCAATATCACAAACTAGATCAGATATCAGATAAAGATATATTTTCGTTGAGAGTTGGACAGTAATAAACGTGCAGCCTGAAGACTTGCTTGGAACCTCAAGAATACACTGAGAATACTGGTATAACAATACATATTCTTCATATTTTATATCAAATTTGGCCTTTCCAATAGTTATAAAATAAAAAGTACCAATTGTTTCCGTATTAAGAGCAGTTTGGTCTAGTAGTAAAAGGCTTTGGTTGTAAAATGCATCATGCACTTATGTATATATAGGGTCTTATAATAAATGAGAAAGTGAAATTGCGGACGAAGATTTTATGCGCTATTTACTATTGTAACTAAACATGTTAACCAGGTAATTAATAAAAATGAAATGAAATCTATTAAAAATGACGACAGGTTCGATATTAAGGACAACATCTAAATAGAATTGGTAGTTTTGGGGAAGTAAACGCTAAGAGGAGTTTAGAAGTTTATGAAGTTTGCAAAATAAATTAATTGAGTTTGTGTTCCAAAACTACCAGCATTTTAAACCTTGCAGGTTCATCGTGAGGAGCAGGAATGAACAGAACATTTCATCACAGGGAAACGCCAAAACCTGATCTGTATTGATGCATACCAATAGCTTGAAATATCTTATCTTGTCTTACGTTTACCGGAATTATGCTGAAAATCTCTTTAGACTTGAGCGTGACGTAAATATACCTGAAATGTTTGTTTATAGACAAATTCAGATAGCAACGTATCATATCATTCAATCAAAACTATCTTCGGAAACTGTAGTTTCGCTCACAGTTTCAGGTGAAAAATTCTGCAAAATGATAAATTCAAGCATAAACTGTAAAATAAATTCTAGAATCAGGAACGAAAGTAAAACTCAAGGTATCGATTTGCAAAACAATCCATTGAAAATATGTATGGGATTTGGTTTAACGGCACCGCTACGCTATATGTTCAAATGCATTTGTAACGCTTTATCATTTGGAAGCGTATAATATCAGATACACATTACTCGACTGGAATCTAAACTGGAACGTTTTTATATGCCCATTCTTCACGGCCCGTAAACGCGCATCACCTTCACCGCTAGTGAAGCGGGGAAAAAGTTGTGCTAACTTCCGGTGGAGGTGAAAAAACAGAGATAAACGGTATTTAGACAGGTAAGTGATTGCTTTCTTTAACTATATAAAATATTTTAAAAGATTTTTCTTTAAGCCATTGGACTTTCAGGAAACTGAATTAAAGCGCGGAAATCGCAAGGTAAAATATTTTAAAAGATTTTTCAAAAATCTAAGCTCGCTATTCGACCCTTATGGTATTTTGGCATCCCCATGCGAAATGTCGACGTAAAAAATCCAAGATTGACGAAGTGAGACGAAAACTCCCGTACTCGACGAATGGCAAAAACGAGTACCTTTTTTATTTTCTATGTCTTTCTTCCAGCAACGGCTGTTTTTGGAAGCGCTGGAGTAGGCACATAATTATATGAATCCAGTTGCTAGGCTTGCCCTGATTGTAATTCTTTAAAAATATATACAATTTTAAACAAAATGCTGCCAAAATCTGTCGGTGGAGGTTGTGCTTGGCGGTGGTGCTGATAATAAAGATAATACAAAAACCATCTCTAGACTTGTCAAATTTCTGTAAATATTTTACATTTAAAATTGTTAACATTCGAAATTTTCACAAAATAATGGATCACCGCAGTGTACAGATGTTGTCTGGGAATTTTGATTTCTTTGCATCAAAAACTTCAAAGAAATAAAAAATATCATGAATGGTATGAATAACCTGGGTACCAATATTACCTTACTTTACATATATCCAAAATTTAAAAGGTGCTTGACCATTTGACTTTCAGGAAACTGATATAAAGCGCGGAATTCGCATTTTAAAGGGACACGCCCTATTACCGATTTCAAACTAAATAACTAGATATAATAGAATATTTGGAAGTACCTTTGCTTAACCTTAAAGTTTAAGTTAGAATCGGTAACATCAGTGTTTAAAAATATGTTGCGTTATTTTTAATATTCTAGGTTTAGTTGTTGTTGTACAATAAATTGGTAGATAGCGATTTATAACAGAAGGCCTCTATACTCAGTTCCAAAAGAAACTGTGCACTTTGTTTTCTGTGATTTTTCATCGACTACTTTTCTGAAAGCCTATATAGTTGGTACCAAAATTGAGATCTGTTTACGTACAATATGGCGAACATTTAAGATTTTGCAATCAATCGATGACAAATACACATGAGATATGAGATATAGTGTGCGAAATTTGAAGCCGATACGTCTGCTAAATATTGAAATATTTGAAATTAAGAAGTGCACACTTTCTTTTGAAACTGAGTGTATGTTGATTATTTGTTTGTGTTCATTGAACACATTATTTATGTTTCGAAAAAATAATATGCTAGATGTGGTGAGTGCTCCTTTAAAGAGAATTTTTTACGACCTACGTATCATTGTCTATACATGAAAATACTATTTAAAGATTCTATCCAGTTCACAAATATACTAAAACACAACACAAAATAAGACAATAATGGAAAAAATAACAATAATACGAATACATAACTATATATTTTGCAAGTATTTGTGTATTTTTATCAGGTATAAATTGTCATTTAGGAAGTCATTAGAAACCATGATTTATGTTTCTGTCTTTAGTACTTATATTCTTGATAATGTATTCCCGGCAATCATTTGATAACCACAGAGAAACTTGGCATAATGACTGAGGAAATGTGTTTTATATTTTCATAACTTACATCATTGGATCGTTCATAAAGCTGTCAACATGGTCAAGATGCAAGCGAAAAGCCATGTTTTGAAAAAAAAAAAAAAAAAAAAAAAACAGTAAGATTTCCCGAACAGTTAGTCCAACTAATTGTACTCAACGGATGAATATCGTTATATATTTTGCTAGGCGCTATCTAGCCTCCGTAAAAGCGCAGATATCTATAAAATGTCCGTATGTAAAATGGGTCTGCGTTTGGAGTCGAGTTATTGAGATGACCGAAAAATTGGACCTTCCTAAAAATGGAAACTACCAGTTTCATTTACATTTTCATCAAATGTGAAAAGTATCAATCCGTGTCAGAAGACCAAGCCTTGTCAAACCAGATGTCATTCACAGAATTTGAGAAAAATGGTAAAACTAAAAGGGACATACCCTGTAACTGATGTCAAAATAAATACCCCAAAACATAAATATTAAAAAATTTGGAAATGTTATAACTTAACCTAAAAGTTTCAGCTATGCATTCCAGCTATTATCGATTAAATCAGCGGTTTAAAATATGCTGTAGTACCGCAAACCATTCAATAATCTATGTAGAGTTGTTGTACAATAAATGGGTTGATGCGATTTATTACAGAAGGCCTCTACATTTATTAAGTGTTGTAAAATGTGGCTTTTTCGCCATATGTTCTTCTTTGATATTGGTTTTATTCATTATTTTAGGTTAATTGAATGTTTGGAGAAAATAATCTGCTAGATATAGGTTGTGCCATTTTAATGTCATTGACAGACTTCTCAAGTTGTATGCCGAGAAAAAGTTTCCTTTAAGAAACAATGCATTCATACTTTGTTGCGAACATTTCGTATGTTAACAATTTCAATGTGAAATATTTACAGAAATTTGACAAGAAATGTTTTTGTATTATTTATTATCAGTACCACCTTCACCAACCAAGCATAACCTCCACCGACAGATTTTGGGCAGCATTTTGTTTAAAATCGTATATATTTTTAAAGAATTACAATCAGGGCAAGCCTAGAAACTCCAGCGGTTGCTAGTAGAAAGTTATAGAAAATACGAAAGGTACTCGTTTTTGCCATTCGTCGAATACGAGAGTTTTCGTCTTACTTCGTCAATCTTGGGTTTTTTTACGTCGGCATTTCGCATGGGGACGCCAAAATATCATAAGGGTCGAATAGCGAGCTTAGATTTTTGAAAAATCTTTTAAAATATTTAATATAGTTAAGAAGGCAATCACTTAGCTGCCTAAACACCGTTTATCTCTGTTTAATTTTATAACTACCGGAAGTTAACATAACAATCTCCCCGATTCACCAGCAGTGAAGGTGATGCGCGTTTACGGGCCGTGATTCTTTCAATTTCATGTTATTGAGTGTTTGGAGAACATTATTTTTTCACCAAAATCTGAGAAAGATTAATCGTGTCGGTAACGGAAAAATTTAACAAGTATAATACAAAAATTTTGCCCTACAATTCTTTTTAAAGTTTATAAGTGAAAAAGAAAGAACAAAAAATCGCATTTTTACAACTACTTGCAACAGATAACGATTGACAAGTAATGCCTATGTATAAAGACCTACATTTTACAAACGTTGAAACAAACATGCCTGTAATAATGTATAAACCAAACTCGTCATATTTTGGTATTTGTGTTAGGTGAAATACAGTTCAGGTATTAAATGCCTGCTTAAAGTGGAATTATGCGCTTTTTTTTTTCAAGTAAAAATACAGCTGAAATAGATGTGTGTACAAAAGGGTAGAGGAAATAATAACTTTTAACCCAATACACCAAACTCTTCCCGCTACCAGTATGAAATGACAACTTTCCAAATATTGATTTTCTTATTTTGACTGGGAGAGTCTTTTTAGAAAAAGACAACTGCATGCAGGAGTTGCTTCCCTTCCACTGCCGAAATCTCCACAAAACAACAACGACACAATCAACTATCATTTTATCAGTCCGATTTTTTTAATTCTAAAGCACCAACTTCAAATGCTAATGCGGCATTATCATTAATTTAACACATTTCAATGCACAGCAACCAAAAATTGCTTTTATAAAAACACTATGTGCAGTTAGATGCGCATAATGTCCGATATGACCCTTTTAGTTTTACCATTTTTCTCAAATTCTGTGAATGACATCTGGTTTGACAAGGATTGGTCTTCTGACACGGATTGATACTTTTCACATTTGATGAAAATGTAAAGAAGTTTCACATATTTGATGTTGAATTTTGTTTTTCACACTCATGCCTTTTATACTGTAAGTAAGTCTGTGGCATGTTGTCGTAGGAAATGATGACGGACTATTGTCTTATTATATTAGTGATTCAACATATTACGACAGTTGTACCATATGACATTTGCACGAAATATACACGAGTTGTGGAATAACTTATAACCTTTTAAGAGATATGCTAAAACGAGATGAAACGAAGCATAAAAAACTCTTAACGTCCTAGTACTAGTAATTGATAATGTGTTCTTTTTCTCGTTGTCCTCATCACACCGTTAGTTTATACTAATTTATTTATTCTCGATTGCGAAACAAGTTCTTACAACTAAGTTAATCGCTATCGAGACTCATTCCAGATGGAATCAACATCGAAGAGAGAGAGAGAGAGGCAATGTGGAATAGTTTGTGTTGCATTACCATTAAAAGTATACCATGATGCAGGGGAAGTTTTTCACGTTTTCACTTAAATTTTTTTATCTACGTTATAAAGCTTCGTAAAACAGTTCTTTTCAGTGATAATGATTTGCAGCAAATATTTCATTTTTTTACATAACGTGCCACGATCATATACTCCACAGTTACTTAATACTTTAAAGTCATATGTGAACATATATTTATGAATTTTTAGAATTTGCTGACTTTCGAGGACAAATAAGTGATACAGTTGTTTATTGCTTTGCTTTACTGGCAATAGCAGCAATTTACTTAGATGTATCATTTATAAACACCTGCTTTATATTCATAACATGTTTCACATATTCATAATGGCACTGCCATCAAATCAGCGGTATTTTTTTTGTTTGAAGCGCTCAGCAATAAGTTGACCGTTGTCCGTCAGTTGTGTTCTTATATCTGTTCGCTGTTGCTTTGTTATTAATCTAGAGGACGTATTTGACATCAAATCTTCACGGAAATTAGTCGGAATGTTTATCTCGATGATTTATGGTCAAATTTGAATCTGGATCAACAAGGTCATACGGTCAAATCATAGAAAAACATTGTTAACACTTTAAATAGAGGACACATTTGTTTAATAATTATCAATAAATTTGGTCAGAATGTTCTAGGTCAAGTTTGAAAACTTGTCACCTAGGTTCAAAACTCAAAAGTCATGGTAAAATCAACACTTAAGATACCACCATTATTAATCAGTCATCACAAGAATTTGTAAGAATGTTTGTCTTAATGTGTTCTATGCCAAGTTCGAATCTGGATCATCCCTTGGGTAAAAAATAAGTCACACTGTCAAATCAAAGAACAACATTGAAAGCACTCTAGGGGATACATTTTATTTTCATTCTAATTCATCATGGAAAACTCATATAGTTTCATAAAATAAACCCTCATTGTATTCAGTTACCTAAGCTTGTTGGTTACATCAGAGTTATGGCTCCCTGTTATCTAAATTTTCAGAGTTAAGACCTCGGTGGCAAAACGATTGTCCTTTCATAGTCCAGCTTTAAATGTCATTAACCTAGAATTACGTAATATAACTATAACATGAACCTTTTTCGTGCATTACTGGTAATCACTTATGGCAAGGTTTTTTAACGTTTTCAATAACTCACTCGTTATATATTCGTACATTATCATTTTTTATTAATCATCTGAATACCCAGGTCTTTATTTCCGTATCACTGCTTCGAAAACTGCATTGTACATATTTAACCTGTATGTAACATGTAGAAATACGTGTATTCTAAAACTATTTAGCGTCACTAGAAAAGCTTTCAATCCGTTTGACAAACAACATTCGACATGATAATTTGATTTATTACAGAAACAACCAATGATTCATGTATTTCAAAGTTACTGGTGCAAATATATCTATTTCCTGTCCCTAGCGGCTAATCTGTGGATTTAGATCTCTCTAAATTTGCTGAAGTAAGCATTGTCTATTCGTATAATCAAGACAGTGACCCTAGCAAATTAGCAATATCTCTGCAGAAATAATGTAAAATAAAGACTGATAAGAAATAATTTATAGCTTCTGGATTCGCCACAGAAAAAGATAATACTTCTCCAGACCGAGGTCTAGTGCCGAATTTCTTTGGGAAACATGAATTATAATCTGTTATGCAACCTATTTTTTAGATATCAATTTCGACTTCATAAGGGCTTTCAGTAGCAACTCTCGGAAGTATTATGGACACCTTCCGTGCTTTTTACGAGACTGTATAATTATGATGTATTGCTAATAAGTACCGTAAACATATCACTGAGATATAGTAGTTTTATTTTTTGTCAGGAGTTATTGAATGGTTATTGTTTGCGTGATATATTAACCCCTCGAGTGTTTCTAATGTTGCGAAAGTATTTTTCACTATCTCTCGTGATCAATACAAACCTACTGGTCGAACAATTTTTGAATGAAATTTTCTCCGCATATTTAAGTAGTTTTGTAGTTGTCACGGAGAATCTGTCACTAAGTGAAGAAGTGGATATGTGTTTTCGTGTGATTCTACCGCTTATCTTCGTTCTTATTGAGAGCGAACACCTTTGAAAAACTTTCCTAAAATTTAGACAAGTGCTATTCATGCACTTAGCAGTAAATTACACCATATTTGAAAACGCCAACTCGTCAAGAAATACGCTCCTGTGATGTTTATTGCTATCTAGCATTCATTCTTGAAAGCATTGTTTTGCAATCTGTCTGTCACAAAAAAATTCCTCTTAATATGGCTTTAATAACTATAGTGTGATTTTAAATTAAAGTTACATATTCTCTGAGCAAGACAGTTATACTAAATGAATATCTATACGAGCCAAATTCAGGTTAGAAATCTGCGATAGTCTTGGGACATATGCTTCTGGGTAAACAAAACCATCTCATTTTACATTAAGTTTTGTTTGAGTGTAATATTCATAGAAAAACATAAAAAGATATCTGTAGGCATATGTCTACCTTTGATGCGATTTTTTGTTCTGCTGTAAATTGACTATGTTGTAAATGGACCCCAGAAAATTGTATTCTATAAGAACTTCGTCTTTAATGTGTTTTATAAGTAGATAAATCAGGAATTTGCTTAATATCACGAAAGACGTAACAAATTTGAAGGAAAATTACATTTTCACAAGCTAAGCCTATTTTTATGTAAACAAGTTCTTTTGTCAACAATGTCTTTCTTGGTGTCTGTAGAACGTTGCCTTTGAGAATTTTTATCACTAAATGAAATACAATAAAACTCAATCAGAAAGACAAAATAGCTACATATTCAGACAACAACAGACATTAGGCTCAACATGCTGACAAAGCCTTACAGCGGAAGTGAATCACAGTGGATGAGATTAAAAACATACATAAACGATAGTAATTCAGTATTCAGTCAACATATCATTGTCCATGGTTTATTGGAAAAATGGAAAAGAAAGCTATTACAACGTACATATCGGCGTTCGCAATTACAAAAATTGACATTGGCGAAAGAAAAGCAAGCTATTTCAATGGTGTGTAATTGTATAATTAGTGCGGTATTTGTAGAGAAAGTTCCGATTTTAATGCCCCTCCTATAAATAATTTATTATTATTCTGCCTTTGAAAATGATGTTGCTATAATGTTTACTGAATCATTCTCTTCAAATACAAAAGACAGGAATGTATGTCGTACTTACAATGCTTTGTGTATTAGTACATTTGTTCCAGTTTTGTGAGAGATAACAAGCACTGCTTCCAACTCCTATTGACACTAGTTCAAAAGAGCTCGATCTTTTAGCAAGCTGATAGTTTGAAGATATTTAGCAAGTGTTGCACAATAACAAGATTACTAAGATTAGAGAGATATACTACAAAGGCATCCTGGTGACAACAGATGTTTATATATACAATAATCCAGCGTTTTTATATATCATGCATATTTTATATGATAATATTAATATTTAATTCATAATTTAAAAATATTTTGTCATCTACAGAAGAATTTAATCTACATTTTCGATGACAACATAGCTCTGACTATTTTTTGGGTATTTTCTACCACTGCTCGTATTTTCTTACAGTCTCTATCTGCATCCAGGAGAGCCACGGAAACGCATAAGGATCCCCATTTTTTTTCAGTTTCTTACATTTATGTAATATTTTCTTGTTTGAGAGCGTTATTTTCACGTTTTTGTCTTAACATTTACACGATATCTCGTCATTTATCAGTTACTCAATTATTAACTCACATACAAAAATTTTACAAAATATTAATGTTACGCCCCCAATGGTGGATGAATTAAAACAGCACCGTCTGTCTGTCGATTTGTCCGGCGTTCCATTTTTTTCGTGTCCGTGTTCTGCATGAAAGGATTTTCAAATCAGATAGCACAAATGTTCAGCACATGAAGACGATGTTGTTGAATGCAAGTCCACGTCCTTGCCTCAAAGGTCATCGTCACTCGTAGATTTTAAATGTAATAATATCCTATATAATTATGTAGTTAATCACATAAATTTTGTGTCCGTTCTGAAACTTTGTCAAGCATAAAGAAAATCCTGTGGCGCAAATGTTCTGCACACAAAGGCGACCTGAAAGACCCATGTCCCTGCTTTAAAAATATAATGGGATCATGTATACATGCTCATATTCGTGTCTTATTTGTAACTCTGTCATGCGTTGAAGGATTTTAAAATAATTTTGCAGAAATGTTCTTCACATTAATGCAATGTATCGAGTACAAAACCCACGACCTTACCCCAGAGTTCAAGGTCACACCGCTTTGAGCTTAAAGATAAAGGAATACTGTACACATGGTTACTCTGTCTTTCGTGGAAGTTTTAAAATTACATAGCACAATTGTTAAGCACAAGGCGATAGCATAAGCCCCATGCCTTACCTTTAAGGTTAAGGTCACACTTAAAGATCAGAGGTTTTAGAATCCTGTACATATGCACATGTTTATTTCCAGATTCCAACTCTTTTAAACATTGAAGGATTATAAAATTAATCGAAAAACATGCTCAGCACATTGAGATACAAAGTGTTGTGCGCAAGTACAGGGTCCACAACTTGAAAGTCAAGACCAACGCCAACACTTTTGGGACATTCGTCACTTTTGAGTGGCAGCTCTTGTTCAATTGTAATTCCGTGTTATTTAAATTAAGTAAGTAGATTTACACGTAAAAACGTCAAAACATTTCTTGGGACAACTTATAATTTAATGCACAAAAGGATAAGAAGATAATGAATGTTTGCATGTTTGAATGCTTGCAGAAGGAAGGTTCAATAGATTTTGCACTTTAACACAGGATAGAGGAGTCAAGCATGAGAGACATTCATTCAAACAAGGTGCAATACACTTGCGGTTTTCGCAGAAACCAGCAAGTGTTCTTGTTCTATGATCCAAGATCTTGTCAAATTGGTCTTATAAGCGAAGTATAGATATTTTGGTCTTACACATTGCATGTATCTTCGGTTTGGATCATTTAATAAAAAATGTGGCTTCAAAATTATAAGCAAGTTAAAACCCAGCAGGGTGTCTCTTTTGCTTTACTAAATCAAGTAATCAAACTTCATGATTTATTGTAGTCATACATATTTCACTAAGTGTTGGCTGTGATTGGTTTAAAATGTGACTTCCGAAGTGTGGGACCCCAATATGTGAAATGCTCGTATAGGTTGAAATGTTCGCTCTAAACCTAACCTTAAACATAACTCTAATGTGAAATGATTTAACCCAATTGTGAATACTTAACAACTGATTTTCACAATTCCACATACACACTGAACATTTAATTGTCATATCCCTATATAACTTGCTATACTATTGCTTTGTTATTACCCAGTAAAAAAAGTGAACAGGCAAGTCGAAATCTTTGGCACCATGTAATCAATATTAAGCAATAACACATTGCGTCTGATCAAAGTATTTCATCTTTTGCCGTTATTACATTCTTTTATAATTGACATTCCAGGTGATTTCGCCGCGATAATGTTGATCGTCAACAATAGAGACCTAGCCATGCTACAATCACCAAGGAAATGCCAATAGAACAAAATGTCATGATTCCGGTGATAAAATGTTGGGAAGGTAATATCCATTGGTCTTCTGTCATGAACTTGCATTTAAACGGCCATGTGTGCCATTGAATTTTATCGTAAACAGTTATAAAATTATCACGAATAAGGAAGTAGAAAATACATTATTAAAAAGGTAAACGACAAATCAAATACATTGTTTTTGTGTCAACGGCTTTAAAGGTCTAAATTTTAGTTACATGCTGCTACAAATTACAGTATAAATAAAATCAAGACAACACGAAGTTTTCAATTTACAGTTTAACTATGCTTCGCACTACCTCAAATTACAGTAATTTTAGTCAGGAAGCAATTTTTGCATGTATGTGTGTTTGTGACTGTACTCAGGAAGGTCGAATGTTTGACCCTTCGGTATTTTGAGTTTCTACCCCATGGAACTCAAAAAGTATATGACATGGCTTCTAAAACCTTTCTTTAATTTCAATCAGGACAATTAATGTGCACCTTCGATAATAGGTAGTAGTAAAAACCCAGTAAAATAAAAGTTTTCGCCTTTACTTTAGAAAAATTCATCATTTTTAGAGTTTGTGTCAAATGTTTCAGATGTAACAAATAGCTAGGAAACCTTACAGTAATACTATGCCGGATGTAAATATAATCACT
Source organism: Saxidomus purpurata (assembly GCA_022818135.1). Lineage (NCBI taxonomy): Eukaryota > Metazoa > Mollusca > Bivalvia > Venerida > Veneridae > Saxidomus > Saxidomus purpurata. The sequence goes on from JAFMSR010000016.1 coordinate 34,500,416, forward strand.
TCGGTTCCTTTTGGGTTTTGATAGTGGTTATATCTGTTAAAGGCGAGGTAGTGACAATTGGCATTTTTTAAATTTTGTTGCGCGTAATTCTAAAAGTTTTTGACCTGGTGTCATGAACTCTTACAGTTATGTTGATCAAGACGTAACAATATTGGCACATGGGGTTTTGTTTGATCAGTGTTCTAGAAGTTAAATATCTGCAGAGACCTTAACAATTTAGTGTTGAAGTCTCCAATAATAATAAATTATTTTGCAAAGATAAATTTATTTTGCAATCGACTACCGAAACCAAAAATGGAACAATGATGATCAAATTCAGATTTTATAAGCAAAGATGAAAAATGCGTCTTCGTTTCCAAATTAAATCAGGATGCAGAAGGATATACCCATAGACATGTGTTAGCTGTTAGTACGGAATAGCAATGGGACATATTCAGCTAAAAGAACTCAACGTTTAATATAAATGACATTCAAGCTGTCACTTTACTATGAAAACCTTTGCGAGCAATTAAATTTTGACTGAAAGCAATTGATATGTCAGTGCTCGACAATGTCAGAATACCTTACTCATTAAGAGCAAATTGTCACAGATAACACCACTTATGACATCAATGATGTTCGTCTTTTTAATGTGACGTCAGATTTTTTATAATACCTTATAGCATAAAGTAATGAAAATATCGTACTGTCAAAATTTGTGTTTACAAACATATGGATCAGTGAATGATATATGACTAGCACTAGATTGGTTATGGCAAGAGAAATATTATTAATATTTAACTTCAGATTTTAAATACAGTGATATTTTAGTTTTCACAACATGTATAATTAGAGCAGAGATTGAAATGTAAAACAATTTAGAAAATAGTTTAACTAGAGTTTTCTCTAAACTGTTTCTTTTAAAATGTTATATTAAAGTATCATATTGAAACGAATCATATATTTGAGTTGTATCACAGGCCTAACGCCTTGACTACGAAATTACAATAATTTATTAATAACTAGATCTCAGATATTGCAACATATCTAAAGCATCTACTAGTTTTGATGCAAAAGAAATATTTTCTTGCGTGAACTTTCTCATTTCGGTTTCCTCTTGGATACAAAACTTATATTAAAGCAAAGGGGAAATTAGAAAAGTGGGCATTAGAAGTAAAACTACATCTTTCTAAATAACTCCTGGGAGTAGTGTCTCCATTAAAGCAGAATAAACATAATTCATTCTAAGAATATAGATATTTTAAATTGAAATTGATGTAGAATATGTTACTGTGCCAAAGTCCATTACGGTTGTATCTTTGTGACAACTTGACTCAATATCATAGTATTGAAAGTGTGTATTGTGACATAGCCTTTGCAGATGTGATTTGTTGTGTTTGTTTTATATACTGTATTTTGTAGAAAGATCCAATTTCTAGTTCATGTTCTGGATTAAGCTACAGTTATCGGATAACCGTATAAACATACCAAATCTTTGCATCCTGGTATCATATGAGGTGGCTTGTATAGGATGCATTACATATACTATCTACTGACCAAGTTGAAACAGGTTTTAAAGCAATTTAATTTTTTATGCCCCCGAAGGGTGGCATATTAAAATCGCACCGTCCGTCTGTCCGTCCGTCCGTCTGTGCGTCCCAACTTACAAATTCGAGTCCGGACTGTAACTCTGTCATGCATTGAAGGATTTTAAAATAACTTGGCACAAATGTCTAGCACATCAAGACGATGTGTCGCGTCTAAGACCCACGTCCCTACCTCAAAGGTCAAGTCACACTTGGAGTTTGAAGGTTATGGAATCCTATATATATGCACACATTCGTGTCCGGACTGTAACTTTGTCATGCATTGAAGGATTTTAAAATAACTTGTCACAAATGTCTATCATCAGAGACATCAAGACCCACGTCCCTAGCTCAAAGGTCAAGGTCATATTTAGAGTTTTAAGGTAATGGATTCCTCTATATATGCATATATGCACACATTCGCGTCCGGACTGTAACTTTGTCATGCATTGAAGGATTTTAAGATAACTTGGCAAAATGTCTAGGACATCAAGACGACGTGTCGCGTGCAAGACCCACGTCCCTAGCTCCAAGGTTAGATCACATTTAGAGTTTGGAGGTAATGGATTCCTCTATATATGCATATATGCACACATTCGTGTCCGGACTGTAACTTTGTCATGCATTGAAGGATTTTAAAATAACTTGGCACAAATGTCTAGCACATGAAGACGACGTGTCGCGTGCAAGACCCATGTCCCTAGCTCAAAGGTCAAGGTCACATTTTGAGTTTTTAGGTAATGGAATCCTATAAATATGCATACATTGTGTCCGGACTATAACTTTATCATGCTTTGAAGGATTTTAAAATACTTTTGCATAAATGTCTAGCACGTCAAGCCGATGTGTCGTGTGCAAGACCCAAGTCCCTACCTCAAAGGTCAAGGTCACACTTAGAGTTTATAGGTAATGGAATCCTGTATATATGCATGCATTTGTGTCAGGATTTTAACTTTTTAATGAATTAATTGATTTAAAATAACTTGGCACAAATGTTCAGCACATCAAGACAATGTATTGTTTATGAACCATGTCCCTACCTCAAAGGTACCTCTTTCGGGGGGCATTCGTCACTTGTGAGGGACAGCTCTTGTTTATATCTGTTTTTAATATATTTGTTTGTTTCCAATGTATCACGTACCAGAACTTATTCCTATTCTAACTCAACTTGATTTTGCTGACATAATGACGATCAAAATGTGTGAGTTTGAGAAACGACAATGAGACACACTATGTAAATCAATTTCTTCCATGCAGTTCATGTGGCAATTTATTTCTAAATTATTAATAAAACATTACGAGTAAATTTTACTGGTTTTTCAGAACTAGATCAATGTATAGTCATATTCTATAAGATTAAACAGTCATCGCATTTAGAGGGAAAATTTCAAGAATTCAGTGTTATACTGTGATATGCATGTTGACTTCGTAAAATAAAATGGTGAAGTATTTGCATGTAACACCTACTTGCTTGACAAAACTAGAGTTCTACAGTTGGACTTGAGTATGGCGCATTTCAAGATAAACAAAATGAAGTGATAGTCCGCAATTCTAAATTCATTTGAGAAAGAGACGTGTTATGTAATTAATTCTTAGTGGTTTTGCGACAGTTTTGTTGTTAGAAACAGGTAGCAGTATATTATTGAAGGTTTAGACATTTAAAGTTCAGGTATAGGGTGTCTTTAGTAGCAAAACTTGGCTGTGAGAATTGATATAAAATAACATAAATATCCTGGAATTGATTATCCTATGTATACCTGTTCAAACGTTTTCTGCTAGTAAAGTTGAAATATTTGAGTTTACGGCTGAACCTTAAATTTGATAAATCAAAAGAATTCTGTCACTGACAGTAATACCCACACTAAAGGAATAACACTCATTTGCTATCCGATGACACCATTTTGAAGTTTTGCTACTGAATTTGAAAAAAACAATATTTAGACTATTTTGGTTCCTATGCCTTAGTGCGCTCATGTTAACAAAAGCTCCTAAGTGTCTGTCCTACATTTTGTCCAAAATTTTAAAATGTTCCCTGTCTAGAGCTCCCTCCTTTAGGTTTCCATATTGAATAAATTTATCTATTTAGCCTCTAACTATTCAAAACCAAAGAAAACACCAATCCCCCCAAAAAATACAATGATCAGCAAATAAACCGAAAGAGCAAGGACTATGTTGAATTTATTCAGGAATGTTAACTTTGGGAATCGACTGAGCAAACTTGGACAACTAGATAAAATGTTCTATCACCACGGATCCTAATACGTTCTTACAAAAGAATCAGGGCACCTCGTAGTGTTATTTGTTGCATATATAAAAAGAGATTGGAACGTTTTCTATGGCTTCATACAACCACGAGGCAGATACAACGTACATCGTAAAGGTTTCTTTATGTTTGTACTTTATGCCGGAACAGGCACCATTTGTCACATTCAGACAAAAGTTATTAACGTAATCTGTGAACTCTTCTTTCAATCCAATAATATTAGCGTAACATGTTACGACATCAGTAATACGTTCAGAATCAGGACGAATAAATGACATCAAAGGTCAAATTTCATATCCACAAATCAGTAAAATTAAAGAAAGTCGGCGTAGAACACAGATATACGCTCGAAATAAAAATCTTTTAAAATTAAAAGCAAAACAGTCAAATCTAATAAGCCCAAGATGTCTTAAACAACACAATTTAATTAAGAGAGAAGTAAGAACAGTTTCAGACTTGTTTAAATTCAATATCTATGGATTATTCATATACACTTTTATTTATTACCGTGTCTGTATTCCTGTTTTATGTATTTTGTGTTGCATTCTGCACTTGTGTTGTAATTTTATACTTTAAAATTATCGGTGTCGTGTAGATCTCGTTTCTACATTAGTTTAATAATCACAGAAAAACTTACAAATGCCTCGTGTAATCTTGCAATCGATCAGTATTTACTTTGCTGTCACAAGTTAATGGTATGATGCATAGTGCAGTTGGAAACTGACATATTAATGTAAAAACATTTAAAGGTCCTTTTAAAAACAACATACATGCATTTTTTTTACAAAGTTTTGCCATTTCTATAATGAGAACATTTAACTTAGATAACAACAAGCACAGCGCCCTAGTAGCAACCAAAACAACAGCAAAACAACACAATGACCAGCTAAAAGGAAAATGCAACAAAGAAGCTTCAATCAACAGCTCAACTATTTCTTTACTATTTCTGTATGCTGGGACAATACTTTTGTGAAAGGCAATAATTTAAGAAAATCACAAACACAAAATAGTCATTGGAAATGTACAAAATACTAACATACTAAAGTTAATTACATAATAATATAAAATAATCTGTTAGCTTTCCACTATATCCTGTATGTATCGATGATGTTTTGTTCATATTTCGTAAATGCTTTGAGTTAATACAATATTGTTTAAACGAACATACTAATAAACAAAGGTTGTATTCGGTTACCAATTTGGAACGGTTTGTTACTCGAATTGCTTCAACTGAAGAAGTAAACCTGACGGGCTCTAATTTTAGAATTTGCACGGTCGGGCTTCCAAGTTAGTCGCTTGTTGAAGGTTTCACATAAAGATGTATTCTCCTCCACCCGGTCAGAGGAATGCCGATAATCCTGATGGTACCAGCCTTCTGCTTAGGCGACAGTGTGAATAACAGGACTTTTCTGTGTTAGCCTGTATACACCACTCTACTGCCTATGCTGAAAGAATGTATGCAGCTTGCTGCATCCTGAAAGTAGTAGTTGATGCATACTCATATGAACACTGAATCACATGGTTATGTTGAATTTGAAACAAACATTTTACTTTCACCATTAAAGACTGTTAAGAAATTTCCAAGAAGATGCCAGACGCTCGCAGACTGAATGCAGATAAAGTTTTTTTCCGTTTAATTTTCCCGCATTGTTACAAAACTGATGCGTTATAAATTTACTGAATACTTAAGTATTGATGGAACTGACCTAAGCTTTCAAAGACCTCGCTCTATGACTAGGCAAAACCAATATTATTCAGTTCACAAATCCTCTGATACTCCTACGGGACTTGTTTGTATTGATCAACGAGGTGCTTTCATTTGTGCATCCATGTAGCATTCTTTTCCACGTGGCGCTGTTCACATAGCATATTAAAACAAATTATTTCTTTAGAAGTTGTATCCAATTCAATTTATTTTGAACTACTTTAACTGTTTGTAGCAAATTTCAACTATCAACTTATACCAGAGCTAGTCATGCACCAAGGTGATTCATAACATAAATAAAAGTGATTTTAGTACTTATAAGTTCTTATAAATCAAAGAAACATTGTCGCAAGAATTGATTTTATTTGACACTGATAGTCATCAATTTACACTATATCGACGTTTCTGTGCCATTCATGAAAATATTACTTTTGGTGTCCACTTGGTGAAATTATAACGTGATATTACTATGAAAACATAAATTATCCTCCATGACTTCGGAAAGATGGAACGTTATCATTTCATACTTGTCTGGCCGTCTAATTGTTACTTCTATTGGTCTTTTAGCCACGTCACGTGACTTCTTACCAGTTTTGGTATATGTTTCTGTCTGCATGGTGTTATATTAAAGTGCTTTTGCTTTGTCTGTAAACTATCTTGAGAACAATGCTTTGTAAAGTGATCGATTGTGATGTTGCTTTTGTCTCTGACAGAACCAGAAGTTTCAAAGTATTAACAAATCTTTGACTTATTGTTCATGACTGAACTTTGAAGTGTAACATTTGATTGAACGTTACCAGAAGTAGATTTTTTTCGAGAAATAAATTAAACAAAATTTAAAGAAATTGCGATCAAATTTTACTGAGAAAGCATTTTTTATGAAATTAAAAGCAGGAGATTGCAATTTATTTCATGTCGTTAATAATGTTTGAATTATACTCATTATAGATTTTTGCTTTTTTATTAGAGAATGTTTCTGGGAAAAATATAATTTTGTTCAAGAGGAGTAGACCATTTTCTCAAAATGTTAAAGATAGCTACATGTATGTAAAATTGTAAATAAATGCATTTTTCAAGACCATGTATATTGGAAATTGGTTCGTTTCTATCCAAAATACCGATATAACGAGCTTTTGTAAGAAATCGTTATCCGGCCAAACAATTTAACCAACACTTAAATAAAAGTTTAACTGTCATTATTACTGATTGTTTTGCTAAATATCTTAAGTTTCGTCAAACATTCTTGCCATTTACGTATTAATTACATTTTTGTTAATTATTTCAAAATAGTATTTTGTACAAGAAATCAAATCAAAGTTTCAATAGAAAAGGAATATAGGAACAGCCCGGTTAATTATGGTCCCATCTCCTACCCCCTATGTGTCCGTGATCAAATTAGTACTTATCAAATATTAAGCCTTATAGAAAGATTTTTTTCAAAATAAGTATTTTATTTACGACCGATGATAACATTCATAATGAGGCCATTTTTTTGAGTTACGCTTTTGATCAAAGTTGGTTTCTAGTATTCTAAGAGGATATTGTGCCTGATGATTAGCTCAGCAGTAGCATCTTTTTCTCATCCGTTTTATACAAACAACACCTGCCCAGTTACCACTCTGATTAAAATGCTCCCTGTTGATGCGAAAGGAAATTGGTGTATTGGTATTACTTACAAAGTAGTATGAAGGAAATTATAATTCACATTCGCTGTTGATTTATAGGGATTAATCATTATTGTATATTATTTCTTCCGTGAGATTAAACGCTATTTTAAGAAGTAATCACTTAAAAAATGCGTGTTACATAATTATAGCGATAAATATTGTATTATCTAGTCAATGTTCTTGATAAATTAGCCACAATATTAATATCGTTACAGAAATAATAGCCATGCTAGTGCCCAGCACTGCCACCAGTTAAGTTATTTCAGGCTTTAAAATGGATACCATCAACAAGTTAACTCGGCAAGAAACACTCATGTAGTTCAACATTAAGGTTTTGATTTCTGTCCTCTGGCCTGTTTCGTCGGGCCCTTAAGGGTGTTTCTCTTGGTGCTCTGCCTTCTGCAAAGGCATTGAGTACATACGTTTTTTGGTTCTCAAGGTTTGCTTTTATATATTTATACACGAGCATATTTTTGTGTTTTACATACCAGCCTTTTGTTTCCATTGTGTGTTAGAGATTCACCTAGCAGGGATTACTTTTATTTACACTGCCGGACTTTGGAACATAGTGGGGAAGAGGAGGTTGGGTGCGCACCATAAACCGGTTTAAGCTCCCAGTGGTGTTTTTGCCACTGACCGTTCCAAGGCGGTGCCCCACGTGTTCCTTTAATTGTTCGTTTTGTCCTCGTGTGGTTGCTTTGTATGCTAGTGTGTGGTGGGTGTGGTGTGTGTGTGTGTGTGTGTGTGGTGTGTGTGTGTGTGTGTGTGTGTGTGTGTGTGTGGGGGGGTGGGGTGTGGGGGGTGTGGGGGGGGGTGGGGTGTGTGTGTGTGTGTGGTGTGTGTGGTGTGTGTGTGGGGGGGGGGGGGGGGGGGGGGGGGGGGGGGGGGGGGGGGGGGGGGGGGGGGGGGGGGGGGGGGGGGGGGGGGGGGGGGGGGGGGGGGGGGGGGGGGGTGGGCGGGGGGGGGGGGGGGGGGGGGGGGGGGGGGGGGGGGGGGGGGGGGGGGGGGGGGGGGGGGTGGGGGGGGGGGGGGGGGGGGGGGGGGGGGGGGGGGAGGGGGGAATTTTGGTACTTGGGGGTGGGGTTTGGGAGGGCTGCGTTTTTGGTACGTGGCATTCCCTGTTTGATATTATTTTTGTTTTTTTACATTCATGCCTGTCTAAAGGGACGGAATATGGAGCTTATCTTATCGCTACCTCCCTAAATGTTTCGTTGTCCAACTCTACCTATAAGGATTTCTTTCACACTTGAATTGCAAAAAAAACCCTCCCTACTAGAAATGTTTATGGCTCTGTATTCTGTGGTATTTCGTGCAAAATATCGTAGAAGTAGAGCGTCAAACCTTTACCCAAAGACCGATCGTGAATTCGTTTACTGTAAGCAGAATTCTACGTTGGTCTCCATAATTTCGTCTTTCTGCACAAATGCAATCCAAAACCCAAATGATAGCTTTTGTGAGAAGTTGATGTAAATTACAAGAACTTGTATCGACAATTGGTGGTAAGCGAAACGTAAAATATAAGCGAAAACTTCTTTTGTGGTTACCTACTCGATTTAACTTTAGGCGATACTTTTTAATAAACGTTCAGAGGTTACCAAAGATTGATGTGAAAATTGCCATTACGAAAAGAATTCTGACCGTGACAGTTTTTGTACCTAAAACGGCACTGAAAACATATGACGTCACATAGGAGTATACAATCAGTTTGACAACTGTGGATGCAAGCATTCGACAGATTTATTACATCCTTTGATGTAACCGCCTCTCATCATTATACATAAGATAAGTTTGACCCTTTCTTTTACGTTTCGAGAAATTTTATTATTCAATGTTATTTGACATATATGTCACTCTTTTTCCATGGTAACCTTTTGTTTCCAGTGAAATGTACAACTTGCTTAATGTAGAGGATTACAGAGAGTACCTATAGCTAGAACATTACTATCACGTGACTGGATTATTCCATCAGTAACCAGGTCATATAACCAGCTTTCTCCATACTTCCGTCCGTCTCCTCTTTCGAACAGCAATTGTTTTTATCAAGGTGTTATGTTCGTTAATATTGCTATGAAGGGAAACGTCAACTTCAAATCTATCACACACAGCTGAGAACTAACTGAAGGTTTCTATCCGACAATTGACGAATAAATATGTTTAAACTAACGTCATGTTCAATCATGCAAATAAACTGAAGAAGAGCTTTGGGAATTGTACCTTCAACGCAGCTTTCATGGAATCTACAATGAAACAAGAATTCATCGATAAGCATGTGTCACCGTAATATATTGGCGGCTTTGCTGAATATGATAGCCTCAGACTAATTTGAAGCCTGTGAAAGGGCTGATCCTATATCTTTCTTAAAGGCCAAAACTACATGTCGCCCACTCTTTTGAGCCTCAAGCTCATAAATGTCTGCCAACAACATTTCCGTTAGCCTTGTTGAATAAACATCTGATTCCGGATTGTTAAAGCCGTTGTTTGTACAGTGTAAGAGGATCTGCTGGTCGGATTATAACAGGACAATCAGTGGTTTTATCTCAACTATAAATTTAAGAAGCTCTCAAAACAATAGTGAATATTTTTAATTTTTGTCGTGACTGATCCTATTCTTGTGTATACATTGTTGAAATATGTTCTCTTTCTATGTCGTGCAGAACCGGCATTTTCCAGCTCTTGTGCCGCAAATCCAATCACTATTTTCAGACACTATTTTCAAAGGTCTGACTATTGTCATCTGGTAAGAATGCATTTTTCTCAAATGCATCGTATATATTATTCAAGGTTGTTGCAATGAATTGCTTCATTTTGTATACTTTAACATTTAGTCATTAACCATTTTAAAAACAATAAACAAATGGATTTGGGCACAAGTTATAGCAACATTAGTAAACGGCCCTTCATTGTAAGTAAATGGATAGAAATCGTGAACATGTACATATATTTGCTGTCTTGGCTAGCTCGTAATTTCAAGGAGCTATGCGTTCCCGCAAATTGATGAACAATCATTACTCTAGTTATTCATTGTTCCGCCGAAAAAATAGTTCGCTTCCTAAGTGACGCCAAATGAGGTTTCAGATAATTCTTGTATGATGATTATTTCCGGCGGGTTTCTGTTATTTTCTGTGCAGAACAAAGGAACAACACGGTGATATACGAGCAGCTCACAATGTAAACAAACCACACAAATTTAATTTTGAGCAAGCAGCATGGGACATTTGTTAGCCTGTTAATTCGTGTGAAGTGGCTATGTATTTATATTACAGAACTAATAAATGTGGCGCCAGCAACTCACTTTAATGAAAAATGCCCAACATCTCATCAACACAAACTTGTTTTCTTGACACTGTTATCATATTTCTGTTAATTGACATTCTAGGTGATTTCACATGATTGATGCAAGAGGCCGACAAAGCTGTAATTTCATAAAATTCTAGATGGCAGATGGCTTCTGTTTTTACAAAGAGCAGAATGACATATTTCCAGATATATTATTTTGAGAATGTTAAAGTTTCTTTGTCATTCCTTATTTACTCTCTCGAGACTCATTCAGGCTTGAACGAATTTTTAACTTGACCAAGGTGGCTCAGCATTCTTGTTTCAAAGAACATTTTGATCTGAACGTTAAAATTCAAAACCTTGAGTTTTAAAATAAGAGCAACAAACCACGTCATATTATACGTTGTCTTAGCAATTTGAAAGGATATCAATTCCCATCAGTGGATTCCATTTAAAAACAACACAAATGTACAGCGGATTAAGTCCAACGAAGACTTATAATGCAAATTGGTCTAATAAGTTTGAATCCCCATTGCTTTTGATAGAGATATCCCTATTAATATTTATGAATTATTCCAACTTCTTTTTAATTAAGATAGCAGGAAGGAGGTCATGTGAAATTCTTCTGTATCGTTTTACTTTGTTAAATCTGCGTTTGTTAGATTTATAATGTTTTCATTTAGTTGAACCTGTCAATGCTTAAGCAGTTATTTGGGCCATCTATTTTCCTGTTTAAACTGAAATAGAAATAAGACAAAAGTTATTAAACATGTCTGCATGAGGTCTCATGAAAACAGAAACGTCTTTGTAACATCAAACACAGTTTATTGCTTTCTTTTGTTTTTAGTTTTCGAGATGGAAGAAGAATACATTTCTAGTACATGTTTAGTTTCTTAAGTTTTGTTGTATTTAAATAAAACTTATGCTAAAACGCATTTAAGACGTATCACACATATTATTGCCTAAAAAGAAACAAGTTTACATGTCCTCTGAAACTAATCTGTTAAAATTAATATGATCTTTGATGTTAAGCATTGCAGTCATTCACAATCCAAGTTGAAACAAATATGCATTTACTGCGGCCATTGTTAAGGAGAAGTATAAATCAACACTTCAATAATAGCGACAGTTACAGGATATACCAGTATTTAAGAGAACCTTCTGAGACATGTAATGGATTTATATTTCAAAAACTGCAAACAAGACTTTCAAATTGACGACTTCAATTACATTTGTACCGTAGAATTGGTTTCTATAGGGTGATATCACGAGTATTTTAGAAAAAATACTTTTTACCGTAATGGATAGGTTTCATAGTTAAACTCAAAGCAGTATTAGCAGAAACATATCTAGCTATGCAAAATAAGAGTTTACCTTGGCCTAAGCATAAAAAGCTCGAAATTAGTGTATAGATATACGTAGGAGAAATATTAACGCATTCTTTACCCTAGTACCTTTTTCTCGAAGTAAGCTAATTATTTTGAAATATGTTAAGAAATATAACCATCTCAATTTACTTACGTGCTTATGATTGTTTTTGTGTCAGGTGACAGAATGATAATCTTTATGTTACAAATCGTTTACTAAAAAACGGTTTGCAACTGCTGCAGACATTGTATTGAAAGCCCTACGCCATCGGAAGACTATCACCATTAGAGTGTCAGTGTCGAACAATCCGGCAAAATATTTACTTGCTATGGACAATGCCGCGTTACACAACATACACGTTACAACCAGATATTCTTGAGTTGTGCAAGAAATAAATCAGCCACCAGTCTATGTGGGTGTTTTCTCGCAATACATGAACACCAGACCCTACCATGCTGAACTTTAACGATTCTGTAGAACTAATGTGGGAAAATCTGAAAGGTTTAAACATTTTTTTTCATATCTGATCTGTATGAATAAACTGACCATGGACTAAAATTATCCATTTGTATAACAATAAGGCTTAAAATTATATTTCTGAATAATTTCAGCATACATTTACAGGAAGACATGGTATTTAGTTGAACAAAAAGCACGGAACTCATTCATGAAAGGCTAGCAGTGATCTGCGTAGAAGAATTGTTGAACTGTATCGTGCATGCCAAGACGGAAGAAATATATGGAAATATTCATTGTGATGACTCAATACTTGATGGGTGTTCAGTAAATCACTTGTGTCGCCCTCTTACGCTTTGTCAGAATAACAAAATAATTTTGTGACAAAATCTAAGTACAAAAAGGGGCATAACTCTGTAAAGTTTGACCTTGACCTACAGAATTTGGCGGCATCACGACCCTTTTGTTATAAGCATTGCAATATGAAAGTTACGAAATGAACATAGTTATTCCTTATCGTATAAGTAAAGTTGTATAAGTGGTCCTGTGATTTTAATGCCAAACTGTGTAAGTTTGTCCAAACACTACAGAAGAAATTCACGACGACCCAAAAAAAATTCATTTAGTAACATTCTGGCCAACACGAAAGTAGGTTAAGCTGGTAATTCGGTTATTAGGATTCGCCGGATACTTTAGTCGGTTCATAAAAGGATACGCACTCTCAATAATTTTCTTATTAGACATTCATGCTTTGAACAAAAAGAAAGAAAGAGACCTGTCAAGAAATGAAATCCACTAGCCTTAAACGTTTAAGAGATACTTACTTGTCCGCCTGTTTTAGCCTGTGTGTATTACTGCAAGTCATTTAATGGTCATACTGACGCCGACAAGGACCTTGTAAAAGCCTACGCCAGTCACAGTCTGAAGCCGGCTGAGAGGAATTATCCTGCACACAAACCTGAGTTTCTCGTCTTTAAGTTGACTTAAATATTTCACGACTACTTGTTCAGTGGAATATTTGACGGATGAATTGGTGCCGCATGTGCCACAATGGCACATTGCTTAGCATCATGAGAAGTCGTGGTTTTCTCCGTCTGATAATCGGCAGTTTTTAGGGAAATAGTCTAATACATACTTCTCCATAACACCTGACTATACTTCGTCTTCTACATTTCCCTTATACCTTTGTGAATAGTCCTCAAGCATCTTCCTTTATTAAGCACTTATCGTTCATTAACATGTGACCCATTACCAGATATTACTTTTCTCAAACAATGCATTTACATCACCTAAATTGCCTACTTTGTAAAATGTATACAATGTATACTTTATCTTGGATATTATTGTTTTAGATTAGGTGGACATTTCATTCATTCATTCATATTACACTAAATTTATACTGTACTATCTATTCATGCTTTCGATAGTCATTAGTATTTTTAAAGGGAAACTTTTCACCTCATTGACCATTGGTCATTAGAGTATATATGTACTTTGTTGACCATTTATCAGACAGAAACCTTACTGATCTGCATTCGCCATTACCTTATCATGAAGACACAATTATACGTTGTAACATATTTAGTTTGTAAATAAATATAATATTTGGATATTATTGTTTCAGTTTTATCAATATCGTTCTAAATATGCGACTGAGGCCATGACAGAATATTATTGGCACGTATAGAAGTCTACCTGCTACATGCAGGTCATGATACAGTTATATAATTACTAGTATATAAAAGGGTAAAGACATGTCTAAAACAATGCACTTTACTGCATTTTTTTAATTAGTTTTTATAATTGCATTTTCATATAAACTGTAATCATAGATTCCGGGATAGCAAAACAAAAAACAGAAACAAAATGTCTTGTGTAATAGAATATGGTACATTGAGTACAATTCTGACTGAGTCGCGTTTGTGAGATCTAAAAACGTTCTGGAATTCTAACAGTATTGCTTTAAACTTTTGGATTTGTATGAATCATTTCATTACTTTAATGAAACACTGTTTTTTTTAACAGATTTTGATGTATTATGAAAAGTTCACTTAATCTTTGATAGCGTACTTATTAATATGAAATACAGTAAAGCTAGTCTGAAAGAAAGTAGACAGACAAAACCATTTATCCCCAATAAGCTGATTATTGGCTTGAAACAGATTTGCCATTACAATGATTGCAGTAAATTAATATATTTTAGACTCTGCTATAAATCCTATTAGTTCGTCTCGACTTTTACAAATATACGAAGGTGCTTAGCCTGGGAAATAGAACTGTCTTAGAATTGTGTTTATTGATTTTTTGGCGTCACTATCATCCTAGTTAGGGTTCTTTACTTGTTTTGTGACAACAACTTTCAATGTTTAAACATGATAAACAATGCCACCAATAGGCCGTCGATTCGATGTTGGATTACTGATGATTGCAAGCCAGTAACCCCAGCTTGTCGAAATTGTAAACATGTAGTATATAAGATGCATATACGAAAAGTGTAAAAGCACAGATTAAAGTTCCAAAATTAAAGAATTGATTACAATTATACTTTCATATACTATTTTTTGTATTAAGCATCTGAAAGTTCAGAGGTCTTTAAAAACTGAAATATAACACACAGTCTTGTTTTATACATGTACCCTGAAGAAGACCGTACAAAAGTACAAAATATGAAAAACAACATTTAAGGATTAGTCCTAACTGTTATTGAAGGAGACAAAACGAATGCTTTACCTGCACCACTCATTACATATTTTTTTCTTAAAAATGATTAAAAATATAAATCTGCTACATGTACGCGATGGTGATTCTATTACGTTTGTTTTTCTGTTGCAGTAGTCTAAAGCTATCAACGAAGTTGATTCATTTCCATTTAGTCACATGATTTACTTTATAGTAACTTTAGTGCAGATGGACTATCAATGTTTACATAATACTCAGTCTTTTTATGCACTTGTTTTGCACACAAGTAAATGTTTTCAGCACTGAAACAGAGCCTTATATTACGTATTCTTCAAAGAAAGAAGGTCATCCCAAATTGTATTTGGCAGTGTCATTGACAGTATTATATGGAGACTCAAGCCATGTGATAGTTATGTTTGCACCAAAAATTTATGTGTTTCAGGCTTGGAAAGCAATCGGACAGTTCAACGTTAAAAACAATTCCTAAACTTTCGTTAGAAAAACGTTTTTGCGAGACGAAACTCGCCTTTGTGTCAAGTACTAGTGGTTAAAATGTTTAATGTGTAAGAGATGTTAATTCCTTACCCGAAAAATAAAAGTGCGATTGTTACGCCTTTAACCTTTGAGACATTTTAAAAAACACCACACTTTATTTTATGTGAAACAATTAATTAATTCCGGAAGATAGGCAATGACGATTACTTTCTAGAAATTTGGATGCAAAACATTTGTTAAACGTATTTGCATACGGAAGTACAAAAGATACTGAAATGAAATGAAAAACTGTAAGCAGGGCACGACAGGCAATTAACCTTGCGATCGACAGAATAACTTTAAGCTGACAGCAAACAATTGATAAATGGATTTGCAACACGAAATAACACTAATAGATACTTACTCATCTATTTATCAAGTTAAAAGCCTGCAAAGCCTTGAAATATAGTACTTTTAACCATTTGCACTAAATATTAAAGCAGTAAGGGTGTAAAATGATCTGCAGAGAAGTCGACAATGCTAACATCTATATAAAGAATGTACATGAGTAACATACTCTCTTACACGTCGCTATTGCATTACAATTAGTTTTTGTTATATATTATTCGCCTTTATTCGCCAGGTTGCCTGTTTGAAATTGAAAGAAAGGTAAATACATGTTTAAAATAAACTAATCGGGTTAAGTAGATTGTGATCGAAAAATAAAACAATATTTCTGCTTAATGCTATGTATGAAAATGTCTTTGCTATTGCACAATTTGTAAATGATGCATCTGCTGGAGTACTTTTAAACATTTGACATCACTAGTTGATTAGATCTGTGTGTACTTACATTAAACAAGCTTACCGCCAGTAAAATTGTTTAGTGTTCACATTCTGCTTTGGGCAATATGGAATTAACCACCATCCATTATACCTTTGACGTTTATGCATTATCGTTTATGCTGCTGTTATATAAACCATTACGACTACTAAATTTTGTGTAAAGAAATTAGTATGTATTGGGTGAGTAGTCTGGTGTTACCTGCCCCTACGTATACGGTACGGGTCAGGCAAAGCTCAATAATGGTGGCGCCCATACTATCAAATTTGTACATTGAGTTAATAGGGGTTTTATGTAGGAACTGATCATTTAAAAAACCTTGCAATATGCGATTTGCCAATACAAACCCAATGTAAATTGCTATTAATATTTGATTGACCAGTAAAATATAACGAGAAATAAACAACAGTAAAAATAGCCGTGTATTCGGACGTGGTAGATGTTCGTTGGCATTTCGGATATTTAGTCTGTATACTATTATCTTCACAGCTGTTTATATATAGGAATTGAATATTCATGTCTTATTTAATCGTTTAGATTATTCCCCGTGGCCCAGTGGGTAAGTCACTCACGCACTAATTTTACGGCCGAGGTTCGAATCCCGCCGGCGACACTTTATATTCATTTTTGTTTTTTTTTGTTTTTTGATCCTTTTAATAAATAGATATGAACATTTTTAGGCTCGACTATGGCGAAAAGAAAATACAATAAAAAAGCGTCATATCCGAAATGTCTTCTTGAAGTAACATGTCCGAAATATAGTACACTTACTGGTCCAACTTTTTCAACGTTTATAATGTTCACAGATTGAGCATTCAAAAAGCCTTCCGTCTCCTAAAGCTATGTCAATAACTATTTCAAATTAACATATTAGTTTTGAATGATCAATACTTTTATCATTTTCACTATATAAACAGTATACTATTGAGCATCCACTGGACGCCGCCATTATTGAGCTTTGCCTGACGTAATGAAGCATGCCAGTACGACAGGGAACCACACTATTGGGTGACTTGAAGTTAAATCTATCATCCGACGCCGCTTGATGGGAATGATTATGTACTCTAAGCATCCATGTTGGTTGTATTTATTGGTTAACGAAAACATTGATGCACTATCAATCAATATAACGCCTATCTTTCATAACATAATTGACTCAAATTAAGACTGCGACTTATTATTGAAGCCTTATCAATAAAACAATTTTTTTCTATAAATAACCAATAACTTAACTGCACTTTAATTAATATACTGGTATTATGGAATGTTGGAGATTGCTTTGTACTATTTCTATCGTTTCTTGCATACAATGTACAATCTCTACTTTGTTTGGGGTCAGATGCATGTTTTTGCATTATTTGAAGACGCCGTCAGCACTAAAAATTTAAAATTAGTTTCTTCCTTTCACCACATTACGTCGTTATTTCATACAATCGGAAAACAAATTGGGAAACGAGTGATTTCTGTTGAAAAATAATAATATTTTGAAGACAAATACTTTATTAATTAATTAATTATGATATATGTTAAACATATGTATAAGAAATTTTGTCGGTGAAACTCTTTTTTTCTTGTAGCCAGTGATCACCAGCGTGTTTGATCATGAACATAGATACATGTATATATTTAGTTATCAATTAAATTTATTTTTTAATTCGAATCAGCACTCAAGGCATAAGCACATGTCTCATTCAGATAGAAGCTTAAATAACATGTTTTAATAGATTAAGTATGAATGGAATCAATATATAAAATATACTCGTACAATATTACCAGCTTGTTGCTACGTTGTATTCATGTACATCATAATAGAATTATGCTTTTTTCGAAAACCTTCGTAGCATTACAATAAATGTTAAAAAATGAGTTTTTTTTCAAATGTCAGATGAAATAGTATCACTGTCCGCTGAAAAATTGTTTTGAAGAGAAATGGCCTGTCCCCCATTATTGCTTGGTGAATTCCATTTGTATGATGTCAAGTTTGAATTAAAGCCTCTATAATTCGTATTAAATGTATTTGAATATTTTCCATTTTGACGATTTCTTAATTTAAAACTACTTTCTTCTCTCGCGGCATGATGGGCAATGATAATACTAGTTTCTCCATTGTTTCTCCTTCGGAAGAAAAAAGTCCTTTTTCTAAGTGACGCTATATAAGGTTTTCTTATAATACTTGAACGGTGATTACTTCCGGTGGGATGATGTTGGTTTCTCCGCAGAACAAATGAACAACACGATGATATGTGAGCAGCTCGCAATGTAAACAAACCGTACAAAATTGGATTTAAGGCAGAGTGGAGCATGAATATTATTTGTGAGACGGTTAATGCATTTCTAAGATCGAGTGTGTAGTGGCTGTATATTCTTATTAAGGAGATAATAAAGTATGGCGTCAGACACACAATATAGGCAATAATCACTGACAGTGTCATAAACACAACCTTTCTTCTGGACGCCGTTATTACATTTCTTTTCATTGACATTCTAGGTGATTCCACGCGATTGGTGTCGAACGTCGACAAAGCAGTACTGATATTGTGTTCTCCTCGATTCCAGATCACTCGAGCAATAGCTGTGTAGCAGAATAACATGATTCCGGCAGGAAGTAGAAGAATGTAAAATGTCAAAAATGTGAAGTAAAATTTCCTCTGCCATTCAGCACTGTACCCTGCACTTTTGCAATAACACACGTGAGTATTTTTGGACTCACTAAATACTTTCACTTGCACAAATATAAAAACCTGAGGAATAGCGAATACAAAAGCCATAAACCATGCCATGACTACCTTTGCCTTAATTTTAGGTCTTTGAGCTAGTGATTTTAAGGGACGTGCTATGACCTGATATCGGTCAATACTCATCCCCGTCAGTAAAAATGTCGTACTTGATAGGGTCACCACTTGAAAATACAGCAGAAATTTGCACAAGAATGCACCTAAAATCCATTGTTTAAATACAGCTTCAAGAAGTTCAGTTGTCATGGTTATAAATGCAACAGTAAGATCGGCGATTGCCAGATTAACTATAAATACGTTGACACGCTTGCATCGACGAGTCCTTTTGTTTGAGATTAATATAATCAAAACAAGGTTGCCCAAAATTGTTGTGATCATAACAAAAAGCATCGGTGCTATTTTGTGCAGAGATTCTCCACTCCAAAATGCTACCACGTGATTTTCTGTACTGTTATGAATTGTAAAGTTTGTGGCCGTTACGTTTTCAGCAATTCCCATTTCGTTGATGCCGTCCATTTCTTGAACACTGGTAAAATCAATGCGTGACGTCACCTGGAATGATAAAGGTTTAAAAATATGAAACCTTTCAGACATATTAATTCATGAACTTGAAAGTTATCAAACGTGAAATGACATACACTGTTCAACGCCAAAACAATCTCCTTCCGACTTTGGCGGGGAATGATAAAGCTTATTACTGTATTGCCTGATATGGGAACTATTTCTGAACTCTAAACACATCGATGTGGTGTGGCTTGAATACTAGTAAACCCTCCTGTATATATAATTGGACATAATAATGTTCTCTAATTAGAAATGACCAGTATATGGAAATTAAAAACCTATTGAATATGTAAGAAAATCATAATGAATCATTAAAATATTACATTTATGCATTCATTGCATGATATGAGCTCTTGTAATAATTAAGGATTAATGTATCATTAATTGTAAGAACTTGTGCCAAAACCTGTTTTCTTATTCTTAGTAGACGTAAATCTTACCTTTGTAAATAATGTCTTATATATGTTTTTTTTACCGTATCATTGAAACCTTTTTATTGACCTCTAAGAAGTAGCTGCTAATCAGTTCATCTTCGATCTGATTGGGGTGATATTTGATCTTTTAAACCATTTCATAATTTGCGCATTAGTGCCAATATTAGCTTTCAGTGCTTTATTCAAATTTCCTGTTAGCTTAATTTTATTACAGGATTAGCAACTACTATTTAGTTTTATAATGTAACATACCATTAGTCTTTCTTGTGTAAATCTTGTGCAATATGAGATAGTATATGTTTAATATGTGATACAGTTTCAGGTAATTCTTTCTTAGAATGGTCACATACATGGTGTTTTATTGTGTACTTTTATGTCTGTCTGTATGTATGTCTGTATGTAATAGTAGTATGTAGTAGTATGTGAATGAGACTGAAATAAAGATATATATATATATTATACCAAAATCTTCCGAGGTTAAGATCCGTGTACATATTTGATCGATACGGCTCCATTTTCAGATTATTAAAATATTGTAAATACGCAATAATTTAAAGAATAAATTATACGGGTTTGCCGGTATACTGGACATGTTTTTGTTTTGTATGTTACCCTCGCCTTACGGCTCGGGCGACATTCAACACAAAGGGTCCAGATGCACAGGGAAAAACCCGAAACAATAATATATCAAATCGATTAGATTAAGACTTAGAATTTGTATCTTAAAGGTATAGAACTCATTCAACTCATGCAAATATTAGATTATTGGCTTTCTAATCAGCTGACATGTTATTTTGATATATGATACAGGTTAATTGTTTATACGTAAAGCGAACCGTTCTAAATGATGATTCGGAAACATATAATAAATAACGAAATTTAAAAAGGCACATTTCGGATGGTTCTTGAATACATATCCAAATACAAATATTTTAATATCTTTGTTTATTACAATACATGTATTAGTGTGTAATGTAGTTCCGTATGTGTGAGACACACTTTTATAAAAAAGAATGTAAAACAGTTGAGAGTAGCACAGCACTCAGCATTAAAGATATATCTGAAGAAATTTGATTATGACTGATTTTAGAATTTCGTTTTTGTTTTGCTAAAACATGAAAGTTTTGATTTGTGATAGGAGTTAAATAGAATTCGGTTTGTTTTCACCAGTGTATAATGACTTCTTTATTTCACATCACCATAGTTAAGTGCATTTGTCATAATCATTTGTTTTCAGAATTACCTAATCACGAGCGAGAAAACCAATTAGGAATTGAATGTGATATACTGAAATGGATAAATTGGTAAACTTATTTCCAAAACTAATTTAGATGGAAAAAAAACTGGTCTAAATAAGAAAAGAAATATTGATGTTTTTTTTCTCGAAATTGTGTATTCTACAGTCAAGTTTGATTAGTGTTTTATTGTTTTTATTTACTCATCATTTTTTTATCTTTCAATACATAATATGTCATGAAATGCAGTTTTGAGGTTTATCGATGATAACGTTATCGAAAAAAAACGTGTTAACTTAAATTTGCACATGTTTACTTGTACATCTGTATTTGTTTTAAAAGATTACGTTTCACCACTTTTAAATATTTAAGGCATTTCTTGGCATGAAACCTATGATATTTAAAATATACGAGATGAGATTTTTAGAGGTGAACTTAACCGTGTTGTTATTTTGTATCCAAAAAACAACAACAAAAGCAACAAACGATGAAAATGATGAAAACCCTTTGGATTTGTTTTCTGAG
This sequence comes from Saxidomus purpurata, assembly GCA_022818135.1. Lineage (NCBI taxonomy): Eukaryota > Metazoa > Mollusca > Bivalvia > Venerida > Veneridae > Saxidomus > Saxidomus purpurata. The sequence goes on from JAFMSR010000016.1 coordinate 34,522,206, forward strand.
TAAAATAAAGAGGTTAATGATGATTTGGATGATGATACAGATGATCAGGATATTGCTACGATCTGGATGATGATCATAAGGAAAAGAGACGTATCGATGTTCTTGAGGAATAAACGTTACAAATTTTAAGTACGCTTCTTGCCGTTGTAATGAATTTCGTGGTTCAGCTTGTTTAAACACTGTGCACTGTACACTTAAAAGAATCTTCTGCAAACCGTCAAAGATGCATGCATTCTGGTGTAAATATACAGGCAACCGGGAAAGAAACTAAGCTGTGTGAAAGACCTTTACAAGACTTCTACCTTTTTGGGTACCTGGTGCCTGGGCGTATTCCCAATGAGCAGTAAAATCTGTTCCTCTTTTCCATCAGACAAGAAAAATACAGTTACTGTAACATTGTGATAACAAAATACAGTGAGCACGGGATCAGAGAAAATAGTTTAGGGAACAAACAAAAGTAAACAATCAAACATATATGCATTCGAATCTACAACTTTTTATATAATTAAATGTGATATATCTTTTAAAAGTAAAATGCATTCGGAGTCGTTTTGCTTTGAAATTATTTTTAGAATTAATTAAATGTAATGTACCTTCTTGATAAAACTATATTAAAGGATAAGTTCATTTTTCAGATATTCATACATATAAATTGAGAACTGTACAACAATTTAAACTGGTGTTGCTATGACCACAATGTCGGTCAGAATATCCTAATTCGTTGTGATTAAAATGTAATACCTAAATAAGATACGGGAAAGTATAAAGTTATTTTTAATCCAACTGCGATGGATAACTTATCGTTGTTCATATGTTTTATAGCACTACTTTGAATTACTATTATGCATTCATGATGGAAGTAGCCACAAATATACAAGTAAGAACAACATGATTATGATTTTATTCTATTAAGACCAGTAAATTTGTTATTTCTCTTCTCTGGTCTAAATCGTTTATAATTCATAAAATGTTACTGGTAAATTGTCCTCAATATAACTTAATATGAATAATTATGGTAATTTAACAAGATGCTCTTCCTTAATCAGAATAATAAAATAACCCTACCCGTAGATGACCCATGACACGAACGGCATAGTAATCCTACAAATACAACGTTCAATTTGGCTTGTGAGCAATTGATACAACTGCTGTGCATCTACTGTGAACCGTAAGATGTCGATGTAAATTACATTCATCATATTTAAGAGATGTTACTTTGTCAAAGTAGTACCATATATAGAAACGTAAGTAGCTTTTTTTTATTATAAACCAATTATATGAACTTAAACCCCAAATCGTAAAAGATATGACAGTTCTTACGTCGCATGTCTTTCAATTTCGGCAAGCACTTCAAGATTTGACTTAGTGGAACAAACCTTTTAACAAGCAGTTTGCTCTCAGTTATATCCACTCGCTATTTGTATTGCACATTGATTTGTATTTACATGTTTTGTAATAATTGGCGAATAAATATGTTTAAACTAAGATTTGACTTGCACTAACAGTTACAATTACACTCTTTCTCGTATGGATGCTGAATTGTTTTTGTTTCACAACTTTTAGAGCATTTCTTTATTGATATTATTAACTTGATCCATGACACTTACACTTTTAACATACTTCTTATCTGTTTTGAAGCTGGCATTTACTTCAATGATTTCTAAGGTCACGTGATCACTCTGTATGCACTTATATTACGAAGAAGAATGTCTATCTGACTGAATTCATGAATTTTTAAATATTGTTATTTAATGTGAATATTAACATAAATAAAAACAAAAATAATATCAAACAGGGAATGTCACGTACCAAGAACGCAGCCTCCCAAAAACGAGCCCCACAGCACCCAGAAGTGCACACCACCAACACACACACACACACACACACGCACACACACCCACACAACACAAACACACACACACAATCATGTACACACTCAAACATACACTACCAACACACACTAGCATACAAAGCAAACACACGAGGACAAAACGAACAATTAAAGGAACACAGTGGGGCACCGCCTTGGAACGGTCAGTGGCAAAAACACCACTGGGGAGCTTAAACCGGTTTATGGTGCGCACCCAACCTCACTCTTACACTCTCACTCTCAAAGAGATATCTTCCATCTTTCAGTTCAATCTACTGCTGTAATTCGCTATGTCTCGTATTATAGAGAGATTTTAACGGTTCTTAAAATCAGTTTTTGAAATAATTCATTATCCATACAAATTATGTACTTTCTGAGTGAGTTTAATACAAATCAAACGATTTAGCGAATTCTAGAGTTTTCTCAGTGAAAACAAAGCGATAATCTACAGTTTTTAATTTGTGGATACCAATTTTTGATTTCACTGTTTTTCATAATCTTTTACACGGATTAACATTTAAAAGTATACGGAGCGTAATACGTCCATAACGATGACGTCTGCGATTTTTGAAAAAAATATTGAAAAAACTCAACTAGTTTTGACTATAAAATAAATAGAAAAATTGTTGTAATTTTACGTTAATTTCACTCGTGAACATCAAAAGTAGTTATTTTCACTCGTGGGTGCGCCACTCGTGACAATATCACTTTTGGTAACCACTCAGTGAAAATATTTAGAAGGTAATTGGTTAAAAATAACTTCTTTTGATGTTCACGAGTGAAATTAACGTGATATTACACCGATACCACTTTTTTCTGTTTATTTTATGGTTAAAGTGACATTATGCACATTTTTAAAAGTAAAATTCCAGCTGAAATAGGTGTGTGTGAAAAAGGAAATAATAACTTTTTACCCAATACAACAAACTTTTCCTGCTACCAGTACGAAATAATAACTTTCCAAATATTGCTTTTCCTATTTTGACTGGGAGAGTCAATTTAAGAAATAAACAAATGCATGTCGGAGTTGCTTCCCTTCCACTGCCGAGCAACACTAATAACACAAGGGAGATCACTGACAAGGAAGGAATTATTATTTTATTAGTCCATTTTTATAATTTCTAAAGCACCAACTTCAAATATTAATGCGGCATTATCATTAGTTTAACACATTTAAATGCACAGCTACCGAAAATTGCTTTTATAAAACTGTCACCAAAAATACACTATGTGCAGTAAGATGCGCATAATGTCACTTTAAAACTTTACTTTATTGAGTTTTTTTCTATAAAACATTGAAAATCGCCGGTAACGTCATCAGAAAACATAGCACAAATGACGTCCTTTTAACGACGTTATCATCGCATGGTCTCTAGCATTAGTTACGCTCGGTATAATTTTTGACGTAAATCTAGGCTAAAGATTGCAAAAACAGTGAAAATAAAAATGGTAATCATCTGTTTCAAAACTGTGGATTATCCAGAAAACTCTATGATTCACTGGAAAACATAAAAAAACGTGATATTATACCAAAACCAACAATTATTCTCCATATCTTAAGATGAAATAAACGTTAAATTGTGTTATCCCATGTTTCATTATTGCTATACAGATCATGTTAACATGATAAAATCTCTTCAGTAAAAAATTATGAAGATCGTGCGAAAACTATGAACTAGAAGTTATAAAACTGCCTGCCATAAATGGCGCGCGATTCGCACAATTATCCCCAAGACCATATTAAGAAAACCTAGGGCTTTTGTTGAGAGTACGTTGTCAGAATAATTATGCAATTGGCGAAAACGTACGATCCAGTGTAAGATCAAATGTTTTATTTCATGTTAATGATACATTTTATTCCCTTTTGAAACATTTCAGCGCGTAGCCTCATAGGTTTTTATTTGCCATCGATATGTGACTGACGTTTTGTGAATTATATTTCAGAGAATTATAGAAAATTATATTCAACTTCACTTAATTGAGAAGTTATTTTCTACTAGAAACTATCAAACTTATTGTAATGCATGTCTATTTTGATAATTTTCCAGGAAACAAAATACGACTTAAAGAAAATATTGGGTACTGCATTGTCCTTAAGTCACATTGTAAACATATGTCATTGCTCATTAACATGTCAAAATATATGTAAGTCATTAATGTAACATGATAAAAGAATGCGCGTTTAAACAATTTTCTACAGATTCTTTTTATCCTACTCTGAGAAAAAATTCCTGCAGGATCAAGAGGAAATAAGTACTAGTAAATGGATATATAGTCCGTTTAATAATTGACAAAATTGATGCATTATCTACCGGAAATCAAATTGAAATGACAATGAGCAACATAACAAAATAGTCAGAATTGGAATGATAAGGCTCGGTTAGAAATCCTATTATTTGTCCTAAGTTCTTTAAATAATCTGCATATGACATTTTTGCATTTAATCTAGAAAAACCGACGACAATATGCATGTGATGTGTGATAATGAGGCGAGTTTATGGAAAGAGCGTGATGCATGCCGCAAGTAACTAATTAGTATGATGCGAACAAGCTTCCTAACACGACCAAAAACTGTCAATTTGTTACAAAGAGACAACTAAAACCCTACAAAACCTGGAGAACTATATTTTATGATCAATGCAACTGGGAGGTAATATTTGTTGCTTCTTTTTAAAATCTAAAAACGCGTTTCTTTGCCTGGAGAATTTAGTTAAAAAAAGAAGATACAATCAAAGCAGACATTTGAAAGGCTTGAGGGCTGACTTTTTTGTTGTTTGCAATTTGTGTCTGTCACGAAACAATATTAAGAATCCTCTGTGAAAAACAACAACAACAACCCGTCACTATTTTAAAAGTAATTCAGAGGTTACAATACTATGACTTTCATTATTTTTTATGAATTTATACCTTAGTTCATTGGTCATCATCGCAGAAGTTAATGAAATGAACATTTTAATATATAACCTTGTTAATGCCGCATGTGTGGTTTAAAGTTAAAACAGGACGTGTGACAACTAGACTAAACCCTTAATTTTATACGCAACTTGGACCAAAGTAATTAATTAGTTAAGTACATGTACAATAAAATAGCGGGATGATGGGTGACAAAGTAGATTCGAAATTCAGCAAGAGACTTTTGATACTAAATACAAATATTTTGATGCTAAGGTGTATATTGTCAGCATTGCAGCATTGCAAATTTAACAAAGATAGAAAATTTTAAAGTGATATAACTGTTAGAACAGGTAATACCTATTGTTATATAGATCTACCTATAAATATTCTGTCAAAAAACAGCCTATATTCAACCATGAAATACGGCCTGCCTGAAAAAAAAATCTGTATTGTTGAATAAGTACAATACACATAGTACGGCATTATTTGTAAGAGTGCATTTAATTGGTCCTTAAATGCACATGACGTTAAAAACGTCGCTTTTGACTGGATCGTTACTACTCAATAAAATGACGTCGCACAAAACATATATATTTTGCTCTTAAACGAGATTTTCTATTATTTTATGCTTAAAATGTAATTTTAATTTTGCTTATTCGCGCATACAAGCTTCAAAAGGTATATAATATAAGGGTTATTAGTAATCATAGTAATGTAATCAATAAGTCGGATTGTCTCTCGTCGAGGTTGGATCATACTCGTGCTACGCACTCGTATGATCCGACGCATGCTGGATCACAATACTATACTAATAACCCTATTATAGTGCATGACAGGCATGTAAGATTTTTAAAACAAAGAACATGCCAAGGCATGTAGCACGTACCAAATTACTTTCATTCTGAATCATTTCATTTAAAACAATAAGAAAATAGGATTAACTCTTTGGAGCTGCTCGCTCACAGTTTCAGGCGAAAAAAATAAACTCTGTAAAATGATATATTTCAAATATACAGTAATACACGCCAGGCATTTATACTGGAACCTTTTTATTTGACTATTATTCTAAAATATGTTATTTTCGGAGAGTTTGGAGAACATTAAAATTTTTACCGAAATCGTCGAACGAGCAGCTTTAAGATAAGTGGACTATCAATGTTTAACTGGGATATTTAAGACAATGTTCACTTTATTCGGTAGAAATGAAACTCATATCACATATTTAAAGTCAAAACTTCAGCAGTATTATTCATGTTTCTAGGAGTATATATTTGCCTAACATTGCCTAGATTTCGAATGATGCTTTTACACCATGTTATATTACTGTGTCTGTTGCAAAAATAGGACCACCCCACATTTCATTTTGTGAATATAAAAGTGCGTTGTCTGCTTGTGGGTAAACATTATATCTGCAGTGTGCGTTGTCTGCTGATTGGTTAAGATTCTTTTTGCTGAATTAAAGTCCATGGTTTGCTGAGGGGACAATATAATGTTCTCTAAAAGTGCATGGTTTATTGAGAGGTTAACATTATATTGTCTAAAAGTGCATGGTTTGCTGAGAGGTCAACGTTATATCTGCTAATTTAACTGTTTCCAAACACTTACTTTCAAACCAGCATTTAGAACAAAATGGAACGTAAATCTGATATAAATAATAACATATTATCATGCAGTTACTAAGTCCGTGCTACATCATGTAACAATGGAATATTTATGCCAATAATTCACTTTTTATTACACCTTTCCTATTAGATAATCTTAAAAATATGTTGTGAAAACTTCTAACAGACTTATAATCATACAATGCTCTGAAACATCAAATACAGAGTAAGCAACTATATAGATTATACTTCAGTTGCTACATCATGTTTGACTAATGGTGATTTATCGTATAAGAACAAAAGAGCGACATGACAGATCGCATCTATATACTTGTGCTCAAAACATTATTATGTATTTGCTTCGCCAAATAACTGGACAAACTCGATTCATTTCTGTTAGATGCAACTCTTTTTTAGAAAATTTCTAATGCACATAATGCGGAAGGAAACTTCCATCACAGAGATTTTACTGAACAAATTGTGTTGGCGTCAATAGGATATTGCCTCTGAGAATATCCATTGTTCACAGAATGCAGAAAGAACACGAATTGATTTGCCATTTGCATGATAATTCTTTAAAGTTTTTTCCTACGAACAAAATAAAACGCTTTTCTGTCTTAGACTTTTGACCAAACTAGTTTCTACGATGCCTGTAAGATAAAGAGTATTCTTTGTCTGCTTCTGATTAAATTGTCGCCTACCGACAACAGCCTGAAGTGTTGATTTATAAAAAAAATGACCATTGTCTTTGATTATGATTGAACCATGGTTTCTCCATGGTTCTACCATGGTTTTCCATGAGTTTTTCCGCAGGGTGTTTTCAGCAAAAAAATAAAAAAAAAAAAAATAATATCAAACAGGGAATGCCACGTACCAAAAACGCAGCCTCCCCAAAACGAGCCCCAAATACCATTCGCGAAAAGGGCGTTCGGGAAAAAAGCATCAGTACAATTCGTCAAGTGAAAAGTAAGCGACAATAAACACAACCTGGTATCGCGCTGGAGGTCGCACAATACAATAGGGCGGGATACTAGCATGGACCCGAATGCCAGTGAACACGGAACCTTCAACACGGATAAAATACCCTCATCTTGACAGAGGCCGAGGGTTTAGAACGAATAACAACCCTGAAGGATGAAAATATAACAACAGATTGAATGTACGAGGAGACTTTTACGGCCGCCACACGGCACAAACAACACAGTGTGAGCATAAAAAAAAATAATATCAAAAAGGGAATGCCACGTACCAAAAACGCAGCCTCCCAAAACGAGCCCCAAATACCATTCTGTGAAAAGTGGCGTTCGGGTAGAAAAGTCATCAGTATCAATTCGTCAAGTGAAAATGTTAAGCGACAATTAAACACAACCTGGTTAATCGCGCTGGAGGTCGCACTTTGTAAGACTACTTTAAACGTAAGTCCATTCTTTCTTGATAAAGATTGTATAACAACATTACGTTGAGTCACCATAATTACACCTCTTAAACAGTTTAGAATCTTTTAATCATATGGAACTTTCAATTGTTACAATTATCGATGTATCGGTACTTTTTCTCATTAAACAAAGAAGGATAAAATCGGTTAAACCGTAAAAACTTTAAAAGGTTTTATAAATTGTAATTGCAGTTATCACAATAGTTGGTAAATTTTTTCATCTAAATAATGACATAAATTTGAAAAATATTCATTAAATATTTCACTTACCCATTCTAGTTTAAAATCGACCACCCCGTCTTCCTATTGTAATGTTTAAGGAGTCTGAAATTGCTGAACACAAAGATAAGTGGCAGCATCACTTTCAAATTATTGAGCACCAAAACTAAAACTTTTTTTCTTCTGAAAGTTTTAGCATAAGAAGACTGAAAATGTTTTACTGGATTTTATCTTTCACTTTATCATAAAGAATACAATGAATGTTCATTTATTTAAGTAATTCAGTATGACTTGTTACGTTGGGACTTGGGACGTCTAGATGGTCACAAATGGAGAAAAAAAGGTTTTCCTCGGTAAATCAAAGCAATGAAATGTATATCTTGACATGCACAACTTTCGTTATCTTACAGACAAGGAAAAGTAGCAAAGGGCAATAACTCTGTAATTTCTCAAGATAGAGTATGATTTTTGTGCACTGCACTTCCTCTAATTGTGATTCACCATTGTATGCAGTTGCATTAAATTCTAACCAGTAGTTTTTAAGTTATACTCAGGACAAGGAAAGGTAACAAAGTGCATTATGTTATCTACCACACAATATATGTTATGAATGATCTTTTATTTAATAAATACACTGCATCATATTTGTCAATAATTGAATGAAGATATTCTTTATATAAAGTTTCGTGCAGAACCGTTTCTAAGCTAATAGGCAGAAATGAGACTTCTTGTTTGAAACTTGTAAATGATCTTTTCGCTGAATGTTAAATATTTCCTTGCATGCTGCACAAATCAGTCAGCTCATTACAAAGTAAATGATTCTGAAAATGCATATCGTCTGATAGCAATTATAGCGTGCAGTTCGAATGGCAATAATGAATTTCGGTTTCCACAATAATAAAGGGCATATTATTTTCCCTTAACGCTTCTAAGTAGTTTTTATCTCTTTCCATCGCACCTTCAATTGGTATGAGTGTTTTAAAATGTCATTGAGCTGATGGATATGAAGAAATAATGTACATGGCCTATGGGCGCTTTGGCTTTATCTTCCCCTTTTGCTTCTAAACTATTGAGGTTCCCGTATATATAGGTTTACACATCTGTGTACCCATACTACAATTTTTCACTCATTAAATACCCTTAAAGCTGCTCGCTCTCAGATTTTGGTAAACAAATAAAGTTCTTCAAACTGTATGAAAATAACATATTTTAGAACATATAGGCATATTAAAAGGTTTCAGTAAAAATTGCTGTAAAGTTTATCTGTAGATTTGAAAAAAAACGCTACCAAATAATAAAGCGTTGCAAGCGCTTTAAAATTCTAATGTAAGCATATAGTGTAGCGGTGCCGTAAACCATCATTTTCAATCGATTTTTGCAATTCCTACCTAGATTTTTTCTTTTTTTCTGTTGATTATAGCCTTAAGTTTTATATATATGTATTAGTATGTCATTTTTTGAATTTTTTTTAACAGCAACTGAGAGCGAGCAGCTTTAAGGTATGAGTTTGTATTATATCGAATCTCATTAACGAATAACCTTAAACAAGCTAATGATTATAGGCATAGTTTGTTTTCTCTTGGATTAAAAACTCGGTGAAATTAAGGCAAGGAAGAAAGAAAATCATTTCACAGTTAAAAGTCGAACACGATTGTAATACATTTAGGATGTGTTTTTTCTTCAAATGGATGAACCGATAGAAATGAATAATGAACAAGTTCGAGCTATTCAGGATAATAGTGACTTGCATATTAACGGCTGTAAAATATTGTCAGAGTTGTAATAAAAACTTGATAGGAAACTTAATGGGAAGGGCAATTTTTAATAAGATTCACAAGCCGCCAAATGACAGGAATCTTTAGATATTTTAGGCCAATTGATTTCTGCAGCATTTGGATTTCACATTTTTGTGTTTGCAATATTGGAACACATTTACTATTATTCAGCCTCGCGTTTGGTAGTGATCTTTAGTTATTAAGCTTGTGTGTCGCTATTTAAAATAATAGACTATAAATACTATTCGTGCAGATCTATTTAACAAATTAAACACGTTAAGGGGGCACTCCCTACATCTAGCAGATTATATTCTCGAAACATAGATTATGTGTTCAATGAACGTAAAATGATAAATAAATACAATTTCAAAGAAGAACCTATGGCGAAAAATGCCTCATTTTACCACAATTAATCAATATAAAGGCTTTCTGTAATACATCGCATTCACCTGTACATTTACATGTAATTTGACACGTATCTCTTTAAAAACAAACAGCAAAATTCTTTCAAAGTTTGACATTCTGAATCACATTGCAATTCAAGTTTCTTCAATGTCACATGTATGTTGGTACTAAAGCTATAACATTTCACAATTTGTTTATAAATGAGTTTGCGTTGTGTTGTAGGTTATCTTAAGAGTCCTGTGATTCATAAAAGAGACACTCCCTAAAACTGATGTCAAACTTAATAACATCAATTGCCATGCTACTATCACAATCAAACAAGCTTATATTGTTTTATCATTTAAACTTATTGAGGTTTTAAAGCAATTTTGCAGATTCTCATTTCTAAGTTGTTGATCGTGTTTCTGATTTTTTTCTGGGTTACACCACCTATTCTTTGGCCATTGTCATAAATATACATCTATGAGGAAGTTGATGTTGAAATAATAACTTGGAATCGACCTTTTGTTTATAGATTAGATTGCCTGAACTGGTATATTATATTATTAATGTACTTGATGTTTAAAGAATATACAGAATCGAATCTAAATACCCTAGAATATGCAGGGGGCATTAAAGAGAAACCACTTCAGCTTCGTTCTTTAACATCGCACATACTTACAAAACTTTCGGAGATATTAATATTACCATACGTTAAGTGTTTGAGTCCCTAAACGATCATGTTTTCACTAAAATGTTTAGGTTGGCTGGGCTTCACATTATGGAGGCGACATTACCGCAACGAAACCTAAGTACTTTTAAAACGATTTTCTCAAATCCTGTGGAATTAGTTAATGGATTTCAGGCTTTCTGCGGATAATTTATTATAATATTGATTTTTACCCATCCAGCGAAATTCTGAACCTTTTATTTTTCAGTAATGTTCAGTGTAGGCGTAAATTGAACTGCTAATGTTCGAAATACCAAGGTAATGGTTTAAAAATATTGTGTCAATGTCAATGAAAATATTTAAAGAAGTTACATTGTGAGAAAATAGACGCTTTGTACTGCTTTTAATCAATTAGGTTTCACTGCCGAAAATACCCTTGGGAATTTTCACAGTAAGTTTTTATAACGTGGCGTCTTGCCGACCTTGTGATCAGTGTTTGATTAATAATAGATGAAAACAAAGTTTTGCAGATAACAGAATTAAAGACAATTATTTTTGCTCCAGAAAGTTTGAATTTTAAACCGCCTCCACCCGATCCACCGCCCTACTATTCATTTCGGTGTTTTATTTAAAAACTGTTGCAATCTTGATTTTTTTTGTTGCTTACATTGTTTATACTAGTCATATATTTTGGTTCTAGCCTCTTCAGATTTGTTATCAGGTTGGGCGACTTTTTTCACCCACCCGTGCATATGATACAAGCATTTCATTAAACTTATGCAATTTTATGTGATTATTTTATAAATGTTTTGTCATTCTTAATATCAGTATGATAAAACAGTCAATTTAACACTACTGAAAATTTGTCCTATATATGAAAAGAAGGATTTGAGCATGATAGACTTAGGAAATAGATTTCACATTTGTGTAGCATACCGGTTAGTAAATCACTGTGTGGAGTGTAGATGCGTAGGAATCTAATCACGAAGGCAGAAGGTCTGATTGATTAATTACGAAGCATTTAAACGACACACAGTGATATACTTATCGGTATATCACTCAAAAGTAAAATCTATTTCAATTCTAACACGTTAATTTAAACAAAAAAATGTTCGAAAGGGTACTATTTGATGCGCTTACACGAAGTCGCTGCCTTGAACTTGTAGTATTCCGTGTATTGTTTGCATTTCATGAACTTTTCGATGTTCTTTTTTACCCCTCAAATAAATCGCTATTCGTCTTATTTTTGTTGTTGCTGATACCAGAAGTGTAGAAAATGTAACTACGATTTGTTTTACATCACGTTAATAGCAGTAATCCATTGCATATGAAAATGTTATCAAATACAACTACATGTACGTCATTATAGTGAGGGTCAGATTTTCATATGTTTTTTTTTATGTGCATTTTATGCCTATACATGTACTTTGTTTTTCCCCAAAACCATGAATTGGTTTAATTGTCATGAAACTTGAAAAAATTATCAGATAAATCTCTGCGCCTACTTTTATACATCCTACTGTCACAAAAGCCGATATCCACTTCTTCACAAAAACAGTATATTTTTTCCATGAAAATTGTATTTCAAGACATTTACACATTTTAGCGCAGTTTGTAGAGAATGAGTAAGAATCTGAAAGAATCTTTACTTATGACTTCAAACAATGACAAAACAAACGTCTTGTTTTTAAAATGTTTCATTTTTTGGATGGATACAAGTGTGCATGGATACGTTTCAAAACTACGAAATTTTGTTTAATGAATAGATACCCGAAATGTGCTCAAGTGTTGTTTATCATCATATTAATCATTTACTAAAAGCTTTATTCAAGCATAGATTGAAAGATAAATTAAAGTGACATTATGCGCATCTTACTGCACATAGTGAATTTTTGGTGACAGTTTTATAAAAGCAATTTTCGGTTGCTGTGCATTTAAATGTGTTAAATAAATGATAATGCCGTATTAGTATTTGAAGTTGGTGCTTAAATAAATTAATAGTTCCTTTCTTCGCAGTGATCTCCCTTGTATTGTTGTTGTTGTCGTTGGTTAAGTCTTCAGCAGTGGAAGGGAAGCAACTGATGCATGCAGTATTTTTATTTGAAAAAGACTGCCCCAGTCAAAATAGGAAAAGTAATCTTTGGAAAGTTATTATTTCGTACTGGTAGCAGGAAGATTTTGTTGTATTAGGTTAAAAGCTTTTATTTCCTCTACCCTGTTTTACATACACCTATTTCAGCTGTTTTTTTACATGAAAAGATGCGCATGTTTCCGCTTTAAATAACACTGTCTAAGTTAGATTCTTCTTGACGAGAAACCTAATTAAACTAACAGAAGATAGTTAATCCCTTCAAGGTTTAAGGAACGCATGAAGTACACTTGTGATTTAATTGTCTTTTTAGGTTTACTAATTAATCTTAAGCAACCGAACTATTTTCTTCACATTGATTAACTGGTTTCAAAGAATAACGCATAATTGGTGCTTTTAAAACTGTTACTGACTTCAGTGCTAGATACTTCAAAATGTTATCCGAGTCAGAACAAAGTTGTGAAAGGAAAGGAAAAGGCAACTGCAGAGATTTCCATGAGATTTATGAATTATAATAATAGATCATTTTGAAACGCAGCTAATGCTTTCAGAAAAGATTGTTCCTATATAAGTCTTTAAAACATTGACTTCCGGGTTTGTTGAGTTAAATTGAACCCTTTGGGCATGACAAACTAAGTACATGACAACAAGACACTTCTATTAACCAACAATATGAAGCCTGAGCCTTGAGACAAGAATATTTTTATAGCTTTCCTTTATAATTCAATGTAAAAAGTGCTCCCAAAAGGGATCAATTTTGTTCCAAGAACGATAAATTGATGACAATGCGTGTCGTGACCGACAGATACAGGCTAGGGGAGGCATGAGACAAAAAATAAAATAAAACTTACAAAAAGATGACAAGTGTAGTAATGAAATTGAAAGTTGTGAAAACAATCCCTGTCATTTTCTTTAATAATGAGAAGATTCAAATAACGTCCAGCGACCACATGTAAATGTGCTTATTATGTGAACTAATCTAGTAACACAGGTATATAACAGGAAAAAATAGCGGCTACAAATTTGACATTGTCGTTGACCTAGTTGAAATGACTTTGTAACAGATGAGAAGGAATATTTTTAATCGAACACTTAAATCACAAACAGCACTTTGGGTACGCCGTTAACTCTGAAATCCAATGAAATTGTTGTCACAATGAGTATATGTAAGTTCGCGTTTGCTTTATACATTGTATTACATAATTATGGTCAGTATTAACATTTAAGTAAAAAGAAAAAACTATTTAAGTTCCCTATAAATGTTTAAACTGAAAAAATGAAAGAGATGATCATAAAAAAATTTGATTCTAACATGACTCACGATTTTGTCTCAAAATACAAAGAGTAGAAAAATTATGTTATATTAAACCATAAACAATGCGGGAACCGTATGCTGTAAAAATGACGTCATATCGCGCCGCCTGACGTAAATGAGCGTTCGCGTATGAAAATAACGCTTGCATTTTTTCCTTTGATAAATGGCATGTAGAACGAAAACATCCCTTTCAGGTCGTCTAATAAACAAATTTGTCGTACTGAGCGCGTTATTACCACCAGCCTCCGGCCTTCGTGGCTAATTATTGCGTATCAGTACTCCAAATCATTGACTGGTTTTCTAAAAATGTAGCGTGTTTAGTAACTCCTACTGCATTGGACCATACAACATATGAACATCATGAGAAAGCACGGACAAATAAAGATAAGTTGTAATCGATTGCTAGTCGAAAGCACACCTTAGGAATTTTATCTTCTATCGTAAACCTTTCCAAAACGTCAGGCTTTGAGTGTTTTTACTAACACTTTTAGTCACGAAATATGGCTTGCTTTTAAAAAACCATTGGTCAGGGAATTATTAATTTTATATGATATCACTCTGAGTGAAACAGAATTGTTGGCTGCCTAAATTGAATACTGTTGCCCTAACCAAAGTCGTTGTATTTTTGCTGTTACGTAATAAATACTTCGTTTACTTGAGGGGGTACATCGTTGACAATAATATTAACTGGTGGTATTTATTCATGATAGAGAACAAGGTGTTTCAAGCAGACACATACCCGAATGTTATCTAACTTACATATGAGCAGTTGTTTACTAATTCAAAAATGGAATTTGATTGTGTATATAAGCTTGTTTTGTGAAAACTAAGCTTTCAAATTGTGTTATCAGTATAAGGGAACGAACATGAATATTCAGATATGAAGACACAAATTATAAAGGGACGTTACCGTTTCCATTTCAAACGTACCGCTCGTAAGATCTAATTTCTAAAAAATTTGATTTGATTTTTTATTTAACCTTTATTCTTCATTGCAAAAGGTCCTTCTTTAGATGTCGCTCTCAAGACTTCTTTAAGATGGTATAATTTATTATTCAGTATTTATGAAGTCGCCAATTAGGGTCGTTTTCGAAATGTCAACACCCGCGAAATTATGCTGATAATTTCATAAAAGCTTATTTAGTGAGTCACTTACAAAAATAAAAAAACTTAAAGCTTGTCTTGGCATTTTCAATGTCAAAGGCAGACACAGCACTGATGTTTTTTTTTTACTTGATTCAATCTTCTGTTGTGTCATTTGAAATTAACAAAATAGTGTATTAGAAATATCTGAAAGAAGCTGCTTTAAACCTAATTGAAACGAAACGTTGAATACACTTGAAATATGTTCAGCATAAAAGCTGTTTAACCAGCAGTTCAAAAGCTGGAAATATAACAAGTTTTGACATTATCTTCATTAGATGAGAAAACTAGAAAAAAATAGATGTTGGATATTCAATCCAACTAATGGCATACCTTTGCCACACGAGAAAACCTAAGACAACAGAAACTGAGAAAATCACAAATGTGGGCTAATATTTAGAAATGAAATTACTTGAAAAGTATTATAGACTATTATTATTAGAACGTTTTCTGGTTTAGCTTACCTTAACTAGACATAAGCACTTAATGGAATCTTTATTGAACGCTGTAAGTGGTTCAGGCATTCTGTTGACTTTTTTATGTTTCATGTCCTAATTTACATGCTACTTTTGATTCTAGTTATAAAAACGTTGCTACTAATCGTGCAAAGTTTCTATATGATTACGTTGAAAGATATCCATATCATTGTTAATATCTAAAAATAAGATACTATCAAGTTTATGGGGACGCTTTGTGGGGCTAAATCAGATCTGACATATTGGTATTTGTGTTCAATTCTGATCAAAGTGGTCAAACCAATAAAAGTAGTAAAACTTGATTGGTCTTTGATATTATGTATGATAATTTTCATGCCAGCGATGTATTTATACTTATATGTTTTCGAAAACTAAATGTTTAGTTACGTAGACAGAAAATGAGTCAATCACTTTGTTACGGCAGCTCCCTGATGTTTGTACTTTTTTCCTAGACGGAAACATATTGATTATTTTGTCCTATTTGTTAACAAATTTGTGAATGTACATTCCAAACATAGTACGTTAGTAGTGTTTTTCAGAGCAGTCGATATTTTTCTGTTTGAGTCTGGTAATTTGTATAACCATGCATAGGCACCTTTATGTTTTTCAATTACATTCTTTTACTTTTACAAATAGGTTTATGTCTTTCACAAGCAGGTTGAGAATGGACAAATGTAGTTCTACAAAGTAGCTATAAGTTGTCAAGTTTATTTGAAATTTTAATCACATGTGTTTTACTGCATTTTTGTTTGAATATTTGTATATTCTTTCTTTTTATGCCCCCGAAGGGTGGCATATTAAAATCGCACCGTCTGTCCGTCTGTCCGTCTGTCCGTCGTCCGTCCGTCCGTCGTCCGTCTGTCCGTCCGTCCGTGCGTCCCCACTTACAAATTCGTGTCGGACTGTAACTTTGTCATGCATTGAAGGATTTTAAAATAACTTGGCACACATGTCTAGCACATCAAGACGACGGTCGCGGCAAGACCCACATCCCTACCTCAAAGGTGAAGGTCACACTTGGAGTATGAAGGTTATGGAATCCTCTTATATGCACACATTCGTGTCCGGACTGTAACTTTGTCATGCATTGAAGGATTTTAAAATAACTAGGCACACATGTCTAGCACATCAAGACGACGTGTCGCGTGCAAGACCCACGTCCCTAGCTCAAAGGTCAAGGTCATACTTAGAGTTTGAAGGTAATGGATTCCTCCATATAAGCATATATGCACACATTCGTGTCGGACTGTAACTTTGTCAGCATTGAAGGATTTTAAAAAACCTGGCACAAATGTCTAGCACATCAAGCCGACGTGTCGCGTGCAAGACCCACGTCCTAGCTCAAAGGTCAAGGTCAAACTTAGAGTTTGAAGGTAATGGATTCCTCTATATAAGCATATATGCACACATTCGTGTCCGGACTGTAACTTTGTCATGCCTTGAAGGATTTTAAAATAATTTGGCACAAAGTCTAGCACATCAAGACGACGTGTCGCGTGCATGACCCACATACCTACCACAAAGGTCAAGGTCACACTTAGAGTTTATAGGTAATGGAATCCTGTATATATGCATACATTTGTGTCCGGACTATAACTTTATTATGCTTTGAAGGATTTTAAAATAACTGTGCACAAATGTCTAGCACATCAAGCGGATGTGTCGGTGCAAGACCCAAGTCCCTACCTCAAAGGTCAAAGGTCACACTTAGTGTTTAAAGTAATGGAATACTGTATGCATGATTACTCTGTCATGCATGGAAGGATTTTAAAATTACATAGCACATTTATTGAGCACATGGAGAGGACACAGACTGTGAGGCACCTCTTTCGGGGGCATTCGTCACTTGGGAGGGACAGCTCTTGTTGTTTCTGTGTAATACAAGAGTCACTTAATAACATTTTTCTTCAAGTTGAAATTGATATAAATGAAATGTTATGCGTTAATGCAATCAGGCCAAGTGATTAAACACTTTGCTCGTGCTCAACTCAGTTTTGTTTCAAACTTTGAATAAAAAAATAGATTTAAAACGTTTCATAAATTCTTTATAAAAATGTGCCTGACATTTTTTTTCCAGAAGAATTTTAAATGACTTTCAAAACTGCTTCCCCGTTTTCACTTGTATAAAGCTACAGGTGAAAAAAATCATTTCATGCTCAAACTGAGTTAAGCATAAAAAAGTTTTATAATCACATGGCAAGACTATGCAGGAATTGCATAGTACATTAGAATACAATATTTATGATAAAAGTAAAAATTCATGTATAAAACATATTTTGTCATAATCTAAAATTCCACTGAATTTCATTAAAAGTTTAAGTTGCACAATAAATAAATCAGAAATAAAATATGTCAATCTTGACATCTCGCTAGAGTTATCACTAATGTAGAGTATAAAAGTACTTCACTGTAATGATAGATTTGGATTTTGGATTAATGATCGCTACAAGACTTGAAAAAAATCATCAGGCAATATAGATTTATGGCATAAAGCCTATTGCATACCATAGTTTAGCTTTAGACAATGAAAAATGGTTCAATTCATTTCGTAATATTGTATAGTGTCAAGTTATGCTCAGAGTGCTAATTACAGTAAACATTCGAAATATTAAAATTTCTAATTTTCAAACTGATGACTTGAATGTGCAATATATGAATTAAAAAAATAAATGCTGAACTATTGAACTGGAATCCCGACAAATTGTTGACTACATGATTACATGACAGTTCATAGGTCATATGGCCCATTTACCTCATCTCCCTAATTACCAAATAATTGTTTTGATGATAAAAAATCTCCATTCTGTCTTACGTGGTATACAATATACTTAAACGACTGAGGTGAATTGTTAGATTCCGTGACTTACATGGATCAAATCAACATGAAAATACTGTTACCTTTTCTCTGCACGTAAGAAGAAAATAGAACATAACCAACGAAGCTTTAAAAAGCACTTCATAATCAGCATTTTACTGTCTGGATCCTATAAAACACTTTAATTAAGGTAACTTTACCTTAGATATGCAGAAAAAGTTCACATTACCTGTTGCTTCTTAAAGGTCCATTACTAAGACCTAATCGAATATTCTTTAAAATCTGGAATTGTAACAGATGGAAAATTTGATAAACTGCATCAGATGTGACCATATTGTGTTGAAATTCTGAGTTAGACAAATAATCAAGAAATAATATTTTGCATTTTCAAAGACGAGAGTTAGTTTTCGAGTTTTCAAAAATCTTTGTAATTTTCCAGAAATCTCACAAAAAGAGGCTGTATATAGGTTCTATATGAATAAGCATGCCTATTTTTAATAATAGTTCTTTGTTACAATGCCAGAAAATTTGGCCTTAGCAATGGACCTTTAATCATAACAAAACATTACGTAATAGACAGTTTCTGCTTTTAAAATTCGAGTTTAGGCTTATCTTCTTAAACATTATCGACAGTGATACCAAATCTTTTTAAACTATAAAAAGGCTTAATAGGCATTTAGTGTTAATCTGCTATTATCTTATCTTATTTTAAAGGGGCACTCCCTACATCTAGCAAATTATATTCTCGAAATATAGAGTATGTGTTCCATGAACGTAAAATGATAAATAAAAACAATTTCAAAGAAGAACCTATGGCGAGAAATGCCACATTTTACCACAATTAAGGAACATAGAGGCTTTCTGTAATAAATCGCATCCACCCATTAATTGAACAACAACAACTCTACATAGATTATCGAATGGTGTACGGTACTGCAGCATATTTTAAACCGATGGTTTAATCAATAATGACTAGGAGCACATAGCTGAAACTTTTAGGTTAAGTTAAAATACTTCCAAATATTTAATTGTTTATGTTTTGGAGGTTATTTAGTTTGACATCAGTTGTAGGGTATGTCCCTTTAAAGTAAATGATGCATGCAATAGTTTTGATCGTAAATATATTTTGATGTTTTCCTATTTTCTCCATGAGAATTTTATTTCATTTAATATATATATCATCTTCTAAAAAAAATGAAAATTATGATGTAAAAAATCAGTCATTTGACATTTTCATATTTGTAACTGAACCTATTTGTAACTGAACCTATTTGTAACTGAACCTATTTGACAGCATAATATTAAATTAGTAAATCTTCCTCAGATGTGCTTGAGTTTTCAAACAGGTTGAACCTACAGTTACCAGCATTTCGAATACCTGACAACCTTGAATATTACATATTAAGTGTATATTCCGTATATTGCAGTGTGTCCGCGTATTGTGTACGTGATTCATTTGGCGTTGGCCTGGTGTGGTTTCGATTGTACTATAGCATGTGTCTTTTATTCAGCACTTTCTTAAAGTTAGAGGATTTATATTTTTTTGAATGTTGTTGTTGTATGTAATGGCTGTGCTTTGTAACTTGTTTTCTTATTTAACAATAAGTCGTTTTACTTTTTGCTAAAGTATGCGTTTAAAAACACTTTTATGAAAAGTTTCGAAGCATACCCATACTGTGAACCACTTTCTCTTACGCGATCGCAGAAAATTAGCATTATTACATTTTTTATTGACTTACGCGCCTAATAGATGACCTAATTTGATTAGTTTTTACCTTTTGTAACCAATAAAGGGAGATTGTATGATATACAGTAC
Source organism: Saxidomus purpurata (assembly GCA_022818135.1). Classification (NCBI taxonomy): domain Eukaryota; kingdom Metazoa; phylum Mollusca; class Bivalvia; order Venerida; family Veneridae; genus Saxidomus; species Saxidomus purpurata. Next base: position 34,542,709 of record JAFMSR010000016.1, read on the forward strand.
TGGTTTATAGCTGTGTTTTGTAAACACTTCATATACGGATATCATAGGATTTTTTTGCGGTGGCTATTTACTAACTTTATGATTATATCCCTACCATTTTACTTTTTTGATCTTGAATAGTGTTTACATTTTAAATCAGTGTAGCCAACAATTCATTTAAATCATTTAGGGTCATTTTTAATAGTTTGATTAATAAATTTTGCTTTCGTAAAGATATTATATTCGAGGAAGTCTTTTCATCATATTATCAGTTTCATCATATTGACATTCATAGACAACAAACATCTTTAAACTGTTAAATATATACATAAACAGATATGCCCGTTTATACTTGTCTAAGCCCTATTCAACTTCTACTAAGATGTTAACATTTAGTTCTTGTAATCACACCTATAAATAAGCATTTTTGTCTGAATTAAAGTAGAAAGCCTAAACATATTTATTGTTTATGTATACATGGATGAAAATAAGGAAGCTGATTCCGAAATAACATTACACCGATGGATATTGACACGATAAACTCTTTAATATCCGGTGTACGGTATATGGATAACAGGTCTACCTGGATATTAAAAAAGGATATTGATTACCATTACTGACTTTTTAGAAAATGATTTCAATTAATTTGCTTATTCTATAGGCACTTAGCTACGTTTCCCATGTCAGTTCATGCCTTAATAATGATAGTAGTGAACTTTCGCTATTTGTGTCAGTTTTGATAACGATGTAATTAGAATACGGACTTTATCTATTAGTAAGCTGATAAGCCTACTAGATAGTATTTCCGCGACATCTATTGAAATATGTTCATATGTTTGATATTTATGCATAGTATTTAGAATTGTTATTATGTGATACTGAAAGCGAAAAGTGGTCCTGAAAAATCAATCTCAAGGAGCACAACTATAAAAATCCACCGTTATATTTCGATAAACCACCTAAAATATAAGACCAAAAATAAATTGATATGAACTGTCTGGAAAGTTTTGCGAGAGTCAAATTCAAAGCAAAAGTCCAGTGTACAACATCAGTTCATTTGCTTTTTGCAAAGCTATAGAAATTCCATATACCAGTAGAATCCTATATACTAGTAGATCTCTGTTGCGCGAACTTACAGTGTACGTCTCGTAACGCTTTCGGAGAACATGTACAATTCTTTACTAAATGTACTGTGTAATTTAGTGTGACTACCAAATAATTTTATTTTTCGAACCTTTAAATTACATTTTTTATCGAATGAATCATTTAGATCAATGTTTAATATTCGTTATACAGTATCTACAGACAGAGGAATAATGAATGTTAGAAAGCTCGCAATTGTTACAAAGACTTGAAAACAAGAGCAATAACGAATGATAGATCACGAAGTTAGAGAAGTTGAGACTAGTCTCAAATGTGAGTCTGTATAAATTGGTGATATTATCATTTCTTGTTCTGTTGCCTCAATTTTACTTTTATTTACAAATATAACTTCTTTCTCAATTTCAATAACAGTTCCCTTTAGGTTCACGTCTACAGTCTCAAATACAGTTGAGCATGGAAGTTTTATCACAGTTCTTTATATCTACCAAACTTTTGTTATGAACTTTTTCTGAAATTTTGAATGAAAAATCTCATCTTGACTCCTGGCAGTCGTTTTACATTTCTTTACTGTATCTAACTCTAAGAGATATTTTACTTATAGTCTTTTAGTCGACTTCGAATGTCCCGCTCAAAAAGTCAACAATGCCAATAATTGTTAGATGTAGGGATAGTCTCTTTAAGTGGGCAGATATTTGAATATACAATTTGTTTTAACGTGTTGGCGTATATGCAGTCACTATAAGTAGGTTCTCTGGAAAAGCTGAACAAGCTCCTAAGTGCTTACTGACATGCATCTATAGTAAAATATGTATGGCTACGCATTGTTCTTGCTATAAATCAATATTTTGCGCCGATTAAATAAGATCATTACCTGATATAAATATCAGATCAAATGTGATGAAAATACAATAAAATCTATTTGCATGTCTGGAATGAAAGAGATCAGACTGCACGTCGTAATTTGAAAGAAAGGCAGGACTGTGCACTATACTGTAGAGTATTTAATACAAACGGTCACGGCCCTGGTTTGAAATCTGATTAAGATCGAAGTGAACAAAGCTATGGTGTTTGACTTATCTTTATATATATAACCAAATAACAACGATGTGTTTAAACATGGTTATTACGTTTTGCTTGTTCCTGCATGGTGTCATTTGTTCAACGTATTGTATTAATTATATTGCATTCAGCTTCTTAATGTACCATTTTCTGAACAACGGTATGTGATTTATGAAACGTATTGGACATTTTCCTGTCTCACACTTTTCAGACGTCTCTAGAAAATTCGGAGATCATCAAAAGCCCCCTAGTCATATGATAGCATCCAAGATTGAAAATTAGAGACGTTATCTTGCAGCACATTATAAATGTAAGCTCGCATTAAGAAGCATATTTCTGTATTAACATAATGGCTGTTGGATTAGTAAGAATCATAATTGTGCAATTTTCTCAGTCACATACTAGCTGTCTGTCTTTCCATTTAATTAGGGGTGATTTATTAAGAGTCAAGTAGACACAATTTTCGATCAGGTGAATAAAAAGTATGGAAAAATGTAAACTATTCTTTTACGCATGGTGTTTATTGTGGTTCATTTGTTTTCAGTTGTACTATGTTTATGATACTGTCAAATAAGAAATAAATTTTGTATTACGAAAACTAATTTTCTAAAATATATTCACATGTACTGTACCATGAATTTACGATAAAGATATCCTTATTCAAAGTTCTATTCAGACGAGTGTCACTACAATGAAAAAGCCTTCATTTCACTCACGCAGCAGCCGTCTAAGACGGGGGAAGCTGATCAGCTGTATTTCCATACAAAATCGTGTCTTGCATTATTGCTATCTCAGTGACAATACACGTTGGGTCTTAACCCGAGTTAGGAATTTCTTTTGAATTTATCTAAATAATATGCTTGTCCAATGAGTTCAAATCTGCAGAAGTGTTGTACCTTAAACTAAATCAGAAATTTTGTTATATCTAAGTGTTACTTGTAAATGCATGCATATTGTGTTTTGTAAACACCCATCCCATTTTACATCAAGTTTAAAGTCCCCGGACTACCTTGACAAGTATATCTTATTTCACCAACAAAGATGTTTCACCGGCAAAATGTTTTTTTTTGTACCAAAAACATTCACAACTTTACTTTTTAAATCAATGTACATGTTAGAAATATAGAGCAGCATTTTTTTACTGCAAAAGATATATAAGGTATCCTGGCAGACTTTTTCGTGAAAAAAACAACTTGAATACAGTATAAATGAATCTGTCAACATTGTTTTGGAGTGAAAAGAACATGGTTCTATCATTGTCCTATCATTATATTTATTTTACAATATCAGTAAATTAAAAAAAAGCCCGGAACTTTAAGCATTATCATTGAAAGTATATATTGTTATCATTTATATTAGATAACGACACATGCATAACCACAATTCAATTTCATTGTCTATTCTGAACGTTTTCAAATCACTACTAGGCTTCCGTAAAAAATTGAAAGTTGAAGTTTTTTTATGAAATATTAATCAATGTTACTATAAATAAAAATGTAAAATTTTAACAAAATTCATCGCCATTTAAAATCATTAAAACATTAAACAAGTGGCCAGGATGATTAGTACCGCTCTACAAAACTGACTGTCGAGAACTGTTCTGTGTAACTTTTATGAAAATCTGTTGAAACATGCTGTGTGCTATCAAGGTTACAATAGTTTGCTATATCAAGGTTGGTTTTCGCACAGTTTGACTAAATTTCTATAAAGGTCATATACATGTTGCATGCACCATGCTGATTAAGTTTTGGAAATTTAGGAAAGTCATATGAAACTGGTTAATTGGCGGACGACTGGCATGAGCTTTGCTTGACTTCGTCCAGTTGAACTAATAATTGATAAATCACATATCCAACTTTTGCTAGAAAAACTTCAGTCTAGTCTACGTCCTATTCCCATTATTACGATTATAAAATATGACATAGAAAACTTTAATACCGACTTTTTTGTCAAATCATTTCTTTGAAAAAGTCTATAACTATACGATTATGTATATTCGGATGTAAAATAAGTAAGAACTTCAGACCTGTATTAATGGTTTAAAGCTGATTTTGAAATGGCGTAAATGGGACGGAATTGACACAATAAACTATTTAATATCTGGTGTACGGTACCCGTAAACAGATCTACCTGAATGCAAAGATATTGATTTTGCGAGCTTATTCTACAGGTACTTCCTTTCTTACGTCTGCCGTTGAAATCTTCGGCTTTTTCAATCATGTTTCGATGTGGGCTTTTTTCTGTCCAGCTGAGGCCTGATTTGGCCTTAAGCGTATCAACAGTAATTATTATTTGATTTTCAGGAAAAGAAAAATGTTATGCCTAGGGCGCATTTGATTACATAGTAGTGTATCGGCCAACTGTGACTGCAAGTGATCAGGCAAAAATGCATGGACACAGTTTTAATACGTATTATGGCAAACTAATACGACCATGCAAGGTAAAATATGACATAAAAATATTGACACAAGCGTTATATAAAAATTGTACGTTTACAAATATTATTATCCGGATACAAAAACATGTATTAATTCGAACATTCAAATCAATTGTAAAGAATAATTTAAGTATCGATTTTAAATATGAATATTTCAAAAGCAAAAATGCGCAAAATGCACAATTCTACTAAACAGGTCTTTTTTCCAGTAAATCCTTACATCAGTTCAGACAGGTGGTAATGTTAAGAGCAAAACAAATGTTCACTAGCTAACAAGTCTGCCTCTATAATCAATAAGATATTATCCTTTTCTCTAGTTGCAAGCACGGAAAGCTTATAGTTTATCCTCGGAATGAATGATATGGCATACCAGCAGCTTGCGGTGAAAAAACGATGTAGAAGTTTCATTACATATATGTATGTAATTAAAGTGGCTATCAAATGAAACATCTAATTTTCAGTAAGCAGTATTAACTTACAGATAGTTTCGTGATAAGTATAATGAAAAGAAACATGAACTATTATTTTTACTGCTAAAAGGTATAAAGCCGATCGTAAAATGTGGTTGTATAATACATTTTGAGACTTTGACCTACTGAAAGAGTATTTGTAAAGTGAGGACCAACATGTACGTATTGCTAAGACTTTTGTCGTAATTTAAACTTGTAAGTCGACTTGGTTGAGCAAACGGATGACAGTGACACAAAAATATATGCCCGCCCTGTGATCAGTGATGTCGTGCAGGTACGCCATTACTGGTCTGTCTTCTAATGTCGAAGAGGACCGTTTTCATTGATTTATATTCAAGCTGTCCAAAGTTACGCCTGTAGAATTGTCGCTGACTTTTTGATTCCTTTGAAAGAGAATTTACTGTCTCAGTTCGTTTTTACTGTTCCTGACCTAGTTGTTTAACCGCTGTTAATGTTTGCAATGTGTTGAAGACACATTGCAAATCGTGTATTTTCTGCTATGTACCTAATTTGCTTTGTATCTTTATCAGCGTATGCATCCCTACATATACATTCAAACACATGTACTTTGTATCAGAAAGTAAATACATTACCGGTATATTGTATTAGGACAATGTTATAAAAGAAATATTCTAAGATAAACAACATCTAGATAAAATGATAACTTTCAAATGCCAGAATCCTTTAGAGATGAAACCTTACCGAAGAATCTTTTAAGAACCGGATACATTAATAATATAGAAGCATTTTTCCGATAAAGCGTTAATAGTAAAACATTTTGATAGAAGCTGAAATGACTTTACTGCGAACGAAGAAAACTTTCAAGCCGATATTACTTCCAGATGCAGCGAATAGATAGATGATACATATTGATGTCTGTGTGATGTCACGTGTGGTTACCAAAGGTAATATTTTCACAAGTGGCATATTTTTGGTGTCCACGAATGAAATCAACATGGTATTATATCGATACCAGCAGTTTGTTTGTTTATTTTATGTTCAAAACACTACTTTTGTTGACTTGTATTGAAAATTGCGAAAACTACCAGCAGAATGATTTCCAGCATTCCTTACACTTCATACTTTTTGACGGTAATCCGGGGATAGCTTGAGTATTTCACTGAGTAAACAGTGGGTTTTTTCTGTTTAAAATCCATCGTTATATACACAAAGAAATTTTTTTTGCACCGCCTGAAAGTTTTAGATGTACTTATCTAACGAAGCTTTATCATGAAAATACCGTTAAATTGAGCTAGGGAAGAAGAATGTAATCCGTAACAGTAACTCTCTGACAAACAGAAAACAGCAAACCTGTAATAATATGTTGGGCTTTTCGGGTGATATTGTTGACCAATCTGCCGTTATATCCGAAATCAAAAACACATTAAAGTATGGAGCTGCAGAGGTAATAGGAAGATTTAAGGAGGCGAGTTAGAGTAAACAATGCAATTTTGAGTCTTCAGATGACATCCATACTTCATACGCTCAGTAGCAGAGTAAACCTTTACTGTGCCTGGTCGGCCATCCTTACCCTGACTATTCTGCCTACATATGAACCTCGGATCTTTTTTAAAGTGACATAATGTGCATCTTACTGCACATAGTGTATTTTTGGTGACAGTTTTATAAAAGCAATTTTTAGTTGATGAATTTATGATAATGCCGCATTAGTATTTGAATTTGGTGCTTTGGAAATAAAACAATCGGACTGACAAAATGATAGTTGATTGTGTCGTTGTTGTTGTTGGTAGAGATTTCGGCAGTAGAAGGGAATCAACTCCTGCATGCAGATGTGTTTTTCTAAAAAGACTCTCCCACTCAAAGTAAGAAAATCAATATTTGGAAAATTATTATTTCCCACTGGTAGCGGGAAGAGTTTGGTGTATTAGGTTAATAGCTAATATTTCCTCTACCCTTTTGTACACACACCTATTTCAGCTGGACTTTTACTTGAAAAAATGCGCATAATTCTACTTTAAGACAATCTGCTTACACTCGCAAAACTGTTTGCAGTTCGTGCGAAGGGTTGCTGTTTTGATTAACACTTCGTTTTTTGCCGGTATTTCATGAAAGAATTTGTTTTGCGCGTAACTTCCAGGGTGTGCTTAACTTTTTTCTGGGTGTATATTTCGATAAACCACTATAAATCATCAGATGCAATATATTAAAATCTGTGATTTTAAGATAATCAGACATTTCAGAAAATATAAATTTGAAAACAATTATAAGTCTGTTTTGATCTCTTTCTCGTGCAATTTATATTTCATCCCCTTTTTACTTTGCTGTCACCCGAACATCTTTCGCCTCACTTAAGGGAAACAGAAATACAGGTACATTTTTTCTGTAATAGCAGTAGTTACTTTACATTCCAATTAAATGTTGTTTTGACTTTTTTTAAAGTTCGTTTATGCATGTTACCATAACTACACGAGTCAAACAAAGGACCGGACTGTGAAAGTAAAGAATATCTAAACTGATATCTACGGAAGCTTTTTCGTTCAGAAGTCAAAAGGTCAGAACTCAAAAATCTGTGTTTTGTCGAAAACTTTAATCAAGCTTCCTAGTATTGATGCATGATTTGTTTCCACCGCGACCATCATTAATGGAGAGTTAAAAGATACTGGTTCACCGGGCTTCAATACTGCTAAAATATAAAGGTTCCCAAGGACCAAGGCAAATGTTTCCATATAAAGTGTTTGACAAAAGAGTTATAGTACTTGTACACCACACTTCTTAAAGTTACATAATGCGCATTTTCCTGCACATAGTGTAATTTTGGTGACAGTTTTCTAAAAGCAATTTCGGTTGCTGTGCATTTTAATGTGTTAAATAAATAAATCATAATGCCGCATTTGTATTTGAAGTTGGTGCTTTATAAATAAAATAATCGGACTAATAAAATAATAGTTCCTTTCTTCGCAGTGATCTCCCTTGTGTTGTGTTGTTGTTGGTAGAGATTACGGCAGTGGAGGGAATAACTCCTGCATGTTTTTTTAAAAAAGACTGCCCAAGTCAAAATAGGAAAAGTTATATTTGGAAAATTTTTATTTCGTACTGGTAGCAGGAAGAGTTTGGTGTATTAGGTTAAAAGCTATTATTTCCACATATTTCAGCTGGATGTTTACTTGAAAAAAAAATGCGCATAATTTTCACTTTTAGATGTTTAATCGATAATCCGGTATAAGTTTTCCTATGCTTCTCTTAAATTCGTTTCAAACTATATAAGAAATCAACGCCAACAAGCCACTGTCTGACATTGTCCAACATCAAAATTTGAGCTGACATTGGATTTTCATTACCTTTAAAAGTTCGGAAAAATAATTAACAAGGAGAAAGCACTATTCAGCATAAAGGTGTTTTTGTACAATGCTCTTTCTTTCATTGCAATGTCTTAATATATTATTTCATTCTCTTATATATAATTGCTTTGCACTTTGACCTACTGACCAGAGTATCGATCTTGACCTGCTTTTTTCAATCTATAAATTCCAAATATCAGATGGATCTCAGAATGCAAAATAGGGTTATGGATAGGAAACCAGGTGTGTCTAGCAACATATACATGAACGTTCTAAAAAATGGGGCAAGTGGCTACTATCTTGTTCTCCCTTTTCTTCTTTTAGCCATATTTAATAAAAACAACCACATTTAAGCCTTACAGAATGAATGATGTAAAATTAAATAAACAGTTATCTATCTTTTTCATATATATAAGAATCTGTTCATGAGAGTGCACAAAACGAACCTACGGACGGACAAGGATAAAACTTCATACCCATCAGCCATGGATTTTTCAAACTTTGTTATAAGCCTCTTAAATTCAAAAGTCGTAACTCCGAAGTCATAATTGCGAAGTCATATGTCGAAGCAAACAAGTGGTAACTCAAAAGGTACAAATATGCTTCCGTAGATATCCCTATTACTAAGCTACTGTGAATTTTATATAACGACAAATCGAATTTAAAAGTAAATCATTTTACCTTACTTTGGATTTGCCATAACGGTCGTTTAATACCTACATATAGTAGAACAAAAAATTCGAAGAAAACTGAAACATTTGCTATTTTCAATAACGGAAAAAAATGTGACACTTAAGTGTCCATTTTTCGACCCCCAGAAAATGTGAAGAGTAATAATGACAGAAGGTTTTCATTATGGGGAATAAGATCAGTGAGGACAGTCATTAACAGCTTGGTGTGAGATCGATTGTCATCGTCTAGAATACTTGACCTGAGTAGACTTTTCCATCTTCTCGGAATGTTTCCTAATATGTAATTACAATATAGTTAAAGTGTCAGGCGAACAGGGGTAACGAGGTGCGCAAGAAACATAACATTTTTCTGCCTTCATATTGTTTTTGATAGTGTGTTAACCATATGTTTTATACGTACATACAGTGTAGTTGAAAATATGTAATTTGACAACACTGAAGAGAAAGACGCTCCTTATGTTATAGGAAGTTGTGAATTCAGGTCATGTACGTGTACCAGCGAATCATAATTCTTTTTTTAAATATTGTTCTTTTCTGGTTTATCCTACGATCGTATGTTAAGATATCAAATTTAGTTAATATCTAGTAAAGTAAAAACTCGCTTCATCTTATTGTTTACACTAGGGTCTTAATCAGTTAAATGTCAATTAATTTAACGTAAGCTATCTTGTTAATTTCATCGCATTTCTACGTTCGTTACAAACTTAGGTTTAAATAATCTACTAAAAGTATGAAACGTTGGAATAGAGTTATAAATATCCTCACCTTACTTTCTGGCAGCTTTCTTTACACAGACTCTGTCTACTGCCGAACTCAAAGTTTCAATTCGCATAAATAAGGTCATAAAAAGCAGTCATACTATTCTCTATTATAGTAAAGCTGTACAAACGAGTTATGTTTACGTTCAGTCATTTATAGTTCATGAGTATTGTTGCGAATTGTGTTTTTTCTCCAGAACGTTCGTTAGATCATTTCTTGCATATTACGTAATAAAAATATATTGTACTATAAAATTTAATTACATGTCTGGATCAAAACAGATCAAAACGAATGTCGTGATACGTGACTACAGTATATATCAACCAGACAACTTTGATAACTTAATATTGGTTTGCTTACAGATTTTTGTATTTGGTTACTTGTAGGCGTTTATATACAACGGCTCTTCACTGTCTTGTAACTGGGTTTCTCTTTCTGAGACTGTTATTCCCTTTAATTAATAAGAGGATAGTAGAACAGTATCATCTGTTTAAGTGTATATTTACGATTCATTACATTAATGCTATACGCGAATGAGGATAAAATCTTATATATTCCTCTGTGGAGTATAACTTGAAGAAGGGAGTATATACTGAAGAGTAAAGAAGATAATCAACTGATACATCATAATAGAGGACATAACTCGTATCGTTTCGAGACGGTGACAAATCAATGGATTTTTTCCTCTAAGTAGTTCAGTGATATAGTTTTTTACAGTATATATATCAATTATAAATTTATGCTATTGACGCACTAGTGCTAAAAGAACTGTTGAACCGTACTATTTTATATTTTAAATGTAAGAAAAATAAAAAGAATAAGATAAGCATAAGCGTTTCCTGTCAAATCAACTCAACTAGAACCAATCAACAAGACAAACATTGTCGTCTCAATCTTTATTTTCTCTTCAGGAGACTAGTATGTTCTGCATAAATATTCCCTTGTTTTTATTTAATTGATAAAGTCGATGCGGTTGTAAATTGTAAGAAAACAATTCCCATGTCTCTTAAATCAAGCATGCAGTCAGTCCCGTCGTTAGGGGAGTTTTTATTCCCTGCAGCCAAGTTTTGCTTTGCATAAAGTTAAACGCTTGACATAATAATAAACTTATTTGTTATCATTTGCTAGGAAATTAAATCATTATTTTCACGGAGTTCATTTAGTTATGCAAATAACGCGTGTCAATCAAAGAGGTTTAATATCCGTGAAGTGTTTATGCATTTTACATTGTCTGACGAGATTTCCTGAGCAAATAGTATCAAATAATCTAAATTTAGCTTTGTCACAATAACGAAGTACAGGGCAGTAGATCGTTAAATGAAATAAACTTGTCATGTCCAAGACTATAAAATAACTGAAAACTAAAAGTCATGTTAAAATATTTCTTATTTACAAAAATGAAGGTTTGTGTTGCTAAACAGTTCTTTTTTCAAAAGTAAACTTGTTGATATCTGCCGTTTTAAAACACTTTTAGTATGTTTATGTTCACGGAAGAGCACACAAATGTTTGAGATATTACAACAACGGCTGATAAGACTTCTCAAAATCATCTAAATTACCACACATACATTAAGATGAAATAAAAAAAGAATTTTATTGCAAACATCTTATATGCAAACAAGTAAATCTGTATTAAAATATATTGGAGGAAGTCACAGATAATCAAACAAAGAGGGGGGAGGGGGGATCTGGGCATGATTACCCTTTATCGCTCACCATAGTCAGAGAACATCTTCAACATATGATGAGATCTTCACTATTCCTGATAATAAAGATAATGATTCTGCTGAGCTCTGCTATTAACTTACATAGAACACATCTTGTTAAATTTGGTTACAATTTGAGTAGAAGCCACTGATGTGCTCGGTAGTTAAAGAGGAGATGTCGTTTACAGTTTTTTCTGTTGTAACTCTGGTTGTCGTAATGTGCAATGGAGCTCAATGGTTTCTTTGAAGTTTGGTTGAAATTGCCCTGTAGTGAAGGTAGAGATGTCGTTTTGAATTTCTGGCGGACATCTTGTACTACGGAGCAAAACGGTTCGTACAATGTTGGTAGCGGACCATCCAAGGAACAACCATCTGAAGTTTTGTTCAAAATTGTCCATAGGTTAAAGTGACATTATACGCATTTCTTTCAAGTAAAATTCCAGTTGAAATAGGTGTGTGTAAAAAAAAAGGTAGAGGAAATAATAGCTTTTAACCCAAAATACCAAACTCTCCCTGCTACCAGTACGAAATAATAACTTTCCAAATATAACTTTTACTATTTTGACTGGGGTAGTCATTTTAGAAAAAAAAACAACTGCATGCAGGAGTTGCTTCCCTTCCACTACCTAAACGTCTACCAACGACAACGACAACAACAACACAAGGGAGATCACTGCGAAGAAAGAAACTATTATTTTATTAGTCCATTTTTTTATTTCTAAAGCACCAACTTCAAATACTAATGCGGCATTATCATTAATTTAACACATTTAAATGCAGAGCAACCGAAAATTGCTTTTTTAAAACTGTCACCAAGAATACACAATGTGCAGTGAAATGCGCAGTATGTCACTTTAAGAAAGAGAGGTCGCTAAAAGGTTTGTTTATATTATTAGCTCTGGCGGTCATTATGTGCAGCGGATCGGAACGATGTAAGCAACTATGGTAGAGTACATTCCAATTAACAAAGTTGTAAGGAGGAGAAGCAGGTGTTGACGATGCACGACGGCAAAGAAAATCTAACATCATAGTTGAATTTATACTCATTTTTTCGCAATGGCAGAGAGAGAGAGAGAGAGAGAGAGAGAGAGAGAGAGAGGGGCGGGTGGACAAGAGAGACAGAGAGAGGGGGGGGGGGGGGGAGACAGACAGACAGACAGACAGACAGACAGACAGACAGACAGACAGACAGACAGAGAGGGAGACGGGACAGAGAGAGACAGACAGAGAAGAAGAGAGAGAGAGACAGAGAGGCAGGGGGCTGGTGAGGATCGAAGCCGGGACATACCGATCATTAGGCGAACGCACTTCCGCTGATACTTCGCTAGTATATTATAGTTCGAAACTGACTCAGCAGAAGATATTTGACTCTTGTTTCATAGCGCCAATATTAGCCAATATCTTAGTTAGCATAAACTACACGCCTTAAAAAACAACTGTATATATTATAGAAGAAGTTTAGGGAAAGAATGATGATGTGCAGTCCTCTCTTATCCAGTATATGCTTTTGACGGAAAATTGTCCTTTTGTGCCGGTAATATGATAATCATGTATCATCGAAAACAGCATCAAGTGGTACAAAAGGGTACCGGATAAGACAGAACATAAATAAGTGATGTATTCAATTAAAGTGGAATTATGCGCATTCTTTCAAGTAAAAGTCCAGCTGAAATAGGTGTGTGTAAAAAGGGTAGAGGAAATAATAGCTATTAACCCAGTACACCAAACTCTTCCCGCTACTAATATGAAATAATAACTTTCAAAATATAACTTTTACTATTTTGACTGGGAGAGTCTTTTTACAAAAAAACAACTGCATGCAAGAATTGCTTCCCTTCCACTGCCGAAATCTCTACCAACAACAACGACACAATCAACTATCATTTTATCAGTCCGATTTTTTTTATTTCTAAAGCACTTACTTCAAATACTAATGCGGCATTAACATTAGTTTAACACATTTCAACCAAAAATTGCATTTATAAAACTGTCACCAAAAATACATTATGTGCGGTAAGATGTGCATTAATCAAATCAAGTCATATTAAATTTATGTCACTTTGAGAAGTATCAGGGCAACAACAGATATACATTTGAATGTGGACAATGTTATTAAACTATCAACTTCAATTTGGTTGTAATAGAGTTTTGAAATGATATAGGCTAAGAAGACACAGCCAGTTTGAGGTCTTAATTTAACGGGCCGAGCCATGAAGATTTGGCCTTTGCCAAGATATCGAGCTTATTGACATTTGCTCAGACAAATGCCCACAATATAAAGGACAAACAACAATACTTAGCTAATTGGTAAATAATTTTCTTAAACATGCGCAGACGTCAAATGCGTTTCTTTCCAACAGACTTGCGTTCAAATGCAAGTTGATGTAATTTTAATCTTGATAATTGTCTCAGGAAGTGATTTAAAGCTATTATCATTTGGATAAAACTAATTTAAATAGCTTAAGCAGATGGGATATGTTATCAAATTGCGACGCATTTTCATTAATCTGTCTGCTTTTCCAGAAAACATTTATTTATCTACCTCAGAAATATTGTGTCGGTGGAACAACAAATATATTTGGGATGGAAATTATGAAAGAAAAGAAAGCAATGCTAGGATTACATTCAAATATCTAGACAGAACGACTGAACTTCCTGCATATAACATAATTCCTGGTAAATTCCCCTGCTTCCAAGTATTAAACGGGCACTCCTTACAACTAGCAGATTATATTCTCGAAACATAGATTATGACTTGTGTCCAATTAACGTAATATGATAAATACAATTTCGAGAAAGAACATATGGCGAAAAATGCCTCATTTTACCACAATTAATCAAAATAGAGGCCTTCTGTTATAAATCGCATCAATCCATAAATTGTGCGACAACAACTCAACAAAGATTATAGAATGGTTTACGGAACTGCAGTATATTTTAAACCGCTGATTTTATCGATAATGACTTTTAGGTTAAGATATAATACTTCCAAAGGTTCTATCATTTATGTTTGGAGGTTATCTAGTTTGACATCAGTTATAGGGAATGTCCCTTTAAAGACTAAAATATTGAAAAGGAAATGAGCACGTCCTTTCTTATCCGTTTTTCAAATAGCCTGGAAACATATCTATTTTTATTAGGTCATTGAAATCACTATTAATATTTTGTAAAACTGCTCAGAGGAACATTTGTAGCACCACTTACCTTACATTACATCTTATCAGATATACCCTGTGTATATTAGCAATCGCAGCGAAACTATTTTATCTTAAAAGTAAGGTGTCGCATTATGAGATACATGTCTGTTTTACCTTTCAGATACTTTGGCATATACATGTATGGCAATAGATATATTATTATTACTACTGCTATCATTCACCAAACTCTACCTTTGTTACCCTTACCTTTCAATGGATGTTGTTTTGCATCAAAGGTTTGTTTTGACTTAATTTTACTGAAAAATTGGTCGTATCAGAAGCCATCGTTCATCTTCAGTTTCACTTTTTGTAGTCTTAGCAGTCACTGCTTCAAATATTGCTTTCCGGAAAACAAGTTACATTCAATAGTTTGTTAACCTTTCTAGTGGAAATAATGCTTTTCTTGAAATATTCTTATCACCAAGTTAAGTTGATTATGCAAATACCTTGTGCCAATCACAAGGGTTTAATTCCTATGGAGTTTTTATTTTACATATAAAGTGCATTGTATAATCGGATCCGTTAAGTCAATTTCATCACATGTTTGTTACAATAACTGCAATACCAGGTTTTTGTTGGTAATTAGTGTCACCTGTCACAGACTAGAAAGGCTGAAAATCATAAGTCGTTTTCTTCGGTTTGTAAAAGTATCTTTTCACTGTATCAGTTAAAAGGAAAGCACTTAAGAGTTGGCTAAGTTATTGTAGTCCGTCTAGGTATGTGTATTTCTTTATTAAAGCCAACACGTTCAAATATAAATATTGAGCTTCTATGGTTAGCAAAGTCCTTATTCCTGATCTACGCTGTCTGCACACTTTCTCAACTTAAGAGGCGATATTCTTTAATATTGTTATGAAATCCGGATAATCTTGACACTGTCTATGGTAAGCACGGTTGTCAATCACCAAAAAGAAACTTGTTTGTTGTGAGTACTTCGTAACGCTATTGTTACAGTTTGGTTTGTCCAACGATTTCAGTGATCAAAACGACTATTTCGACAAAGCAAGTCTTTTATTATTTTTTTTTAAATATGTTTTGTTATTCTTACATTATTTACATATTTACAGTATACAGGTAAACAAATTCACCGATATGCAATTTCGACAAAGCAAGTCTTTTTTTATTTTTTTTTATTTTTTTAATTCATTGTTTACATAAATTATATACAGTATACAGGTAAACAAATTCATTGATATGCAATGTTTTCAAGATTTAATTTTCCTCCTGATTCTTCATTAAGCAAAAATAACAATATATCTCTGTTACTTCATCCCTCCACAGGGAAAAAGTTCTTCAGATGTAAGATAGCTTTAACTTGACAATTCTTCAACAACTGGTATGTTTCTTTTATATCATTGACAATGCTTATTTTTTTATTTATATACTCATTAATGTAAAACACACCCAATTTATCATACAGCACGTTAGATACCCAGACACACGTTGTGTTTCTTTTGCAGTTGAACATCAACGATCAGGTAAGACTTCTTTAAACCGTAAAGTATATTTTCTTTAGTGTACTAGAAAGCTTTAAGTAGTTGTACATATGGTAACTAATCAATTTAGTGCTAATGAATTAGACTAGTGCTGTACAATATGAATTCAATATTGTTTTATTACTTTAAAAATTCTTATCGTATTGTAACGGGATTGTCTTTAACCGATATTAGATATCTTCAGAAACTGAGGAAATATCAAAATAGTATTTTATGGTAGTGTTGTTAAATACTACTAAATATATATGGAGTCATTTTCATAAACAAAGTACATAACTAGTGAGTCAATCATCTGTTTATTCTGTTACCAGATGGGTCATTTTAATGAAAATTGTCGCCAACTAAACGTAATTTGTCTGTTTTCCTGCAACATCTTATCTATATTCTAAAGAAATTTCACAGCTACGGTCAAGATAGAATTAATTGTTTGGACAGAAGACGACAGTAATAGCATTATAATCCCATCTTGCGAGACGAAACTCTCCTCCAGACGCCTCGGATATATTTGTCAAATTTGAGGTGATCACACTGTGTAATAATTAGATATTGGGACTTGGTATTCAGTAGATGGACTAAGTTACCTTATGCTAAACAAAATGTATATCATTAACTTTCTTTCTCCATAGTATTTGAGCCACTGCCGGCTTCTAGAATGTACAACTTACACGGTAATTGATCTTTTTAATATGTCATAAATGTTTTATCGTCTTGTCAAAATAAACAAAACATGTTGGAGTTTTTTTTAAAGTATACCTTGGCATTTAAAATTTAACATAATTGTAGAACAGATCGTGAAACTTTGCCGAGCACAGCACTAGTAAACAATGTCACAAATGCAGATATTTTTATTACACAGCAAATATAAATAACCATGGAATGACTTTGTTATCAGCTGTAAAATTCAGTGCGCGACATTCAGACATCTCCAAATCATATTTTCTTTTATCTAGCAAGGCTTTTCACTAACTGCCAGCAGGACATTTATAACAAAATGTTGTTATTTAAACTTTAATTGCATGTTAGTCGAAACACCTCTGATGTCTCCTTAGCGTATAAAATGTTAAAATGTTTACACAAACACCAAAAATAATCCTGACTAATTAGTTGTTTTACGAGAGCATAGTTTTCGCTAATGTAAAGAAATGCTATGTAGATGCATTTGGAAAGAGAGAATCACGAAAGTTCCACATATTTTTCGACCGCTCCTCGTAACTAAAATGTTAGTACGGAACAATATTTTTGAGTCCAAGAAGAGGCAGCTTCCGTGATAGTTGACTAAAGGACTTTTAACTCATTGCGTTGTTTAAAGTTGAATAGATGTACAATTCTATATATTCATAAGAAATCATGCATATTACATTTAACCCTGACTATTGTTGTTTAGATCTCCATAGATAACATTCTCCACTAAAATACGCAACTGTTCTATAACTTCAGCAATTCTGAGTAGTTATTTTGAATTTTCATGTCCCTCATTGGAGATGGAAAGGTTAATTGGTTTGAACATGTGGGAAAGTCGGTCGGTCTGACAGTAGACTAAAACCCTGTCCAGTCAAAAACTAGAGAACGCTTTGGCTATATTCCTCCAACTTGGTGATTGGTTGGTCATATAAGTGGATTATTTCTACGTATTTGGAGATCAACCGATTACAAGTCAATGTCAGAGTGACCTTCAACTCAAAATAATTTGTCCGATCAATAACTATTAAACGCTTAGGCCTAATGTCTTGAAACTGTGGAGACAGGTTGGTCATGACCAGGAGATAACAACTATTGACAGGCAAAAGGGCAAGGTCACAGTTACCTTCAGCAGAAAATAAGTTGTCCGATCAATAACTAGAGAACGCCTCTGCCTAGTGACTTCACTTTGTAGGTGGGTTCGTCATGACAAGTAGAAGACCCCTTTCAATTTTGAGGTCAGTATGTAAATGGTTAATGTCACGAAGACCTTTAATATAAAAACCGCCTCGGTAGCCTAGTGGTAGAGCGCCCGCTTCGAGTGCGGGAGGTCGTGGGTTCGCTCCCTGGCCGCGTAATACCAAAGACGTAAAAATGGTATCAGTAGCTCCCTTGCTTGGCGCTCAGCAGTAAAAGGTAAACTGGCTTCTCTATGCCCTCACGGCGATAGATACCATCAGAAATGAGGTGTCGAGAGTGATTGATATAAGTTGTATAACTTGTTTCTCAATCGACCTAAAACAAATTAGTATAAACTAATATAAAAGATTGTCTGATCAATAACTAGTGAAAGATTTGTCCTAGTGTTCTCAAACTCTGTAGGCAGGTTGGTCATGACCAGAAGATGATCTTTATTGATTTTGAGGCTATCACTTTTGAGGTCACAAGTCAAAGGTCAAGGTCACAGTGACCTTTGACAGAATTAGCAAACTGGCTGCCATCAGGGGGCATACATATTTTACAAAAATCTCTTGTTTACATATTGATTTGATGTTATTGTTTGGTAAAAAGGCATTGTAAATTTCGCTTCTATCTTTCCTTAAGATTAATTAATAAAAAATATTTAGGTTACATTTGTTATTTTCCATTCTGTACAGGAAATTCAGTAAATTTGTAGTATATGAACCTTTTCTGGATTTAGAAACAAGATAAAAGAGGACTATGGAACAATGGTGATCCTCCTGTTAACTTGGTGGCAGAACCTCCTCTGGCACTTCCACTTATATCAGAGACACAAGTTGAAACCGACTGTTAACAAATGTCCAGACATTTTACAATTTAACCCGCGGCAAAGAAAGCAATATCATATCCAGCTTCCAATTTATGGCAAAACCATTAAAGTGCTAACGTCTGGCAGACAACATGGATTAACTTTACAATTTGCTTTAACTTTTGCAGAAAGTAACAGCGTGGTTAGGACAAAGAATTCCTAGGAAATCAGAATAATCTATTTTAATAAAATACTAAGAGATAATTATGAAAAGTTTATAAATCACCAATTTGCGAATGTACACTAGAAATTCAGAAACAAGTAAAATGCATAAAGCGTTATACATGTATCAATTGTATTTGCATTGAAGTGATGTTTGAGTTTGATCCATTCTTTTCTGTGTTGATATACATATTTCGAGTTTAAGAGTTTTCCGCAAGATTATTCCCAAACATTTTAATATATGCTTAAAAAAAGTTTTGTTAATTTTTAAGAGACCTTAATTATATTAAATGCTTCATACACATCTTTAAACTACGTGCGCTAAAATCATGTATTTAAAACAGAAAATAGTTTGTTACTTTTCCATATTTCATGTGCAAAAGTACATAATACAATAATCGATTTTTAAAAACTAGCACCGTACAATTTCTAAATAGAATTCGTTATCCAATGAGATGTATGTTTTCATTTGTATTTGCATGGCAAATTTGTTGTCTCAAAAGATTTTCTTTTGGTCTAGAGGTAAACATGTTTATCTTCCTATGACAACACGGAAATTAACTTAGTCTGGAAACAACGTTGATTTTTAAGACCATGACTGATGAACGTCGAATTGCCATTAAGCACGCTAATTTCAAAACAATTTCTATTCTTGTTATGTAAATTGTTTTACTGTGTTGGGATTATTATCTGTTCCAAGTAAGTTATAGCAGCAAAAAATAAGGACGTTCCCAACTATAAGCTGCTGAACTACATCATTTAGTACCGCAGTTACGTGGCAAAGATGATGAAATTCAAACCTATAATACTACGTATGTTTACCCCCACCCCGATTCCCTCTGAAAGTGACAGTGGCCATTGATCCACTGACCTTAGACTTAATATGGGTCGTTCATAGGTAATCAAAAATAACCCCACAAAAGTGCAATCGACCGTTCTTCATTTATCATTAACGGACTCAGCGAAATTTACATTTGGCCCTGAAGTCATTCAATGGCCGTGACCAACTAGATTTCATACTGATTTTTTCCTTAAAATCTGATTAAAATCCTACAATGGGTTTCAGAGATGAAGAGCGGATAAGATTTTTTCAAGTTTCTAGCCTTTGTGACATTGACCCTTATTATATGGCCCTTAAGTGATATATACACAACACTTCATACAGATGCTTTCCTCGAAGTTTGATAAGACCCCAACCAGAGGTTTTGGAGATTTAGAGCAAACAAGGCTCCTTACCATTCCCGGCCTTTGATGTACATGCAAAGATGGATCTTGGTATCGATGAAAAAAGGAAAGTGGGCAGGCTGACGGTAAGGGAAAATCAATTCAAACACATAGAAAGAGGCGTGACTTACACGTTCACCATGAAATTAATCGATGTATCTAAACTTTAAAGATGCAGACTTGGCTCTTTGAACTTATATAGTATGTTGTTACTTTGTTTATGAAATTGCAAAAAAATTCAATTGTGTTATAAATTCTTTTACAGATTTGTTTCTAGTTTAGCACAGAAACCACAGGGAATTATACAACCACTAACATTGAATGAAATTGTGACATATATTCCTAACCCTTTTCTCACACGTTATATGGCAAGGCAGCCTTTGGCTCTTCACCGTCTATTGTAGAAGATATTTAGTTATATAGTTATTATCCAGACATTTTACAATTTAAACTATAACTAAGAAATTAAAAGAACATCAAATGTCTTATTTATGTCAAGAGTTTGTAGAAATATTCATTGTCAACCATTGAACTGTCACTCTCCGGTGAATTCATAGCACAATTTTCTAATTAAATCTGTTGTTTGGGATTGGTAGCGTAAGGTAGATAAACATAAAAGTAGCCAGCAATTTATTACAAGTGAGACAATCTGTTCATTATGTCTCCACTCTCAGTTCCCAGCGAATGAGGTAGAGCGATATTTTTATTTGTACTTTCAATCTTTCTATTTGATTGTCACAAAGTTTGGATGCCTTTGTTCGTCTATATAATATTTAACTTTTAATTATACTTTACAGAAGTGATTGGGTCTTAATGCACAACTGTATAATTCTAATTATTATTTTATTCAGATTGTTTCGGTAGCGTTTTCACGGTACCTGTTTGTTGAATTACATGTATATAAAACTTCAATGTTAAGAAAACTTATCTTTATCGTACATTTTGTTGTTGAACATTTGCCTTTAGCCCCCTTTGGGGTTTTGAAAATAGAACAAACATATCAAAATAGAATAGTACAGCGTATATGAATATATCAATGTAAGTGTTTTCCGAAGATGACAATTCTTTGTTCTTTTTATATCATAAAGTTTATGAAGTTCACTAGCATTGTTTCTCACATTCCTCTGATTACAGCATAATACTTTTGCTTCTTGACACATAAATGAAAGTTAACTATGAACTTATTGAAGAGGTATGCTACATTTTGTTCCAACAAATAATAACGTCCAAACACATTTCAATCTTTCATTTGCAATACTAGCAGACAAAAATCAATTCAAGTACTAGAAAAAATCCATTATACTTAATTCAAGTCACGTTTGATGTTTCTTTACATCTGATTCATTTTCGTTTTATATATAACAACATTAACAGAAGAAGCCAAAACAGACATCTCTAAAAATCAAAGGAACTAATTTAATTCAAACTTTAATGCTTTTAAAAGCTTTTTAAATCTTTAGATGAGTATCAGGTGCTTAAATGTCAACATCTTAGAAACGAGCCAGTAACAAAACTATGAATACACTGCTGTTTTGTTGTAATGTATGATTTTTTGTGATTTCAAATTGCCTTTGTTCTATTTGTAAGAGTGTAATTGAGGTCTTTTGTTAATGAATAAGTGTAGGTAATATTATAGTAACGTCTATAAATCAGCAATATTGGTCTCACGCAATAAAGGCCTAGTAGTGCATCTACAGCATATTGATATATCCACGATGACCAGTTTTATTACTAATATTTGCTATTCCAAGCAGTTAATTTTGTGATGAAAAGGGCGGTAACAAGAGCAGTACTTCCTGTTTGTCTCTATTATGATCACGAAATAAAGCAATATCCGCGCTACGAAAGGAAACATAGATCGTTAGCCTGTTTAAGCCTTTCCTTGTTCTTATCATTGCTAGCCTGTTGTGTTACAAACAATACAAAGGTTATAGTTTGATTGGTTTCATAGAATAGCGTTGTTGTATTATATTAAGAGCGGATATCAATGCAACTTAAATCAATTTTGTTTTTAAAAAATTGGAGATATTTTGCTCTTTCAGATACGACATTAAACTTGTTTATATGATAGCCGTTTTTTCATTTATTCATTGCTTACTTTTGTATGTATATGTATGTATGTTGTGCTGATGCAGCCCATAGTTTGTGGGTCTAATAGCTTTGTTTGTAAATAAAAAACTTTATAGTTTCTCAGATAATAAACTGAAGATTGGTTTCAGAGCCGCAACCCCGTGAAAGCCAACTTATTAACTTATTTAAACTATGATACACGTATTAAAGTATCCAATTATATTAATTCTTGCAACATAACTAATTTTAAGCTTGAAAATCGAAAAACAAACGAAGAAAGTGCGATAAGCAGAATGCTAAACTTGTTATCGAAGCAAATGATGTTAGGCAATATTAGGCAAGCAACATTATCGCCAACTTTTATACTTAACACTTAAGATGAATAAATGTTGGTTAAAAACCTTAGCAGTGCTCCTTAATCTGCTGAACATGAAACGGAAAAATATTGCCTGACTATGCCTTTTACACAGGTAAGGCAATGATCCGATTTAATACGGGCTGTTCTTGAGTGGACGGCAGATGAGGTCGATGAGTTCAAACCACCTAGCGGAGTCTGTTTCGATTCGCAAAGGTTGTAGCTCTCCAAAGCAATTAAGTTCGCTGATACACCCCAAAATGTTTGCAGTTCGACAGTTTTGAAGATGACATCAAATCTATTCGAGTCTCGTGAGCAAAATCATTATGCTTAAATCTTTTCGAAGATCTACGAGTATGCCAACATATCAGTTTATCTTGTTATCTTAACTCTTTATGTATCTATGTTTTAATTTGCTTTATTTGATAAAAACAAATAAATATACTCAAAGTATAGCCCACTTTTAATCCATCCTTGTTATTTAGTAATGACCTTACATTTTTATCCAATGCCTAAAAGTTTTAATTTCTGCCGGTCAATATATTGGTGTCTTATCTCAAAAGCTTTATTCACGAACATAGCTAAATTCTTGTTGATACCAATTTTATCAGATTTTACTATTTCAGTAAATTTCGGTATATTTGGTCCTGACAAATAATATCTTTTTATATACGTTTTCTCCGACCATTGTTAAGTGGACATTCTAATAAAAAATTAACATCATTCTCTAAAACATTACAATTGTGACATATTCTTTCTTCATGTGGTATTGCGACAAGTTTATCCCCCTACCTGCTTCAACTTATGTGATGAGACTCTTAATCTACATAGTGCAGCTATAAACTTCTCTGTATTTACTAAATACAAATATGGTTGCAGCTGAAAACTTGAA
Organism: Saxidomus purpurata; assembly: GCA_022818135.1. Taxonomy (NCBI): domain Eukaryota; kingdom Metazoa; phylum Mollusca; class Bivalvia; order Venerida; family Veneridae; genus Saxidomus; species Saxidomus purpurata. Next base: position 34,566,338 of record JAFMSR010000016.1, read on the forward strand.
AACAAAGTATAACTTTTAGCTGTTGATTAGCCATTCATATCAGACATCTATTTTTGTATAAATATGTCATTTAATCTAGTTTTTACTATATTTATAAAACAATATTTTCACCAACACCTTGAAATAACCATCACCAAATCCAAGTGACTGTAACAAATAATTTACAGAATATGCCCTAGAAGTATTGCTATTTGGTCTTATTTCTAAATCTCTGTCCATTATATCATAAACACATTTGACATATACATTATCTTCATTTGTACTACCTTTAACCAACACTTTACAACGCCTACATCTCTTTTTGTCAACAACGAAGTCCTGCCATATTCACCGTATATTTATGTTTGTATCTTCACACGAAATAATCATTTACAAAAAAATAAACTTCTTTCCTAAACTACGGACTCGTTTGGTCCCCAGACTTCTGAACCAATAAAATAATAAAAAAAAAAAAAAAAAAAAAAAATATAATAAAAAAAAAAAAAAGAAAATTAAAAAAAGAAAATTAACAAGAGCTACTTTCAATTTATACATGGCCTTCCTGTATATCAAATGTTGTTTCAAAAGAACCTCCTGTTATAAAAACAATTCCTAGATACATTGTTTGTGAAGTTATCTACAATTTCTAAAATCTGACCTTTAAACAGAAACTTAAAATTCTGTTTTATTTGTCCACCTTTTTAAAAATAAGTCATAACCTTTGTCTTTGCTGAATTAAAACTTAATTTCCATCTATCACAATACTCTTCTAACAGTATTAAATCTTTTTGAAGTCTTCCTCTGACTCAGACATTATTCTAATATCATTGCCATATAAGAGCAAAAACATTTTAAACATTCCAACAAATATACCATTAAACCCATGCACCATACGATAGTCTTCAATATCATTCAAGTACATAGAAAAAAGAAACGGGGATAACGCTTTATCCTGACGCAACCCAAGCATACATGGGAAATTTACATTGCTTATTTTGTTTGCCTCTAACCCCTATCTAAATAAGATTATACCAGATTATGTCTCGTACCAGATAATCAAACACCTTCGTAAAATCTACAAAAGCTGCATACATTATCTTATCATTATTCAATAATGGTTAATATTGCCTTATAACACAAAATTAATATGTTATCGATAGTACCCATATTTTGTCTAAAACCTGTCTGGGCTTCAATGTACACATGATAATGCTCTGCCCAAGAATTCAATCTATTATTTGTAACTTAAGTAAACTATTTACAATATAAAGATGGCTGTTTTACTGCATCTTACGATATATAATCTTCAATATTTCTTTATTTGTCCACCTTTTTAAAAATAAGTCATAACCTTTGTCTTTGCTGAATTAAAACTTAATTTCCATCTATCACAATACTCTTCTAACAGTATTAAATCTTTTTGAAGTCTTCCTCTGACTCAGACATTATTCTAATATCATTGCCATATAAGAGCAAAAACATTTTAAACATTCCAACAAATATACCATTAAACCCATGCACCATACGATAGTCTTCAATATCATTCAAGTACATAGAAAAAAGAAACGGGGATAACGCTTTATCCTGACGCAACCCAAGCATACATGGGAAATTTACATTGCTTATTTTGTTTGCCTCTAACCCCTATCTAAATAAGATTATACCAGATTATGTCTCGTACCAGATAATCAAACACCTTCGTAAAATCTACAAAAGCTGCATACATTATCTTATCATTATTCAATAATGGTTAATATTGCCTTATAACACAAAATTAATATGTTATCGATAGTACCCATATTTTGTCTAAAACCTGTCTGGGCTTCAATGTACACATGATAATGCTCTGCCCAAGAATTCAATCTATTATTTGTAACTTAAGTAAACTATTTACAATATAAAGATGGCTGTTTTACTGCATCTTACGATATATAATCTTCAATATTTCTTTAAGTATAGAAGTTGGAGGTTATGGAGGTTAATTATATGGGAGATTTTTCAATTTTACTCAATAAAGAACTTCACCAACATGTAAAACAGTATAATGCTTCTTTACATCAAACAGTGTTTATCGCAAGATCTGAACCATGTATCTTTCAGCATGCTTTCAACTCTAGAGGCATGTTTTATTAAAAAGCAGTTGTAAATAAAATCAGTTAGAGGTTTGAATAACGACATTTATCCAACACAGAAACTCGCTCCCTCTTGTGAGTTACGATATCGTATAAACGCCTCTATTTAGCTTCATACCAATATCATAGCCATAACTACATGTATATGACCCATCAATATTGACATCTAGGCCGAATTAAAGCAAATAAAATGTATAATGTAATGTTTCAGCAAAACTGATTTAAATTTACTAACATTATTTCCATAAAAGTAGTCAACTTTTCCTCTCATACAAAATTGCACATATTATTAATATATTTTTTACACCTTTTACGGTTTTTATATCCTTTATTTCTATATTTAGCCTCTTACTCTTACTTAGTGCTCTTTTCTATCTAAAAGAAGTCAAATCAGCTGTGATTTGAAGCCTCTTGTAATAGAATAGTGGCTTTAAAGAGGAATCTGTGACATCCAATCTCGTCTTCGTATAACCTAATTTAACTTTGTCTGTCAGGTAAAAGCCTAGAGCATTTCAACCTAATCCCTCACAGGCAAAATGGCCAGACAACTTGTGATTTAAAATGTATCAAGGAAATCAACCACATATCAAACTTTATAGGGAGATTCATCAGACGTTATTGTCAACCATTAAAATGCTGATGGCTGTATGACAGAAAGAATTAACTGAGCAATTTACAGCTTACGTCATATATGGCATAAATAATTAACGTAAATAAGGGAATACGCAAAAGAGACTAACTTATCAGTTTAATTTAAGGTTGGATTGTGAAAATAATACACATCTACTAGTAATTATAGGGAATTTAAACAAGAAAGCAACAACATATTTCAGTCAACCTTACACATTCTAATTTGAAACTATACACGATTTCATTATATACAATGAAATGTAATCTCGTATTAAAACTATTTGAGAACGAAATAAACACTGAATACTATTTCTGGTCACATGAAGTTTTACTGCTTTTGTTTTTAATTAGGCATAAACATTATTCCTTTATAACGCCGCATAAGGATATTCAAAATAGATAGGTATTCTCAATATAGGTTATACTTACATGTACATTTATAAGAGTTGTTTGAAGTGGAATTATGCGCATTTTTTCAAGAAAAAACCCAGCTGAAATAAGTATGTGTACGAAAGGTAGAGGAAATAATAGCTTTTAACCCAATACACCAAACTCTTCCCGCTACCAGTATGAAATAATAACTTTCCAAATATTGATTTTCTTATTTTGACTGGGAGAGTCTTTTTAGAAAATAAACAACTGCATGCAGGAGTTGCTTCCCTTCCACTGCCGGAATCTCTACCAACAACAACAACGACACAATCAACTATCATTTTATCAGTCCGATTTTTTTTTCTAAAGCACCAACTTCGAATGCTAATGCGGCATTATCATTAATTTAACACATTGCGATGCACAGCAACCAAAAATTGCTTTTATAAAACTGTCACCAAAAATACACTATGTGCAGTAAGATGCGCATAATGTCACTTTAAATCTATTTAGAGCTTAAAATGAATTTCCTCACCATGAACAAGTAAGAAATACGAGAATATCCACAGGGATCAATTTGATATGTCCATACAAAGCAAAACATGGTGTTTCCAGCACAATCGACTATGACATCAATGGGATAAAACTATCCTGGATAAATATAATTACAATTAGCTTAAGCAGTAACCAGACAAAACGTGTTTATTGTATCGTTGTATCATGTCTAATTTAGACGAACACTTGTCTTAATTTGAATGAACACTTGACAGTCTTAATTTGAAGGAAAACTTGCCACGATCACAATTTGAGGGACCACTTATCACCATTTAAATGAAAACGTGTCTTAATATAAATAAACATTTGTCAGTTTTTTTTTAGACAGTTAGAAATCATTTAATTACACTAGGGCACTCTAAGTCTGACGATGATGAGTACTTACTTCCTGTCTCTAAGGACAACGGTCAATGTATTAACAGTTGCCTTGTATAGTTTTAAATACATCATTTGAATATTGAGTATTGCAAAGGATAAATCAGACTTTTAAAATGGGTTTAATACACATGCAGAATCATGATGTAAATGATTTTGCACTTCAACTCGTTTTTTTTCCACATTTTCTAGCCTGCTCGATCAATGATTGACACTATATCTGGGAAAATTAAGCTTTTAATTCTCTGAGAAACAAACTAAATTTCACGACGTTGACATTGTACTTTATGAGTTCATTAGAGTTGAAGAAAGTGATGCAATAATTTTGACATGATGTCATATCTAAATACTGTTTCTGAACATATGTATAACGTTTCAAGCATAGTTTAATAAGAGTCAAACCGCCTCGATAACCTAGTGGTAGAGCGCCTTTTTGAGTGCGGGATGTCGTGGGTTCGCTCCCTGGCCAAGTCATACCAAAGGCGTACAAAATGGTACTAGTTACTCCCTCGTTTGGAGCTTAGCGTTAAAAGGTAAATAGGCTTCTCTTCTCTCATATCCCCATGGCGTTGGATACCATCAAGAATGAGGTGTCGAGAGTGATTAATATAAGTTGTATAACTTGTTTCACAATCGACCTAAAACAAATTAGTACAAACTAAGTATACTATCTATTCGACTTCTATTTGTACATGATTTTGTTTCTGCTTCTTAATTTTAATTATATCGGCAAATTTACAAGTGCTGAAACTAACCTAGTGACAAAGATATAATAATTCAATTAGATCTTATCTTTAACCGTGTTTTTGTAATAAACACGCGTTTTCATTGGCTGGTTGTTTATCGATTATGTTTTGAATTTAAATTGTGATAGTATAAAAATAGATGAAGTTGAAAATGAAAAAAAATGCTATTGATTTGTTTAAAAGTTGCAGGCTGCCATCAGTTTTGTATACAATCCCCCCAGTTAAATTGTATGACCACGCTGATAGTTGTCCAATACAAACCTATGATCTCGGTCGTACTTGATTAGCTAATACAGCGGGTTGCAAAATTCACAAAAACCTATTTTCTGCAGTAAACACTTACGTTATCGTTATAATATAAAACAACATTATATGTACATATTTTCGACAAAAGAAACCAAACCTGTGACCTGGAGCGATAACGTAATGTTTTGTTCGGTCGCCGAACTGTGAACATTATGTTCCCGTTTTGAAACATGGGTTTTAGAAATAATTGTTGAATTCACGTGTCATATACTTTTATAATGAGGGATAAATACAAAGCATTGCAAGGCGTAAACTTCATTCCGTATCCGTCCTGAATGTGAAACTCTTATATTTTTAGGAAATTAAGAAAGTATTTGTATCAATGTAATCATGTAAAATGATGTATAACGCCTTGAAATAATGTGCATTTATCATTGTTCTATTATACGTGAAAGTCATTCATAACGTTCTTTTCTGTTATTTAAGGTAATTTGATACTTCAGAAAAATGTTTAAAGCATTTTGTTGCATTGAAAATCCTAGAATACAAAGGACTGAAATGCTGCAGAGGCTGGGGGATACATGTTGCAGGATGTATTTCTAAGTTCTGAAAATATAAACATTTATAATTCAAGTACACTTTATGTATACAGTACTCGACACCATCTATATAAACAGTCTAGGTTCCTTAAACATAATCTGAATCTGAAAATATGTATGATTAACTCTTTGCATTAAAAAAGAAGTTCGTGAAATTAGTTCAAGTCTGATAAGAACTGTAAACGATCTAGGTCAAGATGAATATTGTTACCCATTTAGTGAATAGTGAGTCTTGATAACACGTGTTTTCGCAAAGAAGTTTAATTAATACCAATAATTATTACTCAACTTTACAATGTTACACACTGTATTAGATCAATTGCGCACATAATATGAAACAGGTAGAGCTTATACAAAGCATAACTGAGCCAATATGAGAAAACAGGGCCAATATGGAATTAAAGCATTCTGAATAGTTTAAAAGAGAGGGCCAATACGGAGAAGTCACTTCCGTTATATTTTAAACGACGCAGATTTTTTAGACTCCTGCTGATATCTTATTTTACTAACTTAAAGTTAAATACAAGTAAAATTGCTAATGTTACAAGAACATTTATATTCTTGTTTTTTCTCCAATATTGTAAAGGTGAATAATAAAATTATCATTAATCAAGTGATTTCATATTGGCCTTGTTATTATATCATATAGAGGATAATTGTTGGTTTCGGTTTAAGATCACGTTATAATTTCACCGAGTGAGCACCAAAAGCGATATTTTCACGAGTGGCGCAGCCACGAGTGAAAATAACTGCTTTTGGTGTTCACGAGTGAAATTAATGTGGTATTACTAAGATACCAACATTTTTTCTGTTTATTTTATGGATAAAACTCTACTTTTATTGAGTTTGTTTCTATAAAGTATCGAAAATCGCAGGAAACGTCATCAGAAAACATAGCGCAAATGACGTCATTTTAAAGACGTCATCGTCGCATGGTTTAATAATGGCATGGCAATAATTACGCTCGGTATGCTTTTGGGCGTAATTCTTGGTAAAAGATTGCAAAAATAGTGAAAAATAAAAATGGTAATCCACTGTTTCAAAACTGTGGATTATCACTTTTATTTCACTGAGAAAACTCTATAATTCACTGGAAAACATAAAATAAAAAGCTCTCTTTATTTTTTCAATATTTTCATTTCTTTAGATTTTTCGGCGCAGCCGTATTACGCTTACTTTTGCCCTGAAGTTCGTGACCTTTTACCATGAAATGACGAGTAGAATGTAAAACATTTTTTGAAATGAAAAGTTACGCAAAAAGCACTTTTTGATTCGATAATACAGGGTGGATAAAATTACCGAAAACAACCGAAAAAAGACCTAAGACAAGGTGCATAGAATTACTAAAGACATCCGAAAAAGACCGAGTAAGACTTTAAAAACAATGGAAAAGGGACCGAAAATCAGTTTATGCAGACCGAAAACAACTCTTTTTCAGAAGATAATGTATAATTTATAATTTAAGTTCAAAATAAAATGTCTTGAATGGGTTAATAATTTAAGTACGTATATAATTCATAACTATCAGCATTATATATTGTTACTTCCAAATTAATGTTAATTATAAGTGTAGAGTATTTATACTTTCATGGCCAGTGAATAACTGTCAATAATTCGAGTAGCATATTTATAAGTAAAACAAGGATTAAAATTGCTTCCTGATACACATGACGCAATAGATTATTAAATAACTATTGGTGACAAATTTGCTAAATGGCCAGTAAGCTCAGCCGGGAGAGCTTTAGTTCAACTTTGCAAGGGAACTTACATGGGTTCGAATCCCGGTCAAGGTCCTGTTGTCTTTCCTCGCCTTGTGACATTTGGCGCCTTTCGACTGAATAAAATTATTTTTACTATGAAAACCCGACGATCTTTTTAAAGGTAGTTCTTGTTTTATTTTTTGTTATCTTGTAAATTATATATTTATCTTCAATGGCCGCTAAATTGATTTACTTTTATTTTGTTTAACTATTGTGTTTCCGGGTTTATTTCACGACAGAACACGAGTATATCCTAAATGAACGGATTTGCCTTTGGAAAAAATAACATCGGTGTGGATTGTAAGTTATTCCAGATATATTTCTTTGAATTTTTCAATCAGTTCATATGAACATAATTATATGATTAATTTTTTGACATCGCAACACAATGTTTCATATTAATACAAATAACGTAGTAATTTTGTAGTTAGATATTAAAGACATAAAACCACTTACTTTTTGTTTTAAATTTGTCACAAGAAATATATATCTAAATATATCCCTATAAGGTTATATCCAACTTCCAGCTAAATCTTTTTACATATGCCTCACATGGTTTCATTGTTCTTCTCTTTGCTTTTTACCATTGCTGGTCTTTATTATTAAATTAATAAAAAAACTCATTTAAACATGTCGACTTTTTCTGGCTCCTTTTTTTTTTTATTATACTACTTGTTTAATCGCTGTTGATAAATATATTACTTAAGAAGTCACGCCGAGTAGCCTTACAGCCGCTGTAACACCACCATTAGTTTTAGATGTATTTTCCAATAAGCTCTAGAAACCAGAATGGAGATGAATAGAGGTATGGTGTAAGTCATAGCGAGACAGACGCGATGAATATTTACTGGCATAAAGCCGTCCTCAATCTCATTTCTCTTCTGCTGACGATATTGTATTCACGCAAATCCATGGCTTACTAAGTCTTCATAAAAATAGCATACACATGCGCAGTTTGGCGTAAATTCCGGACGGAAAGATTATTTGATTTTTTTTTCTAAGAACTGCAGATAAATGTTGACATAGATGTTATAAGGAAGATACTTTTGGCAATTGTACTGGTTTCTTTTTTCTGTGTATTGAATAAAAACATTTCATAACTAAGCCTCCGTCTCACTGGGGTATGAAAATGTGTGCGCCACCAGAATATATGAAAGTAGTGTGAACTACGAAATTAAGGTTCCGAATAACCGCGTTTCTTACAAGATAAAATTTTATTTTAGAAGGAAAATTTCTATTATGATATTAATGTGATTTATTCAGATTAAATTTTGAATAATTTATGCATAAAGAGAATCGTTATTTAAGCGTCTATTATGATATTTATAAACACTTTTGGTAATACATGTGATTTATTCAGTTTAAATTCAAACTCCCATTTGTTTCATTTTTGCTGAAATTGAAACAAAGTTAACAAACAGTTACTGTAAGTTATTATTTCGAACTATATATATCATTTTATTAACGTGTCAAAGTAAACAAGGTCCAGCGCTTCTTACAATGACAGTCGCTAGTACCTAATGCCAAAGTATACAATGTAACAGTTGTTGAAATACATAGTGAAACAAGTCCTTTTAACCAAAATAAGCCAACCTTCCCCATCTCGAAATGATAAACTTAACGAAAGTAATGATATCATTCGTTTCCAAGCAAGACACCATTGGCACTCTACAAGGACAATTCAATATGCAATTAAAGTTTAAAACCACATACTGTATAATGTAATACAGGTTTTATTCGCAGTATATGTATTTGTTTTATTTTTGTTGAAGACAAATTATTGCTGATCAGTCATGGCTTGGGAGCTCGTGTATACTGGATATATTAAGATAACAAGAATTAGCCGTTAATTCCCAGATAGTTGCAAATTATGCTACTTTAGGATGCATACCATTAGCTCTGCTGTTCGCATATAATGTGTATGAATATATATATATAAATATATATGCGACCCATCGTAATACTGTTCTTACAATTATGAAAAAACATATTCTAACAAGTAATTATGTTCTTTACAGGACAAAAACACATAATAAACTGAATGTAAACACTTTTTTCCCTATATTTGCATAGAACATTGACCTTTCAACTTTTTGTGCATTTGTGCTAAATTATTTACATAGAGAATCAATTTTCTGTTATAACCGACACCTTTGAGCTATGGGTGTGGTGTTGAGCGTAGCACATTAGCTTTCTGTGAAGAACATTTTGTGCTATATAATTTTGAACTAATGTAAGGACCGGATACGAACACCTATTATATATAAATCTAAATGTACACACAAAAGAATACAAACAAACACTCATTTTATCATCAGTATATAGTTCTATAGTAAATATTGGAGAAAAAAATAATCATAAATTATTATGCTGTAACGTTTACCTTTTGGCTAGCGGCGTTGTTCTCATGACACATCGTCTTGTTATTTTTATTGTTGTGCCGAATAAGTTCGAAATACGACCATGTGTATAAAAAGGTTATGGACCAGACACGATCTTCAAACGATCATTTGCTATAACCTTGACCGTTGATGTGGAGGAGTGGCTCTTGCGTCTGACACGTCATCTTTTCATTGTTAACACTTGCGCAAAATTATTTCGAAATACCACTTTGTATAACAAAGAATTTCAAACCATTAACTGCTGAAAACTAGACCTTTGACTTAAGAGCGTGGCTCTTGCGCATAACGCATTGTCATGCCATGAAATACGATTTTAAAGATTCGAAACCAAGTCTTCAGATTATTTTTTATAATTCTTGTAATCACAAACAACTAATTTTGTTATTTTGACAAAGGCACGAGGGCTTATTTTAAACAATGATATTCCTTTACAAGACACAAATCGACACAGCTAATATCATTAACTGACATTGTGATACAAAAGAGTAACGCTATTTGGCAACCAAAGAATTCGAGAAACAATGCATGACAAAAGAGCCGTGAGAACAAAGTAAATAATAGTAATGATATCGATTGAAACTTGAAATATAAATTTGCATCGAAATTAGCTTTTCATAGATTTGATTCGAAAATAAAATAATGACTCCAGGAGACAGGTTTATGCATTCCTTGGGAATGGTCGGCTTCATGAACGGACTAATGAGCTATCATTTCCGCCTTTCTCCACTTAATTTATTCGAAAAAGGTCGTCCCATGCATTAAACAATAACAGGGAAAAGTCTTTGCTTCCAGTAATTTGAAGAACATTAGTTAGTTGTCTCTGAAAGAAAGTAGGTCATTTCATTTTGATGATTATTTTGATTATATACACTTATAATTAACATTAGTTTGGCAGTAAAAACATGTTAATATGTTGATAGATATGAATTATTCACGTACTAAAATTATTACCAAATCAAGGCAGACTGAAAAGACCTTTCTCATTTGGTATTATCAAATTAAAAGGTCCCTTACAGTCAGAACGAATTATTCAGAATACGAAACAACAGTAACATCTCGATAATAATTAGTGAGTTTCAAAATCAGCTTCTTCATTTTCAATTCTAACCTAACAGTTACAATTATCTGACTTTACCTTTGTTTTTCGGCGCAGCCGTATTAAACTCGCTTTTGACCGGAAGTTGGTATACTTTCAACCGCCAATGAAATGACAAGTAGAGTGTATAACATTTGTTTTTATTTAGAGAAATGCTCTGTAAGGGACCTTATCGATATGTTACTGTTGTTTCGTATTGTGAAACATTGAGAATATCTACATTTATACCGCAAAATTTTTAAAATATACTTTTTCCACTTTTCAATTTCGACAGTACTTTTATATAACTAATTGGCAAAATACCACATAGAGTAGATTATTAGCAAGGCACTAGAGTGTGTAGACCAATTACGACATGTACTAGATACATATTTTCTGCATTTTCTGAATTTAGTTGCCAAAAAAACTTGTTATGAAAGATTTTTCGGATACTTTTTGTTTAAACTTTTATGAGATGGAGAAAAGAATTATACCTTTCGACGAAAAAACTTCATTTAAAAGTTTAAACAAAAATTATCCGAACATTCATTAAAAAAAAGTCATTTTTGGCAACTACATTTAGACACTACACAAATTGGGAATGCTAGAATTGTGTTACCTGTCAGAGCAAATAAAGACAACCATGAAATGTGTGACACCTCGAAATCTTAAAGATTCCAGAAAAAGCAAATCATTGGTCCATTTTCTCTTTGATGAAATGAGTTTTTTACTTTGCTAACTGCATGTGTTACGCAACATAGAATGAGATACGAATAGTGCTGTATGGGAGAATTTTGCTGCGATAAGACCCAGAATGTTTGTCCACATGCCTGAGTAATACAAATGTATCGTGACAGCTGTTTTTGTGCTATTTATAGAAACTTTATACTCGACTACAAAACCGCTTACTTGGAAAATTGTACGGCTACACGACATTGTTTACAGACCAAATGCATTTGTTTAAAGATTAAACGTAATTTAAGTTTGTGTAGGTATATTTGGAGGCCACAGAACTCGACTAGTCGAGCTTTACGGCATTATGCTTAATGCGCAGAATCAGTGTCGGAATGTTTCCCGCATTTTCCCGCAAATAGTGATTTTAAATGCTTGAAGCCAAAACTGTAAATACCTTATTTTATATTGGTCTGTTCAAGCCTTGCAATATTAGATTCTGTCTACACATTAGATGAGAACATTGAGAACAAGAACCTGTTGTGCTTGAACGTCAAGGAAGAGCGTAAAATCAACACATAGTAATGAGGTCAATTAGAAACTTTCGCACGAATGGAATTCTGGGATGAAGATATTAAGTCGCTAAAGCCTCGGGGATTAAATTGTCTTGCTCAGAGACAGAAATCATATTTAGGTTCACTAATGGGAAAGGTCAATCAAAGAAATGTAGTTTTATGGCGCACGAAAAGATAACCACGCCAAGCAACATAATGTTTTGTAATAGTGATTTGGCTTGAAATCTCAGCTTCTTGTTAAACAAAAATCGTTTAATTGTTATGGTTATTGGCGTTATATATCATTGATAATGGCAATGAAGTGTTGTAACGTTCGTATGAGACATATAGTGTTTAAAATCAACTTTTTTATATAATGAATACAGCACCTTACAAAAACTACAATTTAGTGAATTTAGAAATCTTCAAACGTATTTCTCCTTTTTTACTTGTGTTTAGAAAGAATTTAAACATGTATATTATTGGAAAGGTCTTATGTACTGATAGCCATGCTTACGAAAAGAAATAATATTTTCAATTATTAAAATCCTTTCTTTTCAAAAGATAACTAGAACTATCACTGAAGGTGATGAATACCCCCCGAACATCCCACTGACACAGTATTTAAAATTTATGTAGTATTTGATGCTTTAATTATTGGACCTGCACATCTGTGAAATATAATTAAATTTTGACCAGCGGGTTTGGAGATTAAAAGCACACAAGATTTTACTATCTCAAGCCCCTGTGACCTTTGATCTAGTGACCCGAAACATGGACCATGCACAACTAGTTATTGTACTTATCACTTCTATGAAGTATCATTAAATTCTGACCAGGGGTTTTGAAGATTTAGCGTCCACAAGATATTACCATCCCAATCCCCTGTGACCTTGACCTTTGACCTAGAGACCCGAAACCTGGACCATGCACAACTACGCATTGTACTTATCACTTGTGTGAAATATTATTAAATTTTGACCAGGGGTTTTGAAGATTTAGCGTCCACAAGATTTTACCATCTCAAGCCCCTGTGAACTTGACCTTTGACCTAGAGACCCGAAACATAGACCATGCACAACTAGGCATTGTACTTATCACTTGTGTGAAGTATCATGAAATTCTGACCAGGGGTTTTGGAGATTTAGCGCCCACAAGATTTTATTATCCCGAGCCCCTGTGACCTTGACCTTTGACCTATAGACCCGAAACATAGACCATACACAACTAAGCATTGTACTTATTACTTCTGTGAAGTATCATTAAATTCTGACCAGGGGTTTTGGAGATTTAGCGTCCACAAGATTTTACTATCCCGAGCCCCTGTGACCTTGACCTTTGACCTAGAGACCCGAAACATGGACCATGCACAACTAAGCATTGTACTTATCACTTGTGTGAAGTATCATTAAATTCTGACCAGGGGTATTTGAGATCTAGTGTCCACAAGATTCCGTCTACAGACGGACAGACGGACGGACAGACAAGTTGAATCCAGTATAAAAATTTGTTTCGGGGGTATAAAAGCTTTTGAACAACTTGTCAAATGAGATTGTAGCTTTGTTCAGGCGCCACCTTGAAAAGGCATTAGAGAAAAAATACAAACATACAAACATACAAGTTACAGATTCAAACATATGCTAGGCATTAGAAAGCGTAAGAAATTTAATGGAATGTGTTTTATGTTTTATATCAAGTTTTAGGTTCCGTCTTTGGTAAGTGTAAAATGAAAGATTTACTTTTCATTGCCAGGTATTTGCTCATCAATTTATCACCAACAAACCCATATGCCAGATAGATCGTTGATTACATGACATGGTCCTTTTATTGGAAGGGTCAGTCGATTATTCGATAAAGGTGAATATTATAAATTGTTACTGACTGATCTCAAATGGAATGCACATATAACCGGTGACAACATGAAAAAAGTATACTTAATAATCTTAAGATTTTCCTTAAATTAACAATCGCCCATTAAAGCTGGATGTATTTTGAAACTCATTAAAAACTGTAAGTAATACGTTTAATAATCTTCCCATAATATAAAAGATTCAGCCAAAATACACAGCAATACCCGGAAAAATTAGCGAAGTAATTTGCGTAACCTTCATTTGCTGTTGGCTTGATTTTTGGCTGGATAGCGATATACTTTGAAAGGTCGTTATATTGACGTTTTTCGCAGAAACGAAACATTTCTCCATTAAAATGTTCTTCTCTTTCACGTACATTTAACATATTTTTAACATTTAGAGAAAAGTTTCTTCTTGTTTTAGGACATGTCTGTTTGAAATGATAGCAGAAAAAAGTGTGCATTGCAGCATGCTCAAAATTTATTAAATCTTTAATGGATATAGTAAATAGTGATGATGTAATTTTTAACAATTTTTGATTTTTGAACAATTGAATCTGTGTGACTAAATTTAAAATATTAGATAAACCCTTAATATTCTACTGGAATGCAACCCCTAATCTCCTTTTGGTTATAATTCTATACTTTGATGTGGCCTTATTTCTGCACTGATTATGTATCTAATGAAAATCTACCAAGATATAGTGTTCATACACATTTTCTCCAGGAGTGCTTCAGACATATATCTCTCAAAGTGTAAGCAAAGTCAAACGTAGCAAATGTTTATAAATCTGGGGCAATAACTCAGTAACTATAGGTCCAATCTGACCCATTAATAAAGTCGATCGTCCACATTTGGTAGAGACATGGTTATGTTCCCCTATTGGTACCCGGATACATACGTGTGGAACCAGTCGTTTCGGATTCCCCCGAATTAAAATATTTTGGTCTTTTGAAACTTGAAACCTTTCTTTGGGGATTCGTGTTTGTATGACTTGTGAAATAATTTAAATGGAACACTTGAACTTTTAAGGAAAAGTCTAGCATGGTCATAGAGCACAAATGTAGCTACCTTATTCCTGAAATAAGTTATCTCAACTTATCTGGTATATCCGGAATATTGAAAATTATTCCATGCCATCTCTGTAAATATTGCCACTTGAATGTTACTAAAATCAAGTTTTTTTCAGTTGTACATGTATGGCATTTTTAATAATGTGTATGTTTTGAATGTTGCAATTTATATACGCAAACACGTAATCTTCATATGCGGAGAAATGAAGAATTTATTTGTTTTATGTCGGGCCCGCTAGCCTCTGAAATGGTAGCTTCCTGATTTTGGCATGGTACTTCATCACGTAATAAACAGTCTTAATTCGTGCGCGTGTTATTATATCAAACTATGGGATGATGTATACTAGTAGTTAAACACTTCATTTAAGTTTTTGGAATAGATATTTTTTGTCTTTATTCGCTTGAACAATACCGTATAAAGAGCCTATTTATTACAAATTTGTTATTTGCTCAACGAACTATTTACCCAAATGTTATTTATCTGCATATTTATGAATAAAAATCTCAGTGTATTCTTGCAAACCTCGGCGAGAAAAATAAATTCATACGATGTAAATTTTTCATTTTGACTGACAATTATTTTTAGTTTAGCTTGAACAATTCAAATAACTCGAAATGCTCACATAGATATACGTACAGTTTCAAATGCTTGACTTAGACTCTTGAACAACTTCGTTCCAGAAGGTTGTTGTTAGTTTCACACTTAAGCAAAGGTACTAAATTTTCGGAAACAAATTGTCCTAAACAGACAACCACCATGGCTAGTAGATCTCTTCATGGACCTGACGGTACTGTAATCACATGAATCCTTGAAACGAAGATTGCCATATTTTGTTGCTGTTCCCAGTAATTAACTTCCCATCAAATGGTAAGAAAACTATATACTACACAAGACAAATTGTCTGATCTTAAAAGGATGCTTATCAGACAACAAAACCGTAAATCGATTGACAAGTTATGTCCGGTAATTTCACAAAAATTGATGATGTAACTTTAAATAGACAATACATCGTCTGCGCTCGTGACCAACAGAACATTATTTTTGATGAACGTTCGAACATATGCTATAGTGCATTAGCCAAAAAACAACATTTTTCAGTTGAGGTAAGTGCATAAGTTCTTTAACATATTTGGAATTGTACCATTTCCCACATACCACAATGTCCTATTCAGTAAAGATGTTAAGAAATCTTGACATATAATTTCAGTTTTATGTAAGACTTATAATTACATGATCTGCATATTTATAATAAAGAAAATGCTAATTGTAATCTACATTTAGCTTAGTGTGAAACCCGAGGAAAATATAAAGGTCTTGGCTCAAGGGATAAATTCAGACTACAGCTATATTAAATACCATAGTCGTTATCACTTTTATGGGTCATTTATACTCTTTTCTTACCAATAGTCTAAGGAAATATAATAAACATTTATTGTAATATTATGTTTCGATCAATATGAAGTTTAGCCGACATACTGAAAGAAATCTTGCAAAACAGATTATCAAACTTGGAAACACGTATAACGAATGTATTCATTCCTCGAAAACGAAATCAGTTAAGACATAGAAGCCATTGGTACAAAATTGATATAATACATATAACAGCGACTGGATGAAAACCCTGCAGTCGCGGTAAATGAATAATGTAAACTTTGTTCATGGGGCATTGATGTTAAAATTCATTTATATTTCGTAACAATTTGTTACATTTTGGATTATTTGCTTAAAAGTGTATTCAACAGAAGCGGTATGATTATAATTCTAATATTTTATTTTACATGATGCATACATTATTTGTTGTCTTATAAAGTTTATGTTAAAATCCAGTGTCCAAAATAAACCAAATTTATAGTCAAATACTTGATATATATACATGTACTGTAATCATAAATGTAGAACTGTTCTCTTTCACTATGATTTTCCGTAATTAGAAAAACAGATTAAAGAATTTTTTAAGTTTCCACAATAAACATACGCGGAAATCTAGCCCTGTGTCTTAGCGGTCATTTTCTGACGACACGACATTACTTTGTCGAAATTGGTATTAAGAGGTAACCAAAGGGGTATTTCTGTGAAATTTTTTCAACCATTGCCTAGTCGTGACTTTGAAGACGGTTTTTGTAGTCAAATATACAGCCTGTAGAATATATCATAACTATCGTGCCTGTATCATTTTTTAAAATCTAACAAACGGGTACTGAAAAAATCATTGTTTTACTTTTAATACAAGTTACTTCAAACATACTATCAGGAAATCAGTCCTACCAACTGACGGCCGTGTTTTTCTCTCTCAGGAAACAACTTTCGTATCATACCGGTAGAATTATTTAAAAAATCTGACCAATAATTTCTGAGATTTATTTAATGTATAAACACATTGGGAAACCAGGCCCGTCTAGCCCCCAAGTCCATATTTTGAGAAAACTTTGGTTGAGATTCACTCAAGACATACTGCAGTGAAACAATTTTTCAATCCAATTAGCAGTTTATGAGATTTCTTTTGCGTTTGTATTCTGGTTATATCAGGGAGTTATTTCTTGGACTAATATCAATCATCCAAGGATTATCGCAGAAAATGGCGTACGTTTATTTTCTTCCAAATAATTGCAATAAATGACTTTCTTTGTATGTAATTGCGCAGGAAATTATTAAAAACTGCAATTTTCTCATGAAAGAATTCAGCTCATTTAATACGACAAGCTGTGGATGGATTCTAAAACTACTTGTGACATTAAACCTTACAGTTTTTGTATTTTCAAATTATACTTTTAGATATTTTCTCCCAGCAATGGTGCATAGCATGTTTTATTACTTATTCATAAACAGGCTGTGATGATACTTTACTTTATATCTAAATGACTTACTGATTTTATGTTAATCAAAGCACTGAAGGTAATGTAGGGAAGCGAAACGGAAATGTAGAATCAAGTCTTATTTTTTTATTGAATATAAAGAATTAAATACTTGTTCATTGCAAGAAACTTTCGATTTGCTTTTCTTGCATTTCTTGCATATATCCCCAGTTTCATGCTTGTCATTCTTGACTGATTTACATTGAGCAGAATCCTGCAAAAACTGTATCTTTGACTATAACTATACATACAGTATTTTGTATTTCAGCTGAATCAATTGTTCCAATGCGAATGCATAGAGAAGAGGTGTAAGGGCAACTGTAACTAACTTTCCTGGTTAATGTCTTTGGGAAGCGAAATCCATACATATTTTCAAAACGTTTTGAATTTCAAATCTCACCTGGCCGAGACTGACTTGGATTATATAACAAGAGTACCATGATGCTACACATTCGTGATTTAATTACTACGCATCCGAAATCCTGACTGTATTTTATTCGACAATAAAATACAGGGACATATTTATTATTTCTTAATTAGATTAAAGACTTATTTCTTATGGTTAAGATCAAACTGTCCAAGAAGTCTGAGGATTCTATGCCCAATGATTCTTAAGTTAGTTATTGGTCATAATATGTTAAACCTGGTCAACTTTGTCCTCATGAGGGTAATCTGAACATACCATATATCAAACCTCTAGGCATTTTTGTTTTCGAGAAGAATATTTTTAAAGTTTGTCTTATATAAGCCTTTAAAAAAAATCAAATGACCCTCGGGGCGAGATCAGATTTGACCCGGTGGCCATTTGAATAACCTTGATAGAGGTTTTCAAGGCAATGCTACATGCCAAACGGCTATGCTCAAGGCATTCCATTTCTTAAAGAATGTTTTCAAAATAGTTTCTATTTGTTGCCATAGATCTTAGATCTAATTTATTTGAATGAGGATTACATAGGAAATCATTCATGTGAAGATTTAACTGATACCGGACGCCGGGCAGGTGACCTAAAATGACACATGTTGGCTGATTTCAGTGTTATGACATGACAACACAATATGTCTATTCATGTTGAAGATATTAATCTTCAAGATGATATGCATGACAATGCCTCATCTTCTCTGCTGCCGACAGAATTTCTCCCGACACTGTACCAAAGGTAGAAATATTGTCATAAGGATACTCGTTGTCGACAAATTCGCGATGTGCCTTAATAAGTATGGCATACAAATGTAAGCAAGGAGGCAAAGGTTACACTGACTTTCCTAAACAAATAAGTCATTTAGATATGTTCCCTTGATTTTGGTTCCTGCGCGCCAGACTGCGAAGCGGGAAACCAGACAAAAAACCGCTGAAGAAGATAAATATATTAGGGTAAAATACAAGTTGATAACCGATGCGTGTATGGCCCTAGATTTATTTGGTGACAATATTATGCCAAATTGGCAAAATAAGTCTATAAATTTGCTTACTTTGTTTTGTTTGTTTGTATTGTTTTATTTTAAGTTTTTACTTATGGAGTACAGGTTTCAATTTTCAGCATCGGTATTCAGACACAATACAGATATTCTTACAAAGGCTATTTTTCAGCATCGGTATTCAGACACAATACAGATATTCTTACAAAGGCTACTGCGTTGACATGTTTTCCGAAACTATTGGAATCCTATATAGACAAGGTTAATCAGCTAAAATCTCTTAGACTTGGATTATTATTATCTTATTTCTGTCCAGCGTATGTTTTGTTCGCCAGACGCTCCACTAATTTGACACAAGCTTACACCAGACTGAAAGTTTAATACACAAGACAATGAAAGGGGATTCAGGGTAATCCTCTTATGTTTCAAACAATGCTATTTTACTAAGCCAAGCAAACACTCAACGTGTTTCTTATGTGGTTGTAAAACGACAAAACCAAGTCGTCAAAAGGAAAAAGCTTACTTTGAGCTCTTATGAGCAACTATTGCCCGGTATGCATTTCTATTGATGTCATTCCAAGGTAGCTAAAGTAAGAAACTTGTAGCCAAAGTTTGTTTTCTTTTGTCAATTTTACAACACTGCCCTCTTTATGCAGCGGATATGATCTATGTAATACTTTTTTGGATATGATATTGCAAAGTGGCTACAAACTTCTATCAGTAAATGTAAAAACTTCTTTTCACGTTTTAGTACAGTCGCCCTTACTTTCTGGAAAAAAAATGCTTGGATTTGTCTTCCAGTTAACGGCATATGATTTGCAGATACACTTTGAGTCCGAAGTTTTGACATGTTGCGATAATCGTTAGCAATAGATTCATTTTCGCGTTTTTGCAATCTCTCATCGATCAACGTCTTCAAACACTTGATGTTCTTTTTTTATGGTTCTCATATCCGGTACCTAAATTGGGTCAGGGTTTTTTCTGCTATCAGTTCTGGTCGTTTCCGGATGGCATTAGCTTATCTTCTCTTTTGAAAGAAGAGCATCAATTTTATCTTATGTAACCTACCTCTATCCGTGCAGAACGGCAGGGAGGAACTATCCTAAGTATCAATTATTCATATTGCATCTCCAATGGTTCTATCTGTTTTCAATTCTGAGATCGATTTGTCAATTTCTTATTTAACTTGACCTTTTTGTACTCAACAATGTGACAAGGGGCGTGGACTGTGGCTTTTTCATTATATCTGATCATATAATAACGATGAAGCCGCCGTGGTGCAGTGGTAGTGCGTAAGCTTCAGGATCGAAGGGCCCCGGGTTCGATCCATACCATGACATGTCGGTAGTGTCCTTAGGCAAGACACAAATAATTCCACATTGCCTCTCTCTCTTCGAGGTTGATTCCATCTGGAATGAGTTTTGAGAGCGATTAATCTAAGTTGTAAGAACTTGTTTTGCAATCGGGCATAAATAAATAAATATATCTATATCTGATCAATAAAACTCCACCTGAAACTTCTGTATCATTCTTTCACTATCGGTGAATATTGGTATCTATTTGGTGTCAGTAAGTGTTCAAGACTGACCTAGACAGTTTTACTAAATATAGTAGTAGAAAGTCTTTTTATGTACTGTTTGTACCTACCCTTCAAACATGCCTAACTTATCGTAAGTCGAGAAAAAGAACATCAGATTAAATTATTGTCTATGGACTAAAATCTACTTGCAAGGAAATATAAAAAAGAAATGTCCTCAAAAAGTAATTTCAGGTCAAGCAACCCAGATCAAAGGTGCATTTCTACAGAGGCATTACTCATATAATAACATTTTAGTATAATTGTTTCCTTTATCCGAATGGGAAAGCAATGCGACCCAGGCCCAGATTAACAGATCAATAGATGATTATGGAAACCTGTCTGTGTTTATCTTACCCTTATACAGAGATAGTGTTTAGAATACTAAAAAGAGGGCCAGAAATATTGCTCACATTTCATAGCAGACCCACGTGTCAAACGTACAGATTTTGCGAAAATATATAATTCAAAACTTGCGTGTGGCCAAGTCTGACCATGTAGGTACGAGCTGAAAAAATTTTGCAGAGCACCATCAGGTCATCTTAAGTCAAACTAAGTATGTAAGCTCTTGGCTATGTGATTTTGCACAATAAGAGTTTCCCTTACGCTGCCTTGGCAGTAAGAGTTATGAATAGAATGGCATTCTTTGGACGATTTCGGTAGTGCATTATGCAAGGAATTTCATCGACATAGAAATATGTAATTTGAAGACATTTGTGGATAGATGACGTACGACGGACGACAATGAGCAGTCATCTTTTTGTGCCAGGTGAACTGAAAACACAAATCAAATTTAATTCGCTACACTGTAATAAACGCTTCTCTTTTTCCGAATGTCAAACGATTTTCTATGGAATCGAAACCTCGCCGAGTAAATTAGCTATTTAAGAGTAGAACCATTGCTCTTTTATTCATCTGTACCAATGCACCACAAAAATCGTTTATGCACTGTATATTATATGTATTTCGTCTGAATTGCATTGCCTTTCACATGCTAAAAGATTTGTACTTTAAGTAATTTCTAACAGAAACAGTCAATATTTGTACTGATCTAATGAGCACTCAAGACCTGCTGTGATAGCATCGTAAAAATACTTATGTATTAGTCTTTGAATTGTGATTACATTCTGCCTTTTCATAGCAGTAATATCACTATTTTAGTCTATACATATATTGATAAGACATTACTAGTACATTGTGGTATAAAAAGTCGACATAGGCAGTCAATTTTTGAAATGGAAAATTCAACATGATGCCTACTGGTAATTGTAGAGTCCGCTCAATAGAGCTATTTCATAATGTTTAGTTTATTGTTTCAGTAATGGTTCTATTGAGAGAAAAAACGGAGTAGCAAACTTAAAACCTAGGTCTTTATGGGATGGAGAAATGAAACCTGTTCTAAATTTTCAAAGATTCCTTCCTCGAAATTAACAGTCGGAAGGTTACTATGTTTTACTTTGGTGTATGTAATCTAAGGTGCACATAACATTCTGTAACTCCACACGTTACATGATCTGTCGATAATCCCTTATAACGCTTTTGTGCAAAATAAGGCCATAACGACTCCAAGTTCTTCTACCTTACTGATGATAAATTATCAAGTATTGCTTAATTACTCAATCCTTTATTATAGACTATCTAACTATTTTTCATTAAGTTGTTTTCAAACGATTGACATTGTTACCTCAGCCATTTGTTTTTAAACATGACCGTACGACCTCGACTTCGATGGACACACAATTTAGAAACAACTGCAATTATAGAAAACTTGATAGGGATTTGCAATCTTGATAATATAAGTCATAGTAAAATCGCCAATTTAGACATTCTATGTATATATCAAGTTTCCAAAACATTTTTCACATACTACATTGATTATTATTTCAACGAAAACAAGATGCAATTATAATTGAAATGGCAAACTTATTTTTTCAACTATAGATAAACAAAAACAAGAGGATGAAGAATTCTGTCACAATACAAAGTCCCCATCCGGATAGATCAGAAAGAGAAGAACATACACGCGGTCAGCAAGGGGACTCGGCGAAAGTGACCACTATAGACAGGGACCACTATATCCAGGTTGTTAAGGATATGAAAAAATTGATAAAATAAGACAAATCTAGTTACGGTAGTTATTACATTATACATATGGCATATCAATTTATATGAGCACTTATTAATGTTTTTAAGAAAACAAATACATGAACATCATTAGTACTTTCGTAAAAAGTCTGTTATTTTCTTCTGATTTGTTGGAGCTGCAATCCCACACATAATTGATCAGCAAGTTTTTGAGAACTTAATCCCACATTCAAACGCTTTTATTACACGAACTCGTTCTTCTAACGAAAGCGCTTTACGTTTAGGTGAAGACATACTGGGAAAAAAATGGCATACAGACTGTCTTGTCATAATTTTATACCTAATATGTTTCAATAAACCTGTATAGTTTTCGATGAAACTTACGCAAAATCACGGAAAATTCATAAAAAATCCATGCATAAAGACGACATCGCTCAATCATTGCTCAAGAAATCACTAAAATATCAAGCAAACCAAACAAACTCACCTAATGATCTAATCCTTTGAAATTTATGTATTATTCACACATATTCAATGATCATAATCCACATTTAATGGGTTTCAATCAGTGTTTAATTAATGCTTCCGGCTAATTGCCGTAATATTATACTTGCACGATGTATTTTTAAAGTTCTCGTACAAAACCCGTCACTGACCGTTATATAATCAGTTCCGGACTAAAATAAGTGGCCGCTGACCGCGTTAAACAGGGTCACGCTATAAACAGGTTACATTTAGAGTAATTTCCTGCCGTCGCACCTTAGACTGACCGTTACAGACAGGGTCACGTTATATACAGGTGACCGCTAATGCAGGCTAGACTGTATATTCATGAAAATCATTCAAGGGGTCTTGGAGATACGGTCGCATGGCCTTGACCCAATTTGCAATCTTGAGCTTTATCATCATAATAAGTTGAATATTTGACCAAAGTTTGATAAAAATCCTACACTTTATGTATTTGACGACACAGTTACTCAACACCATCGTATATGCTAATTATGAAAGCATCCATTGCATCGTTTTAGGTAGAAGCTGACAAAACCTACAAATTCATTCGCTAAAATCTTATTGGTATCTTTTTTAAACTATGTAAAGCTATACATTTATGGAAAGGTCTTTTTAATCTCTACACAAATCAACTAAAACCAATAATTTTGTTCATGATAACAAAAAGAAATATGTCAATATTTTTTATAAAATTATCTTACCTGTCTTCAATTTTTAACACGTTATGATTAATTAATTGTGTTTGCAATTGCCCGCTTGGTAGCCTTTGAAAACATTGTTTCTTACACTTTTATGATCAATATTGTATGGTTAGGAGACATAATCGCCAGAGTACATGTATGAGTTTAAAATCTACGGCACAGAAATTGATCTATAAAATGCAAAATACTTTATGGTTTTGGGAGCTACCAGTAGCTGCAATCACTGTTCAAAAATGTTCATAGCTATGACATTTTAGCATATTTATTGTTATTAATCTTTTTGTAACCATTAGCACCACCATGCGTTCTGATTTATTTGTTTAGGGTTTGATAAGACGTTTTTAAAAAATTATAGTTTCACATAATTTCTATATAATTACACTAAAAATATAAGAACATTTGTGGTACATGAAAAACTAGGTATGGTCACGCTCTATCTCTTTATACTAACTAGTTATGATTAATTAATTTAGTTATGATCTAATGAGTCGGTTCAACAAATTGTCGAAATTTACGGTTTTTTTTTGCGAACATTTAATATGATACTGTCACACTTTATCTCACTATTTCTATTGCATAAACACCTGCACCAGCCAGGCATGAGGACACATTTAACACATATCTGCAAATTGTCAACCTGGGTTAAGAAAAAAAAAATTTTTTTTTTTTTTTTTTTTTTTTTTTTTTTTTTTAAAAAATTTTTTTTTTGGGGGGGTTTTATTTTTTTGTAGCCAAAATTAGCATTAGTTAATGCCAGCGCTAGTCCTGGTCAACTTATATAGATCTACAAAAATGGTAGTCTCATTTCAACAATATTATGGTCGGCTACATATATCTTCACATATAAACTTAAATTTACATTTTCTAACACAAATTTGAAACAAAAGGTCAATGACACAAAAATTTTATTGACATTGTTGACCAATTAGGATACGAAGTGACACATTAGGGTTTGATGTGACAAGGGGAATTGACCCGGAAGAATTAAAAAGTAAAATTATATGTAAAATGCTTGTTGTGAAAATATTTTGAAATCGAGTTCATTTTTGTCTTGTTGTTGTTTGCTTGGATTTTTTTGGGGGTATGTATGTTTGTTTTTGTTGGATTTTTTGGTATTTACGACGTATTTCACTTGTTTGACTGTATGCTCTCTAGTAAACTATTTTCATCGTTTTACAAAGTTTCCAAATAAGAGATTCATTCAATAGTTTCTCATGAGAATCGATATAATAATTATATACCTTGTCATGCTTTATCAAACTGCAACCCTCGGGTAAGTTTCGACAATGATAAACTACATCTATGTCGGTGCCACAAACAATATCTCCGGGGAGTGCCTCCGTTTTCGATTATACATATCCAAGATAGATTCTACATGTTATTTTATTGACACGAAACACAACAGTTTTCTTTTACACATTTAATGTACCACCAGAAAATTGAAATTTCTAAATATACTTTAATTGACTTGTTACAATCAAAATTAAATTTCTATTATCTGAATTTCAGTGTTTATAAAATATTCAAAAATTATAGTTATCACACAAGTGTGTTCAGCTTGATCTCAACAAAACTAGATGCTTATAAATGTGTTTTCTATGTAAACAAATTGGGAAAATTGATCCGTAATAACCTATCTTTTGTCGATATGAAGTTGAATATGTTCAAACTTTCAAACACAGCTTAATGATATCATTTGAAAATTTCATTGCTACAAAATCAAATTTGATTATAAAATTTTGAACTTTTCATACAAAGATACAATGCGTTCAAGCTAAATTTTTCATGTACCGATTTACCTGTTTACTACCCCGTTCACCCAAGCAACACGTACAGATAAATATCACCCATATGGTACACGAACAGAAAGATAAACAGTATATACGCCCGCTCCTTCAAACACAGTCAAACATGTCAAGGAGATGCATCAAAAGCGGTCATTGCGATCCAATTGTCAGATCTGCTGACTGCCTACACATAACGGAGATGTGATTATCAACGAACTAATACAATAAAGAGCAAGACAGCTATTCTCTGATTGACAATTACATTACATCCAAGTAGTTCCTGACAGTGGGCACAATTATTCTGTCTGTGTCATTAACCGTACCTTAAATCACTCCTCAGAGTCCAGGAATGAAATTATAGAAAAAATTCTATAACTTCGATTCAATGGATTTTTCAGTCAAAATCATAGAACTGGTGAACATTTTTCTTTGACTAAGAGTATTCGTATTCTGAGGCCATTTTGATATAAATGTATATTCATCCACACGTTGATTTCCTTGACTGTTTTGAAAAAGATTAATATGACGCCCAAAAATACCATGAAATCATAATTAATCAATACAACTTATTTCGCTATAGCCTTTAGTGGCTACATCGTAATTGACATCCAATATGGCCACAAAAATGACGATAATTGATACTACTACGATCATGAATCTGGACTATATATATAGACAGTTGACACATCATACAAATACATTACATCACTGTACTATTTGAAGCTCCAAAGTCGTGGCATAACTAAATGCATGAAAAAGTCAAATATTTCTGTAAATTTATGTAGTTCTAAGGAGTTATTTTCTTGATTGCAACATATTCATAATTGCATGTTAACGTCTCCCGAAGTTATCGAATTTGTTTTATCATTTTACCTTGCCCTCGTGTTCTATTTTGTATTCAATTTTGCTTTCAATTTCGTTGGGTTTATGGGCGAAAGCTGGTTAAACCTTTTCCATTTCCTTTCAATCATTTACATTTATTTTATTTACTTCCAAATCACTTGGATCCCCAGAGTTCATTAGCTATATAACATGAGCGAATTCTATTCAACCTTATGAAAAGGGGCGTGATATTTTTATTTTCTCACATACATAAAACCCAGCCCAAACTCGTTTTGATAATATGTGTTGTGCTTTCAGTGAATTTCATCATTTAATTTGATGACAGTAAATGTTTTACTTTATCAAATGAGCTCGAAGAAAAACTTCTAAATTTGCATGCGTGTTCTGTATACATACTTAGAACATGCCTAACGTAGCGTGAGTCGAGGAAAAGAGAAGGTATGAAAGCTGAAACCGTGTTTCATATTGCGCTTTTCTTAACATTTTTCTTACTTTTTGATGAGTTTTAATGAATTTAAGTTTTAGCAAATTCTTCCTGAAAGCCTATGCATGTACTCGCCATAGTAGTTTAGTCAGTAAAACAGTGCGTAAAATCATATAGGGATGATTCCATCCAAATCGTCTCGATAATCCTCACTGTCAACTTACCTTACCAGTGTTAAAACTATGATTGGACACACAAAGTTTCATTCAAAATATCAGCAGTTTAAAAGCAGAACTTGGCCTGGTAAAGTAACTGTGTGTTGCATTTAGGCTTAAAATCGTTTTGTCGCAAGTTACAGGTTACCATTTTGCTTCTCAATATATCATATATTTTCAAAACAACAGATCATAAAAATCGACTATGTATCACCAAACATAGTTCGAAAAACCCTTGTTTTTTCTTGCAGTGATTGCCTCTTATATCGAACACAATATTCAGCACAAAACTGCTCTTCAGTCTAGACTCTGATCAGCGCATGTAATATTCGTGCAGGGGTCAAGTGTTTTTGCAGAAACGAACAATTACACATGAACTATTGAGTACATAGATGCAATATTTCATTCGAAATGCACTTTCGGTAGACAGTTACTAATAGTTCTTTATTGGTGCAAGCACTTAACCTGTTTATCGCAAATAATAAACGAAAGTAGTGTTTACAACATATTTAATGACGAGTACCATGAATTAAGTTGTCTGCCTGGCGACAACTTTGTTGTACCATACAACGTATTGCATTTTGTTAATGTGCTTCTTTCTATAAAATTGAAAAGATAGCAAACTACAGGCCGTGTTTTACAGTAAAATCTTTGAGGCCTACTCTCAGCCGCGTCGAAAGCATGTTAAATGCAATTTAATTACTTCTTTCAATGGCTTGCTGTTTATGCACACCGGAACCCCTTATCGGTGAACAACGTTTGAACAGATATCATACACATTTCATATATCATAAAACTGTTATGACCATTCCGAAAAGTTTCGTAACACTCTTATTAAAATCGGTATAAAACATTTCTTGCCATGTATCATCAAACTACAGCACTTGAATAAGTCCCTACATATCTCTAGTTCTCTGTCAATGTCATTTATTCTGCAAGTATTATAGCCTACAGGGAGAGTATTATTTTAAGATGATAGATATATCCAAGATAGGTACATGTAACTTTGATAACACAACTCACGTCCTTATCTTGTCAACTTTTAATGTGCTGACTAGAATTATTGCATTTTGCAATTAAATTCAATACATGCGACAATTTGCCAAAGGGTTTGTTTTTTCAGGGAGGAAATCGAGAGTTTATCCATAGTCGATATCAGAAGAGCATATCAAACAATTTCAAGCATACATGTATTAGCATTTTAAACTCATGCACCTGTCTAATGTTTCTTTTGGTTAGAATTGTAACTACCACGAGAATATCACCATTATAGCTCCAATTATAAAATGTACCTAGTTACCCAGCATCGAACGATGAACTTTTAATGCCTTAAATGGGTTTATTTTTATGTGGCAGACGACATGGCAAAGCGTATTAAGAGTATCACTTTATTGTTGTCGTTTTCTTTATTCATCAATCATACCATTAAACCAATTTTTGCTTTAAGAGTAGTTGCTTCAATACAATATTATGTGAGTGCATGTCGTGTATTGTGTCTAAGCCAGTCAAGTCTGTCGGTCGGTCGGAGTAACAATTTCATCTAACTTCAACTAGCTGCTAATGTGGGTGTTTCTTAATGACATTTAAATTACAACCTAGCAGGTTGCTGACATTCGGCAAAATCACTATGTCTGAGCCGTCAACTGTATGTCGAAAATAGTATCACTCCATCGAGTCCCGCAATGGAATTATGGGAACAGTTGATCACTTCGATTGTGATAGTTTGTCAGCCTGTATCAAAAGTATAATGCAAAACAAGGCGGTAAACTAAGAGGAGTATTTGTGTTTTTGGTTCTTTGATTCAGCACAGCTGTTTTATCACTTGCAGCTTTATAAGTATTTCAACATACTTATAGTAAATCTATTTCAATGTTTTGTTTTAGTTATCTTTAAAGATTTCATAGTCTGTTTTGAAAAAAATATATAAAACCTTAAAAAGAGACACAACGTTCTGATCATGTTCACATAACAAAAGGATGAGAGTCGCTTAGGAGAACCCTAATTACTTACATAGAATAACAAACCATCCTTTGCAGAGCCTAATTTCGTGTAGATTTATATCATTTTTGCATGAAATTAAATTCAAACTCCTAATTTCACAGATGTTTTGTTGTTTGTATATAGATTATATAAAACAGCACCTATATTTGGGACTACCGTATACTTTAAGAACTGATATGATTCTGATTTCAACAACGGGTAAAGTGTATCGCATCGGCACCTTGACGAATTGGATTAAGAATTTTTAAAGATAACGAGGCAGGTGTGTATTCAGCCTATTCATACCATATCAATAGTTTCACTAAGAGACCTATTTTGAATATAGAATACGGTGTACCGTTTTTGTCCACTTTTCAAATGTAAGGTGCAGCTACTGTTTCACCATTTACTTTATTTTGTCTGAAGACCAGTAACCTTAAATAACTGAATTTTACTTTAGCAGTCTCGAAGGTTTAAAATATTTCTCTGCTACGTTAGTAGTTTGGAAGTAAATCCGGTTTAATTGTATTTTGTTTACATTCTTCAGAAAGGCAGAAATAAGCTGGTGATCTTTCTTTTTCCAGAATGCAACGACATGAATGTTCACTTTTAAATGTACAAAAGTGTATCTACGTGAACTTTCTCCTCGATGATATGTTTGTTGCTCATGCCTTTGGAAAAGATATTTGTTTTCTAGAAATGTTGACTATCGAAATTTTCTTTCTTAAAATTTCTGCAGGAAAAGGAGATCTTTGAAGTAGATTCAGACACAGAGTTTCTGTAATGACAGTCCAAACCACTAAACTTATCACTGTACTTTGTCGTGGAATTCGAAGCTGTTTAGCTTTCTAAAAAGGCTAGTATGCGATCGTTGTCATCGTTTCCAAATGAAAATTTAGTACATGTAAATGTATTGACTTGCAAATAAATAGAATTTACGAAACGCATTTGAAAGCATCGGCTTTATACGTATTTTTTTAAAATATACATTCCTATTCTTATACCCCCATTTTGACAAACCGATATCTTAATGTATCCTTAAATTGTTTTACGCAGTGAGTTTTTTTAAGTCTCACTTGACATGCTACTAAATATCACAGATTAAATATATACACATACTATCATGCAAACACTTCAGTACATGTATTGACAATAAAATGAGACAAGTATTCTCAACGCCATTATTTTTATAGTAAAACTATGTAACCACTGCTTATCTAGAATTTAAAGATGACTTAAGATAAGAAAGAGATAAAATAACAATCAATGGCAGAAACGAACTAAAGCGCAATTAAAAAATTGTTTATAAAAGCAGTTATCAACTCAGATCATAAGTGAACTGATTAGTAGTACATACAGAGAAGAAATAAGATTTATTTATACATACAACACATAAAAGTAGATCAATAGAGCTATTTCTTCGACATAATAAATCACAATCATAGTAAGTCATAATAAATATCTGGAAAATAAGACAAACTAACAGGTTTAATTATCACAGGAATAGTCACACTCATGAAACTTACACAAAAGCTTCAAAATACTTTTGGCTTAACAAGTTTTATACCTCAGTACAAATTATTGTGCATATGAAAAAGATTGTACATGAAGTTTTAGTAAGTTTAAGTGAAATCTATTGTGCTGATTTAACTAAATAATTAGGTTTAGGTAGAACTTTTTGGTTTAGAACAGTAAGATCCTAGTGTTACATACGCATACCTAGTTAACATAATTTAGCAAATGTTACTAAATAAAGCTGAGATATAAAATTTGGAAAAAGCCCTTATACCTCTCAACTGTAAAGCAATATAGTCTATTATTATGATTTTTCATAAGTCACAGGTTATATATTTAGTAGCAGCTGTCAATAATTTTAATCATGTGATTATTCTAACTGCAAAATGTTTTTGTCAATTGTAAATCATAAAACGAATTGGCTACTGTACAACCTATTTATGACAATACAAAGTTTAACATTTTTCAACATATAAGGTTACATAGTAATTGCATTGTAATAACTTTACACTGGCTGATTTTAGGTGTGAGAAGCATATCTAATACATTGATATGGATAAAAGGAATAAAAATATCATGTAAATAAGTTTTCAATTTTAGTATTACGAAATTGAAAACTTAATTACATGTATTTTTATATCATTGCATATGCATATCAAAGTATTAGAATGCGCTCACACCTAAATCAGCCAGTGCTAATTAGTTACAAGGCATAATTACTTGTAACCATGATGAAAATAAGTTAAACTGTTGTATTGTCGGATGAAAATATGTTGTATCAATAGCCAATTCCACTGTTTTAAGCATTTAGAAAAAGACAAAATAAAATCTATTGCCATGTGCGACTGAAATGATGATGCTGTAAATTTTGCAAAGGTGTAAATATGTAACCGCAGGACATAGCGTTCAAATGATAAAAATGAGACTGCCAAATAGTAGCTTCATTCAGATTTACTAAAGGCTTTTTGCTCAAAATTATAACTCCATGCTTCATTTAGTCTAAATTTACTAATTGTTTAACTAGTTGCTAAATATCTGGAAGGAATATATGAACAATTATTACAGTTACACAGTTCTGATAAATCATAATATACCTATTAGTTCTAAAACTTCCATGTAAAATCCTTTTCTCATGTAGCAATAGTCATTTGGACTATATTACCTTAGGTTTAAAACGTGAAGAAATGTAATTTTCAAGCTTTTGTTGTACATGTAAGTGTCTAATGAGCCATGTGAATATTAAACCTGTATAATTGCTACTATTTTGCTTATTTAAATATATTTAAGACTTCAAGATTAGTGTGTTTGTCGATGTAAGTAAAGTCTACAGTACTTTAATAGAATATAAATAATCTTATGTTTGCTTTGAATTGAATGTATATATTGCAGGCCATACTGGAAATAAGTTGTATAATGTTTATTGTACTCTTCGCACATTACCTTTAAAATATAAAGTTATTATTATTATTATTATTATTATTATTACTATTAAAGGTATCTGATATTTAACCTAAGTTTCAATTGCATATTCTTGTTTAGTTCATTTTATATGTCCTGAGCTTATTACGCCATTTTTTTGATCGAACCAACATCTCTATTAATGTTATCGCTCCATAGAGGAATAAACATTGCAATGAGCATGTCACGTTTATATAGGAATACCCCAAATAGCAGCATCATGTAAAATTATTGGCCAGACAGTGCTTTCATAAAACTTACGAAATACATCACACATCATGCCACCGATAGATTTACATATGGCAATTGGCAGTCCGAGTGGTCTGCCGGCACTTTGGTCGACACATTTGGCAGTAATACTAAAGTACAAAAGCTCATTCAACAGTATCTTAAGATAAGTATACTTGTCCACAACGTTAACACCCATGCTATTTGAATTGCACCAGTTACCCAATATAATAAACATAAGATCTTCTTCATTGCCAATAGATACACCTTATCTGCAGCCTTTACTTTAACGGCTAAATCATTGATAAACGAATGAAAAAGCGAAGGTGACACAGAGCAACCCTGTCTTATGCCACAGTGTATATCAAAACTATCAGTAGAGGGAGTAACCATTAACTCTTATCTGTACAAAAGAAAACAAAAATGTGTACCTGAAATATCTCGCCCACAGCTGTTTTTCCCACTAAACACTTCTTATCGTCGAGTTGACAGCCAAGAAATTGTGAGAATAATAGAACAGGCTCTATTCTCGTGCAAGAAAATTATCCCATATTTTGTCACATAAATTTGGACAAAAGTTGCTCATTTGTGGATGTTTACATATGAACAATTATTTTTCAAGTCATAAATAGTACTTATCTTAATGTCTTGTACAAGAAACTTGCACATATGTAAACCCTGCCTAACACAAGAGGATATATTTTCAAAGCAACAATATTTTTCCAATCAATCCTACTTTACAACAAGTCAGTTTATTTCATAAATATTATTGTCAATAAAATCGTACGCTTTCTTAAAATCTATAAAAGCACAAAATATTGAACACTTTAGTTTCTTTATTTGTAAGCGATGACAATGGGTCGACAGTCCTCCAATGTTTTCGAAAGCTATTCTGCTCATCGGCAATTATTTTATTACTGTTTCTGCCCAGAAAGATAGTCTTTCATTTAAAATAGAAAGTTTAAACATACAACATGATAGGGATATACCTCTATATGATAAAGGGTCACGTGGGTCAGCTGTACTTGACTCTGTAATAGATCTAACAATAATTTCAGACCAATCTGATAGCACTTCATCAGTATCAAACATTGAGCAGAGTATGTTAGATACCACTCGTTTCGTATCTAAATTTTTATCAAGAAACATTGTCATAATTCGACTAGATAGAGTGACTATGAGGCGCTATTTTGTCATTTTCTTTTCTGTTTGACAACATAAAATGTACAATTATCATGAAAGATATTGCGACAGGTGCCATTTTGTATGATAGCAAAATATCATAGATAAAATCAGTCGCATTTGGATCATTAGTTATTTGAATATGTGCACGTGACGTGGGTCTTGTCGGATTGCACTGAAATTTTCATAATAGCATATGCTTTTCGAAAGTGAACGGCATAAGATCTGAAGATTTATCTACAAAAATGAGAAATATGCTTGGAATATTAGCTTTTCTATTGATATTTCCTACATGTTTGGAAGCATTAAGTAAGTAAAACGGTAAAATAATATTCATTTAAATGCTTAAACAATATTTTATATTCATATTCTTTACTCGATTTGATTAAAATATTTTAAATATTTTTATTACAAAATATATTTTTCTCCATGATTAAGTAGCTTGTTACTTACGACTATTTTTGATAGGAACAATCCTACTTTTGCGGTTTGAAATGATATAAAAATGGCAAAACAAGTAAGCATGACTATCTATCAAATGATTCAATAAAACATAATGCCAAAGTTAATTTATATATTTATTACACTTTTTAGAATAAAAAAATGTTTTTCTCAGTAGTTTATTGCACAGTCGCATCATATTACCTCTATTTTTGTGTTGAAGTACATTGTATAAAATGATAAAAAATACGAATAAAACAGCCATCAACGTTTCAATGAGTTATTGGGGATATTTTAATTAGAAGATGGATTCGCATTATCAATGTTGTTTTCCACTGAGATTTCAAAATGAAAGCACTGTATTTTCTTATATTTAGTAATAACCGATGTTTCAATATTTATAGCTACGGGCGTACCCAGCTCTTACATTTCCGCCCCTGGGAAGGTTCTGCCAGGTCCATTACCACCTAGTTCGTTCAAGGTCACAAGGAATGTAACACTAGGACAGTGTGCCGCTGAGTGTTCCTTGCAGTACCATCTTAATCAGGTAAAACTTTTACCATACCATTTCAATCAGATAAAAACCTCGTCTAGTGTTACCTGACCCTTTAATAATTCGGGTCGTACCGCATATATACCTCGCCCGAGGTTGGTGGACATAATAAGCACGTATACAAACAAACCTGACCCTACCTATACCATACGGTACTAGTCAGACATAGCTCAATTATGGTGGCGCCCACACAAGCAATTTTGTACATTGGGTTAATGTGTTTTTGATGTAGGAACTATTCACCTTTCAGTATGTGATTTGTCAATGCAAGCCCAGTGTGAATATTGCTATTTATCTTTGATTGACCAATAAACTATAACGAAAAATTAACAAAAGGAAAAGTATCCGAATTTTCAGACGTGGTAGATATTCGTTAATATTTTGTATATTTATGTAAGCAGAGGTTTGTATATATAAAATGGTAATTGCGTCTTGATTAAGCCCTCAATCAGTCTCCATGTCCCTGTGGTAATGTCACTGGTTCTTTAGTTCAAAACCCACAACTGCCACTTTTTTCTCTACTTTTCAATGTTATTTGTTCTTTTTCAGCTTTAAATTTGAACATTTTTAGGCTCCACTTGGGCGGTTAAAAAGTTAAGAAAATACATGTTTGATATCTGAAAAGTCCTCTTGAAGTAACTTGTCCGAAATATAGTACACTTACTGGTCCAACTTTTTCAATGTACACAACGTTCATGGCTTGAACATTCAAAAAAACCTTTAGCCTCTTAAAATCTTGTCAAAACTATTTGAAATAAACCCATTAGGTTTGAATGATCAACACTTTTATCATTTTCGTTGTATTAACATAAAAAATATACGCTTGAGCTTCAACTGGGCCCGCCATTATTGAGCTTCGCTTGACGTAATGTACAGCATGCCAGTACGACAGGGAACCAGCCACTAAAAACCTTATCATACCAATTCAATGAGGTTCTAGCCTAACCACACCATTCCAATCAGGTATAAAAGACCCTAATGTACTCAGTCAGGTAAAAACTTAACCATGCCATCTCAATCAGACAAACGTTTTCCCGTGTCATCCGCGGCAATCAGGTAAAATTCTTACAGTACTATCTTAATATCGTTCCATCTCAGGTAAAAAGACGTACTATCTCAAACTGTCCATACCATATCAATTATGTTAAAGTCAGAGTACAATAAAGACATGGATAAATAAAATATCTAATACTTTACATACTCATACATTAAAGAAACGGAGTCTGGGTCATGATAAACATTTGTAGTTTTGATTGCTGGTGTAAAACATTTACAATACTAAAGCCTTAAAGATTTTATGAACTAAACCAATGTGTGCCATGACGGATTTTAATCATGAACTTCTATCCGAGACTTTAGGCTAATTTTATTAATTACTTTTCGAGAAGCATTGTAATCTAATTCTTGACTTTAGCTAAAAGGCAATCCTTTTGTGTTGTAACAGGCAGGAACAATATTTCTATAAATACGCATTAAGAAGGTTCAAACGGTGTAGCGTGTTTCCGAAAAGTAAACAAGTTTTGTTCTAGTAAAATATTTAAAACCTATTAAATCGCTCTTTGTTTTTCTAGGAATGTGCAGGGAGAGGCGCACAAAAAAATAAACAAGTAGCTGACACACTTCAACACAAAGACTGTACATTTTTGTATACCTTTCTTTAGATATATGTACAAAGTCGTGTCAGATACCGGGAAGAATCTTAGTTTTAGTTCGCATTAGCATGTGAATTTTTAGAATCACTCTGTATCCGTCATCGTCGTCAACAGTTTGCTTCAAATCACATCTCCTAAAGCTGTTGACAGAGGTTATGGTCCTTGCGTGGTCCTCTAACGATAGTTGTCACAGAATTCTATTCCATGAAGAACTAAATGATTGCCATGGCAATGGAAAGGAAAAACTATCAAAACTGGAACCGCGCGGATGGTCACTTGTTTTACACATACTAATATAAATCTTCGTCTTAAAAACCGTAAGGCCCAACGCTTATAGATAGTTGGCATATAGCATTGTCTAATGGTCATTTACCAATATTGTTCAAATCATTATACTCGGGACAAAACAGACCTTGCCCAGGTGCTCACCTGATTTTACATTGAGATATATATGAAAATATTTAAAACTCTTCATGTCTAATACAACAAGGACAAAAGCTTAGATATGTTGTGTTATAATTGCATAGTGTTCCTATGCATGTACATATATAGCGGCAGACACCTTAATTCTGCACCACCGCTTCTTGTGAAAATCCGCATGGCCCAGATCTTATATAATTTTTGTGTAGCCTTGTGGTCCTCGGCTAACTTTGTTAAAAACATGTTCCTGTGGTCAAAATCGACCACGCCCTGTGTGTGAAATGTTTCATATAGACTATATGCGAAAAACTATGTTACAAGAACGGATTGACCACAATTTCAAAATAATTGTACAAATCTAGGGTCAGTGACACTGTTTTAAAAATAAAATCACTGTCAAACACAGTCTGTGGGCAAAATCTTTGATTAACAAGCTTATCCACAAAGACATTTACATATATATGAGTTGATATGTGGATGTTTGTGTAGTGTGTTGGACCATATGACCTTGGCGTAGATGACGATGGTAATTAAGTGAGCGATATAGGACCATCATATCCCTCTTGTTTCATTATCAAATCATATACATTTTCAGTTTCACTGCTATGCTTTTGAATATGTATCTGCGTCAAAAATGTGCGTACTGACCAACGTCACCACTCTTGTCCTCAAGGGAGGTTACCTAGGACTGCTAAATAATGCTAACATGGACTATTTTGAAAGGTCGAAAGGTAAGTGTAAATTACGTCTACTATACTTAAGAATCATTCATTCATTGATTTAATATTACTTATTTATTTACTCTCCATTGCGAAACTTTAGACTAATTGCTCTTGAGACTAACTCCAGATTGAATCAGGGGCAATGTAGAATTACTGTGTCCTACCTAAGATAGCTACCACTACATTATACTGGTAGGGATCGAACCCATGGCAGATCCTAATGATTTTAGTTTTGAGTTTATTTAGAAAATATCTTTCTATGGCTCTTTTAGATTTTAAATACAGTCACACTTAAAGATCAAGCATACGACGGCCGAGAAGAGTCAAATAAAAAAAAACGAAAAAAAAAAAAAAAAAAAAGAAGAAAGTACAAGAACGCGTTTGTACGAGAATAAATGCGTTCATACGAGAATAAACTCGTACGTTCGAGACTGGATAAAAAGATTGCGGAAATAATAGATATTTGCAGTTATCAAGTGAAATGTGGTTACCCATAACTAACGTTGAAAGTCATCTTTCACAGAAGGAAAGACGTGATATAACGAAACCCTTCTGTAATTACAAGCGTTATAAAGTCCACTGATTAGCAAACTGTATGGAATCCGATCCGACTATTGTCACAGGGTGAGAAAAATGTGCAGCCAGACCGGGGCTCGAACCCGGGGCCTTTCGCTTACAGGACGAATGCTCTACCGACTGAGCTACCGGGCCGTTTACACATATTCTCCCCAATTGTGAACTAAGTCCGAACTGTGACATACTCCCCCACCATATTGAAATTCGTCCTCGAATTTCCTACGGGTTAAGAGAACAAGGTAAACATGATCTCGAAGTATATATCCAGTCACAGCCCCACGTTGGGCACCAAATGTCACAGGGTGAGAAAAATGTGCAGCCAGACCGGGGCTAACCCCGGGCCTTTCGCTTTCAGGGCGAATGCTCTACCGACTGAGCTACCGGGCCGTTTACACATATTCTCCCCAATTGTGAAGTCCGAACCGTGACATACTCCCCCACCATATTGAAATTCGTCCTCGAATTTCGTACGGGTTAGGTCAGAAACGGAAAGTGTTTACCTGAAACGGCATCCTAACTACAATCTACCGCCTACGACTGTCTACTACTGTTCTACTACGTCGGCAAATATGATGCTTATATATTGTTTGATGGAGACAAAACAACAAGACTCACTTTACTCGCTTCACAATTTATTATTTATTACATTGTATTAAACACCATTGCATGAGTAAACACATAAAATGTTAACCTGTAACACTATGCAGAACCTATATCGTTCACCAAAAGATGTTTTTCGGTGCTCAGAATGAATAACTATTTCTAGCACGTATAATTCGTATAAATTCAGGTCACTATGGAAACCTTTTTCAACCATATCCTGGACAAGTACTAAGAGATCAGAAAACCTATTTTGCGTTGTTTCACAATATGACACTGGAGAAATGTGCGCGTTTTTGTCTATTAGAGACACGTGACACCTGCATGTCATTCTCATTCAGCTCAAAGAAGCACGTGAGTAAAGAAAACCTCTTTAAAGTGTGACATTCTGGCATTTCTACATCCTTTGTGAATATCCTGGAAGTTAGATAGACTCTACTTATTTTTTGCTTGTTTGTTTCTCTCTCAAACGTTGTCTTTTTTATTGAACCATTAAAACGAGATTTATCCATTACTCTGTAAATATATGAGAGATCGAGAAACACCATGCAGCGTTTTCCATGTAGAATAGATTCCAGTTTAGCGGTCCCCATTTGGATTTGGATTAGCTGCCCTTTGAAATAAAAAAGCAGGGATTTGGGACAGCAGTCCCAATTATTACGAGCTGGGGTGTGGGGACACCAGCCTCCCATATATCTTCATGTCATAATATTATATATTGGGGACCGCTATACTGGAAGTTCCCCGAATATGAAATTAAAGTGTTAATTCTCAGTAAGTCTATGAAAGCAAGTTGAGAACATGTAGCTGAAAAATGACATAGGATCAGTAATTTTTGAAGTAATTCATATGAATCTGTTAACCTTAAAAAGATGCAATCGCACTAAAAAGCAATTAAACTAGTGGAAAATTGACGTTGCAGGTGTGCGGACTGAGTAAGGTTTTCTATGCGGAAGACAATGGACAAAAACTGGTGAGCTCGGATGATTACAACCATTATCAATATTTCTCGTGTACGTTATTTTTCAATATTACCCGTTTTGCAAATACGTGTATTTGATTAAGTTTTCAGTTCCCTATTTTCAAGATTTTACTTCACATTAGATTATTTTTAGCTTAAGTCGTCAAATTTATCGAATAACTCAGCCTTCAGAAA
Organism: Saxidomus purpurata; assembly: GCA_022818135.1. Classification (NCBI taxonomy): domain Eukaryota; kingdom Metazoa; phylum Mollusca; class Bivalvia; order Venerida; family Veneridae; genus Saxidomus; species Saxidomus purpurata. The sequence goes on from JAFMSR010000016.1 coordinate 34,606,251, forward strand.
GAGTGCAGTCGTACTTAGTCACATGGATATATCTTCTTGTGTTTATTACTATTACAGCATGGCCTTGTAACGCTACCATACCATGGAATTATTCCCCACGCGCCATTGCTTCACCGTATTTCCCATATGCTTCCGTGAAAGATGTCAGCTGCTATCTGAAAATAGAAGCTCCAGTGGGAAGGCAGATTGATCTGGTGTTCTCAACCTTTTTTACCCAAACCAATTTATGTCGTCATCAAAATGACGGAATCACGATCTATGACGGTTCCTCTGAGAAGAGTTCTGAGTTATCACGGATTTGTACTTCGGAAAACTTCGTAGATCGCCGGTTTCAATCGTCTAATGGGTATCTTTATATCAGATTTGCAACAGGGAGCATACCGATGGCTTTTAAGGCCATTTACGATTTTAGTAAGTACATAGTATCTAAAATGCATCGATTTTATTCATGTTATTGTGATTATTTATAAACAAGATAATTTTTTACCAATTACTTTTATCTGCAGTTGAAGTTGATCCATGCTTGAAGTCCCCATGTCAAAACTTAGGTACGTGTAATTCTCATGATGGGCTGTTCACATGCTCCTGCTTGGTTGGATATACCGGAAGTAAATGTGAAATCGACATTAATGAATGTGCAAGTTCCCCGTGTTTAATGGGCGGTAAATGTAAAGACATGGTTAACAGTTACAAATGTGAATGTCCGAATATGTTAGGAGGGGTGAGTACACTTGTTTCAGTACATTGTACTGACGCATATTTTGATAACACAACTTATAATATAATGAATATTGCAACTACTAGTGCTACCTATCAGCGGGAAACACCGTTATATTTTGTATAGTTTGTACAATGCTATAGAGATTGTACTTAAACATATCTAAGTAAATACAAAAACAATACATTAAGAAAAAAAGTAAAGAAAATGTTATTCAAGCAATCATAGTGTAGGGTTTTGTCACAGTATTCTCCCTCTGGTCGCGGTGAACAGACACTTGTTAAATATTACCACTTAAATGAGCGTGTTTCCGGCAACAACAAAACGCAAAATAATTTAGCTATGATATTGTATATTGTTTTTAATTTTAGGAAACTGAAAAAAGAAATACTTTTCAAATGTGCTAATTAAGTCCCGGCAATTTCAAAGTGGCTCCTGTGAATTACGCGTGGTGGCTTTTGCTTGTTTGCTTCCCCTTGGTATTATGGACAACACGTTTTATATAAATTAGATCTAATTATATATTGAAGTGTTTTATTTTTGCATCATTGTAATTACAAAAAATGTATATGCAACTATGTACCCCTCTGTACACGTGATGTTTCTGTGCGTACATTTTGCAGGAAAGATGTGACAAGTTTGTTGGGCTTTGTTACCTTGACCCCTGTCACAATAGCGGCAAATGTTCTCCGAGAGGAACAGAGCAATATGAATGCGTTTGCCCCTTGGGGTGGACCGGTAGAAATTGTACAACAAATGTACCCAACCCATGCAGCAGTTACCCTTGTTCTAATGGTGCCACTTGCTTGCCGAACTATGCAGAAGGAGCATTCACCTGTGACTGCATTACTGGTATGATAAGAGTATTGTTCACTTGTAACATTTCTATACAGTAAGATATCTTACTTGTTATATTTGTTATGATTTTGGCTTCCTCCGTGTTTATTTTATTGAAATGAATCATAATCATACTGCTACTTTTCCAAAGACATATAGTCTGCTTCAAACAACTAAGAATTTAGTAATTATAACTTAAAATGCTTTATTTAAATGATATTTGTAAATATGCTCTTTACACATGATGTGGATTTTTTGCACACTTGGCGACAAATAAGCAAATAACTGTGAATATATAATATATTTGCAGGGTAACATATCACTTTCCTTTAGCTTAAGACCTGTGTTAGGTCTTTCACTTAAGGAGATCTAAGTTTTGCACAAAAGAATAAAACAATTGATGACAGGAGATGAAATTATAACTGACAGGATGTAAGGTTTGATTTATTCTTACTCGATTGCGAAACAAGTTCTTACAACTTATATTAATCGCTCTCTTTTCTAGGTTTCACTGGCAGCCAATGTGAAACAAACATTGACGAGTGTGCCAGCCGTCCTTGCTACCACAACATTCCGTGTACCGACCTTATCAACGACTACAGGTGTGAATGTCCACCTTTCATGGCAGGGAAACAATGCGGGCTGTTTGTTGGGAGATGTAAAGAAAATCCATGTCTTCACGGGAAGTGTATTCCCACAGGTAGGGACAACTACACTTGCGAATGCGATACTTCCTACACAGGAATACACTGCGATTCACTTTTCATAAACTACTGCGACCAAAATCCTTGCAAACATGGAAAATGTTCTTCTTTCAGCAACGGGCCGTCGTGTGATTGCGACTTTGGTTTTGAGGGTTTCCTTTGCGACCGAAAAGTTAACTTCTGTAAAGGGGTTAACTGTACACATGGAGAATGTGTCAACACAGATGATGACTTTCAATGTGATTGTATACCAGGTTTCAATGGCAGATATTGTAATGAAACTGTCAACCATTGCTTGGATGCTGATTGCAATGGTGGATACTGTATAAACACAATGACGTCACATTTCTGCGTTTGTGCCGGTGGAAAAACCGGACCCAAGTGCGGCTCGAAAAGTAACCAATGTGACGAGTCCGTTTGTAAGAATGGGACATGTATTGACAAAGACGGTTTTTCAGTATGCAGTTGTAACCCCGATTTTACTGGTAATGAGTGCAATTCCCCAATAGATTACTGCATTACTCAGCCATGTGAACACGGAACATGCACAAGCGTTCCCGGCGGTTTCAAATGCAGTTGTGAAGACAATTATACTGGTAAAAAGTGCACTAGTGAAATAGATCACTGCAAGAACAATCAGTGTATATACGGATTCTGTCAAAATTTAGAAAATAGCTTTCAGTGCATTTGTGCAGTTGGTTACCATGGAAACCTTTGCCAGTATAAACCGAGCGAAGCAGAATCGAGCACAACTACTCGGGCAAGATTGACAACTTTCCCTCCGACAACAAGTCCAAAGAGAACCTTTGTAGACATAATGACGTCATCCTCTCCTGGAATAACAAAAAATGGCGTATATGTGTGTACCCAAAAAGAATGCATAAACGGTGTTTGTGAGCCAGATTTTCCCAATGTGTGTCTGTGCCTACAAGGGTTTACAGGAGACAGGTGTGACATTTTTGAGGGATGTTCCAGACACAATCCATGTTATAATGGCACATGCGCAGACACACCAAACGGCTTCAAATGTGTGTGTAACAAGGGATTCCACGGAGAAAAATGCGAGAGAAAAATGCAAGGTATAGGTATTGAGTTTAAGTATTAACTATGCTCGACTTTAAATAAAATACACAAAATTTCAACACATTATGATATTACTTATACATGTATAACGATTATTTTCATCAAATTTAATAAAATTCTTATTTTTTGTCTTAAGAAATATTATTTATCTTTTCAGCAATTTACTCAGTTGACATATATCTACGACTTTTGCTAAACTGTCAGCTTTAAAACTTAATAAGCATAAATGAGACAATTATGTATGTTGTCTTCAAGAAAGTGGTGAAATCATTGACACGGTGAATGCCTATTATCCAGAGAGTTAGATTTCGTAAACTTCACAAGATCGAGTCTGCATATTTTATCAGCCGTTCGTTAATAGTGTTTCCGTTCTAGTAGACCTGAGAACAACACAGTTACAGTCTTTCTGCAAGATATGGCTTCAATAAATGTGCATAAAATGTTTTTTTTTCAGATTTGGATCCGTGTATAGACAATCCTTGCAAAAACGGAGGCAAATGTATTGTTGCTATGCACGACAGAAATTATGTGTTTCACTGCAACTGCCCTGATGGATTCTACGGTTACCATTGCGAATTTAGTGTTTTGTGCGATCTACATCATTGCAAAAATGGTACATGTGTATCATATGGCAATACTGTCAGGTAGGTATCACGCATACATGTGGTAAATTAATAGAGAAGAGCTATCCGACTTCTTAACTTAGTCTGACACGTTCAAAATAAGCCAAAGCATAAAGACTGTGAAAGAACTCGTGCTGGATTTACTCAGTATTTGTATCATATGTCTTCCGAGACTCTATCAGCTTCATATGATATGTTTTTTGGTTTTTGAAGTGGTATATTGGGATATTATTACCCCCTAGACTTATATTTCCATACATCACGTTAAAAAACAAATAACAATTTTATTACCCTTCCCTTTCTTATATATTGAAAGATTCCGTTAATATTTTATTTATCTAACGGCTGAACGTAAGCAGACCTTCAAATCCCCCTCTTACGTTACGATAAGTAGCTAAATGTCACTGCGTGACGTCACAAATCAGCACGGACTTATACATTGACGTACTGTACGTGGTGAACAAGCTCACGTTTAGCATGGGATACAGTAAGGTGTATATTACCGGCTTGCCCGTAAATATCAATATCTATTCACGGATCGTTGACCAATCATAAGACCGCAAATTTCATGGAAGGGTAATAAATATTTATATTGATGACTATAGTCAGCAAAATAGGCATTATATACATCTGACGAGTTTTTAAATTAGCTTTAAATACATCCACATTCCTCCCTTTTAACTCACTCGAGTACGTAGTGCTCGGATCGATTGATGTCCAGCGTCCGTTCGTCGTTCTCATTTCGCTTCGAATGACATCTTCTCCTAAATCATTAGGACACTGTTTATGAAACTTGTCAGCAATATTTCTTGCATGAAGCTCTACAACATTTGTGCAAAAAACTTTCCTCTCAAAAAGCTTAGATATTTAGCATGTATGATTGACTAGTCGACCTGTAACAAGATTGTTCAAATCATGCCCCTTAGGTGAAAATTGAGGGGATCTCAGGAGATCTCTGTTTTTCATAAAGATCTTAAAAACTTAAAAAATTTCTTCTCCGAAACCACATGGCAAAGCGCTTAGATATTTGGCACGTAGCATTAACGAGTAGACCATAGGAATCTCAGACTTCGTGGAAATGTTGATCTTAACCAGTATCTATGTGACCTCTATTGATATTTAGGTCATTGGGTCAAAGGATAGATCTGTTATGCTCAATAACTGGAAAACCAGGCCAATGATTTTCAAACTAGATAGTCAGGTTGTTCTTGACTAAGATTGTTCCAATTATACCCGTAGGTTAAAATTTCTCCCGCCCCTAGGTTACTTCACCGACTGACCTATTTTCTTGTTTTAGCTACAACAATTATAGTTTTGCATGCAAATTTCACTTTTGACCTCTTCTGACTTTGACCTACTGATCTCCTTCATTTTTAAGCTATATCAATTAAATGTGTACCCTGTACACGGTATACCGTTTTGCATGAAGAATTCAACTTCGACGTTGACTAACCTTGACCTACTTACCTTTATGATGTTTTTGAAGCTACATCAATAAAATTTGAAATGTGGATAGTTTTTAATGCAGATTTCAACGTTGACCTTGGTTGACCGTGACCTGAATGGCGGCTTTTCAAGTTAGAGAGATAACATTCAGACTATTTGTGCAGTTTTTCAAACTTATTTCCAGAATACCTATGAGTGACCTTGAGTATGACCTTTTGACCTGCTTTCTTATTTCAAAGTGCAATGAAACTCGTGTGAACGATATAGGGCCATCATGGCCCGCTTGTTCACTAACTATAGACCTTTGTTACCCTTCTATGAAATGTGCGGTCTTCTGATTGTTTAACAATCCGTAAATAGATACTGATATCTACTGGCAAGCCAGACATATACAATTGACATAACCCTGTTACTGTACCCCATGCTAAACGTGAGCTTGTTCGCTGCGTACAGTACGTCAATGTATAAGTCTGTGCTGATTTGTGACGTCACGCAGTGACATTGAGGTATCGTACGGGGATTTAAAGGTCTGCTTACGTTCAACCGTTAAATAAATAAAATATTAACGGAATCTTTCAATATTTAATAAATGGAAGGGTAACAAAATAGTTATTTGTTTTTGACGCGATACATGGGGATATATTACCCGCCTCGGCATAATATTACCCTCGCCTGACAGCTCGGGTAATATAGGTCTAGGCGGGTAATATATCCCCATATACCACTACAAAAAAAACAAATAACATATAATCACTATAATTATGTGACTTTGCCAACCATACAAAGGTACATTATGGACATCTGATAATGTCAACTAGTTTTCATTGTAATTCGTTTATACGTATGTTTGGTCCACATAGCCACGTGCATGTATCTGGGAGAATATATGCAGTTATCTAGTCCAAGGGGCATAACTGTGTGTTTGAATGAACGAGTTTCACGAAATAAATGTCATGCATTTTTTTCTGTTTATGTTTATAATTGTAAATTAGATAGAACTCTAATTTGCACCAAGATTCATCGAAATATTCATAAAACTGCTGAAGTTATAGTTTGCTAGTCAACGAACCAATCAATTAATTTTCAATGCGGCTTCAAACTTCGTTTCTAGTTGTATAATAAAAAAATCACATTATTGTTCATACTTATGTATCTTTTTTTGTAAATAAATGCACATTTTGATAATACTTCGGTACTGCATTCCAAGCACTAAATTATGTTTTTATAAAGGTATGTTTAGTAAGAATATTATTTCTTAACAGGTGTGAGTTACAGCCCCTTACCGGAAGCAGTTACAACATAGCTTCAAGTGTAATGCACCAAAGCGGAACGAAAGGTATGTCATGTTCAAATGTTTGAAATGATCCCCATTTGAATTTTATCCTTCAGTCTTTCTATACTTCATAAACAAAAAACTTATTTCGTGTACGAAATTGTTTAGAAAAGCCAATTGCAGTTTTCTGCACTGACTACATGTAATTGGTTTATTAATGTTTTCTTTGCTTCAAGTAAATCACTTACTTTGTACGTTGGACCTTATATGTATAAAACATCAAATTCCTTTATTCAAAATAATTGTTTTCGAAAATTATCATTGTTATATGTACAATATGTTTATCTAGGTAGTCTGTGAAACGATGCATGTTTAGAAATATGTGGAAAAAATCAAAATCAAAGTGAAAGTAGGACTGTCTAAAACAAATTGCTGGCACTTTGCATACATTTTTTAGTGTTGTATTCAATACTCGGAGTACTTAGATTAGTATATTTGCCATATGATACTAATACATTTTCAGAAATGATACTTTAAGTAAAGAAGTTTGGTGTTTTCTACATAAATGACCCTAGGTACTCAAAGTGCACAACATCATTTCTCAACTAAACTTTCACTACAGAAAGCTTCTACTGTTTCTTCTGAACATGTCGGTGCATGAAATATATGTCTATTTTGCTCATAATGTATAAACATTTGAAGGACAGAGTTCATGTTGGGGACCATTTCAAACACATTATGCTACACGACTGGCTAAGTTTTGCATGATTGTCACGTGTCATAATGATTTACAAAGTGACTGAAAACTGCTTTTCACAAAATGGCATTTTAGGAAGCAGCAGAGAGTGTAGCGTTCAGTTCGCTGTTTACTTGGCTAAGCGTTTCAAAACTTCAAGACACTGTAATATCAAGAGAGAATGCCCTTCCATATCGCACGATCTGTTTTTAACGAAGGCCAAGTAATGGTTAACGCAACCTCAAGCAAAGACGTGATGGTGTCTTTGAATACTTGAGAGACTCTTCTAGTCATTTATTTACAGGGAAGAGCACCGCTGTTACCACTACTTAAAGTCCCAGGATCACATAGACTTTATTTATATAGAGATAGGATAATTTTACCATTTCTAATCACTCTAAAACAATGTTGACATATGCTTTTCTCGATTTCAAGTCGTTAATTCACGAAAAAGAGTTGCCAGAAACCCTTTCTTATTTTTGCACTATATTTCTTACGTGTACATCGATTTAAAAAGCAAAGTTTGAATTTTTTTTTATTTTTTTAAAAATGATTTTGGTACTTTTCCGCCGTTAATTATCTTTCTTGTAAAATAAGAGCTACTTGTAATTGTGATCCTGGAACTTTAAAATGCACTTCGTATCACATGAGGGATTTCGATTTATTGTTTATTTGATGTTAGTTCCATGTATTCAAATTACCTCTACGTTATATATATCCTCACTCCGCTGCGAACAAACCGAGTCCAAAGCGCACTATTTTTCTTGGAGTTTCCAAAGTCAATAGAACAGGTAAGAAGATTCATTTTATAATGTGTTTTCTTTCCAAGTGGGATATGGTTTAGCTAGGATAATATTGTATAATCAGTTACTCGAGTAATTTTATTCAACAACTACTGGGTAATTCTAAAAGAAGAAAACAGAGCAGAAAACATTATGATATGAGCTCTTATTAGCTATTTATGAATCTATGATAAATTTTATCAAACTCGTTGTTTCTTTATTTTTGTACGTGTGTGTGTGTGTGTGTGTGTGTGTGTGTGTGTGTTGTGTGGTTTTTTTGTTGTTGTTTACTTGAGTTTGATCCACAATCTTTGTACACGCGGAAAGATAAAGCTGCAGCTGTATTATTCTTGATACTCGGGTATTAGCTAAATTGCAATTGTGTTATTTCAGGATACACATGTACGAGTAAAATCCAACTGAATGGTCAGGATACGCAGGTATTAGTTAATTGCAACTGAATTATTTATGATAAGCTGGTATTAGTAAATTACACTTGTGTTATTTCAGAATAAACAGGTACGAGTAAAATGCAACTGTTTTATATCAGGATACGCAAATATAAGTTCATTGCAAAAGAAATATTTAAGGATACGCAGGTATTAGTTATTTGCAACTGTACTATTTCAAGATATTAGTTAATTGAAAAATTGTTTTATTTCATGAAACGCAGGTATTAAAGTTAGTTACTTGCAACTGTTTTATTTCAGGATATTAGCTAATTGAGACTGTATTATTTTAGCATACACAGGTATTAGATAATTGCAACTATATTATTTCAGGATACTCAGGTATTAATTAATTGCAAGGCAAATATTTGAGGATACGCAGGTATTAGTTATTTGGAACTGTATGATTTCAGGGTATTAATTATTGGCAATTGTTTTATTTCAGGATACGCAGGTATTAATTAATTGCAACTGCATTATTATAGGATACGCAGGTATAAGTAAATTGCAATTGTATTGTTTTAGGATACAGAGGTACATGTCGTGTGCAACTGCACTTTTATAATTTAGGATATGTGATAAGGAGAAGCTGCGAAATACGTGTGTAACAGCTTTATAGCCCCAATTGTAGGCCTATTGAATAGGACATAGATAGGGGACAAATACATGACAAAAACAATCAGCAGATTGAAATGAATTTTAATTTTCTTTTTGTTTCAACAGGTATGCAGCAAACTTGTATAGTTATCGTACATGTGGCTGTCCAAAAAGGGGCAAAACATCTTACTGTTGTTACATGTATTTTACATCGTAAACTCCAATATGGTGTTGTCATTCCTGTTTATTTATTTACACAACTGCATTTGTGAAGAAGGTAATGTTGCTAGGAACGTTCAACTCTTCGCTGACCATCTGCATGTGACCTACTGGATAATCTTGGTAGGTGAACGATGGTGTGTTCCAGTTAACGAAGGTAAATCGCTGAACGTAACCAGTACCGTTGAATGCAAATTCACGCTCGCTGTACAACATGAACAAATTTCTTCCAAGAAGAGACTTTAGGGCATAATCTGCTTGATACCATTTCACTTCATTACCGAAGGGAATACTGAATCTCACATCTGCACCTGAGATAATTTTGTCTGAAATAACAGTAAAATAGAATATGAACATATATATACAAAAACATACTAAAACATGCTTCTGTGTGTAAATAAATACAAATACAGTTTTCTGGATAAACATTACTCACTACCTACCTACATCAACCTATTTTACCTAAAATAGCGTTATCATGTCATGAATCAACATAAATGTGTATACTACCATCATCATACAAATCTTCAGTCTATTATCGCCTTACCTATGCTCAAAGTTCATTCGTCATATTCTGAAAAAAGCTTTCTTCTCCTTATTCTTCTTCTTATTATTATTTTATTATGTTTAAAAAGTATGAAATCGTTTACTCTTTTTTTTTGAAAGGTCGTTTCAATCTTAAAACAAATACTAGTAAAAGGGAAAAATGATGGTCAATGTCAAAAAAGTCAATGGTTACAAGAAAGAAAGGGGCCATTTATGAATGTCTTACCCAACATAATTTTTTTAACAAGGCTTGCAGCTTAGGCTAGCGCATTATACCAAAACTTTGTTTGTATTTTATGCACTGTTCCCTGCTTGAGGGTACCATATCATAGTTTTTAATATCTTTTTAACTTACATGTACATTGATGGAAGGTAATTATCCCGTACAAAACACTAGAAAAAGAAGGTTTTGAAAGTTTTCAAAAATAAGTGACATGGTTTCCTAAAGCAGGGGAAAAGGTATTCCAAATACCATTAAACCTTTGGATATAAGGGTTATCCCTAGATGTAAGAAAACATTGAAGACAGGTTATACTTTTTATAACATTCAGAGCATAGTTGGAAACCTTTAAATAATATTCAGACTTAGAATCTTAATTTGTCAAGAACTAGTCTCAAGAAGTGCCGATCCATTTGGAAATACTTGAAAGTTTCACAGTATATGTTTACTTTAAATCAGTAAATTACACTTTCAATATATCATTGTTCTATCACCTTTGTGGGTTTCAGTAATTGTGAGTATATATTGTGAACCAAACTTCGCCTAATGGATCAGTAGACTAGCACATTGTGATTTTGTTGGTTTATTTGATTGACATGTATAACTGGGTAATCGTATTGTTGACGATTTGTTTCTGTTGAAATGATATTTTAAACAAATACGCTTTGGTTTTGAAAGCCTTATGATAAACAGATTTGTTACTAGGGATCAATGCCCGTTTCAATAGTATTTCAGTTATTTACTGGCTGACAGCCTTTCTAAACCTTCATTCTCGGGAAGATCCAGCACTAGACTCTAATGCACCGTAAGAACCTGCTAACTTTCTCACATAGAGAGTCAGGTCGATATCAGGATTCGAACCGATGGCACGCTATCAGTGAGGGGTTTAGTGATTTGAATTGCATAAAAATCGGTGTAGATCTTATGTGTTAGCAAAATTTTATATCTTTCAAACAAAATTAAGAAAAGACCTAACTTTACCTGTTTTACTAATCTTTTAAGATCCAGAATAAGGCTTGAACAAGAAATTGCTATAATGCAGAACAAAATAGAATATCATAACTTAAAATGGTCGTTCCTAGGTTTAGATGCGGATGAAGTGCCATCCTGCCATTATTAAAATAAGAAGAACAGATAGAACAAGAAATGATAAAACTAATTCAAGTACATGTACATACGTTATAATTTTTCTCCTATTTTGTGAGTATGCCATGAATACATTAGAATCAGCCTTTTTGTCATCTTTTTCTACTCTCTGTCTACTTTCGTTTTGTGAGAGCAATTAAGATATTTCATGAAAATATTGCATGATAAAGAATGTGAGATCTTCTCGTCTTCTCTTTTTAACTCTCTTCTTGTTTTCATTGATTAATCCATCTCACCTCTACCTTTCTCTCTGTTCATTTTTTATTTAAAAAAACATAGCATACTTCACATAATTATTTTTTAAAATACTGATTGTTTTGTCATAATGTATATATTGTATGTCTAAAAACTAAATGAGAAAAAACACATTCAATAAATAAAGATATAATAATATAAACATGTATGCATTGTTAGTACCAGGAATACCGTGATTCAAATAAACCTTTTTACCAGTTTATTGACACAAAATTTTACCATATAGGTCTGCAGATGTCGTCATGGTCCAGTTCCTTGTTTCCACGAACCAAGTCACTTCAGAGTATTGATCTGAAGCGGTAACATCAGTCCCACCGATAATGACTTTGATGGATTTTACACTGCCGGTTGTGTGCACCTGTAGCCAGTTCCATGTACCGCTGGCGACGTCTTTATCTACCGAATCAAACACTACAGCTATGACATCTCCGCCGACTTGACTAACAACGTTGGGCTACGGTAAATAAGAAGAATTCGATCTTAAACAACATTAAATAACTTACTACAACGTAGATGGCAGGATTTGAACATGTACCGAACGGCAACATCAACTGGCAAAGCAAAGTAAGATCACCTGGGACTACCAGGCCACCACAAAAACCTCAATTTAAGGACCCTTGAAGTACATGCCCTTGTATTAAATAAACATTTTGTATTGATGGATATATCCATGATTGTCAGTTGTAGAAAGAACATTTAATTACACGTAATTAAAAAAAAAAATTTTTTTTTTTAGTTTTTTTTTTTTTTTGGGGGGTTTAAAAAATAAAGTGTTAGGCTTCTTGTCACTGGTGCTGTGTATGGTAGTAGCTTCTCAGATGTTATCGTGTTATATTCCAATTACCAAAACTGTAAAGATATATGTTTTGAACTGATAGATATTCAATATCAGTTTTGAATTTACACGTATGTTAGTTTGTTTTCTTAATTAATTTTTCAGTCATTGCAACAGCACGGCACGACACGGCACGGCACAGCACAGCAGTGCACAGCGCAGTTAGGGTGCATTACGCGAGTGCTCTTTCGGACATTGTAAGCTTTTGCTGATAAGTTTTGTTGTCATTAATTATCTTTGAGCCTACAATTCTAAATTATTACTTGTTTAGTGTGAGTTGTCGTTTCCTGTATTGCACAAATTCTAAAAACAGTGCATTAATAAAAGAACAGCCGCATTGTTTCATTTCAACAAAAAGCACTAGCCTCATAAAATTTGCATCCGATTCTTAGCCTTATTCGCTTGCCACTCTCTATTGCACCATTAAGTGTTTGTTTATTCCCAAACAGTGCTGCGCCATTTTCGTTATGACGATAGACTGCTTTCCAACAAGGATCAACAAGCCAGTCTATATTTTGCCCTGAAAGTTGCCTTGATAAGCTCCAACTGTCTGGTTGATGCAGAAGCCCACTGAAAAATACGAATTTATAAATCGTTGACCTGCAAACTTAAAAATACCTTACATGTGTAGCAGGGTCGGATTTTACGACATTTCATAGTTTGTTAATATTTAACAATAAGACGCTATTTCCCCACTTGCGCCTCGGTTGTCCCCATTTGTAGCCTTGTTGTGTTCTCATCTAGTGTACGGTAGTTGTTTTTAGCACTTGTTTTAGTCACGTGATATGTTACGTAGCCAGGTGAGCTCGCGCTCAGTTTGTCGCAGTGCAAGTTAAGTGTCAAGCAGTACACATGTAGATCTAGATGTAGCTTGACAACCTTTGTATTTCGTACATGGGACAGAGTAGTTTCTGTGCAGTATACATGTAGTTGGTAGTAGATTTATTTGTTAGAAGATATTAAATGATGGCTGAAAGATTACATGATTTACTTAGCAAATCTTTATTTGCACGGGTCATTTGTATTTCCCTCGCGTTTGACATGTATTTAAAATGGCGGTCTTTGGTTCTTCTAACGTTAACTTTGCATGTTCTAACCATATGCATTTGTTCGCAGCAAGCAGCACAGTGAGAGATTGACATGTATGTACAGAGTATGGGATTAACTCCACAAGTTCAGTAAGTATTGCAGAAATGAGATAAGATGAAGCTATGTTATGTTACTATTTTTAGAAGGTTTAATCAGCTGTTTTTAGTGTACATGTATAAGTAAACAGATTAGATGGAACCAGTACCTATTGTTTTATGATGGATAGTAAACTGTGATAAATAAATGAATTGAGGTCTGTCTGCAGATATACTTTATTAATAACGTATTTGTTATAATAAAGGTTCACATGTATGTTACATGTATATTATCTTGTTTTGTTAAAACTGTATTTTCAGACCCATTTATCTCTGATAGTCAGATGGATTTACTGATTACCATGTTGATGTATTCAACCGAATAAAATGAATAAATATCGAACGAGAACATTTCTTGAGTACATTATTTACTAAAAAGTACCAGGGATTACAAATGGAGCCCCCAGTGTTTGGTTGATTCATCATCACCAGTGTTTGGTTGATTCATCATCACCAGTGTTTGGTTGATTTCGTCATCACCAGTGTTTGGTTGATTCATCATCACCAGTGTTTTGGTTACAGTTTCATCAGAAATCTGGTAGACCAGGAGTTTGGTAATTTAAAAACAGTGAAACAAAAAATGTTTACTGGTATTTTAGTAGAAATTTCTACATCAGTCAGTATATAACATTAACTGAGTTCAGTTTTAAATATTATACACCAGTGGTTCACTAGTGCAACGAGGGAGTATAACGCAATTATACATACTGAAGAACCGTGAAAGGATCGGAGGAGAATAGAAACAGTTTAACAATCGCATTGTGCTAAAGAACCTAATTCAATTAGTTACTTCAACTTAAATGAACAGTGACAATTTATATAGTATTATGTATAACAGTATTTTTGCTGCTGTTGTACAGTTACTTTAACTGTATTAACTGGGTACCATACTGGATATATATTTTTAAGTGATTCTATCCAGATATTCATAATACGTTGTTGTAGCATTTCTTTTGTGCACATTTTAGCAGGTTTTCAGGTACTGGTTGCTTGACAATAGATTACAGCAGTAAAGATTTGTGGTGTAACAGTAATATTGTCATTGTGTTATTTTTTGGAACGACATTGTACTGTATGGAAGATTTTTGGAACGATAGAGAGTAAGTCACAGCACTTTTCACTATTAACTGGTGTAGGGATTTATTGCATGAATCACTAATTCAGCTTTCTGTCTCTGCGGAAGAGGTAAGACTGTCATATTTCAAAAATACTGTAATTACAGTCAAAATATTGCTTGGCTCTACATTTCAGCCATTATATGTATTGCTAGAGCAGGTAACAGAGTAAATACGGTAGTGCAAGAAATAGTTGACCTAGTTTCTGGATATTAAGATCAGTTGGAAGGTGTGTCTCATTTCTTGATAGGTTCCTGTGGTATTTGGTTTATTACATTTTAGACATTGGTCATAAGTGGCAGTAAGTGCACATGTACTTAACCATTAATAAAAAGATGGTAATTTTATTTCAGATGCATTAATTTTAATTAGTGTATTGATGAATATTATTATTCTGGGTAGATAACAACCCTCTTTTTCAGCAAAATTTCACAGGTTGAAAGAAAACAGATTGCAGTTGACAGCATACAGTTGACAGCATACAGTTAACAGCACACAGTTAACAGATAAAGTCAAGTCTCAGGTATTTTTCAGGGGACCAGAGAGTATAAACCTCAGCAGCATACTTGTATGATTATACACATTGTGTATGTCCATCATCTCTGCAGTTAAGTGCAAATACAAATTATTGTGACATTGTCCATAATTGAGACCATGATCTGTATGTCGGGGTGTTTGAAATAAAATATTTCATTCATCACTTATAAAATATATTGTGAACTTTGTCTGTTATTGTGACCAGGCTATGTCTGTAAAGTGTGAATAATATATAGTGAAGCAGATGAAATCAAAGAAATTGTTGGAGACGGTAGTGAAAGTGAAAGTATTCTCCACACTGGAGATGAAAATACAGCAAAGAAGAAATACACAGAGACTAAATGTAAAAGTCCATCAGTTACAGACACTGGAACTCAAGCAAGTAAAGGACAGACAGAGGTTAAGAAAAAGAAAGAGACTCCTATACCAAAGTTGAGAAGATCTCAGAGAGAATCTAAAAAACCTACCAGGTTTACAGACTACCACATGTATCAGCTTACCAATAGACCAGTAGACAGTAGACTTGAAGCATTGGATAAACTGATAAATTCTGGTATACTCGATTCACTAAATGCAGATATTACACATAGAATCTTAGAGGCGGTGATGAAGTAATGACATTTGATACAAGGATTTTATCAAGTTTTAACAGTTTTTATTACAATACCTACGACGGATTCTGGGAAAAGTGAAGATCATTATGAAAGTATATCATTCACTTTGAATCAGATATTGAAGTGATAATCACTGTATATACAACCAGTATTTGATGAGAATTTGAATATGAAACAGCTGTTCTCGTGAAAATGCAACATGTTCATAGTATGATGAAACATGTAAATGTACCGTTATGTTCTACAGACAATTTGAGGAAGTAAATTGTGCAAAGGTGAGCTTTATATAGTAAGCTATGTAAAAAGGTGAAACTTTTCACAGATGAGATATCTGTAATGGAGATAGAACAGTGTTTCAGTAGCAATGTTATATATTTTAGATAATTGTGAATTTGAATAATAGTACTTATGTTTATAAGGTTTTAAAGAGTAGTGTTTTTGTCCTTTGTTGGATAAAAGTTTTTTTTATAGTTTATGATATATTACAATTGTAGGGACACAATTTTCAGGACCAGGGAGTGTTAGCAGCAATTGATCTTTTGTTTTTCAGGACATTTATAGAACCTTGTTTCACAGACATAAAGTGGACCTGAAGTTACAGTTTTAGTGTACTTTTTCAGTTTGTTCTTTACAAACCGAGAACATCAGCTGTATACATATGTTGATGATAGATAGTGATGGATGAGATTAATATTACTTGTTATCCACAAGTAAATTGAATGTATTAATGCTATTTGTATTAATAGAAAAGTTATTTTGTAGATATTGAATGAATGACGAGACGTCATTTTCTGGACCAGGGAGTGTGTAGCAGGGTCGGATTTTACGACATTTCATAGTTTGTTAATATTTAACAATAAGACGCTATTTCCCCACTTGCTGCCTCCGGTTGTCCCCATTTGTAGCCTTGTTGTGTTCTCATCTAGTGTACGGTAGTTGTTTTTAGCACTTGTTTTAGTCACGTGATATGTTACGTAGCCAGGTGAGCTCGCGCTCAGTTTGTCGCAGTGCAAGTTAATGTGTCAAGCAGTACACATGTAGATCTAGATGTAGCTTGACAACCTTTGTATTTCGTACATGGGACAGAGTAGTTTCGTGCAGTATACATGTAGTTGGTAAGTAGATTTATTTGTTAGAAGATATTAAATGATGGCTGAAATGATTACATGATTTACTTAGCAATATCTTTATTTGCACGGGTCATTTGTATTTCCCTCGCGTTTGACATGTATTTAAAATGGCGGTCTTTGGTTCTTCTAACGTTAACTTTGCATGTTCTAACCATAGCATTTGTTCGCAGCAATGCAGCACAGTGAGAGATTGACAGTAGTACAGAGTATGGGATTAACTCCACAAGTTCAGTAAGTATTGCAGAAATGAGATAAGATGAATGCTATGTTATGTTACTATTTTTAGAAGGTTTAATCAGCGTTTTTAGTGTACATGTATAAGTAAACAGATTAGATGGAACCAGTACCTATTGTTTTATGATGGATAGTAAACTGTGATAAATAAAGAATTGAGGTCTGTCTGCAGATATACTTATTAATAACGTATTTGTTATAATAAAGGTTCACATGTATGTTACATGTATATTATCTTGTTTTGTTAAAACTGTATTTTCAGACCCATTTATCTCTGATAGTCAGATGGATTTACTGATTACCATGTTGATGTATTCAACCGAATAAAATGAATAAATATCGAACGAGAACATTTCTTGAGTACATTATTTACTAAAAAGTACCAGGGATTACACATGTTTTATTTGATAGCATCTAAACATAAATTATTAAAACTGATGCATATTCATACTGTAATAATTTTAATTTCGCAAAAGAGATTTCTTTAATTATAAATAATAAAAATAGAGGGAAATTAATCTTTCGAAAAATGTATAATTAGCTAAGTTGGGTATTAGCGCGAAAATATCGAAAATTAAATCATCGATAATTATTTCCAATTTATAGCAGAAAAAAGGTCGACACTGCTTGCAATACTTGTTTTCCCCGACAGGATTTAAGTCCTCTGGTTAGAAAAAGTTTGACCATCACATTCTCTCAAGTATTCTTTAGTATTTTGAGTATTCTCACATTTTGAGTATCCTCAAGAATTGTGAGTATTCTCAAAATGACAAGGTCCAAATGTTTTCTTTGTCGGATAATTTGATAATTCACAGGCCTCTGTGACATTTTGTCTGTTATTAGTATACAAATGTAGCTAACTATGTCTTGTACTTTACATCTAAAATTATATTTTATAATGCATGATTGCTATTAAACAATGCACCTCTTTGTTATAATGGTAAAACCTTGTTCCCGAAAAATGCTGATTTACTACAAAAAAATCGATTCTGTTTTTCGCCATATACACGTGATGTTTTTATTGAATGACATAAATGATTTACTTTAATTTGTTCGGAACAATATATAGCTAACCAACAGTTTACGAAGTTCTCCTCTGCATTTACCAATAATACGGTTAATTTCAAACGTTATTTACAGTGTTGACGCATGACGGTTCATTTAGAAATAGATAAGATTCTTGGTTACAAACTCAAAATGGTGTTTCACTATTTTCGCTATGCCAGCAGACATTGATATAGTATAAGATAGTTTAAAACACTGTACATTTATACATTAAATTTTGTTGTTTTTTCATATCACTCTGATCTTTTTGGAGTGTTACCATTCGCGGTTAGTTTTCAAATCAACCGATCTGCGTTTAATCTTTACTAGATACCTTTACTCTGTCTTTGAAACCAGTGTAAGTCATAGACAGCCTGCACATGCAGCCCGATCACAATATGTACTGATGGCGCCAGAAAAAAACAATGATAGTATCCGAAGTGAACGATAGACAAGTCCATTTTAAATTCATTAGGACCATTGTTCAATAAAGAGCACAATGCATTACTCTGTTGATGAACGACCTACTTGAATAAAAACTTTGCCTTGGTGAACATGTTACGGGTTGCTTCGCTTTATGCCTCGAACGAGGATTGTGGACCCAAAAAGCACATATACACACAAACAAAATTGGTGAATATTTCTTAATGATGAGTTACTCATTGCAAACATTATCCTACCTTCCTTCTATGATTGATCCGTCGAAGGACCACAGATTGAGTAATCTAGTTTCATCAGGATAAAAGGCCATTCCGTTGTACCTATCCAAAAATTCGTATACCGACAGTCCTGAAACAAATATGTATATAAGTAAAACAGCATTTTCATTCATCATTCTCCATTATTTAAAAATCGCTGTGAACTCGTGAACGGGAATCCGATATAAGGCAAACGATTCCAAATAACTGAATAATGTTGTTATCATATAAACTATGGTCTGTTGGTCAATATTTCTGAAACAAGCTTCCACTGGACTATCTTGATTTGTTTACAACCTTTATATACAAATAAAAATGGACAGGTGAAGAATTTTTTTTTTTGACCAAAAAATAAAGGAAAATAGGAAATGAAAATGTAAAAAGTGTTTGAGTTGAAAATTAAACGCTCTTTAATGTATTTCATATTAAAACTTACCTTCTACTCCATCACCTGTTACTTCGACCAGCTCTAAAGGCCTGAACGTGTTATCAAAACCCGCTCTCACATGAGCCCCATCTTGAATCCGTCGAATCAGCCTACTTTCATCATTGACATTAATAGGGGCTTTTCTTAGAGAAGAAATAAAAAAGAGAATGTTCAAGCTGTTTCTTAAAATCAGAAATGTTTAAAAGCCAAGCTATTTCCATAAACAGTATTTTAGTTGAACCAGATAACTCCACTATCATCTGATTTCACTGAGCCGTCATGAACTTTACAGGTTCCTTATAGGATTAATTGTACATGAGATAGAAACACCAATATCTCACAATGCTTGCGGTGGAATTAAATATTTGTTACACTGTTAGTGAGCGATTTTATTACACAAATATAGAGGATATTTCATATTTGTTTGATTCAGTGAAATATCAAATTTATTTCACAAGTGAACCCCGAAAACTAAAAATGACAGTATTTTTGGTGTTCACGAGTAAAATAAAATTGGTATTTCACTGAAGCAAGCAAATTTTCTTTTTATTTATCTTGACAAAATAATCAGGAAAATTTGGAATTATAGTACATGCATTTTCATTCCCCATGGAGAACCCCATAATAAGAACCGCATACAAGTTTATTTCCGATAAAAGTATTTAAAATGTCATATCTATCTCTATCATCCAATGAAACTGAAACATCAATTTATAAGCTATAAATTGAAACAATTGTTTAATAAACAAGTCTGCGCTTCGTCACGCCATGAATCGCGGAGTAATACTCAATCAGCAAAAACGGTGAAAACAAAATAGCGATCCGCTGTTTCATAACTGTGGATTATCACTTTTATTTCACTGAGATTACTCTATAATTCTCAGGAAAACATAAAATAAACAAGTGACAGGAAATTGTCACAAAACCAGGTTTTCATTTTCCAGTCTGCTGGCCGAGCGCAAATGTGTTTTTAAAGTCAGTAGATATACATAATGTGAAAAAGAAACAAAGGTCTTCTTCTATATATTACATGTGTAAAAAAAGCAAAGGGCCATAATTCAGGCAAAATTGATCCAAACACAAAACCCAGACAATATGCCCAAGGGCACTTGATAACAATACTTCTGTGAGAGTTTGGTTGAAATCCCTTGAGAAATGTAAGAGGAGTTGTGCACAGAAGGAATTGTTTACACCGGCCCACCACCGACGTACCTCAATCTAATCACCAGGATTTTGTTTTCAGAAAACCTGGTTAGTAAGTATTTTTTTCCATATCAAGGAAATATAGAGGATAATTGTTTGCTTCTGTGTAATATGGAATACGACGTCACAATGTCATAAACGACTGGATGTCTTTGACGTTGCATTTGCTGAAATCATTCAATGTACTGACTGGAAACCAAATGTGAAAAAACTGTGAAGTGTGCACGTGACAGTATTCTTCTATATATAGCATATGTGGAAAAAAAGCAAAGGACCATAATTCAGGCAAATATTATTAAAAAAAAAAAAGGAAGAAAATTTTTAAAAAAATTGCTCTGTGTGGGGTTTGAACCGCTGGTCTCATGAGAAATTTTGTCATCTTACTGTAACAGAATACTCCAAAGTATACAGGACTGGTAATCTATTCTAAAAATAGACAGTAATAACAGAGTATTCTCCCTTTTATAATAACAGAGTATTCTCCCTTTTATATATACTTAAATAAGGAGACACAAAATTGCTAACGGACGGACGGACGACCAGGGGCATAACATTATATATTCAAAATTCTTTAGTTCACAATTATAGTTCTGTGAAAGTTTGGTTGAAATCCCTTGAGAAATGTAGGAGTTGCACACAGAAGAGTATTTCTCTATATATATTACATTATGTGGAAAAAAACAAAGGCCCATAATTCTGTCAAAAATGATCAAATCACAAAACCCCGACAATATGCGCCAGGGCACTTGGTGACAATAATTCTGTGAAAGTTTGGTTGAAATCCCTTGAGAAGTGTAGAAGGAGTTGCGCACAGAAGAATTACATATGTGAAAAAAAAAAAAGGCCCATAATTCTGTCAAAAATGACCAAATCACAAAACCCCGACAATATGCGCCAGGGCACTTCATGACAATACTTCTGTGAAAGTTTGGTTGAAATCCGTTGAGAAATGTAGGAGGAGTTGCGCACAGAAGAAATTGTTTACGCATATTCATGCTCAATACTTAATATTTGAATCAAGAAGTGTTTCCAGCCAAACTATCTTTAACCTTCAATGATGTTTGATACCAAAAACAACGTATTTACTGCAAAGTACATATTTCTTTTTACAAATGTGACGAGGTTTAAGACAAAAGGGTCCATTCCTAGTTCAAATTCAACTCTGGTCTCCCTTACAACTAACCGCCTATTGGGATATAACACAAATTTATATACATGTATATCAAAGTTACAAAAATAAATATAAACAAGAATTTAATATAGTATGATAATGTTTTATGTTCTCATGACCCATTATGGATATAGTCATATAAAACCTAGGTTGAAAATTTTCTTTTAAATCTTGAATTGTTACCGGGAAGTACAGTTTAAAACTGGCTTCTAAAACTTTGCGATAGCCATGGATTATTTGCCTGTTTAAATTACTGCTGCAGAAACACGAGTGAATGTTTCTGTATTTCCTTATATTGACCTGGGTGGTCTTTTTGTCGTACTTTTGCTTTTTTTGCATGCTGTAAACAGTCAGAGATATACGTTACATATCATTGGAAGTAAAGTTCTTTCAACTATAATTCAAAATAGGCATACTTATTCATAAACAACCTATTTACAGCATCTCTCTCTTGGTGACTTATGGAAAATTACAAAGATATGCGATAAGTAGGAAAACCTACTTTCGTCTTTGAAAAGGCAACATATAATTTATGAATTATAACTCAAATTTTCAACACAATATGGTCACATTCAATGCAGTATGTCATATTTTTCCTTCTGAGAAGACGCCCATGGTTACATTTCCAGATTTAAAAGAAAATTTGATTTGGTCTTAGTAATGGACCTTTAAACGATCGAATCTCTTACCTTGTGTACCACTTCATTTCCAGCATTATATCGCTGTTTACTCTTACTTTGTTGACGGGGTCATTTATAAAAAACTGGGTAATATGGCAGTTGCCAGATGTTGAGAAGACAACGTAGAGGTTATATGTGTTTGCTGATGGAAAAGCCAAGAACAACGCTTGTCCATTAGCGCACTGAAATAACATTTAAATTTTTTTCAAACACGATCCGCAATTCTAACACTATTGTTCTCTTACATATGCAAACAAGGCTTTCGAAATTCCCTTCGTTATGAACGAAGTTTCGAGATGTATATAAATCGTAGTAAAATTTACTGCACTGACGGGAACCGTGAATGAGCCTGCGGTCCAATACAAGTTACTATTTTAATATAGGGTATAATTAGTTGACATTCTGTTAACCAAACAAAAATGAATAAATCAAGAAATTCGACAGAAAACTGTTACAACTATACTCTTTTACCGTGTACATTTTCTACATTGCGTATGATACTGTTGTTTACACGGTGACGTCATTTAGTCAGAGAAACTTTGACGTTCTCTTGAATACACGTTTTCTCACTTACCGGACAGAAAAATCTCTATTTTTAGCAGTGACGGAAATATCATTTCCTATCCATCTATATCAGTTTTGAAGTAAAATTCGGGAAAAAGTTGATTTTCATTTTTTCATCCCCATCCTGTATTTACACTTATTTTTTCTTACTTGTGAGAAAATGCGATTCAAACGGTGAGAAAATAAATCTACCATGTCTACCGTAAGATGGGGAATTTAATTCTGATAAAGAAAATTAAAACTTTAAATACCTGATTTTCAGTATAAAATGCATTTTTATACAGAAACAATACATGCAGTACATAAATTGACCGACATAGACCAAAAGGTGTATCCAGAATGAAATGGGTTAAGTCTAAAGCTTCATTAAAGATATTTCAGCAGGCGTTAAATAATCCATCCATAAACACTAGGTTACATTTATTTGACAGTATGATCAAACCAACTTTAACATATGAAGTAGAAATATGGGGACAATTCAATACAGTTTCAAAAAGTGTAACAGTAGTACTGACTCAATTGGATCAGTGTTTAAAGATAACATTTCCGACAGAATATACTATCAGGGGTTTGAAAGAATAGCTCAAAAACAGCAGACCTCTATATAAAATAAACGTTACTAGTAGTGTGTACCTCCATTTGGTCGTCTTCACTATAAGAGACAGTGACTTTCTGCACATTGACAACCCCGAAAAAAAAAGTCCAAACTTTGACCTCTGCCCCAGACCTCAGAAGCTGTAGAAGAGCCTCACGTGAACCGTCTATAAATTCTCCGTTTGATCCGTGGTGATAGGTCATGCTCCATGCGTTCTCTGAGTTACATTGTTCAGGGCTTACATCTTAAACGAAAAACAAAAGGTTGTATGCTGAGACTTCAATAAGAGACTGAACTCAGATATATTCAACTTAATTACTCTTCTTTTATCGCTTATTAGTATTTTATGCTCTCGCTATGATAATGGCGGAAGGGCATAAAGTATTACCCTTGTCCACGTGTGCGTTGGTGTATGCATCCGTGCATTGTATAACAAAGTTATACATGATGGTATTTCGAAATAAGTTAAAGCAAGTGTTCGCCGTAACAAGAAAATATTGCATGCGCAAAAACCACGCCCCTAGATCAAAGGTCAAGGCCACAGCAAATGATTGTTTGTAAATATTTTCCGGTCAAAACTTTTGTTATACATGGTGATAGTTCGGAATAATTTGACATAAGTGTTATCCATAGCAAGATAATGTGTCATGCACAAGAACAGCACACCTACATCAAAGGTCAATGTCACAGCAAATGATAGTATTTCGAAATAATTTGGCATAAGTTAACCATAACAAGACCATATGCCATGTGCAAGAACCACACTCCAAGCCCAAAGGTCAGGGTCACAGCATGATTTTTTGGCTTAGTAAACATGCTACATGTCATACACCGTAGACAATGTAACTGTAAACTGTGCTGATAACAACTGTGAAACTGCGCTTTTGAAAAGTAGTGCGAGATAGACCAGATCAAACTGCTGTTTGAATGTAGCATACGATAAGACAATATTACACAATCTTCAAACGATTGCAGAAAATTTCATAGCTTACGGGCACAATTACACATACTTTTCACGGACTCTTGTTTTAGAAATTATTGCGCTGTAAAAGTCAACTTACGCTGATTACAGAAGATAATCATATGCATATCACGAAAAAGTAAGGATATTTACGAAACGTATGGAGCTCGATTTAAGAGTTTGTATTTTGATTTTCAAACTTATGATGTTATTTCACTGAAAACATTCTTATTTACGAACGATTACATATATATATTCACCTAATGAAAATCCTTTCCAAACGATAGAATTTACATACATTTCCGACTGTGATGTCACGAAATAAAGATATTGAAATACACCCACAGCGCTTTGATTTTGCCCAGGTAGGTAAAAAAAGTAGGTAGGTTGGTATGTAGGTGGGTAGACTGATTAAACACGACAAATATAGCGCAAAAAACACGACGTATTAAACGCCGCAAATTTGCAAACTCGACGAAAAGATTAGTCGTTGTCGTGTTTGCGACTTTTGTCGTTTCCGCCCCTACAATTGAATTGAGTTTATGTCGGTTAATGTATGAATGCAGTATGAACAATTAAGAATATTGCAATTTTTTGTTTTATTTATGACATTTAATTTGTAAAAGTGTATTATTTCTTAATGCACCATGCATGAGATGATTCTTAAAGTGACATTATGCGCATCTTACTGCACATAGTGTATTTTTGGTGACAGTTTTATAAAAGCAAATTTGGTTGCTGTGCATTGAAATATGTTAAATTAATGATAATGCCGCATTTGCATTTGGAGTTGGTGCTTTAGAAATAAAAAAATCGGACTGATAAAATGATAGTTGATTGTGTCGTTGTTGTTGTTGGTAGAGATTTCGGCAGTGGAAGGGAAGCAGCTCCTGCATGCAGTTGGTTTTTTTTTCTAAACGACTCTCCGAGTCAAAATAAGAAAATCAATATTTGGAAAGTTATTATTTCCTACTGGTAGCGGGAAGAGTTTGGTGTATTGGGTTAAAAGCTATTATTTCCGCTACCCTTTTGTACACACACCTATTTCAGCTAGATTTTTACTTTAAAAAAATGCGCATAACTCCACTTTAATTATTAATTTTGCAAGAAACACCTTATTATTCCCGCTGTTATTTATAGAAGACCGCATTGTAAATATGATATTATTATGGTTTTCTGTAAATATATCTTCACGTGTTTCCTTCTTACAATAAAAAAGATAATAATAATAATAATAATTATTATTATTATTATTATTATTATTATTATTATTATTATTATTAAATTAATATTATTATCATAACAAGTCGAAAACACGACATGGCACAAATCAGCCACCATATTAGATTGTGATGTAACGTCCGATGTTGCGGTTTCTTGCAATTTCTAGCGTCTAGGACACACGTAGTTCTACATTTTTATGCGTGTCACGTGTAACAAACATACTTAGTCCGCGTGGTTTCTGCTTATAAGAGAAAAATACGTTATGTTAAATGTCACCGAAAGTTGCCATTAAAACCTAAAACATTTCCAATGGCTTCCTGAAGCAGTCATTAATTAAGCTAATGTGACGAAGAAAGCGTCGCATCAGATATAGTGTGGTATTTTCATTTTTGAAAGAAAATCAACGACATTTATTAGTTTAAGTATAGTTATGCGTTTTAAATGACTATTAATAAAACAATTTTATGTTCCTCATGTAATTATCTGCAACAAATGCACACCTTCGAAAAATGAATTCCGAAAAGCACTACGCTAATCTCTGACAACAAACTACTTCTTCTTAAGCTTAAACTTCGGCAAAAGCCTCGCAATATAAACATGAAAATGGATTTAAAACCATTGAAAAAAGCATTGAACTGCAAAACTTAGATAAAATTCGTACAAATACGCAATATCACGCATGTTTGTAATGCACAGGTCGTGATTACTATAAAACTAGATGGGTGTTCAGTAGAACACTTGTGTCGCCCTCTTACGCTTTGTCAGAATAACCAATAATTTGGTGACAAAATCTAAATACAAAAAGGGGCATAACTCTGTCAAATATGACCTTGACCAACAATATTTGGCGGCATCATGACGCTTATGTCATAAGCAATACAATTTGAAAGTTTGATGAAGAAATCTTAAGGAATGGCAGTTATAGCCAACATTAAGTTTTCGTGACAAAATCTAAGTACAAAAAGGGGCATTACTCTGTCAAATATGACCTTGACCTACAAAATTTGGCGGCATCACAACCCTTTTGACATAAGCAATACAATTTGAAAGTTTGATAAAAAAATCTTAAGAAATGGCAAAGTTATAGTAAAAATCTAAGTATAAAAAGGGGCATTACTCTGTCAAATATGACCTTGACCTACAAAATTTGGCAGCATCACAACCCTTATGTCATAAGCAATGCAATTTGAAAGTTAGATGAAGAAATCTTAAGAAATGGCAAAGTTATAGCCAACGTTAAGTTTTCGTGACAAAATCCAAGTACAAAAAGGGGCATAACTCTGTCAAATACGACCTTGACCTACAAAATTTGGCAGCATCACAACCCTTATGTCATAAGCAATGCAATTTGAAAGTTGTGAAGAAATCTTAAGAAATGGCAAAGTTTGCCACGTTAAGTTTCGGACAAAACCAAGTACAAAAAGGGGCAAACCGTCAAAATGACCTTGACCTACTAAATTTGGCGGCGTCATGACCCTTTTGTCATAAGCAATACAATTGTAAAGTTTGATGAAGAAATCTTAAGAAATGGCAAAGTTATAGCCAACGTTAAGTTTGTGTGACGGACGGACGGAAGACCGACGGACGGACGGACGGACGGACAAAGCGATCCCTATGTATCGCCTTTTCTCCGAAAGGGCGACACAAAAAGACTCCAGCGGTATCACGTGGTCGATAAGATCCAGAGATTCAGTGTCTGGATGACAAATAAAGTTGCCAACTATATTCTAAACGAAATTTGTCCCATTATTAACCAGCAATGGCACATCAATAACCTTTTTTCTAAACTATAATCTAAGATATTCTATCGAATTAACATACCAGTGTCGTTTTGACATTTATACTGGTCTGTGTCTACGTCGTACAGCTGGCACGTTAATCCTTCTTCACACGCTTCTGATGAGGTAAGCGAAGGGTCACACCAACAGCCTTCAGCTTGTGGCTCTGCAAAACAGAGAGTTTTGATATTTACAAATGCCAATACACTCGGATATTTAGTCATGCTCGGTTTTCTCCAACACCATCGGTAAGAATGTTCGGTTCCGAGAGTAAGCAATGGCGCGTTATGTATCCGGCGACCATTTACCGAATTTCGTTTTGACCTAGAGTTTATTCAGACAAACATTAAGACCAATTTCCAAAATGACTGGGTGTCAAACTTTATGAAATAATCGTGCAATTATCAAATTTTAATTAAGAATTTATTTTAATTCTAATTTGATGAAATAAAATCGAATATAAACATCTTTTTACCTGCACAGATTGTATGAGTCTTCCCAGACTTTCCGTTTCCATTGCCCTTTGGTAAGGTCATGCAAACAAATCCATTAGCAACATCGCACTTCCCTTTGTCCTGTGTAAGAAAATAAGTTAATTTGTCTAAATAAATGATGAATCTGAACAACGTATTTTGATAACCAGCTTTGGAATGGTTCCATACGGATCTTTAACCATTCTTACTGTATTGACAGACTGCACCAGTACGCGAACACTAACTTTGGGATATTTGTGCGAAAGCTAATCTTAAAACCAAAACATCATCCATGTAAACACTGATTACTTCGATACAGGTTACTGCAAACGTCTGCAGAGGTCATTGCTGAAAGTGAATAAATGTTTTGTTAAATAGGATTAGAGTGCAGGTACCGGTATATAAAAAGATTCGTCTTTAAAAGCAAAAATAATGCAGAAAAAATCAAAATGCCTTTTCGCAAAAATATTTGTCTTTTAGAATTTTATAATAATCAATGCAGATATGATTCAAAATAATGTTATACAAAATATTTGCCTTTATTGCTTTACGGTTAAAATAATGCAGAAATAAATCAAAATACTGTTATGAAAGAAAATGTCATTTAGAATTTTAGATTATCAAATCGCAAACAAATATGACTGTGGTTTTAGATTTTCAAGTATGAAGATTTATTCGTGTTTCAGTATTCAAATGCTAAGGTAACTCTGTCAAAGTTTTTAAAATACCGTAATGCAAACATATTTGCCATTTAGTATTTTAAAGTACAAAAATGAAAAACAAAATATTTGTATGTGGGTATAAAAATGACAAAATGCTTGAAATATACATGTGTATAAAAATTATCCTTTCATTTGATTTATAAATATCTGAAATACATTCAGCCGTTCTAGGGACATTCAGAATTACCTAGGCGCAATATATTTTTTACAGAGTATATATGAATGATTCAAGCACTTTAATTTATTTTTGCCAACATATTACAAACATTTTCAAATTTAATCAGTTTAAAATATTGACTCTTTTTTCCATTTACGTAACATATCTAGTCATACGTTTCTTGCAGTACTCATAAACTTGATTGATACATTTTTATTAAAAAGTATATACATGTAGTAATTTGGACATAATTAATTAAGATATAACTAAATACTGTCTCATGTAATATATTCATCAATTTGTTCATATGTAGTGTGTATTTGTATACATCTGTAATTGTTATAATGTTCTTCAGTAACGGAGGAAAAAAAAGAACATGCAGTATTTTATATAGATTGTAGAGTTGGTAACGATAGCGCAATGTACGTCATCCTTATGCTATCCGCCACAGAAATGTCAAAACAACTGTGTTAAAATTTCAATTTTTGTTAGTATTTCCAATTACCATTATGCAAAACTATATGTGTTTTAGTATACAGATGTACCAAACTGTTTGGATATCAGCGCTTGAGCATGTTAAAGTATAAAAATGCTTGTCAGTATTTTAAATATCTGTGCTTTTGCTTTAAAGATGCAATATAACAGAAAGAGGGATGTCAAATTTAACAAAAGACAATACATAATAAATTATATTAAAATATGTCATGTAAACATGATAATTGGCAAGCAATAGTTTCTAAAAATAAAAAAGACATTGGTACTCTTTCTGTGAATTTGCTAAAAATAGTCAAAAGTTTAATTACATGCTTCAGCCATATGGAAATACTTGCTGAAAAAAAATGATACTAGTCCCAGAGCCCAGGACGATTTATCACACTTTTGAGCACAAGAACAGTTTTCATATGTATCAATCCTACATTGTATGTAGTTTCAGGAACCAGACAACTTAATTGTCACACCGGGGCCAATGGGAATAGAAGATCGCTTTATTTCAATACCTGTCACAGATACACATTCAGACACATCTAAGTTAAACTCAAGAAAATACACAGATAAAATATAGAAAAAATCGTAATTTCTGTCTTTTTTTCCCATCTAGATCGTTTTTCATTTCGATGCATTTTTAACATGATCATTGTAATCCTGCTATTCAAGAGACATTATAATGTAACGAAATAATCAAGCAATGTTTAAAAATGATATTCCAGTAGGCGATGGGATAATCAACCCGGTAACGGAATACATACATTGAGTCGTTACATTTAATTTTCAAAAGTGCTTTAATCCGGTTCATAAGAATAAAATATGAAGAAAACAATCTGAATAAGCACACAACTTAAAATAACCTGTGTTGCCACGGATACACAAAAAACTATGTAAACAGTAACGATATAGAAAAATGTATGATTTACATTAATTTGGATATTTACAATGAAATAATTAAATCAGTAGATCTTCAGTACTATATTTACAATAGATTGCATAATAGCTTCCCTTGGAAATGATAAAAATGTAATATAAATATATTTTGCAGCTTGAGAACGCCACGACAAGCTAGCTCTGTAGAGATATGAGAATATTAAAGTTAAGACTTATTATCGAAAGCACTTTCAATACAGGTATTTTCAACTGTTTCAGAGAAAGTGTCATATAATCCGGATATGGCATATTTCGGATATATTTGCACAGACAGCCACTGTTGTCAAAGTGTTTACAATTTTTGGACATAAGGTTCAACTTTTAATGCCAAACTGAATATGTTTTATATGCTGACCTGTTCACGTTCATGTTTTTTAAGTTAATCATCATGTCAAGTCATGCAAGACAGAAATCTTACACAAAAATACTCAAGGACACGCGTAATAAAACTATATTCCTAAGATTGCAGTTCGAGCGTGTGTTGGAAAATTGAAATAGATAGCTAACTCTTTAATCGCAAATCAGATCAAATGTAATTATTCACAAAAATGAACATATATCGATCTTTGCTTGAAATTAAGTTTGCCAAATGGTGCTACAAGCTGTGCCATTGAATACTGTGCATAGATATTAATTAAGTAGTTTCAGCATTTATTTCATAAACATTTAGATAAAAATGCTATACTGCACATCTGTGCATCTGTTCATCTCACGAACAGTGACAAATCAATATGGAATGTTCAAATTCATATATATCCTCTAGAAGCCGTAAAGAGTGGGAAAATGTATCTCTAAAAAACGTAAGAGAACTTGATATATAAAGTACTTCCCAAACACCATTAAACAGTAGAGACAACAGCTGCCAGTCTTACACTCATAAGGATGGATCATCCAACTATGAGAAACGACGGCATAACTATGAAAATGATTGCGCTGTTCGCAGTGACCAACATAATTTTAAGGAAAACAATAATCATTGATCTATACACCTATGATATTGAACACTGCCATAGTTTTAACCAAAATGATAATTAATCTGTAGAAGAGTTTCATCCCTGTTGAATAAAGAGGAAATCTGTTAAAACACCTCTGTTTGGCTATTCTTTGTATCATTCCCCGGACTTAATCTAAGATAAAATTGTGTAAATGTAATAAGCCGTGCTATTTTTTCACATTTCCAACGCAGTACCTTAAATTACACAAAATTTTGAAAACACTGAAGACGTCCTTATAACTTTGTTTGAAGTTAGAACACCAAGAACCTAATGTTAAATGCACGACGAAACAAGAAAGGGACAAAACTCTACGTGTCCTCCTCTGTTCGATGCAATACGGGCATGATTTAGGGGAGAAAAGCATCAGTGAGTCCTAAACTTAAGTAGTCATTTTGTCATCATGCATGCCTTATGACACGTGGGCGCGTTTAAAAATGCTGGTATTGCACTCTAACTAAACGTTGTCATTGTTTAACTAATTGTCGAGGTTCTCCTTACAAAGGACCACTTTTAAAACATTGTCCTTGTATTACCCTTAAATAATTTTCTTGAGCTCATAACCTTTTGTGAAAGTGATTGCATAAGGAAAGGTTCGGAACAAACACTTGCTCCAAAAGTATTTTAGTTATTTACAAGCATGCAATTTACCGAACAATTGTTCTATGGTAACACGTGGTCAGGGACAAAAAAGGTTCTAGTAGCTCCTTTGCTTGGCGCTCGGTGTTAAAAGGGAAACTGGCTTCTCTTCTCTAATACCCTCACGGCGATGAATACCAGTCGAGAGTGATTAATATAAGTGATTAATATAAGTGATTAATTTAAGTTATATAACATGTTCCAAAATCGACCTAAAATAAAGTAGTATTAATATAAACTATGCTACAATAATGTACATAATTATGATATTTGGATTTCTTTATCGGTCTTTTATGTTTATGTCGACCCTTTTATATTATTCCTCTCCTGAATATTTGTGTAAAATTATCATGTTTTTCATTACATAGCGTGCAAGTAACAAACAATGTCAGGCACTCGTTAGCACATTTTTCTTTCCTGTCTTTTACTGTCACATAAATACATAGTTCCTTGCTTTTTTCGAATTCGTAATAGCGCTATATTTCTATTAACATGTTCATTCACTCATAATATTCTATTTGTTTCACAACATTAAATAATTCAACATAAATAGCTTTTTAACAATTTAATATGCTCATTTAAGATGTTGTCTAAACCACCGGCTTTGCTATTTTTCAACTGTTTAACTGCATAGTCTATCTCACAGGCTGAGATAGGTTTGTTCAAATCTGTATCTAAGCTAGATAAAATATCCTCAGATATAATGTAATTTTCATTTTCGCTATTGTCAAAATTAATGTTTTAAAATAATCGTATAAATCAAATACATCAGCTTTAACACTAGACGTATTCTTACCGTTTAGAATTTTCCAGTATTGTTTATGAGAAGCTTTCTTTAGATTTCGAAGTTTCGAAATATTGTTTCGTTCAAATTCTAAGTTTGTTTTGTTCATTGTTGTTTTATATAGTTTAGTCATTTCGCTAAGGTTTCCCTTAGTATAGGTACCTACTGAATGTTACTTTTGATCTTAATCGTGCGCCATATCCCTTTGATATGAACTCGACTAATTTAGCCTGCTGCCGGTAATACTCAAAATTCACGTTCACTAATAATGATTATCATTTTTAAACATTTTCTTATCTTTTCTCAACATTACATTGTCTATTCAACAGCAGGATCACAATTGTCGATTTATATTTCATCATTGTGAAAATACATTGCATTGAAAAACTTGTTTTTTCTGCCTTTTTTTACCTTATCTAAGATGTCGTGTGCTTTCCTGCCAGGACATGATTTGTAATCAATAAACACAATAAATGTTTAATTATCAAAGTTTGAGACGTTAGGCCAACTGATTAAAATCTAGAGATACATTTGTATATAATAAACAACCAAAATTCGGTCCGAAGCAACTCTGATCAAAGATAAAGTGAATCAGTTGTGGACAAGGAAATCACACCCGAGGGTTGAGATACGTCCAAAAACGAGGCTCTGCCGAGTTTTTTGGGTTTTTTTTGTTGTTGCTTTTTACGTAAATCAATCCGAGGTTGGGATTTCCTTATCCGCAACTCATTGGACATGGTAGATTTACTTTCACACCGTTTTAATTGCATTTTCACACAGTCAAGGGGGGTAAACGGACTGAACCGTACCTAAACATACAAGATGGCGGCACGACAATAAAAAGTGAGTTTTTCCTAAATATTTTATTCTTCAAAATTTTCTCGAGAATGGCACCTGGCTATCAACCTGCTACACACTTTTTGGAACCACACCGCCTTTGTAGATATGCAATTACTTGTGTAGTTTTATTGAAATGCTGGTCATCCGATTCGAGTCGAGGGAAAATGTAACTAAAATCGTATGGTAAGGTTCAGGTCATTTTGCTAAAATGGTCCTTTTCTTGAAATATTCACGATTTTTATATATACTTTGATCATAAACGATAGGTTTCTGTGTTAAATATACGCCCAAAACTATCAGTCTGGTTCTAAATAAATGTCAGAATTTCATTTAATTTAAATTTTATTGTTTTTGGTAAGGTTCAGTGGCGAAAACAAACGGGTATGGTTCAGCGCGATAAGTAGACAGATCATGACAAGAGCGCATAATTTCTCGTTTCACGATAATAAACATACGTAGAACTGATTATATTCAATTCTTTCTTTCTTTCTGATGCAGATGATACCAATGGCGTATTTTAGTTAGTTCATTGCATTTCAAGGAAACGCTTTTACAATGTTTTACTAGTAATTGTAAAAGGGTAGCGAAATAATTAGCCGACTCTTTACATGAAAATAAACTATGGAAAAGTTTGGCCGCAGATGTAGAACTTTACATGTACATTGTATTGTGTTTTACAAATTTCAGAGTATGCGCTCTTGCTCAAATAGTTTCCAATCAGCAGTGTATTTAAATGAAGTGCATAAATTCTCACACGATACACAAGATTTCTTACAATGGTTTGCAAATGCCTAACTTAGTAAGTCACTATTTTCATTACATTACATATACATTTATTATATCGATAATAATAATATCTGCCATGTGTTTAAGTTTCGGATGTGAATATTCGCCTTGAAGGTATTTGCCCATGGGCAGGTAACGGAAGGACGAATATTCTGATCCAAACCTCAAACACATGATGATTTTTTTGCTTGGTTCTCGCAAACCTATTGTACCATTTCAGCGAATTCTTCGTAAATAACATACATGCGAGATTATATTCTTCAGTAGTGGAGTAATTTACAATTCAATTCACAAGTTCATAGCTTCATTTAACTATAAGTTGCATTCATACAAGACGTCATTCAACAGCCCGTGACTTGTCTGTAACGGGTGCTGCCATTCAAACAATGTCAACATTTCATTTCGTTGAAGTTTACAAATCATTTCAGTGATCATTTAAATCAAGGATTTGTTAAAATACATTTAAAAATTACTACTTCTGAATTCCATTCTGGACTCGCACACTAGAACCAATTTTCAGTTAAAATGTTACTTAGATAGAGGTTTATATTAACAAGAGTTGTCCGTAAGACAGCGCTCGCCTTTATCAATGCTTGACTTTGAATTAGAACTCTGCCAGTACGAGGGGCTTATATAACTCCATCAAAATTCAAATCAGCGTTATAAGGGCTTTGTTTCTGCTGGTTTGCACTTTGATAGTTAATCATTATTTTAAGTTTCCAGCCAATAGCTTAGATAATTATAAAGATATTACACTTTATCAAAATGTTTAAACCCATAAATTCTAAGTTGAAAGGGGACATAATTATGTCCCCATTCAAACCAGAGTATGAAGATTGTTTTTCCATGTAAAGAATTTGATAGTAAAAACTATTATAAGTTTCAAGTCAATAGCTTTGATAGTAACCGAGATATTTGACGTTATATACAAAAATGATTTAAAATCCCCTAAATTCTTAGTTAAAATGGCATAACTATGTCAAAATTCAAATCAAAGTTAATGTGAGTGTTTCAAGTCAATAGCTTTGATAGTAACAGAGATATTTGACTTAATCAAAATCTTTAACCAACGGCTACGCCGGGGCGAATGCAATAGCTGTACTTTTCTTCGAAAATCGAGCTTAAAATAGAAAGACAATTCATTTTATTTTACAAAATTGTGTTATTGTTTAACAACACACTTGTAACAATCTGTCCATTTAATTGTGTATGACTGTTGAACCCTTAGATATCATATAACTTCAACTCAAAGATGTTCGCTGCTGTTTCTATATAATTTATTTAGACAATGAAGGAAAAAATTTACCCGCATAATAAAATTTTCTTAAACTTGACATTAATTTAGTATAGTTTCATACTATATTTGGCTTGTTTCTTGCATATCGCATCGGTATTTTCAACGATTTTACCCGTTCCGGAAATCCCTGTCTGGAGCACCCGTTACAGACAAGTCAGGGGTTGTTGAATGACGTGGTGTATGAATGCGACTTATACGTTTTACAAAGAAAATTTGCAAATTTACTATCGTAATTCTGATTTGGTTTTGAAATTCAATAGAATCAAAGACTCTTCTGCGAGAAGGTATTTCAAAACCCGATTTTTGGGGATGTGGTTTACAAACTTCGTAAGATTTTGGGTCATGGCAATTTTCCAACTGTATTTGCTAAAAAATAAAACGTTTTGTTAAAAGAGGTTACGACCCAACGTTTTGAGACACACCGCATGTTTGGTGTTCAACCCGTTTACAGTTGGACGCTATGCTTCCCTCTTTGATTGTGTCTGACGGAAGAGGGGAGGACTCTGTGATGGGCAGTTTTAAATCCCACTGGGACGAAACTGTTTTGATTTCTGTCCTCTGGCCTGTTTCGTCGGGCCCTTAAGGTGTTTCTCTTGGTGCTCTGCCTTCTGCAAAGCATTGAGTACATACGTTTTTTGGTTCTCAAGGTTTGTTTTTTTATATATTTATACACGAGCATTTTGTGTTTTACATATCATGCCTTTTGTTTCCATTGCGTGTGTTAGAGATTCACCTAGCAGGGATTACTTTTATTTACACTGTCCTGTGACTTTGGAACATGGTGGGGGTAAGAGTGAGGTTGGGTGCGCACCATAAACCGGTTTAAGCTCCCCAGTGGTGTTTTTGCCACTGACCGTTCCAAGGCGGTGCCCCACTGTGTTCCGTTAATTGTTCGTTTTGTCCTCGTGTGTTTGCTTTGTGTGCTTGTGTGTGTTGGTAGTGTATGTTTGTGTGTGTACATGATTGTGTGTGTGTGTGTGTGTGCGTGCGTGCGTGCGTGCGTGCGTGCGTG
Organism: Saxidomus purpurata; assembly: GCA_022818135.1. Taxonomy (NCBI): domain Eukaryota; kingdom Metazoa; phylum Mollusca; class Bivalvia; order Venerida; family Veneridae; genus Saxidomus; species Saxidomus purpurata. The sequence goes on from JAFMSR010000016.1 coordinate 34,643,000, forward strand.
CGTGTGTGTGTTGGTGGTGTGCACTTCTGGGTGCTGTGGGGCTCGTTTTGGGGAGGCTGCGTTTTTGGTACGTGGCATTCCCTGTTTGATATTATTTTTGTTTTTATAGTTTAATGAAGCCATGAATGAATGGAAGTGTAAATTACTCCACTGATAAAGAGTTTAGTCTCGTATGTATGTTATTTACGAAGAATTCGCTGAAATAGTACAATAGGTTTGCGATATGCAAGAAAAAAATCATCATGTGTTTGAGGTTTTGATCAAAATATTCGTCTTTCGGTTACCTGCCCATGTGCGAGAACTCGGTAAGCCTCGTTACCGCCCAATGGGCAAATACCCCCAAGGCGAATATTCACATCCGAAACTTAAACACATGGCAGATATTATTATTATCGATATAATAAATGTACATGTAATGCAATGAAAATATTAGATAGTTACTGACTAATGCCTCATTGTAAGAAATCTTGTGTATCGTGTGAGAATTTATGCACTTCATTTAAATACACTGCTGACTGGAAACTATTTGAGCAAGAGAGCATACTCTGGAATTTGTAAAACACAATACAATGTACATGTAAAGTTCTACATCTGCAGCCAAACTTTTCCATAGTTTACTTTCATGTGAAGAGTCGGCTAATCATTTCGCTACCCTTTTACAATTACTAGTAAAACATTGTAAAGGCGTTTCCTTGAAATGCAGTGAACTAACTCTTATTTACATATAACGTACGTAAAATACGCCATTGGTATCATCTGTATCAGAATGAAAGAAAGAAAGAAAGAATTGAATATAATCAGTTCTACGTATGTTTATTATCGTGAAACGAGAAATTATGCGCTCTTGTCATGATTTGTCTACTTATCGCGCTGAACCATACCCGTTTGTTTTCGCCACTGAACCTTACCAAAAACAATAAAATTTAAATTAAATGAAATTCTGACATTCATTTAGCGTCGACTGATAGTATTAGGACGTATATTTAACACAGAAACCTATCGTTTATGATCAAAGTATATATAATCGTGAATATTTCAAGAAAAGGACCATTTTAGCAAAATGACCTGAACCTTACCCTGCGATTTTAGTCACATTTTCCCTCGACTCAAATCGGATGACCAGCATTTCAATAAAACTACACAAGTAATTGCATATCTACAAAGGCGGTGTGGTTCCAAAAAGTGTGTAGCAGGTTGATAGCCAGGTGCCATTCTCGAGAAAAATTTTGAAGAATAAAATATTTAGGAAAAACTCACTTTTTATTGTCGTGCCGCCATCTTGTATGTTTAGGTAAGGTTCAGTCCGTTTACCCCCCTTGACAGTATGAAAAAATAAGTGTAAATACAGAATGGGGATGAAAATTGAAAAGCAGCCTTTTCTCGACATTTACTTCAAAACTGCTATAGATGGATAGAAAATGATCTAACTAAAACCTGAATACCAACAACGCTATGTTTATTTCAAAAATTATAAATTTACAGTCATTTTTCGATTTTTATGCGATGTGCTGCTTATAACGTTAAAATAGTCCGGCAGCGATGAGAGTCAAGCGGTGAATGATAAGGTTATCTATCACCGGTAAATGCGCAGAAATGTGTATCTAAGAGGTGAGAAAATGTAAGTCATATACCTTGGAGTCGGAACTAGCACTCTTTTTAGACGCTGACTTCCCTGCGCTCTTTGAACTTGACTTTTTGGCGCCGGAAATATTACTCTTTATAGACGCAGAACTTTCTGGGCTTTGTGAACTTGAATCATATAACTTGTTGCACTTTTTCGACCCACTTGATTTTATACAATGGTTTTTCCCCGCTACTAACGTCAAAACTGACACCATAACCTGCAAGACAAAATGCAATGTGCAGTTTCTTTGAGGCAATGTAACAAAATTATTAAATGACAAAAGCATTATATGATTCTAACCAAATGTTTGATTTGTGATTTTTCCTTACAAAAACAATACGCAGAAAACCAAATGCTGTATTAAAAACACTTTACTCACCAGTATCATGAACCCTCTCATAGCGCTTTTATTTCTCTATCCTTTAATTTCAACTGTGTGGTGTTCTTTTGTCTGACGTCTATCTCAGCATTTTAAGAGCGAGTCTTCTAGTTTGGCATTTATATATACGATATGGACAGCTGTTACCTGCCTTCTGATTGGCGTCAGTAAATATTCAAAATAAAAACAATTACACGAAAATGTGTCTCTTTAACGCAAGCTATACATAGACAAAAGTATAAAGGAAAACAAAAATGTCAGAAGGACAACTCGTCCATGTTAATTCGTGGATTCATGTTTTAGGTCAGACAGAAAATTCCATCCACGTTCCTGCTTGTTGAAATGGTTTAGGGAATAATAAATCAGTCAATGATATTCGTTTTCGTAAATATTTAAACATTCATAAATTAGTTATATGTAACATAATTATGTCATAAAATTCAATTTTACATTTTTCGACAGTAACTCTATACAATGTATTAGATAAAAAAAATGAAATACTTAATACCGAGTTATATTTGGAAAGATATTTCTGAACAAAGAGCTCATATTTCTCTTCTTAAAAACGTTGTTCTTTTCTCCACATACAGTAAATTCCGTATGTAACGACTTCGAATATAGCGAAATTCCAGATATAAGGAACAAATTATCTCACCCCGAATTTTTTCTTTCTTTATTTTGCATGGAAATGGTATATGGATATAACAAACTCCAGATATAAGGAACATATTTAAATGGTCCAAAGGAGTTCGTTATAAACGGACTATGTCGATTTGATTTTATTATTGTTATATACATTTATGACACATTTTTAATATTATTCCCTGAGGAATATTTGAAAAAAATTATTGTGGAAATGCCGAAACAAATATGAAAATAAAAAAATAGAGAGCTACACTACATTTTTCAATAAGGCACATTGTTATAGAACTAGGTCAGATGATCCTAATGTAGTACGACTCAGGGATTGGCTGAAAAGGTACAAGAAACAGTGTAAAAGATATTACCTGATTGGTTGAAAAGGTTGTGATTACAATTGAAAAATACTTTTCTAGAAAATAAAAATGGAGTGTCTTCTGTACGGAAATGAATATTTTAGGACTGGTTTTCATAATGCTTAATACTTAAGCTGTCATATAAATTAAAGGTGTACACATGAGGTTTAGACCCCTTAATCTCGCCTGACTTAGTGAAGTGGCTGTCTCTCCTGTAAAATTGTAAAAAGAAAAACTGGGTTGATAATGCCCATATAAAAGCAACATTATCTGGTACCCGAGAGAAACACAGGTCGCACCGTATTTACCTTGAATAAGGATGGTGGACCATAGAAACATCTAACATATAAAAGTCCGAGAGAAGCTGATCGAAAAAAAGATTTAGGTAAGGTGGGTATAGGGCCATATTGTAACTTGATTTATAGTGAAAGTCAAAGGGAAAACAATGAGTATCTGACCTAGTGGGGCTATTGTTTCGATGCAGTACCACCATTGATACCTGATATATAACACTTTCAGTTAATGGAAATTTGCTTAGCAGAAAAGGGCAAAAACTCTATAAAATGCGAAACATAGCTATATAACTTGTTATTGTTATCAACTTTGTGTCAGTAAAGTAGCACCGGAAATCCTTAGTCTACACTTTATTTAAGATGGGACGGAACGTGCGCCATTCCTATACAGACTCTAATTTACAACGTTCTAACAGATTTTGTCAGAAAATAGTATACATTCATCCCAATAATACATTCTAACTCAGTTTTTTATAAAGTCGCCAAGTCCATCTAGTAAGTTATTGTACATAATCTACAACCCATAACCCAAAACATTTTCGCTAATGGCACGGTGACTCATTTGTTTATTATGTTGCTAGACATATTTCCACGAAGAACGGAAAGAACAGCTTGGCTACATGTAATTTACCTTGAACAAACAATGCATCTCAATGCGAACGCATTAGTTGAAAGCACTTTTCGTCCTAATTGGATGAAATTATGTTACACATTATTCTCTGAAAGCTAAAGCGTCTGTAAGTGGTATTTTTTCCATCTTAAGATATTTCACGTATGATTGATATTACAAATGTAGTATGTTCTTTTTGATGAAAAGGCTTTAAGAAATCGTAAACAAGTTAATTAAAACTGTCAAAGCGCGTGATAGACTGACGTGGTTTCCAAGAATTCCAATTATACTCTTGGATACGATCGCTAACGTACATGGCAACATATGGTATTGAAAAGGCATTCAAAACAGCTAAGGCAAAATAAATTCCATCACTTAAGTCAAACGCAGGTAAATAGCCGAATAATCTCCTTTTTCTATGATCATCACGGAATGCTAAACTTTTATAGCAGTTCTTTTATCAAACAGAAACGTATAATGACTGCTTGCAAAACAGATGTCGTTACCAGGGTCAGTGCCTTTGGGCTTGACGCATCGATTTTCGCTGTGTGTGTCCCGGACTCAGACATGATACCGGTTTGCCAGGTATTTTGCTTCGGCAAAAGAATGCCATGGCAATTGAGTTTTGCTTGGCAAAAGTAATTTCTCGTTCATCACAAATGTAGAAAAGATACAAGTTCTTGTTTTAAGCAGATAGAAGGCAAATATGTCAAATTCAAGTGCATTGGCATCGGAACAATACGACTGAATTGCGCTTTGTGGTGTGTAGCAATGATACAGTGTGTGTTAAACTTATCTTATCTTTGAAAGGTATTTTGCTTCGGTACAAGAATGACATCGCAATTGATTTTTTGTTTGGCAAAAGTAATTTCGATTGCATCTAAAATGTAGAAAAGATGCAAGTTCTTTTATTTGGCAGATAGAAGTCAAATATGTCAAATTCAAGTGCAATTGGCATCGGAACAATACGACTGAATTGCTCTTTGTGGTGTGTAGCAATGTTACAGTGTGTGTTTAAATTATGTTGTATCCCATATCTTTTAATATTCCAGATAAAATCTCAGTCTTTGTTCAATCAGGATTTTTTTATAGCTTTGTTCAGTGAGGAAACAAAATTGTGTAAAACATGCATTTTTTTCTAACACATATATTTGTGATCTTCTTTAATATGATAAAAATAGATATTTTTTCAATAAAACAAAACAATTATTTTATTACAAAAATAGTCAAATGCATCTCCACGTTTACTTTCCAGCATTGAACGAGTTCTCTATAAAACTTACTGAATATTATTATCTGAGAATTATTATTATCGTAACAAACAAAAATAGTTATCCAACTATGACAACAAGAAACTTGTTTAAACGTTTATCTTATTTATCACGAATTTACCATCATGGCTCGATTAAAAGAATAATTAATCAAATTTACGAGTGCGAGATAAATCAAAATTGATTTAAGAAATTAATTTCCTCTGTCAAAGGCAGTGAATGTGAGCGTACTTCAAAATCCCCTCAGTCAAAATCCCTTCGGTTCATAATTGCCATAGTAGAATCTAGTCAAAATCCCTTCGGTTCATAATTGACATAGCAGAATCTAGTCAAAATTCCTTCGATAGATGTTACAGGATCGGTATTCAAAATACCCTCATATATGCAGTTGTCACAGCAAGCGGGAATATGAGATTCCGACGTTCTGCGCCTCACTTTCCCCCCTGAAATTTGGAATGTCCAACATTTGAAGACAAAGACAGATCTAATAACCAGTGTGAGTCCTGGAAAAATGCTTTTAAACATCCGGTTGGACATACTAAAAACAAAAATAATATCAAACAGGGAATGCTAACTCTTCCCTTCTGGCTGTTTTTAATGAGCAGTCTCTCCTTTTGCCACAGTTCAAATCATATAATAATGTTTTCATTCAATAAATGCTTTATACTTAAAACATATCATTAATTAAAAGTATATTTTTTGTTTTTGATTAAGTTGAAATCTAAATGTTTTATTTGTCTCTAGTTTTACTTTACTATATCAAATGATTGAAAATAATTAAAACTATAGAAAGTACAATTTTTTTCACACTTCTTTTCATCAAAAATGTACAAATTACTACTCAAAACCTATGTTGTCTCATAATAACAAAGAACACAGTAATCAAAGTGAGACCAAAAAGAAACTGAGTAAGGGGATTATAGCCACCCAATTGATGGAATTATGAATACCCATTGACGGGATATTTTGAATACCTTGTAAAATCCATTGAGGGGATTATGAATACCTTGTAAAATCCATCAAAGGGATTTTGACTTGACTTGAATTGACTTGACATGATGACTATGCCTTTTTCTGACCAGGAGAATTTTGACTGAGGGGAATTTGAGTGTCTCCCAACAAATGTATTAAGATAGCTAAAACGTCATCGTTACTTTTCTATCCCGTTAACGGTATGTACAATGTAAGTGAATGAGTAAGTAAGTGAATTCCTTTATTATGTCTAAGATATTTAGTATGATACAAATCAATCATGTGACCCTCTCTAACAAAACTATTGGCAACACAAAATAATGATGACGATAAATATTATAATGATGATTTACGAAACATGATAAATGTTTTACTAGTAATGACATGAAACTGCTTTTAAAAGTTGCACGTTTTGTCAGGAACTTTACATTTTATGTTAGTGGTATTTCTTTTTGGTTTAATGACAAAATAAACATGATTCTTTCTAAAATGCATCAATAGTTTGATAGGAGTTTAGAAATGCCCAGAAGTTAGTAAATCAGTATTTGAAATGTTAATTGATTCAAATATAGAGCATCTTTTATCACAGTGTTGCGTACCCTTTTTTCCAACAGCCCCCTTTTTTAAAATCCTAGCTGAAACACTGAGAAATTACACCTACTGGTTAATGAAGTATGAGGATCCTGTTCTCAATGGTTCTCGGCTTAATGAAGAAAACAGGTTGAACCCACAGGTGGAAGGAACATACCTTTGACTTATTTTTCTTAAGCTTATGCTTTTTTCTATGCATTTTAAAATTGATATCAGAATAAATAAAAAAAAAATTGAAATTTTTTTTTTTCTTCATAGCTCTTTACTATAGATAAGGTTCCCAACACACTCTGTATGAAAACAAGCATGTCGCTCTGAAAAACTCTTCGATTTCTTTCAAATTTGAGTTACGTTAAACAAATTTGAACGAATTCTAGAGAGAAATGATAGAGCTTTAAGAAAGAGTTTACTTCAATGGAAAATTCCAAGCCGTTTTCATTCTACAAGGAAAATACCAACGCTGATATAGCGATTTTCGCTAAAACCAGAAAAATGTCACACATATTCCGACAGTGATTTTCGCTAAATTCTCCACTAATATTGCGTTACTGCGAAAGACAACCATTAAAACAAGAAATATATATTATTGGACTACAACTCATGGCGTAGATCGTACCTTTACACCAATGTGTTCGATACTACAGCGGATTTTTCAGTTTTTGTAATTGTCAAAATGTATTAGCGGCCATGAAGGTCCGAGAGGTTGCGCAGTGATTTTGCTATTGAAGGACATTATCAAAACATATCCGAAGGCGATTGAAAGTGAAAGTAAAAGCATTTAGTCAACAAAAAATGAAAAATCCGCCGTAGCATCGAACCCATTTTGAGTAAAAGTACGATCTGCGATATGATTTGAAGTCTAAACATATATACTGCATGTTTTGATAGTTTCCTGTCGCAGTACCGCAATATTTATGGAGAATTTAGTGAAAATCACCGTCTGGAAAATGTGTGACATTTTTCTGGTTTGAGCGAAAATCGCTCTACAGCTTTGGCATTTTCGCTTGTAGAACGAAAACGGCTTGGAATTTTCCATTGAAGTAAACTTTTTCTTAAAGCTCTATCATTTCTCTCTAGAATTCGTTCAAATTTGTTTAACGTAACTCAAATTTGAAAGAAATCGAAGAGTTTTTCAGAGCGACATGCTTGTTTTCATACAGAGTGTGTTGGGAACCTTGTCTATAGTAAAGAGCTATGAAGAAAAAAAAAAATTCAATTTTTTTTTATTTATTCTGATATCAATTTTAAAATGCATAGAAAAAAGCATTAGCTTAAGAAAAAAAAGTCAAAGGCATGTTCCTTCCACCTGTGGTTGAACCTTGTAAACCAATGCGCATGGTCAATTATGAATCCCGCAGCATCATGTGAACAAACTTCGTAGAGAACCACCAGACAATGTTATTTGGTCTGGGCCACGCAGTTTTTACTATAACTCTATACGACCCAAGGGCGTTGTCATTTTTTATATCAGGGGCATGACTGAACAAATTTGGTAGAGGTCTTTTAGACAATGCTGCTTACTAAATATCTCAAGTCTGGACTTTGTGGTTTCGCAGAAGAAGATTCGTAAAGTTTTTTCTCATATGCAAGTTTATGTAAAACAAGTGACCCCACGGGCACGAATAGTTCTTACCCCGGGTCATGATTTAAACAAACTTGGAAGAGGTCCACCAGACAATGTTACATGTTGATTATGTAAGCTTTATCCCTTGTTGTTTGGAGAAGAATATTTATAATTCCCAGCGATTCAGTGACTTGATGACAAATAAAGTTGCCAACTATATTCTAGGCGAATAATCCCACTATTAACCAGCAATAACACATCAATAACTTTTGTCTGAACTTTGACCTAAGATATTCATTTTTTTCCTTTATAGCACTATATGCAAACCTGTGACCCCTCTTGGAGTGATCAATGCATGATTTGAACAAAACTAGGAAATGTTACATTCCAAAATATCTAAAGTCTATGCTAGCTGTGGCTTTGGAGGAGAAAATATTTGTAGCTTTTCCTATATATGTCTATGTTAAAACAACTGACACCCATGCATGGAAAGTAATTATTTCAACAATTTTGATAGAGGACTATGCAAGGAACAGTCCTATGAAGTTTGGTAGTAATTGCTAATGTGGTTTAGGAGGAGGTGTCATTTAAAGAAATTGTTAAGGGACGCACGCATTTGGCGGATGAACGGGCGCCGCCGGGTCTGTTGCGATCACAATAGCTCATCTTGAGCACAAAGTGATCAGGCGAGCTAAAATATAGGTCAAGAGGGTGTGCGGCCATTTTTTACCTAGAGGCAAAGTAAGAAAGGTTTAGGGAGAGGACCGCTAGAACATGCTACATAACACATATATAATCTCTAGATGTTGAAATGGCGGAGAAAAGGTGTGTTTATTAAAAGATACCCCTGGGTCGGGACAAATCATGACCTCAGGGGTCTGCTTTCAAAATGATGGAAGAGCTGCAAACAATGTTTCACATCAATACCTGACACTGTTTGACAAGAAGATTTTTTTAAAGTTTTAATAACTATATTTTTATGTAGAACAAATGACCCCTATGTTCAGTAGAGATTTGGTTGTAGGAAAATGTGAATGAACGTACAACGTACGTACAACGGGGAGTAGAGTGGTCACAATAGCTCACTCTGGCACTTTATGTCAGTATGCTGACAAGCCAGTCAATACGATGCAAATGTTTCTTTTTAACGTCAATTACACTTTCTCTGAATAGATCTAAAAGAGTTTTAAACATCAAACAAGGTACAAGAAGTTTACCAGCAGATAAGGCAGTCATAAAACTAAGTCAGGGGGAAAAGAACAAATCTTATAGCATAGAAATAACTCCATACGTGCGCATTGTTTTACTGAATAATCTCCATTTGTAATGTTCTCGCTTAAAAGTTTACTAGTAAATACCAACTTTTGGATTGTATACATTGACAGGAGCTTAAACAGTCAGCAATATGTTATTGCAATCACATCTAAATACAAAATGTACATTATTATCCTCAATGTAAGGGAAATAACTGCATTATGAAATCCAAACGTCTTGGTAAATAGTATGTTCCCTTGAAAGCACAGTAAAATCAGACCATTGGACATGACTTCATGGACAGCTTAATCTTAACCAGAGGGTGACCTCTATCGATATCAAGGTTTCTGGTTTAAAGGTCAATGTCAAATATATTGTGTTCAATAACTGGAGAATCATTCGGCCTATATGTTCTTCTAACTAGATATAGTAAGGTTTGTCTTGACCAGTAGGTCAACCCTACTGATTTTGAGGTCACAGCATCAAAGATCAAGTTCTACGAAGCCTCATAAGCGATCCATAGCTTTATACTATAAACAATGGCAGTCAGGTTAGTGGTATAGGGCCATCCTCATCTAAAACGCGAATATACTTCTTTTATTTGACGTGAAAAGATTTGCATTCATCGATGGAGATAAAATAGTACTGAAATTTTATACAAAATATTATATTTGCAACGGTTCTGAAAAATAGTCAAGATATGTTTCGAAATTGAAGTTGTGTTTGAATCTACAATATGTTATTAATCTCTGCGAATTGTTCATATCTGCATACCAAATTGGTGATACTCGTCATATATTCTTTGTTTGATAGTTACAAATGATATGTTATAATTTTCAGTATAACACCAAATATCTCACATACCTAGTGTTGTAAACCTGCCCTTCGGGGGCAAGCTCGGTTTCAAATGATCCTCGAAATAGACTTAGTTCGTGGGCTTTCAAGTTATTAATCAGGATGACCGACACCAACGACCATTTATAAGACCGGTCAGAAGTCTTTTACACTCGGGATTCAAGAGCCGAGTGCATTAAATGTTCCATTGTTCAAATTGTTCTGTGTTGCCAGGGTAAATGGCTTAAGTTGTGGGATCAAGTTTCCTTATTTGTTATCTCCCTTTCATTCATTAACTATTCCGTTGAAAAAGCCAACACCATTTGTTTTCATACATTTATTTTACCTCAGCAACAAGTTCTACATATATTTACAAAAAGTCTAAGAGTTACTCAGTGTGCTTCAAATGTTATGTCTTGTTTTCATAGTTTACACACCAATCTTAAACTGTATCCCAAAAGTGCCTGTTTAGGATGTTGAGAATATTCAAGCACAACATAAGATATTTAGTTAAAATTATTCCAAGAGAAATTTTCATGTCCAATAAAATTCCATGATAAGATTCTATATTTTCATTGTTTTTATTCTCAGAGTTTTCTCATCAAAAATATTAACTAATTGTTGTCACTTTAAAGTACTTAATTTCTGTATTAATTTTGAATAGAATTTACTAGTTTGAGTCCATAGTGTCAAAAAGTCCAAAAGTAAAAAGCTCATAAGCCTAGGGATCCAGGCCTTCTATAGAGGAGAAGAAATGCTGTCTTCTGATTGGCTAAAAGACCAATCTAATTTTTCACATGATTGGCATTTAAACTCTAACTCCTCCCATAAATTACATTTTCCAACAAAAGCAACAAAACCAAAAATTGTCATCAAAAACAAAATAATTCAATGTAATCTATATAAAATTATGCACCCCAACACATGTCTTAACAACCAGATAATTATTTAAGGCAATTAAAACAGCAGCTATTTCTCTCCCTCCAAAAATGGGGAAAAACCAAAATGGCTGACCAAAATGAGTGGTCACTTCTAAGAGCTGATTTTGCCAATTACAACAAATAAAAGGTCTCAAAAAATACAAAAATATACTTAAAACAAAGCCTTACTATTTAAGAACCTAGCTCTTCAACCATTTGCCACTAACTTCTTGTTAACATATTAAACTAGCTGATATTCATTTTCCAAGCACCTGTTACATAAAGATACAGCCTAGCAGAATGAAAAGAAAGAAGAGAAACTTAGCTTGCAGACAAACTCCTGCATGTCATGTTGTGCAATTCCTCACAAACAAATGTTTCAATATATATAATAATATGGTAGCCTTAAAATTATGCTGACTGACTCAAGATGATAGTTTTGAAACATTCTTTTATTTGGTCTATTTTTAGAATCCGACCAGCATCACTTAGAATGCAGTTTCACAAAACTCTCAATAAATCAACATAATTAAACACTAAGACTCTTTATGAGTAAATGATATCAATATATACATAAGGTACAGTCATAATTTGCTGAATAATGAACCAAAATAGTGATTAAGAAAGGATATTCAATTTTGGCAATATTGAGTTCCGACCTGCAATCTCAATCTACAGAATTGCCTCAAAACTATTCCCTTTCTAAGCATAAAACTCAGAAAAGTGAGATAACAAAATTACGCACCTGCAAATGGTACTTTATGCACCAAAAACATTGTTACGTCATCATATATACAAAACACAATATGTCAAGTTCTCGACACTAGTCTATCTAGAACAGATTTTATTTGATGAGCCAAAAAGAGACATTATGCACATCTTACTGCACATAGTGTATTTTTGTTGATAGTTTAATAAAATCAATTTTCGGTTGCTCTGCATTTAAATGTGTTAAAATAATGGTAATGCCGCATTAGTATTTGAAGTTGGTGCTTTAGAAATAAAAAAAATAGACTAATAAAATAATAGTTCCTTTCTTGGCAGTGATCTTCGATCCTTGTGTTATTGTTGTTGTTGGTAGAGATTTTAGTAGAGGAAGGGAAGCAACTCAGGCATGCAGTTGTTTTTTTTTTTAATTGACTCTCCAAGTCAAAATAGGAAAAGTAAAAAGTAGTATTTGGAAAGTTATTAAAGTGGTAGCTGGAAGAGTTTGGTGTATTGGGTTAAAAGTTATTATTTACTTTACCCTTTTTATACCCACCTATTTCTGCTGGATTTTTTTTAGAAAAAAAATATGCATAATTCCACTGTAATGTGTCTTCCCTGAGTATACTATACATTCGCTTTACAAGAGATTTGTCGCTTGATATTGCATTTTTATCCAGTATCTAATCATATTTAGTTTTCTTCTGATTTTCATCGGTACTCTACCGAGTTCACCATATACGGCCAAGATAGATTAGTAGACGTATTAACCTTCAGACTGTTTCTACAAAACTTTGTGTGAATTAATTCTTTATCTTTTCCATCATTTCCTCCCCATATTTCTGAGCAGTAGTTAAGTGTAGAGGAAACAAGCTTGTCAAATAATTTTTCCGAAATTTTAAATTCGAAATGTTGAAAAATAGAAAATAAACTAAAATAAGACTTCTGGTGCATGGTCTGCAATATGTTTTTGGGTGCGATGTTAGCTTCCATTTTTAAAGAGTTGTATACCTAAATATTTAAAAATGAGACTACTTTAACTTTTTCATTAAAAAGGGAAAACAATCATAACTAGATCTATAGTTGGTCTACCCTTTTCGAAAAGCATGACTTTAGTTTTGTTTATTTTTATTTTTAAACAGAATACGTTGCAATAATTTTTTACGTCATGTAGCATAGTTTGTCATGTTTCTGGTTTGGTTGAAAACAATACTTGATCATCTGCATATAATATTTAAAATAGACAGAGTTTATTTACAGAAAAGATTCCATCAAGATCTGAATTGATGTTGTTTGCTATATCGTTCACGAACATCATGAATAGGTGGGATGAACAGATATTACAAAAAGGCATTACATAGTAAGACGGTGCCCTACAGATGTGACAGTTTCATGTATTAACATAATGCCAATTAACTGCATGGATATATCTTTCATTTTATAATGTACAACAAATTGATATACTACATTGACCACTTCGAGGTCAATGTCAATTCAATGTCAACATACGAAGAAATGTTCCCGAAAATTCGATATTTCGTCTCCCTTTTTGGATCGATTGGATTTATTCATTCGTATCCAAAGTTAACAGAGTATTTCAGACCCTTACGGCCGAACTCTTAACACAATTTTATGTCGAATACGACTGAAAAGTAGTTCTAAATATTCAATGAAATAAAAAGAATTGTAATGCATTACCTTGTATTCTGTTTTCATTATGATATATTGATGAATAAATGTAGAACATTGAAAATTACTAAAAAAGCAACAATGTATCTGTTCTGTATATAGAACTAGTTTCCTACGCGGTTTTGATCAGAACAGTTTTCTAAGTCAGACCGGAGACACTAAAAGACACCTAGTCAGGCCGAATAATGTGTCTTATATCCGATGTTGTGTTTGTGATCATAAACTATCGGAACATCGTAATACGTTATCGAACCACTAGGTACTCTTGAATTTTAAATTACAAAACTCGGAATTCAACATAAAAAACAACGATATTTTTGTAACTTGCCAACGCCTCTCGGCCCGATTAGTTGTCATTTAGTGTCTCTAAAGATTTTCCGAAAAACTAGTCTACAATACGCCTTCAATTCGTTAAGGTATAAAACTGAAACTTATCAGCAAATTAACTCTACAGAGGCACTTAATTTGTAGATGCCTTTTTGAAATATGACAACATATTTTTATGCTTTAAACACGCTGTAATTGTTGTATTTTATGTAAATGCATGGTTCGAAAATGATACGAAAATGTCCGCATTTCGGCGAAGTCGATTCGTACCTAGGTACGAATAACTAAGGAATCACATAGATCTACATGTCTTAACTACGATTTTTAAATATAGACAGAAATGCAATAATCTAAAGGGAAAATCAAATTCATTTCTCTGGATTATGCTGTCATTTACAAAGAACAAATATTAACTCAATATAAATTGTAACAAAAACTTTCAAACTTTACCAAAGTAGGAAAATGAATTAAATAAGTTTTCTTTGAAAGCTTATTTTCAGACTCCAGTTATATTGTTACACCTTTGTACTATGTATGTATATATACTATGTATTTTCGAGAATAAATTTTGTTTAAACTAAACTTTACCACGATTCTTTTGCTATACTAAATTTTGGTGTGTACATTCACTTAAAAATACTTTTACATCACGCGGACGTTCACATCCTTTTTGGGTCGATTGTTAAAATCGACCTAAAGTTAACAGAGTATATCGCCCTTACGGCCGAACGCACAACATACAAACAAGTAGTTCCATATAAACAGTTGTTAGGCATTATAGCGATTTCTGTTTTCAAAATTATATAGTAATAAATCTAAATAATTTAAAAACATTTCAGAATAGAATAATATTATTTCGTTATTGTTCTTTAAATGTGTAATTAATCGTAAATACTATTAATGCGCGAACGAACGACTTGGACATACAAATTTATAACAACTCGTTTTTTACCAATAACTGTATATTCGGCGGACATAGAGCAGTTGGTAGAGATGCTGGAAATTGAATTTGCGCTGACTTACTGCGGCGGACGCGAGTTCGAAACCCATTTAATACAGTTTTTTTACATTTTTCTTCTGTTTTACTTATAATTTTAAGACTTTAAACCATTTTAAATGTTTTACAGCAAATAATCATAGAAAACTTCATTCATGTCAAACTTATAAGGATAATGTTAATAAGACATACTGTATACATATTATTCGATAACAGTAAAGTTCAGTCAGTAGTCGTGTCAGGTTTTGCTTGTACAACCAGAATTGGTTTCCTTGGGTTCTTTTTGGGGCCATGCCTCAACATCAATCATCACCAATTTCTAGAATATTTACATGTCAGTTTTGTTTGTGGGCCCGCTGTGATACTTTGTATCACTGTTTTTCTTGTTCAGTTATTAATTTACTCTGTGTCTTCTTTGATCTTGCTCATTGTTCAGTTTTTGCCTACAATTTAGGATAGGAATTTATTTTGTATTATTGACACAATACACTCAACCCTATGGGCAAATCCCATAACTTTTGAATGACATCAAAAGGTGTGCATACTTTGAATTTTCAGTTTAGGTTTGTAAAAACCCACTTCTCAGTTACCATTCACAGCTATGATATTTTATAGGGTAGTTAAACATACATGTAGTCACTGACTGCAAAAGGTAAGCACATGGGTTCCTATCAAAAGTAAAGTTTACACATATGGTTAAAGGTCAAACTCTGTGGACATTTGTGTCTCCAGTTTGTTGATAACTTTACTCATGCATGGGTTGCCCTGATATTTACACATGTGTTCAGAGACAATCGACCTTCCAGCACTTCCAGTCCTTTGATTAACGGACGTGACGTTTTTTTGTTTTGTATACTGTATGTTGTATATTTTCTGACGAAGACATAAAGTCGAAACATGTAAATTGAAAACTTCGTGTTGTCTTGATTTTATTTATACTATGGTATGTACATTCATACATACATTAATTATGAAGGAACATAATAATCATAATAATCATCATAATCATCATCATTATTACTTGTTACGAAATACTGCTAGAGTCTAGTATGTGTTAAATATGAAAGATAATAGCCTGCTATTAAAACATTCAGTTGTTGTTTACAAGTTATGAAAATATAAAACAGTATGGTAGAAAGGCTGGTAATGACTAGGTGTGCGCAATAGACCCGGTATATTGAAATTCGCAGTATTTTGGAACCACTCACGGGGATAGTTAATGTGAGCTGCAAGTACTTGTTCTACAATAGGTATATACTGAATCAATTTATAACAAAAGATTGATTTATCAATTTTTAGCTTTTCTTTGAAAAACAGAAGAGCCATTGTCATAACCTTCTTGACGTCAGTCGGCACTGTCGTCTTGAATCTGGTTAAGCTTTCTTAAAATTCACTTTCTCGGTAACCATTAAAGCCTTGAAACTTCAGACAATTGCTTGGCATCAAACAATGGCATCTGTTGCCGAGTGGTTGAGGTCATTGACTGATGTTTACTTGTCCCTCACTGCTGTAGGTTCGTGTCCTACTTTGGTAGAATTCTTTTATGTCTGGGAGCTATCTAGGTTCTACCCAGGTGCCCGCTCGTGACTGAAATAATCCCAGAATTGGCACCCAGGGTCTTCCTCCTCCATGAAAGCCGGACATTGCAATATGACCTTAGTTGTTGAGTGCGACGTTAAATCCGAATCAATGAATTGGCACAATACAATCAACCCTATGGGCATATCCCATAACTTTTGAATGGCATTAAAAGTCGTCCAAACTATTTTCAGTTCAGTTTTGTCAAAATCCATTTCTCAGTTACCATTCACAGCTTAATACTTCATACGGTAGTTGAACATAATCACTGAATGCAAAATGTAAGCACATGGGTTCCTATCTCAAAAGTAAAGTTTACACAAATGGTTAAAGGTCAAAATTTGTAGACAGTTGTGTCTCCAGTTTATAACTTTACTCGTGCAAGGGTGTCCTGATATTTACACATGTGATGTGTACAATCTGTGTTGTCCTGATATTTACACATGTATGTGTGCAGACTGTGTTGTTCAGAGACAATCGATCCTCCAGCACTTTCAGTCCTTTGATTTTCTTATTTTGAAGATCTTTTATTTTCAGTTTGTTTTTAAAATGATAGTGAAGTTGCCAATTGCATACTCTTTCAATCTAGTATTATTTTATTTATAAGGAGTACTCATATTTTATACAGGTCACTTTGCTCAGTTCCTTTTTTCCAAGATGACTGCCATAAATTGCTTTCATCATATGATAATTTAATGTTCAATTGTGGCAGTCTATAATAGAATTAAGTTTACTGCATATTATTCATTTTATAATGTACCATACACTATATTGATCACAACAAGGTAAGTTCCATAGCCATTTCAATGTGAAAATGCAAAAAGAAAATCAGCAGGCCTTAATGAACGCAAATGTATTAATTGCCGCTATTCTAATAGACCTTAGAAAAACATTTGACGCCTCCCACATAGTCCAGCGGCGGGTAAATAAAACCCTACCAGCCCCTGGACTAACATAATCTCCTGTTGAAGTTAGAAAGTAACGGTGTTTCTATAAATCTCCTTCACCTAGTTAAAAGACTTTCTAACAAGTTGAAAACAGTGTTTACAAGTAGGCTCCAATATTAGTGAATTTAGAGAGATATGCACGGGATTCCACAGGGCTCCGTTTTAGAACCGTGGCTTTTTAGTATATTTATAAATGATATTTCTAATTTGGTACAACATTGTACAATGTCTTTACAGTTACGCAGACGATTGTCACGGCTGTCTTTCAATGACAAGTTAAAAAAAATGCTGATTCTCAAGTGCTAGCACAATATGGTTCTCTGATAACTACACGAAAGCTAATATTTTTTGCAAAGAAACCAACAACAAAAGAAATATTTTTAATGTGGACGGTAACAATATTTCATGTGATAATAATGCTAAACTGTTACGTGTAACTATTGATTTGAAACTAAAATGTGATGTCCATATTTCTCTCTCTCTCTCTCTCTCTCTCTCTCTCTCTCTCTCTCTCTCTCTCTCTCTCTCTCTCTCTTCATCATCATTAGTGCTCGGAGTGGGTAAAGCTGCATCTGTCCTTTCTGTATGTTATTTCGGAGTTTGCAACCTTGTCATCTAACTTATTTCTCTTATTTCCTGCCTTCATTATCAACATAAGCGTGTTCGTGTTGTTTTGCTTTGCAAGTCAGATAGCGACTTTGTCATCGCTTTTTTGGCCGTTGTCTAATTACGCCTCTACTGACTAACTTATAATACATGTTCTATTTTGCATTTCTTGGTTTTGGTTTCCTGCTTCATTACTTTTATTGTGCATTCTTTCAATATGGTGTTTTATTTGTTTTCTGTGGTTTTTTAGATAACCTTAATTCGTCAAGCCTTTACCTTATATGACCAGGGTCCGTATGTTACAATAATACTGTTATGGTCAAACAACTTAGTGTGGAGACGTAGCTAGATGTTAATCACATTCAATTTAAGTGATATGTGTCATTATGCACTTATATTTTGTATATCAAGATTGGCACCAACAGTTCAGTTTTTTAAACTGTATATTTACATAGACTAGATTATTAGTGTGATCATTTATGTTATGCTTAAGCACATCTAGTTTTGCTGTATTCTGATGATATATAATAATAACAAAAACAACAATTTATTTTATGTTTTCCAGTGAATTATAGAGTTTTCTCAGTGAAATAAAAGTGATAATCCACAGTTTTGAAACAGTGGATTACCATTTTTATTTTTCACTGTTTTTGCAATCTTTAGCCCGGATTTACGTCAAAAAGTATACCGAGCGTTATTAATGCTGGAGACCATGCGACGATGACGTCGTTTAAATGACGTCATTTGTATTATGTTTTCTGATGACGTTTCCCGCGATTTTCGATGTTTTATAGAAACAAACTCAATAAAAATAGAGTTTTAACCATAAAATAAACAGAAAAATTGTTGGTATCGGTGTAATTTCACGTTAATTTCACTCGTGAACACCAAAGTAGTTATTTTCCTCGTGGCTGCGCCACTCGTGAAAATATCACTTTTGCGTGCCCACTGGTGGAAATATAACGTGATCTTACACCGAAACCAACAATTATCCTCTATATTATAATAATAATATAAATAATAATTTTAAATAGTAATATCTTTTTTTAACGAAGGTAACACATTAAACTCAATATTATACTGAACAAAATTACAAATTAAGATATATAATGTTGCGGGTACAGTACAGTTAATTGAAGATGTCTCTAATTGACAAACTTTAATTTACTGTTAATTGACGATATGATCCCTATTTGACAAACTTTAATAGTCACAAGTAATAGTTACTAGATACCAAACTGCATATTATTAATGGCCTTTCGTATTTTTAATGGCCTTTATTTATAAAGCGGGAGATTTTGAAAGCGCAGTAACTCTTGCAATCGAATGCCCCGTGGGCGCCTCAATTTACACAGGTAAACAATCGACTACAACTCGCAAAGCATTGTAGGATAGATTTGAGTCATGGCGGATGTGAGATAGAAGTTTTTCGATTTACAGTGTGACTCAAGAGTGGTTCTTTACTTTCATGCCATCTTAAAACTTTGAAAATGGATTGTTTACAATTATTTTATTCGTTTCTATTGACTATACTAATTTCATTTACAGGTAAGTGGAATTTGCTTGATAGTTTTGTATCGCGTCAATTTATCCCGATTGGGTGACACACTTAAGTTGACAGTTCTAATTTGAAAGTAAAGGTGTGTCATCCGGTCACGTTTAGTAACTTAACGGTAAAATCTTGACGAAAGTTTATTTTCTATACTCATAACTCTGATTTTGGTATTTTACTCGTATATAAAAGAATATCTCTGCTAGCCCAAAATTGATTTAAATATTAGAAATAAATTGCCCTGAGGCCCTGGCGTGGGGATAAGAAGGAGTGATAATTAGTGTCTGGTATGGGGTAAATGAACCTACAGTATGTAAACACTGTATACATTTAGATCGGGGTATTGATAATGAAAAGTCCTAGAGGCCAGAATTTCTAAATGTTGGTCTTGTTAAAGCAGTAACAGGCATTAAAATGAGGTTTTTTAGAAACATAATTTTAACATGTTTAAGTTAATGTATTTGAATAAGTTTGCTTCTGCAACATCACTGTAAACTGGGTCCTAATATTAGGACCCAGTATAAGTATTTTTGAAGGCTGTTTCACAGCATTGAAATTCTCCTTTTTCTTTTTCCGACAACTTTGTTTCTTTCTTATGTTATTTATGTATGATATGAATGTTCAGAACTTAACATTTTGATATACATGTTCTTCTGTTTTAAATTTATGCATTATGTTGTTGTGACTGTATTTGTATTAACTGTATGCAAGGTGGTAAAGATAATTACTGGTTTGTCTTTGGGCTGTAAACTGGTATCGGCTTGTCCGTCTGTCTGTTTGAAGACAAAATTTTGTATGGGCATCATCTCCAAAAGAATTGGTGAGAATTGAATGAAACATCACTGGAGTGATTGGTACCAAGCCTAGTTGTGCATGCTCGGCGAAGGTTTCCTTCAGATTATTTTTCACAGAGTTGCAGCCTTTTTTTTCAAGACCATGTAGATATGTCATCAACTTCAGTCACAGTTCTACTTTTCCCTGTAGTTTTAACAGGAAAAGATATAATTTGAACATTCGTGGGAAAGTACAGTGGATGCATGTGAGCAAGTATATAATCAGTCCGGAACTGTCACAAAAAAGTGAAATGCCTGCTTTTCTTTCTTACCACCTGTTGTGACTACTTGACATTATTGTCGAAAGCAAGTAAACAATATTTCCAACAACCCATGGTTCTCAGAGTTTTCAGAAATATAAACCAGATGCCAAGCTGACATTATCTTAACTTTATTCCCTAGGGGATACATTTTCATTCTGCAGTGATACTAGAGTAGGCCAAATGAATGTGTTTGAATGTTTATCAGAAGTGACCTTCTGTTAATTGGATGGTTTGCAAGATTTCGTCAGTCAACTTTTTCAAGAAGTTTGTGGTATAGAGTTCAGTTGGCCTAATTCATTTAGCTCATTGTTTTTTTTTTGAAAGATCTGATATTTTTTACCATTGGGTTAGGTCTAATTAAATGCCATTAATGCAATCATATTTGCTTTGATGATGAAACAAGATTTCACTTCACTTAGTAAAATTCTGGAGTCTGACAGCAAAACAACATTCTGATAATGTTTGAGCCCTGTATTGCTGTATTACAAAGTTATTATGCTGATCTCTTGAAACAAATTTTAGACCCCAGACTCAAAATAAAAAGTTACCAAAAGCCTTGATACATATACTATTTTACAATGAGGGTATTATATCCCCGGTATTTAAATTTATCATGTGTTAATTCTAATGAAAGACAGGTGTCTTCATAAACTGAATAGACTTCTTGGCCTACAAAGTTGTAATCTATTGCCAGTGTTCCTGTGTCAAGAGTCAGGTGGCATTTTATTGAGTGAAGACTGCCCGATGCCAGCTCTGAAATTTATAGTCTCTTTTAAGAGTTCACTTAGATTGGATCATAATCCTGATCCTGTAGATCTTGTGTACATAAACTTTTTTGTCTGAGTTTCACATGACATAAAGTTAAATTGTACATTGTAGTCCCCACCACTGCACTGGTCAATTCTGTCAATTATGTGGCTGTGGTATTAATTATACTGATGGGCTCTGCTGTAAATGAATACACATCAAAATGGTAAAAGAATGTACAAAGTGGTTGTGAAATATAAATCATAATTTCTCTTTCGACATTTTTGTTTTTGCCACAAAAAAGACTTTAAGTACAACACATTAAACTTGCAAATCCAGTAAACAGCATAAAACCACAATGTTATGTGACTGATACATTAAAATAACAAAGCAGTGTTTTCATTGCAGGCTGTACTGAAAATAATCTCCTGTTTAATGTCATTGATTATAGTTTATGTTTTGTCAAAACTTGCATATGATGATTGCATTGGGAGTTAACAAAGGTTTTGTTACCGGATGCTTTTCAGTTTGTTTTTTTAAAGATAAATTTAAAGTAATGCAGCTCCACCAGTAGACAGGCTGCAGGGCTAAACCATTTTAGAAATAAAATTGTCTGGGGAAGGGTGGCCTTGCACTGTAGTGACTTAAATACACCAAGTGGTTGCTGAGCCAGCTGACAAGATGCTGTGTTTGGTTCAAAATCATTACATTGCAAACTGCATGGGTAATAAACCACCTTAAACGTTTTAAACAACCACTGATTGTGTATACTTTATAGTACTATTAAATTCAGGTTTAGATTGAATTTGTAAAGCAGTAGATTAAAGTTTTGAGTTGACGGCATTCATGGTCGTTATTTGTATAAAACGAGGCCATTTAAATTGAAAAAAAACCTTCATAATGTAAGCATAGATATATAGTTGTAATGTAAATAAACATAGATCTTCATGTCTATTAGACCAGGTCCATGCAATTTATCATTCGATCTTTTGAAAGCCTGCACTTTGTCAAAGTGTTTAGGTACATGTCAATGGCCATTGTAACCCCTGTCAATGTGTTTACATTATTAATAAATGCATTGATGACGTTTATAATTAATTGCATAATTAACTATACAGCACTGTGCAGTTTTATTGATCTCTTCCCTATTCGGAAGACATCTAGCAGTGATATATAAGCCTTTCATTTTCTGTATAAATGTAGATAACAGAGTAAAGACAGTGATTTGTTGTAAGCCAGGTGTATCTCCTCTTGAAACTTACTTAATGATTTAACACCTGCGTGATGGGTTGCAAATTACAATAGATAACAAAGATACACTACCCTAATAAAGAAATTCTAGATAGATTTTGCAACATGATTGTACATAATTATGCAATCATGATAGTCTAATATAATTTCGAATAGTTTGGTATTGTTAAAAAAACAGTTAGTACTTCTGCATATTATAGATATAAGAACTATAAGATTAAAGGAAAACAACCTGCTACTATAATGTATAATTTTACTAGAGTCTATAGGAAACAAGAAATTCATCAGTAGTTAAGAAATAGTCTTGGTAGAGCCCCGACAGGGCCTCTTGTGCTTGTAAAGATAATTACTGGTTTGTCTTTGGTTATCTTGCTGTTTTATGTTTTATCTTAAAAGGAAATCCAATTAACCCATGTATGTAAATGGGCACTGGTCTGAATGTAGGCAAGGTTTGATTGAGAACAAGACAGTCTTCAGAACATTTACATGATTTTAAATTGGAAACTAAATGAAAACAAAATTAATGGTGATACAAGAGTGTAGGCAAAAAATTAGATCACGCTCAACAGCAGTTTAGAATATATATGCTGACAGTCTGGGTATTTAAATTTGATATGTAAGATGGACTGGTTATAATGCTTACACATTACCACTTAACTAAAACACTTGAAAACCAAAAATTGGTATCACAAGACCTATTGTTCTCATATCATTTAAAAAGGGAGATAATTCAAGAGGCATCACATGCAGCCATGCAGATTTACCATTTTGAAAATGTGTACTCATAATATAAACAAAAACAAGATTTTTAGTGCAGTTCATTCAGTCGTCCTAGACCTAATTGTCAATTTGAATTGCATAAGACATTAGGGTCATAGTTATGAAGATTTATTCTCTTATAAGTTATTGTTTTCAAGTCTTTTTATGATTTTGCTTTAAGCATGATATGATAGGACACAAACATAACAAATGAATACACCTGAAACAGGAAGTCTATAACTTCCTCGATACTTTCAAATTACATGACTGTTTAAAGTCGTGTTTATCAACTGAAGGTCCATGGTGGGCATTATCAGTTACAAAGTTGACAGTTCAACTTCACTTAATACCCTTAGGCCAGAAAACACTTGATAGTTATATTTATGGATGGCTAATATGGACAAATTATAGCAGTTTAAGTGTCCCTTTTCAGTTTCAATATTGCAATTTAAGAATTTATGATGGGTAATGCCATAAACCTTATCTCTAAGCTTGAACTTTCTAAAAGTTGTTTTGTAGAAGAACAGACTGTGATTGGTCTGTGCGTGTCACCAACAATTCTGACAGGTTGTGCAAGCAATAGAAACTGCAGTTTTCATTGAAACATTATCATCAAACATGTTCAGCATGTTTGTCTTGATGAACTCTGGTCGGGATTGAAACTTGCTCTTGTGGGAGCAAAAACTAGGTCATCTGGTCAAATAATAGAAAAAACTTTGTGCATGCAATAATTAAGAAACTGCATTCTGTATCCAGTCATCATCAGTCTGTGTTGATGAATTCTAAATTGAGTTTGAAACTGGGTTGTGTAGGATGATTTTTTTTTAAACATGGTTACAAAATTTAATGGACTGTTTATGCATGAAATGCTACAGTTTCGGACATAACAGCTTCATTGTCAGTTTTTTACCTAACAGAATCAAGCCACATTGATAAAGACAACAAGAAAATTTTCTGTTTACAGCTAGTACAAATGTACATATTACAAGTGCACTTATATATACCAGTGTCATCAGTTACTAAACTTACTTCTTTCACTTAATGATAATTGTGTTTGATTAGAAGATAACAAAAAGAAAAAGAGGTCTACTTTCAAAACAAGGTCATTCTTACTGATTTAAGAGTTTGTGTCTGTGAAGTAATTTGATCAGGAAAAAATGTACTGTGGCCCCTCCCAGTGAGTGGGCAATATATAACAAATAGTGCAATATCTTCCTGATCATCAATAACTGAGAAATGACATGGTTTTGAAATGACACCTGTGAACATAACAAATGATTGTAAAGATTTTTGGTGTTTCTGTAGTATTGATAGTAGGTAACTGTAATGAGATTTTTTCTAAGTACACATAAAGAAAAATTTGAACCTCTAGCTGTCTAGGGGGTGTACAATCTATTTGCAAGGTCCCATATTGTTTACATACTTTTAATGTAAGATTTGTGTAATAAGAAGTTTAATAAGGTACCATATTGACATAGAAATGAAAAACATTGAGGGGAGTGACATTTTTGTTCCTCTCTCTTCCTAATGTCCATAGGGTTATAGTGGGCAGCTTATGAACATGATGTGTATTGTCTTTCAGGAGAGCTCTGACAAATAATTCCGCCCACTATTTCTCATTGAAGCCCATGTCCCTAATTTTGCATGGTATGAGTATTTAGTAATACCTGTAGCCGTGCATCTTAAATGGAGGAAAAAGCTCTGCCCATTAAACATATACACTTAATCTTTTAAAAATTTCTTATCTGAATTTTATCATCATGAGGAACTTAAAATTGTATAAACTCAAATAAAAAGATAGATAAAATTTCTAAGTTGGTGCGATGAGCACATTTTAAAATAATGTTATAGCAAGAATAAAAAAAACCCTTCTTTGCTTAATTTGATCACTTTATTATAGTTGGATCAGCTAATCCTGCTATTAAAAGTCCAGAACATGTGATTAAAATACTTTTTTGTCCAGTCTTGCTCTTTCTTTTTACATCATGATACCTCTGATGACCCCTATTGATTTTGCAGTAAACAGGTCAAAGATCAAGGTCGCTGAAGTTCAACAGAAAAAAATTGTCTGAATACATGGGCCTTATGTCCTCAAACTTTGTAGGTATGTTGGTCATGACCAAATGACCCCTCAAGATCACAGAGACCTTGAAAACTTGTCTGATCAATAACTAGGGAACGCTTTGGCCTTAGTGTCCCCAAACTTTGTAAAGGGGATTAGTCATGATGCATATATGAAGATGACCCCTATTGATTTTGAGGTCAACAGGTCAAGGTCACAGTAACCTATATTGCAAAGCAACTAATTGGCTGCTGTCAAGGGACAATGTTTTGCAAATATCAGTTTACTGAAACTTTTACACCTAGTTTTAAGTTAATCTTTTTTGCCCTGTCCGTCAATTTGTCAGTATTGCAGAACTGCTGATGAGGCCCTGGTTTTGATCTTTCATTGAGAGAAATGTGTCCTTGCTTTTACCGCCTTTCTGCAAATGGACATATGGCATTTTGGACACAATTATTCTGTTTACTTTGCAATCTAGACTATTTATATATCACATAAAGCCTTCAATCCATTCTCTATTGCTGTTTCTAATGTGTTTATCTTACTGAGATTAAATAGTGATAAATATTCTTATTTATCAATTTCAACCTGGAGAACTTGGTTGACATGTTAGAGTTGTCATAATTCACAACTATGGTTTGTTTTACTGGCCAGCTGAAATAAGTATTGCTTAAAGTTATAAAGGTATTTTGTATAATTAAGATACCTGAAATTCTTTTCATTTGCCTATCATTTTCATGTTATTGTAAAGAAGCTTTCAAAAGGATAATTCTTTTCAATTTGGCCACTGTAATGTAATTTTGTTTTTAGTCAATTATTTTCTTTTTCAATATTTTGTATGCCTGAGTTTGACCTTATTTGTATTTTTTTTTACTTTGATTATCGCTTCGTCATTTTAGAAAAAAAGAATTTAAAGTTGCATAGTTTGAGTAATTATTTAGGTTGATGGTAATACAGTAATGTAATGAATTACCCCTAAAAAAGATCGAAAAGGAGATGTCTCACAAAGTCATGGAAGCGTGCACTATTTTGATTATACAAAATGTACATGTATCATGTGTATTGAAATTACTCTTTTAGGACTTTTAAGTAGTACTGTACATGTATGAAAATCTTGTTTCAGACTCTGTATACATGATATAGGTGACTATGTCATCTATGATAAATAAAAAATGATCAGTTTGACATATAAAATGGTCTATTAACAGTGCATGTAATTTCTATCATTTTAATAGTTCATTCTTAATGATTACGTGTAGGACCTTCATTGTTCTTGAACAGTTTCGTCATCCTTGACCACGTCAATTAATTGGAGAATCATTTTGAACCTGGGATTTCAAAACACGACCATAAATTATATATGAAATATGATATATTATAAAACAACCAATTTCCATTGATTTGATCTCTGACATGGTACAATTGATTGATTGTTTTAAGATATATCAAGCTAATCTGGACTGGATCAATATATGGACTTATAATCCTGTGAAATATTGAGGGCTCGGTGTCATAAACCTTTTGTTGTATGTGTAAATAAATGCAAATTGTTTACCCATTGGAATGAAAGGAATTTTGACTTTAGTAAATTGCTTTAATGAAACACATACAATCATGTATACATAGGAGGCTGCTGTCAACAATGTATAAATCTGAGAATTTAACTGTTTTTAAGAGTCGTACATGTACATTGTACAATGCTAATTAGCCCAGAAGATGCCTGATCAGTGGATAGAAAAAGAGAATAGATCTTTGTTTAAAGATACATATTGATATTTCATTGAACCTGTTAAGACATAAATCTGTTGAAACTCAGTTTCTTTTTAATGTTCATTTAGAGAAGGGCAAGCAGGCCTCGATGCTAACTATTATGATTTATTTTTTGTGAATTAAGTTGTGTAAAAATTAAGAATAAAGGAGGAAGTGTCTATTGACAATGGTTGCCTGTAGTCATGGTTTCTAATGGTTTGATACAGATGGATGTTACTGTGCTGGAAGAGTTTAATAACCCAATTCTTAATTATAAGTAAATCCAGGTTTACCTTTTCAATTATCACTTTCAATAGCATGTACACAAAACATATTCTGTATTTTAAAGTTGTAGCCAATTCTATTTCTTTTAATCCAGTTGAACTTTTTTGTAGCCAATTTTAGGATTGGCTACTTCCAGAGTTATCCTTTAGATCCTAGCCATCGAAGCTATTGGCATTAATTTATGTGATTTCTTACAGTATCCAATTGCTGCTTTTTTCTGTTTTCAGATGTGTCACCATTCACACTAAATGCAGACCAGACTGCCAACAAGGCTATCTTTGGAAGTAACCCTTTTACACTTTCCTGCACATACATTACTGCAACAAATGAAGTATTGTTATCTTTAAAACTATGGAGAAAGAGAGACACTGACCCTAATTTTATACAGATAGTGAACTTTCAAAATCCAAATCTTCCATTTAATGTCACCTATCAAGATGATAATTTGGAGTCTCGGACTGTTGCAACCAAGCCAACAGTGGATAGTAAAGCTGCATCACTTGAGTTCAGTGAGATAGAATGTGATGATAAAGCTATCTATAGGTGGATTGCACTTTACACAGATGGTACAGAAAAAACTGAACAGACAGAGACATCTTTTGTAGTTAAAGGTAATTCTTTTATTCACATCAAAACTTTTTATTATCTCTGTGATGGTTCTCTTTAAGTTATAAATAAGAGAATTAATAGTGCAAATTGGAATGGTGATCACTTTAAGAGTCCAGAGTATCTGATTAGTCATGCTTCATCATTAAATTCTTGTTGATTTATACATGTCAGGCGTATGTAGAAATATAAACATAGTACATGACTGTGTCCATATGTATTGCTTTTGAATGTTTTTGCAGCATTTCAGCGCTGCAGCAGATAATCTCCATCACAGTTAAAATAGAAAATCTTTGTAAAACACACCCATCAAAACTACTTAGACCTTTTTCATCAAAATTGTCAGGAAAGTTCATCACATAGTTCCTTAAAAGTTAAAACCTTACAATCTTTCTCAAGGGTATCCAAGAGCTAAAATACACATGCAAAGTGAATATTTGCCTGCCCTAATGAGTGAGAACAGATTTTAAGGATTCCACATGATTTCAACAATCTTGATAAAGAGTTGTCCAAATAACACTTTTTAGCTCGACTATTCGGAGAATATGGAGAGCTATTACAGTCACTTGTGCGTCGGCGTCGGCGTTGCTTCTTTGGTTAAAGTTTTGCCTGCTAAGTACTATCATGCACATATCTCAGTAACCACTTATGATATTGACTTGAAACTTTGTTCATGTCTTTAGGGGTGTCATACAATCAAGGCAGATAACTCTTGTATAAATTTAGTGCAAATTATGGCCCTTGTTTGACTTTGAAAATTTGGTTAAAGTTTTGCCTGCTAGGTACTATCATGCACATATCTCAGTAACCACTTATGATATTGACTTGAAACTTTGTTCATGTCTCAAGGGGTGTCATACAATCAAGTCAGATAACTCTTGTATAAATTTAGTACAAATTATGGCCCTTGTTTGACTTCGAAAATTTGGTTAAAGTTTTGCCTGCTAAGTACTATCATGCACATAATTATCTCAGTAACCACTTATGATATTGACTTGAAACTTTGTTCATGTCTTTAGGGGTATCATACAATCAAGTCAGATAACTCTTGTATAAATTTAGTACAAATTATGGCCCTTGTTTGGCTTTGAATATTTGGTTAAAGTTTTGCCTGCTAGGTACTATCATGCACATATCTCAGTAACCACTTATGATATTGACTTGAACTTTGTTCATGTCTTAAGGGGTGTCACACAGTCAAGTCAGATAACTCTTGTATAAATTTGATACAAATTATGGCCCTTGTTTGACTTCGAAAATTCGGTTAAAGTTTTGCCTGCTAGGTACTATCATGCACATATCTCAGTAACCACTTATGATATTGACTTGAAACTTTTTTAATGTCTTAAGAGGTGTCACACAGTCAAGACAGATAACTCTTGTTTAAATTTAGTGCAAATTATGGCCCTTATTTGACTTTGAAAATTTGGTTAAAGGTACTATCATGCACATATATCTCATAAACCACTTATGGTAGTTATATCAAACTTAGCAATAGTGTTCAGGGGTAAATTTTGTATCAGACAATTAATTTACCAAAAATTAATTCTATAGTTATAGATTTTGACTTTTTTTATGATTCAACTTTCCTAGTTTATACTTAATAGTTAGCAGAATTTTGTTTTGCTATTATACTGATAAAAGTTTTGTTTTATTAGCAAACACCCACAATAGTCAAGCTTGCTGTCTTATGGACAGCTCTTGTTTTGAGTTGTAGACATTCTTTGTTGAACTCGGATGTGTGATTTGAGGCCATCATGGCCCTTATGAAGTAGCCAGTGATGTGATGCTGGAAATATAAAACCTTAGCATCTGGAATAAGAAATAGAATCCTAGTTCATGTTAGTAGGAGTTTGTATCAAATGAAATTGATGTGAACATTGAAATTAATTTCTTGGCAAAAAGGAAAAGAACAATTATGTGTATTTTAGGACATATCCTTTGAACGCCGATAATGTAATAAACCGTATACGGGGGTTAAGACAGGTTTGGCCTTCCATAGAAGTGACAGTTACCGTATGGAACAAGTTTTGTCTGTATGAATTTAAAGGCTATGCCCACAGCTCCTGAATGTTGAAAACTCAGACGTTCGAGGCAAATGCTGACACTTTAAGACAACCTTGAAAATGACCTTGGACACAATTTTTCCAGGTTTGAAAATTTTGAGAACGCTTAAAACTGAACTCTCATGCGCAGGTTAGCAGACCGGGTGACCCCTGCGCGTGACCTCTGTAGGTGGGCCAATGGAAATTTTACTTTCATGTTACAGCTCAATCTATTTGCTGACATCAAGGTCTTTCAAATAGTATGGTCCGGAAACGAGCGTAATACGATAAATAACCTGCCTCGGATCACGTGACAAACATCCGGGTACCCGCAATTTTGGAAAAAGAAAGAAATTATTGATACTTTATATCTACGTATATCTCGATATTTTACCAATCAATTTGACCAACAAAGTGATCCTTAATACAATATAAGCATTCCCTTATCATTACACAATATTATATTTTACCGATGTTTCGTTTTAGGTGGATTTACGCATTGGAAAGTTGACCTCGTATTTAACGGGTTTTTTTCACAAATGACCAAAAGCCGAAAACCGACCTAATTTTAGCGCTTCTTTCCTACTTGCATGGTGTTCATGGGATTGATGTAACATCTTTTTCTCATAGATTTAAGTCTAATGTACGTCTGTTATGTCTTAGATTTTCGTATTTCACCCGTATTTTAATTTTCTGGGACGGTTAGATCCGTTCAAAATCTAAAAATGGCGTCAATGGTGATTTTTTTTCGCGAGACGTTGATATTTTGTGCACAGGTTTTCACTATATATTTAGGGTCAAATGATGGAAATTTGCTAATTAAAATGTAAATTAAGAGTTATTTTTGAACGGATATGAATTAGATTTTCGTTTTTTTATTTTATAATATAATAACGTACAGTTTTGTAAGACCAGTATCGCGAGTCAAATTACCATCCATCGCTAAAACGCGCAAGATGGAATAGCATGGACCGTGTTTAACTCGCGTTAAAGATAATAGTTAATTATATATAGAGGTTTTAATTTCACAGTTTTACAGAAAATTTCATCAGCTTTCCAATTATACCATTTTTTTTATTAAATGTGGTATTTAAATGACACAATGACAGGCAGTTTTGCATACAACTATCGGACAAATACCAGTTTACTCGCTCGGCGTGATAAATGCACGGCGTGATAAACGCTTCCAGGTAAAAATCGATAACCGAGACAAGATTATCAGAACGATAAGACATTTATAGAGGGTTTCCGGACCATACTATTTGAAAGACCTTGCTGACATATACATAAGCGCAGTAAACCGAAAGTAGCATAACGTGATGTACAGTGTTTACAAAACACATGCATGTCTGTCGAGTGTGTAACAAAATATGCCGGTGTGCAAAGGATATCACTAAATTTCTATGAAAATGTGTAACAAAATAGAATGTGTTGTGCCTTTTAAACTTTTTTTTCTGTTTTCAGCTAATACATTATTCGGACAAGATGGTAGAATTAATTATTCACCAAATGCAAACATTGAGGAAGGTGACAAAGTTACGTTTTCTTGTTCTGGAGATGTTGGAAATGAGCCTGTTGGGCACTTGGGCTGGTTCTATTACCTTAACAACGACACTTCAACTCCAGTAAATGCGTCCAGTTTAGCGCAGACAGTCGCTCCAGTATATCAACAGAATACATGCAGTTACAAGCGCACATCTACATTAGAGTTAACAATGACAAAAGAATTTCATAACATACTGGTCAGATGTACAGTTCAACAGGACAAATTTGGCCAGAATGGAGATGACCATGCACAGACAACCAATATTCCTGTATATTGTAAGTAAAAAGAAAGTAATACTTATCTATCTATTTCTATAATGTATATGTTAAAGGTCTACATTACAGGAATTAGCCAAAAAATAATTGCAAGGATGAGATAGCAAATTTACGCCAGTAATATGTTTGTTTATTCTTGTAATTTGGACCTATAACCCAGCCTAAATTTTGTCCAGTTACCCACAGACAAGTTTTGCATTGAAATATATAGAGATTTAGGGTATTTACTGGGCCTAGAGGACCCGTACCAAGATTGTTCAAATAATGACCCAGGGTCAAAATTGACCTCGCCCGGGGGGTCACTTGCTTTAACATAGGCTTATATAGGAAAAACTTTTATAAATCTTCTTCTCTGAAACACAGGGCCTAGAGCTTAGATATTTAGCATGTAGCATTGCCTAGTAGACCTTTTCAATGTTTGTTCAAATTATGCCCCTGGAGTCAATATTGGCCCTGCCCAGGGGGTGACTTGTTTTACAAAGACGTATAATGGAAAAACTTTAAAAATATTGTTCTCCAAAACCACAAGGTTTAGAGCCTAGATATTTAGTGTGTAACAGTGTCTAGTGGACCTCGTCAACGTGTGTTCAAATCAAGCCCCCAGGGTCAAAATTTACCTGCCCAGGGGGTCGTTTGGTATAATAAAAACTTTAAAGATCTGCTTTTCTAAAACAACAAGGCCTAGAGCTTAGATATTTGGTATGTAACATTTTCTAGTGGTCTTTCACATCATGGCTCTATTATTTAATGAAATGAAAGCATTTGATTGGATCAGAAAGCAAAGCAAACTGTTAATACTTCTACACATAATGATTTATAGGATGTCAGCAAATTAAAAACTACCAATGCATCAACAACAGTTATCCCGGACCATATACATATAATTATGTACAGTAAGCACAAGAGAATACAGTACGGGACAGAGTATATTTTACCAAATACTGCACACTTAGTCTTGTATAACATGTTTGTTTTTCAATTTTCAAAAGATTCTCCAAAAGTTACTTCGATTGAGGACAAAACTGTAGATGAAGGCACTCAGTCCTTGATCCTGACGTGTATTGCGGATGCATACCCAGATCCTATGTATAGCTGGGTACTGCCAGACGGCACAGTTAGTGTTGGTTCTTCTTACACAGTCACAGACCTTGAGCTTGGGGACAACGGCACTTATACATGTGTTGTTTACAATACATTCAAGAATGCAAACCACACAGTGAATGAAACTGTATACATTGATGTCCGTAAGTATATACATGTAACAGATAATAAGTCCAAGGATGCAAGACTGCAATGTCAGTGTGACATAGCAGTTTTTTAAGTTCAGGCCTCAGTAGTTTTTTGTAGGGTCAGATTCATAATGTTTTAGGTAGTAGATGAAATGTTTTGCTAGAAGTTTATACCCTGTTCTGATTGATTAGAGATCGGAGTAGAAGGTGCTTTTAGATGTAACCATGCTGTCAGCTATTACTTTCATATGTATAAACAGAAAATCATTGTTAGAAAGCCTTAATCTGCTGAAACTAAATCACATATTAATCAGGTAACAACAAGTGTACTTTATTAATACCTTTGAGGGTGATAGACACTGAATATTCTCAGTTTACTTTTAGTTTTCCTCTGTTTAAAAAGATGATTTATTTATACTCGGTTGCTTTTATGTAGTTGTAACATTATTGATCACTTTGTTCACATTGTGCTTTTTATGTTAACTGTCACATGGCGATCACATGGTTACATAACATGACATATTTCTATATTCAGTCAAAATGAATTTCATGCGAAAATAGTCTTTTAATTTCATACGAAGCTTTGACATGTTTTAACTAACTTTTATAAAAGAGATCCTTTCAAATTGCATGTCATGTGATCAAGGTGACAGTCATGTGACACAGGTCATGTGACAACATGTACCTGGCTGTGTGATTTCTTTTTCCTACTGACAGAGAGACACTCACCTGAGAACCATTTCCATCATAAACATTTCATCCCATAACATAACATGCAAGGAGTATTCAAGAACCAGGGCTCTAGCTATAGAAAAATTGATTTCAAAATTGCATCTTAATTTAGAAAATAATTTGTGAGGTGTGTTATGATTTACACAGAAACAAAACATTTGCAAGTTGAACATTTCAGAGATGATATAGCTAAAGCCCTGTCTAGTTTACCTTTTATCAGTACTCTTTCCTTGCCCTTCATTTACCAGACAAAGGGAGATGGGGGGGGAGGGGGGTAACATCATTGTTTTGTAAAACTTTCTATCTTGGTCAGCTTAAACTTTCATGTTTAGAGTCTGGAAGATGTTATGTTGAAATCTTAATACTTGCTTATACCTTGTACCTTCCAATCATATATTGAATTTCTAGCAAGTTCAATTCATAGATCCCATATCTATTCTTCCATCTGCCAGTTGATTATGTGTTATATATATTCACTACATTTGTCATAGTTATTTCTTTCTTTTATGTTTGCATACTAAAACAGCTATCAGGTGCATGACTGAAGCAATCCTCAAACTTCCCATTAGCATTAATGTTGAAAGTAAAGATCTGGTCATGAAGTTTTACATCTTGTGTAACAACAAAATTGGTACTGTCTAAAATGTATGATGGATAATATTATTTTTAGAAATTTGGGAGAGTAGGGTTTCAGGCAAGGAACTCTCTCATTTGGTCTATAAACAAGACCAAAAAGGATACTAAAAATTTCTTATGGTACATGTATACTATATTAGTAAACCAGAATTCAAAACTTACTATGTATTGTACATGTTAGCCATACTAAGTGAACTAAAAGTTTTCACGCACAATTATAGCACTAGTTTAGGGGCTGCTATACATTTCATCCGCGCCAGCGTATACCGGCATATACTGGACGTACATTCATTTCATATTCCGGCACATCACCTGCAAGGGGGTTTCAATAGACTGGCTTATGCTGTGCATACACTGGTCATACACCAGATGAAACATAATATTCCCTTTGTGGAAGGAGGAGTGAAATTTTCAGCGGTACCATTGAAGCTTGAGGAACTGCTTGCACCTTTATTTAACATTACCTAACCATTTAATTGTCATATTCATAACTCATTCAAAAAACATACAAGTCATTCAAATTTTAATTCTTTTAACAGCCATATTTTTTGGAAGGGAAGCTGCTAGAACCAAATTATTCTTCTGAATGACTTGTATGGTTTTCTCTCACTCTTTCACATCCAGGAATGTAGTAATATCAGTTATATTTATGTATCAACATCTTGAATTTTTTTCTTTTGCCATTTTCATCGTACAACTGACATTCCTGGGTGTGTCATTTTATTTATCCAAAAAGTTTACTTGTTTCTATGACAGAAAATTTTTATTTCATAGCAAATGGTAATTTGATGTATCATAAGTAGAACCACTATGTAATAGTGAAGTTTTTGCTTTGCTTATTTCCGACAAGCGTCTCACAGTCTAGATTCCAGCCCTCTGGACAAACATTTGCATGTTATGTTACACCTAACTTTTAAATTAAATCATATATACTTAATCTCTGGTATATGCATTCATTTGTTTAACCTTTTATGTATGTTTTTGTTTGCTAGCGCATGTGTTTACAATTTGAACATGTTCTGCATGTTTCTGCCAACAATGTTGGGCATGTTTTTTAAATTTACTAGCTGTACATTTTGTGGGTTTTTTTAATGGGAGGTTATTTTGCACGAATTGTGTCGTAACAGTATCAAAATGTTAACATGTATTGTCTTCATAAAAAATGTAATTGAAACTCAAATTCGGTACTTTGATGTGGCAATGTTACATAACAATAGAATGATAATAATATACCAGGTTATAACCCACACTAAACCAATTTGCATGATAATCTATGAAAGGAGTATGAAGTGATTTAGTTAACCTCTTAAACCAAAAACAGGCTATCTTAAGTGTATAGTCATGACTCCATTTTGATTTCTGATTAAATCTTGGTCTTTCTCTAATGTTGTAGATTGTAAATCATTTGTTTAAGTACAGGATTGACACTTTTATTAGGTGCTGAGGCTATAAAAAATCAAGTATTGGCCTGTTAATTTGATCATTTTATGAAATTGATCCAGGATTTTGTTCTGCAGTCAATAATCCAGTTTCCTTTAAAACACTATAAAATTTGTTTATTTTGCGTGGTATAACGTTTTTCTCATGTATTCTTTACCCATTTACATCAAGCACTTGGGGTGTCATAAATTTATAAATGATGCAGTTCAGTGAGAAGGCTTAAATGTCATTATATCCACAAAGTTATTGGGATGTATAGGTGTCAGCCTGTTGGTTGGTTAGTCAGAAGGCCTGTTGGCGGTTCTGTTTGTTGGTTTTTGTGTCCGCTACATATCTCCTAAACTCCTTGAAGGAGTTTCATGAAACTTAAGTCAAATGTTCATACAACATGCATTTTCCTCTTTTTTCACTAAAACTGTTCTCGCCCCTGTTGAATTGATCACTTTTGAGGTTACAATTACTTGTGGCCATTACCTTACCAACAAAGATGTCTTACTGCTAAAACTTTAACAAATAAACAACAAAAAAAGACGTTTCTAACCTTGCTTTTTAAAATGAAAGTAAGTTCATGTTTTTGATATAGTGTAGTATTTTTTTAATGATATTGCATTTTAAAAAAAAAGCTGCCAGTTAAAGCTTTCTCATGATGTGAAATAAAAAGTAGTGAAAGATTTTGGGTAAAAAGAAAATCTTTTATTATGAATAGACATAAAAATCAATGTGGTGTATGAGAGGGCGCTTCTTTACATGATTGTACAAAAGTCTAGTTAAAGTGATATTTTCCCCAAAGTACCTGATCAACAAAGATACATTATCAACAATAATTATTGTCTGACAAAAAAAAAGATTTTATGAATTAACAAAGGTACTACATAAGAAATTATGGAACTATCCAAGGTGTAGACAATTAAGATAATACCTAGTATGCAAATTACGCCAATACATGACACACTTTAAAATGAAGCTATATACATCTGTTGATAGATCTCAAATGACAATTGGGTACTATAAAATTTGTAATGCAGCTTTTATCATGATAGACAAAGTTTACATATACGAATAAAACATTTCCACTATGTTAGAAATCATCTTTTGCTCAATTAGGTCATGAAATGTGATCTATTTTGCCTATAATTGCCTAGTAAAGTGTGTAACAACAAAAATATTTATTGATGAGGCGTGCTTTATTTCGAAATAATGACACACTTGAGAAGACCCTGGTGTCTTCCAGGTATTGAAAACCACTCGTGCATAAAGGCTAACTTAGTGAGGCGCACTAGGGGGACTTGTTAACTTTGATGATTTTACAACCTATGACATTATCTGTGTACATAGAAACAATAGTATTTGTAATTTTAGAAGGTAAATAATTTTAGAAGGTAAATGGTCAATGAATGTTGTCAAAGTATCTACATTATAACACAAGTTAAATGAGAAGTTAAATATGTTCAATGTTAAAATTTACGTGAATTTTTTTTCAAAATCAAAGGAAGTCCAGAAATGTTTTGAAAAAATAAAGTAAAGGGTATATCAGAAATGTCAATGATTTATTTGTTGGTAGAGGATGGTAAACAATGTAAAAAATTTAATAGAAGTGATTGACCAACACTTCTCCACACAAGTTTGACACAATTACCATATATTTTGACCTGAAAAAGTATTTGTCCAAACAAAAGGCATGTAAATGTATGCACTGGAAATATGACATGTTTAAGGGAACTAACCTTACATATAGGCTCTCTGTGGCAGGTGTGACTAGCTGAGATGGATTCTGTTATGTGCTCTTGCGATATATTACCCATATAATAATTTCAATTAGAGTGATTAAAAAAAAAAGAGAATTATTATACAGTTATTTAAGATAAGAGTACAAGGTGTGCCTCTTGATATACAATTAAAGTTGCTTCAGCCTGGCTAACCACCGTAATTAATGCTAGTAAACATTAGGGAAAATTTGTGTCCCCTCAGTATTTCCTTACTCCCTTGAAAGATTTTGATAAAACGAGTGTCAAATGTTCACAATTTTAAGACAATTGAGCAGAACCTATGATCTGGTCTATGATCTGGTCATAGGTAAAAGGTTTGGGTCTTGAAAGGATTTATGAAGGATTTTGATGAAAGTTTTGTCAAATGTTTACATCATCAAGTTAATGTGCAGAAACCTATGATCTGGCCACACAGACTCAAGATCAAGGTCACAACTTAAGGTAAAAGATTTGAGTCTGTCTGCTCAATATAAGGAGTATTTCCATGACATCTTTTCACAGAGGCCCTTTCTTTGACCACTGGAACAAATGACTAGCTTAAATGAATCCACCCTGTGCATCTTTGAGAGAAAACTATACCCAGTAACAATAATTAGTTCAATGGGGGAGGGGGGGGACGGGGGCGTATAGCTGTCTGATAGACTGCCTTGTTTCAGCATGTTGTGTGAGAAAATTCACAGCTATTTTAATACACTCACAATTCACAATATCAGACAGAACATGGTAGTTAGTTACACCTGCCACAGAATACCTATAAGCTTGCTGATGCATGATGACTGTTTCTCTGTTGAAGGACTTTGTAAAGCACCATTAGACCTGTATTAAGTAGTGGAACACCTTTGTGGCCACAAAATACAGTTATATTTTACAGTTCTTACATTATCTTTAAGGTTTTTTCAGGTAATATATGCATATATCTTTACAGTTTTTATGCACTTTTGTTCTTTTATCTGCATTTTTACTTGTATTATGATTTATATTAATATGAATGATTATACTGTGCATGCAATTGTTTTATAACCAGTTTTACTATTTTTTTATTCATCGAAAATGGCATAAATATGGGATTGCATTAACGTGTTTTTAGCTCACTTGGCACAAAGTGCCAGAGGGAGCTGTTAGGATCACTCACTGTCAGGCAGACATAGTACGTTCACATTTTCCTTCAAACAGCATCTCCTCTGAAACCACTAGGCCAATGTTGATGAAACTTGGCAGGGATTTTCCTTGCATGAAGCCCTATCATACTTGTTCAAATAATTCCATTCCATGAAGAACTCTGGTTGTCATGGCAATGGAAAGAAAAAACTTTAAGAATTTTCTTCTCAAGAATAGGAAGGCCTACAGCTTAGATATTTAGCATGTTGCATTACCTAGTGAACCTCTACCAAGATTGTTCAAATTCTTACCCCCTGGTAAAAATTGACACCACCTGGGGGTCACTTGTTTTACAGGTATATACAGGAAAAACTTTAAAAGCCTTTGTCTCTGAAGCCACAAGGCCTAGAGCTTAGATATTTAGCATGTGGCATTGCCTAGTGAACCTCTACCAAAAGTATTCCAATTATGATCCCTGGGTCAAAATTGACCCTGCCTGGGGGTGTTTTGATTTTACATATAGTCATATAGGAAAAACTTTTAAAATCTTCTCTGAAACCACAAGGCCTAGAGCTTAAATATTTGGCAAGTAGTGTTGCCTATTTGACCTGTACCAAGATTGTCCTACATGTACCAGGGGTGGGGGGGGGGGGGGTCACTTGATTTGACATAGACTTATAGAGGGAAAACTTTAAAAATCTTCTTGTCTAGAACCATTAGGCCCAGAGCTTAGATGTTTGGAATATAGAATTATGTAGTGGACCTCTATGAAGAATGTTTAAAGTCAGAACCCCCAGGTTAAAATTGACCATTTCTGCTATTGATGGCCATGTATTATAGCCAATGGTAGCCAGGTGAGCAATAAAGGGCCATCTTGGCCCTCTTGTTTCATGATTTCAACTTGATCCTACAGATAATGAAACCTTTGTTTGATGTATCATTTTTGTGCCACTTTCAATGAAATACATTTCAATAAAGGAACATTACTTTATGGTATTTATTTTTCAAGCATGTCTTCAAGCAAGGTCATGTTAGACATATCTTCTATCGGTAAAATACCCATGAATTATAAAATATTTTATAGAGTTTGGCCGAAAAAAGTCTCCATTCTATGCTTAGGTGAGGGTGGGGGTTGGGAGTTGGCAGGGTTTGTTAGTGGTGAAGAATGGGTCATTATCATTTTCAACTTGTGAGTCATTCTACATCAAAATTACCCATTTTAGAATATACCATTGAAACCATGCATTTTCCTCAGATTTCTGTGGTTTTGAGATGAATGGTGGTTTAAAATGTATTCATTGGGCAAGGGTTCACGTAATCCAAAATAAATATAACAGATCATGAAGTTCTTTTACCAGTCAATTAGGGGAAAAAATGAAGGTCATAGTTTGTTCTTACATTTTATGATATGCATGAAATTAATGGAACTTGCTTAGGATATGTTTGAAATATAACCGTACTCCAAAATTCAGCTATGCACAGATCAATTACCCAAACACCTTCCAGATATTTATCAAAATATTATAATCATAATGATGAAATTTGACTCGGGGTGTGCAAGTGTCTGTCTGTCTCTCGTAGGAAAAACAACTACACCATCACCAACCACTCCAACAACTACTCCATCTACAGGTGGTTCTACTGACAAACAAGTTACACGAGCACCGAAAAGTACAGAAGGTATGTATCTGGCATTATATTCTTTGTTTGTTTAGGTTTAAAGCCTATTTCATTTTTACAGGTAGGTAGTTTACCTAATTCTTGTTCCTTGGAAGGACCAGTACTGTAACTGAATCCTTCGTACTTTCGCACATAAAGAGACATGGGCAGAAGCATTGTATATTTATAAAATAATATCATTCTGTTGCAGAGGTGTCAATCATCTAATAAACAATGATGTTGAGTTCTGAAGCATATGACTGTGCATTAGAATGACAAAGGGTTGTTTATTAGACGATAACAACACTGAAAAGCATTTTATTTCGCTTCTAACGTTACAAGATGTTATAAAAGGTAAATAAATGCAAAACGGACATTTATTTAACAGTTTTGCTGATATCATTCTTGATGTCAATTGCCATGTGCCACAAAACGTTAATGGCATAATGAAACCTAACTTTTCTACTCTTTGTACAGAGAAAATCTTGAGTCATGTTAAAATATGATACAATCTTAATATTAAGCAACCTTGATGTCTGTCTTACACAGACCTTGGTATCTGTATACAAAAATGCATTTTTCAATCATTCCTTTCGGTGATTTTATACAGATAATTATTCTTATTCATGAAACAATCCGATTAATTGCTGTCACGACTAACTCCAGATGGAAACACCCTTGAAAAGTGAAAGAAGCAATGTGTATTCAAATGTTGACCTTAGGATACTATCGCTTTGTCACTGTTGGGGATTGAACCCATGATATGTATAGGACTTTGACAAGACTGGCACTGGAAGCCTTACACTGCATCATTGATATATCAACTTAAATGATTGTTTCTTCTTGAACCATTTATCTACACGTATTGTTATGAGCATCAAATTAGATGCAAAAGATTCACCTGATGGAGACCCAAAAAACAGAAATGATGCCTTTTTTTGTAAATTAGAAGATGATTTTTGGAGTCAGTACAATATAAATTGTAGACCACTTGGCCACCTAGCTCAACAATCCCTCAAAAAAGGTTATGCAAGTAAGCGATATCTAAGTGTCTACACTATGTACACTGCAGTG
The DNA here is from genome assembly GCA_022818135.1 of Saxidomus purpurata. Taxonomy (NCBI): domain Eukaryota; kingdom Metazoa; phylum Mollusca; class Bivalvia; order Venerida; family Veneridae; genus Saxidomus; species Saxidomus purpurata. Next base: position 34,684,763 of record JAFMSR010000016.1, read on the forward strand.
CATAGGATTAAGACTTAAACATTTGTCTATATGGTACATGACAACACTGACTGTAAACAAGGGAAGACATTACAGCCACCACATTGCATAAATAGTTCTGTTGTGAACTTATAATATTGTTCACAAAGCAGAAGCCTGGATTTGAATGTGGCATTTTTTCAATTGGTCACTCAGTTATAAAAGTACAAGCCCCCTGCATTATGTGATATTGGGGGCCTGAATTTGCAGTATATTGAACCCCCTGAACCAATGTATTGTGGTACTCAGTACCACCAGTCCTGGTACCTTGCTCAGCCACCTGGTAGCCATTTACACTATTTAGTTGTACACAGTCTGCAAAGATGGTTGGAAAGATGTTGTTCTTGTTAGCAATGGAGCATTCAGTCCCCAAATCTTGTGATCAGTGGTTCAAGCTCCATTGGCATCAGGAACTGTTCCTTAGAAACTTTTCACTGTCCTTATTTGCTTGCAAGTACTATTTTCTGTTAACAAAAATGTCTGTAAAGTTTAAAGAGTTTTGCTGCAGACAGTTATATTGTTTTATTGTTTAAGCTGTCTGAATAATTTACATACAATTTTCACATGAAATATTTCAGGTGACGATGATAATACTATCGTCATTATTGTTGTCTGTGTTGTGGTTGGTCTTCTCATCATTATTGGTATTGTTGTTGTTATTCTGTGTGTGAAAAAGAGGAAGAAGCCAAAGGAAATTGAAGGTTTGCTTTATCATTATTTGCATAGTAGTTTACTGAAGGCTCAGCAATCAATTTCTTTAATATACTAGAGTAGGAAATTTTGGGAAATCACAGTCAAAGTACGGCAATCGGATTCGAACCAGGGGCCTCATGGTGTTTCATGGTCCAACCTTGTTTCAAATTCTCTGGTGCCCAGCTGTGTATATCATTTCTCATCTGTTGCTGTACTCACATAAATATGAATTAAATTTTGTGTATGCATATAAAAAGATGGACTTGGAACAAATGAATTGATTTGTTTCAAAGAAAAAAAATCTCTTTGACATTCTGGTCTACAGCCATATTGTTGAAAGTTAATGAGCACATAGAGGAATTCATTAACACTAATTATTTTACGTTCCCTTTGTAATCTTGTCATAAGACAGATTTACTGTTCTGTTAATAATCGCTATTTTATTTTCATCTCATTTAATATTAATATCACCATGTTGAGTCCTCTTCTTCAGTATGTTGTTGTATGAGTTTTTATGCCCGTTTCTGCTGTTTATCCGTCAGTTTTACATGGGAGCAGTTTACCTAACCATGGGATCTACCAGTACTAGATCCCTATCCTCTTTAAGAAAACTGCAAACTTTCTCACATAAAGAAATATGGTTGGTAGCAGGGCTCAGACCCATAACCCTCAATCTATGAGAGCTAACAGTGATTTCAACTCAACCATAGAGGCTGGACACTTCTATCGATAAATGGAAGCTAGAACATTATCTTATGAGTATGTGTGACAGTGATTGTCATTTAGATTTTAATTATAGATTGTTGAGTCATGTGACTTTTAACTGGAAATTATATGCTTTATTTATTTTCACTTTCAGAACCACCAGAGAAACCAAGAAAGTAAGTATACTGTAATGATATAATAACAAGAAGCACATTGGTGTCTCTATATAAATCTGAAAGTACAGAACCAACTGACAGTTATTTGGAAATGAATATTAATAGATCTGTTACTGTCTTCTATTAAACTGTATTTCATTCATTCTGAAAGTTGACATAACCACTGCTTCATAGCAGGACCAGTACTTGAACCCCACTCTCCATAAGAAACTGCCAGCTTTCTGTCCTAAAGAAACATGTCGGGTTGCAGGGCTCGAACCCATGACCAGCAGTCAGTAAGAGGTTACAGTAATAACATGTCAGTGACTGTAGCAACTCAATCCTGGAGGTGCAATCGTTCTACTCCATATAATTTTGTCTTGTTCTGTTACATCTCCATCGGAAAATCAGTTTTAAGTAGCGACTATTTGCTCTACTTCTGTCAAACTTAGTCAGTGAAGTTCAAATGATCGTTTTCACATGGAAATGTTTTTAAATGATATTTTAAAAGAAAATTGATTCATTTTGTATATTACATAATATTATGTAGTGATTTATTTTCCTTAGATATTGCTTTTATACTGACTTTTAAAACTTTTGTGGGTTCTTTGATCTATTTTGCCGGGTGTATTTCATTAGATGTTTTTTTTCCCTGTTGCACTTAGTCAGATCTTTTTTTCCTGTTAACTTCGTCTTATTTGATATGCATGCTGAGTAATGATACACTATAACTACAATACAGTGAATTTCATGGTGCTTTAAATTCCACATTTTATACCAGTATTGGAAAATCATTGTGTCTTAAAGATGTAGTTTATTATAAATGGTACAGAAATCGTAGCTTTCCATATTGTGTTGTTGTTTTAAAAGCTGGTATATACAGGAAATTTATAGACATATACATGTGTACATGCAAAAAGCATTGAATATTGTGGATGGTTTGCCGGGAACCATGGCTAAGTTAAGTGAAACGCAACATTTTTTAAAGATTGATTGTTCAGACTTATTTAGATATAATATGTCACCCATAGGTGCAATTGGCAACAGTTACTATGTGGTGATCATGATGTTTTGGTGTACATACATCATTGTGTCGCCCTTTCAAATTGCATTGCTTATGACATAAGGGTCGTGATGCTGCCAAATTTTGTAGGTCAAGGTCATATTTGACAGAGTTATGCCCCTTTTTAAACTTAGATTTTTACTATAACTTTGCCATTTCTTAAGATTATTTTATCAAACTTTCAAATTGTATTGCTTATGACATAAGGGTTGTGATGCCGCCAAATTTTGTAGGTCAAGGTCATTTTTGACAGAGTTATGCCCCTTTTTAAACTTAGATTTTGTCACGAAAACTTAGTGTCGGCTATAACTGCCATTCCTTAAGATTTCTTTATCAAACTTTCAAATTGTATTACTTATGACATAAGCGTCATGATGCCGCCAAATACTGTCGGTCAAGGTCATATTTGACAGAGTTATGCCCCTTTTTGTATTTAGATTTTGTCACCAAATTATTGGTTATTCTGACAAAGCGTAAGAGGGCGACACAAGTGTTCTACTGAACACCCATCTAGTTTTAGCTTTCATATCTAGGCTTCTTAAACATATGCACTATGCTATACCAGAGTTTTCAGGGTGTACTTTTGTGATGCAGTTTTATAAATTATAGGACAACTTTTTCTTTGTCATTTCTCTTAACATTTCAGCAGAATTTTTTAACTTCTTACATTAATAAACTAACAGACATTAAAAGTTGTTCAGAGTTTATGTATGGACTGATAAGTGTGATAATAAAGGCTTTTATCTAGTATAATTATACCCTGTTACCCTTTGATACTGGTTGTTCTAAAGTGGAAAACAAGACTAAATTTACTGTTTAAGGTTACAGTAATTTGAAATCTGGCAGATTTAAGCAACAGGCTTGTAGATTTATGTTCTGTAGACTTTATGGTCACTGTTAAACTACTTTTTTAAGGTTTCAGGAGGCAGCGGTTTTGGAGACCGTGGTCTGAAATACTGCCTCTGACCGGGTTCGAACTCACAACCTGCATAGGTTATAGGGTCAATTACTAGTGGAGTTTTACAAATACTTGCTCTCATGAGATTGCAGTAATATTCCCCTTCTTCATTTATAGCAGTACTGCATATTGTTTGGTTGCTAACATTTATTTTCTGCTGACTTTAACCATTCATTTATGCTAACACATAGTTTGTCTTTTTGGAATTGTGTATAACCCAAGGTTGCGGTGGTGTTTTTTACTCATAATAATTTGTTTCAGTAATCAAGATTTATCCTTCTATGGTAACAGGCCGGACCTAGTATCGTCTGACCATGGCATGAAGAACAACATGGGAAACATTGCACTCAACTCCAGCTTTAATAATGTAAGTATATATGTCAACTTTCCTTTGTTGATTTTCTAAAATCTGATAATATCAAATTGCATAGTGTTATTTCTGAACTAAAACCTTGGTTTTTTAACGTTTGAAGCCTTTTAGTTTCATTCTAGGATAATAGCAAGTAATTCTGCCTGTGTGACAAGTGTAGATCATGATCAGCACTGTTCGCTGTTATGTCAGTAAAATATTTGTAAGCAAACCTGAATAGTTGATGACACAGTTCAGATATTGAAAGATGGACAAGTGCATTGTGGGCATTTAGCAGGGAAATGGCTAATTTAAGATTACATTACATGAAGTTTTTTTTTGCTGCATTGATTTGTTTTGAGGATTCATTTATGAAATGTATGCTTTTTCTGGTTGCTGGGATCTCGCAATTCGCATGCTCAGATCATGGTATAAAAAACTTTGTACATTTTCACAGATTTTAGATTTATCATAAATAGGCATTACTTGATAAGTATTTTTGCAATAAGTATAAGTATTAGCTTGACCATTCAAAGAGTAAGGAGTCTATTGCACTAGCCCCAGCGTGGGTGTCTGCTTTGGTTAAAGTTTTTAAAAATGCTTATATCTTCTATACCATTAAACATATTTACTTCAAACTACTTGTTTTTCATGGCAATGTAGACTGTATTTGCATATGCCCCTTTTTGTACCTAGATTTTCTCACGAAAACTTAACCTTTGCTATACTTTGCCAGTTCTCAATACATTATTTCTTCATCAAACTTTCAAATTATTTTGCTTATGACAACAGGGTTGTGATGCAGCCAAAATCCTTGGGTCAGAGTCACATTTGACAAAGTTATGCCCCTTTGTTTACTTTGATTTGGTCATTATAACTTAGTGTTGGCTACAGTTTTACCATTTCTTAATATTTCTTCATCAAACTTTCAAATTAAATTGCGTATGACATGGTCATGATGTACCCCCTCTATTTCTTCTGCCCCTACCTGTACCTCAACCACCAGACTACCCCCCACCCAAAGCCCATCGTCTATGCACAACCACCCTGAAAACAAAATTTTCTCAAATTATTTTTATAAGTTTGACCTTCATTCTTACACAATTACACAGTATACCTATTCTTAGAAGAAAAAAAAACCAGGCATAAGTGATGCAACCATAACCGGTATATGGCAAAACAGAGCCTGGATGATACGTACAGCGGTACGAATTCCCGTATCGCGATTCTCAAAGTTGAATTAGCTACTCACTTTACACATTGCTGTGCATATAAAAATTCAGAAAAGAATAACAAGATTATAATTGACCATCACGTATTCACGGTGGTGAATTGGTTTTATTCTATTAGTTTAGCTTTTCTGTTACATCTATATATCACAATACGTATTTCAACATGAGTTGACTGTATCGCCATATATCGCAATACGGATTTGACCTATCTTTGCACCCCTTACTGACATTAAAATGTAATATGTTTTATTTACTTGTTGTTTGGGATATATTCATCTTATAAACCTGCCTGTTGAACTGTAAGAGTAGTTTCATTGCAGAAGGAGCAATTCCATGGCAATCAAATTTTAGTTGTCAACAAAAATTCTCCAGCACAAGCATGAAAAATCTTTCCTTCACAAAAGAAAATAACTGCACTTTTATCTACAGATGCATGATTCTTCTTAATTCAGCATGTATAGTTTACACATGTTTTGTTAATTAACAAAAAATTAAAACATCACAATACTTAAATATGTTAAAACATCACATATTTCTTTAATAGAAACAAAATCAGTGTCAACATTTTTAGTATTGAGTGCCACTTTCCCCTTTTAAATTTATGTCAGTAAATTTTGTCTTCGTGTAATTTCAAGAGAAATTCAAAAGAATTTAAAACCTTCATCTTCACCGCGAATTTGGGGATTCAACATTAATTACTGTTAATGAAATAGTTAATCTTATCATGTTCCTTTTTCCTTTTCCTCATTTCCACAGTCATTCGATAGCACATCCGACGTAAAGTCAAGAAATGAAGATGGTCTTTTTGACGTTCAGTTTGATGATAAACCAAGAAGTCGGCGACCGATACAGTTGCTAGACAACATGGGGGGAAACGGGTCCTATGGCGACATAGTTAATCCAAGAGTATAGTGCTAGCGCATTCACAACACTAAACTGCATGCTTCAGCACAGCTTTAACCAATTCATTTAGAAACATTTGAATATCATTCTTACATATTTTTACCCATTTCTGCAGTCCTTTGATAGCACATCTGATGTGAAACAGAGAAATGAGGATGGTTTGCTGTATATTGATCTGGCATTTGACGATAAACCACGAAGCCGGAGACCTATTCAGATTCTTGATGATGGGGGAAGCACACCATACGCCGATATCGTGAATCCAAGAGTGTAGTGTTTTAATCTCAAGTGTTTACCCTTATCGTCATGGTTACTGTAAATCTCAGTGTTAAAACCAGCATTAAAACTTAGTTGCATAAATATTCAAACGGGTGAAGCATGACAGCATCCTGACTGCAGAAACAAAGCAATGCAGTTTCAGTGATAGATCAACTTTTTTATAATGGAAGTTTATCCAAAACTTCTGCTCTTCTTATTAATTTTTCTCCGTACTAAGCAGATTTGCAATCTAAACAGCTCTACTGTATCAAAAGTGTAGTTAGTGTCAGTTAACAATTTTTACAGACTGTCTAGTACAGCTGTGTGAACAGTCTGTGTGTACTTCACAGGAAAAAAATACGCTAGTTTTATAGTGCAAGTATGAATAATCTTGAGAACAGAGACCTGGTGGGTCTACTTGTAAATGGATTGCATTTATAAGGATGCATATCTTATATGGAAGACATAAACAGTGTGTAGAAATGTACAGAAGTTTTGAAAGTTTTTACCAGAAAAAGCAACAAACATTTGGTATGGACACATTTAAAACACATTGTATAACATGGACACATACCAATTATGTAAATACACTTATGAGAGACTGTGTAATGATAAAAGGTAGTGAAATAGTTGTGCAAGGGAGAGAATGCATGACTTTGAGGTATATTATGTTTTATGCTATACCTACAGCTTGGGGAAATTGTGTTCTTATGGATGTTGCAGATACATTTGATAATTATTGTGTATGGCAAAACTGTCAATACATGAACTGTTACAGCTGATTATTTTGACTTGTGAGTGATGAAAATCCATTGTATAGTGTTTCACATTTCCCTTCATAAGTTTGGTCAAATTATGAAAAAATGTAAAAATAACACAAAAATCAACCGACAAATTGAACACAAGAGTAATGAAACTGTTCTTCCAAAATGGGCTTAACATTTTTCAGGAGCGTAAAAGTATGTTTTAGTGTATCCCCACTCCAGTGACTACTAAAATAGTGTTTTTACCCCCTCCTCCCCCCCCCCCCCCAAAAAAAAAACCAAACCAGATGGAAATAAATTAGCTGAAAGTTGAAATGATTGATTCTGTATTAATATAGTCGTCAAAATACATTCTAAATGCTGTATGCTTAACTACCATTGGCTTTTGAAGGGAAATGCGAGCACACTTGTATATAGGTGACAGAACATGATACGGTGCTAACAGTCTGTAGTTAGCATTACATGTCAAAAAAGTGAAGTGACTCAGGTTTAGAGTAAAAAAACTAAACATTTTAGGAATCATAGGTTAGATTATAATCTTGTTTGTAGTTATCATTTTAGGTTAAACAACATAATGCCGTTATCTTTTATTTTTGAATTCAGTTGAAAAGTATCACTCCTGGATAATTAAAATTTATACGTACCATGACAAAAAAAACATTAGTTACAAAAGAAATATTTTAATTCTACTTTTAAGTTTTTAGTCTTGATTTTCATTTACATATGTACTGTAGAGTATAGTTAAATTTCTTTATTGACATGGATGGAATCTGTTAGATTCATATTTATAAATAAGTAATTAGAACTGAACTTCCTTATTTATGTAAGTAATTGTGAAATGATTTTTTATGTTTTGCCTGAGATTTTATATTAAAAACACTGGTTATATTAGATGGTTTTATAGACACATAAATAAGTTAATGTTAATATAAAGTTTTGCAGTTGATATTAACCACTCTATTTACTCATACAAATTTGAATATTCTGTACCATTAAAAAGCAGTTGAGAATTCAGAAGAAAATAATGTGCCCCTTATAAGTGTAGGTATTTTCTTTTAGATGTATCGGTCTTGAACATTTTATTGAACATTACTGCGGCACACACGCTTTGTAACTTAAAAAAGTATGTTTCAGCATATGATTTATTCCTTTGAGTTTTTTCAGGTTTAATTCCTATGATCAAACCATCTTTTGACTAATAGAAGAGGTTTTTTTAATCAGAAGTAAATCTCGATTTTATATAAAACTGATTTATTCTGTTAATAGTGCATTTTTGTGTAATGTAAGTGTTTAACTTTGGTTAATCTACGCAATAAGTTACACAGCAGCTTGCATTACACATCTGACATTATTAATGATTTATGTGCAAAGATTTCACTATACATATGTGTGATAAGTCTAAATATGTCATTGGTTTGTGACTCTTCTCTTGCTCAGCTTGATTAAAATCTGAAGCATCAATCAGTTAATTGCTTAATCAATAGATTGATTGATCACTTTTTGCTAGAATTTTTGTCAAATATTGTACATACAGCATCATTATATACATGTACAATGTATTTTATTTCATACAGTTTAGAGTAGCACACTGGTCACATAGTGCTATTATTTGATGACACAGACAAGTAACTACTAATGGTACCAAAATTAGGATGCCTCATATACATGTGTAATTGACAGAAAATTACATAAACACAGGATAACCAATAAATGTCTGCTGTAGTAGTTATTTCCAATGGGATCCTAAAACAACATAATTGCATTCCTAAACAAGAGAATGTGATCACAAAACAATACAATGGAATAAGAAACAAGACAAATTTTAGTCATAAAACAGAACAAACTATTCACAGTATTTTTATATTGTTGAAACACCAAGGAAAGTTTATAAGACGTATATTTAACTGGATCAAACAATTGTTTTAGTCTGAGTTGCATAACCTAAAACCTTAAAATATATGATTATCTGATTGTGAAGCTGAATAGCTTACCTTTTCATTATGTTTGTACCACTGTATACATTTTATTCATACTTGTTGAATTTCATAACAATTATCATTTTTTTATCATTTCATTTTGATAATCAAAGGTTGTAAGATATACATATCAAGAAGATGCTGTGCATATGTTTTTTGGGGATATTTTACCATATATTTGGGACCATTTCAAATTGTTTAACTGTAACCTGAAAGGTTTGTTTTCCTGTTTTTATAACTTTTACCAGTTACTTTGTTGTTGCTTTCCAGTGTTGTTTATATATCAAAAGCTATATTTTTTTTTATAAAAATCCAAAGTGTTTTTTTTTTCAGTACAAACTATGACTTTGATTTATCATATTACAAACAGTTTTGTCACATGTTTTGACTTAATAGTTTAATAGTTACACTGTTTCATATTTTATACATCATACTAGTATATTAACACTTTGATGTGATGTCAGTTCAAACATGGAAATAATACCAAGAAGCTGGTCAAGACAATTGCCTAGACAAATCAAATGATTGGCAGAAACTAGTTTTTATATAATTTTAAACATCTTTTTTATCATTTTGATTGTCATCACAGAACGATGTTATATCCTCTAATAAGTGACAGATATGAATATTTAGCAGATCAAAATGAGCTTCGTAATTGTTACATACTATTTGTAATAATAGATAATAATTCTGTTTGCCAGTTTGAAAATTGTAGACCAGTCTGATAATGCTGAATTTATTTACATTCTTCATGGCCAATTTTGAAATATCAACCAGTCTAATAGTGCTGAATTTACAGAAAATTCTTTTGGCCAATTTGAAAATATTAACCAGTCCAATAATGCTGAATTTATTAACAGTTCTTCTAGCCAATTTTGAAATATTAACCGGTCCAATAATTCTGTATTAACAGTTCTTCTAGCCAATTTTGAAATATTAACCAGTCCAATAATGCTGAATTTATTAATTCTTTTAGCTAATTTGAAAATATTGACCAGTCCAATAATGCTGAATTCATTAACTTGAAGGACTAGAAAATAGACTATAAAATATTAAACATCTATAAAATAATAAATGATCTCCATGTGAATTTTATGATATTGAAATACATGTTAGAACTGCAGATGTGATAATCATTTAGGACAACATTTTTTGAAGCAGAAAGTCAGCAGTTAATTATATACTGTTTCAAGAAATGCAAGCTGCGTCTGGAATCATCAAACAGGTTAGGAATGTAAGTCAAATTTAATAAAAAAAAACAAAGCACAAATATTCAACAAGAAACTAAGTAAACTTTTAACAGGATACATGACCGTGCTTTACATGTAACAACTAAATTGACCGAAGAGTAGCTTTTGCAGTAACAGGTTTTATATTTAGTACTTTATAGTGGCTTGCTTCTCACTGCCCACATCATGCTTAAAACATAGTCTGCAATCTATGTAACCATGATAAATTGCCACAATACAGGACGATTGTGTACGAAAACACTCGAAAAACTTCAATGTTTGGGGAATTATATATATTCCAAACTGTTAAATTGTGATATTAGTCTGAACACTAAAAGTAAACTCGGCTCTGTCAAAGTGTTCACACTTAAACTCATTTAGAGTACTGTAGAGAATTGGGTCAGTAGCTTATTAATTAAATTAATTTCTTTTCAGAACTGTTGTATATTTTCATTTCTAGCGTCTTTTCTATCGAAACAGTGTATATATTGTACAGATCATGCAGGAGATTCAAATATCAAACCACAAGACTTTAATTATGTTGAATAACTTTAAACTTTCTGTAATTTAGTTATTTCTGTACACAGTATGATGTCTTCGTGTGTCTTCTAACTTTTATAAAAATCTAGTCTATTTGTTCTTTTTGTTCAAATTAAGAGAAAAATCAGAGAATGTATTCAGGTTTAAGTGAAAATTAAAGAATGTTAAAGGATATGAATTTGTGTGAAAAGGATAGAGATGATACCAGTTTGTTTGCAGCAGTAGCAGCTCACGTAAAGAAGAGTCAACAGAGTACTGTGAATTTATTTGTGGTTTAGATATTCTTTTTAATAAATCTGTTTACTTTTATCACACACACTCGCACACACACACACACACACACACACAAGATTTAGTGATTTGCTTTATTATACCCTCGGATACAGAAGGTATTTTCTTTAATTTCTTGCAATATAGTTTGCAACAGGTCGTTGCTATGCATTTTTACTTTGATTAGAGCCTTTTGTTTTATTTCCTGTGTTTAATAACACTTGTTACATCATGCTATAAAGGCATTGTATCTAACATAAAATGTGCTCTTTGATTCAAACCTCATTATATGTATATATAATTCTTGGTACGTACATATATAATCATTTCTGACATAATGATAGAGACAAATAAATATTTTAATAACCATTAATTGTTGTTTTGTTGTTATGTCTTTACAATAATTCAAGACAGTAAGTTTATTTTATGCTGGCAAGCTATGACATTATTGCTCCATTGCTGAAAGATGACCAAAAAGTTTAATAGCCATTCTTAACCCTTTGAACAATTTCAATGAAATTCTTGTCAGATGTACACCTCAAGACGATATGCAGAACTCATGAGCCAGTAACGCTGGCATAAGTTGAAGGTCACAACTTGAGGCTAAACGTTTGAGTCTAACATTTCCTGTCCACTTCGTATCTACTTAACCTCGGAGGATTTTGATGAAACTCTGTTCAAATGTTCACCTCATCAAGATGGAGTGCCAAACTTATGAGCCGGTCATGCTGGCTCATGATGAAGGCCACAACATGAGGTCAAACATTTGAGTCTTGAAATTCATGTGCGATCCCTATTTTTTTATTTGATGTCCATTTAAAGACAAGAAGCAGAACCCATATTCTGGACCTGTGGTTTGAGTCTTGAATAACAGGTCTACTCCATATCTCCTTAACCCTTTGAAGGATGTATGGAACTATGGTCAAATGTTTACCTCATCAAGTTAATGTAGGAACCAATGATCTGGCCATGCCGACTCAAGGTCAAGGTCACACCTTAAGGTCACGGATTTGAATCTGTCATACACACGCCTACTTCACAGAAGCCTTTTCTTTGACCACTTGAACAGATCTGTAACTTTATTTACCTTTTAAAAATCCACATTGTGCACCGCTGAGAGAAAACTACTCTTGGTAACATTAATTCCTTCAATGTTATTTGTGGTTGGGGATATAGCTGTCTTTTAGACTGCCTTGCACATAGTATGGGTGTGAAATTCATCTCTAAGTCTTTTGTTGTCTCAATACAACCAAAAATGTAATGTTATTATGCCCTCTGAAGGATGTTTTGTATTTTAGAGTTCTATCGTTGACACTGTGTAATCCATATGACCAATTCAGAGGAGGTTAGTTGTTTTATGTTTCGGGGGATAGATCAGAGGCATCCCCTGGTTTTTAGTTCTCTAAAATGTGTACAGCACCGATACATCTGACCGTGGTTTGCGGTCTTCAGAAAGTCCATTAGTTATGTTAGTAGAGGAGTGGGGTATCATACCTGCAATCCCTGGATTACCAGCCCAGGGCATTAACCACTAGACCACTGATCCGCTCCCTGAAAGATGGACATATAAAAGTTGTGTTGTTAATCTGACCGCCAGTCTTTGAAATTAAATTGGGCATTTTATGATTCAGATAATATGGTCTTGGTTACGTTTTGCAATTATGCCTTTCTGTAACGACTTCTGGTGGCTTACTGTACATTCTAACACTATTGACAGTTTCTGATATATGCTAAGAAGGATTTGAGCTTAATTATACCTTGCAAAGTAAATCACTATATCATTCTAGTGCCATCCAGACCCTTTTTGTATGCCCCGAATATGAAGAGCAGGTAATGACTAATGTTGCTTTATTTTGCAGTCAAGTATCAGAGCGTGTATATTGTAGACGTCAGGAATATAAAAAAAATGCTTGCTACTGTATTATCATAGGCTTGACGAACGTTAATTTCGTGTTTTCATCTGCAGAATATCGAGGGGTTGTTGGCGCGTAGAAACGCTCCTACTTGTACGACACTCGACAATGCGCAGGACAACTTCCGTGTTTTTTACGACACTTATAACACAACTAGCGTTTTAAGCCCGGCACTGTCAACTGATTAGATATGTAAGCTCTAGACCGCGTGGATTTGGAGAAGAAGATATTTAAAGGTATTCCTATATACGTTTATGTAAAACAAGTGAACCCCGGGCGGGGCCAATATTGATCACAGCAGCAAGATTTGAACAAACTTTGTAGATGTCCAATCGACAATGCAACATTCTACATGTATATATCTAAGCTATGGGCAGCATGGTCTTGCTGAAGAAGATGTTTTTAAGTGTGTTTCCTTAAGCAAGTGACCCCCTCAACGGGCAGGGTCAGTTTCGACCCTGGGTTATGATTTGAACAATCTTTGTCAATGCTACGTACTATTAAGTCCATGTGGTTATGGAGAAGATTTTAAAGGCTTTCCCCACAAGAGCTCGCAGTCCGGATGATACTTTTTCCTGCTTTGTTTTGTCTTTTAACATCCAAGAAGTCATCTAACAAAAGATGGTCTTAATTTTTTCACATCTGAACTTTTGTTGTTTTTTTTTACACTGAAGTACCCGGTAAACTGAAAATAGTCTACATGTACATGATGGGTAAAATATGTACGTTTAGAAGCGGGAAAGATAAGCCGATATTGTGTTAGTTTGGTTCTTAAATGAATGTAAAAAGACAAAACAAAGCCGGAAAAAGCATAATACTGACTGCGAGCTCCTATGGTTTTCCTATACAAATCCATTTACAACGAATGGCCTCCCTGGGTGTGGTCTATTGTGACCCAAGGGGCATGATTTAAACAAACTTGGTAGACAGTGTAACACACCAAATATCTAAGCTCCTAGATTTTGTGGTTTAGGAGATAATTTGAAGTCTTTGTAAAATAGGTGACACTTCGGCCCGCGCCAGTATTGACCACGGGCAAATTTGAATAGAGGTCCACTTGACAATGCTACATACTAAATATCTAAGCTATAAACCTATGGTTTTAGAGAAGAAGATTTAAAGCGTTTTTCATATTTTTAGCCCTGGTAGCCATTTTGCTCAGTCAACCGGAACCACTTGTATAAATTTAGAAGTGACAATAAGCGCATCTTACTGCACATAGTGTATTTTTGGTGATAGTTTTATAAAAGCAAATTTTGATTGCTGTGCATTGAAATGTGTTAAATTAATGATAATGACGCATTAGCATTTGAATTTGGTGCTTTAGAAATAAAAAAATCGGACTGATAAAATGATAGTTGATAGAGATTTCGGCAGTGGAAGGGAAGCAACTCCTGCATGCAGTTGTTTTTTTCTAAAAATACTCTCCCAGTCAAAATAAAAAAATCAATATTTGGAAAGTTATTATTTCATACTGGTAGCGGAAAGAGTTTGGTGTATTGGGTTAAAAGCTTTTATTCACTTGTTTTACATAGACTTATTTATGAAAAAAATAAAATTCTTCTTCTACAAAAGCAAAAGAGCTTAGATATTTGGAATGTAACATTGTCTAATGGACTTCTACCAAGTTTGTTCAATCATGTCCCTGGTGTCATAATTGGCCCTGATGTCCGGGGTCATTTGCTTGACATAGATTTATAGGAAAAACCAAAGTGGACTAGTTGTCCTCAACCAAGTTTGTTCAAATCATGCCTCAGGGACAATTGACCACTTTCTTGTTTTTTGAAAGTACATCAATGAAATGTGAACTATGTATACAATTTTGCATGTAGATTTCAACTTCACAATTGCCTGAGCTTGACCTACTGACATATTTTCCTGTATTAATGCTAAATCAATCAATTTGAATCATTTGTACAATGCTGATGCGGAATTTAACTTGAACCCTGGATGACCATGATGCTCATCGGCTGAGCGATATAGGGCCGTCATGGCCATCCTGTTTTATCTTAGCTTTCTATTTGTTTAAATGCACCATTTAACATATAGATCCAATTCGATAACGCAACTATTATCGGAAAATCCCATTTCAACGCTTTAGGTAAGATACGTGTTTAGATTTATTGGATAAAAAACAGCACATTACTCGGAAAGCCGCCATGGAGTAGAGGAAGAGGTGTCTGAATTCGGACCAATTTATGCATTGTCGCCGGAAGACAACGTATAGCCGTAATACATTTTTTAAGTTTCGTTCTATTCTTTATACCCCCCCTTTTTTGGGGGGGGGGGGGATTTTTCATGTTTCATTACCATGCTACTTTTTATTTTTCAAATAGCCTTTAGGATGTCATGAAAATCGACCGCCACTGCCGGGATTCGAACCGCGGGTCTCTGGATTACCGGTCCAGTGTGTTATTACGCCAAGTTTTATTTTTCATTATAAATTAATTAACCTTCATTACAGTTGTTACAATTTCTGGATATTTACAGGCTTTAGCACATTTTTTTTCTTCCATAGTATTGTTCTACGTGGCTTTTCTTTTTCAAACTTCTCTTTTTCATGTATATAGATAGAATTCTGAGTTAATTTTACATTTACTTCTAATAAAAACTGCATTTATGCAGCCAGGACTCGAACTCGTGAAACCAAGTTTCGACGGCCACCGATTTATCCACTACGCTACACGTCTTTGGTCATATGTCAATACTCTACTTGCGTACATATACCTTATCAAACAAAGTATGAAGCGATAATTTTACACCTGACTTGTACCTTTTATCCCTTGTTTATGTAAACATGATAATAGTATAACTAGAATTCGCTATTTTGGACCTTGTCGTCAATACAATAGCAAAAAAATACCGCGTTAAAATATGATAAATTTAGATCTATTAGATGTACTTAGTTTAAAAAGAAAAAATATTGAAGGTTCAGGAAAGACTCGAACTCATACCGCCTTTGGTGACTATAAAATGCAAGTCTTCCAACGCCAAGCCCCATCCCACTGAGCTAATACTAGTGATAAAGTCACATTTAGCTCTCATTAACATTAAATAATACTGATAAACATACCTGCTTTACCTGATATTACAATATAGAATTTTCCGGTAACAGTTACATTATCGTGCGGTATTTATAGATTAATATTATGATCTACATGTTGAGACAAATACTTCCTCTTTACAAAACTTACGTTTAAAGGATTGTCACTTGAGTTCGATTTATCATGAGTTTATTTCTAATTTCAAAAATTATAAAAATGGATTGTTTTCAGTTGATTTACTCGGTAGTGCTTTTCACTTCATTCAGTGGTAGGTGTGATATACTTTTTGGTCATCTATACTTACTTTGAAAGTTAAGTGCACATTTATTATTCGGGCAGGCTTGTTTCATTTATGGCTTCCGAGAGTCTTATTCTTTTGAAGAACAGTTTACTGTATACTTTTGTGTATAGCCACAGTCTGTAAAAGAATTTCAGAATCAAGAGAAATAGCCCTTAATTCTTTCTGTAATGTTATTTATAGGTTACGAGTTTGCTGTTTAAACTTATTATTTGTTTAGTTAGCGTAGTTGATAAAACTTGGTTTCTCTGCGGCCCCGTGAAATTAGCCCCGTGGCATCAAAGTTCCCCACAGCCCCGAGTTAATTAACCTTTTGTGCCTGCATTCATGAATATATATAAAGGCTTTGTATATATCAATGCAGGTCAACAAACAAAAGTATGCACACACCCATTGGCTTCTCCCCATTCATTAGTGCCAGCCCGCATCTATATGATCGTAGCCCCATGCCTTTTAATACTAGCACAGCTCCTATAAGTATCATCCTCGCCTAACGGACTCATTACAATATCCCCGCAGGCGTGAGAATACTCTGTTGAGTTCATTTAGCTGTGAGTATATTTAATGTGTACAAAGAAGCAGTGTAACATGTACTATATCGATAGATGGAGACATGAGGCTGAGTCAATGAGGCATGGGTGATACTTGTGTGACGACGTTACCAGAGGTGGACACGGGGATGCGGGATCACTTAAGAATGGGGTGAATCTAAAGGCTGTGTTGGTGCTAGTTGGTGCATGCGTTTGTAAGTTGATACAAATTTTGATTAAAGCGGGGCTGTTGGAGACTCTGGCTGCATATCTCAAGCGATTGTTAAAAAAGTTTGTCTGCCGAAATCTTTTCTAAAACACTACTTTGCAGCGCATTCTGCATTTGGTCATGAAACTCCCATTGATAGGATGACAACAAAGCACCCATCTCTGAGACTCTGTAGACAGGTTTGAACAAAAGTAATATTAGGCTTTTCACATGAGCATAGATATCATGTTTAGTTCGGACACGTTAGGATGATTCGTTTGTAAAGGTTCGAAAAATAGTTTCTACTGCGTATTCAGGTCAGAATTATGACATCGATAAACAATGATTATTGACTTGAATAGCATATCGTTTTATCTTAAAGTTTGCCCTACTTTTTGATCCAATCAAATGCCCGCATTTCATTAAAAAAAGCAAGTGGTAGGTATAGGTTATAGGTCTATACTAAAGGAATGAGCAACTTTATTCCTGTAATTTGGACCTATAACCTCGTTACAGTTTGCCCCCTCTACATTCAGTATTTATATTAAAAATATATAGAGATTTGGGGCGGAGCTTAGCTCTGTCAAGTCGGTTTCACTTATTGGAAAAATAAATGAAATAGTTATTTTTATATTGGAGATCCTGAGTCAATATGGAAGTAACAACTAGCTTTTTCAGAAGTTTCTTCATTAACACTACATATCAGAGTTCTGGCATGGCGCTCCTTGGAAATGAACCTTTTAAACGTTCGTGCTCATACACTACTGGGTCATATGATTTACTGCTATCTATACGATTATACAATATCCAATTGCTGGTTTTTTTTGTTTTCAGATGTGTCTCCATTCACACTAAATGCATACCAGACTGCCAACAAGGCGCTCCTTGGAAGTAACCCTTTTACACTTTCCTGCTCATACAGTACTGCAACAAATGAAGCATTTTTAAATTTGAAACTATATAGAAAGAGAGAAACTGACTCTGATTTTATACAGATAGTGAATTTTCAAAATCCAAAACTTCCGTTCAATGCTACTTATCAAAATACTAATTTGGAGTCTCGGACTGTTGCAACCAAGCCAACAGAGAATAGTGAAACTGCATCACTTGTGTTCAGTGAGATAGAATGTGATGATAAAGCTATCTATAGGTGGATTGCAACTTTAAACACAGATGGTACAGAACGTACTGAACAGAAAGAGACATCTTTTGTAGTTAAAGGTAATTCTTTATTTCATATCATAAAGCATTTTCTCTCCAAAAATGGTTACTTAGCTCGGCAACAAAAATAAGAAAATGCCAAAGATCGGCATCGTGCGTCATTATTATAGTATATAGAAACGGCAATGAAAATAAGATTTTGACAATTTATCAACTTGACAGTAATTTTTAGAACTGATAACGTAAGTATCATGACGCGTGGAAAATCAATTTATATCAAAACAGAAATTGCAACACGCACCAAGTAAGGCATAACTGTAGCATATAAAAGTCTGTCAACACAAGGAGATGATATGGAATTAGTAATACGACTCTACGTTGATTTTGAAAACGTAAACTTTATGTTAAGTTAGTTCAGTCTGAATTAATATAAAACAATTAGCAAACCAAATATGATGACACAAAGTACTCTTTGTTTTACAGCTAACACATTATTCCCAAATGATGGTAGAATTATTTATTCACCATATGCAAACATTGAGGAAGGTGACAAAGTTGTGTTTTCTTGTTCTGGAGATGTTGGAAATGAGCCTGTTGGGCACTTGGGCTGGTTCTATTACCTTAACAATGACACTTCAACTCCAGTAAATGCGTCCAGTTTAGCGCAGACAGTAGCTCCAGTATATCAACAGAATACATGCAGTTACAAGCGTACATCTACATTAGAGTTAACAATGACCAAAGATTTTCATAACATACTGGTCAGATGTACAGTTCAACAGGACAAATTTGACCAGAATGGAGATGACCATGTACAAACAAACAATATTCCTGTATATTGTAAGTAAACAATGCATATATACCACAATCATTCGTTATTCAGTTATATATCTTGTAATCAAATGTTGAAAATGGATGTTTTTTCACCCAATCTATGCATTTGTTTCTCATGATGCTACTACAAACGTTTAAGTACATGGTAATAGACTTGCAAACTTCATTCAAACTAAAATTGTTTTCCATACCTCCCCATATGACACCTGTACAGGTTTTTCCAGGAAGCGGACCACTCAGTCAGTAGTTGTAGTGTCGTGGTAAAAATTCATCATCTTTTGAAAATTAGCCAATCAGTTTCAGAGGGGATGAGAAATGATACAAGCAATTATATTGTTGACGACGCGCGACGCACGGAGAATGACGGACACAGGGTTATAGGAAGGCTTAACATTAGCCTAAAGGATGCCGATTTCTTTTCAACCGAAATCTGTAAAGAATTAGTTTCATATGTGAATATTATGTTGTCTCTCACTTCAAAATTCCCCAAAAGTGTCTTCCATTGCGAACAAAACTGAAGATGAAGGCACATCGTTGACCCTGACGTCTAATGCAAACGCATACCCTGCAGTTTTCTATTGACGGCACAGTTAGTGACGGTTCTTCTTACACAAAGACAGACCTTCAGCTTGGGGACAACGGCACTTATATTTGTGTCGTTTACAATACATTCAAGAATGCAAATCACACAAGGAATGAAACTTCTCTTGTGAAACAAGTTTGTTTTTTAATTTTCAAAAGATTCTCCAAAAGTAACATCGATTGGGAACAAAACTGTAGATGAAGGCACTCAGCTTTTGAACCTGATGTATATTGCGGATGCATACCCAGAACCTATGTATAGCTGGGTACTGCCAGACGGTACAGTTAGAGATGGTCCTTCTTACACAGTCACAGACCTTGAGCTTGGGGACAAAGGCTCTTATACGTGTGTTGTTTACAATACATTCAAGAATGCGAATCACACAGTGAAAGAAACTGTATACATTGATGTCCGTAAGTATAAGATGTCGGTTATTTACGTCAATACAGAGCTAAAGACTAGACCTTATAAGATCAGAAAGAAGAAGAAAAAAGTATGGTATGGTTATAGTTTCTATTTGAATAATGTACTAAGACCAGAAAAGATTTTATAGGTTAGAAAATAAATGCTAGTGTCACATACGTTCTAGTATTTCATGGTATGGAGTTTAAATGTATGACAATGTTATCACAAAGGCCGATGATCTTGGCATGCTGATCGGTACATCGATCGAAAATAAAATAGAAACTTCCATTGTAAGAATTTACTTAAAATGCAGGGCTAAATTATTTTATGTCTCTGTCCATTTCGCTAGACAACACGAATGCATGTTCGCTATTTGAAGAGTTTGTATCTCAATTTTATTTAATTATGGCATTTCTTACACTAAATCATTTCACTTTTATTTTTAAATTGTTTTTCATTAGCTTATTGGTATATTGCGCTGTATTTTATCCAGGTCAACTCAAATTCTTCAGTGAAAGTGTCAACATGTATCCGACAATCTAAAAAAAATCAGATTTTAAAAATGGACTGAGTAACTGGAGATATGGGTGGGGTGGGCTTAAGTGTTACACCGTTTATTTCCTTAATGTTAATTTAGAGTAAAATGGCGCGAGAAAAACTTGAAAGACATTTTTTAACTCCCTATCATGGAGAAGACATATTGTTTTCCCATTGACGTCTGTTTTCTCTCTATTCGTCTGTCCACATTAACATGTCTGTTCTCCATTGCCAAAACTACTTTTTGGACATTTTTGGCCCAAACCTTGTTTGAAGCATCATTATTAAGTGTTATTGTGTATATTGTAATTTGGGGTCGTACTGTCAAAAGGTCAAGATTATCAAATTTCATACCCCTGTGACCTTGACTTTTTTACTGTATGACAGTATTGACATCTCCCAAAGTCCGTGCTGGATTTCATCAGACTTGGTGGGAAGCATCAGTTTTATAGTTGTTCCAGTGGGGCAATATAATCAAAGGTCAAGGTCACAAGGGCCTAAAATGTTAAATGAAGATCTTGTCTGCTCTTCGTCTCCAAAACTCATTGTTGGATTTGCATTAAACATGACGTGATCTATAGGAAGTGTAGTTAATCACATTATAACTAAGGGTCACTTTCGGGTTTCTTACCCCAATGAGTTGAAGTAATGAGCGGAGCGGTCCTACAACAGTGATTTACAGGAGAGAAGGGGGCATGGAGGAGACATTTGTTTAAAAAATACAATTCTTGTATGAATTGATTTAATATTTCCTTTGTCTTAATTCTTTACTAAACGTGAATCCTCGTTTTAGATGGCACGTACATACCATGTAAGAATTTTTTTTACAAATATCTATGCAGTCAAACCTGAGTTAAAGACCACCTCCGAATAGAGACCACCCTGCGAATAAAGACTAGCAGGGAGATCACAAGGCAATTTTTATACATAGCAGACACACCTGTGAATAAAGACCACCTGCAATCGAAGACCACGTTTGTACCTTCCAAACAGTGGTCTTTGTTCATAGGTTTGACAGTATATAGATAATAGTATAGAATACTTTTACAAACGACAATGTGTGTAATGCACATAAAACTAATTAGCCAAATCGCAAGCAATCTTGGCAATAAAAAAAGTTAATAACAAGCATAATGCTTAGTTGCCTAAAGTCAAGCCTATTTACTAATTCATATTAATTCTTTCAATAGAGACATCTCTCCTGTTTTGAAACATATACCCCAATACAACATAGTTATCTCTCAAGTTATCTCTCTGCCATACATAGATATCTCTCCTACTTCAAAATACCGGTATATGTATGAATAAAATATAACGTTTAAAAAAAAAGAGAGATATCTCTTAAACTTAGAGAAATATCTCTGTAACTTTAAAAAGTTAATGTTTATAACTCATTACACGGCGCATCAGCGCCATGTGGTTAATGGATGCTTATAATGTTTGCCATGGAGGAGCACGTGGCCTCATGTTTTCCACAGTTTATTACAATTTCTTACCTCGAAAGTGGAAGCAATCGGCGGAAGTGGAACCTGTGTTTTTCGCCCAATGTTGTTTCGTACTATTAAAACTCAACTTGCAATTCTGCCACAGTCTTTAAATAAACAGGACTTACGATTTTTAAATAATAGGACTAATAACATAGATATCGCTCGTAAATAACCTGCAACAAAGAGTGTGTAAAATAAGATAGCAAGGAAATAGCAAGGGAGTTGTCCGGCGATTTTGCAGACAATATACACGAAGAAGGGTATTTGATTTTGCAGACATTATATATTATATAGGAAAAGTTATTACATCTACATATGAATGGGCAACTTAATAGGCTGCTTAATTTAATTTTGATAATAATGATATGTAATAACAAAATACAAGTAATTTACATAGATTTTAGTTATTATTGATATGTGATAATTGTATGAACTACATGTTATATATTTGTTAGTTCTAAACGGACCTAGCATGTACATGTTTAGAATTTTCAGTAAGCTTTAACAAATACGATATCAGTTATTTTGAGTTAAAGTGGAATTATGCACATTTTTTTTTCAAGAAAAGATCCAGCTGAAATAGGTGTGTGTAAAAAGGGTAGAGGAAATAATAGCTTTTAACCCAATACACCAAACTCTTCCTGCTACCAGTACGAAATAATAACTTTCCAAATATTACTTTTCCTATTTTGACTGGGAGACCCAATTAAAAAAACTGCATGCAGGAGTTGCTTCCCTTCCACTGCCGAAATTTCTCTACCAACTACTACAACAACACAAGGGAGATCACTGTGAAGGAAGGAACTATTCTTTTATTTGTCCCATTTTTTTTATTTCTAAAGCACAAACTTCAAACACTAATGCGGCATTATCATTAGTTTAACACATTAAAATGCACAGCAACCGAAAATTGCTTTTATAAAACTGTCACCAAAAATACACTATGTGCAGTAAGATAAGCATAATGTCACTTTAAAATTGTATATTCGACTAACAGTAAACACTTGACTATTTTAGTTTCTGGAATGGCTTGGAGTCATTTTAGCGTAGTGACTCTGTTCTCTGGAAACCCGACATAATGATAACAGGTTTTGGATATTTGCTACAAACTAGATATAACACTCCTACACACACTTCTTAAAAGCAGACAGTCCCTTTCCTTTTTATGTCGTGCACCTTTGCTGCTTTAGCAGCAATTTTTAACTTGTTCCTTTTAGTCCGAACGTTTCTCTTTGGCTCCAGCCGTTTCTTTAATCACGTACAGAGATATAAACTCTGTCGACCTATGAAATGTGACCGAGAGAAACGAGGCTTTTCAAGCAGTAAAATTGCCCCTAACCTTTTAGAATATATCTAAATAACACAAATTGCTTTGTTGTACATGGAGGAACAGGTTAAAAACTTGTATGACGAACCGGGTGATCCTCTTTCTATGTATTCTAAAAAGTTACCTTCTAAGCTTCTTTCTAGAATCCGGCCATGGTTCTGAATTCCAAAAACAAAATTTGAATCCAGTAATGTTACAATCATGTGACTCCTCTCATGTGAAAAGTATATGGTTGTGCTTTTGAGTTATCCTTGGTATTGATGTGCATATAATGGTTAATAAACTTGTATCTGTATTATGTATGTATCATGTTTATTTAACCATGTTTGTACATCTGTGATACACTGAAATGAACTTACCTACGTACCCTAACCTACCTTACCCTACCGTACTTACCTAACTACATACAGAAAATTATGTCTGCTCTTAATCTCTAAAACCCCGTATTAGATTTTTATAAAAGATCAGTAGTAAGTGTAGTTGTGCATATCATAACTACGGGTCATTTTGGGATTTCTCACCTAGTGAGTTGGGAGAGGGGCGGTCATACCCCAGCGAATTGTCCTTCGGGAGGGACGGGGGCATTGGGGAGACATGTGTTTTTAAAAACACTTCTAATTGGAACTGCTTTATTCCTTCATTAGTCCTAAATCATTATTAAACTTGTCATTCACACTTACAATACCCAAATGTAACTGTTACATATAGAGGTATACAATACTTTTCGATATGACGATGTTGTAACTTGAAAGTGTGTAATGTACAGAAAACTTTAATTAGCCGATACGTAATCATTACCTGTAATAAAACTGGTAATAACGAGCATAAAATGCTTACTTTCTACAAGTCAGTCAAATATTTCATATAAGAATAGTCGTGCACGAATAATACTACACACATCCTTCGATAGTTTTGTAGAGATATCGCAGTAAAAAGTTAAATGATGCCAAAGTTTCTAGTTGTTTCTTGCAGGACGGACAACCACATCCGCTCCGCATTCTTCAACAACTACACTTTTAGTAACTTCTACTGATAAAGGAACTATTACTTCAAACGGTATGTATCAAGTATTATATTTGTTTCAATAGCATTTCTTAGAAAATTAATGTTCATAAGTCATTCCATTCAGTCCGGAGCTGACTACATTTCTCGTTAGGTTCAGCCCTTTCTTTTAATTTCAGAGAGAAATGTATACTTGCAAATATAAACTTTGTTGACTCATAAAATGTGACAAAAAAACGAGGCTTTTAAAACAGAAACATTTCCCCGAACCTTTTAGTATATATCTAATTAACACAAATTGCTCTGTTGTACATGAGCTAACAGGTAATCGACTTGTATGACGAACCGTGTGATCCTCCTTTTATGTCTTGTAAAAAGTTACCTTCTAAGCTTCTCTCTTTGATTTGGCCGTGGTCTTCAATTCTAAAATCATTTGACCACAGTAATGTTACACTCATGTGACTCCTGTCATGTGAAAACGTGTATCTGATCGTGCCATATTTTCCCTTTGTTGTTTTATCCTTGGTATTAATGTGCATATCATGGTTTTTAAACTTGTATATAGATCTTATCTGTATATGTATGTATCATGTTTGTTTTAACCATTTGTACAGCTGTGATATATTGAAATAAACCTACCTACCTACAATCCCTACACTTCGCTACCTTCATACATATAGAATTTCTTCTCTGCTTTTCATCTCTAAAACCCCGTATTAGATTTTCATTTTTGATCAGTAGGAAGTGTAGCTGTGCATATCATAACTACGGGTCATTTTGGGGTTTCTCACCTAGTGAGTTGGAGAGGGGCGGTCATACCCTAGCGAATTGTCCCTCGGGAGGGACAGGGGAATGGGGGAGACGTTTTTTTAGAAACACTTCTAATTGGAACTGCTTTATTCTTTCATTAGTCCTAAATCATTATTAAACTTGTCCTTCACACTTTAAATGAAACGTAAAATGCCATGTAAGAAAGCTTCACAATACCCAAATGTAACTGTTACATATAGAGGTATACAAATAATAAACTGGTAATAACGAGTATAAAATGCATACCGTCTGCGTTCATCTCTGCCTTGATAGGCAATGTCGTCGTGCACAACAAGCTCAGATTCTAGCTTCTACCTTGGAAGTAATTAAAAAGTGAGATTTGTCCATTGAATTCTGAAGAAGGCTGTAGTAAATTAACTCTTCCATTATCTCAGATAAATTGGTACAGCCATACCGGTATCTTCTATAAGGAAATTTTATGATTTCTTTTCCAAATTTTCAGACAAAAGTGATAATGAAACTACAATCATTATTGCTATTTGTGTTGTGGCTGGTCTACTTATCTTAATTGTTGGTTTACTTATCGGCATTATTGTTACACTGTACAAGAAAAGATGGAACACACCAGAGGAGTTTGAAGGTATGCTTAGACCTGTTTTGTTTGGTAGTCCAATGCAGAAAAGTAGGAGCTTGTTTCATTTGACACTTTGGAAGACTTCTGTAGACGAAAACGCTCTTTTGGTCGTTTTATTTGACACCTAGAGATTGTTTTGTACGACAAAGTATGTATTCCACCCCAATGACTTTGAAATTTGAGTAAGTGACTCCAAATTATATCACAACTAGGCTTCATACTGATGCTTCCGGCAAAAAATTATGAAATCATCTAGAAGCGCGGACAAGAATTTATGTTTTCATGTTCCTGTGACTTTGACCTTTGAGCTAGTTGCCCTAAATTATAATATACACAACAAGACTTCATACTGATGTTTACCATAAAAGGTTATGAAAATCCGTCTAGGGGTTTTAGAGAAAAAACACAGAAAATGTTTACTGAATATCAGGAAATCATCTTAGTATGAAAGATCTTCATCATATAATCTCAATGAAGCGAAATTCCTGACGACATAACATGCACGACAACACTTGGTACAAAACATTTCTTATAAGTTTCACTAAAATCCATCCAGAGCTGGAGAAATTGTCAGTGCAAACTTTGTGGCAGCACAAAATCTATTTGTGGGAGACATAATAATCTATATACTGAAGTTCTTTTGCTTCTTTCAAAATCAAAAACGGCGGAAGAGGATGATCAGAGGAAGAAGCGATCCGAATAAAAACCGTTTTATATAATAAAAGTTATCTGTTTGGTTAAAAAGTTTTTGTTTACAAATTAAAAATACTTATCAGAAAAATAAATTTTAATGCCTTTTGTACTCATTGGAATATTTAAGGACTGTATTTCACAATATATGAAACTGAAACAAAACATCCATAAATGGTGAACAGCTTTTATCTCACCAGAGTGAGCCGATGAAAACATTATGTCATTGGTCAACACCCGATAATTTGATATGATACAGGGTCTGACATTGTGACTGTATTTATAATGTAAGTCTATGTGACAAACGATAGAAGTATCTGACAATGCAATGAAACACGACTCGATCTTCAACTTCTGGAAGAGGAAGACTCTTTGGCCTGCTCAAAAATGAAACCGTATAATATATCACTATTCTATTAGCAATTTATAGTGATTGTAGACTGCATTAGTAGTCTTTAATGTATTGACATCCCCCACCCAATTGATACAAATACCATATATTCATATTCTATTCTTTTCTACTTACTTTCAAAAGGTACATGCTATATTCTCTATAGCAACGCCATGTTGTCGTGAGCAGGGAAAAAAGAACATTTGTATGCAAGTGGGTTAAAATATTTTCATATATTTAATATATTACTTAGGCGGGGTAGTTTCAGATAATGCACATACTTCTTACTTAAACACTCTTTCTGTATGTAACAATATATCATGTACTACAGTCAAATCTGTGCACAATAACCACTGCTAGGAAGCTTCAAATCAGACTTTTGGTTGCAGGTGATCCACAAGTATTTCTACTATAGATGAATATTACACTGTGCTTTCCCTGTTGGTCGTTATTCGCAAACCATTTTAAGTAGCTCACCTGAGCACGAAGTGAATTAATGTGATCGCCTGGTGTCCGTCGTGTATATGCACAAATAACCTTGTGCATGCACAAGAGCCTGCTTTTTCACTGGAACTCCAAAACGCTTAGTCAGAATGATTGCCTTGATGAAAGCTGAGTCAAGTTCGAATATGGGTCATCTTAGGTCAAATCTATAAACAAAACCCGCTGTTACATAATAGAGGTATACAATACTTTATGATACGACGACGTTGTGATTTGAAAGTATGTAATGTACAGAAAACTTTAATTAGCCGATACGTAAATATTACCTGTAATAAAACTGGTAATAACGAGCATATTGCTTAGTTGCTACAAGTCAGGCAAATATTTTACCATGAAAATAGCCGTGTGCGAATTAATACACACACCCTTCCGATAGTTTTGTAGAAATATCGCAGCAAAGATTTTGACGATGCCAAAATTTCTACTTGTTTCAGGAAGAGCAACCACATCCGCTCCGCTTTCTTCAACAACTAATGTTTTAGTAGGTTCTACTGACAAAGGAATAACTACTTCAAGCGGTATGTATCTAGCATAAATTTGTTTCAATAGCATTTCTTGGAAAGTTAATGTTCATAAGTCATTCCTTTCAGTTCGGAGCTGAATACATTTCTCGTTAGGTTCAGCCCTTTCTTTTAATTTTAGTTTTTTTAGTATAAACTTTGTCGACTCATAAAATGTGACCGAAAGAAACGAGGCTTTTAAAGCAGAAACATTTCTCCGAACTTTTTAGAATATATCTTATTAACACAAATTGCTCTGTTGTACATGAAGAAACAGGTTAAAAACTTGTATGACGAACCGTGTGATACACTTTTTATGTATTCTAAAATGTTACCTTCTAAGCTTCTTTCTTGAATCTGCCCATGGTCCTGAATTCCAAAAACAAAATTTGAATCCAGTAATGTTACAATCATGTGACTCCTGTCATGTGAAAAACGTGTATCTGGTTGTGTAATTTATTTGTTCAGCAGTGCAGTTCAGCTGAAAATCACTTCCATTATAAAAATTTTCTTTAAAGATATAGCGCGACCTACATTTGGAGAATTGTTATGAGACAAACAAGTGAACAGTGTGTCAACGTTTACAGTTAAGAAAAGGTTATATTCCCCCAATTAAACATTGAATATAACTTATTTATATTCATTTTTCTTTTATTACACATTAAACTATCTTCTTTTATATTTTATGTGTTTCTACTATAGATGAATAGTGCACTGTGCTCTCCCTGTTGGTCTTTATTCGCAAACCATTTTAATGCCATTTAGTAGCTCACCTGAGCACCAAGTGAATTAATGTTAATAGTGTCCGTCGTCTGTCTATCCTCATATAGCTTTGTGTATGATCAAGAGGCTGCTTTTTCACTGGACCTCCAAAACACTTCAGAATGACTGTCTTGATGAAAGCTAAGTGAAATTCGAATATGGGTCATCTTAGGTCAAATCTATAAACAAAAACCACTTTTGGGAAGCTACAGATATGACCTTTGGTTGCATGTGGTCTTTCTCACAGGTGTTTCTACTATAGCTGAATAGAGCACTGTGATCTCCCTGCTTGTTCTTTATTTGCAAGACGTTTTTTTATTAGCTTGCCTGAGAACGAACCTTGTGTATGCAATAGAGGCTGCTTTTTCACTGGATTTTCATGAAACTTAGCCAGAATGACTGCCTTAATGAAAGCTAAGTCAAGTTCGAATATATGTCATCTGGGGTCAAATCTGTAAACAGAACCCACTGTTAAGAAGCTACAAATGTGACCTTTGGTTGCATGTTGTCCTTTCACAGGTCTTTCTACTAGGTGAATAGCGCAATGTTCTTTATTCGCGTATTTTTATTAGCAAACCTGAGCAAGAAGTGCTTAAACTGAGTTATTGTGATCGCCTGGTGTTTGTCGTCTGTCATCCGTCTATCCAGAAACAACCTTATGTATGCAATAGAGGCTGCTTTTTTCAAAGGATCTTCATGATAGTTAGTCAGAATGACTGCCTTGGTCAAATTTAAGTCAAGATCAAAAATAGGTGATCTTGAGTAAAAAAATAGGTCATGAGGTCAAATTATTGTTTAAGGTCCTTTCAAGATTATAAATGAATTAAACAAACATTTGGTAAAAATATCAAATATTATAGATAGAACAAGGTTCTCAAACAACAATTTTTGTCTTTGAAAGACACGCTTTACAAAAAGCTGGGTACAAAAATGTTTAATATCAGTATTATAACGTTATATCAAGTTCGTAAAATTATTGATGAATTAGAAGTTGGAAAGACCACGGGATAGGCCCTAAAGTTTTAAAATAATGTTATGTGATATCATTATTTATCATATTACATCTATAGTTAATAATAGTTTTTGAAAGATCTTTCACACTTAATTCCCGAATAGTCATTAAAAAGATCAACCTTAGAAATAACAACAATATTCCCTTAGTCCATTGCAGGACGTAATTATATAGGGATTCCTTTCTCCCATCTGTAATAAGACATTTGAATAACCTACAAGATAACGTTAAATGTAGTACCGCATTAAACAACTTCAAAACAAACTTAAATTCTAACCGTTCTAAGCCTTCACCATATTATCATATTGGTAGTAGATCCGGCCAAATACTTCATACATGTCTCAGGTCAGAATGTAGATCTATCATGAAAAATATAAAACATGATCAGTTTTGTTCGTGTGGAGAAGCCGAATCGGCAAGCCATTACTTAATAACATGTTCAAACTTTATCTAAGAAAGACAATTGTACTTGCAAAACTTACCATGTCCTCTTACAACTCAAACTTCTATACGGAAATGAACAATCAAAATGCCGATGTCTTTTCAAAAGTACAAAGATTTATACTTGCCTCCAAAGACGTCCTGTTGGTTTCGAACATTTTACAATTGATATGAATGGCAAACACTTTGAACACTACACCGATCACATAAACATAACATTGAATAGTTCATTTTTCTAATTTTAGTACAACCAGCGACATCAAGAAAGTAAGTATATCATTATGGTAATTTTTATTGCAGCTAGGATACTGAATAATGCTTTCATGTTGCAAGCCTATATACTGGGGGGGGGGGACTTTAGTGTTTTCGTTTGTGGTTTGAAAATGACACTTTGTCGAGTTCTGCCAAAATAAAACCACGGAATTCTTGTTTGCTGCCAACTTTGAATTAAACATATTTTCCGAAGGACATCTTTTGTAGTACTATTACATTAAGTCGTTGTTGTCAAATTATGTTTTATGTGGCATTAGTTGGCAGCTTTATTTTTCATCCAATGAATTCGCCGTCTTTCTGTCTTCTTCCATCGTTCTAAATTCCATAGAATGTCTATAAACGTGTTCTGTGTTAAAAACAATTCATATCACAAAGAATGTGCGCGGTCGGTGATATAGTTAAATTTAAATTTTAGGAATTTACATATTGAACAAGCTCATTGCATCAAACATCTGCACATCTTATACCTTATTTTTTGTTTCAAGTAGTTATTACACCAAAGCTGGTTTAACTGTAGTAATGTGAGGCTAATATTTTTATATAATGTACACAATATACTGCTTTACACGTAAATAGTAACTCCGCAGAGGGAACACACTGTTTTATCTTCAAAAATGTTTTATCTAATATAATTCATTGTGACAGTCTTGGGTCAAAGGTGATTCCACAATGTCAAAAGTTTCTAAATATTTTATATTAAACCATCATTTTGTAAAAAAGATTATCTTCTGAATTCATTTGAAATGCTATGATTATCACATTTCAATTTTGTTTATAAGTAAAAACCATTTAGGAACAAAATGTACGAACATGTAAGATACATGACGGATATCTTAGATGAACCAATCAATAAAAACATTTCAATTTACCAAAGCACAGGTTGGACCATGCAAAATTCGAAATTATAGAGGTGTTAAAATGACCCGGATGATCCCAAGTCACAAAGACTCCGAAATACACTAGAGCACTCTTGGATCATGCAATAACGCACAGTAAAACATGGAATTCACATCCTACTACTAATGAAATAATCGTAGTTAATACACGAATTCCGCTGGGGGATACCTTATACATTTGTATTGTCAACACTATCTTATCCATTATGTTATCAGCTTGTCAGGCAATCCGGTTGTAACTTTGTAACAGCAAATATTTGATACATGCACATTTTGAAGCTATGAGTTTAGACATGTTCAACATATCCGTACTCATTTATCAAAATATAGTTAAACACCTTACTTAAATAATGTATTTCACTATGAGTTTCGTTTAAAAGTTGCATATGTTAATGTAATTTAAAGTGAAAGTATGCTATTCAATGTAAAGCGGTGACTGATTTACAATCGTGTACGTCCGTCCTGAACTATAGTCGTTTTTATCAGGTCTTTGGTGATTTTGAGCAACGATCTACAATCGTGTACGTCCGTCCTGAACTATAGTCTTTTGTGATTTTGAGCAACGATTTGTTTCAGTTGTGAAGAACTATCCCCCAGCTTGGACAATAGTGGACTTCGACCCAGTATTTATGAAGTAAGTATACCTACCCACTGTTCTTGACTGATTTCCTATGATTTTATCACTATAGCACTCATTTGTCAATGTGCATGCTTTTATAGATTCTGAAATTAACATTTCAGAACAATTTTTGTTAGCGCTTGGACATTAATAATCTTCTTTTTTACAATATAATGAATTATGGAACCTAAGCTATTAAATTATTTAGAAATTGACAATCAATAAAGTTGTAGTAAATGAAAAGTGTATTAAATCTCTTTTTTTATCGAAACTCTCTACAATATAAAGCAATTAACGTTCTGTCAGATGAAGTTACTATTTTATCTGACATATAATAAAAATAAAGATGATCCTTGAAATATACTTTTACCTATGTCTTCAGTCGCTTCATAGGTCATCGGAACAGATAAAAAAGGATAGAGGGTTGTATACTAGTCTACAATTAGATAGTGAATCACAAAGAGGACCAACTAACAGGAAAAGCAAACCGTATGCTAATATCGTTAATTCAAGATTTTAATTTTTCTATCCAAAGTGTCATTCATAAACTGTCTTGTGTCATATTCATGGCTCCGTAAAAATGAGTGTCAAAACAACGATTGAAATTAGTTGACGAAAACATTTATTGTAAAGAGTTATGATATTTCAGAAATATGATGACATATTTAAAAATTAAAGATTAAGGTTTCACTAAGATAAGACTTACACCGATTAAACAGATTTTGGTAACCTGACTAAGACTTACACTGTTGATAGAATTTGGTTGTGTTATTTTAATGATACAAGATGTTTAACATTTTATGAGAGAGGGATTGTTGAATTTCTGTTTCAGCATCATTTTGTGGATTTTTTATTGAGAATTTCTGAGTGCGTGTGTGCATGCATGTGCGTTTTTTTTATTTTTTAGTATATTTTTTATTTTCATTATTGTATATGTATATATGCACACAGCAATAACTGATTTTTTTTATAGTATAGTAATTGTGAACATAAAGTAAGGCAGTATAAAATAGTTCATACATCTTTATCTGCATACATTTCATACATTACAAAAACAGAAGATCTTTCATGCATATTGTTCAGCAGTTTTAACGTTGTTATTAAATCAAGGTTTGTTTCTTTCTTTAATTTCAATAAAATTTATTTTTTCCATCAGCTTCACAGTACAGTATCTGAATATGGAAACAAAAACAGCAACCCCCCGCCCCCCCAAAAAAAAAAAAAAAACAACAAACACACACAAGCAAGAAACTAAAAACGCATCCTGTCCTTGTTTTGAAAGCGAAAAAAAAACAAAACAAAAGTAATGACTGACTCTTTACCATTTAGTGTTTTTCTCTTTTTTTGTCACCACATCACAATCGTGAAGCTTTGAAAAAAGTCAAGAGCAGATTTGTGGTTAAGATAAACACATATATAGACTGATTGATATTTGGCAATTTTCCGAAAGATTTGTTACCACATCTCATTCGTAACGTTTTTATATGGTTTACACCGGCCGTGGATATTAAAAAATTTGCTTGATATTAAGCTTTAAGAAATTCATATGTTTCCTATCTGACACACTTTGAACTGAACATTTTGTATCATTCCTATACAGTATTTCCAAATATGCCATTTTGTTTCAAATACATGTTGTGTTTATAATTTTGTAAAGACTGTGGCTATTCCAAACATTTTTTCTACTGAAGTTTACTTTATTTTCTTTTCGTTATATATTTTTGCGAAATTTGTAATCAAAGAATCTGTGAAATCCCAGAAAGATGTTATTTTCCTACACTTCGTGAATAGGTGACATACTGTTTCTCTTATTTACACATGTTACATATACGATCAGATAAATTCATTAAATTTAATTGGTGCTCTGTGTTTACTGCACCACTGAAATTCTTTCGCTTTCATTGAACTGTTTGCTGAATGAACATTTAACCAGCTTCTATTCTAGCAAAGAGTATTGTTTATATTAAGTTTTATCGACCATTTAGCTTCTGTTGTTGATGTTTTAAGCTCCGTTCTGATAGTAACTGTAAATTGATCTGCTTGATACGAAGACTATCTAGTTTAAAATTTATAATTTTAAGCGAAGCGTCAAAGCGCGTGTATAATAAAATATGCATCAGACCTGTTAACTGTCTATTCTGTTGATCTCGTTGTATTTCGATATATTCTTTAGGGATGCTTTCTTTTAAAGTGACATTATGCGCATCTTACTGCACGTAGTGTATTTTTGGTGACAGTTTTATAAAAGCAATTTTCGGTTGCTGTGCATTTAAATGTGTTAAATTAATGATATGCCGCATTAGTATTTGAAGTTGGTGCTTTATAAATAAAAACAATCGGACTAATAAAATAATAGTTCCTTTCTTCGCAGTGATCTCCCTTGTGTTTTTGTTGTTGTTGGTAGAGATTTCGGCAGTGGAAGCGAAGCATCTCCTGCATTTCTTTTTCTAAAAAGACTACTCCAGTCAAAATAGGAAAAGTAGTATTTGGAAAGTTATTATTTCGTATTGGTAGCAGGAAGAGTTTGGTATTTTGTGTTAAAAGCTATTATCCTTTTTTACACAAACTAATTTCAGCAGGATTTTAGCTTGAAAAAATGCGCGTAATGTCACTTTAAAATTAACAAGTTCTGTACCCAGTTTGTTCTGATCCGTAATTAGTTAACAGAATGTTTTCATATGTTGTCATTTATGGAACTTCCGGACTGTTCGTCCCAAATGTCTCTAACTAATGTGTGTTCTTAAACTGTGAAAATCTATCAACAATTACATTTTTGTATTTATAATGAAAAAATATGTTCAGTTTAGATATATACATAATGCTTAAGCGCCTATGTTTTATTTGTTAAAAATATACATGTTTATTACCCTTCCATGAAATTTGCGGTCTTCTGATTGGTCAACGATCCGTAAATAGATATTGATATTTACGGGCAAGCCGGTACTATACACTTGCCATTCTATGTTATTTGGTTTTTGAAGTGGTATTTGGGGATATATTACCCACCAAGACTTATATTACCACTTCAAAAACCAAATTACATATAATATTATTTGCCTTAAGTTTTTTACATGCTGTATATACTAACCGTTGTAGACGTTGATTCTATCTGCATTAGATGATCTTAGCATATGAACTCAGACTTATTGCGAAGACTCGCAGTCCAACTTACAAATGAGTGTTCACGTTGTGTTTCAATAGGTTTCACAATGTGTGCGTGCGTGCGTGCGTGCGTGCGTGCGTGCGTGCGTGCGTGCGTGCGTGCGTGCGTGTGTTTGTGTGAACAGTTGAAATTTTCATTACATACTTCTATCGCTGATCGCTCATACGGTTTATTTATGTTGACAAGAACACATGAGGCTGAAATTGAAAACTAGAACAACTCCTGTATGAAGTGATAAGTGGGCTTTTATTAAAGCCATGGATATATATATATATTAAATGAATTGTAATAAAGACCTAATATAACTGGTTAGCACTATCTGGGCGACTAGACCCACCAAACAGGGGTTGCCGGCCAGACCTTTTTGAATCGTAGAGAAGGTTAAAAATGAACACACACACACTTATTGTAGTTTGTAACATATAGAAATGTCTTGTTTTGTCTCTTACTGCATTTGATTCATGTTTGTTGGAAGTCATAACATAACTTTAATTCTGTTATTTCATTTTGATGATTGGTTGTTTGTTAAAATACATATATCTGAGAGATTATATATGTTTATATTTTTGGAGGTTTTTAAGTATAGCGTTCAGTGTATTGGAACATTTCAAATTGTAAAGCTGTAAATCCTTGTATGATATTGTTGTCTTTTATTCCATGTTTCTTGTTTCGAAAGTTGTTGACATGTGAAATACTGACTGGGATTTTTCTTTGATGAAATGACTTTCATTGATGACTGGCCCGCTAACCCAATTGAGCACGTCTAGGATATTCTGGACAGTCGAGTGAGGCGTTGATAACGTCAACGAACTTCATCAAGCGCTCATTCTGTGCATATCGGTTACAAATTCAAACTTTTTACGTCAATTCTATATGTATTTGTAGCTCTTATTTTGAGATATAAGAAAAACTCAGCCGGTTGGAAATATATTACAAACTTTAGGCAAAACGCTACAGCTTAAAAACCTGCCGACAGCTGGTAAAAAGTGTTCAGAAGTTATGTTTGAAGCACTACTGAAGAAAACGTTTACAAAATATAAAAAAAGAAATTCGATGTGAAATCGGAAATATGCTGAAATATACATGGTTGAAATTCGAGAAGAAAATTAGAAAAATGAGTTTGAGGCGCTTTCATCTTAATGAATTATATGCGCCGGCGATGCACTGCAGTGGTCAAGAGGAGGTCATACCCGTTACAAAGCGTTATTTTTGTTTCTTACCCCTTCCTCATTTGGTCAAAATTTTCCCATTTCCTGTTAACTTTTGGCCATCTTTTTTGCACTATTGCATGTATAGCATGTGAATAAAACTGTGAACAACTTACCTTTCAACTGATTACACCTTTTTTCAGCTCTGATTCACTTTATTCTTGGAAACTAAATGTTCAAAAATCTTTTATAACAATACTCATGAGTGAGCACTGTTTGATCAGATCTGATATTTCACTTTGTACATGTATGTTAGATAGAATTGTTTTTAGCTGGCACACTTCTTTTATTTATTAGTTTTTTTATTCCTATTTTCACTGTATTTACTAAATCGTCACAAGAAAGATGTTTCACTTGGATTTTTTATAGCGATTATTCGCTATGAATGTTTTATCACAAGAAGTTTTGCTTTTATTTTCTGTATTTACTTATAATAAGCTAAAGTCATCATGCATCAAACCAGTGTATCCGGTGTAAAATGTTTTCTTTGATTCAAACAATATTTTTTGTATATGCAATTTTTAGATTGATATATAATGAATAACAATATTTTAAGAACCACTTACTGTTGTGTAGTTTTTTTATGTTCATTATTGTTCCAGCTTTTCATAGAGATCATCGTGGATTGCTCGTTCAGAAGTACAACTGCAATTTGCCATGGCGGTTATGACGTGCCCAAGTGTTTGTTCATGTTCCATACGAATATCAAATGATTGTGTTTTCATTGTTTGAATTAGGTATTTTTTCTGTGGAGTTGAATGGCTGAATGTATTAATCAGTCTACAAATAAATGGAATGGTGGTCATATTGAACGAATAATGTAATAATTTGAATATCTTTCCCTGCTACACACCATTGCATGAGACCGTCAAATAAACATGCTGTTGATATCCTGGCCCCGTGCTTATGAAAGTTTCTTGAGCACAAAACCCTATGCTCAGCATGAAATCTTGCTCAACTCACATGAAGTGAAGTCAAGTTAATTCTTTTTACAAAGTCTGGTTTCATAAAGGTAATCAGACTGAGCTCTGTTCTTTGGCGCATGTATCATCATATTAAACCCGACTTTTTAAAAAGATATAACTTGACTTGATTTCATAGAACTTGAGCATGATTTTGTGCTGAGCATGAGATTGTGCTCAAGAAAATTTTACAAGCACGGGGCCTGGACAACAAAGTAAACTGTTATAGTAACATGACATTAGTCTCCGTCTGTCTCATTGTAACACATGTCCGCTGATTAATCATGATTTATCGCTGATTGATCACGTTTTATTCTGAGAGTTTAAATATGTTGTAGTGTGTCTTCACAAAGGTACCATGGAGCGAGGAAATATTGAATTGATGCTGTCCGTCTATTGGGCCAGATAGACGGCTCTAGGCGGGTTCCAGAAAAACGTTAGCTGCAGTATGACTTCTGTCGTATTTAGGGAAAGTATATATTACGCAAAGGAGCACGGAAGTAAACTGTACACATGCTTTCTGGACGCGAAACAGGCTTTTGACCACGTCACCCATAGTATCATGTTACTAAAACTGTTTAAGATGGGTATCAACTGTAGGCTGTTCAGAACAATCAGTAACATGTATGAGAACGTGAATAGTTGTGTCCGGTCGCTCGGCTACACGTCTGAATGTTTTCCAGTATTTGGAGGGTTCGAGACAAGGTCAATGTATTAGCCCGACAATGTATCTCATTTTCATAAACACTTTAATGAACACAGTAGAAAAATCAGATGCTTCGTTAACCGTTATTCGGTACCAGTTTTGGCTGTCCAACCCACACAGATGATATAGTCTTAGCGTCTTTGAGTAAATCTGGGCTAGATACATTAATAAACATGTGTTACCAAAACTCGGTTAAAGAACGCTATCAATATAATGCCAGTAAAAGTAGTGTCATTGTTTTTAATGAAACATCACACATATATCAAGGTAAAAGCCGAAAGTGGCATCTGGGACCCGAGGTAGTGAAAGAAACAGATAAATATATGCACCTCGGCGTAATATGCGACAAAGGTATGAAACATGACGGAAATATCAAATTAGCTTGTGAAAAAATACGGAAAACATGCTTTAGTATAATAGATGGTGGAGCACAAACATATTGTCTACGCCCACTTACTTTGAAAAATCTCTATGAAACAATTGTTATCCCAAAGGCACTTTTTGGTTGTGAAACTTCATGTGGCAGAAAAAGTGTCACAGCCAGGGCCAATACCCGCCACAAATTTACTATAGGTTTATATAGGAGCACTGTCATTAACTCGCGATAACATTTTAACTAATAAAGTTATTTTAAAATCACAAACGGGATGATAAAATATAACATTTCCCCTTTTTAATGAATTTTTTTTTTATTTTTCTGAGACTTTATTTGTTTGGTCTTTTTTTAACTTAAAAACTCTACCCGTCGTTTTACTATATAATATATAGTAAAACACCCAAAATGTGACAATTTTAACTGAAAATTTTGCAGTTTATCTTCAATTTATTCAAAAACTATAACAATTATTTTAGAATCACAAACGGGATTGAATAAAACAACCATTTTACATTTAAGTGATAATTTATATTTTATATAAAAATAAAGAAAGAAGAGAATGGTCTTTTTTTAAGGTTTTGTTTAACAGGTATATAATTTTATTTTTACGATCGGAGCTCGGTTGCTTCCGTAATGCTGGCCGAACACTTCCGAATGATTGATCTAACTGCTTCAGGCCATCGATACGTTTTATAGCCAGACATTACGTAACATTTTTCATGATCTTTAAAACGTTGTATATTGGGTTTTGTTTTACATTAAAATACAAACTGGGTTAGAATCTTCAGTTTTCTGTTCATAAAAAGGCAAAACCTTTCAATGAAACCGGATATACATGATATCGTCTTTATAGCGAAGATCCATGAAATTTTCAGTATAATTATCAATATCATTTAGCTTTTGATGTTAATTTGCAACACATAAAGTATTCACTATGCATGCATTTTTATTTCGAAGCACTTACACGGGATATTTTATTTTGTTTTACATTTTTCTTTGTCTCGGGACTGATATCTCAATATCCCAACTTAAAGCATTGGAAACAGTACACAACCAATGCGTAAAATCTATGCAAGGAATGCCGCGACAAACTAGAATAGATATAGCACTTGGTTGCATAGGGTTACTACTAATAGAATATGAGATAGATACTGCAATTCTTGGGACATTTGATTATAATTGTTTTAAATGCAGAAAATAAATCGCTAAGAATCTTATAAGTAGCATGTTATCAGTAAAATGCACATACAATGTATTTAGTATGTTATTATAATAAATATGCACATATGTAAAGAATAACATGGGCTACTCATACTTAACATTTGTCCTCTCTGCAGCGGTTTCGTTTTCGACCGTTTTCCTATTGATGCCGCTCGGAGAGAAAATGTTAGGCCTGATGGCAGCCAACAACAAATTAGTCCTGTAGCATTTCTGTTATGTCTTGCCTAAAAATTTCGTTTCGCAAATTAGGCGGACATCAGCAATAATGCTTATCTGTTTAATATGTAAAAAAAATGTATATAACTTTTGGTAAAATAGAATTGCCTCATTGGTCCCATTCGTATTACTATACATACTTTGATTGTTCGAAATTTGTAATTTTATATAACACCATGTATCATTTTTCATATCTGTTCATGCCATGTACTCTCTTCTTATGAAGGAAATAAAGAATTATCTATCTATCTACTAACACTGACAATAAAAACGCCTACATCTTAATTATTTATCAAGCTGTTAAAATGCACTTAAAAAGTGGAAGTATGAGTGAATAGTTCTTTTTTAACGAAAAGTTTAAAGGTCCACTACTAAGCGAAAATCAAGTGACAGTTATTTCAATGGCAAGTACATTACCTTATGCAAGGCACAAAATAATGAAGATTGTCAGGTTACAATTTACAGAAAGTGTTTGGAACACAAAGAAAAGTAAGTGTATTATGTTGAAATCTCAGTGATTTGACAAAATGACCACCCAGGTCTTTTTAACTTTCTTCATAATGCATAGAAAAATAATTGTACATGTACTGTAGTTTATTTAGAATTTCTACATACCAACTTTCATTTTTTATTAAAAATAACTTATTTCTGTGTTTTTTAAAGTACATTTGAATTTTCACTTTCCTTAGTATTGGACCTGATTTCTGATTTCTGGGAGGTGGTAACAATTTAAAATTCGAGCGAATAAACAAAGAAGTTACCAGCTAAATTGCTTTCTGTTATTGTGATTCGTTTCGAATTATCACCTGAGCCCTCTGGTGCCGTCTATTTTTAATTCCATTCTAAACTAAATTGAAAATTTTTGATATAATGAAATGTAATAAATGCAAATTTCACATAGCCGGTAACTACTTTCTATAGTCACTCGAGGTTTCACACAAATAATCAAGCAGTGAGAGGGAACCTTCGCTGGCACACACTTGCCTCAGCACATTCGTGGATTATATTTTTCGACACTAAATTTTCTTGTTGTAAGTGTAATGTTTTCGTCTGAAAGAATATTTTCTATGCTACGAATCTTGCTCTAAGCGAATCGTCCACGGACTGCGACACGTTTGACAAAGAAATCTATGTGGCATACATGTGCATGTAATAGCGAAACATGGCAGATCATTTTGACCATCTTTTGCATTTTACATAGTCTTATACCATCCGTTTCATCATTATTTAGATATAACTATAATACATTTACATCCACACCGGGAACAAAAAGCGTAAGTACCTATTTACAAGTGCAGGTTAACTTGAATCGAGCATAGATTTGTCAAAACAAAACCCAGAGTTACCATAATGTCTTGTGTTCGATCCGTCAGCGGCAGTAGTACTGGCAGTGATCCGAAAGGAGGAATTATAAAGTTGTGATACATCAGAGCAGATTAGCCAAAATAATGTGTCATGCTCTTTTATCCTATTTTTACAGCAGATAAATTCGCCATGCTTATGTCGTTTTTTTTTCCTATTTTTATTTCCTTCTTTTAAGAAATAAAAGCCCGGTCATCAGATCTGACAGTCATGAAGTCTCTGTCGTGTGACACTCTGGGTATATGACGTAGATAAAACATGATTGTGTATCATTTTCATCAAGATACGTTTGTTTCGTGCATTATGATGGCCTGAAGAAATAATTTATCCCACGTATTTACCGATCAAATAGTATCAACAACTGTACCTTTGGAACATAAGTTACCATCGTAATATTAGAAATATGACTTTTATCAAAGCTACAAATCTCAACTAAAACAAAACGACATAGATTGAGGGTACTAATTGCCCTCACTGTATCTATATAAACAATTGTTTGCATGACAATGAAACACGACAACGGCGAGATAACATCCACCCGATAGCTGGATTTTACGCTGACCGCTTCCGCTGCAAGATGGTCGTGATTGCGAGTGTCCAGCGCTTTTGCATACGCGCCTGTAAAACGGCTAGGCCGAGCGTATTTTTTTATTTGTTTATTATTTTCTCTCATGCTTTTCTTCTATTTTCACATCATCATTTTTACGTTTAAGAACCCCCAGTCATAGACAAAACTGAAGTAGAAACCAAATTTAATTCGGTAAGAATGAATAAAACCTGACTACAGGCAACCGTAAACGGATGAAGGAAATATCTTTGCACCAAATATTGTCATAACACCGGCCTAAAATCAGTGCTTATATATAGAACTTTTGAAAGACGCAATAACAGAACAAGCAGTCTTATGCAAAATAAAATTATTATTAACATAAATGGTGAAAATACTGAAGAATTAAAGAATATTTTAAAACAATAATATATTTGAAAACTGGAACTGAGGTTATAGTAAGTGAAAACTTTATTTTATTTTTTGGGCGGGGGAGGGGGTAACACAAGTGATTAATAATAGTAATAATAATAATAATAATAATATCATTATTATTATTATTATTTTTGTTATTACTATTATTATTATTATTATTATTATTATTTCATCATCATTCTTATCATAACTAATATTTTGAAATCGATGATGACAATCATGACAGTAATAAACGATTTATACCTTTATCAGATATCAGATACATAAACAACTAAAAATAAAGATTATTTATGTATAGACCCCAAAGATTATTTATAGTGTACCTAGATACTTTAGACATACATTTTTAATTGTTTTAGGGAACTAGTTCGCAATTTATGCTATACAGGGTTACCAGTGTATATTAAACTGTTCTTATAGCTTCCGGAGCGACGCATCGGGGTGGTAAAATTAAAATGCATATTTAAAAAAGTGTGTAGCTATCAGTGTTTTGCGAACATTCTTGTAAAACTTTCTGTCACTGTAAAATGTATCCACTGTTTTTACATATGAATACGGCTTGACTGAAAGTGGTGATTCTGTGTTCAAAGACTTATCATTTTCTACAAATAGTTTGCGAGAATAGAACTTTTAAAGGGCGTATACGACAGTTTGGCGCTGCATTCAGTTCTGTTCTATTTCTAAATTGACTTTATGATACATGTACTTTTTCATATTTAAGAAAAAAATTTTTTTTATTTAATTTGAGACCCCCTTTGGGTAACCCCATTTATTTAAATACAATAAAAGCACTACAAACAAGCTCTGTGGCTTTCGAAAAAACTACATTAACAGTTTTTTTGTATAAACTACATCCCTGAAAAGGAATTGTTCACAACGAAAAATATCATAAAGCATGTTCATGTATTATGCTACAATCACATATGACCGTCGATGCGCGAAAATGTACCTTCGGACATTTGTTACATTATTCGACAATAATTAATAAAAAAACCCATAAAGTTTACATTTTTGTCACCCTCTTTAAATGCAAAACAATTGTTAAAAACTGATAGCCACTATATTTTCCTCAACAGAAACAAACTTTTTGCTTCAAAATCCTCAAAGACCATTACAACATCGATTTTAAATGATTCTTTTTTTATTTTGGCTATACCCTATGAAAGAAAGCCTATTGTGGAAAGAAGACATGAAGTATTTCACCAGATATGATATATATAGAAAGAGGATATAATGTTGCAACCAAAAATAATTGATGCTGTTAGGAAATGATTACTGCAATAATTTTCTGCCCATGTAAATTGATGGGAGTTTTGACGTCAAATTGTAGTATGTGACGTCATTTTCAGAGTGAACAATGACGCCTTAGGTATACTTTTAAAAAGTTTGTAGTTTTGTATGTACTGGACGTAGGTAACTGAAATTTTCCAATATTGATATTGAAATATTGTTTGTTCAAACTATGCAAGAAAGCTAGGCCCATTTTCCCATGTCGCTGGTCATATATAAAAAAACATGTAATTATTACTAAGAATTTATCTTACATTTATATTATAGTGTAATTTCATACATTTAGGAGTATATACAAATAGTTCATTCTTTTCTAAGAAAATATTTTAAGTTAGATATAGCGAAAGTGGAAACTGTTTAACAAAATATGTAAAGCAAATTTGGCAGTTTTAACACAGCAACATTTATAAATTTTCGTTAGGTAAAAAAGACATTTTATTTATTTTTTGATAGAAAGACGAATGCATGTACAAATTTTCATTTATACAGGCATTTTGAAGATGTTTAACATCGCCGGAGTACTGCTTTTGTGCGCTTTGTCAGCGCAAGCCACGCCCAAGTTGAAACATCTATCTGGAGAAGTGGGTAAGTGAATTGACAATCTGGCTTAAAAGCTAAGAAATACAGAATGATAAATGATAACTTATCTTTGAACTTAGAAATGCAAATATGTCCGCAATAATAAATGATAATTCTGTCTAAAAAATATTTTAATTCTTTTTGTCCGGAATAATTATATACAAATGTACATGATAATGTTGTCTTATTGTTAAGAAATACAAATAATTACACTCGAGACGATAAAAAAATATCCTTTAAAACTACAAAAACAGA
The DNA here is from genome assembly GCA_022818135.1 of Saxidomus purpurata. Classification (NCBI taxonomy): domain Eukaryota; kingdom Metazoa; phylum Mollusca; class Bivalvia; order Venerida; family Veneridae; genus Saxidomus; species Saxidomus purpurata. The sequence goes on from JAFMSR010000016.1 coordinate 34,729,018, forward strand.
CCACGCTAACCCTCAGAAATGGTGACACCAGGGGTTATTTAAATTAACTAATGTTTGTACAAAAAACAACCCCATGCCAAACTGAAAGCAATAAATACAGAGCACTATTTTTTCAACTACATTGAAATAAAATTAGAATAGTTTCCAAAGAAGTAAGGACTTTGTTTGGTGCTAGTCAGGTTGCAAGAAGAGCAAATGACTCTGTGTGTTTCGGGCATACGAAGCAAAATTTAAACATGTTCAATCAGCGTGTTCACATTAATTAAATTAATTAAGATTAATTACATGTAGTGAAAACTATTCAGAGTTACGCAAAGACAAAGTTGAAAATAAAATGTATAACTACTAAATTTGACTGATTTGGAATGAAAATTAGATATTTGAAATTTTAAATCATAAAATTTAGAGACTTGTGCAGTGCATCCGACCATTCATAGAAACAGTTTCTACATCTGTTCGGAACTAAGTGGTTTGAAAACAAGAATTTCGTCCAACAGATTATGTCAAGTTTGCATTTGTTATTTAGAACACGTGGAGGTAAAGGAGATTCAGACAGGCCACGTACGTGTCCAGAGATCAGTGGAAGAAGACTGCCATTTTCCACACACGCTTAGCTTCCAGTTTAGAATTATTGGAGAAAAAGTTGTAATAAATTTAGAAAAGAATGCGTATTTGTCGAGGAGAGTCCCCTTATTCGTCACCAATAATGGACAAACACACAGACAGGAAACAAACGAGGACAATGTAAGCCTTATATAGTCTGTTTTATTACTTGATCGATTGTTTGATTGGTCATGTTCTTTAATTTGTCATTTTTGAACTGTCAATACAAGACTAAAATTAGCCGTTTCGCAAAATCTTCTTTTTTTATGATTTGTGGTTTAATCCATCAAATTGTTCTAGTTTAGTATATCACTTCAACCATTCACATCTAACTATTTAATCGTTCCTGTGCAAGCAATATTAAAAAGGTCAGTTACATACAAATTGGATATTATTATTCCATATTGTTTTTTTTTACATTTTAAAATGAAATATTTAGAATTTAAACTGAGAAGTAGACACCCGTAGCCTTTGCGGACTCTCATTATCTCGAAATGAGTTACTGTTATATGCTGAATTTCTGATTTAAAATATATCCAGATCATTCGACGGTCTTTAATTAATCAAATGCTGTTAATGTCGAAGTTGATTAAAGTTCAACGTTTTCGGCTGGTCCATGGATTTCGTCTACACAAGAGCCAATTGTTATTTCGCCTTTCTTTATGACTACTTGCGATTTTTAAAGAATTTCTCGTTATTGCCTTGCAATGTCTTCGAAAAGTTATTCCTGGATTCTGGAGAAAGGTATTTTTTGCTACGTTTTCTGAAGTTAGACCACCTGGCAGTAATAAAAAGTAAAATTATAGACTGTAATCATACCTACCTTTTTGAATTTTACCTACCTTAATTGTATCTTTATTTTCTAAAGCAATACTCGGCGTACCAAGATGTTTCACGAGGTAGCTCCATGCTGGTTTATTGTCAAGATGACGGCACTTATAGACTGGTAAGAAACTTCGAAAATTTGAATATTAACCGCGGACTTCCGAAGTCAATATCATTTTTTCACAGGAACGCAACATTGATCTAAAATCATTATATCGTATACCTCATAAAAACCAGTGAAAAATATGCAAAATATAACAGAAATCACGTCTTGAAATCCGTGCATGCGGACCCGGCACGTGAGCGCTTTCGGTCAGTCAGGATTAGGTATGTATGACAGGTATACGATAGAAGTTCTTATATCGTATACCTGTCACAGATACTTAATCATGATTGGCGGCCAATAGCGCTCACTTGCCGGGTGTGCAAAAGTTTGTGTAGACCTTGAAAATGATGTGTAGATCTGCACGGATTTCAAGACGTCATTTCTGTAATATTTTCGTGTAATTTTCACTACTTTTTATTAGGTATACGTTATTATAATTTTAGACTAATGGTTCGGTCAATATATAGTTTTGCGGCCCTGTAAAAAATGATAAACTATATATCAACCTCTAATTTGTCTATAAGTGTATAGAATGCGCCAATCCTTTTGTTAGTAAGGCTGTATCATAAATTTGTGCAAGCTGAATAAAACAGATTGGACCTTTAATACTGGTTTACGATTTACAATATGTTACCGTTTTTAATGCCTGTGGATGACGGAAACCTGTTTTGCGCAGATATCCAACATGTGTACTTATTACATATGGCGCTCTGAAAGTCATTTCAGTTGGTTAAGAAACCTTTTAGTTTATAATCTATCACTGAATTAACTCTAATTAGTTTTGTTTAGAGGTTTAGATTTTGTCGATGCGTTATGTAAATTCATGTCGGGTGACTGTCGAACATGACGGCAGATTTATACAGTCGTACCTGTCCAATGACTGATAGTTGTAGCTTTATACTATATACAGGTATGATTTTCACTAGAATGTAAATTGGCACTGCCTATAATTATCGACTCTTAAAACAGTTAGTAAAACTTCCCATATTACCGGGAACGCTACAATTATATTTTCCGTGTGCCTGAAGGAGAAAGAATGTTGAAGTCTTTTGACCAGTTACACTGGTAAACAGTCGCCGAGTTCTCTAAAGAAGCTCACGAGGTACCGACTAGGCGGGATGGCCTTAAACCCCAGTGTTGAAGTCTTCTATAAAGTACATTCATTCATTTAACCTTTACTTCTGATATAGCATGGTTCGTTCCGCCATAACGATACAATGTATCGCATGAGCCACTCGAACGTTCCGGAGCCGTCGCCTGTCCACTACATTCAACGTAATCATGGAAAAACAAATGAGTTTAAAAGCGACTACGTCATGCCACCGGATAACGTCGAAAGTGGTAAGGAATTTGATCGTTGAAAACTATTTTTAAATGAATTTTCGTAGAAATAGAAAGAGTTATAAATTAAAACATCATATGTTGAGTACAGTCATTCCAATGCGGAGAAAAGAAAATTCAACACTCTGTAATTAGATAAAGAATACGACCTATATTGTTTCTTATTGAATCTATTTATGACCGCTACGTCTATATCGACTCCAACAGGCTATACGAGGCCATATACTCCGTCAATCTATATAATCAAATGCTTATGGTATCAAATTATTTTATGCTAAGATTATTGAAAATACAATGTTCATGTAATGCATGCGCAATCAGAAGACGGAAATTGATAACTTCTCAACAAGATCAAAGTATACCGTATGATTAAACTAGTTCCTAAACCACGCTGCTTAATGTTATATCTTATTTGTTTCCCTCTTTTTGTTAATTTTAGAATTACGAAACTCCGGAAATTCGTCTCGCGGAAAGAGAGCGGATATTCCCGGCGGAAACATTGTGGAGCTGTTGTTTGCAGTCGATAAGGCTTTTTATAAATTGTAAGTGAAATACCTACATTCTACGATATTTTAGTTCAGTTAAAGGTCCAATACTAAGGAAAGCAAAAATTCAAATATACTTTAAAAACACAGAAACAAGTTATTTTTAATAAAAAATGAAAGTTGGTATGTAGAAATTCTAAATAAACCACAGTACATGTACAATTATTTTTCTATGCATTATGAAGAAAGTTAAAAAGACCTGGGTGGTCATTTTGTCGAATCACTGAGATTTCAACATAATACACATACTATTCTTCGTGTTCCAAACACTTTCTGTAAATTTTAACCTGACAATCTTCATTATTTAGTGTCTTGCATAAGGTAATGTACTTGCCATTGAATAATTGTCACTGAATTTTCGGTTAGTAGTGGACCTTTAAGATCCAGACATGTAAAATGGCTACAGTACTCAGCTTTGCTTTTAAGAATTTGATTTTTTGAGCTGGATAACATTTGCAAAATTCCATGTGTAAGGTAAAATCCATGTGTAAGGTAAAAGTACATGTGTAAGGTAAAAATCCATGTGTAAGGTATGAAAATATTAAACTATTATTCAAGACCTATATTTAATGCACATAGTACCTATGTGCCTTAATGTGCCTTATGTATATGCTTAGATAAGCCTACTGGTATGAAAGTCTCCGTACAAATTTAAATTGGAAATGTGGTAAAAATCTGCGAGCTCCCGAAGATCTGAAAAACTTGATTTGTATGTTGTTCATCAAATGTGATATGTGTTATAGACTAATGTATTACATTTTCGATTTTTTATTTCAGTTTTTTGGACGACCTAGAGAGTGATTCGGCAGCGAAACTTGCGGTCGAGCAGTATGCGGCGCTTTTAGCTAACGAGGTAACTAATGTTTCGTTTTTTGTGTCGCCTAGGAAACAGAGAACATAGGATCACTTTAGCCGGCGTTGTCGCGCGTTATCGCCCGCGTCACACTTTTGTTTAAAGTTTACAATTCATGCCATACCGCAATAATAATACAGATTATTTAGGTGAAACTTCATAAAAGGCTCCACGGTCACGAAAGCTACTACAATACACAAGTTTAAAAACTCTGGGTGGAATTTATTGCAAGTTATGGCCCTTTTTCCACTTAGAAAACATCGCTCTGATTACAGTTTGGTTCAAGTTTGGCATGCATCTCTACTATTAACGGTATTAACAACTAATGGGAATGATTTAAAACTTTATAAATGGGTTCAGGGGTATCAAACAATCATCTTAGATAACAATGATTTTTACTTAAATTATTGACCTTTTCTAACGTAGAAATTTAAATATAAAGTTTTCAGTACAGCTACTTACTTATAAAAGTATTTGAAACTTTCCTAGTGTCTTACGGATAATAACATAGTCTGCTACTAACTACACGCTTCAGCCAGGGTCAATTGTATAGAGGATAGTTATGGATATTTATGGAAAGGTTGATCTATATTCTAGAGATATCTTTTAATGAATTTGTACAATATATAATTATTGTTGAAACGAGTGTTATCTGAAATTTTACAAGCGTGCCAAAACCAGGATCTTTAGCGGCCAGTTTGCTTAAACCGGACGTCTGCTTTTCTTTATCATTTTTATGATTATCATTATTATTATTATTTGATCATTTAAATTCAGGTAAAAGTAAAAAAAAACGACAAATTTTGAATATCTTTTTTTAAAGTGGAACAGGATAAAAAAGGAATGTTAATTCCTTTATTTCCAACTTGGTCCTGGTATTGGAGAAAATGCCGATCAAAGTACTAGTAAATTGTTACAAAACTGTGAATGTAAATTTCATTATAATGTGTAATTGGTCTGTCTATTTTCTTACTTTACAGATAGATTTGTACTACTGCAGCGTAGATATGGTAGATCCATCACTGAGCATCAAGATCTACTTGGCCGGCGTCCATTTCATAGAGGTATATTTTATAGTCATACCAATTTGTTTGTAAAGTACCATTTTATATACAGCACGGAGTGCTTCTGTGACCTAGGACTCCTGAACACTACATGTTAAAGTTCAAGGATAACTTTGAATTAACTGTAAACCTGTTAAAGTAAAATCATTTTACTGAAAGGATAATGATAGAACCATGTTCGATTCACTCTAAAACGATGTTTGCATATGTCTTCCTTGCGTATACAATGCAAGTCGTTTCTTCATGAAAAAGAGTTGCCAGACAGCCTTTTTTATGTTTTGCAATAAGATTAAAAATACTGTGCTATATTTCTGTACATGTACTTATCGATTTAAAAACAAAGTTATGAATGTTTTTGGTACAAGTAACGGTCGACATCTTTCTTGTTTAAATAAGAGCACTTGAAACTGTGCTGCCGTGACTTTAAGGTTCTTCTGAAACAAGTATAATGTACTTCCTGGTTTTGATATAATTATTATGTCATGTTTAAGCTTTTTCTTACGAGCAGACGGAATAAAGATCAGTGTGCAATACGAGGCAAATTTACAGAATTCGAGGAGTCATGTCTCATTACTTATTGTTGAACAATAATGTTTAAAGTCTCAGAACAACATTGACAAATAGCTCTTATTTTAACAAGAAAGATGTCTTACCGGCGGAAATGACCTTAATTTGTACCAAAAACATTCATCACTACATTTGAAATGGATGTACATGTTAGAACTATAGAGCAGTATTTTTTCAATGATATCACAAAAAATGAAAAAGGCTTTCTGGTAACTCTTTTTCGTAAAAAAGCGAATTGAATACAAAAGAAATCAGTAAGTCAACATTGTTTAGATTAATAGAACATGATTCTAACCTCATCCTATCAGTATATTTATTTTACAATATCAGTTAATTCAAAAATATTCTAGGACTTTAACTTAGGTTGTGATAGCTTAACGTCCGTCGTTAGTCTGTCTGTCTGTCTGTCTGTTCAGTCAACACTTACCCTATTGTATGCAATAGATGTTACACTTTTCATAGGATGTTCATGAAACTTGGTCATAATAACTGTCTTGATGAAATCTAGGTCGAGTTTGGATATAGGTCATCTCGGGATAAAACTAAGTCAAATCATTGGAAAACCCTGTGTATGCAACAGAAGCTTCATTTTTCATTTAGTCTTCGTAAAGTCTTTTCAGAATCAGTGTCTTGATGAAATCTAGTTCTAGCTTGAATGTAGATCACTTAGGGTTAAAATGGTCACTGGAACAAATCAAAAGCCTTGCGTATGCAATACATTCTGAATTTTCCATTGGATCTTCGTGACACTTTGTCAGAATGAGTGTCTTGATAAATCTAGGCAGTGTTTGAACATGGATCAAGCATATTTCAGTACTAAACTTGGATGACATTGACCTTGGCCTTTTGACTTTCTTGTTTTTGAAACTACAAAGATAAAATCTTGACCATGTGTAAAATTTTGCAAATTCATTGCAGTATTTACGTTGAATGACCTTTTGTGTTTACGAGCAGCGGTACTAAGGTGGGCGATATAGGACTATCATGACTCTCTTTTTGTTAGTTAATTTCAGTAACCAGCACACTTTTTCTTTATAAACACATATCATTAAGCATTCAAACGATTTTAAACAAATACTACTTTCAGTAAAAGGATCATTCTTACGTGATGGAATAGTAGGTTCGTCACCTTCTTTGACCGCCGACCCCGGACTCTAAATATCTTATACTTTTGATATCTAATAACTATTGACATTTTGCAAAATCCACCATATCGTATAACATTTATACTAGCATGTATGCGCATGTTCCTAAGGTGCACTTCATTAGACAATACACTGTAAACTATACGTGGCTTTCTAAAACATTTAGAATAGTTTTATTATTTTAAAGTATTCGAATAAGTATATTAAAACATAATATTTTGAGCGTTGTCTTGAACTTGAAGTTGGTGCAAGTAAAACTGTCAGCAAGACAGCTGCGTCTTAATTTCTGTATTTAACGAGGCGAAAATAAATGTATATATTTTTGATGTTTGTAATTTTTGTCTTAGTAGTTGCTTTTCCATATTCTAGGATGGGTCTGACGTTATTTGGTCTACAAGCAGTCAAGTTGTGGCAGCTGGTGTAACATATCTAGACAAGGACAAAATTCTTACTAATGTCAGGACTTGGTTGAGTGGTATCTCTAATGATCTGCCTCAACATGATCATCTTATGGCTTTGTCGATGTAAGTAATAACTCTTTACGAATTCACGAAGATTGAAAAATGTAAGGGAGATTATACCGGATCTACTTCAAAACTGTTCGAGTATCATTGCTTTAAACCCCCCAACTTCAGTTCCTGTAGTTTTCATAAAGATTGTGCAGCGAATTTACACTTGCTGTTCCCTGGCTTAAAATTAAAAACAAGTTCTCTTCCATGAAACCATTGATGTGCTTTTCAGACAATTGTAGCATTTAAAGTAGGATTTGGGTTTATCTATTTTTTGTTTTATGCAGTGTTTTGTGCGGTTGTTTTAAAACCTATGTACCAATAGTTTTCAAACAAATCCGAATCTAATTTTCGCAGACTGCAATACACATATATAACATAGCCATCCATACATAGTTTGGTACCCGAAACAAATTTGTCTTGCCTTCAATACAGTGTAACAAATATCTGTTATTGTGAAGTCAAGCTCTTTTACTCATTACGACTCATAAAATATGTATCCATCCAAATGTTACCACGGGTGTCTTACTCACGTGATAGACTGCGCACTGACAAAAAAAAGATCGCTTCAGGAAATATTTCTATTTTTATTCAAGTACGTGTCTTTCCGAGCTATAAGCTCGATACACGCTGCTCCCGCCATTCATTGTTGAAGATTTTCGCGAATGTTCTACAATAATATTATCATCAAACGAATTCGTGTATTTGGAAAATGGTTCATTAAACGCTTTCTTTTCGTCATAGCGAGTTAAATTTGGTCAAGTGTTACGTTTTTTTTGCGTCATGCACAGTACCCATTTATCATGTGACTATAACGACGTTGGCGGGTTTAAATTAAGAGATTGACGGTAAGATGTTGGGATTTGCATGTTAAGTTTATTTAAATTGACCAAACGGCAGAATTCAGCTGTCGAAGCAATAAATGAACTAAAATGTAAATATCTTATTTAAGGCTTGAGCTGGCAGAATTCAGCGGTGGTAGCCTCGTAGGTACAGGCATCGCGGGGATAGCGTATGTTGGAACAGTCTGTTCATCCACGTCCAAGGTATGGATAAACTTCAAAACATAGCACTTTGCTCAGGGTAAATGTTTAGTGTGTAACAGTAATAACTCGAACGAGGGCTTAACGCATGGGATTCATAAAATTCATAGAACCTCCTTCATTTTTTCTTCATTTAATTAAAAATTTCTAAAAACTTTTAATATATAAACCCGATTATTTCATTCTAGTGGAAAACCGTCATTTTTTCTCACTGATATAAAAGCGTCTGAAAGTCAAAAGTAGTAAAACATATATTTATACATGTTCCCTTTAATAGGTGTCCTTTTCCGAGGCTGATGGGAATCGTGTTGCCGCTATTGCCGCCCATGAACTAGGTCATGGACTAAATTCCCTTCACGATGGTGGTAGTTGTCCGGAAAGTGCTAACAACATAATGCGTTCATCAACAAAGTTAACAACAACTCTGACGTACGCCGAAGCGCAATGGACCTTTTCTAGTTGTAGCGTGGCAAGATTTAAATCTTACATTGAAAGGTAAATCATAAAATCAACTGATATTATCATGCGAATTGGCTTACTTACTAGCCGATATGTTCCTAGAGAAACTATAAACACATACTTGTATAAGTATTAGTAATGTACAGTCTAGCCTCCCTTAAATGTCAACTCTTTACAACAGCCACCTACATACAATATTCACTATTTCAGTTTTTTCAAAATGCCTTATTATTACTGTATAAACGAACTTATCTGCAACCGCCACCTCTTCATATCAGCCAACCGTATGCCCTACAATGAGTGGGGTTAGAGAGGTTGCACTGGTGCATTTCGTTACGACGCGATCACCACTACGTCATAATTAATTCAGTGGATGATAAAAAGGCAATGCTAGGATAGAAAACCCCCTTGGATTACAGTGAAAAGGAGCTTGAATTCTGATATAAAATAAACTAAGCAGTAAGTATATCGCTAATTTCTTACATATTTTTTTTGTAGCCAGGGTAGTTGCTTGAGGCAGCATGAATTCACTGGTGACGAGTTTGCGGCACTCCAGGCCAAATCACTTCCGGGGACGGTCTATTCTTTGGACCAACAATGTCAACTGTACAATGGATTGTGGTCATCCTCCTGTGTTACTGTAAATATTAATATTGCACTTTAGGCAAAGAAGTTTTCTTCTTGTTAACAATGGCTGGGAGTAATTTCTGTTTGTGTAATTGACGTAAAAGACTTACTTTAAATGCACTGTAATATGTCTAGAGATGGTATTGAATGCGTCATTGTATTTGTTATCAGCTACTTCTAATTAGTGTACAAGGATGGGGCTGTTCAAAATGGTCAAAATCGAAGATTTAGTTCAACTTACAGTCATTCCTTTTTATAGTGTCACCCTCTCGGAAAAAAGGCGATACATAGGGATCGCTTTGTTCGTCGGTCCGCCCGTCTCGAAAACTTAAAGGTCCATTACTAACACCAAATCGAATTTCTTTCAAATCTGGAGTCGTAACGGGCTTCTTCTCAGAATAAAAAAAAATGACGTACTACATCGAATGTGACCATATTATGTTGAACATTTAAGTTTAACAAAAGAATTTATAAATTATAGTTTTCAAAAACAAAAGTAGGTTTTCAAGTTTTCAAATATCTTTGTAATTTTCAAGAAGTCTCCAAGAGAGAGACTGTAAATAGGTTGTACATAATTATATAAGCATCCCTATTTTGAATTATGTATGAGGAACTTTACTTCCAATTATGAGCAAAGTATATCTCTTACTGTTTAAAACATTCAATAAAAGTGAAAGTAGGACAAAAAACAACCCAGGTCAATCTAAGGAAATACACAAACATTCACTCGGCTATTGTTAAGTTTGAGATGCCAGTTTCAAACTGTATTTCCGTATTACAATGCCAGATTTAAAAGGAAAATTCGATTTGGTGTTAGTAATGGACCTTTAACGTTGGCTATAACTTTGCCATTTCTTAAGATATCTTCATCAAAATTTACAATTGCATTCCTTATGACAAAAGGGTCATGATGCCGCCACGTTTTGTAGGTCATATTTGACAGAGTTATGCACCTTTTTGTACTTAGATTTTGTCACGAAGTAATTGGTTATTCTTATAAAGTGTTAGAGGCCGACACACTTCTACTGAAAACCCTTCTGGTTTATTGATTTAGTTGTAAGATCGAAGTACAAAATATATTCTGTACATTTTATTTCTCAAACTGTACTTCTTGTGAATGTAGACATAAATTGAAAACAGACAGCTTGAACAGTTGGTGTTAAAATGAGAAGTAATTGAAGAGTAGGCCTATTTATTAAGATTTACTTAAAATGATATCGGATAATCTTTCAGAACGGGCCAATTATATTTATCTACCCGCAATCAGGTGATTTATGTCAGAGCGTTTAATTCCTTTTCTAGGCTGCAGTTTTACATTTTACAAAGCAAGCAAACTTCACTTAGATTTCTAATCGTATATCATTAAAAAGTAAATTTTTAATCGGAATGAAGAATAAATGTAATAAAATCATAATTAAGAGATATTTTTGCAGTGATCATCTTAATGGCGGGGCCTTGTTACTTTTGCACATGCACGATATTTTTCTCATTATTTTAGACGACTTTGGAATATCATTCGTCTTTTTTTCAGACTATTAGTGAATCAGACTGTTACAATGGGTTTCAATGTTCAACAAGCGCCACTTTACCGGCTGGCTGTCAAGGGTCCTTCTATCCACTTTATCCCCTCGCAGGTACACCATGTGGGGCACCAGAAGACAAGAAGGTCAGTTTTTGCGAGTTCTGTTTCCACTTTTTTTGTAGGAAAACTTTCAACATACTATAACATTTACAGAGTATGCCTTATAAGTAGAGAAAATTGCTGTAAATTCACGAAGATTTAATTTTCGCAATTTTCGCTGATATTCGAGAAGCTATGAGAACGCGATTTTAAATCCACATGAAATATTTGCTTATCGCTTGTCCAAAATTTGATTATATCCGAAAACTAATTCAAGTTATTTTGTCAGTATCAATGAACTGCGAAGTTTTTAATATTCTAGAAAATATCGATATGAAAATGTGTGTTTTAATCATTCATTTATTCAAATTCAAAATCTCTAAATATCAATACAAGTAATAATATCCAATTGTTGATACCTGATTTGATTTGATGAGAATTTTATCAAGGTCCGTCCAAAAGAGCACTTATGTTAGCTTGATATCTGGATGAGACCCTGGCATGTCTCCTGTCATGCCTAAAAAAACTAAATTTTGAAGCCAGAAATAGGAGAAATTTACCTGACTGCAATTTCCAGCTAGTATAGCCAAAGGTTGAATTTGATTGCTTATCAAAGAAAAGGCCAATCACGACGACCAATGAGATCTAAGTGTGATTGACCTAGTTTGTATGTCTGGATCGTGGAAGCCTAATAGTTTTTAGAAAATTTTGATACTAGATGTTATTATGTGTTTGTTTAGAGAGCTCATAAGCTGTTTGTTAACCAGGTTTTCAATTTTGAAAATCCTGGTTATTAGATTGGGGTATGGCGGGCGGTGGGCGGATGGGCGGATGGGCGGGCGTCAAACGAAATTGTGTCCGCTCTGTAACTCTTCAACCCTTTGAAGAATTTTGATGAAACTTCAGACAAATGTTTACCACATCAAGATGACGTGCAGAACGCATGTTCCGCATGGCTGGCTCCAAGGTCAAGGTCACAGTGACATTAACATTGAAAATCCTGTCCGCTCTGTAACTCTTCAACCCTTTTGAAAATTTTGATGAAACTTCAGACAAATGTTTACCACATCAAGATGACGTGCAGAACGCATGTTCCGCATGGCTGGCTCCAAGGTCAAGGTCACAGTGACATTAACATTGAAAATCCTGTTTACATGATTTTAACTTGTTTGGCAGTCAAAGGTCATATCATCTTTGGAGGTAATTTAAAAAAGATATGATATATTATTTCATGTCTACTTTGTAACTTGAAAATTTTTTTCACATGTAATTCTTCTGTGCGCAACTCCTCCTCATTTCTCAACGGATTTCAACCAAACTTTTACAGAAGTATTGTCATGAAGTGCCCTGGCGCATATATTCCGGGTTTTATGATTTGGTCATTTTTGACAGAATTATGGCCCTTTGTTTTTTTCACATATGTAATTCTTCTGTGCGCAACTCCTTCTACACTTCTCAAGGGATTTCAACCAAACTTTCACAGAATTATTGTCACCAAGTGCCCTGGCGCATATTGTCGGGGTTTTGTGATTTGATCATTTCTGACAGAATCATGGGCCTTTGTTTTTTCCACATAATGTAATATATTTAGAGAAATACTCTTCTGTGTGCAACTCCTACATTTCTCAAGGGTTTCAACCAAACTTTCACAGAACTATAATTGTGAACTAAAGAATTTTGAATATATAAGTTCTGCCCCTGGTCGTCCGTCCGTCCGTCCGTTAGCAATTTTGTGTCTCCTTATTTAAGTATATATAAAAGGGAGAATACTCTGTTATTATAAAAGGGAGAATACTCTGTTATTACTGTCTATTTTTAGAATAGATTACCAGTCCTGTATACTTTGGAGTATTCTGTTACAGTAAGATGACAAATTTCTCTGAGACCAGCGGTTCAAACCCCACACAGAGCAAGTTTTTTGTTTTTTTGTTGTTGTTTTTTCTTCCACATATGTTATATATAGAAGAATACTGTCACGTGCCCACTTCCTCCTACATTTCTCAAGATATTTAAACCAAACTCTCACACAACTGTTGTCATCAAGTGCCCACGTGCATATTGTCTGGGTTTTGTGTTTTGATCAATTTTGCCTGAATTATGGCCCTTTGCTTTTTTTACACATGTAATATATAGAAGAAGAACTTTGTTTCTTTTTCACATTATGTATATCTGCTTACTTTAAAAACACATTTGCGCTCGGCCAGCAGACTGGAAAATGAAAACCTGGTTTTGTGACAATTTCCTGTCACTTGTTTGTAATTGTGCTTATTAGGTCCACCAACCTCGTTCGAGGTATAGTCGGTACGACCCGCAGAGCTCATAAGCTTTGATTTGATTTGATTTGATGAGAATTTTATCAAGGTCCGTCCAAAAGAGCACTTATGTTAGCTTAATATTTGGATGAGACCCCGGCATGTCTCCCGTCATGCCTAAAAAATAAAATTTTGAAGCCAGAAATAGGAGAAATTTACCTGACTGCAATTTCCAGCCAGTATAGCCAAAGGTTGTATTTGATTGGTTACCAAATAGTAGGCCAATCACGGCGACCAATGAGATCTAAGTGTGATTGACCTAGTTTGTATGTCTGGATCGTGGTAGCCTAACAGTTTTTAGAAAATTTTGATACTAGATGTTATATGTGTTTGTTTTGTAAAGTAAAAATCCCCTTTAATAAAGTGTTGTCCTATTTTTATTTTGCTTAGCTTTTCGTGATGATAAAAATTTTAATTGTCCTGAATGATAGAATAAAATGTTGTCCGAAAAGATTGTTTTACTTATTTGAACAAGTTAAAAAGTATGCATGAAAGTTTGACTTATGTTCCTACTCTGAAATTTTGAAAATATAAAAACCCCTTAAAAGCCAAATAAGCCAGCAACCGCACAGGCTACTTGTTAACTTTACTTCTTTAATTATAATGGTGTACAATAGAAAATTATAAAGAGACTTGTACTAGTTGGTTGTTTACTACCGGAGCTAGAAGCAAAAATCGGATAGCGAGTTAACCCATGGAGCCAGGAGAGACAAAAATGATTAACCAATCAGTAGGGTGCTAATGGCTGCCAGATCGGTCTACTACTGTTGAAAAAGCACAGTCATTAATGTAATTATTTGAATCATTTGTATCATAAATTAGATAAAATGCCAAAATTTGTCTTTAAATATATGAATGTTGCTGTAGATCATGAGTTCGTAAAATAGAAATTTTATTAAACTTTTGTGGAATTTTGGTGAGGAATTCTTTTTAATTGTTTCAGAAGGAAATTTTAATTTTAATCTGTTAATCTGTTTTATTTTTTACTTATAAATAATAAAAGAAGTAAGTGTAGATCATGATTTGCATGATCGGCGATTCGGTCCTCGGACATATGCTGGTGAACTACTATTCCTGATCCTGGTTGACTAACCAGTACTCAGTTTCACATCTTATTTGTTGTGAGTGATTGGGTTTTTCGTGCCTGAGTAAGATTGTTCTTAATGTAGTTTTGATCTTTTATTACACATCTTTATTGGTTCGAAAATATAATTGCGAAAGTTAGATATGCTTTTTAAGATTATGATACCTATCACGTACATGTATATTTATAATACCGCACAGTAAATGATAGATCCTGATTGGCCAAGAGCCCTTGTGCATGAGCCCGTATGCACCCTCCCATTTGGAGCTTGATCATTTTTAACAAGGAGTCACGTGACTCCTTGTTTTTGTAAGGCAATGTTGAAAACGACCGTTTGCCTCTGACAGTTTGAACAGCCATAGGTTTCCCCTTTCGCCTGCAAAGTAGATCGACTTTTGCTGAAGCGCGTTGGAACCGTGTTTGCGAATTCTGCTCAAAAATGGGTTAAAAGTCATTTTATACGTGTTGATGCTGTAAATCATTGTAATACTAACGGAGGCAAAATTCAAAATATATTAATTACTACGTAATCAGGCAATCATGTACACTTAATCAATTGATCAGCCAGTACATACAGCTCGCGTTTACATATCAGCGACTGTGTGAACATAACTCATTCTACAATTACAGAGCAAGTAGCAATACCAGCTTTAAAAGTATGTCCCTCACTCCAATATCAGCCAGTTATAACTTCAAAAAGATAACGGCGTATACATGTATACATAAACATCGTTTCGAGGAAAGTTATCAATATGCAGTCTATCTTTAGATCGGCGATCACGCGTGATCAAAAGTTTCGTATTTCATTCACCACGCTTCCATTCATAAAACTTGAATGGTGCAAATAGTAGTTCAACCCCTGGGATGAAAAATGGTTAGAGAACACTAAATATTTTGTGTAGCCTACTTAAGTTTCAAAGCATTATAGACTCTAAGAATAAGCCTGGGTTTCATATTTAGCTTTTTTAAAGGATTTCTTAAAATAAATTAAATTGTAAGGCTAATAGACTACTTACACGGGTGGTTATCTCTCCTTACCAACACAAAATGTGATGAAATGAAACTGTGGGGCGCGGCCGATGTGGGTCGGTTGTAAAAAATCAACAAAAATATGAGTTTGAATTCTGTAAATTTTCTTTAAGTTTTTTGATGAAATATTTTCAAAAATCGACTGAAACTTTTCGGTTAAGTTATAATACTTCCACAGATTCTATTATTTATTTTTTGAAGGTAATTCGTTTGGCATCAGTTATAGGGTATGTCCCTTTCAGAAAAAAATGCTGCATTTGCTTTCTTTTATGATTATTGATCGGATATTGTTGTTGTACGAGTTAAACGTCCATTTCAAAAGTACATGTATTTGGTCAGTTTAATAGGCAGCTAGTTTCCCTAACATCGTCCTAGAAAGGGCCAATCTTCGCAAGCCACTGACAACTTTCCCACTTAAAGAGACACAGTCGGAGGATACAGTGATTTCAAGTCAGCTTCTAGACCATAGAGGCGGATCTGGTCGGACATCATTATGAAAATAATGACCTGTAAACTATGTTTTAGCTTGAGGGATTTTGAAAAAAAATAAAACAACAGCAACATGATGTGTTATCAACGAACAGGTTGTGATTAAAATAAACGAATAGTAACCAAACTCAAGTACTGAAAGCGAAGTATTGACATAAATGATCACTCATTGTCTGTAAGACAGATCCCCTTGTACCCAATTTCGCAGTGGACTCCTTGTTGTCAGCACTTTCAGTGCTTTGATTTACTTTTCTAATTGACCAGAGAAGCTCTGTAAAATTTGTTTACACTATATATAAAAACGAAATGGCCACCGTGCTACCGTTCCGATTTTGTCAACGGCGTTTGTCAGCTTGGAAAACATTTCATTTTCAAAGACATTAAAACACTTAAACTTACACTGATGCTATCTTTGCCTTCGTTACTTCCTAGACAAAACGGGTTTCGGACATAAGATATCAAGTTTCTTTTCCATGATTTCATGAATCCCAGCGGAATGTTGTTTTTTTGAAAATGGAACACTGTCACTGACGCTAATAAGAACCCTTCAAATTTATGGAATTGCTTTCTGCAACCAGCGACTGCTGACAAGAAATTCATTAACAAAATCTGCCTCTGGAATGACGATATACCGCAAGATCAGAACAAAATCTGAAAACAAATGTCCTTTTCTATTCTGTTTATGTACTAGTCATATTCCTGTCGTTTTCTAGTAAATTAAAGTCGCAGAAAATTGTTTTTTCTTTTGTATCTTTCCTATAGGAAAATTTTAATTGATATCACTTTCACATAGTTCTCGTAAGTGAGAGTAATTTTTCTGAATATAAAATGTGTTTAAGGTATCAAACATTGCTACATATGTCTAAGAAAACACATCGAAAAAAAGTGAAACAGAAATGAAAACTTGGTGTCTATTTTATTATACTAAGAAAACACATGTAAAATATTCAAGTAAATGATTTTTTCTCAAAATTTTTCACCGTTGCGTATTAAAGTTATTTCTTGAAAATAAAAACAGGAAATAAGCAATGAACCCTATTGTAGCGAATGATATATTTAGGAAATAGATTTCATTTTTGAGTGATATACCGGTTAGTATATCACTGTGTGGAGTGTAGATGCGTATTAATCTAATTACGAAGCATCTAAACGCTGCATTGGATTTGCTTAGACTTGATAATAAAAAAATGTAACAAAGGGATTTGGTTTTTAAATTTAAGGCAAAAGTTACATTCTATTTGCTTAGATTTTTAAAAATAAAAACAGTGTAACAAAGGTTGTTGTTTTACAGTTTAAGAGAAGAGCTACATTGGACTTGCTTAGACATGATAATAAAAACAGTGTATCAAAGGGATTTTGTTCTTCAATTTAAGGCAAGAGATACCTTGAATTAGCTTAGCATTTAAAATAGAAACAGAGGAACAAAATATATTTTTCTCAATACAATAGAAAAACTACATTGGATTTGCTTAGTCTTAATAATAGAAACAAGTAGAAAAAGCATTTTTTTTTAAATTCGATGCAAGAGCTTATTAGGATATACTTAGACTAAGTAGTAGAAACAAAGTATCATAGGAATTTTTGCCCATATAATGTTATAGCTACATCTGATTTGCTTAGACTAAGAGTAACAAAAGAGCAGACTACACTGGTTGGAAAACAGAAGCATTTGCCACAATAGACGTATACTACACATAAGGTCTTTGACTAGATCATTTTTCAAATTTGATTTTATCAATACAAACTGGATGAAACTGGCAGGTGATTCTAATTTTGTAATTTACACCAAATTAACTATCTGTTATTTGAAATGTATTATTACAGTGGTGTTTCCGAGGACTCTGCGTCACAAGACCGACAGATGTAATCGCTACCTCCACCACTACATCCACCACCACAAGCACAACATCAACAACCTCTCAAACAACTACTTCTACAACATCATCTACACCAACTACCACACTATGCACAACCAAATCGTCAACAACTTCTTCGACTTCTACAACTTCACCAACAACATCAACCACTACTTCGACTTCTACAACTTCACCAACCACATCAACAACTTCTTCGACTTCTACAACTTCACCAACCACATCAACACCTCACTTCTACAACTCACCAACCACATCAACCACACTCGACTTCACAACTTCACCAACCACATCAACCACTACTTCGACTTCTACAACTTCACCAACCACATCAACAACTTCTTCGACTTCTACAACTTCACCAACCACATCAACCACTACTTCGACTTCTACAACTTCACCAACCACATCAACAACTTCTTCGACTTCTACAACTTCACCAACCACATCAACCACTACTTCGACTTCTACAACTTCACCAACCACATCAACCACTACTTCGACTTCTACAACCTCACAAGCTACAACTTCAACTACCTCTATACCATGTAATAAGAAAAAGAAATGTTGTTTGAAAGTAAACAAGAAGAAGCGTTGTTGTGTAGGCTCCAAGTGTTGTTTAACAAAGAATGCATGGTCTGTAAGCACAGCATGTTATAGTTCTTGCTGTGGTTCATCTGGAACTACAACTTCAACTACGACAACAACAACCTCGGGAACCGTGTCCCCATTCTGCTCTCAGGAATGTTGCGTCATAAAAAAGGGAAAAACAAAATGTTGCACTGGTAAGGCATGCTGCAAGGTGACGTGGGGGAAGAAGCTGGATTGCTGTGAGCTATGCAACGAGGTCACTACAACCGCTGCACCAACCACTGAGCCTTGCTATAAAGGAAAATGTTGTGGAAAGGTGAAGAAAGGAAATAAGATGAAGAAAGTATGCTGCAAAGGGAAAAAATGCTGCAAGCAGTCTTGGGCCAAGGAATCTGTATGCTGCAAAACTTGTGGCTAACTGACACATGATGACTGCTATGATTACATATTTGATTCAACCGTGAAGACAAAATCAATAACACAATCCTTCAATGTTATCATACCTTTGTAAATATAGAAGATGGAATTGAGAGTACATATATATCACGTAATTGTCTTTATTTTGTTGTCTGTTTAAACTAGAAATACCTTTTAAAAAATAACCGGCGTTGAGCTGAGTTACTGCCAAAACAGGTAGTAGCGTGTGAATTTACACATTCATTCGTAAAAGTGGTTTGTTCTAACGTCATTTACGGGGATTCAAACAGCAGCTATCCCAATCCCTGGAATTTGTTCAGCCAGAAAACTCTGTCTCACCCCGTCAAAAAGTGCAATATCATCTCAGTATTGCCAACAGTATTTAGGTTAGTTTTACAGACGGACATTTTGAGAAGATATCTTAACATCGTTCTTTGGAAACTTGTCAACGGAGGCGGTGTATATTTAGATCGACGATAACATCATTTATTAATAAATCGATCACGTGATCAGGATAGAATGTGTGATTTTAATTCGTAGAAGTGTGTATAACATAATACATTAATAGGTCATATCAACTATCCAAACCTGCATTGAGTTTAATTTAAACATATTTACTGTATATCCAAGCAATTTTTCACATTAATTATAATTATGTGTGTACACTATACCAGATTTCATAGCATAATGGAAAAAGGGTTAGGTCACAAGTTCTATCAACATTAAATTACGACCTCCCCATGATAGAATAAAATTACACATGGAAGATTGTAACAGACAATTTCTACTTATATTAAATGGAAACATTAATTATGTTATCATGTTATTCATCACACGTAGGTGAAGGGTTGAAAACATTTGACCAAAATAGAGTGGAAAAAAAGAGAAAAAAAAAAAAGAAATTGCAGTGAGAATACTTCTGCCGACACTTCCAAATATCAAGTAGAGATGATAATTGCTCTTTCTAAGAGGTCCTATGAAATGTCCTTTTAAATAAAAACCCTTCAACCGTTTCTGTATATCTTCAGTAGATGATATGTTCTCAAAAGAACAAATCAAATACTCTCCGGATCCCGAGGAGAAAACCTCTAAACAAAGTAATCCATTTTATTCACCGCGCTCTTACTCGTAACAGTTGATTGGTCCAAAAAGTAGTTAGACAAGAGGGCCAAGATGGCCCTATATCGCTACATGTATATCAATTGCAAATAATACAAGAGGTCATAACTTTAACATAATTCATAGAGGTCAAATAAATATCTATGCAAAATCAAGTGACCCCCCCCCCTCCGGGAAGGGTTCATTTTCAACCGGGGGTTATGATTTGAACAATCTTGGTAAAGGTGCACAAGGCAATGCTACATGCTAAATATCTAAGTTCTTACTTTGTGGTTTCAGAGAAGAAGATGTTTAAAGTTTTTCCTATGTAAATTCAAATGACCCCAAGGCTGGGTCAGTTTTGACCAAGGGGTCGTGATTTGAACAAACTTGGTAGAGGTCAACTTGGCAATGCTATATACCAAATATATCAGCTCTAGGTCCTGTGGTTTCAGAGAAGAAGATTTTTAAAGTTTTTCCTATATAAGCCTATGTAAAACCAAATGACCCCCGGGCGGGGTCAATTTTGACCCGGGGCTCATAATTTGAACAATCTTGGTAGAGGTCCACTAGACGATTCTACATGCCAAATATCTAAGTTCTAGGCCTTGCGGTTTCAGAGAAGAAGACTTTAAAGCTTTTCCTATTTTTTGCCATAGCAACCAGAGTTCTGCATGGAATGGAATTCTTTGAACAAATTTGGTAAAGCTTCATGCCAGGAATATCCCTGCATAGTTTCATCAATATTGGCCCAGTGGTTTCAGAGGAGATGTCGTTTGAATAAAAATGTTGACGGACGATGGACAATCATCCATTATGATTAGAAAAGCTCTCCCTGACAAAGCCAGGTGAGCTAAAAACCCAGCTATTTTAGCTTAGAAACCACTTGGGCAATTTTGATGAAACTTGGCAGAAATATTCCTTGCGTGAAGCTCTACCAAAGTTGTTCAAAGAATTTCATTCCATACAGAACTATGGTTGCTATGGGAACAAATAGGAAAAACTTAAAAAATCTTCTCCAAAACTGCATGGCCTAGAGCTTAGATATTTGGCATGTAGCATCGTCCAGTGGGTCTCTACATAAATTGTTACAAACATGACACCCGGATCAAACTCGACCCCGCCCTAGGATTCACTTAGTTTTACATGTTTCTATTGCAGAAACTTAAAAATCTTTTTCTCTTAAACCACAAGGCATAAAGCTTGGAAATTTGGCAAGTATTATTGCCTAGTAGACCTTTACCAAGATTGTTCAAATCATTAACCCCCACCCCCCAGTTATGACTGATCCCGCCCGGGAGACATTTAATTTTAATATAAGATTTAAAAACAATTCTTCTCAAAAACCACAAGGCCAAGAGTTAAGTGGACCTCTACTGAAATTGTTCAACTTGTTATTGCCTAGAAGACTTCTATCACAATTGTTCAAATCATGACCCCGGGTCATGGTTGACCCCGCCCGGGGGTCATTTGAATTTACATAGGTTCCCATAGGAAAAACATTTTTTTAATTTTCTCAAAAACCACAAAGTACAGTGCTTAGAAATTTGGTGTGTAATATTGGCTAGTGGATCTCTACCAAGTTTGTTCAAATCATGCCCCTTGGGTCAAAATTGACCACACTCAGGAGTCATTGGTTACCATATAGACTTACATCAGAAAAACTTAAAAGATATTTTTTCTCTGAAGGCTCAGAGGTAAGATAGGCGGCCTGTAGCATTGCCTAGTGGATCTCCGCACACATTGTTCAAATCTTGCCCAATACGTCAATATCGGTTCTGCCTCGGGTCATTTGTTTACAATAGACTTATAGTCTATAGGAAAACAATTAAAAATCTTCTCAAAAACCACAAAGCCTAGAACTTAGATATTTAGTATGTACATGTAGCATTGTTGTACCAAGTTTGTTTAGGTAATACACCTGGGGTCAAAATTTAACACCGCTTTGGGGGTCCTTTGTCTGTATACAGAGTAAAGGGTTGAATTACCTAGCTTCCAATGAGATCCTATAGCAACAAGAGACATAATTAGCAAACAATGACTTCCTTAGAACCTGTGACTTCCTCAGAGACCAGTGACTTCCTTAGCAACCAGTGACTTTCCTTTGGAACAAGTGACTTCTTAAACAAAAATATTGATTTTCCTAGCAACAACTTACTTCCCTAACAACCAATGACGTTCTATAGCAACCAGTGACATCCTAAGCAACCATTGACTTCTATAGCAACAACTCGTCTCCTAACAAGCAGTGAGTTCAGCTAGCAACCAATGACTTCCTTAGCAGCCAATGACTACCCCTGGGAACAAGTGACTTTCTTAGCAACATTTGATATTCCCAGCAACGTAGTCCCTTAGGAACAAATGTAGCAGCCTTTGATTTCTTTAGCAACAACGTTGTCCCCTAGCAACCAGTGACTCTTAGCAAACTGTGAATTCCCCTAGCAACCAATGACTTCCTTAGCAACCAGTGATTTCGCCTTGTAACCATTGAATTCCTTAGCAATATCTTAGTCTCCTAACCAGTGACCTGCCCTCCAAACTATTGACTTCCTAAGCAACCATTGACTTCATAAGCAACAATTTAGTCCCCTGACAGCCAGTGAGTTCCCCTAGCAACTAGTGACCTAAGCAGAGCTGTGAACAGGGTTTTGTGAAAAAAGAGGAAAATTGTGCAAGGGGTCAAGGGGGCCGCAAGGCCCCTTGTGGGTCAAGGGCAAAGCCCTTGTGGGGGGACAAGGGGGACGAAGCCCCCTGAAGCTCCAGGGTTTTAATGAAATTTAAAGGCTGAGATTCATGTTTCAAAGACATCTCTCTTGTTTTTATGAAAATCATCCATGTAATATTTGGAAGAAGAATAGAAGAATAATAAATAATATAAAATATACAATAACTTTAAAATCTTCTTTTATTAGAGACTGCCACTGCTGATAACTGCTTGACAGGGTGTTCAGGAGGCTTTCAAACTCAAGGGTCATTGACTCTCCAGCCTAAATTTTCAAGGGTCAAAATAAAATGTTCAAGAGTCAAAGTGAGAATTTTAAGGGTCGAGCCATGGGTCATAGGGTTCCGGTCATGCATATACTCTATGCATGCATATCATATTTTTCTTTTTGTGTCCTGCAGCTTTGCAGTTGCATTTTATAATAATTCTTAAATAAGCTAGCTGTTCATCCCTTTCCTAGGATCCATCAGTTTAAAAGAACGTTGTTTCCCGTTTATCACATATTTTCGCGACCTCGCATGTCCGTGATTTTCGTCTTTTTTTCGCGATTTTAACAGTTTTAATTAAAAAAATTGCACAAAAAGTAAGTTCAACTAATGAACAGCATTTACAATTTATAATGCCCCCCGATATTTATGAAGAGTAACAAAAAATACGTCCATAACAATTTGCAAGTTAAAATTTCAACACGTAAGTCAATAATTAAAATACGGATGCCAAAAACCAATGCCCGAAATATCATAAAACTCTTATTCGTTGCTCTTCCGATTAATATAAACTCACCACGATTTTCACAATTATCAGTGCAGGTCGAGTTTTAATAATTTTTAAATAATGAAAGAATGTACTAATTTCAGTAATGACATGTAATTATCGGAAAAGCAGGTATACATTAATTGTCTTTTGACCGCCGGCAATCTGTGAATTAAAATTAGGCTAAGGAACCAGTGACTTTCTTAGCAACCATTGAATTCCTTAGCAACACGTGACTTCCTTAGCAACATCATGTCCTGTAGCAACTAGTGAGTTCCTCAAGCAACCAGTGACTTCCTTAGCAACCATTTGCATCCTCTTGCCACCAGTGACTTCCTTCACATCCATTAAAGTCCTTCGCAACAAGTAGCTGTTGATCTCATTGGCAATCACCGACTTTCTGTAGTGACCAGTGATTTTCTTATCAGCCATTAATTGCCCCTCAGCTGGACCAGGCAGCTGGTGACTTTAAGTGACCTGTGTTCTTTTGAAACCAGTGACTTTCCCTAGACACCAGTGACTTTCTTAGCAACAACTGACTGCCTTTAGCAACAAGCGACGTCCTAAGTGTGCTGGTTATCAAGTGAGCAATATACGGCCATCATGGCCTTCTTGCTGTTTAAGATTCAATTAATGACGATTGCTACATGATATCACTTTTGGTGCTTAGTGAAATTATAACACAATATTACACTGAAACCAACAATTATCTTCTTTGTATTGCATTCTGGGGTGGTGCATTTTTGAGAAAATAAAAATAACATTTTTGACAATGAAAATTATTAACATCTCTCACTTAGAACAGTGGCTCTAAATGAAATGTGACATAGTTTGAGCCACTACGTGAGAAAGCCTCAAAATAGACATAAACTGTTTTACCACTTGTCAGAATAATCAGGCTAATAGAAAGATAAAACAATAATGCTGATTAAAACATAAAAGAGTTAAGATCAATACATTAATTTGATTGAAAAACATTGTTTCATATCAAACTACAGCTAGTATGCAAAACTTTAACCAGATTGTGTACTTCAAACAAGGGCTTAGTACTTTGGAATAACTTCATTCAAGAGTTATCTAACCTAGTTGTCTGATACATCTTGTTTCAAATCAACCCAATCAGTGGTTACTGAGATATGTGCATAGTAGTTGCTGGTACGAAAAACTTCAACCAAATTTCTTTAACAATCAAACAAGGGCCATAATGCAGTAACTTTGGTGTAAGGGAATGACACAATACAATATCAAATAGTAAAATGGTATCTGAAGAAGGAAGAGAGATATAGTAGTAGGTTTATGGAAATTCAAGGTATGCGAGTACTTGTTAAAATCTTCCGCCTGAATTGATGTTTTGGATGTCATTTTCCTACCAACATACAGTTCTACCAAATAAATATACATGTAATTCACTGGCTTAAACCAGTCAAGAGAGGATATCATCATCTCAACAGTTCATTTTGCGATGTTATATAGCCAAGTTATATATACTTATATAGGGATTGCTAGTAAATCCAATCATCTGCTGTGACCTTGAGCTTTGATCTAGAGCCGCAATTTTTGTGCATGGTTCATTGCCTTGTTTTGGTAAACATAAGTGCCAAATGCTTTTGCAAAGCCACACTGCAAAACAAAGTAATTGACTGAGAACAATTTACCAGACTGAAAAGTCCATTGATTTCCTTGCTCGTTTTTAGTTTTGCCCTGAACCCAGATTAAGTCTGTTCAAGTTTTGGGTCAACAGAAAAGTATGGCTTTTACTAGACTTTGACACAACTCACGTTTTACTCACAATCTTCTACCAAAGACCTAAAATAGCTCTTTGGTTCTACATAGTAATTCATAAGTAAAATAATTGAATGCTGTGAACCTGTTCATTTCATCATTTTCACTCAGGTAAATAAGACATTATTACACAACAACTGTGTTCATTTAAACTTATATTTTGTTCTTCCAAGATCCACATAATAAAATTAATTCCTTTCAATTCCAACATCATCTTATACTTCACCTTATTCATGTACAATTACTTTCAACAAAATGAAGATCAGTGAGAGTAACACAAGTACGATTATCTGTTTCAAATCAATTTGTAAGTTACTCTTTGTTATCAATATCCAATCATGAAGTTCAATCCCTGTTCCGTGGTTTTCGCAAAACATCTACACAACTTTCCTGTTCTTTAACAAGATGTATTTCAAAATATATACAACCTCCATAAATAAGACTGCATTTCATGCAATAAATTGAAACCACCGTTTAAACATCTTATGTCCAAGTCCACAAGATGCTTATGGTATTTATACGTTCTTCACATGATATGACATGTCGTTCATTTAATGTATTTCATACAAGAATGAAGAATCTCAATGCCGTGCAATTCCCGAAGTCTTTCTAAATGCCTGAAATATAAAATTGATGGGCGTAAGTAGTCAAAAAGAAATGTATAGTTATGTTATGAAATTGAATCATCCAAAAGATTTTTTGTGCACAAATCAATGTCTCCAACTTGTATAATAAGGACTCGGTTAATTTAATGATAATTTTGAGAAAACTTTACTCTTAACGTCCTAAAGCAAACAAGTCTTTCATAGACACCAGTATCAGGGAAATACATGTTCTTGTGCAAATAATCTATTCTAAATGCAGCTGACTCTTCCCCTGCTCAATTTTTAAAATGGAGAAATCCATCTATTAGTTGAGAAAGTACCATTTGTTGTTCTTGGTGCTCTGTTTAAACTGACCAGTGTACAAGAGTTCCATGCAGACCTTGACTATACTTTAAGCATGTTATATAATTTCTTTCTTGTTTCAGCTGTCTGAACTTAACCTGCTCATCCTTGCTTGGGATGCTTTCTACTATTCTTTGCACTAACTAAAACTACAACAGGTACAGTATAGAAAATCTATTTACTTTGAATCTCCCTGAGCTAGTTTAGCAATTAGTATTGCACAGTTCTGCTGCACAGCTGGCCTCTTCCCATCCCGTGCCAACACTAACAGTTCCTTTATAATATCCGTCTTTGTCAGAGCCATGCATACTTTTGCAACCTGTGTGCAGTGACTGAGACACAAAGCTGCGTTTCCCACCACAACTTCATCTGTGGACTTCAGATGCTTGATCAGTGTACCAAGACCTGAAAATAATGTTCATTCTGTCTTTATTTAAAGGCTTCTTGTATGCAGTGAAAAGCAAAACTGACAAAGGAAGTATGGCTTATCTTAAAGTACCAGGATCACATTTACAAGTAGCTCTCACTTTATCAAGAAAGATGTCTTACTGGCAGAAACGACCTTAATTTGTACCAAAAACATTCCTAACTTTGCTTTTTAAATAGATATAGAGGATAATTGTTGGTTTCCGTGTAATATCACGTTATAATTTCACCGAGTGGGCACTATTTTCATGAGTGGCGCAGCCACTCGTGAAAATAACAACTTTTGGTGTTCATGAGTGAAATTATCATGATATTACATTGATACCAACAATTTTTCTGTTTATTTTATGTTTAAAACTCTACTTTTGTTGGGTTTATTTCAACAAAATGTTGAAAATTGCGGGAAACTTCATCAGAAAGCATCTCAAAGATGACGTCATTTTAACAATGGCATCATCATCTAGTTTCCGGCATTCAGTACGCTCGGTATACTTTTTGACGTTAATCTGGGTATCAGATTTTGATCATTTTCACCGAGTGGACAGTGAGTTTATCGGGATATAATTCACTGTTATATTTTGATAAACCACCGAAAAACATAAAATAAAAGTACATATTAGAAACATAGCACAGTATTATTTTCAATGATATTGCAAAAAAATAGAAATGCTTTCTAGCAACTCTTTCTCTTGAAGAAACATCTTGAATACTAAAGAAAGGCATATGTCATCATTGTTTTAGATTGAATAGAACAAGGTTCTATCATTATCCTTCATTGTATTAATAAAATGTTACTTAATCAGTAAATTCAAAGAGACCCTTGGACTTTAATGTCATCATTTGTTAAATACCTCATTTAAAAGTTATGCAGAAAAAAAATGATATGAGATATGCTTACCTTTATTATCAACAATATAGATTCTCGCCTCTTCATTAATCCTGGTTAAAGCTGTCAATGACTTCAGAGCTGACTTCACATAACTTGAATCTTCCTCCTGAAAACAGTGTTTTTGAAACAAAAATGACTTAAAACTTAAAGTGAATGACATTAATTTTACTCGATCTAAATTTCCAAAAATGAGTTGGCTATCTTTGCTTGTATAAACCTACCAACCTTCTAAAGTGGACATAACTATTTCAAAATTAAAATCAAGTGGATTCTAATACCTCAAATACCTCTAAACAGCAAGTACAATGTATATTTTTAAAATCTAAAATGAATAATAATTTCCTGCTTTTCAATTGCAAGCTAAAAATGTTTGCAAATATCAAAATATTGGTAGGGAAATTAAAATTCGTAGTTTTCTACAAATCCAAAATGACTAAGTCTCACAACAATACCTGTGGAAACATGAATGTTACTATAATTATGTTTATTATTATCAAAGCTATAAAGGGTGCATTCCGATTGTCAATATAAAGTGAAAATTTTGGTTTTGTATATTAAGTTTTTCATCAGCAATATAACAATCCTGTTAAGATGTCTATTAAATGTGATGTGCAGGGTCTAAGTCATAAAGTCTAATTATACCTTAATTAATTCCATTAAGACCTCTGTTCCTCCTTTCTTCACAACACTATCTACAGCTGGCACACAATGAGGCAGCACGTGACCAAGCAGACCTACAGCATGCAGTCTGACTATCTCAGTGCACGAGGTCTCGTGCAGTATTGCCAGACAGCTATCACAAATATTGCTACCATGACCTCTTACACATTCAGACTGTTCAGTAGTAAGATTTAGCAAAAGTCCTAGAATGCTTTCAACCATCTCAGCACTTATTTTTTCAGTTAGTTTTAATCTATGACAATCCTGAAATGAAACAATATTTTTAGCCTTGCTGTGTCATCTTAGAAACAAGAGAAAGAAATATGATCACAAATGGGTGGGCCTCAATAGCTCAGTGGTTAGAGCTTTCGCCTCCGAAACGAGAGATCCCGGGTTTGAATTCCAGCCCAAGCACGAGGTGTGTCCTTAGCGTGATAACATCTGGAACCATGTGTGCCTCAAGAGCCAGCTTCAATAAGCTAGCAGACTGTTTTCTTTTCGCTAGCGTGATAATCGAAGCTAAAGAACCATTATAAGCTCCAGATTTGTACATGTATATCTAAAACATGTGTACATCAAAACACAAGATCATCAATGGTATAAAGTTACTCAGGTTGGCTGTGATGGATAAGCCTACAGCATGGATTCAGGTCAGGTAACATAAATGTACCGGATGATTTTGATCCATACAGATTAAAAAGGCCTAGCATTTGTCTTCAAAATCAGAGCTGGTCTCATACATTCATAAAGGTATATGCTGGCATTGCTAAATATTTATCATCATTTATTTTCTAAGACATTAATGCTTTCTTTCTCTGTTACTTAGCAATTATTGTGTACGGTATACTTGTTCTTTGGCTGATGGCCAAAATAGCAAAATCATTCAAAATGTATTGGCCAATGAAATGACACATCAGTACATATACAGTTAATACTGTAACAAATGTTTAAATCTTATATTGAATTCATTGACAAAATTTGTCGATCTTTCACTTACCTAAATGCTCTATCTTGTGCCATAGACATGAGCATTCACAGTATGTTACATGATGATTTAAATATTGCAAAATTGGAGATCTGATTGAAACTGTCATAAGAACATAAACTTCCAGGCAACTGAAAATAACACCATACTTACCAGAACAGTACAACATGATTTCCAGAGCTGATTTCTTAGTGTCAACTTTGACCTGATGAAAGTATCTGCAGTTAAGTTTGTTACCATGGTAATACACCTTGCTAAAGCTAGTGATGGACTAGAAGTTTCCTGCAGGGATAAACATGTTATTCATGGGATTTCTTATAAAAGTACATGACTTTGTACTAAAATTTAAAATTGTTTCTACTACAGTCATTGATTATAATAATTAGAAAACATTTCATCTTTCTTCCTTCTTACATTCCTACTCCTTCATTAAATGCATCAATATTACACTGGTCTAAAATAGCAAAATAGGTAACTATCATCTATTCTGGTCTTCTAGATCTCTATGCGACATATATCGGTACTCTAACCAACCTTGATTAAAAAGTGGAACCTACTGAATTCATGAATAAATTTACAATACATCAATGGGGATCTCATTTGGGAGAAATATTATTTCTTCCATACCAGATGTGGATATCTGCAGTTTTTACCAGTGCTGGAAAATCTCATCTTACACCACCCTGTGTAAGACGACTTACGTGAATTACTTATGACGTAACGTTATAAACAATGTGACGTCACCTTCCCAAACAAAGCATCTATAGAACTTTTGTTTTTATATTAAAATGCATCATTTCGATAAGTTTGTTTTTAAATATCTATTTCAAAGTGCAAGACGGTATGCAAGAAAAAGTTTCTTCCATGAGGTACTTGGTTCAGATCAAAATATCCGTCACTTCGGGTAACTGTTTCGCAGGAACTCGACATAGCCTCGTTCCCGCCAAAACAGTCACCCTCAGTGATGGATATTC
This sequence comes from Saxidomus purpurata, assembly GCA_022818135.1. Classification (NCBI taxonomy): domain Eukaryota; kingdom Metazoa; phylum Mollusca; class Bivalvia; order Venerida; family Veneridae; genus Saxidomus; species Saxidomus purpurata. The sequence continues at coordinate 34,759,358 of JAFMSR010000016.1, forward strand.
GGATCTGAACCTCGTGCTCATATAAGAAACTAATAGTCTATGGAAATTGTATACATCTAAATGAAAACAAAACCAATTTTGTAATTTAGACCTACCAATAACTGTTCAAAAGCAGGTGACACTATTGACTCCATCTTGTCTCTTAGCAAAGACTTAAACCTGAAATATTCCAAAATGTAATTCTTTGAAAATTCAAAATAAAAATGTTTTTTTTTTTCCATACAGTCAGAATCTACTAATGCCATCAGTGCAGATTCGAGTTCTCATAGTGGAAATTAATATTATCAAACCAATTCATACTTTTGACATGAGTACTGGTCAGAGTTTAGTTGTGCCTTATGATTTTTAAACCTATCGACTCATGACAAATTACTTAACAAGTTTTTTCTACAGCAAAGCTAAATACTTACTTTTTCTCCAGAGCAAGGTTGTTTAGTAGATTTGCAGCATCTGTTGCTATCACACCTTTTGTTCCAATAAGATTAAATGTCACAGCTAGAAGTCTGCAAACAAATGGAAAGGTTGTTATTCTTTTTTGTAGATTTCTGTATTTCAAAACTTGTATCTCTATTATGTTTTTCACTTTGATACCTTAGGTGGCATTCTTAACTCTTACTATGTTGGTGATAAGTGACTTTACCTTTGAGATCAGTGTAGATCATGATCAGCCTGCATATATGTGCAATCTGTTGGTTATACGCACTGGTCCTTGTTCAGTCAGTAAATATTCAGTGAGCACACATTTAACTTAGCACTGACCTAACTGAATGATGGACAAGTCAATTTTAGACAATTAACATGGTATGGGTTGATACAAGTCTGGTACAACAGGAGGGTTAATACTATTGTGTACTTCTTTTTTTTTTTTGAGTATGAAAGAGGTTATTTAAAATATGCGACCATTGCCCTCATGAAAATAGGGATACCATTACAAATAATGTAAAATTGAAAAAAGATTGAAATGTATTCTTTTGTTATATTATTAAGAATTCCAACATCCACAAAGGGGCCCAGTCATTACATCTGTAGCATCACCTAAATTGGGGCTAACAAACAAAAGTGAAAGAACACTAAAAATGTGTTCTACAACTACAATGTAGGTTCGCTCAAAATAAGTTAATGAATCAGTTAAATGATAACACGTCAAGTCTGCTAGATTCCTCTTGCACAGTTATTTCCTCACTTCCTATACTTGTTTAATTAATTCTCAACTGAGAATTTTTATTACAATTTAGATAAATTGTTCTTGAGACTAGCTTGAGACGGATTCAACCTTGAAGTGAGAGAGAGAGGCAATTGACACTTTTGCCTCAGGACATCACTATAGCACACTCGTGGGGATCGAACCCTTGACCTAGCAATCCTAAAGCTATAAGAGATGCTAAAAAAGACTTATATCCTGTCTTGAAGATATGCTACTACTGCACTACAGGGTGCCGCAATGCATATTATGCAGCAGTATATAATAAAATGTTCTACTGTTTTACTAAGTTTGATTCACTTTATAGAATTAATTCACTCAAAATATAAATTGCTGTACTTACTTTGGTATGTCAAATTGTTCAACTATAGTTCTCTGCCCTATCTGTAACTGAGACAATGTGTACAAGAAATCTACAATGGCAACTTTGAGGATCTTTCCTTGACCTTTCATTTTCACATCCAGGAACCTAATACAGTAGCCAGGTAAACCCTCTGTCTGTAAAATTAGCTCACAACTTTTCTCTGGAATATCAAAATAATAAAATATAAAACTTTCTGTTTTGTACAATTCACAGAACAAGGAGGTTGGGAGAGACGTTGACTACAGCATACTACCAATACAAAAATTGTTTGATATTAAGCAATACAATAGTGTCTCTACAAATGACACCCTACAAATGAAAATAACTCAACAGAAAAGGACAAAATTTTAGCAATTAAAGGGCAGTGTCAAACAAATTTATAGCAAATAAATGACCTAATCTTAGGAGACTGAATTCAAACTACATGACTGTATCAATAATAATCCATGAATGCAAAAACTGATGGCACTGCGATGACTGGTTTTTACCGACTTGTTTTACAGACCACCCCCTAATACTGACAACCTTTTGAATAAAGAAAGGAAGAAAATAGTGCACTATTTGTCATATACACCCTTTGAATGTAGACGACCTGTCAACTATGTTTGTTTCTTTCTCGGGGTTTAACGCTCATATCAACCATATCTCAGCTATTTTACAGGCCGGCAGTTTAACTAACCATCTTTTCTGGGAGAGAACTATTACTACTCCAATCCTATTTTCTGTAAGAAACTGCCAACCTTCTCACATAAGAGTGACATGGTAGGTAGCAGGGCTTGAACCCATAACCCTCAATCAATGTGAAGTTTCAGTGATCTCAAGCCAACACTCTAGTCACTTGACCACGGGGACGGTCTCCAGTCAACGAAGACCATATTTCAGGTTTTCACTGAATGGATTTTGTTCACAGGTTTGACTGCACTTACCATTTTCTCGGCAAGCCTCCGTGTACATGGTGAACGCTGAGGTGAGCATGTCTAGTTCCTCCCCGGACAAACTTTTTGGTGATGCTGATATACATTTATGAAGAACTGCCAATTTTATCAACATCTCTAGTCCTCCTTTTGTTCTGAATAATGTCCTGTCTGGTGCTATATGACAAAACAGATTTATATATTGTAGCATTAGATAACTCTTGTATGAATTTAATTCAAATTATAGCCCTTGTTTGACTTAGAAAATTAAAGGTCCATTACTAACACCAATTGAGTTTTCTTTTAAATCTGGAATTGTAACAGGGAAATACAGTTTGAAACTGGCTTCTAAAACTTCACAATTGCCGTGGCGTATTTCCCTGTTTGAAGTACTGCTGCTGAATGTTTTTGTATTCCCTTAGAGTGACATGGGTGGTCTTTTAGTCCTACTTTCACTTTATTGCATGTTGTAAACAGTCAGACAGTCAGAGATATACATTGAACATCATTGGAAGTAAAGTTCTGTCAACTATAATTAAAAATAGACATGCTTATTCATGTATATCCTATTTACAGCCTCTTTCTGGGAGACTTCTGGAAAATTACAAACTTTAAGGTACTTGAAAACTGGAAAACCTACACTCGTTTTTGAAAAGGAAAACTATAATTTATTAATTCTTTTGAAAACTGGAAAACCTACACTCGTTTTTGAAAAGGAAAACTATAATTTATTAATTCTTTTGTTAAACTCAAATTTTCAACACATTATTATCACATTTTATGCAGTACCGGTATGTCATATTTTTCCTTCTGAGAAGACGTCTGTTGATTTAAAAGAAAATTCAATTTGGTCTTAGTAATAGACCTTTATGTTAAAGTTTTACAAAATTGTTGTTTGTTTCTTTTAAATACAATTATTTTCAAAATATTGTGGTTCAACAACATGGAAAGGAAAAATCGTGGAAAAGAAGTAGAACAAACACTAGTAATCAAAGAAAAGCATAGATTAATTAAAACATGTCGAATTAAAGAAAAGAATTTTATGTATTTTGAAACAAATTTTTATTGTTCAATTGAATGGAATTATCAAAGAAAACTAGAACTGTCACAAGAGTGACGAATTATACCCCCACAATACAGCTTTGTCACAGAAGTATGGCAACCATAAGAAAGGAATGGCCACAAGGACATAGAGTTGAGTTATTATACAATAACTTGTGTAAATGAGACCTTGACCTTTGACCTACTGACCCCAAAGTCGAACTTGACCTGTATTTCATAAAGTTGCACGTGTGTACCAAAAATTATTTAAATCGGTCAAGCCTTTCATGAGTTATCATCCGGAAACTGTTTTACATTACAGTTCAGAGTCACTGTGACCTTGACCTTTGACCTACTGGCCCCAAAGTCGAACTTGACCTGTATTTGATGATGTTACAGCTGTGTACTGAAAATTATTTAAATCGGTCAAGCCTTTCATGAGTTATCATCCGGAAACTGTTTCACAGTTCAGAGTCACTGTGACCTTGACCTTTGACGTACTGACCCCAAAGTCAAAATTGACCTGTATTTCATAAAGTTGCACGTGTGTACCAAAAATTATTTAAATCGGTCAAGCCTTTCATGAGTTATCATCCGGAAACTGTTTTACAGTTCAGAGTCACTGTAACCTTGACCTTTGACCTACTGACCCCAAAGTTGAACTTGACCTGTATTTTATAAAGTTGCAGGTGTGTACCAAAAATTATTCAAAAGGGTAAAGTTGTTCATGAGTTATCATCCAGAAACCATGAAAACCAACAGACCGACCGACAAACAAACCGACAAGCTCACTCCTATATACCCCCCCCCAAACTTCGTTTTGTGGGGGTACAAAAAGCATAGATCAATTTAAATACAAATATAAAAAGTAGTCAATGACAAGAAACATGTTAAAGGAAGCTGCACTTTTGTTAGGAATAATCTAGAAATGAAGAGATTCGTTTAAAATCCACTTCAGATGGTGTAAGAGAAGAATCAGCTTGCAGGTGAAAATTCACTGAGGTTGGCACAGCCATGATTAAGCATTTGAATAGCTAAAACTATTATTTGAGTAGTAAAACTTTATGCATTCTTAGACTAACATTAATACAATGCTTTGAAGTACCAATCTCAGCACTATATATGTACATACTAGATTGTAGAAGAGATTTCAGGATGCGAAATCCTCCACTGTAGTATACAGGAAGCTGCTCCGGCCTCTGTACCTTACTTAGCACCTCAACAACATTAAGGTTGTCAGGGTTATCTTCCTTGAACACATTCTCTGCGTCGTTTTCCTGGTTCTCTGCAAGCTCGGCACGATCAACTTCAGCTATATAATCTATAGAAGAGGAATTTCAATTACTTTATTACTAATGAACTGAACTTTGCAAGTTATATTCATTGATGATTCACTATATATAATGTGCTACAGGCTCTACTATAAGTATTACTGAAAAATAAAAACAATTAATTACTGGATATAACCAAAAGGAACACATGTATCTAATTACCAAACACATAGAGTGCTTACTTTTTTCAAGTAATTTTAAGTCTTCTTTTTCTTGTAAATAATATATTATTTTCTGGTTCAACTGATAACATTTCAAAATGTTATATTGTCTGTGAAGCCATTTTGGCTTCACATCTGTTTATGCAATATTATGGCAGTTACTTCCCCTGAACTATAAAATGAATTGTGGCTATAAAAATCAATATGCACTCTTTGTGCACTCTTTTAAACCTACATATACAGAAAATCTTGACAATAAAGAGATATTTTATATTTATAAATAAACATAAAAATAAACAATATCTTATTACATTTTAACTAAAATTAAATTTGTTTTCAGTAATTGATTTTTGGTTTTCAGTAATACCTCTTTATTGCTTTTTAATACATTTGCTTTAGCTCTGCTTTAATTCTAAACTCGGAAAAAACATGTGCATTTATCAGCCACATTCTTAAGCATAGCGCTTAACACAGCCGGACAGTATATACAATATATGCTCATAACATTAATATTAACTAAGTACCTTTAATAATGCCTTCTTTTTTGGGGTCACAGGTCAGAGCTTTATTATAACATTCCCTGGCTTCCTTGTATTCTTTCAGACCTAGATGTGCTCTACCCATATGAATGTGGGCTTTTATACAATAAGGAAATACCTGAAAAAATATATATAAATTTTAGAATATTTAATATGAACAAATAAATGTTTTTCTTGCAACAAACTCTACTGGTATGAGACCAGTTTCCGACAAAAAATTGAGGTTTTCTGTATATTTTTTCTTATATGTGTTTTGTAAACAAAAGTCATCTACACATTTACTAACTTCAGTTTATCCTCTTTTCAATGATGTAAACAAGACCAGTGTCTTTTGTGCATGCATACCAAAAATAGGGCCCCGAAAGGACAGCCTAATTAATGTTAACAACTTGAGGTACAGGACCAGTTTCCGACATAATTTTACACTGAACAGTTTTGGAATAATAAATTATTTAAATCTATGAGAGCTTTTATTCTCTAAAATGTAAATTCCTTTTCCTACTTTTCCGACGCTCGTAATGAGTGTCTGTCTATTATCTGTTCTGTGCCGCTCCATTTCGTACATCACTGTATTATCATTTCACAACACTTGAACTGTGCCATATTTTGCAAGCAATTTCAGTGACGGATGTATAATGTAGAATTTCTTTGAAAGTACTTATCTTTAGAAAATGACATTTTGTTCGCTGCTTGTTTGGATGATGCTGTTCGAAACTATATAGTACTCCCATTCTGAAGAGTTACGCGAAAGCTATGATAACAAATAGTCGGAAACTGGTATGATTCGGAAACTGGTCTCATGCCAGTACTACTGGTACATTTCAGAACTCATTCTATTTCATAATTTTCAAAAGTAATGTCCCACAGTTACAAGTTTGAAAATCAGACCAATACATTCAGTCATAAGACATATGCAGTGGTGCTCACTTACAGCAAACTCGGATATAACGAAAACCTGCGTGAAACACTGTAAAATTTATTCCCTAATAGTATTTCTTCTTTATTTCTATATAATCTCACTTGGTTAAAACAAATTTGGATTAGAGTGAAAAAATTGGCTGTAAGGTAATAATTCTCAGGTCCTGAAAAAAGATTTTCTGTGTTAATTAGCTTGGGCTGCTTATCAATAGTAATCGACCTAAATCATAACTCAACTTGATAAAATTTTGTAGTTACTGAATTGAATTTACACCGTAACATTACTAAGTTGTATTTTTAAATAACTTAAAAACTATTAATAATATGTTAATGAAAATAATCATCCCCAAACCTTAAAGATTCAGCCAAATAAGCAGTAATAACCATTAAAATTAGTGAAATAAGATGTGTTACAGTGCTGTTAAACCTTCACTTTATAGTTGGTTTTAATATTTAGGTGGATGGCACTTTATTATAAAGATTACTGTAGAGGGATTTTGCGCAACTAAAAGATAGTTCTTTATAAACATTTGTATGATCTTTTTGAAAAGTGCAATTATTTATTCTTTTATGTAAATTTAGCCTTTTTATAACATCTTGAGAAAATAATCTGCTAGTAGTCTCTAAATAGAAGTCATAGGATCACATTGATTTTACTAATATAGAAAAATAAATACTGATAGGATAATGTTAGAACCACTTTCTTTTCACTCTAAAACAATGCTGACATATGCCTTACTGTCATATTCAAGTTGTTAATTCATGAAAAAGAGTTGCCAGAAAGCCTTTCTTATTTTTTGCAATATCATTAATAAAAATACTGCACTATATTTCAAACATGTACATCAATTTAAAAAGCAAAGTTAGGAATGATTTTGCTACAAATAAAGACCATTTTTGCCAGTAAGTCATCTTTCCTAGTAAAATATGAGTTACTTCTGATTGTGAGATTTTAAATAGGAGATAAAACCTACCCTTAGAGCCCAGTCACAGTCCAATAAGGCCTCTGGATACTTCTCTAACTTGATGTATGTTTGTGCCCTGTTTGTATATAACACTGAATAGTCTTTCACCTCCCTTAATGCCTGGAAAAGTTGTAATTATCAATTAAATATCAGACAATTAATACATTAAACATACCTGAAAAGCAAAGGTGCCGAGTGATCCTAAACGCGAGATATGCTCAGCATTCAAATGTAGAGCATCAGACAATACAGCTGAAGGACCTGGGTTCGAGTTGTATCTGGGACAGACCTGACAGTGATCTTCTCTTGTATGATTTTGCAATTCTGGTGTAAAAAATCTTACTCCTTGTCCAACAGCAGTTTCTTATAGACTTTAGATTCCTTTTAACAGCCCTAATCTTGTATACATTTGGAAATCCTTTTACTGATGTGGAATATGGTTTACTGACTAAATTGGTCTTTTACCACTTTTGTGATGACTGTGCCAATGAAGTCCAACCTGCATAAATGCATGCAATTCTAGTGTTCAAACTTGCAAGACAGGACTACTGTTCTTATTTTAATGAAAAACTGTAAGAAGATATTTGGATACCTGTGTGTACCAGTCAAGTGCCTTTTCATAGTTTCCCTCCCTAAACTCTGCATTTCCTTTCTGTTTGTATCCCTCTGCAACCTTCATTCTCTCCCCTCTTCTATGTGCCCTCTCTTTAGCATCTGCTTCCACAGCCTTCATAAATGCGTCTGAATTCAAAGTAAACAAAAACTCACACACACACAATATAGACTATCACCAAACTAAACATGTCTAAAGTATTGCAATGTGATCATTGTTAAAAAGTTGGATTTTCTAGTATATAATGTTAACTCTAGAGCTATATTGATGACATCACTTTAAGAATGAATAATGACATTTTTCCAGAACAGGTAAGATGCCACTGAATAAATCCCAAAAATTTAAATTTTGAGCCCAAAATTTTTTCTTTACTGCTCATACCAACAGTGCAGATCATGATCAGACTGCATTGGATTTGTTTTTAAACAGAATAAACAGAACTAGAGCTATCACTAAATGTGATTAATACCCCCAAAAGACTGCTTTATAAACTGAGAAAGTTCGTAGTAACAGAATACCTTGCAAACAAACTAAAAAGAGATATTGTTCTTGGCAATAACTCGTAATTTGTCAAGATAGAGTTATGGTTCTTGTACACTGCACTTCCTCTCATTGTGCTTGACCATTGTATGAAGTTGTATTGAATTCCAACCAACAGTTTTCGAATAATGCTCCAGACAAGTAAAAATAACAAAGGGCAATAACTCTGAAATGAGTCAAGATAGAGTTATTGTTCTTTCGCACTGCACTTCCTGTCATTGTGCTTGACCATTTTATGAAGTTGTATTGAATTCCAACCAGAAGTTTTCGAATAATGCTCCGGACAAGGAAAAAGTAACAAAGGGCAATAACTCTGTAATGAGTCAAGATTGAGTTATGGTTCTTGTGCACTGCACTTCCTCTCATTGTGCTTGACCATTGTATGAAGTTGTTTTGAATTCCAACTAGTACTTTTCGAATTATGCTCCGGACAAGGAAAAGTAACAAAGGGCAATAACTCTGTAATGAGTCAAGATGGAGTTATGGTTCTTGTGCACTGCACTTCCTCTCAATGTACTTGACCATTGTATGAGGTTATACTGAATTACAACCAGTAGTTTTCAAGTAATGCTCTGAAGAAGAAAAAATAACAAAGGGCAATAACTCTGAAAATACTCTAGATAGAGTTCTGGTTCTTGTACACTGCACTTCCTCTCATTGTGCTTTATCATTGTATGAAATTGTATTGAATTCCAACCAATAGTTTTCAAGTTATGCTCCAGACAAGGAAAAGCAACAAAGGGCAATAACTCTGTAATTAGTCAAGATGGAGTTATGGTTCTTCTGCACTGCACTTCCTCTCAATGTGCTTGACCATTGTATGAAGTTGTATTGAATTCCAACCAGTAGTTTTCAAGTTATGCTCCGGACAAGGAAAAGTAACAAAGGGCAATAACTCTGTAATTAGTCAAGATGGAGTTATAGTTCTTGTGCACTGCACTTCCTCTCAATGTGCTTGACCATTGTATGAAGTTGTATTTAATTCCAACCAGTAGTTTTCAAGTTATGCTCCGGACAAGGAAAACTAACAAAGGGCAATAACTCTGTAATTAGTCAAGGTGGAGTTATAGTTCTTGTGCACTGCACTTCCTCTCAATGTGCTTGATCATTGTATGAAGTTGTATTGAATTCCAACAAGTAGTTTTCAAGTTATGCTCCGGACAAGGAAAATGCAACAGACCGACCGACCGACCGACCGACCGACCGACCGACCAACCAACCACCGGGTGACTCCTATATACCCCCCTAAACTTCGTTTTGGGGGTATAATTACTTACATGTACTATATGTCTGATTGTTCATTGCTACTAATTTATTAAATGTTAACGTTACACTTAAAATATCTAAAGCATCAGCCTACATAGTTAAGATGCTGAAACAAGTGTTTCAGAAATGTGAAGAATGGAAAGTATGCATCAATTGTTTTCAAATAAAGAAGGATTGTACAATTTAGAAAAGATAGGGAAAGCATTACCATTATCCATGCCATCGTAGCTCCTATCCTCTTGGCCTGGCATTTCAGGGCTCTTGTTGATACATGTCTTACTGAACCCTAGACAAAATATACAGTTCATTATGTAAGCAACAACATTTCAAAGATAAACTGTATGAATTGAACAGCTAGTCTTGGTAGGGTTTCAATAGGAAATGCTACATGCCACATATTTAAGCTCTCGGCATTGTGGTTTCAGACAAAAATATTTTAAAGTTCCTATGTTAAATTAATGTTCCCAAGGGTGGTGTAAATTTTGACTTAGGATCTTGATTTGAACAACCTTTAAGATGTCCACAAGACAAAGCTACTTGCCAAATACCTAAGCTCTGGGCATTCTCAGTTTTGAAAAGATTTTTTCTTTCAATTACCATGGCAACCAGAGTTCTGCATGGAATTGAACAGTTAGAACAATTTTGGTAGAGCTTCGTGTAAGGAACATCCCTATGAAGTTTTGTTGAAATTTGCCTGTGATTTAATTGAATCATTTGAAATTTCAACTCATAGCAGAGATTTTACATTGTATGCTTGATCGATTGCAAATTATAAATGTTTAAAAGTCACAGACAGGTGTTTGAAATTTGAGACCGATACATTACATCAAAACAGAGATATTTAAAACAAGAGCTGTCCCTCATAAGACTAGTGATAAATGCCCAAAAGTGGTGTCTCACAGTATGTGACCTTCACCTTCAAGGTGTGGACCTGATACTTGCGCAAAACATCTCCCATTCATTTCAAAATCCTTCAATGTATAACAGAGTAACAATCTAGACATGAACAATGTGCATATAGTTATACAGGATTCTGAAATATCTGACGTCTAAGTGATCTTCAAGGTAGTAAGGATGTGAGATTTACAATGTACACATGACATGTCATCACCATGTCCTTAACAATTGTGTCATGTAATTTTAAAATCCTTCCATACAGGACAGAGTTACAGGACTTCATGACATTTAAACTCTAAGCATGACCTTGACCTTTGAGATAGGGATGTGGGTCTTGCACGCGACACATTGTCTTGATGTGCTGAACATTTGTGTCAAGTAATTTTAAAAACATGCATGACAAAGTTGCAGCCCGGAAACAAAAAAGTGGATGTGCGAAGGTACTGATGGATGGACAGACGGTGTGATTTTAATACACCCATCATAATAAGTGCACACTTTTTTTATGCAACTAAGTGTATAAATGGTACTTTAAATTATATGTTTGTTTGTATGCAAACCTTAAAGGTCCATTACTAATACCAAATCAAATTTTCTTTTAAATCTGGAATCATAATGGGCGTTTTCTCAGGGGGAAAAATATGACATACTGCATTGAATGTGACCATTTTGTGTTGAAAATTTGAGTTTAATAAAATAATTAATAAATTATATTTGCCTTTTCAAAAACGAAAGTAGGTTTTCCAGTTTTCAAATATCTTTGTAATTTTCCAGAAATCTCCCAGAGAGAGATAGGCTGTAAATAGGTTGAACATAAATAAGCATACCTATTTTGAATTATGATTAAAGACCTTTACTTCCAATGATGTGCAAAGTATATGTCTGACTGTTTACAACATTCAATAAAGCAAAAGTAGGACAAAAAGACCACCCAGGTCTATGTAAGGAAATACAAAAACATTCGCAACTTTTTCTGCTGCAGTATTTCAAACAGGGAAATACTCCACGGCTTTTGTAAAGTTTTAGAAGACAGTTTCAAACTGTATTTCCCTGTGATAATTCCAGATTAAAAAGAAAATTCAATTTGGCGTCACTATTGACTACTTGTATTCTTTTTACCTGTCCTTGTTTCTGGAAGATCTTGGTCATCATCTCTTTCAGCAACAGTCATGTCTTTCTTTGCTGCAGTGACCTTAGCAATAAAGTCGTCCGCCAAACCCATTGACTCTTGTGCCTTTTCCTCATTTTCAGCTCTAAGCCCTTTCACTATTGACTCTAAAATTTAATGATCATTTAAAAAATTTGTTAAATAAACAATAATTGTGTTTTCTTTGTAATCTTTTCTATTAGGTAATGATATAAAGCTAGTATTTATGAATGCTATGGGCCAGGAATCTTCAAATGTGTCAAACGGGTTCAGCTACCCTCCGCCCGCAAAAAAAAGGTTTTTTCTTCTGCGTTTATGTGAGTTAGGTTGGGGGGGGGGGGGAATCGCCGCCTTACAAAGCTCACGTTTAACATTTCTCCTGTAAACGATGGTTTTTGATTGCATATTGAATGATAAATAAAATAAAAGAAATATGATAAAAATTGACCGATGATTGATAGTTTACGAGCGTTATAAAGTTCAGGAATTTATCGGAATGACGAGATTCTGTCGCCGGGTAGCAGCTGAAGATAGCCTTTTAAAATATACTTTACGAAACTACCAAGTTTATAATGTGTCCACTTCTTATTAAAAGTGTCTGGGAAGTTAAATTCGTTTGTTTACATAAATTTGTTCCGCCATTCAGAAACAAACGTCTGTATTGGTGATAAACGAAGTTATACGCTTTATCAAGCAAAGCCTTGGTAGCGCAGTGCCATGTTTTCCCGCTTGACATGCGGGAGATCAGAGATCGAAACTCCGCCAAAATTTATTAATATTTACTCTGAACATATTCATTTATACTCACACTTCTATTATGTATAGTGAGAACGGGATTAAAAACGTAATACTGATTAAAAAATGTAACAAATGAATTTGAATATATGGGTTGGGTTAAACGCCCGCACATGCTCTGTGTGTGCGTGATGTTTACATCCGGTCGTAGCATACGAATAGAGAGCAAACTTTGTTAGTGCACTGCCAATTGACTAAGTCCATGCTGCCTCTCTCACGAGCGCTATGCCATCTGGAATGAGTATTTGAGAGTGACTCAATAAGCTACAGAGCTTATATGAACTCCTTTTTCCCTCGCACAATCAGATACTGGAACGCCTTGCCTTATAACATCAAAGACAGTGTGAATCTTCAATGCTTCACATCTGGCCTAGACTCATATATGGACTAATGTCATCGTCCTGTTTTTATTTTTAACAAAGTTGTATATAGTACTACTTTTACTCTCTTAACACATGCATATCATGTATGCTGTTTGTCCCAGTTTTCGTGGTAATTAGAACCCTTTATATCACTATGGAGTACGATAAATTAAACAAAGAAATAACCAAGGTCAAAATATAACCAAGACCATCTAACATTTAACATACGACTTTCTTTATTTATGCTGATTGTCAAATTGTTTACACAGCTTCCAAAATATAAAGTGTGTTGACCTTTGACGTCACAGGAATATGTGCACCAGAATTCGTGGGTCGACCAAAAAAGTTACATTGCAACAGAAGTGTCCCATTTGATATTTAAGAATCTTGTTTAAAATTATATTTTTATATCTTGTGAATCAATATCAGTTGATTATATATAAACAAACAGTCAACTATTCTTCCAGTAACAGTTTTAAAAAGTAATCATTTCAATAATGATAAAAATCTTCAGATTCGCTTTGGGAGTACCTGAAGCAACACTTATAGGTGTAAGAACACCAAATTGTTGACATTAACGGAAAACATCAACTGGAACATATTTACAGTTTTGTTTACTTCAGCGTCTTTATTTAATGTGAGCAATGTGGACATAAAAAACTGTCTAAATACCACGAATTCTGGACATACCACGAATACTGGGCCCGACACCATATCATGTAATTTAGCATTTTCTTTTAACAACTGCCCCGACCTCCCAGTTATGATCAGAAATTGATTGTTGGGAGTATCCCCGTAGATGTAGATGCTTTCTTCGCAATCAAACTAAATTAAATCCGTCTAAACTAATGCATATTTTAAAAGAATTTTCCAGAAACCTGACTAAGAAAAGGCTTTATCAAACTTTTGAAGTAGGCTAGTATAAATATCAGACTTTATTTGAGGTTGATCGAAGGTTAAATCATCTAATATATAAATCTACTCTGTTAAAATCTGACGGGCAAAAACATACCAATTTCGTCAATTTTATCAAGGAATTGATCAAGTTCTTGTTTGCCCATGTCCGCCATATTGTTTATATTAGTTACTTGTCCGTGCATTCGAACTTAAAATAATATCTCTTTTTTGTCAAAATTTTAATTAGTTTTTATTTAAGATAATACACTTATAACGTCTTTTATTGAACGCATTGTTTGACTTAATTTGGTGTATTTATTAATTGATATTTTATTAACATTTCCATGTAAAGCTAATCTTTTGTTTTCGGATTTCGAAATAGTTTCTCTGCAGCAAAACATTTGACGAAAACTGATAGATATGTAACGAAAACCTACATACTACGTTCTTAAAAATAAATTTCAGTCAGCAGGAAGTTATTGTGAAGTCTTATTTATCAATTGTGTTAGTAATTTTTGAAATTTTGATACTCGTTGTCCAGTTTTCTACCCATTTATATGTAAATTCGTTCTCAAAAGTATTCGTACCACTAAAAAATTATTTAAATACTAGTACCACTCACCTATACATATGGATCGGCAACTTCCAAAATCTAATAAAACTATAACATTGTATCTAGCCACAATCCTTTGAGCACTTGGCAACTTTCTATGCTAGCCTATGGTTATCAAATTTTAAAAGAAACGTTTTGTTCTCAGAATAGTTTTATGTTTTTAATTCTTACATGGATGTGTACATTTGTAAGTCAGTATGTCCTATAGAAGATTTTAAAGTCAAATATTTCAAGTTGTCTGGTAGATTTGTAAGATCTACATCTTGCAAAATTTAGAAATGACAAAGGAAACTTATATTTATTCTTTTTTACTGGTGTAAATTTCATGAAAAGACCTGGAAATTTTGATTATCCTCTGCAGATAGACAAGAGTCTTTAATTATTAATTGCAGTTTTTTTTAGCAGTCACCAATTTTGTCTTGCTCCTGATTTGAGTAGTTTTTTAGTTTCAGCTTTTGTAGTGGATTAAGAGAAGATGTCTGAAGATAAAAAAAGAGGCGAGGATACTGTGGAAGATGGTGGACCTGGGCTTGTATACATGCCATTTGTGGTGAACGAAGAACTTATTGACAAACTCAGACTTCTCAACTATGAGACAGAATTTATAAAACCATTAAATATGAAATCTATGAGCAGGTATATGTTATATCTAAATGGTAGCATTTCAAGAATCTGAAGGCCAAGATTGGCTACATTGTTTACAGTTTTTCCATTTATTTTCAAATCATGTAAAAATGCTTTTTATTTAAAGTAAAACAAATAATTATATAGACTAGAAAAATTGGACATGAGAGGTAGACCTAAGATAATAAATTAAAGTCATTATTTGAAAGTATCTTATTTGCTCTGTCGTTGTTTCAGTCGGACAACATTAGCTTAAAGAAATTTACCCAAATTTGTGAGGGATGAATTTTTCTTTTATCAAAATTCAAAGACTGAAAAATGCATCAAGATTTATATTTTCAGTGTGATAGTTTTCCAGAAAAAAATATTCTGATCAAGTTGTGATATTTGGAGTGAATATGTCAGTTGATTATAGGTACTAAAATATAGTTACTATTTTCAGGCACTATTTTGCTATTGGCACAAATCCTGGTGAACAGTTCTTCATGTTTACTTCACTTGCTGCCTGGTTGCTAAGAACAGCTGGACGAGATTTTGAACAGCCCCAGGAGGTTTGTATGCTTTTTTCTCTTCACCGAGCATGTTTATTTGCTGATAAAATCCAGTGGTTTTTTTTTTCAAGGTTAAAGAGGCACTTTCTCAAACTTGTGTCAAATTAAATAACTTAAAAAATGTAAATGATTGGAGTATTTGTTAAGCAAGGAAGGAAAGCAAATATGATTTTACCAAATTCTTCTTATTATTTAATAAGTTCACTATGTGACACAGACAAAACCGGGAATAGTAAGGCATTACTAATAAGTTACATTTTACTTTTCAGTATGACGATCCAAATGCGACAATATCCAGTATAATTGCTGAAGTGAAAAAATTTGTAAGTCTTATATACTGTGTTCCACTGCGTGACCACTCCCTTCCCCATTGTAACGCACCTGATTCATTCTATAGTTGACCACACCATCTTGTAATATAGATACTCTATTCTCTCCTGTAATAACTTGGGAGCACATGAAAACCCTATATCAGCTTACCAACTGAGCTTTGCATTCCTTCACCAACAAAGCAAAAGCAAAACTGATGTTGCTTTGAACAAGGAGAAATCTTGTTGGTTTATGTTGTTACTTCAATGTATTATACATTTTTATAGTAAAACTGCTTTGATATTTTTTACATTTGATTCGCTAAATTTACTTTATAGATATAATCATGTCACCAATGCTTAACCAACCACATCTTGCTATCCTTGACCTTTATAGGTTATCTAATAACTGGACCAAATAGTAACCAGAAACTATTCCCCAGCCCTTGATTAACCTAGCTCTTTCACTGTAGAGGTGAAAGGTTCATAGAAATCATATTGTGTGGAATTGCTGTATATATAGAATAACCTGTGCTGTCAAGATTCATGTGCAAGAACCTGTTGGTAGTAAAATTTTCAATAATGAACTCCATAATACTAATGTAAACCAATACCATTGGTATTTATTTGGCACATTCGGCAGACGTGACACTGAATTTTAGATATTTATTTTTGCGTAAACAAAGTGGAGCTGGATGCTGAAATCATATGTTTGAAGTTAAAAAAAAACTCTTTTTGCTTCTTGTGAAAATTTGCACAAATCTGGCTTCTGCAAATACAGTGAAAATTTATCATATGCAACATATTAAAGTTTGATCACATAAGTTCCTTCTGGTCTATATTAATCTTGAATTATAGAAATCACTGGTCATGAACAAATTCTACAACATCTGTGCTATTCTGCATGTGATTTTTTGTTAATATGTAAACCTGGGCACTAAATATTAGACAAAAACAGGAGTTTAATATTTTATTGTCCAAAGTCTATATACATTGTATGTCAAAACTGTCAAAGTTACATAGAGAACTTGTAAAGAGGGCTTGAGACTTTAACCCTGTGCATTTGTTTTCTGTTACTTACATTATGCATTTTCCATATAGGACAGGTTTGGTTTCTGACCAGTGAATGTTGAAAAGCATGGTTTATTTGGTAAAATTCAGGAGATTTAGATATGCAACATTAGTACAAGCCTGGCTCTACCAGCAGATATTTTATTGTTTAGTAGTTGATGGTCATTTTTGCAGAGTTCATCTTAAATGCATGCAATGGGGTTGAATTTGAAATTTTTGGCCATTTGGTTTAGTAGATCACATAACTAACATATTGAATATTATGAAACCTAGTGTTATCCCTGCTTGTACTGCATTTATTGTATCTTGAAACAATGTACATTTGTATTATGCTTAAAGATACATGTGGTGTTTTTTCTTCTCCCTAAAAGGGTCAAAAGACCCAGAAATCACGTAGAATTGATAACCCAGATGCTATTATGATAAATGTGAGTATACAGTGAAGCCACCTTTGAAAGTTTTCATATTTGCTCTGTCCCTTCAGTTTCTCATTTTAAAGCCTTGTTTCTTCTTCTGGGAGACGTTAACACTTCCAGTGTTAGGGTTAGCCACAGGGCACAATGCGTTAGGGTAACATGCTTCAGTGTTCCTGCTGGGATTTAAAAATGGCAGGGTGCTGTTGAAAGCACACAAAAATGTGATAAAAAGAGCATGTTCATATGCTCTATATTTGAAGGTGATTAGCATCACTGACTTACGGGCATTTCTTAACTCATAATAACTATTTTTTTCTTAAAGAAAAGGAAACATGTGTATCACATTAAATCCGAAAGAAATAAGATTATTTACATAAAATGCAGGGTCAGGTGCACAAGAATAGGCAGGGTGCTGCACCCTTCTATTTTGTGCTAGCTGGAACACTGATGCTTGTCTGTTAGTAAATGGAGCTTGTGAGTTTAATTTTCTGCCAGATCATTTGATCATTCAGTAAATTTTCAGCGAGAACTTCTTTTAACTACATGTTCATGTATTAATGGCACAGTCCGAAATGGTGAGTTGGACAAGTTCCAAAAGTTATATTGTAAAGTCTAATAGCGATAATTCCTTTATTTAGTCTGTCTCATATTGCAGCAAAGAAGACTGAAAAGTGAAAAAAAGCTGTTCAGCTTGAAATAGGAATGTAAATTACAGAACGAATTCATGGGTCATTCAATCACTTTTGGCTTGCCCGACTGTTTAAAGTCTTTAAACCTCTGATTGTAATGGATTACTGTCTCAGTATGCTTATGAAGAGTTACCAAGGTAACAAAAATGGTTACAGATATGGATAGGGACAAATTCAAAACATTTTAAAGGTGGCTGAAACTAGTTTTAGAATACTGGCAAATGAATGGTCCGGCAGATTAATATGTTGTGTTATATTTACAGATCATTTTCTCTCTTTTGTTTTTTTGACAGACATTGTAAACCTTTGTATTTATGCAACATTAACATCATGCCGTTCATTTGGCATCTGGAGTATAATTGAAGGATGATTAACTATGGTAATTGGTTAGTTTAATAAGTCATTTTTAGACATCTTGTTTTTCATTTTCTTTTCATAATGAAAAAATACAAATGAGGCATGATGAGTGAGATATTGTATAACACCTGAACATGCAAAACTTGAATAAGATATTAACGTATTTGATTTGTACAGCCAACTTTAGATAGTGGAGAGGGATCTTTAAATGAACTAAATTGCTTGTTGCATTAATTTGATCTTGAGTAATCATATTAGCATTGTCTCTTTTTGTCAAAAACTGTAAATACTTAAATAACCATACATTTGCCAGTTCTTGACACTATCACAGCATGCAAAGAGTGAAAGCATGTAGAAATAAAAGTAGTGCTATAACTAAAGTCAGATTAATTGTTTTTATTACATTGTACATTGTTTAGACATCACTAAGTAGGTATGGATAGAAAAAATGAAAAGAAGATCTATACGATTTCTTGCTTAGAATGTTCTATCTGATTGATTTCACCTGATGTGATCTGTTCAGTTGTAAGGTCATTGGTTCAAGCCCCGTATCTGATCTTACAGTGGGTGTAAGTGTTTACTGGTCCCTTGCCAGATGTGTTAGATGTCACCCTGCTTATACCTAGTACTGGGTACTATTTATAACTGAAAAAGATAAATAACACTATTATCCATAAAAAGATTCTTAAATGAAAGACAGCAAAATGACTTATGTGTAAAGGATAAATAGATACAAGAAAATTTTATTATAATTGAATCAACTTTGGGTGAAATGGATTGGATATATTGTAGTTAGAAAGATTTAGATTACCAGTGTTACATTAATTTTTTCATGATTTACTGATAGATGTCACTAACTTGCTGGTATTAGTAACAGATCTACAAAATTATCTATGTTTCTGATGGCAGGGCTCAATTTGGTATAATTTTTTAAATGGAAAAACTCTAAATTTTGAAATGAACTTTTTCTTCAATGATTGTGGAGGAGAAATAATTATAACATTTTTTTTTTTGGGTTGGTTTTGGGGTTTTTTTTTTGAGTTAATTTGCCGCTAAGTACTATCATGCAGATATCTCAGTAACCACTTATGATATTATATCACTTTTCATGCTAAGAGTTGCTGCAACCAAGGCAGAAACATGAAAAATTTATCAGTTTTGGCCCTTGATTGATTTGAAAATTTGTTAAGGTCTGTAGGTACTATATGCAAACCAGTAACCACTTATGATATTGACTTCAAACTTTGTTCATGTCTTTAGGGGTGTATGCAATCAAGGCTAACCCTTGAAAAATTTGTACAAAACCATGGCCCTTATTTGACTTGAAAATATGGTCAAAGTTGTTTGCCGCTAGGTACTATCATAAACTCATAACCACTTGGGAAAGACGAAACTTTTCATGTCATTAGGGGTATCATACCACAAGTCAATAACCGTTAAATTTAGTACAAAATGGCCCTTGTTTGACTTTGAATATTTGGTTAAAGTATTGCCTGTCTAGGTACTCAGCAGGTATCTCAATAACCATGATTTGACTTAAGTAATCCTAGGTGTCATACAGTGTCTAACTCTTGTATAAATTTGTACTAATTAAGGCCCTTGATTGGAAAGTTTGAAAATTATTAAAGTTTTCCTGCTAGGTACAATGTGCAAGTAACCTGATATAGGAAAGTTTTTATGTCATAAGAGGTGTCTACACTGGTCAAGACAGAACTGATTGGAAATTTGTTATGGCACTTGTTTACCTCAAGCAAAAGCATGAAGTTGCAGCAAGGTACTATCATGCACATATCCTAACCACTTATGGTAGTTATATCAAAAGCAATGATTTCAGGGAAAGTATGTCAACAATTGATTTACCCAGGTTAAATGTATAGTTGGAAAGTTTGTCTTGATTCAACTTTCCTGGTCAAAAGTTAATGATTGGCAAGTATTTGTCATTGTTATACCGAGTCAAAAGTTTTGTTTTATTAGCAAACACCCAAAAATTGGAAAGTACTGTCATTGGCCAGCTCTTGTTTCTTAAATGCATTGGATTGAGTTAATACATACACTTGTACATTTGTTTAACACCTTAGGTCAAAATGCATGATTGTTACCAGCAGAAAGTTTACAGTGTCACTTGATTCTATTATGGTCTGTAACAAGTAGACCATGATTAGAGAAAGTATGTCATTGTTTACCCTGGTCAAAACCATGATTGGAAAGTATGTCATTGTCTACCCTGGTCAAAAGCATGATTGGAAAGTATGTCATTGTCTACCCCGGTCAAAAGCATGATTGGAAAGTATGTCACTGTCTACCCAGGTCAAAAGCATGATTGGAAAGTATGTCATTGTCTACCCAGGTCAAAACCATGATTGGAAAGTATGTCATTGTTTACCCTGGTCAAAAGCATGATTGGAAAGTATGTCATTGTCTATCCTGGTCAAAACCATGATTGGAAAGTATGTCATTGTCTACCCAGGTCAAAAGCATGATTGGAAAGTATGTCATTGTCTATCCTGGTCAAAAGCATGATTGGAAAGCATGTCATTGTCTATCCTGGTCAATAGACTGATTGGAAAGTATGTCACTGTCTACCCTGGTCAAAACCACGAATACTTTACAGGAAGGTCAACGTTGTTCCAAGTTTTATAAGTCTTTTCAGGAGCATTGATATAGGAAGTTGTTGAGTTGCATGCATAACAGTCGAAATAACACTAATAATAAAACTATTTTTGAAAAAGTTTAAGTTGAAATGCCATAAAATTGCATTTCAGTGACTTACAGGACTGGAAGTATGTCCAAAAAAATATTAAAACATTTATTAAGATTTACTAAATACTGTCACAAAATTTATTTTGCTTCAAACATGATGTTAAAATGAGCACTAGTATACATGTAGATGTGTCCATCTCCGTGGTCGAGTGGTTAAAGTCACTGACTTCAGTAACTTGGAATAATTGTACCTCCCATAGATTAAAGGTCATGGGTTTGAGCCCTGCTACCAACTATGTCTCGTTATGTGAGAAAGTTGACAGTTTTTTTAAGGAGGATGGATGTCTAGTACTGGTTCTTCCCAGGAAAGATGATTAGATAAACTGCCTGACTGTCAAAATGACCAAAAATGTGGTTGGAATTGGTGTATAACAACGGCAACCAGTATAGATTCATACCAGTCTTGCAGGCAATACTGTATGTATGTTGTAAGTATTGGCTGGTTTATATTTTTGAAGCTGAGTAGCTGGTTGAGTGTGTAAGGATAAAATGTTATGATTTTAGGAACTTTAGACATATATTTTGCTTGTGCTGTGTTAAATTAGCACTGTCCTTTGCAAGGTACAAGTCATTATTCAACACAGATCTCAGTTTGGTTTATTTAACTGAATTTGCAGTGACTTGAATATTTTACATAAAGAAAAGTGCAAATGTGAAAATAAATCTCTAGAGACTATTACCTCCAAAACAGTAACTACAAAATGTCAGGGTGTTGGCTTTTCACTTGGCAGTGCTCAGATTAATAAGTATGGATTGCTCTTTATTTTGTGACCAAAACATAATTAACACCTAAAGCAACAAACTATGTAGATTTAAAAAATGAACTGATGGTATTTGATTTCAGAATTACTCTGTAGATTTTCCACCCTCCAAACTGAAGCAAGGCTGTGGTGAACATTGTCTCTATGTCCTGGACAGGCTGGCTGATGAAGCTCTCAAACACACCAACTTCAGATGGGGAAGGTATGTGCAATATTTACCTGTATTAGAAAGTAGTGATTGAAGAAAAAAAGACCATACATTTTTTAAAGCTTTAATGGAAGTTAGCTACTGGCACTGCTTTTGAAGAATGTTATGAGCTATATCTCACACTATGCCATAAGGACAAGAAAGAAAATGTAGTTTTGATTAATTGAATGTAAATTCTTAAAAAATATTCACCACTCAGTAGACGACCCCATTTTGGTCTAGGGTTTGGGTATCTAAAGGGTCATCTTTGCTCAGTCTTCAGTACTTAAATCTTTGTATGCTAAGTACTAAACCCTTGAATCCTGTTGACCTTGAAATGAAGCCTTCTTACCTTGTGTTCCTTCAGCCAAACTTTCAGGTTAGAACTACAGTAGAGTAGTCTTTAATTAAGTTTCAGTTATGGCTATAAGAAGGAGAAGACTTGTACATTGATCTATAGTTTAAGAACTTGACATGCACACATAAGATTTGTTAGTGAAAATTCCACCATTTGTCTTTGAATGTGGTTGCAATAAATAGCAATTAGTTGGCTCAGATGAGTGACAGAGCAATCATTGTTCTCTTGTTTTGGCACAAAACTCAGCTGCCTGTACATAAATGAATCACTGTTCAATGGATGTTCAAAAAAAGCCTGAGGAACAATCCTGTCTTTGTTTACTTATAAAACAGACCATGTTCAGTAAGATATGTATTTTTCAGACCAGAGTATCCAGAGGAAGAATTGGAAGAAGAAAATATAGTGGAAGATGATGCTGAACTTACATTGAACAAAGTGGAAGATAATATATTTGGGGTATTTTCATTTTCAAAAGATTAACTTTTAAACTTTTTTCATGTCAGCAGTTTAATGCCCACAGCTGAAACTTGCTAGGGCTGTCTGAAAGAAATAATGTGTATTTTTGAGCGAGTTAAATGTTGAGGACGGCTCAATTTTTACTGTTGTTTAATGTTGATATTGAGGTAAAAATTCTATTTGACATATTTTTCCTTCTTCATGCATTCAGAAAATGGGACTGTTGAACATAGTTATGTGAAGGAAGTTGTTTACTCTAATAAAATTGGCAAAATAAGCATACATCTGACAATGGCCTACCTTGCTTCCTATTCATAACCTAAAAATTTCACTGAAAACCCTTTTAAACATAAATGGAACTGCCAAAACTAAAACATGACCCAGTCCATTTGAGGACTAAAGGTAGGTTTAAAGTCTTATTGTTTACTCCAGATGCATGATGATGAGGAGGAATTTGAAGATGACGAACCAATGATGGACCTTGAAGGAATGAGGAAGCTCAATCTGAAGGTATTCAGCTATTGGTTGCTGTTGCCAGCTGTAATATATTCACTTCAGAAGACCAAAGCAATGACAATGTTATTAAAGTATTTGTGTTTCTTTCAGAGATGTACATAATGTACAGTACAACTATTTTGGAAAAACTGACTAAATAAACGTTTTTCGCTCGACTATTCGAAGAATAAGGAGGCTATTGCACTCTTAGCCCCCACAAAGTGGGGTGCATACGTTGGTTAAAGTTTTTCCTAAAGTCAAATATCTTGAATACTATCAAAGGTATTGACTTGAAACTCAAACTATATGTTTACCATCAACATCTACACATGAGGAAACAATCCCCTTAACTCTGTTTTGATTTTTGACAGATTTATGCCCCTTTTTAACTTCGAATTTTTGGGGTTAAAAGCTTTTATAAATTCAAATATCTTGAATACTATCAAAGGTATTGACTTGAAACTCAAAGTATGTGTCTACCATCAACATCTTCACCTAGGAAACAATCCCCATAACTCTGTTTTGATTTTTTCAGATTTATGCCCCTTTTAACTTAGAATTTTTGTGTAAAGCTTTTTATAAATTCAAATATCTTCAATACTATCAAAGGTATTGACTTGAAACTCAAATTATGTGTCTACCATCAACATCTTCACCTGAGGAAACAATCCCCATAACTCTGTTTTGATTTTTGACAGATTTATGCCCCTTTTTAACTTAGAATTTTTGGTAAAAGATTTTATAAAGGCAAATATTTTGAATACTTTCAAAGGTATTGACTTGAAACTCAAATTATGTGTCCACCATCAACATCTTCACCTGAAGAAACAATCCTCATAACTCGTTTTGATTTTTGTTAGATTTATGCCCCTTTTTAACTTAGAATTTTAGTTAAAGATTTTTATGAAGTCAAATATCTTGAATACTATCAAAAGTATTGTTGACTTGAAACTTAAAATGAATGTTTACTATCAACATCTTCACCAATGTTTTTGATTTTTTCACTATTTATGCCCTTTAACTTAAATTTTGTCACAGGTTTTACCAGACTATTATTAGAAATACTCGAAATGGCTTACTTTTGAAATGTCATAGAATAATTATGCAGCATGCAGGGGGATGGTTTTTTAATTTTAAACATATCAATTTTGAACATTACAAGTTTATTCATGATCAAATATACAAGGTCATGTATTTCTTTGAAATTATCCCCCCTTTCTGCATCCAGTTGGTTACAGAAATCCAGAGTAAGGCTTTGCAGTGGAATGTACATTACATAGATCTTTGAACAAGTTTCATATCTTTGACCTTAATTCTTATAGACAATTACACAATACACCGTCTGTTCTTAGACAAAAAAAACTTTTACCGACAAGCTTTCGAATAGTCGAGCGTGCTGTCATGAGACAGCTCTTGTTCTTAGCTATTTCTTAATATAATATACATGTACTACTTTTTATAAAGCTATAAAGGCTGCAGAATGATGCCAGAAAATTACATATCTTTTATGATGATACAGTCAAACATGTGTTTAGCAACCACACAGAGGAAGCTGGAGACAGGTGGTCTCTTAACTCGGGATAAATTGCTATCCTCTTACAGTACAAGGGAGGAATATAAAGTGATTGCACATGTCAGGTTGTTATTTAACTGAGGTGGTTGCAAGGGCAGGGTTGACTTTTTAACCTTTCGCAAGTATTAGAAATTCAGTTTACCTAATAAGATAGAAATATAAAATAAAACTTAAAAGGTCGTATTAGAAACTGTACGGCCTTGTTAAATTCAACAATTAAATCCTTGAAGCATTCAAAGACTTTATACTGTTATACCAGACAAATGATGAGAAGTCGAAGCCAGAAGAGATTATGGTGTCTACCACAGATGCTGCTGACTGGAAGATGGAGGTGGAGAGAGTGTTACCCCAACTCAAGGTCACAATTAGGACAGATAATAAGGTCAGTAGTAGTATCTGGTCGTACCGCATATATACCTGGCCCGAGGGTGTTGGACCTAATAAGCATGTATACAAACAAAAATCTGGTAGCAAACTGTAAGTTATAGATTTTCCTTCTTTGTAATATTTTGTTAGGATCGCGTTTTAACACTTTTTTGTGTTGTGAGTTGGTTTGAGACATTAATGTTGGTATAGACAAATTTTTCAGTGAACATTATGATTAATGAACAAAAATGTAGTATAAAATTCTGGAAAATAAAAAGTGCTTTTTAATGATACTGATGTGAAAAGAAGTGATTAAGAAAACTGCAGGGTGATATTTTAGAGGATTCAAACATGAAGCCTGCGTTGGGACCATTTATCTCTACATTACTGTACCTTCATGTCACCAGCTGACGGCAAGCAGTTTTACCTTTGCAACTGTGCAGTTTGATCATGATCTGCAGTATTTGTTATTCAGTCAATAAATTTTCAGGGAGCACCCCTTTGAATAATAAATGAACAAGTCCATTTTTCGAAATTTAACAGAATAAAGATTACAGGAAATCTTCAAGACCTTTGAGAATAGTTTTACAGTGTTACATTGACATTTACAGGACTGGCGTGTTCATGTGGAACAAATGCATCAGCACAAAGAGGGTATTGAGACATCACTGACAGAGACCAAATCATACCTAGATAAACTACATGATGAGATCACGCGTACCTTAGAAAAGATCAACAGCAGGGAAAAATATATAAATAACCAGCTAGAGCATCACCTGGTTGAGTTCCGTGGAGCGCAAGACAGCTTAGCCGAGACCAAAGAGAGATACAGACAAGCTAGTGGTGGGGTGACTGAAAGATCAAGGTTACTAGCTGAGGTATACATGTAGTTTGGTCATTAATCTTCAGTGAAAGGAGATTTTTTTGGAGGGGAGCGGGGGAGAGAATTGTTTTTTGATAGGTGGATGGGGGAGGGGTTTGTTTTGCATGAATTGGTGATCTCAGTATCATGTTCTTGGTTCTAGATAGAGCCTTTTTTAGATAGATTTGAAAGGATCACCCATGGAAAACATTTAAGCTGGTCGTAGTTGACAGATTTTTTAGCTCGACTATTCGAAGACTATTGCACTCGCGTCGGTGTCGGCGTCTGCGTTGGTTAAAGTTTTTTATTAAGTCAAATATCTTGAATACTATCAAAGGTATTGACTTGAAACTCAAACTATATGTTTACCATCAACATCTACACATGAGGAAACAATCCCCATAACTCTGTTTTGATTTTTGACAGATTTATGCCACTTTTTAACTTAGAATTTTGGTTAAAGTTTTTTATAATTTCAAATATCTTGAATACTATCAAAGGTATTGACTTGAAACTCAAAGTATGTGTCTACCATCAACATCTACACCTGAGGAAACAATTCCCATAACTCTGTTTTTATTTTTGACAGATTTATACCCCTTTTTAACTTTGAATTTTTGGTAAAAGTTTTTTGTAAATTCAAATATCTTGAATACTATATAAGGTATTGACTTGAAACTCAAAATATATGTTTACCATCAACATCTACACCTGAGGAAACAATCCCAATAACTCTGTTTTGATTTTTGACAGATTTATACCCCTTTTTAACTTAGAATTTTTGGTAAAAGTTTTTTGTAAATTCAAATATCTTGAATACTATATAAGGTATTGACTTGAAACTCAAAATATATGTTTACCATCAACACATGAGGAAACAATCCCCATAACTCTGTTTTGATTTTTGATAGATTTGTGTCCCTTTTTAACTTTGAATTTTTTGTTAAAGATAGAATACTATCGAACGTATTGACTTGAAACTTAAAATGTATGTTTACTGTCAACATCTTCACCAATGTTTTTGATTTTTGCATATTTATGCCCTTTTTCTTAGAATTTTGTCACAGTTTTGTCAGACTAATATGGAAATACTCAAAATGGCTTTCTTTGGAAATGTCATAGAATAATTATGCAGCATGCAGCAGTCATGCTTTTTTAATTCTATACATACCAATTTTGAAAAGTTACAAAATTATTCATGATCAAATATACAAGGTCATGTATTTCTTTGAAATTATCCCCGATCCTCCCTCCAGTTGGCTTGCAGAATCCAGAGTAAGGCAATGTACATTTACAAAGGTCATTTAACAAGTTTCATATCTTTGACCTTAATTCTTATAGACAATTACACAATACTCCTGTTCTTAGACAAAAACCCCATTTTACCAATAAACTTTCAAATAGTCGAGCGTGCTGTCATGTGACAGCTCTTGTTACAATTGATTTTACTCGATGATGAAGACTTTAATGTTTTTTTCCTGTCTTTCCCCTTCTGCTCGTTATTAGCAAGGTGGCTTTTATTAAATGGACATTTACATAAGATTGCCTTACATGATAGGATTTTATGTAGTCTGTTCTAGAAATATAAGTAGTCAATGCAAGTGATCTAAAGTCATTAACGTTACTGGTTTTGATACATTAAATTTTTTACATAGCCCCTTAATTTTGTTTTGGGGACGGGTATATATTTAAGGAGATTAACTTGTATTTGTAGGTGACAGAGGAACTAGAGAAAGTCAAGATGGAGATGGAAGACAGGGGAAGCAGTATGACTGATGGAGGTAATTTCCCATGAACTTTGACAAATCTTTACTAAGTTTATATGAGCTCCAGTGTGCAAAAACTAACATGTTTATGGCAATCATATAATAGTAAAAGAAGTGTTATGATTTTAGAACACTAGCATTATGTCAGATGTTATAGGTTGTCTGTGAAAGATAAGTGAACAGTATGGATTCAGATCAGACTGAATTGATAAGGAGGCTGATCTGGATCTTTACTGGACACAAAGGCTCAACATTTGTTTTACTGGAGCAAACTTTTCCAGAAGTTGGGCAGCCAGAATGATCTAACAATAATCTCATCGATGTGAACAGATAAAGACTGTCCCTTTAGAGGAAGTCCAATGAAATGAGGCAACATTTTGATTTTCAAAAACACAGAAACAGAAGGGATTTTTTAACAATAAAAAGAATACTTATTTTCTTGTTTGAGTTGTGTCCCTTTAGTTAGGTGTAATATGAAATCAAACTAGGAAGAAATTTTTGACAGCAGGTTTTGATAGATTGTTTTTGTTAAAAAGTATTTCTGAATTCATTTTCTGCTGTCTTGAAGAGAAACTGTGATAGATGATAATATGCTGGTACTTTTTGGCAAAAGACTGCGCAAGGATCAGCAAAGTTTAAAGTTGGTTTAATCCCTTGGTTGCTCTATTAACTTATAGTTGTAACTTTGTCTTTGTAAAAGTAACTTGTTGGTGCAACATTTCTGCTTTCTATTTATAGCACCGTTAGTGAAAATAAAGCAGGCCATCACACAGTTAAAGAAGGAAAATACACAGATGGATATCCGGCAAGGTGTTGTGGAACATATTCTCTTACAAGCTAAACTTAAAGACAAAACTTCTCAAAACAAGCAGGCCCATACTGCAAATCCGTCATCATCTCAATATCCAGCCTCTTACTAGGTTGCATCTTGTAGTTTAACAGTTGTACACATGGTCCCGCTAGTTATCCTATCTGTGATAGACATTACATAATTCTCATCTGATAATTTAATCTGATTCTCGGCATTTATACCAACCTATTTATTGATCACACTAGTATTAAATTCTGTGAGCTCTTGGGTTCATATTTACTGTTGCATATACAGTTGTTTTCAAATGTAAAAATTTAAAGTAGCAAGTGCACTGAATGTTATTTTGACAGCTGATTTATGTATAGGAAAAACGCAAAACCTACGTGACATTGTGATGAGAAAATTTGTTTGAAATACATACTTTACATGGAAAAACAGTTTTACGTCAGAAGTATATGGTTGCCGGAACTATGTCAAGTATGATAAGATTTTGCATAGTATACATCACTTTCTTACCATTACTACATGATGTATTAAGCATGTTGAATATGAACTGAACAGAGGAAGCGTACAGTATCTGTTAAAAATATCTCAGACAAGTTGAATGGGTCGCGAGAATGAATAGCTGAGACATAGTTTATATGACTTTGAATGTTAAGGAAATTTTATTTGATAAACAGCTTAAATATTGCATACATGTTGTATGTTTATTTCAGCTTTGTGAATGAGTTTAATCCGTCCATCATATTAAAAGTTTTATTTATTTTTTTTAAGCATTTTTCTACATTGATTTCTTCTCTTATGTAAATAAGGGGTGTTGTCAAAATACTTGTGGAAATAGACATTCATCTATATATCTGTATAATTTCGCAAGAGGCAGAATGTTAAGTGGTATATTGTTGATTAGTAAGATATTGTTTGTAGTGCCAGCTAGATATGATACTGGTAAAAATACCAGCATATAAAGGAAGTAGATATTTTTCTATCTGCCGTCCACATCACTATTAATATTACTATTTCATAATGTTTGAATACACATAGAATTTGATATTAATTAAGATGAGAAAATGGTATTTGGACCAAATCTTTAGGTTTCATGGTATTATGACAAGCGTATTTGAAGACGAATCATTGTTATTTTTGGTATGAAATTGGCGTCAGCTGATTAACAGTTGAATTAAGTAGGCACGGCAGCAAGTGTTCACTTTGTTTGTTTCTTTCATGAATACCATGTGTACGTTTTGATTGAAATACATTCCAGAATTTCAGTGATGTAAATATATTAATTTATTGAATAAAATTCAGAAATCTTTTGTCTTTATAACTGAATTGATATTTTCACATTTGTTTTACATAATGAAAGTGAAATCTTACAAAAGTTTTTCTGACTGTCTCAATTGCCCATTGATAGAGCTACCTGTTCATGTGTGGGAGGTAGTGCTTTGGTGCTTAACTGTCGTACCCAAGACATGAAATATGGTACTAACAACTCCCTTTCTTGGTGCTCGGCGTTTAAAGTTTAGTGTGTGGTTTGAGTTTGGGGGGGAAAAGTAAGGTTGCATGTTGCATTCTTAGTTAAAAGTTAATTTCAAGTAACTGTACATTCCAAAATGATCCCAATGGATTCAGCCTTTACCTTATTATGTTCTATGTTTTGTGGTATAATCTTGTGTATGCAATGTTTGTTACTTTCCTTTATATACATGTAATTGATAAGCAGTGTCTGCCTTGTCTACCCCACCTGACTGTGTTTACAGGTAAGCAAACCTAAAATACTATGGAAACAATAGCTAAATTTAGCCATACAGTCATATTTAATTACATGTTAGTTTACAGGAAGTTCAACCCTATAATGCCTACATAAAACACAATAGGAACTGTATCAAAAATATGTATAAATTTCCTTTTTCTAAAACAAACCCCAAGTCGTAGTTACAAAGGTATTTAAAGTATTTGACCTCTACTGCTTTTACAATTATCAATAATGATATAATATGCATTCATCTGTTAAAAAGTTGTGACTTTATTCTATGAAAGAGCATGACCCTTTTCTTCAAATAACCTCGCCTTTAAACAGGAATGTTGAAAGATAGCCAAACTGAGAAAATTCAATAGAATAAAAGGGGTATCCCTGTAAAAAAATTAATTTGAAAATAAACTGGTTTTCCTCTTCAGAAATATTGAAGTCACCTAACTGGCATTCTACAAATTTAAATTTTCTACGGCATAGTTCCATATATGGTACTAGGGTGATGTAAGGCACCAAAAAAATATTGCATTATATGATAGTTAAACTACAAAAGCTTAGTAAAAAGTCATGATTTGCTGTGTTTCTAACCTAGTTTTTATACCCCCCGAACACAAAGTGCAAGGGGGTATTGGATTCAGCTTGTCTGTCTGTACGTTGGACACTAAATCTCAAAAACCCCTGGTCAGGTTTTAATGATACTTCACAGAAGTGATATGTACAATGTCTAGTTGTGCAAGGTCCATGTTGCAGGTCACAGGGGCTCGAGATAGTAAAATCTTGTGGACAAAAAATCTCCAAAACCCGTGGTCAGAATTTAATGATGCTTCACAGAAGTGATAAGTACTATGCCTAGTTGTGCATGGTCCATGTTCTGGTCACTAGGTTGAAGGTCAAGGTCACAAGGGCTCGAGAAAGTTAAAACTTGTTGACCCAAAATCTCTGGTCACAATTTATTTACATTTTACAGAAGTGATAAGTACCATGCCAAGTTTTGCATGGTCCCTGTTTCAGGTCAAAAGGTCAAAGATCATAGGGGTACGAAATAGTAAATAAGTGTGCGCTCTTAATCTCCTAATCCTCTGGTCACAATTTGATGGTATTTTACAGAAGTTATAAGAAGCATTCCTAGTTGTGCATGGTCCATGTTTCAGGTCACTAGATCAAAGTCACAGGGGCTTGATATAATAAAACCTTGTGTGCTCTGAACCCTGGTCAGAATTTGATTATACTTCACAGAAGTGATCAGTACTGTACCATGCCTTAAGTTGTGCAGGTTCAATAATTAAAGCATCGGATGTTACATAAATTTTATATACTCTGTCAGTGGGGTGGGGGGGGGGAGGAGGGGTAGTGATAGTTCAGTGATAGTTCTAGTTAAAAAGAGTTCTACTACAGCAGAACTTCTAGCCATTGATTTCATTAAAGAAGTTTCCATGAAACAATTTCCAAATCTGACCAATGATTTCAGAAAAGGAGTGACAATGTCATTGGTGAAAGCAATTTAGGGAAAACTGCCCCGGCCCTCTCCTTTCGGGAATCAAAATAGCTTTAAGAGAACATTTTTATTGAAATATTGAGAAGCTGAATAACAGTTCCATAGGTGTAGATTTTTGAAGGTTTTTTTTACAACCATCGACTGAAAACAAGAGGCCCAGAAGGGTCATTAATGCTTTTGGGAAATGTGACATGTTATCAACGTTTTAGAGTTATTGGCTGTAGCATAATTGGTTTTCCCACAGTGTGGCTCAATTTATATACAGATAGTGTTGAGAAAATCCATTAGAAAATGTGACCTCTGTAGTGCTATCAAGGTTTTACAATAATAGGCTGTAGTATGGAAGCTAGGCAGTGAGTGGTCACAATAGGTAATACCACAAGCTGATGTACTTATGTGACTAACACCAGCATATCACAAAAAGATCTGTTGAGCAGATACATAGAGAATTCTTTTGTTTTGAAGATTTCTGAAGGAAATAATTATAAGAATTATCAGATCACACCATTACCACTGGATGAACAAAAAAAAATTGAGCACAGATCAGTTTTTGTGAGGAAGGTATTACAACTGGGGTAAGTTAAAATCCAATTTTCACCCTGATGCATATTATTTTATTTTTGTGTTTTAAGATCTTCCATGACTATCACAGCCAAATGTATTCCAGAGGTGTAACAGATAAAATGAAATGTCATAAAAAAAAAAAAAGATGGCCTGCTCAACTCAAGTATCTTGATCGTTTGCAAATTCTGCCATTTATTTCGAAAATCATTTAAATGTCAACCTACATCTTTTACAAGTCGGCAATACACTGGACTGGGATAGTCACCGTAGAATCTAACAAGAGCTGTCAGTAGGACAGCGCGCTCGACTTTTTTAGTGCTTGCCAATAAAACAAAACTTAACAGTTAAGGGCACACAATACTTTTACTAGGAATTTCTAAGTACAAATCTAAAAACATTTTAACAGAGTTATCTTCTCTTGCTTACAGATAGGTCTCATGATGGTACATAAGTACTCCAACTTTCAAAGTAATATCTCAAATGGTTAAGTCAAAAAGTGGACAAGAATGAAAATTTTAACTGATTTTCAAAGTCAAAAAGGACCATAATTCAAATAAAATCCTTGACAGAATTACCTTCTCCTGCCCATGTTTGGGGATTATGATGGTAAACAAGTATTCCAACTTTCAAATTAATATCTAAAACAGTTTAGTCAAAAAGTGGACTGGTACGAAAAACTTAACCAAGATTCTAAGTCGATAAAGGGCCTTAATTTTTTAAACAAATCCCTGACAGAGTTACCTTCTCTTGCCTACAGATGGGGATAACGATGTAAACAAGCATTCAAAGTTTCAAAACAATATCTCAAAGGGTTAAAGCAATAAGTGGATTTTACCCATTTTCAATGTATTTTCTAAGTAAAAAAGGGGCATAATTCTGTCAAAAACCTTGACAGAGTTATGTACTCTTGTCTGTTGATGTAGGTCATGATGGTAAACAAATGTGGTTAGTTTCAAAGCAATACCTCTAATAATTTTGAAATAAAGTGAGGTGGTACGAAAAACTTAACCAAGCTCAATACACTTTTTAAGTAAAAAAAGGGCCATAATTCTGTCAAAAACCTTGACAGAGTTATGTACTCTTGTCTGTAGATCGAGGTTATAATGGTAAACAAGTATGGTAAGTTTCAAAGACATACCTCTAATAGTTTTGAAATAAAGTGGGGTGGTACGAATAAACATAACCAAGGTGTGACGCCGATGCCGGGGCGAGTAGGATAGCTCCCCTATTCTTCGAAAAGTCGAGCTAAAAACCCACATAATACATACAAAATAATGGACAAGCCGAGGATAAGCGGACTTTCACATACCTCTGTTGATAAACTTCTGTTGCGAAAACTAATTACCTGTGCTCAATTTCAAGCCAATATTCGGTGGTCGTTCATCCGCAGTGATTACTTGTCAGTTATATTAATCTGTCTAGCAATTTATGTGATATGAGATGTCAATATAGTAATATCACAGCAAAAAGACAGACCTGAGTTCATGCATTTTGATTGTGCAAACCATGATGTCACCAGTGTAATAAAGACAATGGCAATAGACATCAACAGCAGACTTGCAGACTTACAGAAAATGGTTGGATACAAAAACAAAAGATGTAAACTGACAGTGTTTTCAACACCTTTTTTAACAAAAACAATAAGTTTTACATGAGAAGGAAACTAACAGATACAGAACTTAAAAAATAACAAGAGTACCAAGATGGCCCTATATTGCTAATCTGGCAATCACTGGCTATAATACAAGGTCAACAATCACATCACAGGACGGGTCAATTTGGATATGGGGGTCATAAAAATGGTTTCTTTATTTCAGAAGGTACAGACTCATTTAAGCATATACATCAAAATTAAAGGTGGGGGGGGGGGGTGTCATGATTTGAAAAATCTTGGTAGAGGTAAAAAAACAAGAGCTGTCAGTAGGACAGCGCGCTCGACTTTTTTAGTGCTTGCCAATAAAACAAAACTTTGACAGTTAAGGGCACACAAGACTTTAACTAGGAATTTCTAAGTACAAATCAAGAAACATTTTCACAGAGTTATTTTCTCTTGCTAACAGATAGGTCTCATGATGGTACATATGTACTCCAACTTTCAAAGTAATATCTCAAATGGTTAAGTCAACAAGTGGACAAGAATGAAAATTTTAACTGAGTTTCTAAGTCAAAAAGGGCCATAATTCAAATCCTTGACAGAATTACCTTCTCCTGCCCATGTTTGGGGATCATGATGGTAAACAAGTATTCAAACTTTCAAATTAATATCTCAAACAGTTTAGTCAAAAAGTGGACTGGTACGAAAAACTTAACCAAGATTCTAAGTCGATAAAGGGCCTTAATTTTTAAACAAATCCCTGACAGAGTTACCTTCTCTTGCCTACAGATGGGGGTAATGATGTAAACAAGCATTCAAAGTTTCAAAGCAATATCTCAAAGGGTTAAGGCAATAAGTGGATTTTACCCATATTCAATGTATTTTCTAAGTAAAAAAGGGGCATAATTCTGTCAAAAAGCTTGACAGAGTTATGTTCTCTTGTCTGTAGATGGAGGTTATGATGGTAAACAAGTATGGTAAGTTTCAAAGCAATACCTTTAATAGTTTTGAAATAAAGTGGGGTGGTACGAAAAACTTAACCAAGGTGTGACACCAACGCGGATGCGGAAGCTGGGGCGAGTAGGATAGCTCCCCTTTTCTTAGAAAAGTGGAGCTTAAAAAGCACTACTATCTAAGATCCAGTGACCAGTGTCAGTTTTGACCCAAGGGGTCATGATTTGAACAATCTTGGTAAAAGTAAACATGGCAATGCTACATGGTAAATATGTAAGCTGGAGGTCATGTAGTTTCACAGAAGATTTATAAAGTTTTCTCTATAATTGTAAGTCTAATCAAGTGAACCCCAGACAAGGTCAATTTTGACCAGGGGGTCATGATTTGAACAATCTTGGTAGAGTTTCACTAGTCAATGCTACATGCCAAATATCTAAGCCTTGTGCTATGTGAGTTTTTAGTTTTTCATATAGAAATGTAATTGTAAAATGAAGTGACCTCCAGTTGCTGTCAATTTTGACCCAGTGGTAATCCACTACTAGTAATTGAGTCTCTTCTAGTACAACTACAGTAATCGAGCGGGGCAAGAAACTGCCAACTCTTTTTATGATATACCATCAAATGTTTTGTTTTTTCAGGGAACACTTGAGTCCACACTGGAGCCCTCACTTGAACTAGTGCTCCGTCCCCTATTAACAAGATGATATTGTGGGCCAGTTTGAAAAAAAACATTTTGGGCACGTATCACATTTGGCTTATTTTCCAGCCTTTGATTTGAGGTCATGGATCTTATACTGTTTCTCACTGGGATTGGAGGCTTTTTCTCTCCATCAAAACTCTCCGAACTTGATTCATGCAGACGGGATGCTTCTTTCTGTTTAATCTTTCTCCTGTGCCCTGATCTTGAGCGATTACTTTGTGTCTGAAAGGAAAATTTTGAAATTTCCATCTTTTCATCTGATCTATATTTTTTATTGCCTTCACTTGCAGTTTCAAATGTTTTCTTCAGGTAAGTTTGTTCATCAGGACTCTGTAAGTATTCCTTTGGTGTGTTTGTTTCTTCACCTGCAGAGCTACAAACAGTCTCTAACGATGTGCTTGGCGACACGCTGGACTCTGGATCTTCACTTGAAGTTGACTTTTGTTTTCTCCGATGAGCTGGGGGAGACAGATAGACACCTGCCAGGGATTTCGCTTTCAGACACGATACTGGATGGAACAGCTTCGAACACCTCTCTTCGCAGTTACATGTAAACAAGTCTTGAGCATTTGTGTCTTCTATATCTTTGAGCAACAAGTCATACATTGATCTGTCCTTTTCACTTTCTGATCTTTGCTTTTCTGTCAATACTACTTTTAAAGCACAGATGATCATGTCTCGACAGACATACTTTTCACATTCTTGCAGAATTTGTTTCCACAACACTTCCTGAGCTCCAATTGGCAGTTTTGAAGCAGAAACCGCAAGAAACGTGTCTCTTTCTATGATATCAGCACTAAAAAAATAATCAACAATATCCAGTGCATCAACATATTCAGTAAGTCTACAGGGAAAGCACTTCATTACAGATCTGTTCATTTCGCTAAACTCTTCAAAAGCTTCCCATACCTTTTCCAGCACATTTACATCAAACTCGCATGTCTGCAGCCATTCTTGCATCGTTTTGAAGTCCTTTTTTATCAGAACACACAAAAGTCTTCTTACTAAACCTTTCCTTTCTGTTCCCATCCTCACAAATTTAGCATCTTCCTTGCTGAGCCACTTTGGAAGAACAATGTTATCCATTTCTGAGGCTGCTCTAAGCAAATCGACCAGGCTCCACTGTATAGCTTTTGACAGACACTCCTGATGGAAGTTCCCCAACCGCCTTTGCTCATCTAAAACAATATAAAATAAATAACAAATGCTTCAAGCAAGCATTTTGATACAGCATACATATGACACACCATACATCGGATACTGCCTACATGAAAAATACCATACATCTTATACTACATGCACCTGATACTGCATACATTTGACATTACAGCAATCATCTGATACTGTACACAATTACATCCTATTAACCGAACAGCAAGAATTATTACACCCTAGCAAAATCATGTTAAACATATTTATGAGACGCAATTTCAATTTTCATGCATAAGACTTAGTATGAGCTCGTAAAATCCTTAGCATGCTTAGGTACATTGTACATTCAAAACTAGAAAAGCTGTGTTCTATCCAAAACTTGTGTTGCCTGCTATGGCCTGGACCCAACAACCCCCGAGTCCTCTGTAGCTCAGTGGTTAGTGCGCTTGACGCAAGAGCGAAACGTCATGAGTTCGAACCCCGCCGGAAGCTGGATTGTCCACTTCATTTCATTTCCTCTCTCATCTATCACTGGTCATTTCTCATCATCTTTCAGCAACAAGAGCTGTCAGTAGGACAGCGCGCTCAACTTTTTTAGTGCTTACCAATAAAGCAAAACTTTGACAGTTAAAGGCAAAACAAGGATCTGTATAAACAAATGGCAAAAGTAGCAAGATATTAAGTCAAGAGTTATCTAACTTAAATGTTTGATATCCCTGATTACTACAGACAAGTTGTAGATTAATACTTCAAGTAGTTGATATATGTGTATGACAGTGCCAGTTGCACACAAGACTTTAACTAGGAATTTCCTAGTACAAATCCTTCTCTTGCTTACAGATAGATGTCATGATGATACATAAGTACTCCAACTTTCAAAGTCATATCTCAAATGCTTAAGTCAACAAGTGGACAAGAATTTAAAATTTCAGTTTCTTAGTCGAAAAGGGCCATTATTCAAATAAAATCCTTGATATCTGTAACGGTTTTGACATTAAGTGGGGTGGTACAAACAAAAAACTTAACCAAGCTCAATGCACTTTCTAAGTCAAAAAGGGCCATAATTAAAAAAAAACCTTGACAGAGTTATGTAATCTTGTCTGCTGATGGAGGTTATGATGCGGGTAAACAAGTATGGTAAGTTTCAAAGACATTCCTCTAATGGTTTTGAAATAAAGTGAGGTGGTGCGAAAAACTTAACCAAGGTGTGACACCAATGCAGACGTGGACGTAAACGCCGAGGCGAGTAGGACAGCTCCTCTTCTCTAAAAGTTGAGCTAAAAACTGCCTTGTCAAAATTCAAAGTTTCTCCATTAGTACTGAGTCTCTGCTAACTTGTGACAAAGTCCAAAAGTAGGAAGGCTGGTAAACGGAAATTCTAAGGGCATAAACTGGCGCGTTCGGAGTGTACAGTGACAGAGTAGCCGAGTAATAGCCCTGTAATAGCTTGGTAAATTGTGAAAGAGTACCTTAGAGTACCATGGAAAAACTGTCGTATGACAATAAACGCACAAATTGAGTCAAGTGAGTAGTGTAACAAAGACAGTGAGTATAAAGGGAAAACAAGAAAGTAATAACTGAAATGCAGGTGAAAAGCAGGTGAAAAGTGAACAAGAGCTGTCAGTCACTAAGGACAGCGCGCTCGACTTTTTTCAGTGCTTGCCAATAAAACAAAACTTTGTCAGTAAAAAACCCCAAGGATCTGTATACATGAAGGCCACAAGTAGCAAGATATTAAGTCAAGAGTTATCAAATTTAATGGTTTGATATCCCTTAATACTACAACAAAGTTTTAAATTAATACTTCAACTGGTTAATGATATACACGTATGTGCATGACAGTGCCAGTTGCACACAAGACTTTAACTACAAATTTAATTTTAAAGTACAATTTCCGGTAATTTAAATTAATGAAGAAACATTTTCACACAGTTATCTTCTCTTGCTTACAGATAGGTGTCATAATGGTACACAAGTATTCCAACTTTCAAATTCATTTCTCAAATGGAAAAGTCAACAAGTGGACAAAAATGAAAATCCTTGACGGAGTTACCTTCTCCTGTCTGTGTGTGGGGATAATGATGGTAAACAAGTATTCCAACCTTCAAAATAATATCTCAAACAGTTTAGTCAAAAAGTGGACTGGTACGAAAAACTTAACCGAGATTTTAAGTTGATAAAGGGCCTTAATTTAAAAACAAATCCTTGACAGAGTTACCTTCTCTTGCCTACATATGGGGATAATGACGCAAACAAGGCAGTATCTCAAGGAGTTAAGTCAATAAGTAAATTTTAACCGTATTCAATGTATTTTGTAAGTCAAAGAAGGGGCATAGTTCTGACAAAAAACTTTGACAGTTATGTAATCTTGTCCATTGATGGATGTTGTGATGGTTAACAAGTATGGTAAGTTTCAAAGCAACATCTGTAATGTTTTTGAAATAAATTTAGGTGGGGTGATACGAAAACCTTAACCAAGCTCAATGCACTGTTCTAAGTCGAAAAAGGGCCATAATTCCGACAAAAACCTTGACAGAGTTATGTGCTCTTGTTTGTTGATGGAGGTTATGATGGTAAACAAGTATGGTAAGTTTCAAAGCAATACATTTGTTTTGAAAAAAATGGGGTGGTTCGAAAAATTTAACCAAGGTGAGACACCAACGCTGACGCCAAGGCTAGTAAGATAGCTCCCCTTTTCTTCGAAAAGTCGAGCTAAAAATCCCATTAGAAACACTTCCTCATTGTGCTCTATCACTGTACATGTATTAAGTTTCAAGTAATTCCTTTCAGTACTTTTGGAGTTATGCTCCGGGAAAGAAAAATCAAGAAAATATGTAACAAAGGGGAATAATTCATCAATTAGGCAAGGTAGAGTTATGGTTCTTAGGCACTAAGCAGCCACTTCCCCTTTGATGCATCCCTTGGACCAGATTTCTTAACAAAGGTTTGACTGTATAATTGAAAATCTTGTATCACTCACCTTTATCCGATGGAACAGTGTGCGGAGATCTTTTAACCCGTACCATTTTCTCTGTAGGTTTTGCATGAAAAGAAGCTGCTTTCTTCACCTTTGGTCTACTTCCTTTCTCACCAATTAATCTCTTGTCATCGTTCACAATCTCTTCTTTCATTTGATTGAGAAAGTTTTCATTTTTATATTCCGTGGCCCTAGTCGCCCTCCCATCACTGCCATATGCTCTACTTACACTACTCTGATAACTGACTTCTTTTATAGTTTCTTCCAAAGATTTTATTTTCTCATTTTGTTTATGAAACTGAGTTTCAATATTATCAGCCTGTTTTTTCACTTCTGATATTTCATTTTTAACTTCTTTAAGCAACGAAAGAATTTCATCCATTTTTTTTATTAACTTTAGATTATTACAATACCACTGTAAGCAAAGGAATAAAATGACCCAAACCCAATGCTTAGTTAATTCCTAAAATATTTGTGTGACATCAGATATCTATTTTTAAACTATAGTGCGTACCTTTATTAATATATAGTAAGTGCAAACAAAAGAACAACTGTACCTGTGGCACATACATTTTAAAAATGTAATACACCCAGTTATTATTACCTACTAATGATTCAATCAAGAGAATGGAATTCACAAACCACAACATTTAATAGAGTGAATAGATTCTTCTACCACAAATATTTACACCTGTAAGAAGAGCAAAGTATCAAGTAACATGTATTACTTAATTCTCATTCAGTACAGACAAGATTTCAAGACTGTTTTGAAAATGTCCATCATGCAATAGCATATAAAAGGTAAGTACCACAGCACTAGTGCTTGTTTAAAATCAAACTTCTATCACTGTTTAGAAATTATCAAAAAATAATAATTGAATAATAACAAGAGGGCCATGATGGCCCTGTATCGCTCACCAGAGTACCAGACAAGTGCACTTACCTACCTGCTAAAGGGAGTCAGTAGTTGCTAAGGAAGTCACTGGTTACTAGCGAAAGTCACTGGTTGTTAAAAATGTCACTGGTCGATAAAACTGGGCAGTCAATGGTTGCAATAGAAGTCACTGGTGGCAAGAGGATGCTTAAGGTTGCTAGGGGAACTCACTGTTTGCTAGGAGACTTTAAGTTGTTTTTAAGGAAGTTGCTAGTTGCTAAAAAACTCACTTGTTCATAGGGGAAGTCAATGGCTGCTAAGGAAGTCACTGGTTGCTAGGGGAAGTCTCTGGTTGTTAAGCAAGTCACTGGCTGCTAGGGAAGTAAGAAATTGCTAATAAAGTCACTGGTAACAAGCCAAAGTAACTTTTTCCTATTGGTAATAAAGTCATTGATTGCTAATTGCTAGGGGACTAAGTTGTTGCTAAAGAAGTCGCTGGTTGCAAAGGAAGTCACTTATTCCAAGGGAAATCACTGGCTGCTAAGGTAGACACTGGTTACTAGGGGAAGTCACTGGTTGCTAAGGAAGTAAGTGGTTGCTGGGTAAGTTGTTTGTTGCTATAGGACCTCATCGGAAGCTATGTTTTTCCTGTAACTCTTTATACAGACAAGGGGCCCTAAGGTTTGGTCAATTTTTACCCAAAGGGCAAGATTTAACTTATCATGCTGCATACAAAGTATCTAACGGGGAAGCTCTAGGCCTTGTGGTTTTAGAGAAGAGGAATTTCAAAATGTCTCCTACATAACTATATGAACAAGAGGCCTAAAAGGGCCAGTAACACTCTACTGGTCTGTCTGACTGGATTGTTCTGAATAAGTTTTGTGAAAATCTTT
Source organism: Saxidomus purpurata (assembly GCA_022818135.1). Lineage (NCBI taxonomy): Eukaryota > Metazoa > Mollusca > Bivalvia > Venerida > Veneridae > Saxidomus > Saxidomus purpurata. The sequence goes on from JAFMSR010000016.1 coordinate 34,801,286, forward strand.
TGCAAAGTTAATAAGGAAAAACTAACAGAGTTCACTGTTACCTACACCCACTGACCCCAAAAAACAGTAGGGATCATCTACTCAGAAAGACCAATTATCCTATGAAGTTTGAAGACTGTGGGTCAAATAGATCTCAGTGGAAAATATTTTCAAAGTTCACGTCACTGTGACCTTTGACCCTCTAACCAAAAAATTGATAGGGATCATCTATATGCTACAGGGAACCTTCTGAGCAAATTTGATGAAAATTGAATGAAAATTGTGACCTGTAGTGTTATTAAGGAATTGCTATTGGAGGTCACTTAGACCTTGACCTTCATCCAGTAGTTAAAAACAATTGACCCCCAGGTGGGACCAATATTGACCCCAGGAACAAAACTTCAACAAGTGGGCCAATATGGCCCTATATTGCCCATCTGGCTGCCACTGGATATGATAAAAGGTCAACAATATCATCACAGGAAGGGTCAATTTTGACCTGGGTAAAATGGTTGAACAGTATTTGTAGACGTCATCTAAACAATGCTACATTCCAAATATCTGAGCTCTGGGTCTTGTGGTTTTTGAAGTTTGCTACATAAGGTGTTGTGAAATCAAGGTGCCTCTCAGGCAGGCTCAATTTTAACACGAGGGGTTATGATTTGAACAATCTTGGTAGAGGTCCACAAGGAAATGCTATATGCCAAATATGTAAGCTCTAGGCCATGTGGTTTCAGATTAGAACTTTTTTAAGTATTTCCTACATATAAACAAGAGGGCCAAGATGGCCCTGTATCGCTAACCTGCGACTTGTGACAATATGTGACCAAATTTCAACTCTAAACTATTATCATAATCACAACCATTCTGTTTGACCTTGACAAGGCAAACCTTTTGACCAATTTACATTATTGTAAATGTCACCTGTATGGCATACACAAGGTTTTTAACTGGGTGACCTAGTTTTTGACCTCAAATTACCCATACTTGACCTGAATTTCATCAAAACAATCATACTAACAAAGTTTCATGAAAATACAATGAAAAATGCAACCTCTATAGCATACACAAGGTTTTTCTACAATTTTACCCGTGACCTAGTTTTTGACCCTAGATGACTCATGTTCGAATGTTAACTAGATTTCATCAAGGCAATCATACTGACTAAGTTTCATGAAGGTCCAATTAAAAATGCAGCCTCTATTGCATACACAAGGTTTTTCTATGATTTGACCCCATGACCTTGTTTTTGACCCTATATGACCTATGTTTAAGCTCAACCTAGATTTTCATTGAGGCAATCATACTGACCAAGTTTCATGAAAATCCAATGAAAAATGCAACCTCTATTGTATACACAAGGTTTTTCTATGATTTGACCCCATGACCTAGTTTTTTACCCCGGATGACCCATGTTTAAACTCGACCTAGATTTCATCAAGGCCATCTTATTGACCAAAATTTATAAAGATCCAATGAAAAATGCAACCTCTCTATTGCATATACAAGGTTTTTCAATGATTTGCCCCTGTGACCTAGTTTTTGACCCCGGAATGTGATCCCAATAGCTCACTCTGGCACTTTGTGCCAGGTGAGCTAAAAACTAGAGCTGTCACTCCTAAGTGATGAATGCCTCTGAGGTGGTGATGCTTGAATATGGTTCTTGTGCATTGTACTACTATTCATTGCCACAATTACTGTACCCATATTCAGTTTGGTATTAAGGGGGATAATTAAAAAATAGGCAAATTAAAGTTATGGTTCTTGTTCACTGCACTTCCTCTCATTGTGCTCTATCACTATATGAAGTTTTAAGTAATTCCCTTTAATACTCTTGGAGTTTACTCCAGACAAGAAATTCAATTAATTTAGATATTCATTTTAAAAAAAGGCAATATAGGGTTATCCTGGTTCTTTGGCACTGCACTTCCCCTTAATGTCCTCTCTCATTGTATCTAATTTGAACAAATTTTCTTCAATACCAGTACTTTTAGAGTTAAGTCCCGGATAAGAAAATGTAGCTAAGGAGATAATTAAAAAATAAGGCAAAGAAGAGTTATGTTTATTGCACACTGCACTTCCTCTCATTGTGCCCTATCACTTCATTGTGCCCTATCACTATATGAAGTTTCAAGTCCCTTTAATACTTTAATAAGGTCAAACTAACAGAAAAATAAATCAAGATTTTTTTCTGGAGTAGGTGGGGTGGGTGTTGACTTAGGGGCAGGGATTGGAAAGGGGTGGGGAAGGTAAATAGGGTACATCATGGCCATAAGCAATATAATTTGAAAGTTTTATTACGAACTATAATTCAGAAATGGCAAAATTATTAACTTTTGGTTATCTTGAAAAAATATAAGTGCAAAATAAGGGACATGACTTAGTCAAATGTGACTTATAGTTTGAAGAAGTCTTAAAAAATGGCAACCTTAAAGCCAACGTTAAGTTTTTTCGTGACAGAAGATGAACAAAGCAATCCCTATGTATGCCTTTTCTCCGAAAGGGCGATACAAAAACAGCTTATGGGAAATTTTGATGATTATGAGGATCAATAACAATTTCACAATAAACCACTTACCAGCATGATATTACCTGTGTACAATATTTTCAGGGTCTAAGGACAAAAGGTCTTTCAATAACAATATCTACATACAGGATTTCACAAATATGCAAAACAGCCTTCTGCAGTTGGATAAGCTTCTGAAAAGCATTTTTTATTCTTCTCAGGGATTTTATTTTAGTTGTTTTTTTGCTAGTGTTTGTCTTTAGATGAATGTTATAGTCTACAGTTTAGTGCAGTCATTATGTTTCATGTATATGTATGATTTACAGTATACATGTAGTTTATAAACAGCTTCATGGTAATGTACATTTTAGACTGAAATAAATCTATCTATAAAATACAAGTTTAATGTGTAATTAAACAAAATCTAACAAGAGCTATGTTAGACATGGCCATCCCCCCGCCAAGTGCTCTTTCTATGATCAAGAAATTTGAGGTGAGAGGAATGGATATGGTATAGTTTCTAATTTAATAAATTATTAGTATTTGGTGGGGTATAATTAGACAAGGTACAGATATGGTTTTTAAGCATGTTCTTCCCATCATTGTGCTCTCTCACTGTTTTAAGTTTCAAATAATTCCCTTCAGTACTTTTGGACTTATGCACCGGACAAGAAAAATCAAGAAAATGTAACAAAGGGATGTAATTCAAACATTAGGCAAGATAAAGTTATGGTTTTCGGCACTGCACTTCCCTGCACTGTACTCTTTCACTGTATTAAGTTTCAAGTAGTTCCTTTCAGTGCTTTTGGATTTATGCACCGGACAAGAAAAATCAAGAAAATGTAACAAAGGGAAGTTATTCAAAAATTATGCAAGACAGAGTTATAGTTCTTAGGCACTGCAATTCCCCTCATTGTACTCTATCACTGTATTAAGTTTCAAGTAATTCCCTTCAGTACTTTTGAAGTTATGCTCTGGACAAGAAAAATCAAGAAAATGTAACAAAGGGGAATTATTAAAAAAATAGGCAAGGTAGAGTTATGGTTCTTGGGCAATGCACTACCCCTCAATATCCTCTGTCTGTGTGTAAAGTTTCAAGTTATTCCCTTCAGTACTTTTGGAGCTATGCTCCGGACAGAAGTGTGATTGATGGACAGACCGAGTAAAGAGTCCTATATAAAGAGACCAATCTATTGACTATCTAGAGACCTCTGTTTTGGTGGGACCTTTGGGTGGTTGGTCTCTTAATATAGTGTTGACTGTACAGGATACAGGCATCGCCCCGTGTAGTCATCTTTTTTTTCAGATAGACAGTACAATCTTGGTTAAGGGTCGTCCAAGGAATATTACAGAGAAATTATTTTGAAAATGGGCTAGTGGTTTTTGAAAAGATTTCTTTGATATATAGTTGCAACCCTAAATAATGGCCCATTTGATAGCAGTCCACTACGCATCAAGTATCTAAGCTCTGTGCTTGAATGGTTTTGGTCAAGATCTTTTATGGTTTTTCAATTAAGTTGCCATGCCAAGTTTCATCCACCATTAAAACAAGAGCTGTCCCTCACAAGTGACGAATGCCCCCGATAGAGGTGTCTCACAGTCTTTGTCTTCTCCATGTGCTAAATAACTGTGGTATGTAATTTTAAAATCCATGTGACACATCAGCTTGATGTGCTAGACATTTGTGCCAAGTTATTTTTAAATCAATCAATGCATGACAAAGTTATAGTCCGGACACGAATGTGTGCATATATACAGGATTCCATTACCTTCAAACTCTAATGGTGACATTGACCTTTGAGGTAGGGACGTGGGTCTTGCACACGACACGTCGTCTTGATGTGCTAGACATTTGTGCCAAGTTATTTTAAAATCCTTCAATGCATGACAAAGTTACAGTCTGGACACAAATTTGTAAGTGGGGACGCACAGACGGATGGACGAACGAACAGATGGTCAGAAGGACGGTGCGATTTTAATACAGTTTTAAAATAGTTTTGGAGTTGTTAATTGAAGAAATGAAGATAGACAGACAGTGAAGGGTCACCTTAACTTTGTCTGATCCTGTTGTTCATGTGCAGACAAGAAAAAAGTGGAATTTGGATATTTCTTCTTATTACGATTCACACTGAAGTTTGACACATCTAAGATGTTAGAAAAAAAGCCTTAAAGCGACTGCACTCCAGATGGACAAGTTACGATAAAAAAAGAAAATTTTCAATTTCAAGAAAACAATTGTCATTACTGTATCAGGGGCATTGTATTATGATAACGTGACAAGTTTTCTAACAAAAGAAACAATTAAAATGTGTTGTTTTGCTTACTTTTATTGTAGAAAATATCACCCCGTGACTAACGGGGTGGGCTCTTTGGTATATCAATATTTTTAACTCGCATCAAATCAGCTGACTCCGTAGTGTAGTAGGTTAAGCCCCTGTAAACTTTTTGCAAGCGCAAAGATCCGAGTTCAAAACCTGGCTCGGGTAAATATTTTTTTCTACCTTTATTTTTAGCTCTTACACAAAGAAAATAATCTTGATGCTGACAAATTGAACATATATTGATTTTACCAAAAAATTAAAATGTACTAAGAATTTGGAGTGCAGTCGCTTTAAGGTGAACCACCACTTCTTTCAGGATTAATGAGATTGGTCGTCAGAGGTTGCTGGTTTGGGTCAGAAACAAGAGCTGTCCCTCACAAGTGACAAATGTCTACCAAAGAGGTGTCTCATAGTGTAATTTTAAAATCCTTCCATGCATGACAGAGTTACCATGCATACAGTATTCCATTACTTTTTAAGCACTAAGTGTGACCTTGACCTTTGAGGTAGGGACCTCAATCGTGCACACGACACTTCGTCTTGATGTGCTGAACATTTGTGCCAAGTAATTTCAAAATCCTTCAATGAATGACAAAGTTACAGTCCGGACACAAATGTGTGCAGATGATACAATGGATACAGGATTCCATTATCTTCAAACTCTTAGTGTGACCTTTACCTTTGAGGTAAGGACGGGGGTCTTGCACGCAACACATCGTCTTGATTTGCATAACAGTTGTGCCAAGTTATCTTAAAATCCTTCAACGCATGATGAAGTTACAGTCCGGACACAAATGTGCACATATACAATATAATTATACAGAATTCCATTACCTTCAAACTCTAAGTTTGACCTTGACCTTTGCTGAGGTACTGAACATTTGTGCCAAGTTATTTCAAAATCCTACAATACATGACAAAGTTACAGTCCGGACACAATGTATGCATATATAGAGGATTCTATTGCCTTCGAACTTTAAGTGTGACCTTGACCTTTGAGGTAGGGACGTGATTCTTGCACATGACACAATTCGAGGGTTGACCGCAAAACTGTTGTAAGTCCTTCTTTATTTCATATAGTCGCGTTTTGCGGTCAACCCCGCATTGTCTTGATGTGCTGAACATTTGTGCCAAGTTATTTCAAAATCCTTCAATGCATGACAAAGTTGCAGCCTGGACACTGATAAATGTAAGTGCCGACGCACATACAGACAGACAGACAGTGGGATTTTAAAATGCCACCCTTTGGGGGGCATAAAAAACACTTTTTCCAGTTACCGATCAGGATTTATGACAACAGAGATTAACACAGAAAAATTTGCTTATAACTTGTTACATGTATTACAAATAATGCTCTGACATTTTAAATACTTCTTAGTTCTTCAAAACATTTCTAGCCAGTGAAACACATTCACACAAGTGAAATACATTCACGCAACAATCACACTGTTCCAGTGAAAAATGAGCTGCAACAGTTGCAATGACATTTCCTCCAAGAATCAACATTATATAACATATAAAGTTTTAAAATACTACAATCTAAAGGTATCATGTCTCTCCTTTCACTTTCTTCAATAAATCCTTTGAAAACCAGCTTGGTCGTTCTCTTTTAACTTCCACAAGGTATTTTCCTTTATACTTTGGTAGATTCTTCGTATCTTCCTCTCCTTTGTACAGGAAGGCAACTTCTTCTCTTGGGTGATTATAGTAGAAAGTATTTGGGTTAATAGATCTTTTCAGTTTGTAGGTCTCATATCGTACCTTTGAGTAACAGTGACCTTTAATAAATAAATAAATGATAAAATCCATTTCAAAAATACAACATACCCGGTACATTTCCCTTCACAAGTCATGCCAAATTTAGAAACTTTAAAATACAATGAGCAACTTGAAAAATAGAATCAATCGGAAAAGTGCCAAAAGGACAAAAGTCCCCATGGAAATGAATTGGACACAAAGAAAGAAAAATGTTTTGAAATAAAGAATCAAACTACAATATCCACAAGATTATAATAAATGGCTTCATACAATATTTTTATTCCAACAACACACTATATGTCAAATCATTTAAAAAATTTATTATATGCAACAAAATTTAAGGATGTCTGCCATTAATCTGAGTCAAGGCTTATAATTGCTTGTACTGAGTGAAACCAAACTCAAAACTGGTTTGGTGCAGTGGTAGCATGTTCACCTCAGGATCGGACAGTCCCAGATTCGATCCCCACCACTGCTAAGTAGTGGCAGCGTCCTTAGGCAAGACACATATAATTCCACATTGACACTCTCGCTCTTCCAGGTTGATTCAATCAGGAGGGAGTGTCAAAAGCATTGTTTCGCAAGCAAAAGTAAAGAAAATAGCATAAATTAAACACAAAACTCGGACACTGCAACTTCTTATGACAGACTGGAATATCTCTACAGGTGAACTTGCAAAGACCCCAGTATGACTCCCATGCATACAGGCACTTAACAAAAATTTAAAAGTTAGGTAGCTTTGTTTTCACCTGACTGCAATACCTTATCAGTTTTGTTCAAATATTATGTTTGTTTAGCCAAATTTATTTCTTCCTTCTTGGGATGTAAAGAACTTTTCAACTGTACTACAGTCATTTTTACCGGCAGGCAGTTCAACTTACAATTGTTCCTGGGAAGGACTAATACTGGACTTTCATCCTCTGTAAGAAACTACAAACTTTCTCAAATAAAGAGTCAGGCTGGTAGCGGGACTTAAATCCATGACCCTCAATCAGTTCGAGGTTTAGAAATTTTCAGTCATCCACCTTAATCATGTTTATAACTCAACCGCAGAAGTAATTTCATTAAAATCTTCATTTAAATATTAGCACACATGTTGTATTTCAAATTTGATTTATTTATGAAGTAACAATTTGATACAGTGAAGCTATTGACCTACCGCATATAGTTTCACGCTCATGCGGATGACCACAATTCAAGCATATGACTATATTCTTCTTGGGTCTCGCTGTCGCCATTATTGGTAAAGAAAACCGTCTCATCCTTCTCTTTTCAACTGTTCTCCGTTGCCGAGGTACAGCATAAAGTATTGGCTCAAATAAATCTGCTAGGACAGAATCCGCAGATCTAGACTGTGGAGCTGTAGTTTGTCCATTGTAACAAAGTGCAGGTAAACCTGCAAGTGGCAGAAAGAGTACAAAACTAAATTAAATATTTTCATTCTGTTAAACTTCTTGATGCTGACTACTACAAATTTTTATTTAGACATATGCTGACTACTACAAATTTTTATTTATGTCTAATTCCTGCTTGTCTTAAAAGCCATTAGCTGTTCCTTCAATGAGTTCTCAGAAAAAGCTATCTAGACTGTTTAAGTTGGAAGGTTTTCAACTGGTCTGTGGACTTCAGTTTAAATAATGAGAGTCAACTGTATTATGTCTGTTCATAATATACTAACACAGGTTTATTTTTAACAATCAGTGTTTAATTTATCAATCAGTTAGTCTGCTAGTCAATAGCTCAATGGGATCGAAGGGCCCCGGGTTCGATCCCTACCATCGCCATGTCGGTAGTGTCCTTAGGCAAGACACTATTTCCACATTGCCTCTCTCTCTTCGGAGTTGATTCCATCTGGAATGAGTCTCGAGAGCGATTAATATAAGTTGTAAGAACTTGTTTCGCAATCGAGAATAAAGAAATTAGTATAAAAAACAAAAGTATTATGTCAAGCTTAAGCCAAGAATAATATGACAATTTCATGTACTTTTATCTACTACAAAAATTCTTTCAAATTTATTTCAATTATAGATCAACATCACTTTATATCACTTAAAATTTTCGTTGGTGTGTTAACCAAATTGGACATCCGAACTAACGGTGCACTTCGCACTAAGTACCATTTTTAGTGGTATTCAGAGAGACATGAAGTAGCATAATAAATCACATTGCCAAACATGGAAGTGATATTCAATACCTGTGTACGGACCATTTCCGGCTATATTATCAAGCGTAATTTTCAAATTTTGAATAAAATGTCGTATTTTCGTAACAAATGTCATCCTGCCGGCCATGCTAAGTGTATACTAATCTCCGTGTTCCGGTACGCGTCAGACGGGTCTGCTGCAAACTTTAGAGACAGAAAATGGCATATATGACTGATTTCTCGATTTAGATCATCAATAACAATACAATAGAATACAAATTTTATTTATTGTCGGTAAGTCATATACAATAAACAGAAGCTATGAATAGGTATTGACCAACTAAAGGTTCCCCGGGACTAGCCTAATTAATTGTGACCCCTTTCACAGATCTGATATTTTATAACTGTCACACCTCTACGACGTAGAAGGTGAACAACTATAAAATATCAGCCTATAAATTCGGTTTGCCTTCGAAGTCGAAATATTTAGACTACCCCAGGACCAGATAACATCCACCGTAGGTTACTTAAAAGGAGTGCCAGAACGCAAATACCAAACTGCTCCACCTCGTTTTCAATAAATCACTACAAGAAGGGAAATTACCTACCTGTAGGAAGTTCTAAGCTAATGCAACTGCAATGTTAAAAGCTGGCGACCGTAAGAAGGCAGAAAATTACAGACCAGTAAGTATAACGCCAATCTGTTGTAGAATTTGTTTTTAAAATGTTAGAAATTCCATAGTGGACCATCTAGGAACTAATGATTTATTATCTAAGAAACAACATGGTTTCAGAACAGGTTACTCATGAATGCACAAATTTCAGCTTATTGAGTGTGTAGAAGACTGGTCTAAGGCTATTGACAAGGGTTAAAATGTAGATGTGGTGTATTTAGACTTTAGGGCAGCATTTGACAAGGTCCCCCACGAGCGTTTATTAAAAAAGGTACGGGGACTCCAGTCAGAAATTCAACAAGTACAAACTGAGAAAGATTTAGGTGTGCATTTTGATCAAAACTTACTTTCAATAACTACGTAAATATAAAAGTAAAATTAGCAAACAGAAATCTAGCGCTAATAATGAAGACCTTTAATTATATGTCAAAGGGTATGTTTTTGATCCTATATAAGGCAATTGTCAGGCCGCATCTAGAGTATGCTGTACCAGTCTGGTCTCCTAGGTTTAAGAAAGAACAAAAAGCTTTAGAAAATGTTCAGAGAATAGCAACCAGAATAGTTAAAAGACTGCTCAATCTAATTTACCCTAAGAGAATGAAAAGTTTAGGTATACCACGTCTTGAATATAGGCGGCACAGAGCCGATATGGTTGGAATATACAAAATTATGCAGGGTCTTGTTAGAATTGACAGGAATAGGCTCTTCCCCGTTCCCACAAGTAGGTCCCAACACCTTCGTGGCAACTCGCACAAAATTAAAAAAGTGAGGTCACGGACTGAACTAAGGCGGGATACCCTTTAGTCAGCGGGTGGTTGATAAATGGAACAAATTTTCAGATGAAGTAATAACCGCACCCTCAATTAACGCCTTTAAAAACAGACTGAACAAGAAATGGGAAGGGGGACCAGAAAATTTTTATCCCAGCTGCTTAGCTTTACAAAATAACCAATAGGGTGGATATTGAGAAAATTACTGATTTTTTATCATTGTTTTAATAGTAGATTTTTGTGTTTTTAATCTTCATTATGACATGTAGATGTAAATAAAAATGAAACGTTTAGCCCAATCAAAACAAATGTCTTGCACACACCCTAATCAATTTAAATTAGGGAAAACAATATTCAAAATTGCCTAAGAAACACAATTGTTTACACTGGTTTAACCATATCTGGCAAAAAAAAAACTATATGAACTATATGAGATTTAGACCGATTTAGGTTTTTGTCGACTTTTGTAAAAATGAACTGCCAGAGGTTTAAGTTCTTTTTACATTGATGATACTTGCTAATTAGGTTTCATTCAGAAGTCTATAACTATATTTCATTGTCCTTTGAAATACACGTTATTTCTTGACGAAGAGAATGGAACTGATTGAGGTAAACTTACATTGTGCCTTTTGAAATGCGACCGTGCCTTGTTAATTTGTACATGACATTTTGTCTTATAAAATGATATATTCTCTGTGCTGTGTTGCTGTTTGCGATTGATTTCCTGGAAAACTGAAAGCGATGATTTGGAATTATTGAAACCGATATTTTAGGATTTCTTACCTTTGAGCTGTTTCATGACCATTTGTAGCTCAATCAGGGTGGTGTCCTTTCCAATGATCTCATCTGAACTTGTCTTGATAATTGTCAGCGAATCTATTTGCTGCCTGTTTTCTTATCAGCAGGGTTTCAATCTCCACCAGAGTTGTTGCACCACTGTAGTTTCCTTCTTTATCATTCAACTGTTTGGTGAGCTTCCAAAGCTTTGAGATGTACTTTTCCAGACTGAGAGATGCAATTTCTCTCTCCAGCTTTTGTGTCTGGCTTCGAACTTGACTTTTAGTAACTTGGCACTAGCTTGTTGAAGCTTAGTGTTGTTTTCTTGAGAGGCGTGTGTATCGACCTTTCGCCTGGCTTCTAATAACTGGATGTGATGCTCTCCCTGTATGAACTCCTTTTGGCCTTCTTGTAGCTCCACCGTGGGGCGCTTGGATCTTTTCTGGTTTTGCACTGCATACTGAGGTAAACAGAGCGATGGTCACTGTCTCACATGTGTTCACATATTTCCCTTGTGACATGACTATGCATGGCTTCTGTGCAAAAATCAAGGCCATGAGTAGAAGTGGTATGCCAACATTTAATGAAGAATGCCGGTTGATCATCATGTTCATCTTGCCAACGTTCAACCTCTTCTCCACGTTTGTCTTTTGATCATATCCCCAACACTGAACTGGTTGTTAAAGTGATATATGACAAGAAAGTTGGTGCCCTTAACGTGGATGGAATCCAAAGACAGAGGTTTGTCATTTGGGAAGTACAGGTTGACAACATCCAACACCGTGCCGCTCAGCCTAAGGCTCAAAACCTAGCGTTTGTAGTCATCCATGTGCGTACTAGTTTGTACTGCACCAATATATAGCGTAAGGATTCCTCATTTTGCTCTTTCTACTTGTGCAACGGAAACACTGATAGCCTTTAACCTTGGATGATTTTACGTCGGTAAGAGGAGTCACTTGAATGCAGCAGATTTGAATGTCCTTTTCATACAGAATACTAGTATTATCTTGTTCTGTTTTCTTATTGAAGAGTCCTTCTGCGTAACAAGGCATATGTCTGAACAAGTTTTGCTTTGGTGTCTTCCGTGTTGTTATATTTGCCAGTAGTTTTGATTCCTCGCCTCTTGGCTTAAAGTCGAGGTGACTGACCTCTAGCAGTTTTGGGTCGACTCTGTCGAGGCTCAGTGCCTGACGCTGTTTCTGCGTAGAGGGACCACATAGATTCAGCGCCATCCCGATGTGTTCTAGATGATTGTGCAGACTTTGTAGGGATACATTATACCATGGTTTCTTAGAGAGCGCCAAAACGGCCTGGTCCATCTGACTTTAGCTCTCAAGTTTTTTTCAGGGTTGCACTTTCCTAAGTTTCTTGTGTAAATACGTTTCTCGGAAACACAGGAGGGAATATAATAAGGGTTCCACCACTAGCTATTTACAAAGAACTGGTAGTCTGTTCATGGGCATTAGGATGTGTCCACACGCCGAACGGCCTTGAATACCGCATATCTGGGGAACAGACCTACTCCGAGTCCCCTTTTGTACGAACTTAGGAAAGGAGCATCATGTTATAAAGACGATAAAGGGGTCAACCAACAAACTTGTATTAAACGCCTTTATGAGGAGAGCCTTGGTGTATAGGTTAAGGTGTCAGCTGCTCATCTAAGAGAGTTCGAGCCCATTTGGGGTCACGACCGTACCTCCTCATATGATGTCAGTACTGGTATTTCCAGGAAGTGCACCCAAGAGTGACTCGGTAAGCTTGAAGCTTTCTTCACAATCGAGCTAGAATAAATTAGTATAAACTATTTATACTGTTTTACGAAACAGTTGATCGAAATATCTTACAGAGTTTCGGAAGTAATATAATTTTTATAAGGCGGTTACAGTTTTCTGTACTACGCTAGGGTGACCTTTCGTAGACTACGGGCTTCATAAAATGTTCCTCTAAATCATTTTGTTTCGTCATGTTGAATTTTCATATTTGCTTGTGTTTAAAGCCAAAAGGTGTTATCCACGTAAACTACTGAATGAAGAAAGTGCAGTTTTGCATGGTGTCATGGCTTAAACACGAACAAAAACCATATGGAAAACAAAAAAAACAAAGCCAACAGACAATAGAAATGCATGAACCGATTATGAGTCCAGCAAAAACGGCTCTATTTGACATTTACGACCGCGTGTCAATAAGTAGTCGGATTTGAAAGAGAAACTATCGACATATATTCATAACTGAGTATATGTGACATGCGCAAATTTACAGGTGATATTAATAAAACGTAATTAAATAATATTTGATTGACATTTACGTTTGGTTTTTGGAGTTGATTGTCCCTGAAAAGCCAACAACCGACCAGTGGTGGACATACATTGTTAAGCCGTATTAACAATACACATGCAGTAGCTTTTGTTGTTAACCAGTTTTACAAGAGGCAGTAGAATTTAAAAGAACAAAGCGAATAATGAATTCGACAATGATTTGCACGAGTTGCGTTAGAACAAACATACACCAAATGAAATAAAATACGGACACTAATTGTATAATGCATAAATAATTTTGTCAGGATTAATACTTAATATACAATCAATCCTTGCAACTTAGTTTCAAAATATTTTATTTCAAGTACTTTGACATATGCAGCTAACACAATACAAAATATATTGTGCATAAAAGGTCCTTACCAACGATGCAGTGAAGAGGTTTATAAGTTTTAAAAATAAAACACATGGGCGTTTGATTGAAAAACGTTCAAGCAGATTTCACTGACACAGTTTATGTATTTTCGACACGTTACCTCCCTTTACATATACAACACTGTGCCAACGTTAAATAATATTTCTGAACAATTGAACAAAGATTGAATATTTTCCTGTACATGCTTACCCGGTCTCTATGCATTCTCACATGTGACCAGTTGCGTCCAGTCCGAAACACATACCAGTATCCTATTTTAGCCTTTTTCTGAGCTTGTGGCCACGATATTAGCTTTAAAGTTATAAATATACAAATGTAGAAATATTTTAATCAACGATTTTCGAATCTCTGCAACATTTTGTCAGAATATCGAGCTAATGAGAGTATATTTTGTGATGATACACTTCGCATAAATTGACACTTACCGACAGTAATTGGTTAGAAATGAAATATACATAATAATTGATATACCTGGCGTCCTAACAGACTTCATTGTCTTTCTCACTTTAATAGAACAGAACAGAACATATAATTTATTTAGTCGTATGCATATACAGCATATTGACATTAACCATATTACATATAAATTATGGCATGAAATGGCATCAATGATTTAACAAACCTTATTGGGAATATTTATTCTAAATCCGTATTGAAACAGAATTATTTTATTTATAGCACTTTTACATTTTGTTCAGACTATTGCGTTGATTGATTGCCAGTACATAGCAATAAAATGTGGGCGAATTGAAATGTCCAAGATGACTTTGTTAAAATGGCAGCTGCTTTCATGCAAACGTGTCCGGTAGCTTTAGTAGAAGGGTAATTGAAAAACTTTCAATATATTAATTTCATGCACTATTTCCAGTCATTTTATATGATTTTGCTTTGTATACTGGGGCAGTTTTATCAGACTAGTAAAAGGCGATTTGGCCAGAGAAGCATGATTGACACCTAACAGCTATAAAATAAACCATGGCTAATTCCTCTGACTGCTGATAACATCTTGTGGTCAGTAATTCATTTGTATAACGCTATGAAGTCATTTATCAAGATGCAGAATGAACTTCACAAAATGTTCTCTGCTGAGATTTGTATAATATTCTAGGAAAGATTGTAAGGCCTACTCTAAAATTTCAGGATTATGCTACTTACAGTTCACCACGGAAGTATAATGTATAATGGGCAATTTCAAAATTCACAGGTTTTTTGTCCTTGGATGGTAATTTCAAAATAAAAGTATAAGAAAACTGATAATTAAAAAGTCAAATGAGTTAAATCAATGAAGTGTGTTATTAAATATTAAAACATGACCTTTAATAAAAGTGTATAGTATTTTTACACTTTGTATAGCCAAAACTTCAAAAATCTTCTGTCACAGGTAGGTGTCCCGTTTTAACAGTAGGCCCTAATTATCAATAATTCAACCAACTTATGAATGTTTTAATTCACCATTATTTCATTATTTTGTAAAATTGGAAAACTTATTTTATCAAATATTGAAAATTGTATATCAATGAGTCTTGCAACGAGTAGACTGTTTCGTGTGCTGTAACAAAGCCACTTATAGGTACCATTTACGAGATTTCAAGCCAAACAATAACTGAAATAATTTTCTAAGCATCCACTAAAATCTTATTTCCTAAACCCCTGTTAGTATTATATTGTAATTATATATGCGAGTCTTTAAAATGTTAAAAGCCATTATAATTGAGAAAAGACTAATATAATTAACTGTTACATGTAGCATGTATTATGTATTGTATGTGGTATGCGTGAGGATGTCAGTGTGTTGCATCTACCTGTCCTATGTAGTTGAGCCATGTCAGGTAAAAGAAGTAATCCGTCAAAGCACATAATTCTAAAATTATCGCAAGTCATGTTACTATTTATTCCAAAAGATACATCTTTCTAATTTTAAAGTGAATTCTTTCAATAACTTTCTAATTTAAAGTGATATTTTTCATTTAAATAGAGATATCTCTTTCACGCTGAGAGATATCTTTGTATCACAGAAAGATATCTCATGAATTTTAAGACATATCTTCTACTCGCTTGAGATATCTGTTAAACATTATTTGAGAGATATGTTTCGTTCTCAAAGTTACAGAGGTATCTCTTTAAGTGTAAGCTGATATCTCTCTATTTTTAATAGATTTCTCTTTTACAGAGATATCTTTTTGAGAAAGGAGAGAGAGGGGGGGGATATCTCTGCTGTTAGAGAGATATCCTATTGCATGATGGGGGAAATCTCTTTATTATTGGGAGATATCTTTGAAAACAAGAATAATATCTCTACTAAAAGAAAGATATATTCTACTGTACAGAGGTATCTCGGAATTGAAAAGATGTCTCCCATATTTTAGGAGATATCTTTATGAAATAATCTAGAGATTTCTTTTTTTTTTGATTAAGTAGTAAATTGTCTTGCCATATTAAACCTTTTTTGCCTTCTACATGCTTCATATTTTGTATTGAATATCATAATTTTTGCCAGTTGGTACTATTCTACATACTATGTGATTACTTTATTGGACAATGTTACCACTTCGTCAATTTATGTTTATTGTAAAAATGTTCTGCAAAATATATTAATACTCTACCACGCTTTATTTTTCATTGGATTTTCAGAAAACTTTAATTGATGATATTATTTGGAGTCTGCATGATCTGTTAGAAACTGGGCAACTTCCCCACTTCACCAGGTTTTGCCTAGTACAACAATACACGCCATCTTATTGTCAATACTCAAAACAATTCTTGCACAAACTTTGATAGATTTGATAAATGTACATGTCTTTAAATATTACTATGTAAATCAGGAAGTTTTACTGTGGTTAAAGTATCATGCAGGCCCGGTTTGTTAGAAGGTAGCTATATCCAAAGTAACATTAGCAGTTCAAAATGTAATCAGGATGTTTCGTGCAAAGAATCATATATGTTAACACAAGTTTTAAGTCATGTGAAAAGTGTTCTACTGTGCATCTTCATAAAAAAAATACTGGCACACTTTATGCATAAGGCAACAAATGTAACCATGGATCCATTTCAAAAAGTAAACTCTTATCACTGTCAGTCTGTGAACAAAATAAAACATAGTTTCCATTCAAGATTTTCATCATGCAAGTAATCATCTTCTAGTTTCAAGGTCCTAATGAACGACGACCCTAGTTACCACAAGAGATTTTATCGGCTGTATATTATAAACACCAGGCAATAAAATTTAATCACCTGTGGGAAAGAACGGTCAAGTTTTGGCATTGATTGAAGACACCTCAGTTTTCTGAGGGTTTTAAATCGCCCGCCTTTTACCAGGCCCTGAAATCGGCGCTGGATAGTAGACTGGCTCTAGAACAAAACTGATAGATATGTATTAGTAAAAGAGATAGTTCAGGGCCTGGTGACCAGGCTAGTAGAAGGGTAAATGCAGGGGTAGGCATGATCCTTTTGGCGTGTGAGCAACGTGTTAAAAGAAATGGAACGAACCTGCATGAAACATTGTCATTATAATAATAATAATAATTATTATTATTATCATTATTATTAGTATACGAGTTAAGGCAGTCAAACTACATGAAACAATGGCGAAAAATACAGTGTATTACATATATTATAGCTTTACTAATTTTTGGGATCAACGTTGATGAATAAAATGGCAAGTTAGAAAAACAATATTTGACTAATTTGCTTTATTGATATTAATCTTAGTTTCCAGCAAAATATGTTAAACTATATTTCAAACCTCATTTTACAAAAGAATGAAACAAATTCAAAACTGAAATTTATTCAACTAGATTTTTAATGTAAAACCCTTAAACGAAAGCACAGTATCCTCCAGAGAGAGTCTTCTTAACTATGTGTTAGTTTTAGAATATATTTAGTAAAGAAAACAATTTTCACCTATAATAGAGACATGTAGTTGAATGAAAATGAATTTATTAATCGCCCTACTAAAATGTAACCAACTTTTTTTTCAACTGTTTAAGGTAGATTATTTTACCAATTGTTTTTCTATAGGATGTCGATTAAAGAAAAATGTACATGTTGTATGATAGACCCAAGTTACTTAACACAGCCCTGCCCCATTTCAAAGTCTTTCTCTCGCTTCTGTTTTCACCTAACCAACGACAAAGTGATCTATTTTTAAATGTTCTATATAATTGACCTGCTCTAATGCAAGCTAAGATTACATAATATGAAACTGTCTTCGGTCATATTTATATGTGTACTTTATAGTCGAAGCATTTCCCATTTACGTTTATAACTGTACCCATTTTCTGTTATATCCGTGATCTTTCTGTAGGCTTTATTTTTTGTCAAATATATTTTGATATATCTTACTTTTAATTATTGAATAAGAAATAAATTGCTCCTTTTTGTGTGGCTGAAGTATGAACTATATCGCATAAAAGAAAGTTTGCTAAAGCTGTTCTTGTTTGTTTATTCTTTCTTATTTACAGTTGATACAATTTCACTTGTCTATCGCACTTCCATTTACCATACTTCACACAACATACATGTATTCCACCCTGTTCTATTGCAGTTCTTAGTTAAAATGCATACCTTGCCTTGAGTATGACACACATGGAGAGTATCGCAATAATTTTGAAACGCGGTACTTTATTTTTGATTTAACCTTATTTCTTATTACATTTCAGTCTGCTATTTTATTTCATATTACAATATCTTAATGGTATAATCATATGCACAAATTTTCAGTATAAATGCAATGAAATAGTAATTTTACGACATAAGCTTTAGGATTACTCTCTAATATATCGGTACGAGTATAAAGCATTGGGAGCGATGGATTATTTGTTTCTACAATGACAAATCATGTTTGGATTTCTTCTCTTCTAAAGGTCATAAGAAGTTTTGCATATAATACAAATTGACTTTTTTTTTTTTTTTTTTTTTTTTTTTTTTTTTTTTTTTTTTTTTTTTTTTTTTTTTTTTTTTTTTTTTTTTTTTTTTTTTTTTTTTTTTTTTTTTTTTTTTTTTTAAAAAAAAAAAACACAAAAAAACCGGGGGGGGTTTTTTTCCAAAAGAGGGTTTTTTTTTTTTTTTTTTTTTTTTTTTTTTTGTTTTTTTCAAACTTTCGGCAAAGACTCACTCTGATATATCATCATTTAGATAGTTATTTCAAAAAATGTAAATTGAAATAACCATGGCAAGAAGTAAGGAATATATAGTCCCACAAGCAAGACGAGACTTTTTTTTTGAATAATTTTATTTCACTCGGTTTATATGATTTGGCTGCAAAAGCTGTATTTGGTAGTGAGTAAACATGTACAACAAACTTATTGTTTAGTTTATATATTACAAACACCCAACCTAGGTTAGTCTCCTCATTTCAATGTTCCAGTGTGGCCCCTACTCATCGGGGAATATGGAATTGAAAAGTTCAAGGTCAAACCCGTTGGACAAAAAAGACAACTTACAAATTTGAGTTGTCTAAATGAAATTCTTGTGCATTTCCATTGATTTCTGACACAGATCACCTTTGACACTACTTTGCTAAGTGATATATTTGCTCAAAAAGATAAGAGTACAAACTCTGTCTTAAGTTGTACTAAACATCTGTGTAAGCTAATTTTTGTTTCAATGCAAACAACCACATAAAGTGTTGACATTACTCGTATGTTCTCCGTGACGTTTTTGTTTTCCAAGAAGTGAACGACTTCTGTTGCATGCTTGAGACAATCGTTATGAAGTATGTGGCAGTTCCCTGTTTAATTATTACGTATTCTAGTTGCATGCTTGAGATACACAATCGCCTGTGAAGCATTTCAAGGTCCTTCTCCATTCGGTCAAAAGGTTACGGCGGATATACAGCGTAATCATGTCACGGCAACTGTAGCAAGGTCAAATTCTTCCATTTCGGTCAAATTATGTTGATAATTTTGATGAAATTGTAAGTTTCTGTGGTCTTTCTAAATGTGAGAGTATTTCACCAATGACGGGAAGATGTAAGAATTTCCTGTATATATACACGAGTTTTCTTCCTCTGTTGACAGATAATTAATTCAAATATTTATAACCAAAATTTGATGTTTGGATGAAACCACTCGTTTACACGATGCGTTTTACTTACTGTTGCTGACCCGTACTGGAATTACGCCTTAGCTTAACCCAGTTCATATCTGACAGAATTATCACGCTACTAAAGATGTGAACACACCAGAAAAATATAACCGGCTTCGGGTTAAATGCGAAGTGTAAAATGCTCTGGAGAACCAAATTGATTTCATTATGCATCGAATTTATATAGTAAGATTCTAATTTCGACACAATTTATTCCAGCAAAAGTTACGTTTCATTATCACCAATTCAAATAGCTC
This sequence comes from Saxidomus purpurata, assembly GCA_022818135.1. NCBI lineage: Eukaryota > Metazoa > Mollusca > Bivalvia > Venerida > Veneridae > Saxidomus > Saxidomus purpurata. The sequence continues at coordinate 34,821,246 of JAFMSR010000016.1, forward strand.
TTAATTAGCCGTTGCGCATAAGATATTTTTATGCTAGGTTTCAAATATCTTCTTATATCTGTCCAGTAAAATATTCAACGTTCTGTTATATAAGCTCTGTCAGACGTTTTCCTTGTTTACCTTTTATGTATTAATGTTGTTCTCAATGTCCATGCAAGTAAAAATGAATTGTTAATCTTATGTATTTATCCAAAAGTAATAGACGTGTCTTATGTATTTATCCAAAAGTAATAGACGGGTCTATTACTGGTTGTACAATTTTTACTAAGGAAGGAATGTGGCTCAGATCGTGTCGAGTAAGTAGCTTTTGGTGAAAAGAAAGAGCAGACTTTGGGGATACTGTTCGAAAATAGAAGGTCCCAGATGTTTTATTGCTCTACATTTCTTGTCTGGGTCGTACGTTTTAAGATATAAATGTATCCCCTGGCTGTTTTTATATGGCCGTCTACCTTTAGCTTTTTCCATCTGCTATCCTGGACTAGATATGCTGAATTACAACGTTCGCCTCCTGACATTCATGGCACTAATTAAGGGCATCTTTGCGTCTATGCAGAGAATTCCGTATAAAAATATTAAACAGTACGAAAAAAAAACGTATTCACGTCCCAATGGGAAATGTTTTAAAGGTATTTAGAGTTAAAGAGTACACTTTTTCAATCTGATATAATACTGCTATAACCGTTGTTCATAATTGCAATTGCAAAAATGTTGATTTGAAAGTATAGAAATTGATGAGGAAGCACCAATAACATTTTACAACTTGTTAAAGAAATCTGTTCTTTTATACAAAATCCGACAACCCAACTAAGTTGGAATACATGTACATGCCTTTTAATTGATATGTCATCGAACTTAAATGTCGATTTTTACATAGAAAGAGAACTTAACGACTGCCTTGGTTTTTTTCCATTTATATGTCTGTCCTCTGCCTTTCTGTTAAGTGGATCGAACACTTATTACATACTCTGGCAACTTGTTTTACCGTGTACAGAAAAAAGAACTAACATGGTTAAAAATTTAACAATGTATATATTTACGCCTTCTTACATGGTGATTCATGTTACACAAACTTAGACTAAACAACACATATGTTAGTACATAAAATAATCATGATTTTTGTGTTCGACGTGTATCACTTTCACTTCAACGGGCACTATACATCTCTTCGTTTGAACAGTTTGATTTAATTAGGAACTAAATAACACATAATAAGGATATGCCTTGACATACTTGTGTGGTTGGTATGCTCTGAATGTTGTCATATAATATATTTACAGGAAGTAAGGTACGGTTCAACTGTTTGAAACCTCATCTATCTTTTACCATTCAGTAGAATAAAAAGTCTTAATATAAGAAAGAAAAGTCCAGTACAATCAAAATGATATAATAATAAGATAGAGTTTGAATAGTATTGCATAATAAACTTTGGATGAAGAATATGACCCACAGACGGGCAATGTATTCCCGTTTCGTTTGCTATCTGTTAACTTACTAAGTGTATTTAGCACCTATGTCAAAGTTATAGCTATGGACTTCCAAAAAGAAAAAAAAATCTTTTTTAAGATATATATAACTGTTTTAACACTCAGTCATATTGCATTTTAATTTACAAAAGCATATCTGAAAAAAAAACCCACTGTGGATTCGCTTAAACATAACAAAAATAAGACAATAGAAAGTGTCGTTAAAATCATAGTCGAATGTATCAGTGACTACTGCGTCTTTTTATGAAAAATATTTCCTGTCGAATTTACAGAAAAAGAAAACACCAAACCTCTGTAAAAAAATCACAAATATATGTTTGGGTTTTGGGTTTTATTAATACGAAATGATCAATTTTAATGCCTGTTTTGGAAAACAAAATACCAAAAGTATGAACATAATGTCACTTTGTGGAGAACAGCATCTTAAAAACACACAAGAATTTGAAAACAAATCAGTGTCTCAATGAAATGTACATAAGAGAATAAGAGCATTTGAGGTAGGCTAAATCTTTGATAGCACATTTTATCTAACACAATTTTTATCTGCTTAACTGATATGATATACAATGGCAAACTTATTTTAATTCATTATCTGTTCATTACAGAGTAGAAATTAAATGCGTCCCAGTCGTTGAAATATATGTAGCAGAAGCATTAATATAATGTTACATGTGAACCAACCGTTTCGCGCTTTGGCTGTACGTTTCCGAAACGGACATGTTTGGCTTTATTTCTAAATGCTGGTTGTAAATTTGGCTCGATGGAATATTGTTTTACATGTTAATAGGTAGACTGTGCTCTAAGATGCATGAAGAGGTCTTCATCAATAATGAGACTAAACATACCAATGTAGTTAGGAGGAAAATATGATTTTAAGTGCAAGCAAACTTTGTTGAAGACCAAATTTCAACTATACACGTGCACGCTTGTACTCCATTTACTAGTATTCAAAGTACCGACTTTTTGTTTTAACATTCACAGCAAATTTATCAAATACGCGATATCAAAAACATTCTTATGCATGCTTTTTACCTGATAATCTCTAATTATTAGCAGTATTTTAGGCGCTATTTTGTGTTCCTTTTTAGCATTTCATGTATAATAGTAAATTCATAATTGACATAACTGATGTGTAAGACAAAGAACACAATGAACTGTAAACGTATTGAAATGTCAGTAACCCCAAGTACAGTAGGTGTCAACAGGCATTAAAGTAACCACTGACGACTTTATATATTTCAGATTACATCAGCCATATCACAAAGGTCAGTTGCCTTCAGTGTTTGCTTTTCTTTTACCAATATGCAATAACTGTCCACTTTTCTAAGTCAAAGAGTGGTAGTAACTGTGAGAATAATTTGCAAAAAAAACCTAGATAATTTTAATGTAGCATCTTTTAAAATACCTTTTCATTTAGCATTTCAACACTGAAATAGCAAGAAAATGTAAATTAGATTAACGGTGTAATAATGAAATACTAAATTTAATATGTGGAATAAAAAAGAAGGTGCATTTGTACGGTTAAAATAGTTACAGAACCAAACATTAACTTATTTCTTTCGTTTCTTACACCGCGTTCACTTAAATTGAACACAATTGATAAAACATTACAGTAAGCATGGTCCATGTTTGAAACGAGAAGTTGTATAGCAATGATATGGATCAAACTATTTTCTATAATATTAAACTTTGCAGAAAATTATTCTGTATTCTGTAACCTTTTTACATTATTGTAATTTAACAGCTCTGGAAATAGTTTTGAACAAAATTTGCAATTCTTTTCTTAAGTTATGACCTACCGATATAACATTAAAGTCACTTAATTTACCCTGCTGCTAGTTGTCAATGGTCACTGTAACTGAAATTAGACATCTTCAAGGACTGATTAACCGCTTTCCCTTTCATAGAAATATGCAAAATGAATTGATCTGTCTTTAGCCTCACTAGAATAAATTTAGGCGATGGAAGTACATTTATCTTATTTGCATATTGCAAAAGAATTTTGTCGTTAACTCTTTGACAAACCATACCGACAGCAAAGCTTCAATACATGTTTTATAACACTTACACTACACTTTACGGCTCCTACTTTTAAATTTCATTAAGTGTACCCGTCCTGAACTTAGTTTGTGGAATAAAAAATGAAGGTAATCTAACTTCTACAATAATGCTTTACCACATAAAAGTCGAAAGATGTTACGTCGCAAGATTGATCAGCGTTTTTAAAACGAAAATGGATCGTCCATGACCTAAAGTTAATGAATCATTGCTTATTTTGAAACAAAACTAAAGCTGTATGCAAACAGATTTGTCCATTCTTTCCGCCAAAACTGTCATCTGTAAAGCAAACAATTAAAATTGAATGTTTTAAAATTGTAGCATGTTCCAAAGTCTTTAAAGCCGGATTATAAATTGGAAAGTTATGTTTGCAGGCCTCATCAAACACTCACTGATGGTATAGATATGACGGTTCTATGATACAAACTCTACAAACAAGTCATCCTATATAGAAACATGCACTATGAGTCTGGGTCTCCGGCTTCTTAAATCTACTGGTAATGAGCCAATCTATAAACAACAGATTCAGTGCAGGTACCACATTTTACGAAGTTTACTTCTGCTGATGACAATACATAATAAAAGTTTTGATGTGGCAGTTTGTTGGCTAGGAATAATATGAAATTCAAGTATCAAACATTATGGATATTTTTTCTTTTCACAGAAAATGATAACCAAAAGATAATAGCGAAAATTGGTGATCAGGCAGCGAAAGCATGCACAAGGAGCCGTTTTCTTATCTGAAGCCATAGAAGGACCATATCTAACTTGCATATATATTTATTATGACTTGTTTTGACGCACAGCCTAACTTACTAATGTAAAAGGTGTTAATTATTACAGAAAATGTTCTTGCCTAAGACACTTTTTTCCCGATAACCGTTCCGAGGTTATGTCTCGACTCATGATTGGGAAAGTTTATTTTTATGTTTTTTATGATAAGAATATGAAGGTCAAACATATTTTAACAAGTGGACTCTATACTTACAATGTACTTAAAATATAAAGTATCATTAAGTTGCAATCTTCTCTTACGCATTTCGATTCACTTAAAGTAAACAACAATAATGATGGATGTTTAATTTATTCATTTACAAAAAACAGAACAGTGCCTTGCTTACTGTATCTTATATCTTACGAGTGATCAATTATTTTATTTACTAAGACGTGTAAAAGTTTGTTTCAATGCAAACATGTTTTAGCATATATTATTCTTAAATATTCTCTTTTTCAATTTCATGAATAGTTTCGACTATTGTTAAACACATTACATGGTGATACATGGTCAGTCATTTTTGACATATTATAATTTTCATTGTCAAAATAGTTCCCAATTTTTAAACCGGAAAGCTAGCATCAAAATGCAAACGTTAAGACATAAAAGTTTCTCGGCGGTGAAATATTCACTGGCATTCTTTGCACGACCTTTCATAAAAAAAAATCGATAAAGTATGTCTTAGCGGATTGACGTCATATTTATCCAAATATTTCTCTTTGGGAAAGTGATATTTTGATTGGTTGACAGACCTGACAAGCACTACCACATGGATACCGTTGTAAAATCTTTGTAATATGTAATTTGAATGTTTTCGCATCAAAATTACTTGACATATATCGAGACAAATATTTCAAGTATATTTGTTAGTGAACTGGCGTTAATCTGTCTACAGACTGTTGTATTTTATAGGCTTATCTTTATTGAAGAGACATAGTTGCAGGTTCTAGTAATAATTAATTCACCGGATCAAGTTCAAATTATGTTCAAATATTTATACTGATTGTTTCCTAGTAAATTGTAAGGTTCCTATACTTCGAAAACAGTCATCACGTTTGTTTTGTGAATACATATTTTGATGTTTTGGTGGAAACTAAATTGATTTGGCCGTGAACGGATTTTTCGCACCAGTTCTTATCTAAAACATTTTTTTTCACAAACAAACAGCATCTTTACTTGCAAATTGTAAATCAAATTATTTAAATTTTTTGTTTATACAAATTCATTCTTTGATATAGATTTTTATTCCATTCAATGTCATATTTTAGCTGTCTTATTGTATTTGTAACGTAAAGAATTGAAAACGAATTTTGCTACAGTATAAAGTAGAATTCAAATAGTGTCCTATATTTGAAGTTAGAAATTATGTTTACCCCGTCTCAAATATTACAACATCTGAAACTCTTTGGCGAGTCTTTTCAATGTATGTTTATATTTTTTATATACTTTTACGAAGCAGCTATAACGGCCTATTGTGAAAATTCTTAATGTGCAATAGATACAGTATGTCCGTATTTTAGTAGCCTATGAAATGACAATAAAATCTGCACGATTAATTTCTGTGCCCGATTTCAGAATAAAATAATTTTCGATGGTTTAAATGACGTTTATTCCGTGTTCGATAATAGTGCACTGCTATGTTGTTGTTTTTTTTTTAAAATGCGCGTAGGTATTTTGTCATGAAGAAAATAGTTAGAATATGTTCTTCGTATGAGATTTAAAAAGGACACTTTTGGTCAGACAGTTTGTCGTAGAGTGAAAGCGACTGAAGATTCTTCATTCGAAATGAGTTAATACAATTTGAAAAGTCAAAACAAATGTGGAAAAAAATGTTTTACAGAATACTAGCATAAGTACAAAATGTTTATGCTTACTCAAACATCAGAGATAAATCATACAAATTAATCAAAGGGCATTAAAAACATTTTTATTTCATTACATAAATAAGCGGGAAACGCCAACATAACTTGTGAACAAAAATGAAAACATGGGAAAATGTGAAATATATTATGCATATTAGTAAATTTACACACGTATAATATCGTAATGTCACACAAAAAGCATAAAATGCTCAAACTTAAATAGGAAACGCAAATGGTTTACCAATTTTCGACGTAGATTATCACTTGAGCCCAGTTGCGAACTAAATTGCTGATGTACAACTTAGATAGTTAAGGACTAGTTCTAAATATTAACACATATGTTCGTGAGCACTTTTTACCGTTGTCGTAATCTTCACATAATTATGTTTGGAATTTCTCAGGCAATTCCATATTGCACATAATGTTACCGACGACGAATTTGACAAGAAACGACTGACTACACATTGATGTCATGTTTACTATATCGTCACGTGGCTTTTCACGGAAGTCACAAGATATGTTTGAATGACTAGACAGCACAATATGGCGGACACTAGTTTTTGAGTAAATGACAAGATACACCTCGAAATTAGCTCCACTATGAAGAATGTAGGAATTCTTTGAAACGATTATGCTTTTTATTATTAGGACTTTCTCAGAAACGTTCATTCCAGCCCAGAATGTACGTTCTTTTCAATTGTCTACAAGCCAGATTTTCAATATATATTTATCTTGTATCATGACACATTGCTATTGAATTGACACCCATAGATTCGAGTCCTATTTGACAATTTTCTCTGTTTGTTGAACTGAACTGAGCTTCTCTCATTCTTTTCTTCTGTTTCATTCTACGATTTTGGAACCAAATTTTGACTTGTGTTTCATTTAACCCGAGTGATGCGGCGATCTCAATTCTTCTAGCTCGTGTAAGATATTTATTAAAATGAAATTCTTTTTCCAATTCAGTAAGTTGTTTGTTTGTGAAGTTTGTTCGACCCATGTTCGAGCTTGCACCACCGGTCTGTGCTGTCTGAGCTGCAGGGTAACCATAGTCACCGGTCTTTGTGATAGAAGGAGCTGTTGCTGAAAAAGAAAAAAAGAATAATGGTTAGTTTTATGAGTTAAAATTGTCTTCTGTAATATGTGACAATATGCGACACTGGCGAAGCTAATGAGAATACATCATTCACTGATAGGGGTTAATTCGGGCCCTTTTAGAAGCTCTTCGAATAGTTTTGCTACAATCTTTTGTCAAACTTTCTGACATAAGTACTAAATATTGATTATTTTACACATTCTAATTGAGTTGTATATTGAATTTTATTTGATTATGTAACTACTTTTTGCATATTAATAACAATACTGCTTTTTGGTTGGTTGAACTTGGTTCTAATAGTTCTTTCGCGCTTAAATTATTTGGAAGAAATAATAATAATAATAATAATAATAATAATAATAATAATAAAAAAGAATATTATTCCTGTTAAAACTAAAATATGAAAATTAAAATCGTTTTGAAGGGACTTTGATTAATGAACAGTATTTTTCTGACTGATGATCAAGTAATTAAAATTTCATTAATTGCACCTGATAAAGTTTTTTTATTAAAAGGTTTTACTCGTACCAAAAGAAGGGCCCTTAGCGATAATGTTTGATGTTCGCTCTTGGCGGAATTAGAAGCAGTTAGCGGAATTAGCACTAGCTGGTGATATACTGCTACTCAATATTTGTTCTGAAGGATATTTTTGTTGTATTTTTGCTCTGAATATATTTCCTCTTGACAGTTACAATATAATACTCGAACGACTGAATTTGACCAATCATTTCTGGCAACTGTAAGATTTTGGCATTTGTTGAAATTTACCCGTTACCTTGAAAACAAAAATCAAGACTAAAATTGATTTCAATGTGTTTTTTTTTTACTTCGCACTATCCGTACTTGTGAAATTTAGGTCAATGTACAAATTAAAAATGTTTTCAGAAATGACAAGTGAAGTAAAGCGTATTGTCTCGTCCTGTATGTATTAGTTAGGCGACTTAGAAACCTGCAGCGCCCAATGGTCGGTTTGCATACTGTGGTAAAATGGTGTATGTTTTACGTTTCCATGGTACCTGTTACACAACCATTGACACTTACAATACATTGGCCCACCCATAAGACACTAATTAACATTACTTGTCGTACATAAATATCGAGTCACCTAGTCTATTGTCGTTAAAGTTAACTTTAAGTTTTAGAGGCCTCGAATTTTTGCCATTTCATGCTTTGACATTCATTGCTCGTCGCGTACCGTTGCTTCTGTACTTATTTGGCAATTATAATTCAAAAATACAAGTCCCCCAAATTTCGAAGTCTGCATGTCACAAGTTTTATGTGGTTGAACTGACATTTTCACTTGTATTAATAATTGTAGGAGGACGTTTTTTGTTTATAGTAGGGAAAATGAAAGAAGTTTTCCGGATGCTTCGTGGTGAATCAGATGAATAAAAAGTCTTGCAGGCTACTTTGTATGTTTATGAAGTATAAGAAAAAAGGTTTTAGAATTTTTGCTTTTAAGATTTGGTACAAATAGTGTCACAATTTTCCTGACACTTTGTTTTTGATGGACATGTTTTTATTGAAGTGCAGAAAGTAAAAAAGGTATTTTGTATGACATTTATTTGACCGTTATTAGATTCTGCTCTGTTTTATTTTGGCGTTTCTTATAGATGTTAGCATAAAAATTAAAGTAAAAATATAAAACAGTTGACGTATAAGAAAAAGCGCCCGGTTCCCAGGCAGACAAATCACTGAAGCGTGTAGATACATGGCATTTCCCTGAAAAAAGAACCCGGGCTCAAAAATTAATTTTCCAGACCGAGCTGAAGAAAATAATCGATATAAACGAAAGACATACTGCAATTTTAAATTCGAAACCTCATTACGTGTGACTCTGCTAAAATGACAATGTATGCATACTTTGGTAAAGGTGATGTCATAAAATGTAAATTGTGATCGTTACTTCCATTGAAGTGAAGTCTAGATTATGTGGCTGGCGACTTTGAAATTGACAGGTTTATACCATTCATCATTACGGATTTATGCGTGAAACGAACATCAAACGGCGTTTGTAATAATTAATGGTATAAATGTATAATTTTATCGTATTGTTTTTGCTTACTTTTAAAATCATAATTATCATTGCGGTAAAGAGTTTTATCTTTATGCAAATGAAATATTGCAGTTTTTAACGGAACACACTTTTCCCGCTAGAATTTGGTTAAAATACTCATTTTTATATACATTCATTATTTTTGCCGTGATTTATTTTTATGTTTGTCGACGCCATGATGGCGGCGTCAGTTTTATGTGGATGCAAGATAATGATATGCTGAACATGCTTCGCTCAGTATGTAACTACATTACGGTACTAATACAGACTTTCTGACATTTTAGAATTAGCCACAATATCGTGAAAGGCAATAATTGCTTGCTTAATTACACAAGTCTTTTCTCCGCTATCCTAAAGTGTTGAGTTATGCAATATAACATACTTTTTAGATGTAATCTAATAGAAGATTATCAAATAGTGTGTTATTGTTCGTACAAGATACTGAAGGCTGACATCATTTAAGAAGAGTACTGTTAAAGCGATTATTTAATCTTAAATGTTGATGTAATTATGCACCACTTTCAAGGTGAAAGGAATTGGCAATTCCGTTAAGGTCGTACGCCATAAAAAGTTTCAATTTCTTTTAAGAAATTAGAGAGAAAGAGGTAATCTTCAAAATTAAGTTTCTCTGTTGAATTTTTTTCCATAGCATTTGGAACTTCTGGTAAGTTAAAGAAATCGAGAGTATCCTGCATTTTGTCGTTTGAAAGATAAAATAAACTTTAGGCTTCAGTAACGGAAACATTTAACAAAAATGTGATATTATTTGTCACTCTTAAAAAGCTTAAAGTTTACTCATTGTATAATCAAGCAAGTAAAATACTGTATTCTCTTGGCGTGATGGTAAAAAACGAAACAGAACTGAACAAACTATCTTAGAACAAAATGTTTGACGTCTAAGATGCCAACCTGATGTTCGTCAAGTAAGCCAGACTATATTTGTAACTGCCACGTATTCTTGTTAAAAATGAAAGACTCCCGAAATCCACCACGGTTTGTTGGCAAAATATCATCTCGAAGACATTTTTCTTCCGACTTCGCAGTCGAAGTTATCTTGTTAGCAAACCTAGCATCAATCACTATAGCACCTTGGTCTGTCGGCAATGGAACCGAAACATGTGAAAATGGAAGAAAGAAATTAAATTAACCGGAAAGATTAATAGGGCGTCGTCAGCAATTTTTGGGCCTCCGCGTCTTTCAGGAATAAAGGTCCAATATCATTAAGTAAATGCCTAATCATTCGAGGAAGAAAAATGGGCAAACAACCAAAAGAAATACCCAGAAAAAATATAATAACTCTGTCTGTGAGTTGACTTAAGCAATTTTCTTTTAAGCCAAAATTGTTTAAGCACATGTCTTCCACCATCAAAATAAAAAAGAATTGCAAAGATGTAACAAGAACACTTCATTATAAACCTTGTAATTGCTATTAAACTAATATATGTAACAATCGTATGAAGTGTTAAAAAGGAGGGAGAGGGAAAGGAAACAAGTTTTAAATATGGAAATCAGTTGTTTCCGATCCAAAACACAAGTAGAATAAAGATTAGTTAACTTTATGCACAGACACATAGAATAATAATGCTACCAATCTATCAATATGTAAGAAAATGTAAGCAAAATGTAAAACGCATCAGCATCCATACAAAAGCCAAAGGGTTTTCTAGAGATATTCATTAGATTTAATTAGCATTCATTGCAGAACAAAAAATTTGCCTGACGTTTTTCTTGACCTCATTTTCTAATGATTTACAACATTTTAAAAAGACTTTCCTCTGCAATTTACACCAATTAGTTCAAACATACATATTAATCTAAAATGCAAATTTAATCTTTTTATTTTTGATACCAATTCGATGCAAGATAATACGGTGCATAATCATTTCCAACCTATTGTAGCATCTTTTGGCTACCATTAACAGCAAGAGCATCATGTAATTTGTTTCGCTTTCTGTCCCACTTAGAATTCAACAATATGGATCCCCGAATAATTTGCAAAGTATATATTAAGAACAGGGCTATACTCTTTATTCGTTTTATTAACATCTGTTGTATCATGGTCCGTATTTCCTTTACAGACACTTGAATTTCATTCAACAAACTGAAAACAATGTGTCAACGTCGAGGTCAAAGGATTGTTGTCAGCGACTGTGTAAGAGTGTGGTAAGACTGCAGTAGCAAAGGTCATTTTAATTTCAATTAAACTGCAAAAGACGTCAACACTTATATTTAGTTTCTGATCATCACGATGTACCAAGAAAACTGTGTCATTTAAAAAGTAACACCTCGATGCATTCTATCGCGTTACGTTGTCTAACGTCATTCGGATGATAAAGCATGTATTACTTTATGAAAAAGTCTTACGGTAAATACAAACGATTTGTTTGAATATTCATGGGAATCCCGGTATGTAAATATGTATGAAATATTGAAAATAATGCCACTCTAGCACATATATGTTACAGGATAGATACCATATGTAAAACTGCTAGGGAACTTTGTAAGCTTGTCTTGTCCTTCGTTACATCTGTTTTTCTTCATGTTGCTTACTAAATCCGAATTAACGTCTGACGTTAAGTATATTTTGTCTTCAGCCAGTCTTGGAAATGCAAATATGTATGAAACTGGGCAATATGAAACCAATGTCTGTACTATTTTCTTATAAAAAGTATATATGTATTCGCCACCAGACGTATATGGCTTTCTTCTGTAATGCACATTTTAGACTAAAGTTTCAAAGATGTTCAAGATGTATCATTGTTTCCCTTTTATCTATCTTTTATTTACATTACTAACGTTTTGGACAAGTTTACGGAAAGCCTTCAGAAAGAGTGCAATACAATTGTGAACTTTTTCTGTCTTGAAACTCAGGAAGACTTCAGTCGCTTTCTGCTTTGAGTCCAAGAAAACTTTAAAAGAAAGTTTTATGTATCTTTTCTCTCCTGTAATATTTTTCTGTCATTCAGTGACAGGTAAACATGATGTATGTGCCAGAGTGCTGGACAAATGGTTCCGTCTATGTGACGGTAATACGTTGTTTACTTTGCATTCGAATCCAATATTGCGTTTAATTATGAAGAGCGGCAGGATGACGTTGACACTCTTGTTTTAGCCATTGATTGATAGTTCTCTAGCATATTGCTTTTGCCATCGGCTTATGGATTGGTAAAAAGCTTTCACTGGCATGAATATCACCGCGGAGAGTCGCTGCCGGAGCGCTTGCAATGCTCCAGTATTTGTCGCCTTTTATAGGCTGTAGTAAGGTGAGTAAATTGCTTGAGGCTGCAATGGTTTAGGAACGAACCATTCTTTTCTGATAATAAATAAACTTATAATGGTTTTAGCGTTAATGAGTTCATCGGTGATATGATATTTCATTTTAAAAGTAAAGGGAAGCAAATCATTATTAAAAGTGTTTGCTTTTAAAGTTGTAAATTAATTAGTATTGAGATAGAAAATATTACATTCTCTACCAGTAGAATCCTACAATATAGATTTATGTATAATTCCTTTATCAAACGAAGCTGTTCGGTATGCATTCAGACGTCCTTTTGTCTGAATCTGAATGTATAGGATGTTTCAAACGTTGTTAGTATCAACAAAATATGACAAAAAAGTAGTCCTGCTAAGCCTGGTTCCGGTAACTACAATGGTACTTGATTGATCAAAGTATAATTGCTAGCTTATGCTGTCTGTTTTCCTGGACTTGTAATTTGTTCGATCAAAGCAAGTAAAGGCATTAGTTTGTAAAGCATCAGTTATAGGCCAGAATACTAGTAAAGACATATTTGCCGACTTCACAAGAAAACACTAATTCTTTTACAAAACTATTTATACATTGCTTGAACTATATTAAAATTTTACATGTATGGTGTACATAATTGCTGTCAAATGATGCTTTTGCACAGAACTGTCATGCAATTGCATGACTTTTAAGATGCGTAGACATCTACTTGTAGTTCTAATTTAACAATTAAATAGATAGTTCATCCTTTTCTAAAGTTGCTATGACTATATAGCTCTAGTTTATCAAACTTTAAATAAGTCTAGTTTCTTAATTTGGAGCATAATAAATGCTAATATTACAGACCACGTTGGACATGTTGAAAAGCCATGTGCTTGCAATGTGACTGCCTTTGTATTTTATCTATAAAGTACAAGAATGTTTGTACATTTCTGTCTGTCAATTTCATGAAGCCAGATATTACACTTTAATGACAGGTGTAGGATCACACACTTCAAAGATGTGTATACATGCATGTATTGTGACAACACGTTTCTGTTGATATTTATTCTATAACTCTTATGTCTCTTCGTTATAAAGTATTAATCACTTCATTAACAACAGATTTTCTGGTGTCAGTAACCTTTAATCTTTCACACACGTTGTTAGTACTGTTGTATAATTAGTCCCCGGGCAGACGGCGGAGTCGGCGGTAACAGCTGTATTCGAGAAAGTCTGTCTCATCATCAAGTTACATTAATGTTTTGCTTTACTTTCAGTCTTGTACTCAGTAAACTATTATACCTCCGCATGACAATATCATCGCGTAAGGTAACTCATTTCGATTAAAACACAATTACTGGTATATCTTTATAATTTGGATACAAAATGATAAAGCACTCAGGTGTGGTTTTGTAGCTGCAAAAAGTCAATGGGCTGAAATAAACCGCTTGTTATAAGGTAAAGTTTGACTTCATAGGTACAATGACAAGATTCTTTTCAATGAAAGAAAAAGGAGTTAAAAAATGCATGTATCTAGTCATATTAATTATACGTAAAACAAATAGTGCATCGGGTCAAATATAATTTGGGTTATCAGACGAGTATTGTATGTATAACTTAAGTTTTTGGACGCTGTGGGTGGAAACGGAATTTTGTTTTAAATTTGTTAAAATTGCAAGACGTATATGCCTTGTCATGGACATATGGTAACGTGAAGCAAATGGTTCATATTTGTTTTGTGTCATAAAAGCGAGCAACTTGTTTTTAGTTGTATGACACGAGTCGTTTTTGCTCTGTGCAATGTTTTAAAAGAGCTGAGGCAAACATCCCCTAATTACCAGAGTGATATAAATGCTAAAAAGCAAAATTTAGTTGTTTAAATGAATGGTTTTCCAGTGGACGATGGATTTTTCTCTTAGATGTAACCATGGTGATGGTGTTTTGTACGTTTAATAGTTCTTTTCTTGTGCATGTACTCAGCAAGATAATCCTCTCTTTCCCTAAAGAATGATCATAACTATATAAATGTTATCCTAATTATAATTACCAAATGACAAACAGAACTAAAAAACTTGCCGGTGGAGAATGATTTAAGCAAAACTTCCTCAAAAGTTTACTGACATAACAAGCAATTATTTAAATTTCCCTGAATAAACGCTTCTGAACAAGAACGAACGAGTTCTGAAAATTCAGTTTTACTTCTTGTTCAGTTGTGTTTTTCCCAGAACATTTGATAGGAATTTAACAGAGAATAAGCGGAATGCAAAGCCTCATTGGCAAACATCATTGTGCATGTATATACATGTATGTTTAATATTGTTAGCACCGCCCCTTTTTCCAATTTCGTCGGCGATAAACAATCCAAACTTATGAATTTTTATAGCTCATGTGACTGCATAGACATTTTTTAACAAATACATAAAATGACATCATTAGTTAACTGTTTATTTAAATACGTCACTGAACTTGACTTCGTATCATCAGCGATCTTATGATTGGCATATGTCTTCGTGTTTTTATGCAAACAAAGAAATGTACTAATTTTGCATTAATTGTTAAAATTATCCTCTTCGAGCTGTATTGTTATGTTTGTCTTCAGAACGGTCCTATTCTTACTGTTCTCTCAGATTTGATTCATTATTTTGCCAATTTTAAACGTTTCAGAATGACACCGTATGATGAATAGCGAGAGCGATAGTTCCAGCCTTGGGAATTGTGAGTGAGACGATAAAATTGTGTCCCTTATGTGCTATAAATCAAAAGTGGTATTTGCTTTAAATTACGTGTCAGTATTGCCAGAGTAGAAGGACCAGTTTTATTATTGTGTCATTGAAGTTCCAGTCTTGACAGAATGTTGTTTCTGGATCGAAAATAACCACAGTGTATACAGAAATGTCCATTTCGTCTTGGATGAACAGTAACTGGTGAGCATCAACTGACAATAGTAACACACCCTAGCCGAGGCTTAAATCTGCTTTACTGGCAACACCTCATTGCCGACAGCTTCATTGACAACTTTTGGAACTCCTATGAATTCCAACTGGTAATGTTTGATTGCAGTAAACGGTTAGAAACTGTTGGTTGCGACAATGAAGTTTTCAGGAATAATTGGCATTTCTAACATTGTAAACACATTTCAGGTAAATCCGCTGTATTCGTGAGAAAGGTACAAACAGCGACGAACTTCTTACATAGAATAGTTAAGAGCAAAGAATGGGTATTTCTTCGAAATATACAAGCTAGCTTTAGACTGCAACCTAAATATAGTGTCACCTTGTCAGAAAGAAGGCTTTTATAATGCGGAAGTGTATTATAAGTCCGTATTTTATAAATTGTGCATTTTTCTTATATTTTATAGAAAATCCGAATTACAAAGCACATCGATTGCAGTCAAGTATTGGATACCATATCACTTTCATTAATTTAACCAGCTGAGAAAAATACTGGTTTTGAAATAATTAGCTAGACCCCTCTGTCCCCAGGGGTTGTTCCTAACATGCAATTATGCTCTTGGATGCACAACTTCAATACCAAGACTGAAAATGTAAACATTTGTAAGAGTGGCGTTCGTAGACCATACACGCGTAGGAATATCAAAGACACGTGAAAATCACGTGCCTATGTCACAGAAGGAATATTTACCTTATTGATACAGGTGCTTAATAAATTGAAATCATTGGTCAATAAATTGATTGGAAATCTAGAAATTGTTCTTGTTTTAATCCCCAAGAAAACGTCTTTGTTAATTTGAGAACAGTAGCTCTAGAGGACGTCAAAACAGCAACCGATTGACAGAAAAGTAAGAGATTCGAATACTATTGACTTTACGACTATTTTATTTGCCGTAACCATTTTTGGAGACCTATATACACTGTCAAGATAGTCCTATGGAATGAATAGCTGTATATTACAAATAATAAAAAGCACTTAGTTTAAAGCAAGTGAAGACAAAAGTAAAGAATACCGGTGTCAAAACTGGCATGTAATCTGTTGTGAAATTTTACTTATATCGACCGGCGAAAGACAATCATACATTGATTGTGCTTAATACCTGCTGATATTTGCTGAAAAAATTAAAACTTCGACATAAAGTCCAGGTATTCAATTTGAAAAATAGAACAACAGTTTTGAAATGGGATAGTCTTACGTGTATTGCGAACATATTTTCTTTTTAGACAAACCCTTATGGTAATCAAATACGTTTGTATGCATACGCGTTTGTGACTGACGCAATGTGTTTACTGATTAAACAGTTTTAATGGTATCAAGTACAATGTAAATTAGCATGTCTGTTCTTTAAATCAATACAATAGTAGTACACGGTTTTACCATAAAACGCTGTGTGTCGTCTCACGGGAATGATGTGGGCATCGCAGACCACAAACACACGAAATAAAAGCCATGTAACTGATGATAAAAAAACAATGTAAGAGATTTAGGCAAGGAGGTCTACTAGGTGCTGTTTTGTATCGAATTTATATATTTAAATAAAGTCGGATATTTCTTAGTCAAGGAGTCTGAGTGTAATTCTAACTTGAAACTACCACATAGCTAATATAAATGGAGGAATTTTAGTTACTAAAATGTTTGTTCTTTATGTTGGTCATACGCCTCGGAAATGCTCTATGTTAGATAAACTAGAATTAAGACTGAAAACAAGAAAAATGATGTTGTAGTTACAACAATGTTTTTTTCTTTGTGCTGGTCATTTTGATTTATGTGACATTAAATTATTTTTTATGATTTTAATCCTTTGATCAAAATCTGCTCGACGTAAATGCTGGACTACCGGCAATATGAATATGAAATGAATGTAAAGCCATAACAAAAGGAGGCATCATATTTGAGATGTTTATTGTTTTTAGTTGTCAATTTTGGTTGTCACCATAACCGGGCTTTTCTTTGACAATTTGACAAGTTTTACCTAAGTTTTCCGTATGAGTAGTAATAAAAGTATTTCTTTATATCCTGAACACAACATTACAGACAAAATTATCACAATAAAAATTTTATTTACAAAAAAACTTAAGTTTTTATATTTGTATTTGATTTATGTTCTTTTCGGACAACTTTTCACAGCATTTAATTCTAGTTTATACTGACCAGAGTTTAGGGATATTGTCCAAGTGTGTGGCCAATGTCAGCCTAATGAAAACGTAAATAAATTATTGCCTATTCTAGCTGTACTTTCGTTTGAAAATTTTGAATTATGAACAAATCTAGATGGTAAATTAAATATACGCCGTATCACGTACTTCAGTGCGAACAACAAATTAAAGGTAAAGTGTTGAGTAGGCATTTGGGATGACATTCATATTTTTAACCGGAGTCAGGGCTCGCGTCTGGCTCGTTCAGGCATTTCAGATGAATTTTTTTCTAAACAAAACATGTCTGCGGATTTAATTAGTATTAGTTATGGTGACTGAAATTGTGAAATTAATTCGTTCCGTTGTTTAAAATTAAGCTAACAGATTGTATGATTTTTTGTTGCAAAAACATTTGAAAACAATTTCAAAGCCATATTAATTTAGTGATAGAAGAAATAATAATAATAATAATAATAATAATAATAATAATAATAATAATAATAATAAAAATTATAATAATAACGATAATACATGTAATACTTTTAATAAATTATGATTAATTATAATTATTATTATCATTGTCATTATCATTATTATTATGATAATGTTCTTTTTATGTTCAAGATGTATATAGCTTAAGGCCATCACTATTGTCCTTTTTCTTGACACCAATATACTAATGTCATTCATTTAGAAAAAAAATCAGTCACAACATTTAGGCTTTGGGTTATATGTTCTTGGTAATACATAACCAGGAAAACAACATAAGACTATTTATTTAAAGTCTACTTTTTACAATTTTATCAATTTAGTGCAAATAAATACACCACATTTGTAATTTGAAAGTAATATCAATGTCAGCCAGACCTGGCCCGTTTACAGGTATCTATGCAGTTTTATTTTGCGTACATCTACGCTGTTATCCTCTCAAAAATACTTTAAACTATCAGTCTAAACTGTTTCACGAATATTTTCTGCGCCGCGCCTGATCGCACTTTAAGCCCAAAATCGACTTTATCATAAATAAATACAGAAACAAATCCCGTTGAATCGCTGATCAAAAGCAAACGCAGACAGTCCGGTTCAATGCAAAGCAGGGCACATGCTCGAGACTAACTAGGTCTGAGTGTCTAGAAATACATATGTCTCGTTAATACTTATATACACTACAACATTTGCAATTTCATGATTACAGATCATTCAACAAGCCGCATGGGACACTCCACTGGATGCAGAATACCGTCATCTTGTTGTCTTCACACAGCCAAACATGAACAACAACCACAAAGATGTTAACCGTCACCTTCAACCATTAACCTACCATTGGTTAAATTCACTTCATGTTTGTCAATACATAAAACGTATGATGAGTAATAATAAAGGGAACATAGGACATTTTGAGTCCGTTATTCATGGTCCTTTGATTGACAGTGATCGATCATCGATTTTTACCATATTTTCAGAATTCTTGTGTGTTACCGTTTGACAGGAGGTTATCAACATGTCAACACAGGTGTCCGGTTTAAAGCCGATTTGCAATATACCTACATTAAGAACAGACCTCGTCGGGACAGACGCTTACAATCTTGCGTACGGAAAAGTTCGTTATGAAGTGTTAAAACGATTGGTTATGAAATAAAGGCAAATGAATAGTCAATCAGTCGCGTTTTAATATTTTCATCGTATAAGTTATTTACATTTAAATTTATGTACCCCTATAAGTAAGACAAATGATGCCGCTCATAGGCGCTGTGAGAGGTACGGTTTAAAATTTCACAAAGGATTGTTTCTTTTTTTTTTGTACAGAAAATGTAAATGACCTGTTTATAGAAGCGATTTCTATTTGAAGAAGATAAATGCATTACATAATCAGTGATATGTCAATTTGTCCAAATATGTACATATTAATAAGAAACTTATGGGTAAATAAAGTCAATTTAAAAGCTTCGAGCAAAACTATTTACATGCAGTAATTTAAGAATAATTCAAGTTGTGTTTAATGTAAATAGTACCGTCGGATTGATAGCCAATTAGTCAACAGTAAATTACGGTGATATTGCAGTAAGAAAATAATTAAGATGCTCGTGTGATTATTAAATTAACAGAGCTGTCCGAATGACGGATGACTCCAACAGAACTGTACGGGTCATTCGTTAGATATTTAATTAGAGTGACCAAGACGGTTGAAATATGCTCCCTGCGAACATCCATCAAAGACAAACTAGGACCTATACCGACGAGCACATAAATGTCTTCAGTGTAAACACAATTTTTGGCTATATAGTATACCTACTAATGGTTAACATTTCCGCCGAAAAGTTAAAAAAGTTGACTTTAAAGTGAAAGGAAATAAAATGTGCAGATTGCAGAAAATTCGTCCGCTGAGCATGTTAAATACTGCATGAAATTTATAATACACAAAACCGGGAAAAATAAAACTATGCAAAGGCATATTACCCGTGTAGTAATCAGCCTAAGAAACTTACTAAAATATTATAAGTTGCCCGTAAGAAGTGTAACGAACTATTTTCTGTGTTCTATGCTGCAAACTAGTACTTTTCTATTTGGAAAAGACGTAATTATATGGGATGCAAAACTGATACATCATATAATTATTTACATGTCAAAGCCTCTAACTTCTTCTCACATTTTAAATACCGACAGTAAAAAAGGAATGAGAACTAACGTTTATTACTATTCAGGAAATGACGATGCATCCTGCGTAGGATGAAATACAACAGCTGCAAACAATGTGAACACCGTTTCCGAAATGTCATGGAAAAATAAATATGCATATATTTTGACGAAACAATATATTAAACAGTTTGTTAAATGTACTAAACTGTGTTGTAGCACAAAACATGAACTAAAATAATTTCGATAACGTTGTATAGCATTGAACACGCCTTTCGTGTTATAAGAAATGTTTCACCTCAGAAAAATCAAATATTTTTCCGGTGAAAAATTTACGTCCGCTTATGGACGGAAGGCGGGTGTTTATGGGAGACACTTTAAATGTTTCTATATGACAATGTACTCTAATCACCAACAATAAACGAGTGACTTGCATGATAAGCGGACGTTTATCTCTTTAATGGCCATTTAATGGCTTCTATCATTGTCTAAATGTTGTATATTTAGATTATAAACAATAACGGTGTTTTCAACAGCAATATAGGAGCCATAAATTGTCTCACTGTTGTTTCCAAAACATATGTGAGGTGTATGTTCGACGAAGGAGTTACTTTTACGATTCCCATACATTTTAAAAGTCTAAATACCCCTTGGAAGAAATAGTAATTAGCACTGAGAGGAAACCCGCAATAACCTGTCTGAAAACGAGTTAAACCATTAAGATCCGTGACAGTTTCAATTATTTAGACTGGAAGTCACGATTTTACGGAAAACTGACATAATGGCTGCTATCAAAATTCAGGAACCAGTCTTGGAAGCTTTTTGAAAGCTTCCGTTTCGGGGAGATTCTTCAGGATCCCATCAGAGCTTGCACACGAAATAGTAATTTATTCATCAAAACAAGCAAGCGCCGCGAGGAGCAGTCTTATTTACATTGAACATGTCACATTCAACATTGTTATTACGTTCTGATTCGAGTTGATGTGAGTAAATTATCATGGTATACAATTCCTTAATTTTAGACCATGTCTAAATATGTTTATCTTTTTAAAACGTTTCTGATGGCTTGCAGATGAAATAAATATCAGTCTGTCAATTCGCTCGACAACATCGATGTTGTTATATCGAAGCTCTCGGAAAGGAACTCTTTCTATGATTGTTTTACGTTTTGTTTGATTTAAGAAGACATCTTTTCACTGAAAAATATGCTCTACATTCTTTTATGGCG
Organism: Saxidomus purpurata; assembly: GCA_022818135.1. Classification (NCBI taxonomy): domain Eukaryota; kingdom Metazoa; phylum Mollusca; class Bivalvia; order Venerida; family Veneridae; genus Saxidomus; species Saxidomus purpurata. Next base: position 34,842,752 of record JAFMSR010000016.1, read on the forward strand.
AGTTTATTTACCTATATTTGTGACGTCTTATTGCTGAGTGAAAATAACCGACTAAAATAAACTTAGAAATGTTCTGTTCTTTAAACCCATTCCCGCCGCCTACCCTGCCCCCTCCCCCTCCATTCTCCCCAACTTTACACACACGAACTTAAAAAAGAATTTTTTGTAAATAACAATTGTGTTTTTGTGTGCCCTTCAAAATCACATCAGGTATATTCAGGTGACAAGTTTAGCCACAAAGTATCCCAGTAGGCTACCTTCAGATCTGATGTCTTCTATCAATATGAAAAGAAGATTCGTTTCAATACACAAAGTTACATGAATGTCTTGCACGGGCGCTTTGAGATAGTGAACGATTTTGAATTAATAGGAAATCACATCATACTGTCATTAGAAACGGTTGAATTTCAAAAATGAGGTTATTCTGCACACATGGTAACTTCTTGTTTTCTCCCAGACGATTTACACACCCTTTGCTTTTCTTCAGTCTTTGAATTACTATGAAATGAGACTCAAATTATACCGATCTATCATAATTTTGCGAGCACGGCCATTAATATCTGAGTTTAAGGTGACAAAACGATAAAAAGAAGAAATCACAGAATCACTGTGAGTTGGAAAAGAATCCCCAACTCTCAGAGGCGATCACTCAAATGCTTCAGTTTGTGTTTTGGCAAAAATTGACACCAGTATTGAACTAATTAAGGGGTCCATTTATCATTTTCGTCTCCGCCGTCACCTTGCACGACCCCTCGCGACCCGAGGCGGAAATTTGCTGGCAATATCTGTTTAGCTTTGTTAAGAAATATGTTTATTTTAAAAGGAAGAGAAATGCGATATTGTTTTTCGGGAAGAAAATGTGGTTAATATGAACTATTTTCTCGGATGATCTTTCGGGAATTACTTGAGAAGTGTTAAATATTGAGGGTCTGACTAATGCAAGAGAACGACCAGGAAAAACTAGCTACATTCTCAGACGAAACAGTAACAGTTCGCTCAGTATCCTCTGTACATAATTTCGAAGTTACGTCAGATTTAATCGAACATAAAAATTCTGATCACTTTTATGACTTGAACAGCTTTTACTTATTTGGGTCGTATAGCGAAAAACTTAACATTTTTGTCTATATGAATCACTTCTTTTTAACAATAAATGCGATTTAATGTTTTTGTTGACATTTTCAATACCTAGGATATGTAAAATCTATAATTGTATGATGTCTGCCTGCCAGTTTACACTCATTATAAGAGACACATTGTGGTTATATTTTTACAAGGATGTCTTTTTACCTGACACCTTTATCGAAGTCTACGAAATTTGGCGCCAAAGGTTAAAATTTACCTGTTCTAGCATTATGAAACAATGCACGAGGAAGGGGAAACAATGCCAGTCAGCCTTCATTCGCACCGGCTGTCATGTTTGTTTAATACTTCAGTGTTTCCAGTTTTTAAGGCGACCGATACTTTTTTGTTTTCAGACAGTTACCTCCCCTTACAATTTAGACGCCCTAATAAAGAAAAGTGTGGGAAAAACTTGAGGGTAAAGTGATCAACTTTGCATTTAATCAAGCTCACGGAACTTACATACATCAAGTAAATCCTGATGAGAAGTATATAATAACTTTGATACAGCTCTTGCAAAATTAACGCTAAATGTGTAACGATGTCCATCAATATTGTACATTTGTCATTTTCTCTGTGCAGTAGTAAATTATAAATTTTCTTCATAATTGCGTCTCTTGTTTGCATATGCCTTTCTCAAAAGAAACCTTCATTTGAAAGAGATCACATTTGACTGAACAATCCATGAGTCACAAATTCTTTAAAAATGGCTTTTCAACTGGAAAACTTGTAGAAATGACTTTTGTGGTAAATTTTGCATTCTCTGGCGTCCGCGAAAGTAGCAAAACATGACACGATACCCTTCATAATAAAGGTATAATATAGTCGTCCACGACTGTTGAAATTAATATACTTAAATGCCACCAACATTTTATAATGTAGAAGGTATTTTATGTCATTTACGATTAAGTTATGAATAATAAAGAAAATTTACAAATGTTTCTAATTCAGAATTTCATTTTTTTGTGTGTTTTCGGTATATGTAATTATATAAGCTTGTTATGAAAGTAAAAAACACATGAAATGTAGCATACTGGGACTTTGAATGTCGTTTTGACGTTTTCATTTCATGTAGGTATTCTTCTTGTACTTCTAAATTCTACGTAATTGAGCAACTTTAATTTTAGATTTTATAATCTCAGTAACCAAAATGACGCTGAACTTAAATAATACTAAAAAAACATTCCAAGCAATGGATTAATCACAAAACGCGTTCTTTAAATAGAACATTTTCAAAGAAAACTATATCCACAATATTCACCTGAAATATAGTAAAGAACTTGTAAACCATTCATGACTATTAATTCTTGAAATGTAGTACTAGTGTATTAGAAAGTAGATGAAGGTCATCTACAGATTGGTAGTCGGTTCTCAGGGCCTTCCCAGAATAATTGCTATTTATTCAAGGAGTTATTGTTGTCCACTTTGAGACGGGATCTAATTCTAAAATAAACTATCATGGCGTCAAGTGCAATTTCTTAGCAAATCGATTCATGTCACAAAGTCTTAACCGCTTCGAAAGTCATGTCTATTGTTTGGTTCTCATATTTTTAACAATTCATTTCTTTGATTTATTGTGGGTGAAATTCCGCGATCAATCCGCAATATTTAACTTTGACAACATATTCCTGATGTTTTTAACTCTTCGTTCTAATTTTCATTTCTTTTAGCTCCTCATTACCACAGAAAAAGAGTGTTCCAAATGAAGAAAATGCAAACTTTACAGGTGTATTTTTCAAATTTAGAACCGTTCTTTTTTATTATTATAAAAATAAAACGTAAATATGATAAATCACGACTGTTATACAGTGATAAAAGTCTTTAAATCAAACAATAATTTGAAGATGATGATAAAAAAAATCTTTATGAATGGAACTAAAAGAGATCGATTAAAATATCAAGATTTAGTAATCCAGCCTATAATTCAATGAAGATAGATGTTTCTTTCAGATTGCTTCCTTTGCTTTTAACTGGTGTGCATTTTCACACTGGTAAATGTGTCGAAATGTGTGGCTCCAAATCTGTCAAACAAACGGTAAAAATAGTATAATGAACAAACTTCGTCTAAACTAAAATAATGTAAACGCTTTCAACTTCTAAATTAGTTTTTTTTTCGGTATCAATTATTGAATAAACGTCCCGATCAGAATTCCGCATACAAGTATATAAAATAGGTTATCATAAGTATAAGTAACAAACTTGGCAACAAAACTGCACACTAAACCTACTTCGAAATATTAATTACAGGGTATATTTTTATGCATTTTTAATGCAATTAGACAACGAAAAACTATGTAGGAGAGGAAAAATTAGTTCAAACGCGCTTTTGGGGTCAACGGGCACTTAAAAGCTTAAAAAGATACGCAAAAATAAAACAAACATGGGAAATATCTTTTCGGATAGCAAGACACGTTCTTGTAGGTCAGTACGACGTTTTTCCGCCCCTTTATTTATTAGGCGTGGGTTTAATATATGTTTTAAACATGGTTCATTATTATTCGATTAATGTCCAAAATCGCATGTAAGAAAATGCGATGAAATAGAAAATACAAATTTATGAGAATTTTGTCGTTTAAATTAAAATTGTAATCTGCCATCGGCATATAGTTTATGGGATTCCGTCCACAAAAGTTCACTCGAGTAGCCATGTATACTATTTATTACATATTTATGAAACTGAACATCTCTTGAATCAATGCTTTTCAGTCGTAGTTTGAATGTAAATAAAGAAAGATTTACGCAGTTTTGCTTCTAGCTCGCGATATGTATCAATCCTTTACCTACAGCGACTATCTTCTAATTAAGTAGTTACCACTAACCATAACTATGATTATGAATTTGTGAATAATTATTTCTCGTACTTTTTGTCAGAACTACATGCATGTGTAATTCATCAAAACCCATTTCCAAAGTATATGTAATACTTAACTTATAAAAAATTATTGAAAAGCCTATTAATATATATATCATAATTGATATGTTTAATTAATGGTAACACCACAGTGACCGCCGTCGTCATATTAAAGGTTATCTCGTGATTTCTGTTTTGTATTTTATACTACGCTCGTTAAAAATTTGACACGTAACGTTTGCTATGTTCTAAAAAATTGTATCAGAGGGACATGAACATAGAATTATCTACGTTTGGTTTAAAAGCTGCCAAGAAAGACAAAATCGTCTGTTTTATCTACTTCACACATAAACAAATGGAAGCACTACCGAATAAGAATCGGTTGGGAAATTTGTTTCAGGATATAATGGCATCAGTATTAGCCCATTTACATTCCGTAATTCTGTCCTTACATGCTGACCATAGGGAAGAATGATCAAACAATTGTCGGTGCACAGCGTCCTAAGATCTGTGTCTTTAATAGGAAATCAATCCCGTGTAATTTGGTCATTATGAGGGCCCCTATTTGTTCCTTAAGAGGGAAGGTGGACAGACAGTAGGCTTCATTCATCATCATCTGACCAGAAAAGGTCAGCATATGGTGTGAAGTCGGGTGACATTTAAAGAGGAAAGATGTATTTTACATGACTAATGAGGCGGACGCATTGGAGTACGGGACAAAGACGGAAATTAATCCGGACAGTGGTGTTAATATAGTCAAAATTTTGTAAGAGATCTTAGGATAATAAAGAATAAACAAACAAACGAAATTTAGCAGTGTCGCGCAAAAACAGACAGTTCACAAACAAGTTTACTGTACATGTATTTATGTCTGAAATATTGCTTATGGAAATGGACAATAAATTATCAACTAATATCCTAATAGAATCAATTAGTTAATATTGTCGGGGAAACAGATCCTCTTAATAAATGATCTGAGAATTCGTTATAAACAATAGCTTGACATTAAACAACTTCATTTTGCTATCTACAAAATTATGTGTAGTTCCCAAGCATTAGTTTGGTTCTATCAGACTGTATACGCATTCCACTTAAGCCGTTTCAAAAACATTTCTATCCAGAAAGCCCGTAAGTCCCACATTAAAATGAAATGGTTTCAAAATGTGCGTAAAGATATTGTTTACATTGGTTCTGACATGACTGATTTCTTATTTCTTTCTTTTGTCTCCAAATTTTTACAACATCGGTAAATGTTTTGAGGTCAGCGATTAAAAATTACGAAATTTAGCTAGACTAGTCGTGACCTATAAATGGTATGAATATTGCCTTACCGTTTTTACGGAAAAAGGCCATTTTCGGATACAACTTTTTTTAGAACAAACTTATAATTACACTAAAAGCTCATATACAATGACGGTAACAAGTGTTGACATGTGTATGTCACTGAATCAAATTACCATGATCACTCCAACACCCCCCTGAAATATAAATGCGATTTGCTTGTTAATTGTGTACAAATACATGTCGCTTGATCAGTGTTTTGTGTTTTATCCACGTCTAGTCTGCGACAAAAATACTGTTATACAGGGAGTGACTGCTGTATATTTAATTTATTTATGCGTTTTGACAGGTCCATGTATGAAACTGACCTAACAGTTGCAGGTCAATGTATAATTTTAACCTATAAAACTAAATAAAAATCAACACAACTATGTCGGCATAAATTCAGGAAACTGACGGCGGGAGCTGCTAAAAATTTAAGGCATGTTTTTGTTTAAATCAATGAAGAAATCAGAACATTACATGTGTTGAAGCTGAATCTTAAAGAATTATTTGTAATGGTGTTTGCATGTTTTTCCTGATTATTCATTTGACACGCAAGCTTTAGGTAAAATGTGTTCTGGTCGCTCGGGAGTTTTAGAAATATTTTATGTCTTTGTTTAACCATTAAGCTATATGAAGTCCTTAATTTTATTTCGCCTGTATTTTGCTTTAAAACGTGTGCTTCTTAAAAGATACTAATCGTGATAAATTTTGAATAAATTCTGTAAATTTATTATGAATAGTATAATCTCTGAAAACTTTTAATTTTGGCAGTAGAAAGCATATGTATTACATTCTCGCCAGAAACGCAATTACACAATATTCTTGGTGGTCTGGATACTCGGTTTGGTACTGATGGTCACGAGTAATCCGTTGGCTAGCCGCAAAACAGGTCAGCGTTTTAATAAACTTCTTAATAAAGATATTTTATGTAACTACACGGTCGATATACGACAAACATGTTCTTCAAAAAATGCGGGCACAAACGGGACACCACGCGATCCTCATCTTTGACAAATAAATTCAAAAAATGTTTTTTTTTGTAATATTTTGCATGAATGAGAAATGTTTTATAATGTTTTCGGATAGGATATTTTTGGCCATGCAGACGACAAGAAACAGGTATATATGGCACTTTGTTTGCAGGCTTAGACCGTATCATCTTCATGGGGACACAGAGCAGCCTTTGTCCATGGCGTTCTTATGCTAACAGACTATCTCAAGTACCTTCCCTTGATTTTCGAGAGTTCGTCAAATATGCTGAAGGAATTAGAGAATTTACGTGCACAAATAGTAAACAATTGAGAGGAGCCGGAGTCGCGTCGGTGTTTGGTTAGGGAAAAAAGCACACATACGTGGAAAATAGTTCTTTCTACATGTGTACGGTGATATATACTTACATATAATGCACGTAATAACTCAACTTAATTAAAAAAGGTAAGTTTTTAGAGTTACTTTTACCCAACAGCACCAACAAAGAAAAAAAAAACAAGAATAGGTATTGATTGGCAGCTATCCGAATAAAAGTACAATTGTACTGTGCGATATCTGACATCAACACAAATGAAATCCTAATACCTGATTGGACCAAAGCAATCAAGATTTACTGAAACTTAGAACTGTTATGCTGTCATTATATCATTAGCATCGGTTGTAGATCCAAAACTTACTGCATTTAAAAAGAGTTTTCTTGTGATTGTTTGAATAAAATATTTCATTTGGACTGAAATGAATGTAATTAGAGATGCTCGTGTAACTGTTTCCACACAATCTTTGTTAATCGTTAAGGGTTTTATTATTGCATAATGGTATAATTGAAAACCTTTAGTATACGTCAAATGGATTTCAAGCATCATTTGTTACACGCAAACTATGCATATACGATCTACTTAGCTTCGCATTTTGTAAAGTGTTTTCTGATTATCTGTAAAGGCACGTCAAAATTGGTACTGCATTATATGCAGCAATCTAACACGAAAATTCATAGATGATTCCCATTTGAGAGAACGAAAATGCCTCCCGTTGCTTCTATTTCGGTCACATGCCATTTTATAATAAGCACTTGTCTCACACAATGTCGCGGACTTGAATCCACTTGATGCGAATAGATCCTGGCGTTAAATAGACAGTATTAGTTGTTACAAGTTTACAAATATCACTATTGGTGACTGCTGCATGCTGTGTTCTATTACTAGGGTATTAAGACACTGTCTTTTCTGCTTTAGCCACAATAAGGAGATCGTCTTTGACGTGAAAACTGACATCGATAGGTTTGTATTTCGCTTTCGTTTGAAGCAAAAACAGCACGGTCGATCTTTGCAGTGCTTTTGATTTGATTTGTGAATGAAAATTAAAATACTTTACATTGTGTGTTTTACATCATCTCTTGCAAAACATCGATAAGAAAAACAAAAACATTGAAAATTTGGACATTTAGATCAAAGTATCATGTCAGAAGAATGCAAAGGTTGATCACTACAAAGGCAGTTTAAACCTGAATGCGACATTAAAAGGCAACATTTATATATGCATAATGTTTAAGGAAACTGATTGAAAGAAGTTTTTGCGCCAAAGTTATGTATGAGTCAGAAAATGTACAGAAATATACATTTCAGTTTTCATATCTTAATTAATGTTTACTTAAAAGTGTTTATGTTGTCATGGTTTTGAAGAGTTAATGATTTTATATTGTTGCAGATGCGTTAGCTAGTTTGATATATACTCAATGTTATTTCCTTATTCTTCTCTTTGAATATACGCGAGGTTCAACCATTGTGTTATTCTTCAACTGATCTATATAAATGATGGTTTTCGCACAACAGTTCTTATTTGTATCATTTTTAGAGATGATTTTTGCCCTGAATCTGTTTGTTTTGTGACACGCTTAAATATTGTTGAGAATATGGCCACTTGATGTTTCAAGTTGAACTAAATTTTAAATGTAATATTTAAAAACTCAAACATTTGTCTATTTATGAAAAAAAAACCCTAACTCATTGTGATCTAAATATTGACTTACACTGTGGGTATATGTGGAAGCATTTTGTTTGATGTCAATGAAAGCATTACATTGTTGTATTTGTAATTAAGGCGTGTTATGTTTTTTACCTTATACATACATTTCATACAGTTCCTCGCCTCACTTGAAACAAGTAAGCAACATGTATTCCATTACACGTTATGTCCGTACCATGAAAAAATGTACTTATATAATACAATTGTTTTAGAATTTCTATTAAAATGCACGTGCAATACGTGTCTTTTGAAAGTTTCACGTCCGTCAAATCATTGAATATTGACAGGAGTTACAATACAGCAATCTGGATAAAGTCAATGGTTTCAGGCTATCTTCTTGTCCCCGGATCACTTCCCCTTATCAGATTTGCTACACAAAAGCTCTCATCATTACTGTATTGTAGCATGATATTTATCTCTTTAATAAATAAACAAAGGCGATATGTTTCTCATCTTCAAAGGACTGTGCGCCATCTATTTTCACTTGTTCAGTTATTGACAGCCGTGAAAGATTTCCCGTAATTGCAATTTTATCTAATTTGTACTTTCTCAGTGATATCATTAGATTTTAATTAAGGAATTTAATCACTAAATATGAATGAAATTTGTCCCTTTATTCTTTCCCGTTTAAGATAAATATTTTTCTTTTATTTCGGTAATCTATATAAACAATTCAACTATTTTATCAAAAATACAATCATTTTTAGCCTATGTTTAGTATTAATTTGAGAAAGCCTTCGTATTTGAATTTTAATTAAAATTGATATTAACAATACATTTAGGTTTCACCGAAAAATGTTTAATAACGCCGGCACTATTTTATAACAGTACAAATAACTATATGTAAGTTTATAAGTCTTTTATCATAGGGACTTGTCCATATGTGTCCCAAGCATCTTACCTACTCACTGCTATATTTATTATGGCTTCACGGGCATGTTTCATTTTCTGTCTAATTTTAACATTACATATTGCTGTGTTTTACTGACTTTAACTGATGATGCTACCCCCGAGAAGCAATTTCTTAGATATACCTTTAAACTGTTAATGTAATTCATGAGGTAAAACATCAATGACTAAAACATTTATATGATTTTACGGTTACACATTTAAACTATTCATGTTTAAAATGTCTTGTTTTTGTTTAGCAGATTCTATCTTACATTCAAGAAACCGTATTTTATTCTCCCTTCTTTACATTCACTAAAATACTTTTTTGTTACTTTAATAGAATTTTTAAATAGTTCTTATTTTATTGCTAAAATAAAGATGGTTTTTATTTACTTCTTTTTTTTGGGGTAACATTTAGAGTTTTCATAGAACTTACTATATCACTGTGCTTCTAACACTTGCATGTAATATTTTCAAATTACTAGTATCAATACTATGTCAGTGATTGATTTCATTTTCATATGTATACTTTAAGAAGGAAGAATAATCTTTCAAAACAAGAAAAGTAAAGACACTTATTAAATCATTTCAGTAAAATTATATATTCAAAAACGTTTATTTTTTCATTCAAATTTTCACTGCTCGTGGTTTTATATGCAAAGAATGAGAAATATACTGATTTACTGGTTATAATTTTATAACAGGTAGATTTTATTGCTGAATAAAATTCAAAAGTTTTGACGTTTATAATCTTCTGAATTTGAAAGTGCGTGTATTATCATTCTGTTACGGAATTAAAACTTAGAATTGCTTTTCAAAGTATATTCAAAGTTTATGTGAAAGTTGTTTATACAAAAGTTGTTTATTCAAAAGTTATTTACTTACCTTTACCCGGATTCCGCTTTATCTGCATCCATCTGAATGGTTTGGCTTGTAAACTTTGGGGTGAGGGTGATTCTGACTTCACTGGTGACGGGGGTGTCATTTGAGGGAGGTAGGCAGTATGACTTCCATTTGGTATTGAGCACTGTCCCATGGAATCAATACATGGGCTCCCGTACACCGATCGTCCGCCACCCGGAGAATGTGGCGGTATACCACCATGAGACGTCTGTGAGTCGCAGTTTATTGCCGCTAGCCCGGTATAAGGGTCCAAACATTGAGCCAACTGGCCATCTATTTCTTGATATCCTGTGCCTCTTACCCCCCTACCCATCATAGAATTATTCCCATTCACGCTATAATTTATATTTTGATGCTGAGAAACATGTGCCAAGTCCACTCCTCCGTGTGTTAAATTTATATTATTATTATCTGTCGTATAGTATCCATGTTGTCCCGTGTCTATGGAACGATTGTTCATAGAGTACCCATAAAGCGAGCCCGAACCGTCCTGTGTGCTCACATTATATCCTGTCCCATAAGAATGAGCATCTAAATTGCACAATGTATAATCAGCCTCCGAATTCATCATCTCGAAATGGCTCCTTGATATTCTTAAACAATCGCTACTCCTTGTCAATTCCTAAGACTTAAATTGCTTGTCTAGTCCGAGATGAATCTGAAAATAAATGAAGGTAAATTACGATGTGAAAATGACAACATTAGTAAAACCCATCGAAACCACGTGCTTTGCGAGAGCCAATCATATATCCGCTTAAGGCATGACCGATGAAAGTCCTGGTTTGATAGATGTAGTAGTGATGTATGGCTTAAAGCATTTCTGTTATTTTTTCCGAAGTCAAACTGTTTCAAAACGCCTAGAGATATTTTAGTAAAAATACTGCAATATTTCACAAAGTTGTGCGATTACCTGCTCCAATCCAGTCACAAAAATTATTTCAACTGCCGTCCTAGCGGAATTTTTACTCTGACGTAAACCGTTCGTTTTATTGACAACCTCAAAATGTCTCGTCGGCCTTTGACATCAAATATTCACTATACTCAACGAAACGAACGCTACAACGTGGAAGTTTTATTGCCTTAAATAACATTTACGCATGTCCGAATATGACTTGATATGAAAATGATATTGAGAAAGAGCGGTTAAGATCATGCAAATAAAGCGAATTTATAATCCCCCTTTTAACGAGGCTGCGAAGCGTAGCCAATGCATTTTGTTTATGTCATGCTGGGGCCTAGACGCTGTAAAATGTGGCGTGGTGACTTTTTTTTATCGAACGCTTAAACGTTTTTACTTTAATACATCTTGTATAATAAGCGATTCTTATCAAAATGCGATCATTGCGAAAGATTGTGAAAATAAAAAAGCGAAAGAAAATTTAGATTCCGTTTGCATACGTTTTAGTTTAACATGCTTAATTTTCATTTCATTTAAACAGATTGTTCAAGCTTTTCGAATTTCTTTTTATGGTTTACATAATTTGCCGATTTAAATGACATAATTTACAAAATGTAACCTTCAGTTAATTGAAAAGAACATCTTTTATAGGAAAGTATGAAAGCTTACTAATCAGCTATGTTAAGCTGCAGCAACCTTTGTATCTTAAGCATACATTTAATACTTTCATATTTTGTCATATACTTTCCTACTTGTATTAACATTTGTTTTGATGGAAGTAATGATCGTTCGTAAAGTAAATAAACGAAAAATAGCTTAATGATTTGTTTGAAATGAAATATATATAGTGATATAAAACTTTTTGTTTATACTTTTCCTGAAGGAGAATTTACTTTTAAATGTCTCTCCTATTTTGTTCAAAGACCAAAAGGGTAGTAATAACCCTCTACGCCTGTTTAAAAGTTGTCGCGTCAATACTCTGTTATTTTTTTTCTGAACATCCGGAGCACTTTAACATGTAAGCTGTTTATTTTCTTTATACATATGTACACGTGTAAGTGCAGTAAACTCCGTATACAACGACTCCAGATAGAGCGAAATTTCGGCTATAAGGAACATATTTTCTGGGCCCGAATCGTATCTGAACAAACAGATTTCTTTAATTCAAATTTGAATGGATGGTTTGTGAAAGTGTAACTTTCATATCTACTATAATTATATCCAATCAAAAGAATACCCTCACACAAAAAAGACGGAACTGACTAATGTTCACTATAAGTTTGGAACAGAACACGTAAAGCTGTCATATATTTTGATAATGGCATAACTCCTCCCGAGATTTGACACACGAATTGAACTATTGGGGATCCAGGAGGGTGGCATCGCCTGCAAGAAAATCCCCCACGAAAGACCACGAAATTCACAGTTTAACAGCATTATGGGAGAAATGTTAGAGTCGGTAAGAAACGCCCCTTGTGGGCTGAGGGCTAGATCTAATAAACCCAGTTCAGTTCGGTCTACATTTTCTATCTTAAGAATTTCAAGGTAATGTTAACTTATCAGAACGGTGAACACGTAACAAGTTACCAGGTAAATAATGACTGAAGTTCAAAGTGACCATCATAATTCTAAAAAAACAACACATTTAGCGCTGATTTACACTCATTGAAAAGTCATCATTTATTCATCAATGTTTTTTTTTAAGTTTGTACTAAATTCTATGATTCCGTGTGACAGTTTTATTATTTGTTGACTATAGCTGAATACAACAAAAATCATTTTTGACTCCCCAAGTTAAAATTTATATTGCATCTACTATTATTTTTTATTTCTGTCTGCGAGCAAGATAAATAACTTTATAAGTTAATTCTTACATATTTATAAGCTATTTATTACATTTCAAGCATCTCTCTTGCCCATGATTGTGTATGGCCATTTTCAAGTGTAATATAAAAAAAAAACAGAAAAATCCACAGGGACTGAAACAAAACTTTAAACGCCGTTTAACCGGCTCAGTTTAGTTATACAGATAAATGGATAAAGACAATACACAAAAAGGAAGAAAATCGAAAGAAAAACGAAAATGGAAAGAAGTGAGCACATATTGAATATGTCGATAACTTCACACACCAAAAAAAAACAACAAAAAAACACTCAACCAGCAGCTGATGTTAGATATAAATGTCATATATGAGTTCGGCTGTCAAACCGTTACCATGTTGTCACAATACCTGAGGCGATGAATCATACATGTTCAATAATTAGTCAGCTAATATTTGAAAAATTACGAATGCATATAGAACATATAACCAATATATTCGTACTTTCTAACTTTTTGTTCTGGAAACGTATACACACACACACCGGTTGTATATTTTGCAACACTTTTGCTTATAAAAGATATCACGTAACACTTGCATTTGCATTATGCATGATTGATTTTGAAACACACTTTATTACCTTTCTTCAAATTCATTAAAATTCTATGCGCGACCACTGTGTGTAATTTAATTCGCTAATGTCAATGTTCGATATAATGAGCTAGTGAAGTGAATATCAGATACCATAACCTAGTGATGTCAACGTCCGATATCATAGGCTAGTGATGTCAATGTCCGATATCATAGGCTAGTGATGTCAATGTCCGATATCATGAGCTAGTGATTTCAATGTCCGATATCATAAGCTAGTACTGTCAATGTCCGATATAATAAGCTAATACTGTCAATGTCCGATATCATAAGCTTATAATGTCAATGTCCGATATAATAAGCTAGTGATTTCAATGTCTGATATCATAAACTAGTGGTGTGGATGTCCGATAGCATACGCTAGTGATGTGGATGTCCGATAGCATACGCTAGTGATGTCAATGTCCGATATCATAAGCGTATGATGTCAATGTCCGATATCATAAGCTAGTAATGTCAATGTCCGATATCATAAGCTAGTGATGTGAATGTCCGAAAGCATCAGGTAGTGATGTCAATATCCGATATCATAAGCTAGTGATGTCAATGTCCAGTATCATAAATTAGTGATGTCAGTGTCCGATATCATAAGCTAGTAATGCCAATGTCCGAAATCATAAGCTAGTGATGTCAATGTCCGATATCATAAGCTAGTGATGTCAGTGTCCGATATCATAAGCTAGTGATGTCAATGTCCGAAATCATAAACTTAGGATGTTGTTCAAATTTGCTAGATAAACAACTTTCGTATTTAACTGCTTTGTGTATTCCAACGACGATCAAACGTGGTAGATCACATGATATTTAAGGGAGAAAAAAGAAAGAAAGAAAACGTGATGGTGTTGTGGTCCGAGTGCTAGCCATCTACCCAGTAGGTATTGGTTTCGAATTGAAAGGGGCGTATAGCTAGCTACCCCTCGCAACAGTCACTTTTTCTTTCTTAGTTAACAGATTCGACTCTGACTCGATACTTTAAAACTGCTTTTCCTACCGTGCTTAGGTAAGTTGAGAAACAACAACAGCATAACTTCGTAACAGTCAATTATGTTTTGCTCGTTTTGTCAGCCGTTCAGATGAACCCGACTTTGACTTAATTTATAAACATTCCGTTGATGTTGTAAAGCTCACTTTTACGAGAAATTGTCGTCCTTTTCGTTAGTTTATACTACTTTATTCTAGCTCGATTGTGAAGAAAGCTTGTAGCTTATCGAGTCACTCTCGAGTCCGCTTCCTGGAAAAACCAGTACTGGTGTCATATGAGGAAGTACGGTCGTGACCCCAGTGGGGCTCGAACCCGCAACCTCCGGGATGAGCTACATGGTGTCTGTTTCTCTTCTCGTGAAGAATGTAATATTACTTTGTTTAAAGTTTTGTAGAAACTACTTGTATTGTACCTAGGTATTGCATGTATACCCAGAAATGATGTACCCCACCATCGTCATACACGAAGCGAAGACTAACAAACGCTTGAAGTGAGGTTTAATTGCTCTCATAATAGTTTTAACCCGTCACCCCTCTGAATTCCTAAAATGGACCTGTCCATTTTTCATTTTGGATATTAACATTAATTGTTCAATGGAAACTTTATTGACTGATAAGTGAACAGTGCAGATCATGATCAGACTGTACAGGTATTCAGATTGGTCATGATCTGCACTGGTAAAATCATTTGCAGCTAGCAGGACAACAGCAAAACGTTTCCTTATCTTTTTGAAATTTCCTTCTTCAATATCATAGTTTACAGAATGTTATTCTGTTGTCAACAGTTTATATCATTTTCTTATATTTTCGAAGACATTTATTTATGCAATACACATAAGTGTACAGTAAAAACTATGTTAAGTGGTAATCACTGACACAAAGTTTTCCCCCCTTTTATATCCCTGTAACAGACAATTTTGCATCAATGAGCTTTTTAATTATGCAAGGTCTCAACTTTAAATTCGCTGCGCTAGTTTATTGCACACAGTTTCCATTAAAATTTAAGTAAAACAAACGTTATATGGCCATAAAGTTAATGCAGTTGTAGTATTAATGTTACATATGCATTATCTTGCTACATTTATTTCTTGAAAATAGTTTTGTGGCTATTCTGAGTTTTGATCTTTTTAGACCTTCTGACTGACATATCGTGTGTACAATTTACTTGGTTATCATGAGCAACGATTTCCTTGATGTCAGATGCCGAGTATATCAGTTTAGTACGTATCCTTTATCTTCAAGTAGTGCTAGAACCATACTGAATACTTTTACTGTATTTCCTTGTTGCAGTTTTGTTTTTGCAATTTCTTATCTAAGACATAGTTCAAACGACCCCCTTTTCCTGATGGCGGTTTGGAATCTTCCTATAGATAGAGACAATGAAAGGTATTTTGGTTAAAAAATATCTCCTTTTTGGAAAGTTTTGTTAATTTTCTCGTTGTTGTTACAACATTTATCTTTCTCGGCAAAAGGTTTCGGCTTCAAATGTTTCCTCACCAACAAAATGACATCACGAATGATGGCCTCGAGCAAACACAAAATATACAGTCATGCACACACTATACGAATACATATTCCACTATATAATATATGATCGCAGAAAACGCATGGGAAATTTGTCCTTCATATTTCTTTAAGTCTGAAAGTAAGACGAATAATGGAATAAGGGTCTTAGTAAACAATATATTATCATAAATTTCATCCCTTCTGTTGATGTGGTTTCCAGGATAAAAGCAATGGTTTTGTGTCTTCTTATGTAGTTGTTTCAGGTTTGTTTTGAGTAAGTATCACAGACACCTTCCCTTTCTGGACCAAACTGGATCATCGGGCTCATCAACAACGCTACATGAATCTACTTTTCAAGAAAACAAACAAATGAAACTTTTGATGATGCTGTTATATCTGTTATAACTTATATTCATTTTACAATCAGCAAAAAAGCTGCTACCGGTATTGAAATGTTCCGTTTCGTATGTTAATATCCTCGCAAACATTTCTTACATTTCTGTCCTTAACATCTATTTTTGATTCCAAAATATTGTTATGGAATTTTACTATTACAAAGTTTAGAGATAATGAAGCTGAATCTTACTACAAGTATCAGCTAAGCCTATTTTATTGTGAAATGGTTCGTAACAAAAGCGTTGATACGTTTGAAATTAATTTACATATTTCAAAGTGTTCTATCAATTTGATAATAAAGAGACCTAATTTTTGTAACAAATTGCACTCGGCGTAATTCTGCAGTAAATAATGGCGGATCGGTGACGCCATGTCTCTTTCCTCCGATCAATTACCACGAAAACACATTCAAACGTGTGAGAACAAGATGCTGTGAAATCACGTGACTAATGTTTCGAAGCATATGCACTAAAAACATACTTACTATTTTAGTTTTACTGACGTAACTTTAAGGACTGCGTTGTGTCGACTCGTTAATCTATATATTTAAGTGTTTGCTTTGTTAAGATGCTTTCAGAATCAGTACTATAGACAGACACCTCATGTGTTTTTTGCGAGTTTTCAGTCACGCAAATTGAAAACTAGCTTTAAAGATCCTACATTTTTAGAAACAATTTTTTAATGTAATAATGAATCACTTTGCTACATATAGGCAAAGGGGGTTTAACAGTTTAATTCATATTATTTTCCGTCGTGACTATTTGCACATCGATTCCTCACCCCATCTTTGCCACATCTTTATTTTAGCTATTATTAGACTGCAAGTTATTTGGTCGGATATACATTTTTCAGTTCCAAAAGTATTCCAGTTATGTAACGTCGGGTAACTTTTTTAGCTAACAGGGTCACACGTAGACCTCCATCCCTCTTAAGACATGCCACCTATCTAACATAAATAACCAGGTTAGAAGCTGGATGTGAGGTCGAATGGTTACAAGCAGACGGTAACGTTACCGGTCCTACATATATTAGGTTCTATAACATTTAAGTTCAAAGGTGTGTAAATGATTGAAAGCAATAAATGTGTTTCGTTGTGACTATCATGTAAAGAAATATACTGTGTCTGTCGTGTTTGTTTTTTGAAAAACGGTAGTAGCATATAATTAATTGTACGTAAACTTTGTATTTCAAGTAATACTTGGTCAAGTGATATTACACTTCGCAGTAAAGAAACCAGAGATGTTGCTGTATTTGGCAAACTAATCCCGGTATAAGAGAATAGTACGACCAGAACTAGATTGCAAAAACTTCCAAAGTTCTATCGACCAATTCTTTTCCGTTTTAAATGTACATATACAAGGTACACGTTGTGGTTTCACTTGTTTCAAATGCCTGATAAACTATTTTGAATACTGTTTTGTAAATATCCATTAAATAGGATGACATGCAGAATAAAACCCTCATGGGATGTAGATTTTAACACCTTTCAAATATAAAGGTATTAATATAAATTAAAAACATTTTCAACTCATAGACCTACGTATTAGTCTTGTTGAATATATACCTACTAGGTGATAAATGTAATAAATATTCAATTTCTGTAATACACATGTCAAAAGTTGCTCATCAAAATGTGCATTTTACGACACTTTCTAGGGCAAATTACACCAAAAGTGAAAATGAAGCAATCGATCAAGAACTGTATTGATTATGTGCAAAACGAACATTTGACTTAGATCAGAGGGTCATTCGTGCTCAATCCATCATTTATGTCTTTCCCCTTAAATATTGCATGTCTCAATTTGTTTAACAAAACTACACTTTTATCGACACCAGCATTACAAAATGATTGGATAACAAAATTGTTAGCATATGTTAAACGAGGGATTTAAAACCAAGGAGTTGGCAAATACGAGAATTTTTTCTTCAAATGGTTCACCGCATTTTGGAATTGCCTCTTTTTTCCTTCCGTGAATGTCACCTACTTTGTAGGGTGCGTGTCAGATACTAGACAAATGCCAGTTCATTTACGAATTCAATTTACTGATTATGGCATTAAAAGTTTTACTTTTTTCATGAGTGTGTCTGATTGACTTTTACAATAGAAAATGTAATATGCAGCCAAAAAGTGTAAGTTGAATATTGGACGGTAACCACAATATAACAAAGGTAAACAAACAATTTGCGGTTCAAAACTTCATGGGCGGATTTCTATTAATATACCAGACTTGATAAATGCACTTACAATTTCATAAACATGCATTTATAGTGTCACTGCTTTATTTTAGATCATAATTATAAACCGCATGGGAACAGTATAAATTTTAAAATAATACATATATATGCCTTTTTTGTAAATTTCTAAATTGTACATTTAAATTTCTTGCAATTCCTTCAAAAATGTTCAAAAGGCAAACAGAAAACGCAGCAAAAAGTATTGCACATTCTTGTATAGTTTGTGGCAGACCTAGTTTTAAACATAAAAACTTGAAGTGATATCCTTTCCGAAATAAACATATAAAAGTATTGCACTTCTTCATTGCAGATTTTGGATAGCTTAATGACCCCTGGGGCAAAGCTTCTGTGACAGTCCGACACGCTTCTTGATATGTCTTGGGGACCTTCTGTAACGTACGGAGCCAATAGCCAAAGGGTTTGAAACAATGAAATAATATGTCAAAATTTTAAATATTAGTGTCCTATTAGTATTACAAATGTATTAAAGCGCAGTAAAATGTCCATGTCATTTGCTTGACACTTTGCTTTGGGTCAAAGTTTAAAACACTTGTCTGTTAAGGTCAACGTGATTTATGGATGTTTTCATAAATCTAAATAAGTGAATTGACAATATAATTTAAAAGATTATAATTAAGAATCGGCGAATTTACCATTTGAAATTAATTAGATTTCGAAATTACTGCGAATTCTCGAGTTGGTGTAAAAGGAGTGTAAGGAACAATCAATTAGCCATAATGATTTACCCATTTATTATATATATATATCTTGAATTAATGTTTGATTACAATTGTTTCTGCAATGTGATTGTGCTATGAAGAACGCTGATGGTTGCGATCATAAACTTAGTTACCCCATAGCTTCATGTAGCCTCTGTAATTTTTCTACGTAAAAGTCAGTTAATTTGTATCTATATTTGTCGCGGTGAATTAGTCAAGGCATTTGTTTGTAAGAAGATAATATATACATGCATCTTGAATCTCTGTTCGCCATGATTATTTGAAAGTCTTTAAATATATTTCGATAACAAGTTTAAAAACTGTTGATACTAAAATCATTGTCTGAACATTATTTTACATTTAAATAAATCAGTTTTCCATAATAAAATATCCAGTAAATACGTGTTATGGACACTTGTAAATGGAATCTACTGGCATCTGCAGACTAAATACAATTGAATGACGTAATTTAATGCACCCAATGGTCAGTCTCCCACTATGCACCATCTTCCAAATAATACGCTAAAATGTGTCTTAACAAAGAGTTGGAAGTTTATTTTTGATTGCCGAAAAAGGACTAAGCCTCTTACTAAACCAATATCATTTCAGGAGGAAGCAGTCGTTACCATACCAACAAAAATATCTCTGAACGATATGGTTGTAAATCCGTTCTAGAATTTGGTCATTCCAGTTGTTCTATATGGTTCCTCACTTATTAAAAAACGGTTGGTGACAGTTTTAAAAGCTATCAAAATGTCAGACAGTATCTGAAACATATTGTATAATGTCTTAAAGCAAACCGGTACATCCCGTGTTTATCAAACTTCTGACTTCACATTGAGAAAATAGAAATATTGTCACTAAATTAACACACTGATGCAATATTATTTCTACTTGGACATATTATTAATTGATCGTTATCAAAGTATCGAAGTTTTTCCATTTAAAGTCAACAGTTTGATGACTCGATCTACAAATCTAGATGATAAAGGAAACAACAAAGAGGAAGGTTACAGCCGCTATAATGTATACAAAGTCAACATTTTTTGTGAAGGTTTTATTTCTCAAATAAACATGTTCATCTAAAATTAGAAATTACGCAATTGAATAAAATAGTCCGGCGCAATATTCACTGTCGTAACTGTGTTGCAGTGCAGGATAATTTGACTGTTGTGCAGATGACGGCCGTTATTGCAACGAACACCGTAAAAATATCTTTTAAAGTTTTGTCTTTACAGTCCCTGTCGCTTATTATTCCGCGAAATGTTTTAATGTGTTTTGAATACGCACGTGTATCATTGGCCACAGAGCGGTCTTATTTACTTTAATTCACGAGAATATGTCTGTGTTATTTGTAAACTAACATTTAAGCGAGAGCGGCAGGGTTTTTGCCTTTTATCTTTGTCTTTCTGGGCAGTATAATACTACAACTAATATTGTTTTCCGACACCCCGACGTGTCTATAACATCTCCCAAGTTCATGTTCCAGAGTTTTATTTTTTAAGCAGAAATCTTTTCTACCGAGAATGAAAGTAATCTACACGTAAACATGTATGATTTCTTTCATGCAATATTTCTGATTAACAAATGAAAGCATGGAACCGCAACTTTTATGATGTGAGAGGCAGGTTAGGGACTACCAGAAAACAGCATTACGTCTAGTATTGCATTTCCCAGACACAAAAATAGAAGACAAAACATAATAAGATAATTTGTTGCCAATGATATATACTGGCTAATACCCTTTGATTTATTTCGACTGTTCTATATGGTTCCTCGCTTACTCTAAAACGGTTGATAACAGGCCAACGAAAAGTCAGTCAGTATCTGAAACATATTGTAAAATATCTTTGAAAGAAATCTTGCATGCCTTGAAGCAAACTTGTATATCCATTTAAAACTTAACTTGATTAATCAGATTCTGACTTCACATTGATGAAATAAAAATATTGTCATTATAATTAACACTATGGCGCAATATTATTTCTACTAGGATATATTATTTTTTGATCGTTATCAAAGTGTCCAAGTTTTTTTAAAGTTAACAGTTTAGATAACTGCAGATCTAGAAGATAAAGGAAACAACAAACTAACAGCTAGGGATTGTACATGTATACAAAGTCAACATTTTTAGTGAAGGTTTAAGGTTTAATTTCTCACCTAAACATTGTCATCTAAAATTATTCATTGCGCAATAGAATAAAACAATCAGACGCAATTTTCACTGTCGTAACAGTGTTACAGTGCAGGATAATTTGAATGCTGCGCAGATAACGGCCGTTACAGCAACGACTTTTCAAGTTTGTCGCTTCTCATTCTGCAAAACTTTTTAATGTGTTCCGAATGTGGCAACAAAGCGGTTTTGTTTACTTACATTCACGAGAATAGGTTTATGTAATTTGTAAATAAACATTTAAGCGACAGCGACAAGGGTTTTGTCTATTTTTGTGGTTCTGGGCACAGTAGCACAAGTAATATTGTTTTCTTACACCCTCTGTCGTATCTATCACATCATCCAAGTTTAAGTCCGAGGGTTTTATTTGTTCAGCAAAAGTCTTGCGTACCTACTGAAAATGAAAGTATGTCTACACACGCGGTAACAAATGTATTTTTTCTAATTAACAGAGAAAAGCATGGAACTGCAACTTTTATGATGTGAGGAGCAGATTAGGAACTACCAGAAAATAATATTGCGTACACAAATTACTTAAACATGCGTAAGTTTTCTGAACGTATGGCATGCACCGACGTATTTATATGGCACGTATGAAACACGTGTTGCTCAAGTTCGAAAGCCATGGGCAGCTTTGTCCTGACGCGCAACACCCCACCTGCAGAATCGAACTGAACTGGCGCACGTCGGTTTTAGAAAATGAACGTTTTTTTTTAAGTAAACTGCTCTCTCAAAAGTAAACATGTTATGCTACCTGTAATCGCGTGTAACAAATTTGTTTCTTTATAAAGGTATCTTAAAATTACCAAGGACGGTGCCGATTTTGAAAGCAGCAGCGCGACATTCGGCAATTTTTAAACATCTAAATGAAGAAGTGGATGTTAAACAACATTTTTAGGTAGGAGAACACGACTATCAAACGTGTCTAATTATTTTAGATTTTAAGAAGCAATATATGTCAACAAATATTTTCTGAAACTTACGGATGTATGCTCGGTTTATTCAGCAAACGTGAACTCAGTTAAATATTCTTTATTTCATTTTCAAATTTCCAGAGTAGGTTAAAGCTTCAATAAGAAACTGTTAATGGAGATGTTCTGACATATGTTTAAAAGGCGTTCAAAACTGAATGTGTTCTTTCTCTGGTACTCTGCAAACACTATCTCCAAAACATGAGTAGTTATCTCTTCTCAACGATTTTGAACATTGTAACAACTCTAAAATCAGATTGAATGGTGTATCATATTACAAGTGAAAAAACTGGTAAATTTTCCATGATGAAAGAAAAATGAATTCGAAATTACTTGGGTACTTTGCAGTTCTTCTTTTGATATATGGTAATTTAATAATAAAGTTGACAACCCCATACTGTCATCATTTACAAGGATAAGCCAGTATTTTGTGTATGAAGAAGACATTCAATTTCCAAAACATCCTACGGAATAACGAAAAGCTAACGCGTTTGAAATCATTTCTTTATGATTACCATTATCGCGAGAGAGAGCCATTTATAGCTCAAAAGGTTAATACATTCATAGATGACATTTCGCATCAATATTAGTGAATGTATGAGAAGCGAGTTTATTAAACCTCCATTGCGCTTGCAGTTTTCAGTAATGCAAAGCTCGGGAGCAGCGGAGGCTCTCTGTTGGCCGTCACAATCGCTCGGGCAATTTAATTTAATGCAATTCAATCACCTCAACGGGTGACACAGTATGGTGTTATGCAAATGGTATAATTATTGAAAGAAATCGATTATTAACTTAATCGAGAAGTGGTTTGTAGTAAGAATAAGCATATGGTTCTAGAACAGCAGATTAAGTGAAAAAAGTGTTGGGTTTTGAAACGCTCAAGTTATTAGCCACGGCCGTGAAAAGTTATATTATCTTGCGTGACTGAAACATATTAAGAAAACACAAGTCGGGATACACGATGAATTTTTTATGGAATATTATAACTTAAATGCGTGTTGATTGTTGAATGGTAGAATGAGTTGAACAATACTTCGTACATTGTATCCATTTGAATCACCACACGTAAAACAGTGCCATTACCTTAGTAAAATTATGCCCACATTGTTGTTGTTGTTTAACGCCCGTCCCAACCTTGGTCATTTAATACAGGCGGTGAGTTTATCAAACAATCGTTACTGGGTAGAACCAGAAGTAGACTCTTATCCTCCGTAACTCACATAAAAAGACATGGTCGGTAGCAGGGAGCGAACCCATGGAAATAAATCTATGAGAGGTTATGCCAACATTCTCGTTTCTTACCTATTACATGTGTAAAAAGTTCTTACTGTGTTCTTCATTTCAAATGTAACTTCATTGTATAAAGACGTATTCCCACTCGCCCTTTCGGGCTTTTATGATAATTACGACTTTACAAAGTCACTTCGGAAAATACAACCCATCATGTTATACCTTTAATACTTATTTATTCACCTTAAGTAAGGATTAATTTGTAGCAGAATTAAATGCTGTTAAGAATTGTTCGCTAAGTGATGGAAATAACCGAATTTGCAAATAACGTATCATATCATTAGAATACTTGCAAACAGAGTCTTTCGAGCGGCAACAGCATCATTGGATAACAACAAAAAATTCAGTATCATTAAAAATGATATTCGGAAGATATTCGATTGACGAATTATTGAATAACAATAAAGAGAGCAGGTAAATATGTAGACATGCTAGGTTGCAATAACCTTAAGTGAGTAAAGAAAATATCATATGTAAAAAGAATGCACACTGTATGCAAAAATAATTCAATGAAATGATAATCACCATGTACGTAATACATTCACACACAGAATAAAAATAGTTGTTATATCTGACCTAACAATGAACAAGGTCACATGTCCTTTCAAACCTTAACAGTAATATAGTTACACATACTGTCTTGTTTTGGTGATAGCTGAAGAATTTGTTTTGACATAAATAAGACAAGCTGTTCAATTGTCATTTTGATTAGGTCACTGACTCACTTTCGATCACTTAAAAAGTTTATTTTAACAATTAGGCGAATGTTTTAAAGCTGGATTGGAATTCATTGACATGTTCTATTCCACAGGTAGGTCTACATTGACAACTTTTATGTTCATTAAATGATACTGTTCAGTCGAATGATTGACAACTAGTCCACATTAGATGGAGACTTCGAACAAAATGAAAAGGGAAATTGCATTTAATATATTTTCTAAAGCGTCATTGTTTTGAAGTCAGGTTAAAACTGAACAGGAACATCTTAACTTTGATCTGCTGTACTCCAGATTGACTGCATTGTCTATTCATTCTTTAATGTTACTGTGAAAACAACATTAAACAACGCAAATTTCCAAATATTTCCAAAGCGATAGAGGCAATGCTTCCAACCTCTCACCTCCATTACTTATATTAAGCCAGAAAGAAGATATTGTTCAAAAACAATTTGGCCATATTCAATGAACAGGACGTTCTCAAAAGCTTAAAATGAAAAGCCACACGGGAAAGACATTTATTGTAGAATATACTGATTTGAACCACATCTAATATCAATCACCTAACGATTCATAATACAATGTATCAGCTTTATTAGAATCCAACCTTATATAAGTTTTGAAATATTGCCTTTTTTTCTAGCAGACCTATAACACTGCGCGCCATAGGGAAGGGTAGTTATGTCCTTATAAATCCAATGTTATGCAAAAGTCAGATCTTGTGTATTAGGTAAAAGTAAAAACCTTAAATTTATGTAAAACATAGGTTTTGTAGAAGAAATACATTGTACTAGTATATTCTACTTGACAACGTTCCGTTGTTATTTACAGGTTAAGGGTAATTATATAGATTCAAATTTATCTTTCATTGAATAGAAGGATCATTGACCACCTTGGCCAACATACAACATTTAAAAGCGAGCTGAAATCACGGAGGAGGGAAGGCGTTAATATTGTAAAAACGTAAAAACAGCTGACGCCAACTTAAGTAATACATCGCGTAATGATACAAATTCTCAACGACATCTGGCGTCGTCAAATGGAAGTGCGCCACCACTATAGATCTGGTTTAAATCATACCATAGACGGTGACATTGCATTTACAATTAACGAAAATACTTGTCACTATCTGTATCTTGCTGAAACTTAAAAGGCACAAATTTAATACATCTTGGAAATGGGACTAGCTTTACATGCATGCCTATATTTTTGTCGAAACTACACGTGTTTTTTCTCAGGACATCTGAACCAGGATTTTTATCTTTTGCACAACACTATTCACGATTAAATTAAAGATTGAACATTATTTTTAGTTGATCTTACCATCCCATCCACTAGTTTTCAAAGAATATATGTACAAAATGTATTATAGAAGTGACGACAATTTGTATAAATGCCCACGTGAATGCAAAAATGCAAAAAGTATGTGTCAATTTTTACATTAAAAGTTTTACATTAAAACCACCTTTGAAGCTGGCAACTGAAAGTGTAAATTTTATGAACTAGGTGCCGGCACTGTCAGAAATGATCTATTTATGACAACCGACAAATTACCTAGCTCACACATCAAAGGGAATAGCTAAACTAACATTACCTTTTGTTTTATTCTGCATACATTAAAAGTAAACCACCAATCAAAGGGTCAGTGGTTTTTCATTTCACTGAGTACTACTTTTGAATGTGATAACTACAATGTTCGTGATGATCTGTAATTTATGTTTTTTGCCAAACTTTGATTTTTTCTTTCTGTAGGTGGTGCGCTATAAAAAACAACTCCAAGGTTAACGCCCCATTGCAGTTAAAACAAGATGAACAGAAGTGGATGGAGTTGTATATATTTCTCAACAGTTATTTTCAGTTTAACTTCCAGCGGTAGATCCGATTAAGATGGGTGCAGTGTGGTGTTTTGGAACTTCAAAAACTTGACTTTTTCAAAACAATACTAATACTGTTTGACAAATAGCACAAGAAACTATTCCCTGAAGGGGGAAACTGGTGCGGGTAAACCCTTTTTTATAAACACGTGATTGTTATGGAATGAGGCAGATATTAATTTCGGCATGTCGGTTTTGGTGCATCTGGAATACGTCAGAAGCCTGACCAATACTTTATGCAGACAGCAAACAATGTTAAAAAGCTCGATAAAAAGTATTTTGATGTGCAAGAAGGAGTGTAAAACAAATTTGTACGGTAATATAATGAAAATTTGTTTGGACAAGCATTTTCTCTGCCCGGAAATTTTCCTAATGTTGTCATGTTCTTTTACAACAATGCTTTATGAATTAGGACACAATCCCATCCAATTAACTTAGACATACTTATTTCGCCATAAAGATCTTGAAACAACAAGTCCGGCATAAATAAACAAAAACCTTCATGAACTAAAGGGAGACAACCACTAGCTTAACTACAGTAAAACCAAGCTAGTTTTCTTTCTTTGCGACAAACATAATGTAGTTGATCCCGTCTAAAATATCATTCACACGCAAAGTAAGTTAAAGCACGACTTTTTTTAACGTATGCTCATATGGTAATGTCCACACAATTAAATTCATCAAGTGCTAATTCATGTAGATAAGCAAGCTTACCACGTATCTCTTACTATACAGTTTAGACAGATTTTAGCCATGTAAAAATAACATTTATAAATTTATTTTTTCTGTATAAAAAAGAAACCTGTGTCATGTATATTATGAATTGTAAATGAAAAATAAAGCAGTCTTAGAAGTTAGTATATTTTATAAAAAAAAATGCAATAACAAGAATATTTAAGAAAAAAATGTACTAGTATGTGTTTGGTACATGAAGCTTTTACAGTCGTTTAAAGGTCTATGACGTCATCGTTTTTAAGAAGATGAAAACGATTAAAAGACAATTACTATGTACGACCGTAAACATTGTAAGAGTATCGTTCAAAAACCTTAAAACGTTACGAACCTAGAGACTGAAATGGAAACGAACTTACCAAAAACATTCCTGTCCAGGAACAGATTAAACTTGTAAAAGGTATAGTATGTCGGAATTACAGTCTGTAAAGAGAGTAAAGTGGCGGATGTGGTCAAACAAAGGGACTGCTTACTTTATTCTGTGCACGAGTAGAACAATGCAGAGGAGACATGGCTTTAATGTATCCAGAATTTATCGCATTCTTAACTTTAGCAGTAAATGATGAAAACAAACATGGTATCATCATATTAAGATAAAATACTAATCTGTTGAAAGATTTGCACATCTTAACATAATAAAACTAACAAAAACATAGATTGCTATGAAATGTTTCTATATATTACATTTAACGCCAAAGTGTCAGCAAACAAAGTTACTTTAACAAAGTGTGTACATGTTCCAACATGCATTTTTTACTGAAATATTTGCATCTATTGATATTGTCAGACAAACACAAGCTAGAGAAATGTGCACAGTGAATACCAAGTGCTTCTAAACAATAAAATTGTTGATACAAAGAAATGCCAGGTTGTTCTTTTTTTATTCATTTCAGCACATAAGGAAATCTTGATAGAACAGCCTGCACTGGCAGTTACTTAGGTCTTACTGTTCTTGCGGGAAGACGATAAACAGCCTTTGAGATGGTATTAGACTAGTTAAGATTGTTTTTGTTGTATTTGGTAGCGGTGCTTTGACATAGGAAAGCGTTTCTACCTGAAAGATTTATTCGTAAATATAATGATTTTCATGTGTTCATTCTTGAATGATGTAGCGCATCTAAAAAAAGTAACAAGAACAGTATAGATGCTGCATGTGTATTTGATCTGCCTTAAGTATATACTTAAACAACTTTTGATAAAAGTAGAAACAATGTTGGAGAGACAGCTCGTTCACTGAATAACAGTTTTGTGTCCAAAATAACGGATTGTTTTGTAGCTAAAACCAATCAGAAACAAAAGAAATGTTTCTTTTGTTTTGCGTACATCTGATCGCTATATGGTATCCATATTCAGTAACCGCATATATACATCAAACTATCGACAACACGACAATGAATTGGCGATTCGTAATTTTATTTTAATACGCAAAATTCTTCGCCTGCTGAATGATCGAGTACCATGCTGTAAATCGTCTCTGAATTTCCTAGCCTTCGGCTATATACCTCCATTGACACGAGACAACAAAGTGGAGATTTTCACATCAAAAACAAATAATGGTCTTAGTTTATTTGCTCTTGTCGTGAATTTGCATATTAAAGCAATTAATGAAACAATGAAAGAAATTAGTAGCTATGGAAAACAATAAATGGCTCTGCTAAAATGTTATAATTTCTCGAAATGCAAATTGTATAACTTCACGTGCAATGTCACTCCGTATCTTCTATATATAGATTAAACATACAAATAAACTAGGTCTTCTCATCACCATTAAACAATATTATTTAGAACGATTCTCAGTGATTCTCAGAATGACCCAAAAATGTCTTGTCGATGTCATATAGCTCAAAGTATTCAACGTTGTTGGTTAACATGTGAGAATCTTTAGGGTCGATAATTTTACATGTATCCGTCAATGAAGGTGAAATTTCGAACACCATTGGCTCCAGACCATACCTTAACACCAGCTCTGAGTTTTTCAAGCATCATTGTGTGGAATTAAAGACATTTTGAACCATTAATTAATGAAAATATCAATAAGTTATGAAGTTACGGTCGAAGCGTTTTCTCCCTATCATGTACATATATATGTACGACTTAGCAACTCATAAAAATATATAGGTCTGTGAAGTTGGCTTTTACATCGTAGTTATGTATTCAAATGTTTATTCACGAATATACAGCGTGTTTGGTGGCTGGTTCTGGCTTGTACGTGTATCTGAATGGTGCCAACACAACAGAACAACAAATAAAGCGCGCTAATACGACAAATGCCATGTTTATCGTTGAAGCGGGGGCGCCAACAGGCCAAATCAAAACTTTGTCGATCTAGCGTGTTCACATTTTGGCGCCCAGCTTGTATTTTGTTCTGGCGTGTTGGCGTGTACACCAATTTTAGGCACCAACACGCCAATTATGGGGCAGCAGAACGAAAAATGCATTCAATATATATCTGAATAGCTAGCTGTATGGTTGCAAGTAAACATTTGAATTTCTAACTACAAGCTGTATATTCACGAATAAACATCTGACTTTCCAACTACAATCTGTATATTCAGGAATAAACATTTGACAAGCTTCAAGCTAACATAGTTACGACTAAACATCTGAATTTCAAATTCGCGAATAGACATTTGAATTACCAACAACAAGCTGTACATTTGCGAATAAACATTTAAATACCCTTCTACTATGTAAAAGCTAACTTTACAGACCTGCGGATTCGAGCCCCACTCGGGTCACGACCGTACTTTCTAATATTGCACCAGCACTGGTTCTTCCAGGAAGCGGACTCGAGAGTGATTCGATAAGCTACAAGCTTTCTTCACAATCGAGCTTAAATAAATTAGTATAAACTAAACTACAATATAATCATTTAATATGGATTTGTTTCTTTAAACTTTGATTCTGCTGAAGTAACAACCTATTCAAGATACCATGTATGTATTTTCCTAAGCCCAATATGGAAATAAATGTATCATTTGTACTTCAATCAAATCATGAAGAATGATTATTTAACGTTTATATGTCGTGTGCTTATCGCTTCATCAGCTTGTAGCAATGATCGTAATTTCAGTTTTTGTGTCGCTCTTTCGGAGAAAAGGCGATACATAGGGATCGCTTTGTCCGTCCGTCCGTCGGTCTGTCGGTCCGTCCGTCACACAAACTTAACGTTGGCTATAACTTTGCCATTTCTTAAGATTTCTTCATCAAACTTTACAACTGTATTGCTTATGACAAAAGGGTCATGATGCCGCCAAATTTTGTAGGTCAAGGTCATATTTGACAGAGTTATGCCCCTTTTTGTACTTAGATTTTGTCACGAAAACTTAACGTTGGCTATAACTTTGCCATTTCTTAAGATTTCTTCATCAAACTTTCAAATTGTATTGCTTATGACAAAAGGGTCATGATGCCGCCAAAGTTTGTAGGTCAAGGTCATATTTGACAGAGTTATGCCCCTTTTTATACTTACATTTTGGCTATAACTTTGCCATTTCTTAAGATTTCTTCATCAAACTTTACAACTGTATTGCTTATGACAAAAGGGTCATGATGCCGCCAAATTTTGTAGGTCAAGGTCATATTTGACAGAGTTATGCCCCTTTTTGTACTTAGATTTTGTCACGAAAACTTAACGTTGGCTATAACTTTGCCATTTCTTAAGATTTCTTCATCTTACTTTCAAATTGCATTGCTTATGACATAAGGGTGTGATGCCGCCAAAGTTTGTAGGTCAGGGTCATATTTGACAGAGGTTATGCCCCTTTTTATACTTAGATTTTCGCTATAACTTTGCCATTTCTTAAGATTTCTTTATCAAACTTTCAAATTGTAGTTGTTTTTTTTATGCAAAGGGCTGTGATGCCGCCAAATTTTGTAGGTCAAGGTCTTATTTGACAGAGTTATGCCCCTTTTTGTCCTTCGCTTTTTTTGTCACGAAAACTTAATGTTGGCTATAACTTTGCCATTTCTTAAGATTTCTTCATCAAACTTTCAAATTGTATTGCTTATGACATAAGGGTCATGAGGCGGCCAAAGTTTGTTGATCAAGGTCATATTTGTGTTATGCCCCTTTTTACACTTAGATTTTGTCACAAAATTGTTGGTTATTCTGACAAAGCATAAGAGGGCGACACAAGTGTTCTACTGAACACCCATCTAGTTAATGAGGTTTTATTCCATATCTTGTTTATGAAATATGACTCACGGGTTCTTTAACCTAAATTACAAAATGTCATCCAGTGCTAGTATCGAACCTTTGTTTCTTTGCGGATTTGTTTTTTATTTATGTCATAGTAAAACATCGGCCGTTTATTTACCGAACAACGCCAAAATCGGATTTCTGTTTTGTTTACAAATGTGTTGCGGCACCGCTAAACCAAACTTAGCAAACATTGTACCTGAAAGTTAAAGCTTTTCGGTGATTAATTGCATTTATATTTATATTGAGTTGCAGACATTATGATCATTTCTATACATTGCAAAAAAATTGTGACTGTAAAAATTTGTTCAGATGAGTAAAAATCACACATTTTGTTTAAATGTTTTATAAAAGTGTGAAGTCTGTTGACTATGAATTGAACATTTCAAGTGAATCTACCGACTACTTTTATAGTTATGCTTGGTTTCAGATAACACACATTGTTATTCTTCATAATGACGTTTGTAACGTCGAAACTGTAATCTTAACGTCAGTATATTTAACGTGCCATGTTACACATTCATATGAAGGTATTTTTTTATTGTAATTTCACCTGATTACACATGATTTGTCGTCAAGTATTTTGCTTGTTTTAATTTTGTTGACATTTCTCATTTCAATAAATTCTCATTTAGATTGACTGTGCCCTAATTTTAACTTTCCGAATGTGAAAGAATAAGTGGTTGCTTTTGTAATATGCTTTATGATAAAGACTTCATTTTCATGCATATTCGTGTATGCAATTTCTAATACATGTACACATCTTTTTTTTTTAAATGTTTACGTCTAGTCGAAATTTGGTGAAAATTGGTCATTTGACTGTTTATATTTGCGCAAAAATAATTAATAATCCTCTGGACCAATTTTTCGAGTAACAGTCACATTATTAATATATAATGTTACACCATAAATAACAGTGTTGACATCACAACTGAAAAAAGAAGATTTTAGCGGGTTATTCTCATAAGGTATGAAAGTTTTGGTGGTATTTATGCTACCATTTCATAACCTTTTGTGGGTATTTACTATGTAATGATTTTGTGTTGAAGTTTAAATCAACTCATAGAACACCTGATTCCACCTTTGAGGTATTGTGCTGAACATATGTTTTGACATCATAAATGAAACCTTATTTTTATCAGAGAATATATTTTCTTATATTTGTAAAAACTGCTCAAAACTCATGAAACATATGTTGTTACGTAATAACTAATTTGTGTAATCAGCGATATCATATAGTTCACTTTTTGTGTATTATGCAACATGTTACACCTCATTTTCAGCATATTCTTTAATTTTGAAGATCAAGACAATACACAGAATCCGTATTTGACATTGAATAGATGTGTAACAATCAGTTTTTACATCTCGACGACTTGACCTTCTTGGACACTTGTGAGTGAGTTTGTA
Source organism: Saxidomus purpurata (assembly GCA_022818135.1). Taxonomy (NCBI): domain Eukaryota; kingdom Metazoa; phylum Mollusca; class Bivalvia; order Venerida; family Veneridae; genus Saxidomus; species Saxidomus purpurata. Next base: position 34,875,430 of record JAFMSR010000016.1, read on the forward strand.
AGTAAATGCACGCCTACACACAATTGTGAAATTGATGCATCTAAATCATCTATTTATTCTGATATGTACTTAACCCGTTGTTGGATGTACAAACAACTTACGCAAGATAGTCAAATTCAAAATTAAGTCTGTATTAGGTAGTTTTTCATTTAAAGGCATTCAGCAAATCTTCTTAATTTACTCACCCAAAGTGAATTCTTACAAGCTTTAGATGACACACGCACTCTAGTAATGTGAAACGTTTATGTGCATCACAATACCGAGCTGCTGAACGTTATGCTTATTAACTACACAAACGCGAAATGTTTCAAAGAAAACTTCATCAAAGAAAAAGTTTTACTTTGTAAAACAAGTTTTACTACTTTCAGCGAGATCAAATGACAAAAATGTTTCTCTTGTATTTATTTTATTTATTTTAGTACAAAACGACAAAACCTATTATGGCTTAGATATGTTGACAATCGACACTGTAAGCGTTTGTTTCTCAATTTTCAAAGGTAACGGTAATCAACTAACGGAAATGCTTTAAAGTGGCCTTTTCAATATTATATTCAGCACTACGAACTTTGCCAAAACGACTTTTCTTGTCTCCTCCTGATTCATTTTGTGTTGTTATTACTGTCTACTGAGTGATTTTGTCATTCATCTAAACCAATAATACTTCTTTACAATAGTCCTTGGAGACATTTAGAAGTTATATCCGATTACCCTTTGCCTATCAGATTAACATACCGCTATGGACAATTAGGCTTGGTATACCTTTGGCTGCCAGCGCTGCCTGGCACCATTGGGTGACATGAAACAATTTTTAAACAACGCTCCTAGTATTTGGACAGCGCTTTTTGGCATGATTTATACTAAACCAGTAAGAATACCCGCTTAAATTTGACGGTAAGTTGTCAAAACACGCGACTTTGTCAGGAAAATAGCTGTTGTGAAAGTAGGAGACAGATAACTTATTCATCAGAGAGAACGATCATGTCAAATTGTATCTTAAAGTACGTAAAATATACCTATTAGAAAAGAATTATTGCCCGGACATTTAATAAATTAGTTGCTCGGCGCGTGGCACAGTTTAACTTTCAGAACCCATAAGCATGTAATTGATATAAGGTGAAGTTGATTTATTTCTATATAGATATCAGAGGTGAAGAAACGATCGTCTGATCGAAGTGTTACGCATTCTACCCGTATCGTTTCAGGCAAAAGAGTAATAAAATCTTTAAAAAAAATATTTGCCACAACATTATTTGATACGAGCACATGTCTTGTTATAGCAACATCTTATGTCAAGCTGGCTGACGTGACGTAGAATTTACATCCCTTTCAGGGTCTCTCTGCATTTGGTAAGGTGTAGCATATATGGTCAAGATTGGTGGGATGGATTCAGGTATACCAGTACTACGGTCTACAAACTGTTCGGCGACTTGCAATACTTTCTATACTGAAGACTACTGTCTGAACTTTGTCTTCGTGGACAATTATCATTAACACTAATTACCTTTTTTTAAAGAAATATCTCGCTAGTTATTTCGTGATTAGTGATAAGTTTTGTACAGGTTATGTTGTTAAAGGCTCATTAGCTGACCAGGTGTAATGGGGAATATAAATAGGCTAGAAGAATTGTCTATTGTTTTCACATCGGTCACATATATCTGTTAATCTACTACACCAACCAAGGGTCTTCACCGTTCACATCAATCACCTTACGTTTTGATAAAGTTGAACATGTAAACAATATGCATCATAGACCCTAATGGTCTTAATTATCGAAACGAAAACCTAAGACATGTTTCGTTTTGAATGCTTGACCACTCCATTAATTGCTTTTTGATGATTCTTTGCCGGTTTCGCGAAATACTATCCAAATTTAAAATCAGATATATATTTTTAAAAATAAGAATAAAAGCATGGTAATTTTTCAAAATTCGTCATTTTGTACACTGGAATATATACGTTTATGTTTAAGTTACTGAAGAGGTACAAGCTGTTATTTCGTTTGAATAAAATTTGGATATCAATGTGCATACTTGGATATTTATTTAGGAATCATGTTTTAGTAAGATTTAAAGTAATATTTATATAACGTTTTGTACATAATATTTAAACACATTGTCCAAGAACACATTTGAAAATGTATGTATATTGAATTTCTTTCTGTGACAAAAAAAATATAAAGAAATAAATTAAATATATAAATTATATCATGACTACATAAAGTATTCACATGGAAGTGTTGTCAATGGTAGAATTTTAAGAATTCATTGCACTCCACAAAAGATTTAATGCCATAGTTTATTTCATGTATATCCAATTAGGCCTAAAAGCCCACGAGACAAACATATTACAGACAGTAAATAATAATAGTGTGAATACATATGACATAACTTTGCAGAAATTTTAGAATAAAAAAACAAAATACCAAAGTGGAGAAGGTTTTACCGATTTTGGAACGATGTCTGTGGAACTGGTGACGATGATTATACAAAAGGATTAGAAACAATCTAATTGCATTGGTGATACAATGTCATACCTAATTGTTAGCACTTTTTGAACAACTTAGAACATGTGTCTTTAGCTGTCAGGTACAATCAAAGACTATTGTTATCTCCACTGCATTATCCAAATAAGTATTTAATGCGCCTGTCATGGCAATAAGCATGCCAATCTTTGCCGATATGTTGTAGCAATAACCCGTTTGTAAAACAGATCTTTGAAACATACATTTTTTTGACATTCAGTTCATTTGAAAAACAAAATAATAACTTCTGCTTTAAAGTGATAGATGTTCCTAACCTAATTACAATCAAATTGAAACAAAACAAAATCAAATTTGAAAACAGTACAATACTTTCCTTCTGTTGTTTGTGAAATAAATAAATAAATAAATTCAATGTACTGACTTTCTACATAAGACAGTTCTCACTTACCAAATTGTCTATCAACGTCTGTAAAAAGTAATTATATACACGAATAAAGAACATTACGTTCTTTCACTTTTAGAAACATGAAAATGTATAGATAGGAAAAAGGAAAATTGACGACCTGTTTCTTTTAAGTATGAATGACTTTTACTATCACAATATGTCAAGTTAAAGGAATAAAAACACGCCAGACTAAATGAAAAGCTTACGTTTTCCATTTTACAAACATATCAGATTTGTTAGAATTTACATGCAACGCTACTTTTTGCTCAAAAGAATTGAACCAGGGCACAGATCCATTAATTCACGATACATTTCATTTTTCATCTGAATTTCTTTTCATCACAAACCTGTTTCAATTAGCAAGTTAAATTAAAAATAACAGAGTTATTTTTTTATCTAAAAATCATAAAGCCAGCAAAGCCTTCACACAATATCAAACATAATAAATATCATATAAAGAAACAAAACTATAGATATCTATTGACTAAAAAAAATGAAATCACCAAAAGAGTTTGCAATGATTCCTTTTGGACTCTGTCAATATTTTAAAGAAAATTCTAATCATAAGTTACAGTACTTTAAAAGAACGAAGAGCATGAAAACAAAAAAACATTTAAAACTCGATTTTTTGGAAAAAATACACACAAAAATGAAAGTTTGTTGAATGTTAAGGAAACGAAGTTTGTAGTAAATATGTTAGTAGAAAGTTGTATTGTTCAGGAAAATCATAGAATGGCCTTTTCTTTTATTTTTTATTATTTCTAATCAACCAAAAAATAACAAAACGGTAAATAGCTTGTATTAAATGGAACTTTGATGAAAATTGTTTAAGATGCAATGCTTTTTGCTTTGGAAAAGAAAGCCGGAACTGCAGTTTGAAGGACGAAACTTCGAAATCGGCACCACGAATTTCGTTAGTCTAAATATCCTTCTTCGGTTTTCTTCTAATGGTTTTTGATCTATTGCTTTTTTGTGCAACCCACGATGCTTTTTAAAATGTCTTAAATATTTTGATAATGCAAGAGAGAATTATATAATTTTGACAGTGTTATACATTTCAAACGTTTAGGCTCTTTTTAAAAACAATAACGAGCCTGGGACGTTAGAATTCGTAGTCGTATATAGTCGGAATTCGAATAAAAATAACGTTAAATGTTTTATGCAGAAAAGAGATGAAGGGTATTTCAGTTCCGATTGCATTTTCTGACTTTGATCTGATTTTTTCATAATTAAAATGAAATTCACAAAAGGAACACGCTACTACCAATCATTTGTTTTTCAAAATAAGAGCGGTGGCACAAAATAACAATATCACAGCTTATCTGCATTATTTCCAAAATAATTTTGTTTTTGTTTTTGGTATTGTAGGCATTTTTCATTTTATGTACACTTCAATGAAATGATGGTACTTTGTTTCATCATCTAGTTATTTCGGACCATAATTTTGATGGATTTTAAAAAGACACTTATTTTTGTAATTGGTAATATTTACATTGGTATATTCTTACATCCGATTGGAACAAAACGTTTCTACATTGTTCTGTTTAGTTTTCTCTGATTCAAGTTTCGGTAAACTCATACGTTTCATGAAATTTATTTTGGAACGGATAAATACACTAAAACTATCAGCTACTCTCTTCTGTTCTTCTGTTCTTCTATTCAAGCGTTACATTTGTGTTATTGAAGCCAGGCTTGAAAGAAAATCAGTCATGTACTATAAATAAAGTCATTTTTTCTACAATTTGTATCTATATTCGGTCTTATGTTCCTTTTCATATCATATGGTAAGAAAAGCACGTGTCTATTAAATAACATACGTAGTAGCCTATTTAGTTTGATTGGGCACATTGTATTTAAGTGAAAAAGTGTTTAAAAGCTTCGTTTCTGATCGATTGCTAAAAAGTCTTTAAAATTCCTAGGCTTGTTTGTTCGGATAATTCAACGCATTTGTTTCGCTTGTTAACTTTTATATCCGGTGACTAACACCATAAAGTTCTAATGATGGATGAATTAAATGTTCAAATCCAAACACCAAAGTCTGTTACATGTTAAATTTGCATTGAGGGGAAACATTTGATCAGATTGCAGTAGGCATAGACAAAGAAATGTTTCATATGTTCAAAAAATGCTATAAAAAGAAAATTTGGTTACTTTGAACAGTTTTTACATATTTAGGTTTTTTTGTTTCTCTTCAACGGTTCAATATAATTCGAATGACTTTTTACTCGTATGTTAAACGATGTCAATTGCAATTACAAATCCAAAGCAATGCGTGAAAATGAGAGGAAAATATTCTGATTTGCAAATCATAGCAGAAATGACGGTATAAATGCTGGCACTTCATAATTTAACGTAAATTTCAATTTACGATCAAAATTAGCTCCATTTAAATTTGGAGCAGAATTTTCTGCAAGCAAACCATTAAAATACCCCAGATTGTGTTTGTGCGTCTTCATCTTTTTTACGGACATCCGCGCGTCTAAATCATCACCAGAAACAAAAACAACGTGCGGAAATTCTTTTATTATCTAACTATTTGGAAATTGTTTTCTTTTCTACATATGTTGTACTAGGTTTAACATTCAAAGTGCTATCCTTAATATTAAATAAGTGAAAGTGTTCAGTTTTGTTGTAAGTTTTTGTTTGTTCGGCAAATGTTATTAGAATCATGACGACACCAAATACGGCATCGTCCCTTTTTAAAATGATATAAACGAGTCTCTGACATTGATGAAAATACAAAATAAGAACAAGAAATAAACATATACTTCATTAATTGACAGTTCATACGCTTGATTCGAATATGTTAGGTTTTTTGAGCTCAAATGTTCATGCTTAAATTTTAAGGTGTTGCATACTTGTTCTGGATCGTTATTTTCAGTAAATAGCTGTTCCAAAACACTACTAATTATCTGTTGCGCCTTTCTTTCTATTGCCGATTGGTTTTCCTTTCTGTAACCTAGTTTGTTGTTCTTTTTTTGTTATGAACGAATCTGAATATGTCCGAAAGCCGCAATAATAATAAATGAGTTCATTTAATGATTGAATATAGTTATATCGTTGACTTTATTTTCTAAGAGATAGTTATGAAAGTTTCAGAATTTCTTACATAGTGCAAAATTGATAATGGAAGTACATACAAAGAAATATTTCGATAAATAAACGTTTTTGCAAAATTTCATGTATGTCAAATTAAACTTTTGCTCCCAGGAACCAGAAAATTATATTCATTATTTCAGCAAAGTCAATGAAAAATCTCGAAAATGCTGCTAATAGAATTAATTTGTACTTAAAATTTACCATTACAGAAAAACTAATATAACTTGATTACGGAACAAACTTTAGTCGAATCAAAAAGGAAAAAAAAGTATTGTTAATAACAGTGAAATTGTTTTTTAAGCATTAAATTTCCTTACATATTCATTCATATTTTGTGGGCTACGCGGTGCATCATGAGTCAGTATATTTTAAACAACCAAAATAATAAACATCCGGCAGGTGAAAGTAGCAAATATATGTAGTAATTCCTTGGGTTATAATTAGGTACTTTCAATTATATTTGAGTGGTGTGCCAATTAAGAAAGCTCAAAAACCTAAATTATAACAAAAAAGCAATAAATTATAAAAAAGAGAAACTTATTAAACATTTGAAATTGTTTAAAACGAAGAACACGTCATTCTCGAAACTTAAGCTTTTCCTTGGACAAAATTAGATTAATCAGGTTCATTGTACGTTCTAATACATTTTGAACGGAAACCGAGGAAAAGAGTTTTAAAAGTCCTAATTTGATACAAACCCTACAATAAATGTCAGAAAGTGACAGGTTAACTGTTTCCTGCAGAACAATCAATATATACCACTATTACTTTGATCTGTTGACAATGGATAAAACAGAAAACAATGAAATAGGAAAAATGCCCTTTTGATTAATTTCTCGAAATTTGTCACTGTCAATAGTATCGTACAAAATAACGATAGAAATCATTGATTAATTTGTTGTAACATTCGATCATTATATATCTTTGTTTTCTCATCTTTATTGTTAGCAAATGACGGAAAAGTTTAACAACTGAATTTCACACACCTAACTTAAATATGTCTGTTAGTGCAATAAACGTGTTTGTTTTCTTTATTTAAATATCATATTGTATTTTCCTATTTTTCGATGGTAAAATGGCAGAAAAACCTTTTTTGGTAACCATGAATGTATACCAAAATGTCAAACTGTTATTATCTCATATTTGTCTTCGTAGAAAACGTGCCAGACTTGTCCCTTTGTTGGAATTTTTTTTGTACTGAGGAACTAGTATATATCTCCGACTCAAACTGTTTTCATTGCCACTGTTTAAAAACAATTGTGTATAAATTTGCGTAACGACATCTAAGAAGACTACTATACCGCCATCAAAATTTTATAAATTTAAAATTTATAAATTTGCAAAAATAACAATATTATAGGTTTTGTAGTGGACGATCTTTTGGATCACTAAATATTTATGCTAAGAAAAATAAACTCGAACATGAGCTTCTAATAAATGTGGACAAAAATTGTATTTAATTATTAAAAAGAGCTATCACTATACAAAGATCAATGGATTGGAACATAGCTACGATATTCGTATTTGTCTTTACATTTCATTATCTTATTCTGTGTGTGATTATCTGCCCAGTTACTTCTTTGCCACCGAAAAAAATTGTTGATCGAACCCTGTTAGACAAAAGGACTGTTTGAATTTTGCTTGGAGTATTAATGAAATATATCATCATCAACAGTCATTATAAAGTTTATTAGAAAAAAAAAAAAAATCAAAAGGGAAGCCACGTACCAAAAACGCAGCCTCCCCAAATTAAAGTATTATTCTAATATTTCTGAAAAGAATCCTGTCACTGGTTTAGGAAGTAAGGTTTTGAATATGTTCACTGGTCAGATAATCACAGGCACTTTAATGCTTTTGGTGACAATCAGGTGAGGCAGACATTACGGACGGTGGAAGCGAAACAATATAATTATCTTCATACTTTTTGAAAACTTTTAACCATTGACATGCAGTCAAACATTATGGTGAAACTGCAATTTATTTTTTTGTGACTCTGTCTATCTGTTTATAATTATTATTCTGAACAACGTGTTTGTCAGATATTTATGTATATTTGTACTAGTTGTTTCATTAGACTTTGTCAATATGAAAAATATGGGTGCGCACCATAAACCGGTTTAAGCTCCCCAGTGGTGTTTTTGCCACTGACCGTTCCAAGGCGGTGCCCCACTGTGTTCCTTTAATTGTTCGTTTTGTCCTCGTGTGTTTGCTTTGTATGCTGGTGTGTGTTGGTAGTGTATATGTGTGTGTGTACATGATTGTGTGTGTGTGTCGTGTGTGTGTACGTGTGTGTGTGTGTGTGCACTTCTGGGTGCTGTGGGGCTCGTTTTGGGGAGGCTGCGTTTTTGGTACGTGGCATTCCCTGTTTGATATTATTTTTGTTTTTATACAGCATCAACTTCCTTGTAAAGGGTATGATGTTTTAACTTAAAGAGATGTTAATACATTAAAAATTTAACTTTTATCATTTAGTTTTTATTGTTAAATCAAAATATAATATAATAGTTTAAACAGCTTTTAGAGAAGCAAATCTTCAAACATATGTCTCTTCAAGTGATCGTAACCGATGACACTCTATGGTTTTCGTTTTGTCTATCACCTTTTTGTTATTTTAGATTTGTATTTCATTTTAATATTGATATCGTGTCTCAGTTTTCATTTCAGTGTCCATACTGAGGTTTTTGAGCCTTTTCGGAATTTTTACGTACTGGCATACTTTTATGTGCTGTTATTCCTGATCTGTGTGCCTTCATTACGTAAAGAAATGATATTCATAACAAACATCGACCTATACATTTTCGGAAAGATCTTTTCAATCTCTACACAAATTAAACAAAAATAAATGATGTTGTTCATGATTGCAAAGAGAAATATGTCAATAAATGTTACAAAATTTCTTACCTGTCTTCGAATTTTTAACAAGATTTACATCAGGAGGTTTTGTATTTTGTGCATGGTTCCCTGCTTGAGGGAGCCGTGCCATGGATTTTTGAAAACATTATTTGTTACATTTTATGACCATTGTTGTGTTGTTAGAGGATATAACCGTCTAGCAAGTACATGTAAGAGCATAATTAATTTGAGATATCAGAAATCTCTCACACGTTTCCCTCAAGCATGAAATGATGTATAAAATGCAACAAAACCTTTTGGTATAGGGGGCGGCTACCCATAGCTGCAAGCCTTGTTCAAAAACAGATGATAGGTATGATATTTTATTATTGTTGATGCCTTTTTTGGTTTTGTAACCATGCACACCATCATTTTTTCTGTTTTATTTGGTTAGAGTTTGCTTAGATGTTTTCAAAAATGTATAGTTTTACATACTTTCTATATACAATAAAAAGATAGAAACATTTGAAGATTGTGGTGAATGAAAATATAGCTTTTGTCAATCTATTTTACTATCTTTATTGAAAAGATAATATAATAAACTAATGTATCTATTTGTAATGTAACTCGAGTATGGTTATGTCTTATAAAACACCCATCTGGTTAAAATCAAATTTTAAATGTAAAACGAACGTTATTTAAAATATAATTAAGTTATTACTTAGCGATTTAGCATTAAAAGAAAATTTCAATCAAAAGCGGATGTGAAGAATATCAGTCAGATTAAAAAAGTAAAATATTATTCAGTTACTAATCGAGATAAAATAACTTATTTGTGATGTATTAGGTGTATAAAAAGGTTCACAACTAAAAGCAATGGCTTAGTATTCGGTACAACCCAAATTAACGCAACGTCTGTAAATATATGTCACCAATTGTAAGCAATAACATCGTGTTTGGGGAGGGCCAATAGTAGAACTTGTGGCCCAACACTTTTACATAATTGTGAATTTGCACTTTCTTAGGAACATGTATATAATTTTGCAATAAAATATGTGTAGCTAAAATCAAAGGCCACATCTGAAGTGGCGCTATAATGTAAGCGTCCTAAATTTACATTTAACAGAATTAACAAAATGACTTACGGATGATCCATGTAGAATCGACGAAGATGAAAGGAAGCTTGCAACAAATTAAAGAGTCAGGAGATATTAATTTGCATAGAGAATGACAATAATTATACATTTTACATATCTACAGCTCTATTTTATGATAAATAAGGCCGATTCATTTAGATATAATACCATCACTCAAAAGGATGTTGAAGTTTTTTTTAATACAGCAACCAATCAAAGAAAGTATATAACGTGTTGCTTTTCTTTTTACTATTTTGTGGCTTATAATTACAGATATAAAGTTTTGATTAAGTACACCACAAATTGAGCCTTAACTTTGCAAAAATACAGTAACTTTATACTGGTATACCAAATAATAGATATCGCAATCATCCCAGCTAAGTTTTCACTTCTTATTTTGTTGCCATAATCATTAATCTGTTCAGTATATAATGTTTTCTAAATTCATTTATTGTATTCTTTGCTCTCTCGTAATATTACGTAATCATTGTGTAACATGTATGCATATTTAAGAGTCTGCGTCATTACGTATGTCTATTCATCCTTTTGATTGGTTGCTTAAGTTTATATCTCATCTGACTACGTTTTGTATTACTATCCCTACTCTTCTAATTATGCCCTACAAACTACTGACGACAAACTCTTTGATAAATAGCTCAGTCATCGTACATTTGTATTTAATTTATGTAGCAAGGAATGTAATCAGACTAATATTCCATAACAGAAAAAAAACTCTTATGAATTTGACTGAGTATTCCCATTAAACTGTTTGTTTCAATATTTATTAAAGTCTTGAATGTAACTATAGCTTATAATTTTTCAAAATGTATAAAACACTCAATTCACATGGGCTTTGACTGTTTAACAAAGCTACGGAAACAAAGCTTGGCAAACTGACCTTTGACAAAGAAACATCATAAAACCTTTACACATAAAGGATAATAAAAATAAATAGTAATGAAGCAATGAAACCTGTCAAGAACAATAATATGCACAAAGACTGAAAAGTGATTACTATTGGTAGGAGGATAAACTTGACAACACTGTTGATTAAAACATCATTGTCTTTGTAGGAATATGTTTGAACGCCAAATGCTCATGGAACTAGCTAAATAACAAACACAACTTAAAAGGCTTACACCTTATAGCATGGCCTTTTGTTTTTGTATCTTGATTATGTATCAATTTGATAAGACATTCCCTAAAACTGGTATACGTATATTCCACTCATCAGCGGTAAATTCAGCGTTTTAAGATACGTGGCAGTACCATAAAGAATTCATTAACCTGTGTAAACTTGGTGCTGTGCAATTAATGGGTGGATATAAATCTATTACATGAGGCAGTTTTCGATATTTGTTGTTCTTTAAGTTGTATTTATCTATAATTTTACTTTAATTTAACACATTATTCATGTTTGGAGAATATAATCTGCGTGATGTAAGGAGTACCCCTTTAAATGTAATTTATGTTTTCTACAAAATTATTGATACAAATAAAGATATTTACATTATTATTCAGATTTCGGCTATCAATGCCTCTGTATGTGAACCTGTATAGTACGTGAGCACCACTCGTATTTAAAGCGTCATTGTAATCACCTTCTCTGATTGTCAGCTTGTTAACATTTACTTGCCGTCAACGGCGATTGTGAGCATTGGATATATCTTTTGTGAAATTAATTCATATTGAGAGAGCATAAAACTTATATTGATGCTATTATTACGTTCTTCTTGTCATCCTAGACAATATTTGTCACCGACAAAAAAACAAACTCTGTTTTAAGTATCCCGGTGGAATGTCGTTTATTAACATCATGAACATGAAAAGTAACGTTACTGACTCTAACTAACATTGTTTAAATTCATATTCTGACTTTCTGCGACTATCTGCTGCTAACAGGACGTACATATACAAATTCAGCATCTGGGATGACGAGATAAAATACCGTCAGCTAAACAAATGCCCTTTTCAATGCGGTCTCTGTTCTATACTAAAAGAAACGGAGTCCTTCTCGAAAAAAAAATATATACAATGTTTACTTGTTTTGTGCCCCTCCGATTTGCTGAAGTCATGCACAGAAAAGCAATGTCTATGTAAGCCATACCTTACGCTACAAAAATGGCGGCTAAGCTTCAAGTTAATTAGTCAAGGCCCATTTCGGCATCTGACATAAATGCATGAAGACAAAATTTACATGGCAAATAAAAATGACGAGATAAAATATGTTATGAAGTAATTAATCAAACCATTTTGCGACTTTAATAAGTCCCAAAACATTACACTCACTGTGACGTAGGCTAGAAATGATGACATAGTAAAAATGAGATTAGACCAGTTTAACGAAATTTATTTTTTATGAAACTGCATTTTTACCAAAATGCATACGGTATTTTGTCTTCGGGTTAAAAAAAATGATGAGACAAAGTGGGTTTTTTTTTTCATTGAAAAGTAGACAAAAAATCGGCTGATTACGCTATCATTACGGAATTATAAGAAGATATAAAGACGTGGGGCTCCGAAGACTATTGTCTCAATTTATCATAATTTATAATAAACAAGTAAAGCTGCGGTATTATAAGTTCGTTGTATAGATTCTTGATTGGGTATGCAGCCCTTTAGCCTGTTTCAATTGATGTAAACCCTTGCCAAACGACACGGGTCATGTCAATTCAAACAGGCTGTATGAGGCCGTATCTATATAGCCAATACTGTTTTCGATATGTTTAATGTTTTCTTGACAGTGATTCTTAACGTTTAACTCATTGGTGTCGGTTAGAATATTTGTTGGAAACAACTGACCTAAACTGTCAACTAATGTCCAACTGAAATAAGCGTTAATACATTACAATCCATTTATTATTGACAGTATTAAGCTTCATTGTTCGGACACCTTTCGATACAAATGAAAAGTAGAAAAGAAAACCTGTCCCAGCCAGTCCAGCTGCCCGAACTGATTTTCTTTTTCAAGAAATGCAGGTCATTTGTATTATGAAAATATGAAAATTGCAAAGCAATGTAGAAGCACACTTAATTAATTATGTCAATAATTTGATGTGGTCTTAAAGGGCTCTTAAAGGGGCATTCCCTACAATTGTAGGTAAAATAATAATTAAAAGGAATTTGCAAAAACAACACTTACCGAGAACTGTCTATAAATAAACTAATTTACATTTACCTTGAAGAGGACCAAGTTTTAGGACTGCACACTGTATTTCATATTGGTAGACAAAGCAGTTCTTTCTGCACATCTTTTATAACAAACCATTTCACTAATTCACACATGGTTATAGAGACCGGTTTTTCGTAAAAGACGGAAACATTTCAAGCTATAACCACTTCAAACATGAATAGTCAGATAATTTGTTGCATATAATTAACAGTAGAACACTTTTAAAAGATAGACGAACAGGTGAAAAATGGTGAACAAAGATGTCAATTATGGGAATGTTTAACACACTACATTCAAAATGCTGATGAAAACATCTGACAATGGTGTATCCACGGTAACCCAATGTTGTTCATAGCTGGTAACTCTACTTAGTTACTCCCCTTTATGAACATACTTCCAGTGTTGTTATTTCCAGCAATGTTCTAATTAACATGTTATGCTTATTTAACTGCTGTTTTCCACACAGCAATCGTTCAAAGTATTAAACGTAATTGTATGAGTTCTATCATGTTGCAAAATAAAAAAATATTTAAAATACTTAGTGAAGGAAGGCTGTTTGTTATTATTAATTAGGTGTTAGCTACCAATTTGATATTACTCTACCTTCTAGTAATTTCAAATATCAATTATACGCTACCATGAATACTTCTTTAGAACTAAACATAACAAAAGGTTGTAGGAAGTGTCTCTTCAACAAAAGTTAGTATATCCAAATTGAGAAACCCTTCATTTCAGCACACTCTAGATATATTTATAAATTCTGTTATATATCTGTGAATTTAGACCTACTGTAAAGGATCTGACTGGCAAAAGTTTAAATCCATGGTGTCTAAATGTGGTGAAATTCAATGTCTAAAATATGAAATGTAGATCAATGTATAAGGCATTTTCCAAGACCACATGAAAACCGGTACTTTTCTTTTCCCACTGAGTAGTTTGCTGTCCAAGTCATATCTACACAGAAAATGATTCCCTATTTTACGACGGATGCCAAAAGTAATCGTATCTTTTCCTGAACAGGAAAGGACTTCCACTTGGTCAGAAACGCTTTTGATTTCAAGCACTGTATCCTTTCTTGATCTTCATGCTCATTCATTTCTTGGCTGCAGCCAGATTGTGCTATCTGTGTTACCAGCGTAGATCTCGATAAGTTTTGTCGGGCTATACATGTACTAGTAAATCAGCTGTGCACTAATCTGTTGATAATATTTTCGTTTGGCATCGCTTCATATGAGTACAAGAATAGTACCATCAAATTTGTATAGACAAGAAATCCATTTTAGAAATTCAGTAGAGTTGGGTTTGTTTTAAGGCTTACCTGTCAATTCTGCATTGTGCCGTTTGAATTCCATACTTTTGCCATAACCATTTCAAGTGGATTAGCGAAAGCCACGTTCAAATTGTATCGGTTCAAAGTCAACATCACTTTTAGTTTAAGATGCTTCTCTTGGTTTAATCATATTTTATGTTCATCTCCTGAACCTTCTAAAGTATAATAAAAAATAACTCTAAACAAGATTAAATATAAACTCATATTCAGGCAAATTAATGTTCAATGTTTTAACTTTAGGGTCCACGATTATGTCCTAAAATCTCCTGTAAATGGTTTTCATTAAATCTATGCAGAATATTCACATAGTCCTGGTTAAACTAATTTTTACCAGGTATGTTCAAGGGCAAACTCTAACATGCAATTGTTTTCTCTCAAGTTACAGAAACAGACGTAATGGAACTTGTGAAACTTCAAATTAAAATACATGTACAATGTATCTCGTTTGAAATCAATTTGAGCGTGAGATCAAACTGTCTTCTGGTCTTCGTGAACGTTTTAAAGAATCACACACCGCCACATTTCATATTTGCTTTGCATATATATTAACTGTATACGAATAGTTTAAATACAGGTACTGACAGTGACGAGACACGTTCACTTACCCTCATGACGCAACTTGAATCGCTGTCGTGCTACTTCAAAACCTCTGTAAATATCGTAAATGCGTACCATGTATGGAAGTGCTGCTTGAAAACATGCACAGTAGAAACATTCCAACGTTAAAAGTCTGCTGAAAACAATGCATTTTCAATGCAGAAGTTAGTCATGTGATCAATAACTACACTTCAGAGGACACGGAATGGAATACCAGTACTTAGATGACTCACGTGGAAGCATTTTACTGTCGCCGTGATACACTTAACAGTAATTGTATTCAATGCACGGTATCTATAAGAACCAATACTGCAATAGAAAGTTAGCGTTCTGTTTAAAGTTTATTTTTCATATATTGACATATATTTACATTTAGATACAAACTCTCTTTCAGAGATATTGCAAATACGAATATTGTGTCGCGAAATGAATCGTTACAACATGCTTTATGATATTAACCCAAACCGTCGATATGAAACTTAATCGTTAATTGTGTCCAAGCATACAAAAGGTCTGTGACAATATAATTTTATTAGTTTTATCTTCTAAAACATCCCACGTTTGCCGCGGCTGTCTTTCGACAAAGACCATGAGAACCAGTTTTCATCTACTTTTTTATGACAGACATGTAACCAAATGTCCTTTTCATATGACTGGTTTAGTTTCATGACATGATCCTCATAAAATGACAACTATACAACTTTTTCTCAAAGCTTGACAGAACAAATGGCAATATTCAACAGGACGCATATATATCGAATACGTAAATATGCATGTAAATACATGTCTAATTGTTGGTGTACAAGTGCTATATGTTGATATTTATTTGTTCAGGTTCTTTTAGATCAAAGAAAGGTTAGTAAATTTGACTGTCCATGTTGAAGATGGGTGGATTAATTTTGAAGATTTAGCACGGTACATGGTCATTCTTCAAATAGTGTTTGAAATCGACCCAAGTCATGTCAAGTATGGTGTGTTAATACGATTTATTTCTTTATTAAAATGACTTAAATATAGAACCAAACACTAAAACAAAATGGGTCTGAGCGTTTTCATTGTAGACTTGTAACATTTTATATATTGGGCTGATACTGGTCTCGTTACAAATCCAAAGAATTGAAACAGTTGTTTACGCTGGCTAGGGTAAACATTCAATGCCCCGTGGCTTGCTGTAACATTACTGCGAATTTGTTATACTTGTTAAGCCATTATTTCAAGTGAAAGACCGGTTGAAAATTAAACCTTGGTTTGACCATTCATTTTCTGTCGAATTTGCAGCGTTTTGTGATCATATTAAACGTGATTAATCGAATAAAGCATTTCTCCCGCTACAGTTGTCAGATTTTACCGTTGTTAGGGGCACATTGTGCGGTCTGTGGGCTTCCTTGGTTTATGTTTTACAAGCACTTGATTTTTTAAAGTGGTCCATTGAGTATGCTTGAGCTGTTTTGTGTTGTTTGGGGAGTGTCTATATTTTCAGTTTGGTTGCAGATTTTTTAAAATGTAAACTCAGTGAAACAAATTGAAATAAGTTCAAACATTTTTCTGATTATTTTAGCTCAAATGAGCTTTTGATCATTGTTAACTTCAATGTCGTGCACAGTTTACTTAAACGACATCTGCTCTAAACCGCTTTGTCAAATTGTCAGATTCCTTCAAGTCCAGCTGATCCACTAAGAAGCCTGGTTGATTGGATCTGAAATGAAATATAAATCGTAAGAATCGCAGTTCTGATTTGAAAGGAATATTTAATATTATATTTCTTTGGTTATTAGTTCATTATGTTTATTAGTTTATTTGTCACTTATAAAAGAATAATCTTAAATCATTTTCAACAGGAAAAGACAATGATAAAATACCAGCCTTTATTTCTTACTGCTAATTATATATTTTGCTGTATTTTAGGCACGATCTAACCTTTTACATAGAACAGTTGCGTATGTTTAATGTTCTTTAGAGAGTAATGACACGAGATGTTGTTGTTTTTGATCTTTTAAATAATGTCTCTAGTTCTCAGTTAGTTTGAAATTTATGTAAAGTGTGATTGAATATTATTATAAAGAAATAAGTAGAATATGTTTTTATTTAGTCCTCCACTGACACGTCTAAGTCACAAATGGTCGTGTTACCATATTTTCTTATTTCAATGTGTTCTAGAAAGTTACTGCTACATTTCTCCTTGACAGATTGTAATACTGAGATAGAAACTTTAATCAAGGACTGGTGTTTGAATCATTTGTAAATATTTGCTGCAAACAGGAAAATAACTCTATGATGTAGCTAGGTTCTTTAACTAAATAACATGACGACTATGGTTAATGGCGGATGTTTTCTTGTTAGAAATGGAGATGCTGAATGTCAGATTTTTCTCAATTTAAGACAATGTCATGTAACTCTGGATATTTTTCAGACACTTTTGTGTCTTCTCGGGTTGAGAGACCTAATAAAATATTCTCCTATACCTTGGCATCAGTTTTCTGACATATTAACGACATTGAAAAACCTGTTTCTCGTACTCATGCAAAGCCAACCGAAAAATATCTGTTAGTTTAGCATGTAAGTACACAAAACTCCACAATTCATTGATTTGCCTTAAAATGGTCCATAGTTACAATGTCTTAAATTAAAAACAATCGGACATAGAGCCTCTTCATTTAGGTCAAAATGGCAGTAGCGTCTTTTTTTATATTTCTAAATGGTTACAGTAGCATTGTAAAGTTTACACTCGAAACAAAATGACCAACGTGATATAGTTCGATATTGTTGACGATGATTGTGAGCCGTGATTGAACACATAATTCATAATTAGAAACAATATAAAGCTTTTGTTTTGGAACTGTCAATCGCCAGTCAGTTTATTTTCAAAACTAAACAACAAACAATATCACAGTCATAAAATAATAAAAACGTTTTAATGATTAAAGGTTATGCATCCCTGTTGAATGTCGTTATTTGAACATTAGAAACGCTGTCATTGACACACCAATAACCAATGTTCTTCAAAATTATGTTCTGTCTGTAACTAACGGCTACAAACAGGACATTCATGTAAAAATTCAGCTTTTGAAATGTCGAAATAAAATACCGCCAGATCAGAAGAAAATCTGAAACTATTTGTTAATCCTTGTCTGTGTTATTTCAACCTGTACGTAAGATAAACCAAGTCTTCGGCTCTAATATTAAGATGTTTTGAACCAATTTTGTACCACTCAGTCAGCTTGAAGTCATATACTGAAAATAAATTACTAAGTTTATCAATGGTTAGGGGGAAAATGGGTCCGTTGGTTAGTTCGTAATCTATCATTTTAAAGACTTAATAACGTTTGGCAATAGTTAGACAACGATGAAGGTAGTTTTCTTTTTCTTCCAAATGAATCTACGGATTTATAAACCTGATTTTGGTGAGGTTTTCTTTAAATTTAAACTAGGAGCATGAAATTTCAAAGTTAAAAAAATGATCACCTTATATTCTTTGCTGAAAATATATTTTGACATGTATCATTAATTAGTGTTTTCAACTATTTACACTTATAATGTAAATAAGACAACAATTCAGCAGTGGCATCATATTTTATTCTTTTTAAGAAATGTTAATTGCTTTTTTTAGCAATCAACATTCTCTACTGTAAATTGTTCAAGCTAAAATTAAAGAAATCAGTTAAGTGTTATTTTTTATGACCAATGTTTGGGCATTCTTTATCGTGGGGTTTCCTGCTAAATGTACATTTGTATGGTAGCCGCTGCTAAAACACTGCTGTATTCGCTTTATAAAACAGTAACCCTAAATAAATAGCACTGAAATACTTGATATATCTGCAAGAATACTTCATGAAATGTATGTCTCCTATTTCTAGTGGCTTTACTTTCTAACTTTATAGTATGTTGTTCCAGATTCAAGTAATATATTGTTCACATTTTGTGCTTTCCTGATATGATATTGTCCTGAAATTTGTTTAACAAGTTCCTTTTTTTATTTTTTACTTCATAGTAGAATTTGTGGATGCGGGTTGGGGGGCTTGGGGGCTCTAAAAAAGGAAAGAGTGGCATATCATGATTCATGAAATTTGCTAAAAAGCACCGGTATTTCGTCAGTACTGCTTCAAAAACGTCCGGTTTACTCACGAAAACGTGAAACAATTCATATGTTTGCGTCGTTCTACAATAACTTTATGTAAATCATATTTTATGGTTTGCTTTATACATATCAAAGTTGTATGAATTGTAATTATGCTTAGATCTTGCGTTTTATCGAATTTTTTATGGAATAATGTTTTTCAGTAGTATCCTCGTATGCCGTCACCAATGGCAAATCATTCTCAATCCCGTATAATTGAAACGGTATAAAAATGTGTATTTTATGTTTGTCAATAATGTTTAAAGACTTCTTTTAAAATCAGTGAAGTTAAACGTATCTCATTTTTAGTAACAATTAAGGACATTAGTGCTTTTCGGTTGGCCTTTATTTACAACAGTTTTGCATGTTGACGACATTATCTATGGAAAGCAGATGCGACGTTTACGTGTCAACATGTCTTAAAATAATATCAGATACACTGTTTCCAATTAAACAAAAACCACCAACTCGACCTTAGGCACGTTTCCCTACTAAAAACTCTTTTGAGCTGATGACTCCGTTAGAGATAAATATGTTGACTGACCGCATCTTTGTTCGTGAAATGTATTAGAATTTTATAATGATATTACCTTTCAAAGTGGCAAGTTCTTTTTTAAGGTTAAGTCTTCTACTGCGTTTTAAGCTTCATTCAAGACCATAATTCAGTATGGCCATTTTAACATGTTATATGTATTTGACTTTGGTTAAATACCGTAAATATACATTGTGCGCAGGGTGGTAACTTGATGGTAACCTTACATGTAAAGAAACAATCGTAATATAGCATCGACTGTGAATTTTAATTTGCGTGATTTTCTAAGTAGAGGAAGAAATGTATGTGTAGAAACATTGTCTGGTGTTTGACCGTATCCAAATGCAACAAACGTGCAATACAATAACAATATAATCATGGCAGAATTTGTTTTAAGGATAAACAAAGCCCGGTAAAAAGTGTTACTTGAACAGTTAATGGATAGGTCTAAACAAACATCTAGTTCATACTATCTAATTTCCCTGAGAGATAACCTACTTTAGTTTTAATTATAGATTGAAATAACGCCTTAGAAGTTTGTCTTTAGTTTCGTTCATAGCTTTGTGACTAGATCTGATCCTCACAAGCGTGTCCCCTCCACCCTCCACCCCTCCCCACCCCACTTCACTTTATTCATGGAGTAGTTTAGTCCATCTTATGGCAGTGTCTTATGAGGACGATCATTTACCTCGTTTTGGAGTATGAATCATACCTGAAGTGGATCGTGTTTTCGCCATTCTGTGAATATTACAAAAAAATAAATAAATACAAATACATATAATAGAGTGATATTACCCTTCAAAAAGGCTATCTTAAATAAGATATTAATCACTGTTTCATCCTTAAAAATATACTTTGACATAATGCTATAAATAAGATTCTGTACAACACTTTCATTCCTAAATCAGTCGATCCTTGTCAAAAATTGAAATTAATCCTTTCTTTACGGTATATTTTAATTCATTTTCTTTAACTACCAGACTTAACTCAGCGAAACCAATTATTTACATGTTTTACACGCATTTACTGTGTGTTTCAGTCTTGTTCTTGACCATCACTCAATAAGAGTTTTATGAAATAATGACTTTTCTTGAAAAATATTGAAATCTATCAAAGCTTTATTGGATGTAGTATGTTTAAGCGTTCCCCTAATTCATTTAGCATGCAAACGTCCACGCCACATTTACATATATAAAAGTTTCCTGTACAATATATTAAGGACTATTTATGACTTGTAAAAGAATGTGTCATATGTAAACACTCAAACTGAGTACACTTTGTCAAAATGTATGTGACAAGAAATGAAATAATGTTCTTGTGAGAGAATAGAACCTGTTCTATTTTTTTTCAAAGATTCTTGAATGTCAACCTAGTGATCAAGAGAGCTTTATGGAAAATGTGTGTATTATGATAAGATTTATTGACGTGTGTGTTTTTTCTGTACATTTTGACTGGCAAAATGAAAATGTTTGAATTGGGAACTAATATGTGATGCAAGTGCTAAAGTCTTTCACAATCAACAAATAAGCAGATTGACAATACAGGAAATTGCAACAATGCTAGATTTAACAGGTATAAATGTGGTGTACTATTGACAAGGTTTCTCCTATTTCTTGATTTACTTTCGAGCAATTCTTGTCGTATCTTGTATGAAAGAAATCTTGTTCAAGCCATAAATCTGAGTCATCGTGATGGCTTTTACAAAAGAATTGCCTATATCTGTAAGCATAGCCTTAGTTGACACGTCTACATATGAATGTTGTATAAATTAGATGAGTAAAATACATGTATATGGCTTGTACAATAATTATTTTCATACAAGATCTGACAAGAATTGCTTTAAAAATAAATCAAAAAATAGGAGGAACCTTGTCAACAGTACACCACATTGTATTTGGCGATGGAATTTGTCAATTCTTAACGAAAATGAAAATATTATTATAAAAAGAATTGCAGTTAATGTATTGATTGAGAAATTTATATGATGATAGTCGTTCACTTTATGACTAATATCTATACTTATATATATTTAGTAAAATTGTACTTTTTGAGCTTACATATTTATTTTGAATAACATAAAATACCGGTTCAAACTTCATTATTGTCAACCTTCTCTTGTGTTCATTGTGAATGTCTTTAGTAGCCGGGTTGCCACTGACCGTTAAGGGGGGCCCACGTGTCCGTTAATTTCGTTGTCCGTGTTTTGCTGGGGGGGGGTGTGATGGTGGGGGGGGGGGGGGGGGGGGGGGGGGGGGGGGGGGGGGGGGGGGGGGGCACTTGGTGTGGGTGTGGGGGGGGGGGGGGGGGGGGGGGGGGGGGGGGGGGGGGGGGGGGGGGGGGGGGGGGGGTGTGGGGGGGTGGGTTTTGGGGGGGGGGGGGGTTTGGGAGGGGCTGCTTTGGTACGTGGCATTCCCTGTTTAAATGTTTTAGTAGTTGCAGTACATATAAGATCCCTTTTCCAGTCTAAGTTCATTAAAATGTCAACTTTTTCCTTTGGCCAAGCCAAAATTTACAGAAGAAACACAAAACATCACTATTATCTCATTTCATGGCTCCATTTTTTCCATAATTTCTTCTTATCACTGGGTTGACATTAAAGAAATTGTCGGAAAATAGTACAAGCCCTATTCTGGCACAAGAAAATTATCTCATTCTTGTCATATAAATATTGACAAAAGGTCCTCAATGTGGGATTGTTCATATGAACAATCTTTTTTTACAAGGCATAAACAATACTTATCTTATTGTCTTGTACAAGAAACAAGTATATGTAAATGCGGCCTTAAAGCAGTCGTGTTGCTATACTCTATTTATCTTGTGTTCTGTCGCTTCCTTTGTCTCTTGTAACAAGTTGGTAGCTTTTTGTTTTGATCTTTACCAGATAAATTAAAAATTTTGATCTTGAATTATATAAAACCGTGGATCTAAAGTTGTGTCGATTGGAATAGGCACATTTTTTCTATGCATGATTCTAAACAAATAAAAGGTAATCAGATTACCATTGTTGCTTCTTTAATTCAAGCTGTGACCCCTGCTAGAGTTATCTCTGACACTCGAATGTTGGGTCTAAATTACAACGTCTTTGGATACGGGAGTAGTCCAATCCTTTTACGATTATACTAATCGCGTGAACTTTGAATGAGAACGCAGTGTCACTGCTTGAAGGTTCTGTAAAATGCACGGGTATATATATCTACTCAACAGTGGCGTATGGAATGTGTTTTACCTAGATTTTGAATTGATTAATTACGTTTAAAAAAGGCACCTTTCTAAAGCTTTGGTTTTCTGCTCCTAATGTGCTGAAGTGGTCAATATATAATGTAGATAGAAAAATTCAGTTGAAATGCGTTCCTAGACAGGCATCGGTCGTAAGTGTCTTTTCAAACAACTCTACTTATTGTGTGCTCATTTCACAAGGTCTTCCTCGAGGATGTTTCTTGTGATAGAGGACATAAATGATTTCTCGTGAATACGAAAATGTTTTGTTAATCTCAACATACTTTATAAATCTTTTCGTTTCCATTCGAAGTCTAGGAATCTAGACAGAATCGGTTCTTACTTTTTGTTGACCGGTGGTCTTTGTTAACAAGGGAGACTACTATAGATATACAGTTTCTGGTTCTTCATGTTGCTCTTTATTTGATGGTGGCATTTTACAAAGGTTTGACCGTAGATGCTTCATATGCAGTCTTTTATCATATTTGTTCGGCGTTTTGTTCTTTGTTTTTCTTTTGTCTAATGCAACAAAATGGTAGTTTCGTTTTGTTTTGTCCAGGTAACTTTTACATTTGGCCAGATCCTACTTGTTATACTAACACAAATAACTTTCTTTCTTGTTGATATCTAGAAAACTATATCACTAATTCAGCTTTCTCGACAAAACATAGAGAAAATCGATCGGTATTTAACAAAAATCTCTGTCCACAATTCACTTCCATTCCTTATCGAAATGAGACAGCTTACCTAAAAGTTTATATATTTTCAAGGATTTCGGTAGGGTAAAAGTTTTCAAGTTTGACCAGAAAAAGCTGCAGCCAAAATTCTAACAACATTTTTGCCCAAAATATCAAAGTATGAAAGTTAAATATGTGTGAATTAAAAAAAAACCATCACATTTCTTCACTTTTTTCGGTTGCCTTTGCACTGTTGATTCGTCAAAAATCACGGACCTTTTTTGGTTGTGCTTGTTCTCCCCATATGTCAGTATTTAATGTATGTTAAGAAAAAGAATGTTGTATAATTTCACTAATTTCACAGAAATTGATTTGATTTGAAGCAAATTTTATAAAGGTCCGTCAATAAGAGCGAATATGTCAGCTTGAATTTGTGGATGAGACCTCGGCATGTCTCCAAAATAGGAGAGATTTACCTGACTGCAATTTCCAGCCAGTATAACCAAAGGTTGAATTTGATTTTTCACAGAAATGACTCTTTGACGACCTTATATACAGATGTTGATTGCCAGAGGGCAGAGTATATGTCTAGTAGACATATTCTGCTCAAAAACCATTGGTCAGATTTTATAGAAATGTCTATTATTAGCATTTGACCCTCCCTCTCGTTGTTTTGTCTTGTTGTTTTTTTCTACTTTTCACGTACAAACAAACATGCTATACTTGTATTATTTGAGCAAAACTGTTGTAAATAATCTAGGGTGTGGTCATGATTTCTCAGAGGTTACAACGTAAGCGATCCATGTTTTACCGCAATCATTTCGAAAAGGTTTTGCTTTTTCGTATGACAAAATTGTGAATTGCATAAAGCTATTTAAGGCTACATTTAATTACCAAATATCCTATAATTTCACAAAGCTAAAAGGTGTGACATTTAAATATTTCCTTTTCCTGACTTTCGTTGGTTAAGCATAAGTTGAAATTTAAGAATGTAAGACGATTATGTTCACATGACTTAAATAATCTTCTTTATATGTATGTATTGAGGAACGTGCTGATTTTGTTTGTACCTTTCTGCTACAGAGCGAATTGCAATGTCATAAGTACGTTTGTTTTACTTTCTTCAGTAAGTTCATTAGATATGTCAATGTTACACGTATAACTGAGGTCATAACGCAAACGTTTTGTTTTTACTAAATAACATTAACATCAAAACAAATTACACATCCTTAATATATACTGACAGTTAGGTGCTTCAAAACTTTGAAGATTGTGCTTCTAATTAAGGGCTTTGCTTTATACATGTTTCACACAAAAAAAATCTGAAATGTCTTTGCCTTTTGGTGCCTTGATCCTGAGATTATGTTTGGCATTTGCTTTAAGAAGACTGTGTAAACTTCGTTTCCAGGTTCTAACATATAAATGCACGTTTTTTTAAAATTAACTTTAGTTTAGCAGGTCCTTACGAATGAGGAATGGCCTACTGACAAGATTTGTCTCGTTCTTCATTTTGTCTTATATACTGGTATGTTCATTTATGATAAGTTCGACCTTTTTTTAGAAAAGACTAAAGATATTTAAGCGATTAACAGTTTTAAAGTGATATTGCCGTTCAAAGTGACCATCATGATTTTAAATAAAACATTAATCAGTGATTTATACTCCTGGAATAATAAATATTACCATTGTTAAAACTAAAAAACAACGTTCTGTTTAACAGTTTCATTCACAATGAATATAGAGGAAATCTATAAAAATCTTGTTTTACTATCTTAGTAAAAAATAAAAAATCCACCCTTTCGGTAATGTATATCTTAATATGTATTTGTCAATGACAGAAATAACTTGATAAAACTTATTTCTTATATGCTTTTAAAGCATTCACCGTGTTTTGAGCATCATTTTTAACTGGGTTTTATTAAGACCCAGTTTTTAACTATAAACCAATGTGACTATTTTGAAGGGTACTACAACTTTGTTATGGAAACAGTTAGGAAGTACAAAATGTTCATTTTAAGCAGAAGAGTGGTTTCATATGAACAGTGTTCTGAAAGTGCACTGGTTTTGTTCGAAATTTTGAATTAACTCTAAACGCTAATGAACAAAAAGCAGCGGTTACTTGTAAATATCACTCCCTGATTACTTCCCTTTAATGTTTCGGTTTTGATATGTATCGGGGAATCAGGTACTTCTGTAATTATTTAATAGGAGTAAAGCCTAGCAACAGAATTATTTCTTTGAACAAAAACAAAATTATGCTAATTTTCCACAAAAAAAAGTATTCTCGAACAAACGATGTGTTTTGTCTTTGGCTGAATAGGAAGAAATAATATGACTGAAATACGATTGGCTTTTTAAGGGATTTGTTACGAAGTTATATGTAGCTATCGTATATATTATATTCTTGAAGTACCGATTTAAACATTTTTAAAGTCTTATTTACTGTCTAAAACAGACAGTCCCAACATGCTTGCTATCAACATACCATGTACAGCATCATACATCTTTCCTCACGGGAAGTAACTCATGCAAGTCTGTTTTTAAACTTTTGCAAGTTACCTACCGTTAGCTGTAAGAAAGTAAAACAAATGCAATAATTGAATTTTTTTTATTGTTTTATCCAACAAGTTATTTTAACACATCTACATAACATTGTACTGGCAGTCACATCTGCAAAATTATAAATAAGTTACCCCGTTGATACATTAATATGTAACAGAAACATACACACTCTATCAAGTTTGAAACATAACTCCAATTAGATTGTCACGCAAAATCAAACGATGGAATTTAAAGTTTAGATAATAGTAATAGAATATTTTCTTGAAGACATCTTTGTAAAAAAATTTAAGAAGCTTTTAAATTGTTCTCTTCAGTATGATCGATGACATATGTAAGTTGCAATATATGTACTTTTCTGGTCAATCTAATAAGATATTTTTACACAAAAAATATTTAAAAACAACCGGTGATTAAAATGACAATTTTAGAGCTACAGATGGATTTTTTTCTTCATTATTTGCTATAGCATATTTAAAAAAAACATCATGTGTATTTCATAAATGTTCACTTATATATCATACATCCAGAGTCGATATTTTTTTTAGTAATATAAACAAATCCACATCATTCAGGTCATTCTGCATAATGGGAAACATCTTTGTAAAAAGTCCTTGCTTTTGTATTATGTGTTATTTCAAAATACATATAAATAAAAAGACTGACATATACACAATTTCAATTTTACCCTGCGTAGTAAATGTTCAAAAATAAACGAAATTACAGAATAATCATTGTGGCCAATTTACACAAATGGGTGTTTGTCTAAAAGTCACACTCCCCAAGAACACATGTTACATTTTTTTATTTTTAAATATTCAACTACAGAAACACACTGTTTCCGTTGATGACAGTCTTTATGAAAGCATTAGACATTTATACCATTTTAACTAAATGCCATCTTAATTTTTGTTCCTAGTTTACCAAAAAAATGAGTCCATGCCCACCGACATTCTACACGTGTTAGTCTTTGTTGTGTATATTTAATTAATTTAATTGCGAAATTTTGAGTTAAAATGTACACGTGTTAATTTAATATTCTGCATGGTTTTATGAATGTTTCAAAAATGAAGAAATAATTTCTTTAATATTTTGTGCGGACCAGACTATTTTAACAGGACATATTAATTATTATGAAATTAAACAGATTAACATGCGTTCAGGTCCGGCTTACACAAATGCAAATTTCCATGTTTTTCACTAGTTTCGGCATTTGTAAAGCGACTTTTGGTTAAGAAAACAGAATAAAAATAATGAATCATAAGTAGTAAAATTTTGTGCAAATAAATAAATAAGAATAGTCTGAAACATTGCTATTAAAAGAACATGAGTAATGATTTTTTCAAAAGTAAAGATGAACATAAAAGAAAATTACAGTAAGTTTTAATACAGCTTTTTGTTATTCGAAAATAAAACCAGGTGTAATTTTGTCGTTAATATCGATTATTCATCAACAGGTTAAGACAACAAAACAAAATCAATTGTCATCGAGAATTACAGTTTTGTTTTAAAACCAGCGCGACACTTCCCATTAAATTGTTCGACCTCCACTTTTTTCCACAATATTACATTTTACTTACACAATGGTAAAAACACGAAAAACATGTAGGAAAATCAGCACTGGGGATACATGTACATTTTGAAAAGTAATTGACTTTAAAAATGTTGCTACCAAAACCTGTATTTAGGGGAAAATGGTTGCATTCAGCTGATGGCATTTTTATTGACACTATCAGGTTGAGAACCCTTGCTGCGAATAGTTGTAATACTCAGCAAAGATTGAACTGAATTCGGAATTTGATTGTCCATCCGGGCCGTTGAACTGTTCAAAATTCCCGTTATTTTCCGCCATATTGGATCCATGCTGCGGATGTGTTGAGGTTAAATAGTTTTGTTGTGATAATAACGTAGATGGCATTGTTCGGTTGACACCACTATTATATCCAACCCCGTAATTACCATCATAGTAAACACTGCTTTGATAGGCGTTTAACTGGCCCGATGTGAAAGAACTTGGTTTTAATTGAGGGTTATTGCCGCTGTAGTCCCCCATTGACACAGAACCCGGTAAATCTATATTATCACCGTGTATTCTATTATTGTACCCAGTGTACCCTCTAGCTGGATGATAGGTGTTCGAATTCATGTCAAAATTGGATGTGTAATGATACTGGGAGTTAAAATTTCCACTTTTATATCCATTGTCACTACGGGGACTATTTTCTGTTGCGTACGGATAACGCTTCTGTTGGTGTTGTAATGCGCTAAGTTTTTCCAACGGAGATAACTGATTAGATTTGTGACCAGAAATTTGTTGATGTCCAAAAGTGTCTGGCAAATTGTCTTTAGAAGATCGCGAGACGTGAGTTCCACCGGGAAAACTTTGAGAATAATTGTCCATAGAAGAAGTAAAGCAACCATTGACCATTCCTCTTGTGGAATACTGATTGGCGCCACCTGGGAAATTTGTTTCACAACCGGGGGTTTGATAAAAGCTGTCAGTTGTATGTTGAGGCATTCTCTCACGGGGAGACATTCGGGGTTTAACCATAGACGCTCCCTGATTAGAACCGCTTTGAGTCATTTCTGAATTCATTGATGACTGAAACTTGTTTACATGACTTTGCTGCATTAGCTGTAATTGTGATGTGTTGCTGGTAGGTGGAGAGCAACCAGTGCTACGCTGTCCCGTGTCAGGTACTAATTGAGACGCCTGTGAAATTTCCGGATCAAAATTGTTATATGGTTTCCCTTCAGATTTAGCCAGAGGGGACGACAATGGTGAAGTTGCATCAGGCGTGCGTGTCATAGATGATGTAAGGTTCGGAGATTTTTGAGGCCCATTTACTTGATTATTGACTGATCGAACTGAACTAGGCGACGTGCTACCATCAAAAGATGTAACTGAATCATTCCGAATATTTCTACTAGCGTCTCTCACTCCGGCAAGTCTTTCCATATCGTCCATTTCTTCTTTTAACTTTTCGTCGTCATAGTCAGTTTCAAGCTTCGTTTCTCTTTTAATATTTGATTGACCTATTTCCAAGAGACAGTTTTCATGTTTTATTTCCTCTTTGGAGTTCTCCTGAAGTATATTTGGTCTGTCGAAATCGCCTTTCATTCTGCCTTCAATATCTTCCATTGTCTCGTCGTCAAAGGACCCTGGACTCTCAGGAAAGGAACTGTTTGATCCTAACCGGGCTTCCGACTTTTGTCTCTGCAACTAAATACAAAAATATATATGTTAAACAAGCAATATTTAAGCTTGCCTTTCGGGATAAAACGCATGTTTTAAAATTAATATTTTTATTTTTTATACTTCATTTTTGCTATTGGAATCATTTCTGAAATTGACAAAACTGCTCCAAAAAACTATTCTTCAAGTGAAGTTTGAATTTCAAATAAAATGTACTTTTGTAATGCCTGGATGTTCTGTACAAATGCATGGTGCAAAATATTGCTTTACCGTACTTCTTTTAGATCAACGGGATTAAAACTGATAATGAAAACTTATAAGTAAAAAATTAATAATGAGTTTATTTCATCATTTTTAAAGAGCTAAAATGTTTATCCTCTGAAATATGCCAACTTTCTTTCTTTTATAGGAAATTTATCTAAGAATAAAATGTAAACGTGCTATAGATATAATTTCTAAATGCTCATAAAAACATTTATGCAGTCCAAATGTTATAATGCCGTTAAAACTACTTGTACAAAACATGTTAAGAATGTATAATATCTAAATCTGGAAAATGATGACCTTGCAGCATATAGCAGTAGATTACATTCATCAAACAATAATCTTTCACGCAGAACTGATGTTTTGTTTTCTTTTTATAGAATATGTTGAAAATAATCCAGACTAGTGTTATAAAACAGAAGAATCATTTACACAAAACACTTTAAGAATGAATACTTTAAATTATATGCCAATATTAATATCACATATACAAACAAATACATGTTCTTTAAATTCTAAAAACATGTAAGAGTTACTTGAACATTCTGACATAAAAAAAATCTAAGCAGTTGATAAATTCCACAAAAACAAGATTCTGAAAATAGTGATTTTTTGTTTTTCTTTTGGTGGAATTTTTGTAGCATCTGCCTGTATCCCTTTTAGTTATTCTCTTTTAAAATTAAAATTAATATTTACAATGTTAAAGTTAATCAGGATTCTCTTTATAACATGCACTTTTCGAAACTGCGTTTCTCCTTTTTAAGAGCAACACCAATTCAGTGCATTACATCGAAATCAATTTGCCTTAGCTTAATGGGTGAACCCTTTCAAATCAATTCTAACAGAATCCGTGGTCGCATCGTTATATCTGTTTTTTTCTATATAAACCAATTTAAGTAAAACCCATTTAGATCTAATCCGGGATTTCACATCTAAAATTGCAAAAACTTTCGGTGGCTGTTAGGTTTTGCAATTCAATTTTCAAATTACTTCATTAAATTTTAAAAGGGACGTGAGGTTTTTAGTTATAAAAGTAAAAAGCCGAGTTAGGTTTTTGATATCTTTCAATACATGAAAACATACCAGTTTCAGATGGTAACGACATTGCACATGGTAATAAGTTGCATAAGTAGACTTTGGTTCCAAATACATTTAGTCTAAGGTTTTGTAGAAACAAACATTTACATCAATCATATTTAATTTAAATATGAAAACTGTTTGTAATTCCGCTCTTTCTATCAAAAATGGGAAAAAATCTAAGCAAATCTTAACTTCCTAAAAAAGTTGGACAGACTGGGCAAAATAACGATACCTTCCTAAAGTAAGTTTGTGTGGGGGGTACAATTTAATATGTAGCATGTAACACAGGGTCAGATATCTTAAATAAAAATGTTATCGTGCGTCATGTTGGTATTTCTGTTATGTGGGAATACTTCTACACAATGTTGTTAAAAAATAGGTACAGAGTAAGTTTGGTGCAGCCTTTCTGAAGTGGCAATTGTTCCCTAGAAATGTAAACTCCCTGTGGACCTGGCATGTCTATGTTATTACAGGTACCTATGGACTTTAAGGAACGGTGCTTACTTAGGCGCCATTACTTATCTACATAAATGACTCATTTTTAGATTGCTTTGTTTTAATTTTAGAAACAATGCTACCCATTCATTTCCACATTCTACCAATTTACGTTATTAATTTGAGACCCGCTTTTCTAACATTTCAAAGTCCATATGTTAATCAATTCATAAAAACAGGATAACGTGTATTTCCCCATGAATATCTCAAAGTGCGAGTATCTTTCAATGCATTACGACCCTTGATGTTTGAAACTGTGATAAAGACGTAATTTGAATATGCATTGTTCAACAACTTGATGATTTGCAGTTTTTTAAGATGGCAACAGATATCCTGACAAGCTCATAAAATCAGATAGTGGTGAAGCAAATAATAAATGAATTTTGCGTGTAAATGCGTCAATTTTCAAAATCTAATTTATGAGTCATCGTAATATAAACACGTGACTACATATCTGGGAGTCGAATTTTGGTTGTTCTAATTATTTTATAGACAGCTTTATCAAGGTCACTAGCATGCAGCCGAAATATTCAGGCCCCATGCTTATAAAAGTTTCTCGAGCAAAATCTAATGCTCAAAACGAAATCGTGCTCAAGTAATATGAAGTCAAGACAAGTTATATCTATTTACAAAGTCGGGTCAAAGATACATAAACTTAAAAACAGATCTTCTGAGTATTGTTATGGGACCTGATTTTGTGAAAAACATAAGTTGACTTGACTTCATATCACATGAGCATGATTTCGTGCTGAGCATGAGATTGTGCCCAAGAAACTTTTATAAGCACGGAGCAAGGTTATGATATATTACTGGTTGTCCTGGTATTTTCGTGTCGCCGTCATTATCAAAATGAAAGCACCAAGTTTCTGACTATTTCTATATATGAAAGTATACTTTGTCTACTGCGGAAGGTTTTAGGAGAAAAAAAAACATATAGTGCCTTACAGTCGTTGTCTAAGTATAATTACAACAATAGACATATCTGAATATACAATATTGTTAATGCATTTATTTGAACAAAATATTGTTCAAACCAAGTATTATTATACATAAACCAATACAGGTACTTTAAAATAAATATTTGTATATTTCATCAAGATAATACTAAATTGCAGTTTTTGCCATCTATTTATACATCAAAATAATTCTTGACAAAATCTAAAGTAAAACCTCGTACATCAAATTTTGAATCACGGGCGAGACGTTACAGTATAGTTATATTGTCTGACATATCTAAAACTTTGCAATGCCTGGCCTATGCAATTCAAGTATTATTTCTGGCAGAACCAATATTCATTAAAAAGTACCATTAGAAACAAAAATAAATATTTGAACATGCGATCGTGACTAATCAGCTTTGAATATTTAAAGTTCATTACTTTAACTACCTGCGTTTGACGCTTGTACTTCATCCTCCTGTTCTGGAACCAAACTTTCACCTGACGTTCAGTAAGATCAAGGGACGCAGCTATCTCTATGCGTCGCGGTCTACACAGATATTTATTGAAGTGGAACTCCTTCTCCAGTTCAAGGAGCTGTGTGTTTGTATAAGCGGTCCTGAGCCGTCGGGAACTGCCTCCGCTGTTATTACCATTATTGCTGACGTTTTGATTATTGTTGTTCGAGGGTGTAGTTGGGGAAAAATCTAGAAAACAGAGAAACAAAATATTTACAGATACGCTAGATATGTTATCACTGTTTTCAAGTGAATGTGTTTGTTTAGAAAAAAAGTATTCAGTGTATGTTTCAGATGTTGTTTTGATATTTGACTGAAGTTTCTTGTCGTATTTGTTTCCTGTATATGATGAATTGCTCTGTTGTATGAACGGTATTTAGTATTTGCTACATTTTGCAGAGTTCTCTGTATTGCTAAAGTACAAAGGTGAAGAAACAAGCAAAACTTACATATCATTCTTATAGAATTTTAAGTTCTGTGAAACAAGAAACTTGTAAAGTTTACGTGAAGAAAATTCTGTTCTGTTAGCATAAATTGTTGAATATATTCAATTAAACTATTTTTAAACACATTGAAATATTACCAGAGAATAAAAAAAGTAATAGCCTAAGATTCATATTTCCATTTTAGTGTGGTCTGTTGATTTATGTATTTACATGTTGACTTTTCCTGTTTGTTTCATTTAAAAGCATCACAAGAATTTTTAATTCATGAAGAAATGACTTTGGGCCTTCCACATTTTACATTTTCGACTTCTGATTTTGTAACCACTGTATTTGTAGGAGAATTCCTTCAACAGTATTTGTATTAATGTTATTGTAGAAGACATACTTGAGTATGCTAGTTTAAGTGCTATGAAAAATAGTTGAACCATTTATGCGTAATTGTTTTGAAACAATTGATATTTTATGCTTGTTAATTATTTAGATATGCATTTTGCTATAAATGTATTCTAGGTTACTTAGACATATTTTTGTGACGAAACTGCGTTATTTGCTGCTGTCCAAGAATGTTCGAGATAATTTACTACAAATGTTAAAAAGCATAGTCCAATGATCGTTTCAGTACAACTCGCGTATCAGTGTTTGTTATAGTATCAACTTGTCAGAAAAATATTTTCAAACTTGCTTTTAAACATTATTTACATATATCACACTGCTGTTTCCATGGTTAATTTCAACGTGCCACTACAAATCAAAGCGCTGTTAAGAGTTTTCAGCATATTTCTTAAATGTTGGTGCACTGTTTGCTGACATAGCTAGAATGCAACCACATCAATCTAAATTGAACGAGTCCTTAATCATTCACCCATGTTAGATTTTTGCATAAAGATAAAGATTTATTGTTTTGCTTTACTGTTAAATCATCTTATCTTAAAAGCATTTGTAAATTGTATGTGATGTATCACGTTTAAGTTATTCAGTTTCCTTTTAGTTATTTTCGTTTTGTTTTTCGTAAGTAAATGTATATGCATAAAGTATCACTTTTAAGGTGTATTATCTTTTCAAACAGCCCTGATATACACACACACCTAAAACCTAAACAATTGAACATTACCAACGTTTTAACCAAAATATACGAATATGTGTAACAGCTTTATAGAATATAAATATAGAATATATGTTGGATATATGTGAAAATCTTTTTTTGGTTATTCTAGTCACAAATTGAAAATCTCAACCCATTTCTTTTAGGAATATGTCCATGTATATATGCCGTTAAAATAAATAACTTATTATGACTCAGGCATCTATAAAATGCCTTTGAAGATATTTTATTGCTAGTGCCACAGTTCGCTGGCTATTTTTAGGATTAAAATATTTCCTTGCACCAATGTTCTACATTTTCTGCAATAGTTATGTTTTATGCATATATATCTCTTATATCTCTTTATCGTAAATTTGCGTGGAGTGAGTGAGTGAGATAATATTGAAATATATCACTAAAGGGAAACAACTTTTGCTATACTATACATTGCAAATGGAATGTAAGACTTGCGTAAAGTTGAACCACACAATCAGTTCAAATATATACTCAAAGGACTTTAGATATGATTTTTAACTTTTGATAAATATTATCATAAGTAAATGTTTTCGCATAATAAATTGCATTCTAATAACAGAATCGACAACGGTTGCCATGGCAATGGTAAAGAGCATTTGAGCGTTAGCTTTTTTAAATATAATTTAACTTTTAATTAATTGAGGTACTGCATCATGAAGCTCTAGATTATTGGCGCTTTTCCCTAATGACGAGCCAACTTTGCTCCCCTGACAAATAACCTATTTACACGTTTGAAATTTATCTTCCATTTGATAAAGACAAATTTGTAATTATGTTTCAATTATTCCAAAAGCAGTCAATTATAAAAGCGTAATGATGAAGTACTGGCATAAGAGGTAAAAGTGTGAACACATTTGTGAAGAGCGCTTCAAGCTAATGACCATCATGGTTTCTACTATGGTTTCGACATAGGTAAATAAAAACGGAGCACCTTCATTCAGAATACTGTTTTTTCCAGTACTTAAGGAAGACTTTTCCCCTTTTTTTGTGAATTAAATGAATGATGTTGGGTACCACTTGTATCCAGTCAATCCAAATTCTAAAGTATATGTTTATGTTTTAAACTGTTTTGCCGCGATGATGGCTCTTATGTTTAAATAACAGTTCATCGGCATCAAACCATAACATAAATTTAAAACAAATACAGACGGGCACATTTAGGATAAGAAATCTCAAAATATTTTAGCCGTAAATTATGCATATATCTTAAACTGAAATCTTTACCTTATTGCATATGATAACAGTAATGCGTGTAGCAAAAGACGTTGCGAAAATCGTGCATTTTAATGTCTTTTTCGTGAGAAAGTTTTCTTCAAAGAACTGAAATTGATAGCATTTCTTTTAAGGAAAATACCGTTTTAATATTAATCGTCGTAATTGAAACAGTTTTTGTTCTTGAACATGTCTCTGTCAAATAGTAATTACATAAACTCGTGCAAACATGCTCCTCTCGTGTAAAATGCAATAATGTTACTTTATACAACATCCTAAGCAATTTATCTCTCAATTAATGAATTTGAACGAACGCTTTTCTTGACGCCCGTACAACAAGCAAACGTTTTACCTAACCATAGTCCCTTGAAAGAACCACAAGAAAACCCCCGTCCTTCATAAGACACATATTTGAACAAAAAGGGCATAGTACAAATGTTTACAGTATATCATTTGTACAAAATAACTTTAATTTTGTTTATATGTCAGGTAGACGTCCTCCTTCTTGGCGTCATAGTGCAGCATAACATTACTCTTTGTGTATTAATACTAATAAAACAGGTGCAATGCTGACTAGGGTCGTCAACTTATGTGTAACCCAATTACTGAATTTAAACAAAACGGTGTATTAGCACAGCAAGACGTTTTTGTTTAAAGCATATATATTATTTTAATGCGTCTACATAAAACAGGTACTGTAATGACTGACGTCCCAATGTTAGTGAAACACTTTGGTAAAGCACTATTTACTTCACAGCTGACTTGAATTGTTGTGAAAAGAGTTTCGTTCAGAAAGAACGTCCAGTTTAACCCAAATATAACAATGCAACGCATACCAACCAGACAGTTTTTAAAATAAAATATTCCCCTAAAAACAATAAATGATGACAAATTATTTTTTTCTTTCAATAGTTTAAACCGCTTTGAAGTCGTGATGATCTTTAAAATTCGCTTATAAGTTATACCTATAGAGGCCCGGATGACTAATTGGTATATAAGGTATCTCTGAAGGATGTGATTCATCCTCGTAAAAATTAAAAGGTGTCGCTTTTACAACTTAATCGTAACAATAAAATGTAACATCAGTTATAATGATGAGCCTATTACAAGGCCCTGTCACTGTCGGCTAATCTATATAAAGCATCTTGTACCGGCGGTTTCTGAGCTGCGTAGTAGACATAGTAATGACAGAGACGGTGGCTTCATCCGGCTTCAGCTTCAGTTAACATTATACAATACCGGAAAAAAGCAAACAAACTTCATGTGTTTGCAAAAAATGAACATGATCGTAAACAAGATGATCATTAATTGCCTACAGTGCATTTGAACAGCAAAATTGAAGTTTCGAGAAGGTTTTAAAAAATGTATTTGATTATTCTAAAATGCATGCTGTTCAAACAATGCAGCCATTTCGCATAAGTAAACACAATTTTGTTAATATCTCAAAGCAGCGGGAAATGTCCGAAAGCGTCAGAGGCGTGTTGCGACGCAATACCAAACATCAAAGGGATTGTTGTATGCATAATTTCACTCTGTAGCTAAGTGTCTCAAACCACATTAAAGGCACCGGGAAAAAAGAGTAACTTTTCTCTGTGTTTGGAACATATATCGTGTCCCAACTGCCCGAATCATTTTCAATTAAATAAAAAGACAGAAAAAAATCGAAAATCGAAAGATATCATAGAAACATTCGGTTTTTACATGAATCTGAGTCACTCAAATTGTAACGTACGAAGAAGTCAACTCAAGAAGAAAGACATTTCTGGTGAGTATTAGACTGGCAACAGTCGTTAGAGTCATTACCTCATATCTTGTCTGGACATTTTACAATATCTTCACAATTTCTCCTTCCCTTGACTCTAAGTTGAGATGAGCTTTGACAAAATTTTGATAGAGATATTTTCTTAAAAAAAAATAAGGCTTCAAGAGAAAAAACACCTCTCAATCTCAACATATTTTAACAAGAGCCATGTTACACATGGTTAATCCCCCCGCCGGGAAGAAGTTACCTGAAGGTTGTACTTTCATACATTTTACTTGGTGAGAGGAAATTCTTAAAAAGCCGTATAGTTATGGTCATGCTGAGTACAGTTTTCAAGTAAGTGGAAAAAGAATAAGGCAATGAAGAGAAGGTTTGCAAAATTATATTAATGTTCATTATCAGTATAGGTATGATATTTTTCTATTTGACTAAAAGTAGGCAAGGTAGAGTTATTGTTCTTGCACACTGCACTTCCTACCAATGTGCTATGTCAGTGTATTAAGTTTGAAGAAATTTCCCTCAAGTACTTTTGGAGTTATGCTTCGGACAAGTAAATCTGATAAAGGGGAATAACTCTAAAAGTTGGCAAGGTAGAGTTATTGTTCTTGCACACTGCACTTTCTACCAATGTGCTATGTCAGTGTATAAAGTTTGAAGTAAATCCCCCAAGTACTTTTGGAGTTATGCTCTGGACAAAACTTTTAAAGTAAATCTGATAAAGGGGAATAACTCTAAAAGTAGGCAAGGTAGAGTTATTGTTCTTGCACACTGCACTTTCTACCAATGTACTATGTCAGTGTATTAAGTTTCAAGAAAATCCCTCAAGTACTTTTGGAGTTATGCTCCGGACAAAGTTTTTCAAGTAAATCTGATAAAGGGGAATAACTCTAAAAGTAGGCAAGGTAGAGTTATTGTTCTTACACACTGCACTTCCTCCCAATGTGCTCTGTCAGTGTATGAAGTTTGAAGAAAATCGCTCAAGTACTTTTGGAGTTATGCTCAGGACAAAATTGGGACGTACACACGGACGGACGGACGAAGACCATTTCTAATATCCCCTTCGCCTTCGGCGTGGGGATAAATAAGTCTAGGTGAGTATGTGAACCATTGTATGTTTGTTGTCTCCCTTTCATAGTTCCGGTACGCGCCTACTTCACAGAACATACTGATTTGTGGAAATACAATACACCTGATTTCTTCAAAGTTCTTCTCGTCACTTATACTGATCAGACCTCAAGGAGCGCAGCCATCGAGCGTACTTATTGATGAGTTGTTAGAAGATACGTCTGCAATCGATGTAAAAAATCAACTAAACCTCTTGGACACTTATATATTCCCTCTAGCATTTCATCTAGCTTCCGCCAGATATTTCTAAACTACTGAAACTTATGCACTTTTTGCACTCTTTGCAAAATAATTCTAAACGCCATTACAGATATTAGACGATAAAACTGACAGTTTATACATCAGTATCAGTCATTTATATATTTATAAAAAACATAGTAAGTGCAAGCTAACTAAAGGGTTATAGTCGGCTACTCGTAACATGGAACCTGATTCAATCCAAGACAGATACAGCATTGTGAACAAGTTGAAATGATTGCATTCTGTTCATGAACCTGATAGCACCAGTTTACTGAAAGAAAAACACGGTACGAAGTCTGTTAAAATGATCTGATGTTAATGCATATCTTGTCACTCATAGAAAGGTGAAAATGCATTTTCCAGGTATCGTGAAAAATAATCTGAAAGCTTACGAAGGTTACGTTTTTTGTCTTCTGCTGCATGGAACAGTTCAAACGATTAACTCTTACTTCTCAAATGGAATTGTCCATCTTTCAATATACACAATGATAGTTATTTTTGAAATGGATGCTCGATGAATTTTCACTGATTTAGAAGCAAACAGTGCAGACCATGATAAGACTACTAGGGTATACACGCCAATATGATATGCACTGGCTATATATACAAACGAAGAATCACGTGTCCCAGAATGCGTAAGGGAAAGATCTGATCATGACATAGTTGAACCATTTGTTTGGTTTACTCAGGGATCTTTTAAGTCCTGATTTACTGTTCCATTTAGGGATAGCAGAACTAGTTTGATCTCAAAACTCATCTTCTGAATGAACATCATAAGAGAACGTACAAATATCCATACATCATTTAAAGATAATCGAAAGCCATAAAGATCATATCTCATTAAAAAATGACAGAAATTAAATGATGAATGAATGGAGTTGTGTTCGTGTGACATATTTAACTATATGAAAGATACGAACACTTTGTTTCTAGTAAAACATGATAGAGTGTTGCGAATACAGTAATTTCGGTGTATTAGAACCGGTGACTAAGTTTTATTGGTATCAAACACAAAACACCCTTCTTTATTTCGGATCTCATTTATGAAACTGACTTGATTCTAGCTGTTGCAATATTGTACTGTTTAACTTGTGACTAGCATTTCATTAGCTATTAGTATTCCATTACCCATGTTTACAGGAACGTACGTTTTTCCGTTAAAGTACGAGTATGTTAACCCATTTGATTTTATTACTTCAAACATTGTACTCGGTATAGTCAACTCATTGTGCTTGCCAGTGAAGTAATGTTTAAGTTTGAGAACGTCCAGCACATAACTGTCCAAATAATCATTTCGCAATGTTTATTTGAAGATATCCCAGGTTATTTGGGGTTACATTGCGTTTTAGTTCTAGTAGAAAGTTTTCCACGAGGTACAATGGTTTTGATAATAACTGTTCCAATGATGCGACTGGGGAACATTGGTAAAACAAAGTTTTAAAGCAAGACTTCTCTATTTCTATACTGAAACTTAAAAATAACCTGTAGCTTTTACATAAGGAAAAATGAAAATCCAGATAAAAATATATGATTTTGAATGCAATATTTTCTTTTTCAAAGTATACTCTTCAAACAAACAACGTAGATCTGTCCTATTTTACTAATCTAACCGAATGTTCAAAAAACATCAGCCAGGAGAGAAGATTTTGTCATTTCTTGTACAATCAAACATAACTATGAATAAGCGAAAACGCAGTTGAACGATTTTAATATCAGTAATAAACCATTTGCTGATTAACTGTGTTTCTGTTTTGTTCATACTTTATACCGTGTATAAATACATTGAAATTAAGAAATGCGTAACAAATATCAAAATAAGGGCATTAAAAACCAAGGACTAACAAAGTCTGCTGACTGAACCCCAAATTTTATTTCATTTACGCTTTAAGCTGGGTGTTTTAAAGTGCCGACTTTTCAAAATAAACGAGCAATAAACATGAAATAATGTCCTTTTCATGTCCAACTATTTCACACACGTTTGCTCCACAGTCCAACTGTTTTGCCTGTCTGACAGTTTATAGATAGATTCGAAAAATGAATTGTTACGACATCTCAAGTGGATCATAAAGTGTTTATTTTCACTTATCAAACATTTTGTAAAATACAGAAACATATCCTGAACACTAACAGCATGCTTTCGAAAATAATTTTCTCTTGTTTAGATATCTCTTCTGCGAAGTTGTTTTAAATTTGGAAAGCTATTACAAAAAAAGTTCCTGGTAAGTTGTAACATACATAAAAATTGTTATTCACATCAGTATATCTACAACAAGAACAACATCAACCTAGAAAAAAAATCGTTTACCGCAACAATTTTCCAATTTTCTACAAGTCTGAGGTATATCAAAACATCTCACAACACACAAGTTCTTATCAACCTTTTTTCTGAACACAAGAAAGAAAAGGTAAGTATTGTTGTCATTACAGCTGCAGTCGTAGAAGGTCAGACAGTATAGGTAGTTGAACAGCAAGTAACAAACCACGTGACCTTTGGAATTACTAAATTCCCAGAGGAATCGAAGGTAAGTGCAGCGTCTATAACAAAGAGATGCACGCAGGACGGTAAAATAATTGATTGCTGCGATCGGAAAGTTTACACAGCGGCTACCAGATATGAGTTTTGGATAAATTTTATACATTGTTCGCTGTAAGAATGCTCGGAGAGAAGCTGAAGTTATCAACAAACATGCCAATCAATGTGTGTCGGGGCCTGACGTTCCCCCGAATCTTAGACAGGTACTGACAGAAACACATGTTTGTTTCACTTGCAAACACTTTCATACAGACTACGCGAAATACACATGCTTGTATAATGTCAATATCCCGAATCTGACTTCATGCCCGAGGGAAGCGCGGTGATGAACGTTGGGGATAAAACGAATGTCTGACGGAACTGTCTATAGGGACGGACGAATGCCATCTCTATGCTTTTGACTTTAAAAACATTGCATATTTAAAGCGTATCAACTATATGCTATAAACCATATACATTGCACCATTCAACTGGCATTTTGAAACTATATACTTTTGAATGATACTCATACCAGAACTGTGTTCGCCTTACAAAGAATGGCCAAATGTAAAGGTGAACCCGCTTCAAAATTTAGAGTCGAATCCGCAGCGTTGTTATTATACCTTTCCCATGAACATTGGTAATATAAAAATAAGCCTTTATCTATGCTTGATCTATACATTTACGTAAACAGTAGTTTTCACGAATTGACAAATGAGTCTGTTTCACATCAATCAGAAATTGAAAACATTTTATTTTTCTAATTTAACCCTGTTTCACATTTTTCACTTTACTTACATATATATACCCTACTGTCCTAGCGCTATAGCTACTGGTAGTTTCTTTTATAAATATTTGTTTTATTTGTACTAATTAATTTACCCTCGATTGCGAAACAAGTTCTTACAACCTATATTAATCAATCACGGAATTCATACTAGATGGAATAAACATCAAAGAGAAAAAGAAGCAATTTAGAATTATATGTGTCTTGCCTAAGCACACTACCAATACTTGGGCACTGCCGGGTATCGAACCCGGGACCCTCAAATCATGAGGCGAACGCGCTACCACTGCACCAAGGCAGTAAATAATTACAACATTGATCATTAGATAACAATAAAACGTGTAAAACTACATTTGATATTTTACATATCAAGTGCAAATTGTGCATGTGTATAAAACAAACCTGTTTTAGTTCTTTGAAAACTTATATCGTACATAATAATTTTAAAAACACTAGAAAATTCCGACCGAATTTTTATTCAAAATAAAACATGTATGAGAATAAAGTGTTGAAAAACAGTACAGACGTATACCCACTGCCAAAAGTCGTGCACGTGGTTGCGTTTTGCGCATACAAACAAGTATGTTAAAAACTCGAAAGAGTAGGGTCAAAATCTGAAATAGAAAAACTACACAGTCATCTCAAGAAGGTCGTAAGTGGGTAAGGTAAAAGAAAGGCTTTACAGTATTTTGACCCAAGTCTTGTAACTATATGTTTAGACCATGTTTAGTTGGTAGTCATGGTCTACTAGCCTAACTAATGCTGACACAATACATTATTGTAGTAAGGTACAACCCCGTACCTGATATGTGTATTTTACAAAAGCCCGTGTCAAGAGGTCCCGCATGATTGAAACATAGCTGGCACGCAACCGTTTGCCTGGGCGCACTTAGTCACTTCTTGTTGAATACATCGACCAGTTAAGAGACGGATACAGTTTCTAACAATGTTGATAAAGAAGTACGTTCATTCATTTTAACACTAAAATATTACTATATTTCCTTTTTTTCAAATCAAAATGGCAGCAAGTGTGTCATGTTGAGATAAAAATAGAACAGTGTCTAGATTTCATTCAAGTTCAGCCAATGTATACGTGTACAAATATATGGTACTTGTTATTATACAGTAAGAGCAAATGTACTGAAAATTGAGAAATAGCTTTCATTAGTACAGGTGTAGTATTAAAGGGGTCAACTAGCATATATACATACACTTTACATCAGTGAGTTACGGTAAGTACACAGCTTCAGTTTTCATACATTGTAGTAAAATAAAGCATGTGATATTATAACAACTTCTTATATCAATGTTTAACGCGGCGTGGCTAAGCTGTCCAATCAACCAAATGCGAACATAATTCTGGAATCCTCTTGTTTCTTCGTTTACAACGTTTGCCATCTGTAATTAGCTTATTGTTCTGTTCACATTTTTCGAATCTAGAAATTTTATTTCATACATCAGAAGATGTGCATTTACAACTGACACAGGTGAAAAAGCCAAGATGTTAGCACCATAAAGAAATGACACACGTTATCAAGGGTACAGTTGTTGATACAGTTTACTTGCACTGTTCATGACAGACAAACACATGTTACTGCTTATAAGATTTAGAAAAAAAACATGGAGAAAAAATCGCCCCAAATATTACGTTGCTTTGATGCTTTCATAAGATGAATATTGACAGTGGTCGATTGGACTTTTTCATATGCACATGCTAATTATTTGATGCAAATAAACTGTTATACATATTCCAAACAGTTGTTCGGTTATCTGTGGAGTTGTCCATTGACATTTACTGTAGTTTAAACATTTTTGAATTCAGATACATTTTGTCTGTATAAAGTATTGTCATTTTAGTGAAGCTATAGGTATATATCGTTAGCCTGGTCGACTGTTTAAATTAAAGAAAACAACCTGCTTATCATTTGTAAGAGACCTTTTTACACTGATATCATATGTTAATAAATGCATTTAATGTAATATAATGTCCTAATGCTTCTATTTTACTTGCAAAGTATGTTACGGAAAATGCAGAGGTAACAATAGTTCGGATGCATTTAATGTAATATAATGTCCTAATGCTCCATTCTTCTATTTTCCTTGCAAAGTATGTTACGGAAAATGCAAAGGTAACAATAGTTCGGTGGATATTTCTTCTTTACAAAACAGTCAATTTTCTCAGCTGGAATATATCCAGAATAATGAGATTAGCTAATGCATGGAATATTCGCGCATCAGTGAAATTGTTATAACAGACTGTACATAAATTATTCACATTTTCCCCACGTACAAGGCGTCACGAAGCCCCTTATTGGATCAGGGTAATTCAAAAAGTTTCTTATCTAACCGAATCTT
Organism: Saxidomus purpurata; assembly: GCA_022818135.1. Classification (NCBI taxonomy): domain Eukaryota; kingdom Metazoa; phylum Mollusca; class Bivalvia; order Venerida; family Veneridae; genus Saxidomus; species Saxidomus purpurata. Next base: position 34,919,668 of record JAFMSR010000016.1, read on the forward strand.
ATATTATGTTAGGAACACCACTTGTGAAACAACAATCGTATAAGTTTGTCAATCGTGCTAACTCGGTCATCTACGGAATCATCCAAGAGACTACCTTCGTGTGTAATCAGGTTCAAGAATATACCTAATGTGTATACGATTCATGTTTTTCTTTTGTGGAAAATAGCATGTCAGACACAACACTTTCCCGTTTTCGGGTTGGAACAATACCCCGTACGCACCTACTTCCAATTATGCACCAGGCTATTTTCAGAGAAAATCGCTGATGACACAAAACGAAGTTGCTATTAAATTTATTCTCACAGGAGTTCATTCCATTTAAAAAGTCAGTGGTAAAATACAAAACATCATCCGCTCTAAACTAAGCAACAGAAGGTATCTAGTATGTAAAACCTAATTGAACAGTTTCAAAAATGAACTTCAGAGTTTTACAGTAAGTGGGTCATAAAATTGTTACACTGTGACCAAGATAACATTTGCAATATTTGTGAAGCGGCTTAGATAAAGCCATTAGTGGGCTTAGGCACTAGTATTCGTAAGATCTGCATCATTTTGTCTGTGACGCCCAACCTATTTGAATACATCTGATGTGCGTCAGTCTTCACTGCATACATCGTTCAACGCTCAAGTCAATGAAGTTTATGTTTACTTGGTATACTTTAAGTCTTAACCCATGCATAATGCCTGAATAAGAACTACAGTTTCTTAACATGTGAACTGTATCGAAGAAACACATACAGATTAATATGTTTAAAATCGAGAATGCATGTTTAGTAAATTGCAAATTAAAATTCGATGGGTTAGACTGCTCTGTTTCCCTGTTTAAACACAACACAAGCGCATGTTGCTGTATAATCAGGGAGTGCTAGGTCAAGACATGAACAAAGCGGAGAATTTTCATAAACTATACATGTGTGTTTCTTTTGTTTTATAATGGTTTGTGGCTACCCGACGTTTGGCCCGTCTGCCCTATAACAAAACGTGAAAAACCGCAATTAAACCACAAAAACGTTAAAAGCCATCGGAACAGCAGGAACAAATAGAAACCGGAAGTTGCTCATTTCTTGTAGTAAAACAATCGTGTCATAAAATAATTACCTTTCAGAATACAGTGTATATAAACATAAAACACATTAAAGGGCGATATCACTGCATAGTTACACAGAATACATCCCAGTGGTCGAGAACATTACTACACCTGCGTTGTAATATTTCTGCACATTTACATATTTGCCAGGGAAATATATTCAACCTGTCTGAAGTCTATAAAATGTTGTCAATACAGAAGTATCCATATTATCTAATAATCATAAACATAATGATGATATTATCTCGTAATCCATACTCTCGTGTAATTCTGTATTTTCAAGATGGCGGCCAATATGGCACCCAAGGGACTTTACCAAATCTGTATGAAAGCCACTTATTTTTCATGTTACTCGAGGAATTATGCTACACCTAGAGATATATTCCGGTAATACATTCATTCCATACAACCTTAATTCACAGAAAGGCTTTAAATCTCTAAAGCGCCATAATTTGTCAATTGGTTGATCTTATCAATCCGTTTGTAAAATTCAGGGATTCTCGGTAATGTGTATTTGATGCGATCCAGTGGATTAAAGGTTTATCGAAGATTTATTTGATGGCAGAATAGTGATGTTACTCTAGAAAATAAATTAATTACATTTCAGTTGGTAAAAGGTTGTTTCTGTACTCTCGAGAGAAGTCTAAATGAAGCATCAAGCAAAACCTTCGATTGCAAGAAGGACATTTTGCAGACAATGTTTAATCCTTCGCATTTCCTTTCAAGGATGTTTCAACTAGGCTTCCTTTCGAATTAAAAGCTACCATTTTACCCTCTTCCCTCTAAGAAATAGTACACATGCCATTGTTCACATCTTAGTTCTTGCATTTGCAGCGCAATAATAAAAAGTGTGGTGCAGTTAACAATAAGTCGGTAAAAGTGGCACAGATTTCAAAGTATGACTGGAGAAATCTTTCTACTAGTGAAACATATTTCTTTCAAAGCTCATATTAACAGTGTCGGAAACAGGAGATCTCTATTGGTGAAGCACTCAATTTACTGAACGGTTTGAAAAGACTTTAACGAACGATGCCAGTTTGATAGTCATAGTAGCAATTTCAGAAAATAAACAATAGTATGAGCATTTAAGGACATATTGCTAAAAATGCGGAGAGGGGAGGGGGCAATACAGTCATTCCATTCAATACCTATGAGATGATTGCAACAGAACCACACCGTACAATTAAAGAAAAGTCTTTGACACCATCTCTTAACCCAGTTTCAAAAGTATATCAATATTTGTTCGTATTACAGAAAAAAAAACGAAATAAAGAAATACGATTTTCCTGACACATACTATACATTACTTCCCTTTTTTCTTCCGTCAAACATAAATTGAAGTTTTATTACCTTCATTCTACACCAATAAAACGCCAGTGGAAGCTGTACAATCGCTTGAGATCTGTGAAACATCATCCTTATATGCTATAAACCAGCGAGCATACTCATTCATCTTCGATTGAAATGATAGCTGATTATAAGACTAATCGACTGGCTAATTTGAAGACAGTAAAATGCAAATAAATGTCAGAAGAGAATTTATGACGTGAGCTGAAATTCTTGACGTGCGTCTCGGACGTAAAACCTTCTCATTTGATTTTAAAATTGAAATATGTGTCAAAAGCAAATGAATGGAATGTTTCGTTTGTAGGACGTTTTTACAGGAGCGATATTAGGAATACGGCATGCAAAAAATGTGTTTGATATTGGGTGTGGGGGATGCACAAAACTATACCATGTGACTTTACGAAAAAGGGGTTAATGTCTGCAAAGGAATATGAACAAAAATGGAGGAAAACAGCAACTTGCGACATATATAACATCTGACGAGTCGGTGTCTGACTTTTTCAAGTGATGTATTATTCTTATATTGTTAAAGGTGAATGACTGATAATTGAAGGATGAAGAATGTGCTGCTATTGTTTTAATTGGGGCACAGTACAAGCATGTAATAAAGCATGATTTGGTATGTACAAAGAAATACTCAGGCATCGTTCACTAGTTATAGTGCGTGATGCAATAATCAGCGAAATATTACGTTTTCTTAAAATACACAGCCCACTTAAATTCCTCATTACAAATGCTTAAAATTGTTACTGCAGGTTTTTAATTCAGTGAAAAGGTAAGAAACACGGAGAAAGATTGAATTGCTGTGATTTATCTCAAAAGTCCAAGGACCACAGTTACAAGTAGCTCTCAATTTACGCAGAAAGATGTCTTACCAACAGAAATGACCTTTATTTGTACCAAATACATTTATTTTGATTTTTAAATCGAAAAGTACATGTCAGAAATATAGTGCTGTATTTTTTTCAATGATATTGCAAAAAAATTTAAAAAAGGCTCTCTGACAACTATTTCTCATGACGAAACGAGTTGAATACAAAAGAAAGGCATATACCAACATTGTTTCATAGTGAACAGAACATGCTTCTAACATTATCCTGTCAGTAAATTTAATTTACCATATTAGTACATTCCAAAAGACCCTTGGACTTTAAGATATATTTACGTATCTTTAACAAATTTTGTCACAAAGGTACCAAAGACATACCATGTCAAAGATAATTACTAGTAAGCAGCTTTGTGCAAAAAGGAAAGGTTTTTGTTGCTTTTACTATCATTGTAAAAAGGAAAGTAAGTGTAATCATCGTTTAACACTTCTTTAATAACAAGCATGTGACCTCAAGAATGTGGTCTATACTGTTACATATGTTGTCTGTGATGAATAAATGGACTAAAGCTGCATAAATGTGCAGACTACAAATTGTCGGTATGGGGCTACAAATGAGACTAACGTTGGTATCTCATAGAATGGTTCGAATAGAATACCGTTTCACTGTTATCAAATGGTATATTAACTGAATATTTTTATTTAAGCCGTGAATAAGGCTTGGCAAATGTTGTGGGTCTTATTTCAGTCACAATATTCATAGAAAGAGTAAATGTGTGTATACAACACCTTCAGCAGTAGTGATTAAGCAACAATGCATACCTATTTGCAAGACAATGTTTTCATATATTGACATATTTGGTATAAATTTCTTGACGATCAAAACATGCACAGACGTTTAGATAATAATTTAGCTCATCAACTTTGAAATGTGTGTATGAAAATATGTAAATCATGTTATTTATGTAATTTCATTTGCATATCTCCTTTAAAAGAACAGAAATAAGTCAACATGACTTGCAAATCATCTTAAACAGTGTCATTAAACCAGCAGTAATATCTTCAAAGTTAGATGATTGCCTTTAATATACAATGTCGTCCTTATTCATTGTAAGACTGCAGAACGGGTCACAAGTCAACAATAAACTTCGTGACGAGACAATAAAAGCACTATAACTCTATCATCGAATGAATACAGATATTTCAGTGGCATACTTATTGCTACTTTTTTGAAGTTGGCAGTAGATTTGAAACAATAATGCATGTGAAAAAAATAGAATTTTGTTAAAACTAACTTGAATGAAATGGTGGAAAGTATATACGTATTTAGACTGGCATCAGTCGTTAGAGTCATTACCTCATGTCTATTCTTTTCTGGGCATTTTTATAACATCTTCACAATTTCTCCTACCCTTGACTCTAACATTGAGATGAGCTTTAATTGGGACAAATTTTTGATAGTGATACTTTATAAAAAGAAAAAGACTTGAAGAGAAATAGACCTCTCAATTTCAACAGAATTTTATAATTCTAATACATATGAAGAAAGCAGCGATCTGAGGTTCTGAACTGATTCCAACAAAAAGTAGTCACCTAACAGCAATAGAAGAAGAGACACAGCAAGAGGACGAGGACGCAACAAATGGATACAAGATATATTTCAACTGAAATAATATTTCAGCTCTATACGTGTCTTACTCTTCAAACTGTTACACATTCATACATTATAATTAAGCATCTTGCGTTTCTTTAAACACAATCAAATAAATATAAAATAAGGATTCATGTGCAAATTTGCCAGGTCTTGCAGAGAACTCTATCAGATACACGACTATTCGGTTTAAAACAGAAAAACCGACGTCACTGATATGTATCAACAACAAATCATAAATACAAAACACTCTTACGTTTTTGTTAGTGAATAAACTAGCCTGTTAAGAATCAGTAAAAATTCCCGCTGTTCGTTTTCTTTTGCAAAAGACAGACAATTTGTGCTAGATTGATGTGGAAAATCGCTGTGGTAATCTTAAACATTGCAGTCCAAAGTCTTTGCGTTAAATCTTTTAATCTTTTGAAATCTTGACACAATCTCACATGACAATTAATACGATTACGAAATTCTTTGTTTTTGACCGCGGAGCGGAAGAGTCGATCTCGGTGACGGCGTAACATTTGTAAATACGTGTAATTCGATACGAGTGGTTTTATTGTCGGGTAGTGCGGGTTTCAGTTACATATCATAAAAGAAACAGCCAGATGATCTAGCTTTAAAACACTCTACTGTGCCGAAACTTGTCATGAAAAAACAACTTAGTTGGTCAAGTGTGGAAGATTCAATCTAGGGGAAGACACTTATTAGCAAGTGTAGACCAAGACAACAAACGTTTATAGATATGTGTCCTAATATATATTGGTTGATGCTAGAGCACAGAAAGGGATATGATTTCTTATACATTATTTTCAACAGTTTATTGTGTCAGGGATCGTAGGTAATATAATTATTCCTGATTGTGTGAATATTCATTAAAACTGAGAGACTTGCTGTGTAAAACATTTCCATCACCAGACTGAGAGAAAGGCCAAGACTTATAAAATACACACAGTGTCTGATGACATAGCAATGTTCTCTTGTTATTGCAGAATGGTGTCCATAAATTACTAAACCATGGAAATACTATCAGGATGCTGAACACAACAAGTCCTTACTGCAAGCACTCTTTTGAATTTAAAAACAAAATCATAAATAAAAAAGGGTTACAAAGATTTAAAAGCGAATGATCGGCTTCCACCTTACAGCACAGAACACATAGTCCTCAAAAATGCACCTAACCGATCACTTTAACAATAGTTGGCACAAGGACACCTATGTTTTTTTTTTCAAGTTTAGGGAGGGGTACGACGGCTAAAAGTTTTACCTATTCCGTGTTCTGAAATGAAATGTTCTTTCAAACAGTCATGAGTAAATTCTTTTATTGTCGCCCACTACGGTTAATTTTTTTTTAAACATGTACACCGTTTTAGTGTGTGTTATATTGAAATGCACATAAAAATACCCGAGTTGGCTAAAATTAGAAAATTCAGTTAGTGCGCGCATACTTTTTGCAATTTACATTGTAAGTAATCTCGTATTAAGCAAGAGATTATCTTCTACGATCATGGGCCTACTAGTCCTGTATTACGCAATCTACACATTGTGCCATGCGGTGACATGCACAGGTTCATGCAAAAGATATCGTTTTGCTATCAGAACTTCTAAACTACATAGATAATTACGATTCAAATTTCAATTCGGGAAAGGTCATTTCATTTAGCAAATATCGTGTAGTGTAGCTAACTGCACATGGTTTAACAAGGTAAATGTTACAGATGTTATGTCGTTTTTATTCTTTTGGCTGAAACTGACATAAAAATGCAATGTAAGTAAATACTTTGGAGGAGGAGCCCTCTGATGAAATAATGTATGACAGAATCGCAAAAATAAATGTAATAAAAATGAACAAAAAACGGAAACAAACTCCCGGCAATATTACGAAATATATACTTCTTAGGTGGTTTTATCCTTTTTGTTTTTTATTTTACAGTTTTAATGAATGTAAACGCTCTGTTGTTACGTTTATACCTGAGGTTTTTGTTAACAAGAGACTTTTTTTAACTTGTTAAATGTTAAATGCTAATTCATATGATGTACAAAGACTGCTAGAATAAAGGTACCTATTGGTGGCAGAAATTATTTCAACGGAGGTAGGTCAACGTTTAGAACATGTTTAGAATTTTTTTACTGCTTTTTGATTTACGTTAAAGACTTAAAACGTACTGTCTAACAAGGTTTGTGGCATATTCCCTAAATGACAAAAATTCATAGCACCGGAGATGCCATAACTATTACAGACACTTGAAGTCTGGAAATTTACTTTCCTTTGTTGGATGGTCCAACAAAGGACCATCAACCCAAGTAAATAGATCAGTTAACGCTTTAATTGTCATAACTGTGGTTAAAAATTTGAAATACATCGGTTTAGTTTGACTCATATTGCACTGCACATAAAATATGCGAGTTTGCTCAAAATAAGAAATTCGAACAAGCATAATTCAGTCAGTGCGCGTTATTTTTTGCAATTGACAGTGTACGTTACCTCGTATTGAGCAAGCGATTATCTTATACGATCGTGGGTCTACTTTTTCATCAGTCCTATATTACGTAGTCTCATTGAAACGTGTGTCTTTGTGTCATGCGGTGACATTCGCAGGTTCATGCAAAAATATCGTTTTGCTATCAGAACTTCTCATCTACATAAATAATTACGATTTAAATTTCAATTCGGGAAAGGTCATTTCATTTAGCAAATATCGTGTAGTGTAACTAACTGCACATGGTTTAACAAGGTAGATGTTACAGATGTTATGTCATTCCCATTCTTTTTCTGTTGGCTGAGACTGACAAAAAATGCACTGTAAGTAAATAGTTTATAGGAGGAGGCCTTTGATGATATAATATATGACAGAATCGCAAAAATAAATGCAAAAATTGCATAAAAACGGAAACAAACTCCAGGCAATATTGATGTACGTAATTCGTAGGTGGTTTTGTGTCATTTTATTTACAATTTTAATGAATGTAAACTCTGTTTTGTTACGTTTACATCTGTGGTTTTTTTCGTAGTATTTTTTCGAATTTGTAAAATGTTAAAAGTTAATTCACATGATGTACAAACACTGTTAATATTGAATATACATCAAAAAGTATGTTAAGATATAGTGAAGAGATGTCACTGTTTTGAACAGATTTTGAATTAACAAACGCTGAAATCTTAATTAATAAAACTGAAAACGTCCTGTCTCGCAATTTCTGTGGTGAATATTGTAAATGTCAAAAGTTTGCAGCACCTAAGATGTCATATCTATCCCAGACACTTGGAGTAAATATTTCAAATCAGGGACAACACGTATCTAAGTTTAGAGAACTTGTGGGTCAACCCTTTTGCCGATTCGTATTGGCAAATAAATATGTTTAAACTAAACTCTTGGAGTCTGGAAAGATTAGCCGACGGTCAGCGTAATCAAGTACAGCCTATATTTTAGGACATATAACATACCAGGATTACGACTACACATTTCATACATTGTGAAAGTGGATCAAATCTGGCGTTTGGGGCCCGGGCGATGAGGATAACTTCCCACGCTCAAAGTGATACTGTTTTACATTACCTGTTTGTTCGGTGTACTGTAAGATTATATAAGGACTGTTGCACTATACAGTTCATCTATAACCGAAAAATGTGGCTTTTATAATTTAACGTGATGCATGATTTACCAAAAAATGAATCGCATTCTATCAATCAACGTGTAAAGTAGCATCTCATTCGGCTTTTCAGTGACTGAACAGAACAATTGCTTACAATAATGAATGCCACATGCACCTGAATAGAATTTAAATTAAACGAGTCTTCCTAAAACTATGCCAATAGGCCATTTTACATTTTTTTCCATTCTTTTTACATTAAATCAAAGCAGACTATAATGTAGTGGGCGTAACAATGCAGATGAATATAAATGAACACAAATGAATACAAAATGTGCATAGAAAGTGTAATTTGGTAAAAGCATAAGTCCAAAAAGATCCCCGATATTCCCTTTAGGTCGAAATTTGAAACTACGTGTATGAATGGTATATATGCAAAAGGAAACTTTTTGTGACGCCCCTACATAAGTCAGACTAAAAATTATGCAAATATCGCATGCTTCAACTAAATGTGAGCAACACATATATCCGATCAACCATGTTTAAATTTTGGCATCCTACCTTGTAAGAGAATCGATCAGTCAAAAACAGGCCGATTCTCGAGGCTAAATGTTATACACGAGACAGTGTTTCAACTCTTGATAGCTAAATATCCTGTAAATTCAAGTTGAAGCCCAATCTTTGTTTCTAAGAACATGTTTTAAACAAAGAAAATAACCAATCAAATTCATTGCGTGACCTCCTCAGTTTGATCCCTAAGGAGCTTCGGATAAGAAAGTTTCTTTGAAAGAGTAGATCTACAGATAGCCCCTAAATGATCTTGATTTGACCTACTCGTACCTTTTCACGTAAGTACCTTTTTCGACTCTTAAAGATCTAAACTTAAAAGGAAATAATCAAAGAGTCATTAAAAGGATCAAAGGTCTTTTAAGCAACCAAAATCTGTAATTGAGAAGAAAGATAAGGCAATTCCACAGCTGCCATCAGTGTGTTTTGACATTTCAAACAACTTCTTTCTTAGTACATTTACGTACGTGAACAAATCGGAAATTCGAAATAAAGGGTTCAACAATTTCCATTTGCTACTGTTTTTCTATCATAAAATAACAGAATGCTAACTTTGCAGGCGTGTTTACTGGAGGACCGATTACATTTATCTGATACTACCTTTTCTTGTTCAATCTCAGGTTTAATACCAAGGGCGTTGGACTTACGGTGTATCCGAGATTTCGGATCCCTATGCATTTGCTTTGAGGCAAAGTTTGTTTATCACAATTGTCACTACTTGCCGATGATTGGCGATTGTCCAGTCTGCGCTAGTTTGTAACCGGGTATCCTTTTATTGCTTTTTAATTAGCATTACATCTTCTTGTGGATATCTACAAGTGTCAATAGATGAAATTCTAGTTACATTTCTTGTTTGTCGAAGGTTCAGTCTTAAAAACTTCCTGATGATTTGAAAAAATACCCGAAACATTCGGTGTGGACAGGAAAACTAGCACAGCCCGGTCAGTTTAGAATATTTCAGTCACGTAAAATTGTTTAAAAGACTTTTCCAAACGAGCTGACCACTAGAATTTTGAAATCAAGGCACATAACTTGTTGAATAAGTAATAAAGTAGTTGTCTGCCCATACAACATCCTTAGTCATCGGAAAGATGCGTCGACATTTTGTGCTAAATGCATCTTCCAAATATTAGATGGCGTTTATATTCCAAAATAAAAACAGAAAGGCATGCAACTGTGCATTTACTGTAAAATGTTATTAAATGCGACATGTTTGTATCTTGCAGCTGATGACAGCTTACCAAGTTTTTTCCTTAGATGCTACGTTTGTTTTGCCGTCTTTTGTAGCAGAAACATAGCTATATACATAGTATTTGTCTGTGTTTATATTCATTTCTATAAAGCTTACCTTCGTGTCTTTTACTGGAAAGCAGGAGTCGTTAGACTGCTGTGGACTGGAGGTATAAAGCCTGTTAATGCGCCTAACCTGTTTATCTTGTACTGGTCAAACCACTTGTTCTATATTTTTATCTTTAGTGCAACGTAATTTTTTAAACAAAAGAATCTTCATCTAAAAGTCTGCATTTCCTTTAAGATGACATTAGATTACTGAAAGAACCATTTATTTGGAAAGTCAGATTGCACTTTCCTGTTTTGCTCTGTACTTTGCAATATCTAATCGCAAGTGGCACTAGCGTAATGTCGCGAATTCTCATGACACTGCTTTTACGTTACTCCAAGTGACTGATTATCGTAATAATTTTTATATCTACAGGTAAGCATAAAAATCTCTAATTTGCTGAATTAATGTAGAGATGGAACCAACATATATGTAACTGTTGCCTTCGGACTAAAGTTCAGATTCTTCATAAATTAAGCTCTCCCCTCATTGTAACATTACAAACAGTGTGATACTTTTTGATATTTGACAAAAGAGAAATACTGTTTTAGTTCTTCAACATTTCGATGTTTAAAACACACTTAAGTTAAGTCACTGAAAAGTGGAAATGTACAAAAAATGAACATGAAAATTGTGCCACACATGGACAAAATGATAAAAAAAAATGTCTGAAAATGTGAATGGACGCAGGGGCAGTATATGTAAAGTATGAACCACTGACTGTATTAAATGTGCCTTACAAGTTATGTTTCAATATTGGCATCTGCACTGGTAACGTTTGAAACACGTCTCATGTAGTAAGATTTTATACCCACATTATCAAAGACCTATGACCTAAATTTGAAATTTGGTACGTAAAATTGTATCAGTTATTTTCCTGTTGTGCCAAAAGAAAAAGTATTAGTGTCTAACTTTTTACTGCCAACCTAATCCCTTTTTATGAGGAAATAATTAAAAAATGCCAACTTTGAAGTGTTTTAGAGCAAAAATGCAAACTACAAAAAAATATATAAAAAACTGCTGACTGACCGACATTTTTTTTGGAGAGGAGACCGGAAACACACTTAGTTTTTGTTTACCCTATATAGCACATCATCTTTCCTTCTGACGTTCAAAGTACAACATGAATTGCCATCTGATATAAATAAAAATGGATTCATTTTGTTACATTGTAATCAAATTACACAAAAATTATTTATCAGGTCTCAATTTTAATGTAAATTTGAATTATTTTAAAATCATTTGCAACCAAATATTCCGATTCGCCCTTAAAATGTTTTGTTGTTGGATTAAGGTTATGCTAATAAGGTTCTGCCAGACTACGTATTACTGGTTTGACTATAAACGGCTTTCCATAGGTTAAGAAAACCTTAAAACACCTACCTATAAAAAGGTTAGATATACGTTATCATGCATTAGTTTTTCTAACATGGTCCTTAAGTTATCCTGATAATCTGTACTCCGAAACTCTTTTTTTTAAAGTAATATAATTTGAAATACTTAAATGTGTTTAGAAAGTTTAGAACACTTGTTTAATTCACACACATGGCTCTTGCTAATTAGCTTGCGACTGGGTCAAAAGTAAAAATAAAAAACAGACATAAATTGTGAATGAAATAAAAGAGCATGTTTGTCGTTTTTCCCTTATCAGAGGACAAATGAATTACTGTACATATATTTTGTTTTATTTCAGATTTCAAATGGTGTGTAGTTTAATATTATAAAAACAAAATTGATAGATCTATATCAAACTTTTTACAATATAGCCCATATGGATTTATATCAAGCATTAAAACTCTTTAAATGACAGATCAAACTTTAGTAATGACTTATTTATCTGCACATACAATCAGAGATTTGCCTTGCTTGCAATTGGAGTTCATCCTATGATTCAAATCATTTACGGAATACTGAGATAAATTATAAGTTGCAGTTTTATAACAAATTTCAGACAAACTCTTATACAGAAGTGTTAAATTAGCAAAAGAAAACCATGTTGCTACATTGTACATTCCGAACAAAAGACATATCATATTTTTAAAAATTCATATTACATGTAAAGGCTAATTTACATTTGGTTAAGAGTCATATTGAATGTTGATATTTCCTTCACCTGATTTTTTAAAACAAATACATTCTAAATGGCTTATAAAGGATTTTTATGATATCTGCAACTGGCTGCAAAATTTGTAAACTGGTCTAGATTTTTTCATGCAGCAACAACCCATCCACAAAGCTATACTTCACGTTTACAGAAATCTTCAACAAGGCTTTCAAATACATGTGTAATTTGTTCAGTGATGGTGCCATGTGAAGATTATATGAACGACTAGTACATGCTTACAACACTTGCCTTGAAAGAAACAATCTGGACTCGCCACCAAGCTAGATGATCATAAATTTAATTAAAACTTGGGGCAAAATACTTTCAGGCCTTAGAACAATCCTAAGTTCTAATAAGACCTCAATTTTCAAAGCATTTATTAGCTACTAAAATTAACAAACTAAGGACTCAATGAATACAAAAACAGAAATAATAACTTAATATTTTTCTCAAATGCCAAATTGTAACAAAATTATTGGAGTGTGGGCGACTTCTCCGCTGTATATTTGTTTATTAATAACTGGAATGGACAGCTCAGTGATATTAAGCACCAAGCTTGAAACTCAAGATAAGTTTTTCACTATATTGGCAATAGAGCATCTTGAATATAAATTATTATAGGTTCGTCAGTACCATACTTTCTATAAATGACATATCTTTCAATTCCAGTTTGGGAGTTCTTATAAAAGCATTCTTTTTTCAATATAAAAATATTTTATTTGTAATTTTGGTTATACCACTTTCATATAAAAACTCAATTTTTCCATCAAAAGTTGAACTTGGACCTCAAAATAAACAGCACTTACAATAATAGATTTCTAATGTTAGTTTTGAAGAAACAAGTCCTTCCAATGCCTTTACACAGACATTATTTTCCTTAAGGCAATATTCAATTTTATAGTTAGAAAAAAATAAAAGGCGAAAATAAAAATAATCGAGTGTAAATTTAACAAACTGACTTGACAATTATGACTGAGTGGTAACAAATTTTGCTAATTCAACTGAAAGAAACAGCGCGTTTCAAAGTATGTAAATATATGTGGTTTTTGATATATTATAACGTGTAGAAAAAATGTCACCGGTAGCTATCCGGTCACATAAATCATGAAGGAGACAGGCGACGTCAAATGTGTCTGAACGAAGGACAGCTGCATGTTTGTAAATGCATTATGCCTCAAGAATACTAATGTCTTCATATTGGGTCATCATTTGTCAAAAACAAAAGGTGTGAAGAAACCTCGTCATGTTCACAAGTCACCTTAAGGCAAATGTTTCATCAAAAAGAAATTGTACTGATACAGATTGGTGGTATTTTGGGATCTTATAAAATTACACTGTTATTTACTATAAATAACTACAAATTCAGTAATTTACTTTTTCTCATAAGAACACATTACATGATATCTAGGTCAAATGGTTTTAACTACTTTTAAAAATAGGTTAATGGTGAATTTTCTATCAGATTTGTGGGGTTGCCTTGTAGATTTAGTAATTTGGTCTGTAGCTTTTAAATATATAATTCAAACTGTCTGTTAAATACAATCAACCCCGAAGACACGAGAAAGTAGAAGTACTAAATTACATAAACGCTACTGGAATAGCACCCTCCCAACACATGATTTATTTTTGTATTCCTGTCTTCCGAACACCGGTTTGATTCTTGTTTAATTGATTACTTTTTAACATTTCAGTTGTGCAGAGAAAGACCTTTATCTTGGATGGGGATATATTGTTAGAGCTAAGGAGCTGTCGGAGACAACAGACTCAAATCCAAAGCAATGTTCTTATTTGATCAGTTGATGATCATGTTAATACAGTGTCATGTATAAAAACTGCTAGTTGTCATGTTGTTTATATTAAACATCATACTTTTCATGTTTCCAATTTTTATTTTGGCGAGAAACATGTATATATGTACATGTCAATAAATTCTTTGACTTGACTTGACTATAATACATGCATGTCTGTCCTCATAAACAGATGTTTACAGTTATATTAAAGAATTTTTTCTTTGAAATTAATTCAGTTCAATTTATGTGCTAAAATGCACCTTTTTATACTACTGTCAAGATAACATTTATTTTACATTGCAGTAAAATTAGTGATTAAATGTGCTGAAAGGTTTACGTTGAATTTATAAATTGTTTACGTTTTATGACACTATTATTTAAATAGAATAATCTTATTTCCAAGCTGATAAATTGACATGCTACATTCCCAATTAGATTCTTCAAAGTGAATGGAAATTTCTTAGAAATAATTAACCTGACCACACTATTATGTCAAGTATTTGGAGTAAGGTTCATTTTTGATGCATCAATTTATTTATGTCCAGTCAATTATCTTTCTTCTAAGAAATGCATCTTTTTGTCCGATAGAAGAATCTTGAATGAATTTTAAATCTTGAAAAAGTTGACTCTATGTTTATCGAATATCTAAAATATTCTCACAGAATGTGTTGTTTATTTTAAAAATTCTCATAACATATATATTTCTATGTATTATAATGAGATATGTTAAATGACCCTTGCAACACTCTTTGTGATTATTCCTAACTGGAATTCCAATAATGTAGTGAGAAATAGCGTTTCTTCCCTTTGAACTTTATTGCCTATTGTGTATGTGTTTGCGTGTGTGCATTTTTAACGTAACAGATAGATATTTGATCAATATAACGCGAAAGAATTATCAAATAACAGCACGATTGTGCTTTATACTACTTACATGCATTATGCGTTCATATGGTCTATCATTTTTTAAAGCTCACACTTTGTGATAATTGTTAAATTTATTTGTTTATTCGACCATTTTCAATTCCTTACCTATATCAGGCACAGTCTGTGGCGGGTCACTTTTCCGCAGCGATTTCTTGTCTTTCATCCACGCATAGTCATTGAACTTGCCACCTAAATTGTGTTCCGTACCCTCTGGTGTACCAGACAGGGCGAGGTCCCCTCTGGAAGGCGACGGTGGCAAGGCTCCGTTAAAGGACTGGCAGTAACTGGTGTCTGTCGGCATGTTGATAGATGAGGTTGCGAGTCCCTGATTAATGAGGGGAACATTTGTCATAAACTCTGCGATACACGGTTCACTGTTTATAAATCCACTCTCACGGTTGTCTCCCATGCCGTTTTGTTTACGTTTTATGACACTATTATTCAGTATTATAACGAAACACCTCGCGAATTCAATATTTAAACCGTCGTCTGTTAATTTCCTGAATTCAATTTATACATAAAACGACCTGATCCTGGTTTCATTTTATTCTATTGAAAATTGTCGTTATGTATAATTTATGCATTTTTCAATCACATTTGCCGATAACATGACTGGCAAACATTAAAAACTACTCTTATGTTTGCAACACAATCATAGCCATCTTGCCCTTGACAGGTCACGTGACTGAAACAACCAATTACAATCAATGTGCGCTTCTATTTGACAGTTTCCCGATAAATAGGCTGTATCTATATTCTCCAACGGTAAGGGGTCTCCCAAAAAAAAAAAAAAAAAAAATGTTTTTTTGGGCGGACCTTGATAAAATTCTCATCAAATCAAAATCTCCAACGGTAAATCGTTGAACGTTTTGATTTATATTGAGTGGTTTACTTCAAATATTTGGTAAATTTGATCTAACTGATTTAGCACAATACATCGATTTTCTTTCTATTGTTTTACAGAATGCGCGGACAGTATCAACACTGGCCTGGGATCCAGTCTATAAAATCGACCCAGTGCGAATTAAGCATTGCAAACTTTGATTGCCCATACACCCTAATGAGTATTTAATGGGGTCATTCCATGGCTAATAAATTTGTTATTTTTCATTTTATGTCAGAATCATTCCTAGATGTTCGTACATCATCACTTCAAATTTCTCGCATTATTTCAGTTTCATTTTACGGACAACCGCGCTAGGACTTCCCGGAGTTTAAAAAACGGCTACTATTCCATTTAAAATCTTGAATTGTGAAGTTGTTTTATAATAGATAATTTCATTTCATTTAAGCGATGGTTTTCCGCTTTTTACAAGTAAGTGCTTTAATTTACAGAGCGTGTAAAACGAAATTCGATATCTGGATTATTTTAACAGTGGTCAACGGCGATATTTTTTTGTAAACATCGAGCCGCCATTTTGAAGTTAATGAACACAAAATAATATTTTACTCGTATGTAAAAATATACCCATTTATGAAAAAGAGTGAATTGTGCATTATTAAAAAATGGCAGCTGATGAAGAAAGAGTTAACAGTCCCGTGGATCAGTTTTGTGTATACATGAAGCCGGTTTCATTAACCGTGAACACACGTGGACGCCATTTTAAAAGGTCATCCTGTGTGGGAAATTAAAGTTTTTACTTTTAGTTTTTCTTAATATTTACGGACTTATAAACTTTTCTATACAAAGGATGTTTTAATTTACGAAAGCATGACTTCAGACAATGTCGTTTTGAAACAGTTGTCGGCAAATGGACACGTTTTTTGAAGTAAAGGATTTTATTAGGACTGTATGTGACAGTGTCGGCCTTGATAGATGCTAATTTGCATATTTATCGCCATCTACTTCAAACTAACGGTGTGTGCTTTGTCTAAGATACTTCAGTTCTAACAAAGAATAAAAGTATTTATGGTTGTAATAATTCAAAGGCACTTTCAGTTGATTAGACGCAGTTGGAAACGGTTGTGGTACTTTGACCATCAAAGGGTCGGCGAAATTGCACCATTGTGTGAATTATGTGGAAAATAAATGAAAACAATATTGACTTCTATTCATCACGGAACTTTCGAATGTCTCAGGTCTTCTTTATAAAATAGACTGTATATGTATTTTACAATTTTGAAATAAACTCTTTGGTGCTTCTGAGCAGTGTAATAAATGACAATGGGTGTTGTTAGAAGCAGAGGTATACATTTTCTATCTGTGCATTCTAAATTCATCTTTCCTGTCTAACAAATTAAGCATTCCGTGTAAAGTGTAAATTGTACTTTAAATTAAAATTTAATTTCAATAAAACCATTCATATAACATTAAATAATTTCAACTTATAATGGGTTGATCACGTTTAATCAAAAATATTCATTATCATGTCCTGTAGTTGCACAACTATATTATCAACAACAACAAAAAAAGGGTGCGGGGGGGGGGGGGGGGTATCATCAAGAATAATACTTGTGCAATCACCATTAAAACATTTAAATCGATTAAAAAACAACCAAAAATAATAGTTATATTTAACACATACACAACGGATATGTTGTTAACTGAAAAGAACCAGTTGTTATAAGAAGCATGTGTTGACAACAGGAAAATGTTTACACTTTCTGATTATGAAATATCTATAAAAAGTATAATGTAACATACCATGGACATTGTTTCTATACATGTGTATTCAAACATTTATGAAATTTAGCTCGTTGATGTATAAGACATGGACAAAAATGTAATATTTAAATATTATCATGTATGATTTTGTGTCCAGGGATGAGATTGTTTTAGAACAAACCGCCTTATAATTTTTAACAAAGTACAAATACTTTTGATACTGCAAACTTTCGAAAATACTGTTGAGGAGAGAGGCGATCTAATTCCTCAAAATAAGAAATAAAAATTAATTTGCTGTCAAACATATTTCCTGCCGCCAAAAAGGGCTTTTCCCCTCCCAATAAAAAATATACATATATAATTATATTCCCGAATGTCTTAATTTTTAAGATAAAGACATAGGTAAGTTTTTTGTAACTCGGATCTTGATGTAATTTACTTTGTGCATCTCAGTGTACCAGCTGGCAAAAAATAGAAGCGGGGGAGGGGTCACTGCCTTCTTCACAGAGGCGAAACCTCATTTCAATTGCATGTTCATTCATGGCGTTTTAGAGGATAATGATAAATTTAATAAATACACTATCAAGACCTTAATGTTCTCTGTGCCATTTTTTTGTTCAAGTGCGCTGTATCCCCTTTTTTGGTAAAATAATTAACACGACATTCAGGGCCTTTAAAATCATTATCTTTTTCCACATAAATTGCGACAGAAAAGCTGTATAATTCTTAAAATTGTTTGAAGAAAAAAATGTAAATAAACAAATCAAAATGACACAGTTAAATAATTATTTCAGAACTTTTGTCTTTTCAATATTTTCATACCATTCAAGTTCTTGTTCAGTAAGAAACATACCCTTTCTATCCCTTTAAGGTAATGTTGAGAACTTTGTAATGTCACGAAGAAACATTATTCCTCTAAAAAATTGTGTCCACCATGACATTTTCAAGTTTCATATAATTATTTTCATTGTAATAACCTTTTATCAAGTCAAGAGAAATTTTTGTGCTTTTATCTATCGTAAATATTAAAAAATAAAATAAATAAATCATAACATAACCTCACATTTGTCAACGGCTGCGTTTGATTTACTTTTCAGATTTGTCGCGAATGGGAAATAAAAGACATAAAAGTATACTTATGTGTGATCTCTCCTATATCTTGGTTGTAATTTTGCGATGACATTAAGAACCGATGGTTTATAAACATATTAATAAACACATTTTAGGTTTTATTTAGAAATCATGCAGAGTAACATGTCAGATTATGTAAGATATATAAGTAATTTATATAACTTTTATTAACTGTAAGGTAGTATTTTGCATTAGTGGTTACATTTCAGGAAAAAAAAAGGCTATTTGCAAACATAAAATGGGATGATGATGATGATGATATTAAAAGGGATATTAATAATAATAATAATAATAATAATAATAATAATAATAATAATAATAATAATAATAATAATAATAATAATATCAGTAGTACAATGTATAGAGTGTAAAACTTCGTATATGAAAGTGGTTGTTATTATTGGTGTCGTAACAATAATTTTTGATATATATTTACGATAAAAGGTTCTTAATCAGATTTACGAATAAACTGAATGAAAAATATAAACAAGCGCAAAAAAACAATGAAAAATATTCTTCATTTGTCTTCTAAAAAGGGAGACATATCTTTATTTATGTATCAAACAGGATTTCGCTATTTTACGATTTGGCAAAGGGGGCTGAGTTGCGGGGGGCCACCGCCCCGTTCGTTTTTTTTTTCCAAGTGCTTTTGATAAATTGAACGATAACGCAACTGTTTTTCCCTTGATGAATGACGTAACGTAATGTTACGATGATGACAACGTTATGTTACGATGATTGCAACGCAATGTTACGATGATGAAACGGGATGTTTTTTCAAACTAACAATTGCGCGTGGCCACCGCAAATAATAAGAGAGTAGAAGATTGACCATAACGGAACTCTGTAGGATGCGCGTACAACATTCCTTAAACGGTTATTTGACGTCAGCGAATGCTATTTTATTGTACATACGTTGAACCTAGCGGCCCATTCATACATTTTATTAATATGATACATATTTTCATAGAGTCCCGTGACATTTTTTATTAATCGATGATGATATGCACCGTAATGGTTTTATTGCCATTTTACGTAATGCACGACGGGCAGTCAATGCATAAATCACGTGTTGCCAAGTAGGCGACAAATTGACCATACTGATTGCGCAGCGTGAATCCACTTGCAAAGTAAACGGTTACTGATTGGGATAATCCGAAAAAAGACAACGTTATTGTTCTTAATATAATATTCAGGAGTTTAAAGTTAAGTTCTTGTCGCATATTCGATTTCGGAAAGCCCTTGCTCATGATACTCTTGTCCCGATTTCCCTAAAAAAATGTATTTTCTACGAAAATTGATGATATACTTATAATATTAAATGGTACTTTGTGACTCTTTAATTAAGTTGGATCGTTTTTGTAAGTTATTAGCTATCTATTAGATTTAACAAATTTTAGGAATACATGGAAGTGTTGGCCACTTATTTAAATGCCCATCAAGCAAGGACATTATAGAACAATACAGTTATTCATTACATAGTAAAACAAAACAAAACTGGGTAACACGATTTTAATATCATACACTTTCAGTATCTCGTGTTACAGAGGTGAGTTACTTATGACAATAAATAAATAACATAGGGTAGACTGGAAGTAGGAAGTTACATGTAAGTGCAAAATTAGGAAAACCTAAAGTAAGACAACTAGATTATCTGGGTTTTTTTATGCAGAATAAATGAAACCTTACAGATAAAAACTAAAGCAAGATAGGATAAATTTATTTCGGTCAAAAACTTATCTGTCTGCATTTCGTTTCGAATCTAAAACTTGAAGGTGTTTAGCATGAAAAATACGCCAATGCATATACGGGCAATTTTCATACTGTTTGAAGCATATAGAAAAATACACGCATTTTTCAGTATAAATACTGAATTCTGTAAGTAGTACACACAAATGAAAGCTTTAATAAAAAGTAACAGATAAGCATTTAGCCCTTTACCTTGGAGATCCCCAATGCCGTCTACTGGTTGCTGGACGTTACATTTGGGAAAAACAGCACATAATATTCATAAACCGATAAGGATATAAGAACAGATACCACGGTTGAATAAAAAAAATTGAGCAAACAATAAGATCAAAGATGGTCTAATAACTCAATACAACCTTATTCAATTTCAGGTTATAATAAATCCAATAAACGTACGTATATATAGATTAGTTTTGTGACAAAAGGTATAATCTGGACTTCAAAAATGCTATCCTTCCCGACCGATCCTGTTTCAAATACAATTACAATTGTACTATGTATTATATATAAAAAATAAGTCACCATGTTGAGCTTGTAAAACTTAAGTCAATTACGTGACTACAGCAAACAAAACTACAGCGATTTTCGGTTGTAAAACTGGGAACAAGAATGAAAAGAAAGATCACAAAAATAGAAAATAGCTACTATAAAAAAGAATTGAAATGTACAAAATGATTCCCGCCATCTACATGTACATGTATATAGCTAGCACATATCCGAATTGCAGGTGTTTGTTTCATGTGCTAAGTTGTGATCAGTTGTAATAGGGCAGGTCGCTGGTCCTACCTAACCGTCTCTTCGAACACGGCAAGCGGGGTATTAAGGATAATCCTCCAAAAGAAAGTCATGATCTCATCATGTGAGCCGAGTTGTTAAGTAAGTTTGTAGGCTCAATATTTTCTATTTTCTCCGCATTCGATCCAGCGTTTATTGTGAATGCAAGTATTTACTTTTCCCTGACCAAAACATAATGCACAAGAGGATGTATGTAGGCCGAAGTTTCTGTCGGTCAAGTATGAGGACGTGAGTTTGAACCCCGTTGGAGGCCACGACTGTATCTCCTGAAAGGCATGGTTACTGCTAGTTAAGAAAGTAGGCTCGAGCTTGAAGCTTCAGTCGCAAATGAGCTGACTTAAGGCCTTGCAAACTAAAGCAAACTCGGTTCAATCTCGTTATTCTGGCAACCATGTTACAAGAAGCCGGTTTCTAAGATCGGGACTGGACAGCACCAGGATCGGCTTGAGCCACTCAATTACCCGATTGTTTGGCTCAATACCGTATATGAATATCCTGTCACTGACTTAACCGATAGCTATAAATTTTCACTCACCAAAACCAATAAACGAGTTATAAAATAAAGATATTATCGTGTACTTTAATCAAATATATTTGAAATTAAATACGCAAAAAGCTCAAATATGATAATGCCTTATTCGTATTAATATAATAATATTCATTTCTATTTGAAATATTGTTCCGATAACATATAAACCACAGGTCTGTGAAATCCAATATCTCTTTTACAGCACGTCGCAATTTTCATTGGCTACAAACTGAAGTCTGGTTTACTCGTCAACGCCCCTAGAAGGTCGTGTGAATTGATTTATGGTCTTCTTTCACACATCATAACTCTTGGAACAGTCTATAATTTTCAAAGTAACTGCACTCAAACATAATTTAAGATATCCGTCGTGAAACATTACCGCGCTTTTCGACTTGAAGTTTGCTCTGGTGTACTTTTCATAGGCCGCTCATAAATAACGTTTAAAGGGTATAAAGACACTAAATAGAAGACGGAATTCTGTATTTTTTAAATCTACTTCAGAGATCTTGAAACTAATTCATTCTGCGCCAGCTGTAAAAAGTAACAAATGACTTCAATCGTCTTTCAGTGCATCATTACGTGCTGATTTCTAACACACGCTGTACTGTTTATAAGCCGTTAAAGGCGTGTTGCGGGTTCGAATCCCGATGGTGGAATTTGGCATCGGATTCCATGCACTTTTCTTTTATCGCGGGTGCTGGTCATAGCCGTCTCCGACCGTAGTTGAAATAAGTTGCGGGAATTAAGGTATCCATTCGGTGTTGAATAACCTAATTAAACAAAATTCTCTTAAAATTTGGGTTCAAAACCGAATTTTGTGTTTTCATTTGGCTTTCTGCAGTCGTACAAGCGCCTGGTTTTTTGTTTTTTGAAATGAAGGACGGACAATTTAAATACTAATCAATGTTATACAGGCTTAACTAACTTCATTCCGCAGACAAACACAAATATAAATAATCGTTTGTCTCAATCAAAGGTCGAAGTCCGAGTGAAAAAGCCGAACGAACACCAGCAAATACGCAAATGAACAACGGCTATTCATTTTCTTTTTTGCTTCTTTTTCTACATCTGATGCATCACGACCTTTAAATTGGTTTAATTTGTTCATTGAATAAAAGACACCACCGCTCGTCTGTCCTATCATTTTCAATAAAGTTTCGTGCACATTAGCTGTCGCGTTAGTTTAAAAGATGTATGTAACCCGCCTCCGTGATCAAGTGGTTCAAGTCGCTGACTTGAAATCACTCATCCTCTCACTCGCCGAGGGTCGTGGATTTTGAGCCCCGCTAGGGATCCAACTCTTTGTAGTTTCTTCAGCAGGTCGGATACCAGTAGTCTTATACCCGGTCCTTTCAAAGAACAATGGCTATAGGTAATCATCTCACCTGAAAATAACTGGAAAACCACTGAAACCGACTTGGTCCTTATAAAGATTAATGTGCTGATATTGCCAATTTCTACTCATCTATGAAAGGGTATGTATATTCCTAAGACATCCATTGAGCATCTCCCTCAAATCTTCAGAATAAGATCTCCAAGTTTTAAACAATAAACTTAATAGAAACATGCCAATATTGCGAAGCCAGAGAATCTGACGAAGATTTCATCTCTACTAGTACCAAGCTGTATTTCTGATATGGACTTTTCTGCCATTAATTTCGGACTTATTGTTGCAATTGTTGTTTACAGACGAAATCATTAAAAACTGACTGATTGGACAGCAAACAATGTAGACCATGATATAAGTGGTTAGATCTAAGTGTGGTAACACAAAGAACAGACACATGTCGGTCTAGCAAGCTAGGACTTAGGAAAATTCAGGATTTCATGCAACGTCACGGCAATGTCTAAGTAGCATACAAAATAATGTTTGAATTTGATTCCGTAGTTTGATTCTGACCAGGAACTTCTAAAGTATCCAAAAAAAGTATTGGGTAGTAACTAAAGCAAGTCACTTAACATGTTATAGCTATAAATGATATCATGATGTGTGAATATGATGACATTTAATAGAACGTCTTACAAATATAATAATTTGTAAAACACTTCACGCATAGGCGTTAGAAAATGTATTAATTAGCCAAGATCAGCTTGCTCGCTGTTTTTAATTTTCGGAGGGAGGCAAAAAAATGTTACGTGGTATATTTAAGAAAATGTTTGAATGAAAAAATGTAAATAAGATTTCATATTACACCGTGAGCGCCCGGTGATAAGCTGGGAATAGTTAATTCTGATTGACATAATCTACAATATCTTCACACACCATGTGTTTAGCTTGATGACTTTTTGTCACTTTTCGTGATTGTAACATACTTTAGTCGCTACACCATCTTGCCGCGGGCAAGAGAATATTTTTCATTCAGCGTTGCCTCTGTCTCGCGCTCACTGTACCGAAGACGTATTCAGTTTCTTCTCTTTTTTTTCGTCATTTTCGTCCTAACCCTCCATCACCTTAAATGATTTTAAAGATAAATTAGATTCTATTTCATCATGAGTAATGAGGTCATTCTAATCAAAGATGATATATCTTAAAATAAAGAACAGTTGTAGTATGTTCCGAAAATAGCGCGTAGTTTGACTCTAGACTAAAGGGGCCATGAGACACATCTGCATGATATTGCGTTTCTAATGTTAACCCGACTTCAAGACATCACTTAGCCTCGCAACCAGCCTATATCATAATATTCCACAAAATTCGTCAACCGGCTCGGTAATTACATTTTTGGCAGCAAAGGGAGTTAATCAAGTAAGAAATGAATTGACAGATAATCATAAAATAAAAGAGTAAATGTAAGGACTAACTGCCAGTCTAGACATCACTTTATTTGTCAGATCTTAAAAATCGCAGTGTAAGACCTTGCTAGTGACTTCCAATCCTAGAAGGTTAAAGCCTTGTGCCCATCCGTGCAGTTGTTTGATGAAAGCATGCTAAATGAACATAATACTGAAGTTCTGACCACAAAAACAATGAAGTTACATGCATGTTAAAACAGGAGCAGTGTAAAGAGTAAAGGTCACAGCTGAGACTAAAAGTATACGTGCACCAAGTATCGTCCTGACCCATACGATCTGGTATACCCCCAGCGGGTTGGTCAAGGAATCGCCGGTGGTTGATCATTTTCTCATTAGCGAAAGAGGTCCTGCAGCGATGGCATATCTGCAAATCGGAAAACAATGAGGCGAAACAGATTTGACGCGAAACTGACACATAAAGCGAATAAAATAGACTTATTTCCACCTGTAAACATGTGTTTTTTTTCAAATTTGAAATCAGTACGATAACATTTATTGGGTAAATTAAAATTTTAAATTCAATTGATTGTTGCTGATGTTTACTGATTTACTTTTGTTCTACAAAATGATAAATAGTCTTGAAACAAATTATATGTCTCACTAGCAAGAGACCTAGGAGCTAATGTGAGCGTTACACCTAACATTTTCAGGCCAAAAACGTCAAATGTTCTCAAAATGTAACGATGTGCAAGGCAAACAAAACAACCCAACAACAATTTGATATATCGTCACCTCAAAATGAAATATAAACCATGAAATTCCACGTAATATGAAGAATATTTTTGATGTATAAATAAAATTATAAATGTAGTGCCCTGAACACCTTCCTGAATTTCTTTACGATTAAAAGTAACAAAATCAAGTGTTTTGCAGTAAACTAACGTGGATCTTTTTTCTTACTGTAAATATTGTGCCATCATCACTATATATATTAACACAGGTTCCGTGAATGTTATACCGTGGTATGAAGGTATTCATTTCCGAACAAGAGTTTTGAAGAAAAGATCAAAGAAAATAAAAGGTTTGGAAAAATAATCTGAAGACATTTTATAGTGGATAGTTATAGCCGTGCTGATAATTCATTTAGCATACTGCGAATAAGGGTAAACCTTTCGTAGGACACAACCTGAGTAAATCTGAAAACTGTCTGTTTGGAACTAACGTGGATCCGAACAAGAGTTTTGAACAAAAATTCAAGAAAATAAAAAGTTTGGAAAAATAATCTGAAGACATTTTATAGTGGATAGTTATAGCCGTGCTGATAATTCATTTAGCACGGAACAGTCGTAAACGTCTTTCTGAGATTGCTTCAAATAGAGTTAGAACTGACTAGTACTCAGCGTTTATAAAAGGTCAGGACTTTTCCGGGGAAAAATGGTTAGCGCTTACAAGAATAGGCTAAACAAAACGTGTCGTGCTTGAGATTCAGTCAAGATGTCACCATATGCTTTTTCGTCAATGACAGTCAAAAAATTACTGCCATTACTTATTTGATTTATGAAAAATAAGTTCCTTGTGGTACCAAGTAAAAGCTAAACGGCTGTGACTTTGATAACTTAAAGCTTGTGATAAAGATAAGTCGTAGCAGCTGTTTTACGCATTTCCACCCGTGCCTCAAGCCAGCAATCGGATCTCATCGACAAACTCCGTAAGCTTCCGTAGAAAATCGCCGAGGCCATCCGATGGGCAAGTCAGTTCCAAACGGAATCGCGTCTTCAGATTAGTTTAATGCAGTGACACGTAAGTAGACCGAATCTATGATTCAATATGGCAACAACTATCTCTCAACTTACGGTACCGCAGTATTCAGTGACACGGAAAAAATAATATCAATAAGAAATATCGTATTCGCAAAATTATCTTACTAAATTGTTTCACTCAAACGTACTGGTGCTTAATTGGTGTGCATAAATACCCATTTATCACTTGTGGAGCCTTTAGAAAGCACCAAACACGCAAATACACCATCATTTTGGATATCGAATTCTCGTCTGCCATCCCTAATTGCAGCTATCGGCTTGTCACGTGACAGGTCTGCTAGGCAAAGGTGAGAAATGTCAACTGGCCGGACCGGTGTACCAAAACCGGAGAATGTCCCCTTAATCATTTATAACTCGTAATTATATCCTAAAATAACACATTAACGTATTGATCCCTGTGCCTACAACAATACCAGCAAATTGAAACTAATTGGAGCAAACGCTTGCTTTGTTTGTGATTTCTAAAAGGGAGCAAACATTTTTGACATCAAAAGATACAACCATCCGTTCAATTACACCAATCAATACGTCCGATCGAGTTTTGTTAATGAAACCAAGTTTGGGATGTTTTAAAATCGCTTTCCTATGAGGTGTGTGTTCGATTTGATGTAGTTACCAGGGGATTTTAGTGGAATTTGATTGACCTCTGACCTACAAAACACTTTATTGTTGTTCACTTCAATTTCTTCTTTGATCCAAGCGGCCCGACTAATCGGATTACTTCGTCACTGTCCGTGCGGTGAAGAATGCTTTGAAGAGCACTCATCTTGATAAATATTGCCTTCTAAAGTGGAATCACGAAATGAACAGAATAAAGTCATCGACTTTGTCAGTATTTAAAAATATCTTGTCAAAGTAGAATGCATGAAATTTTGCAGTGCCATTTTTGTCAAAATACACCTTGGAGAACAGCGCTGCAATAGGAATGCTAGACAATCCGATCAAATGAATGAATGAATGACTTTTGGTAAAGACATCTAGTGACAGAGGCTGCGGCAAGACTTTAACGTGACTGCGGTTAAATAGGAAGTCACCTTTTTGATGTAATTTCGAAGGGACGTAACTCTACCAAAGTATAACATGCGCACATTTTCATTAATAATCTTTCAAACAAAGAACCCAAGTGCCAGGAAGGGGAGACTACTCTGTCAGACTCAGAACTCATTCGATAGGATACACTGTAAGCAAGACTTTGCTGGTATGTTGACTAATACTAGGTGCAAGGTCTTGATCTTGATCAAAACTACAACACGTAGTTATACTATAATTAACAATGTCAACCAGGCAACTGCATGTTTTACAAAAACATTGAGTTTTTTTAGTCTTTTTTGGGCATATAGATCTACTAGAAGCCAAAAATGCTGTACGAGAAAACTAAATGTCACTGTTGTTATGTAGGTGCCAACATAACCAACAGATATACCTTTAATTCAATAACAAACATAATTTAACTTACGGAAAAGTTCAGGCAAATACTCGTAGCCCCAGAAGCTGCTGCAATATAGCCACAGAGCAAATGTCGTCTCCATTTGTAAGGGACGTAACTTTCGCCGTCTTGTGAAATACACGGCAATATAATGTTCTTCCAGAATCAGTTTAACTGTTGTTTTTTCTTGTTATTTCATGCTCAGGTTTCCTCAATTTCATTCAGAAGTAGAAATCTAATGAAATGGTGTCGATTTTATCAGGTACGCAAGGTCTTATCTACTGAGTAATTATTTTGAAGTACAAACTGTTTTCAAATTTGTGTGCATGTTTTATGTTTATTTTTTGTTCATATTAAAAATAGTTGGCATTTAAAAATAGTTAATGACGTTCGTGATATTTTTGTCTGTTTATTGTCTAGCTCTGTCACTATTTGTCCCATTAACGCAACTCCGGTTTAGAGTAACCGGGATCAAACAACCGTTCATTTGAAACTAGCTCGATTAATCTGTCAATCTTTATAAAAAATGAAAGCCATAGTGATAATATACCAGATAAATGCTTACAAAATTCGATTATTTGTATCTTGTTTTAAAATCAATGACTTCTGGCGCAACATCGCCTGATATCACGAACAATTCGAGATCTCGTGACCAGAGGCGCCCGTATGTAGTTAAACGCGCAGGCGCCCAACCGTCAATTAACTTATTAAAACGCGTATGGTTCATTATACATATAAGGTAACTGGTGCGTATTTTGACACATTTAACTTGTATATTTCAAACGTGTGCTTTTGGTCCCTGGAGCCAAACCTCACTCCAGGTGTAACGTGCAATTATCTTGTCCGATGATATCGCCAAACCTGTCAGTTTCGATTTTCAGAGTAATCCGCCAGCTGATACGTTTATATTTGACGGAACGTTCAAAGCTATCGGGATATCAACCACTTTTACTGCATGTGACATTTTGTTCCTGAAGGAAAAGAAACGATTACCCCCTTTCCTTTTTTTTTCATTCATACGACGGT
Source organism: Saxidomus purpurata (assembly GCA_022818135.1). Lineage (NCBI taxonomy): Eukaryota > Metazoa > Mollusca > Bivalvia > Venerida > Veneridae > Saxidomus > Saxidomus purpurata. The sequence goes on from JAFMSR010000016.1 coordinate 34,948,708, forward strand.
TAAAAATGATATGCCTGATAAAATACGGAGAAAAAAAATGAAGACAGTACTTGTGTAGGTTAATTTACTCTGACGAGTAAGTTGCAGGCGTTTATTGGAACGTTTATGATAGATGTTAAAGAGGCTGGTTCTCCTTGTGACTGGTCACAATTGTTTCGGTGTATATAGCTCCTCACATTTCTTGTCATATTGATTATAATCACTGCTCTAATAGGGCAAATTCACGTGAGAAAATCGCTGAAAAAAATTACGGAAATTCAAAGTGTCGCACCTTATTCAAGCGCACAAAAATTACTCACGAAACCCGGAATAAAGGAAAGAAATAGAACCGGATAGTAGGAAGGGCGGTGAGGTGGTTGGGGTGGAGGGGTGACATTAGATGGAGAGTAAAACATGTGCAACCTTTTCCTTGATTTTCAGGAAACAAACACTTTTTTGTTGTATTTGTAAGCGGAAACAAGATTTCTACAACCGATATCTTTATCTGAAGGTCCTTTGGTAAAATGTCATAATAAATAATTCAAATTATTGCACAAATTTAAAACTAGATATGTTGAAAATCAATTGATTCCAGTTTGTACCTTGACTATCTCAAAATCTTTAGACTTCATAATAACAGAAAATTGATTCCATATCAGTGTAATAACATAATTTAGCAAATTACGCATGCATAATTTTAGTCTACGTTTTTGTTCCCAATGTCACAATCATGCAAAAGATGTCTAAGGTTTCTAAAGGCGTACAGCATTTGATTTCTTTCACAAAAGACTTTAAACATATTATGTGACCCAATCTTCACTGTATTTTGGACGGATAAGAAGATAAGCTAGTTTTCGATTAATCAATTCAGACTTGTTGGTTTTTGCGATAATAAGTAGCTGTTATTTTTATGTTGTGAAATGTGCAAATCTGGGCGCTATACCGTGACGTGTTCATACGACAACGTAAAAAAAGCTGTTTGGCAATGGCATACCGTTAGTTTTCGCACGGCGGGGCTCAAATAAAGATTGAAAAGTTAAAGTATCCGTTATACATGTACCCACGTAAATGACATTTTTGAATATGTTCATCTTACTGGGAGGTTCGAATACACAAGATATCTTTTTTTATTTTTGATAATAATTCCTTCCTAAAAGCTTACAACAAACTTACACGTGCTTTCAAGTGATATTGATATTGTACTAGGGTAAAAAAAAATCTTCAATGAAGTGCACACTTTAAAAAATATGTAAATTAAGTTATACACAGGTATTTCTCTCATAAGCAGAATATATATATATATATATATATATATATATATATATATATATATATATATATATATAATATTTTATTTTAGGTCGATTGTGAAACAAGTTATCCAACTTATATTAATCACTCTCGACACCTCATTCTCTGTATGAGAGAAGAGAAGCCAGTTTCCCTTTTAATGCTGGGCGCCAATATATATATGTATTAAATGTTACATGAAGGCAAAGTTTAAATATTAGTATCTTCCATAGAGTCCACAAAGAAGCTTGAAAACTGAAATCTGAAATAATGAAATAGACATTTCGTTACATAGTGTCATTCAATGAGTTGTATAAGGGACAATACTTATTCTTAAATTTTTTTCGGTCTTTAATTATTCCTTTTGTTTATAATTTTGTTCACATCCTCTATTGGTAAATAAGCTAAATAACCGCATAACATCAAAGCATCAATATGAGAAGTGGTTTTGAACTTATTTCAAAGAAGCAACCATAAAAAAGTTTCTTTAATGACAACTTTTATCACTGCACGTGCGCGGGGATGGACAATGGTGATAGAATTATTCCGAAAAGGTTTATAAATCAAAACTTAGTGGCTGTACAATAGATTACCCATGATGCAAATCGCAATAAAGTATGATTTAGAAACCAGAAATATGTATCTTTTTTCAAATGAAGATATAAAACGATAGCCCTGTTTCAATACGTTGTCGTAAAGTGTCATTTTACGACGTTTTACGACAACTAAACAGGAAATTAAACGGAATAAGAATTTATGTTATATCCATTTATGCATGAAAAAGGTGTTCAAATCCAATAAAGCAATTTTCAATGGCACAATGCTCTATGCATGGCTTTGCATTTTAAATTCATGGATGGGCTACTGCTGTCGTTATAATTTATACTTGATTAGATATACCGGATTCATTAAAGGTGTGCTTGAATAGAAACGTTAAAATGCTTAACTTGAATAACTTCTAGTTCTGATCTTCCCAACGCGATTTGTTTAATCAACTCTTTGTAAGCTGGTGTGCTTGATTTTCTACATAAAAGATGAAAGCACGGTGGAAAAAATGCCGTTTTGATAATAAAATATAGAAAATTGGATTTATTGAATAAATTTTGCACTCAACATTGACTCGTGTACAACATGATAGGTCATGTTCGGCTTTGTAAAGCAACAGGTATTTTAATCAAAATCCACCGTGCTTGTTTGTCCGACAATTTGTTCATCGCTAAAACTGATTGCAGCGTGTTATGAATGACATTACAACATACTGTTCGAGTTATGACTTCCCTTTTATGTTGCTGTGTGTTCCGGAAACCCGATTGTCCTTCCAATATAACGGGGAAAAAAGAGTAATGCATGCTACTGGCGAAAACGTTAAAGATACTAGCTATATTGTTTCTGTACCGTGCTTTTGCCAATAATGTTCCGGAAGTCAGTTACAAAGTATACGTCTTTCATTTTACCGGGAATTAGATGCATCATCAAAATACCAGGCCCCTACAGTAGGCATTCCGGTCGCCATCTGCGCGTTATCTTTATCCGCGGTCCGACGTTTTGAGAGATCATGGACGGATTTGTGACATTTTGGCAAATTGTTTCATTCACATACTGTACGTTTCTTTTTGGTTAAAATTGAAACTTACGCAAGACGACTGTGACCCGTTGTTTGATATATGAAAATTAATAGTCACTCCCGTTTTACAAAAAAAAAAACAAAACAAACTGACTAGATGTCCCTGTGAGTGATATTCTAGTAATAAGTTTACAAATCCCAGAACATACATTTAAGCATAGACTTAATCAAGAACAGATAAGGAACCGTGTCTTTTTAATCCAGATCCGAGCAGTGACAGACTTTTAAAACAATCTACACGGAAATCTGCGTGAATACTCTAAAATACACTTGAATTCCCATTTGATAAAACGCAGGAATCAGTGTGAAATGAGAAATCGTTCAATTACTTTAACAGCATGTAAAATTTCGAACTTATCTGCGATACTCTGTAAGATTTTAACGTGGTATGAAAATATTCTATGATTATTTCTAAAATAAACGCCCCCTGGCGGGAGCTGCTAGTGATATAATGGGAGAAAACTCATAACGATGCATATCGGATCGTTGATATGTTACGCAAGCCGCAGGGCACCTGTAGATGAAAGCATTCTCGAAAAAGAGGGGCGTTCTCGTCCCTACACGGAGAAAGTGCAGAAATTGTTAAATAAATGGAAATGTTCGGAAACCATTTTCTTACTTTTATTTCACTCATTACTTTCATACTTCAATTTTTTCACTACAGAAGCCTAAATTATTATTTTATAACTAAGTATTTATCTTTTGATGTGTTATTATTCTAGAAAAGTGCTATTAACATTGAATTAATCAATGACATGCGCTGTAAATATTCAATCACCTTCAGTGTGAAGAGTATATTTTTATTTGAATCAAGGCCAAAAAGCAAGCAATATCACGTTGTTGTATTCCTGAAGTAACATTGAATGAGGTCTTTGCCGAGAGATGTACATTTTAACAGACTAAGTAGTAGTATTTTCTATTTTTTCTAAAGAAACGACGACAGTCCCCAGAATAATCTCTTTAATGTGGTATTTGTGGCTGTTTGAAGTTTCCTTTTAAACATTTTAAACATATCCCTAAAATTGGCGGCCTAGCGGCCTTAAGTTTCATTTATTTATTTATTTAAGGCGTATTTTCTAAGTCATTTTTTTGTTAAAAAATACATAAGGGCTTCGAGCCGCTGACTTCAGGTCGCTAGGCCGCCAACTTCAGACTGGTAGACCGCCAGGCCACCAACTTCAGGCCAGTAGCCCGCCAACTTCAGGGCGGTAGGCCGCCAACCTTAGGCCGCCAGGCCACTTGGGTGCCAACTTCAGGTCACCGATTTTAGTGAGATATTTTAAACATGGTTGGTAATTGCAGTAGAAGAAACAAGAGGTAACTAAATATGCGACTGACGACGGCAGCAAAACATTTAAATATTTCAACACAGGAAGTTCTGAAATTACTATAATATTCACATACAGTTTAACCTATGTTAGTGGTCACCTAAAAGAAATATTCATTTGTCTTAATTAGCCAATGCTTAATGTAGCCCAATCGGCCATTTTGTATTAAAACACATTTAAGTAACTACCGTCTTTAAGTGGCTATTTTTGATACGTTCCCTGGCTGATTGCTTAAGCCAGGTTTCACTGTATTTGAGTAATACTTTGTCAATGCTATCTGCACAATCAGGGTTGCGTATTTGTTTCCAGATGTACCTTTAAATGTAAGCAAATAAAGTCTCGTGTTCATTTTGCGCTCTGAATATGCCATGAATGTTACAGGACGGCAGATGGTCGTGCTTGTTTCAATGAAACTTACAAGAATGATAGAACATTTTGCATAATTTCTTATCACCGACGCTTTTCACTTAGGCTGATTGACAAGAGTGAGATTTCTTGTGCGACTCTACCATGGTTTTCACGTCACGTCAGCGTGGTGTAGATATCATCTAGGTTTGCTGTTGATTTCAATAATTTATTGAATAACATCTAGGGTATAGCATTACATTGTGAATTTGTCGGGCATTGATCTGGGATACACGATACGCTGTTTGCACGCGACATTCAAGATATTAGCATATTTTTTTATGCCGTGGTTGTCACTCAAAAACTGTTTTCTTTCATGCGGCGAGCATTGTTTTCTACGTTTCGCATTATGTTTAATTGATAAAGTGATAACAATAACGTCATAGTTTGCTTCTATATTAATTAAAATGAACCCAAGTGTGGGTGTTGGACCAGCTGAGTAGTCACTGAAGGAGCTGGGTGTCCCAAATTAGCATTGCTTGGGATGTGCTAAATGTCAAACAATTCTTACTGAAACGTAAGGTAAATGAAAGTACTGCGCATATTATAGCATACGAGCATACTAAGTAATCAAAGTACTGCGAGAGCTGATGCGACAATTGTTTCTTTACACACCACTGAAAACGATATCAAATTCAATCTGCAACAAAAGATACTTGTAAAACAAATAGTCTTGTTTTAATGTAATTTTATACAATACAGCTTAAAATAATATCAGGACCCTTTCTCAATCGTCTATAATTTCATTCAACGACGAACATAAAATCGGTAGAAGTCTTATTATAGAAACCAACATATCAACATTAGATATAGTTCTTTATATTGGAAACGATTTACTGTTCACGTTGTCCTATTGACCCAATCAGTACAGGTCATCAAGTTGTCATAAACAACATCCCTACAAAGTTTAATAAATATACCGGTATGCCCAAACGTTCTATAGTTACCGGTAATAGGAAACTATTATTCAAGAGCACGTTGACTTTTGACCTTTAAATGAGTACGAGACATTTGATAGTATCTATCACCCTTACTACCAAGATTGTACTTCTTGAACCAAAGCTTAGCCGAAGCGTCCTTCCGCTACTGATCAACTGTTTAAACTCTGAATGTCAACATAACCTTGAACTTTGACCTAAGATTTACAGTGTCAATTTACGGTGTCGACAAACTTCTCACACAAGTTTTAGGGTACTGATTGTTTAGATAATTTAGAGCATAAAGTCATTACTTGAGCAAGGCAGTATATGAGACTTTAGAACCTACAATATTTGAGCAAGACAATGCAAGACACGTTCGTGTCTGCAATCATTGTTTGAGCGAAACACTACAAGTCAGAAATCAGTGCTTTAGGAAGACAGTACAAAACACTTTAGAGTACAAATCACTATTCGAGCAAAACTGTACAAGGCACATTTAGCTTCAAGTAATTGCTTAAACAAGACAGTGAAATACACTTTAGAATAAACACCCATTGGTTGAGCAAGACAGTACACGGCCCATTAGAAGCTAAAGTTACTGCCTCAGCAAGACAGTTTAAGACACATTAAGCATCAAATCATTACTTGAGAAAGACACTTTAGAACCTTAGCGCTTAAAAGACTACAATAATTACTGGAGAAAGAAAACAAGAAAGTACAAGACGCTAAAAAGCCTTCAATCATTGCTTGAGCAAGACAGTACAAGACGCTAAAAGCCTACAATCATTACTGAAGCAAGACAGTACAAGGCACTTAAAAGACTACACTAATCACTGGAGAAAGACAACAAGACAATGCAAGACACGTAAGAGCCTACATACATTGCTTGAGCAAGACAGTACAAGACGCTAAAAAGCCTACAATCATTACTGGAACAAGACAGTACAAGGCACTTAAAAGACTACAATAATTACTGGAGAAAGACATGAAGACGCTGCAAGACACGTTAGAGCATTCAATCATTGCTTGCGCAAGACAACACAAGAAGCTAAAAAGCTAACAATCATTGTTTGAGCTAGACAATATAAGACAATTAAAAGACTACATAAATTACCGGAACAAGACAAAAAGACAGTGCAAGACACGTTATAGCCTTCAATAATTGCTCTAGCAAGATAGTACAAGACACGTTAGAGCCTAAATCGTCCCTTGAACAAGATAGTACAATACACGTAAGAGCCTACAATCCTTGTTTGTGCAATAAAGACCAATACACGTAAGAGCCTACAATCCTTGTTTGTGCAATAAAGACCAATACACGTAAGAGCCTACAATCCTTGTTTGTGCAATAAAGAACAATACACGTAAGAGCCTACAATCATTGTTTGTGCAATAAAGACCAATACACGTAAGAGCCTACAATCCTTGTTTGTGCAATAAAGAACAATACACGTAAGAGCCTACAATCATTGTTTGAGCAAGATAGAACAATACACGTAAGAGCCTACAATCATTGTTTGTGCAAGATAGAACAATACACGTAAGAGCCTACAATCATTGTTTGAGCAAGATAGAACAATACACGTAAGAGCCTACAATCATTGTTTGTGCAAGATAGAACAATACACGTAAGAGCCTACAATCATTGTTTGAGCAAGATAGAACAATACACGTAAGAGCCTACAATCATTGTTTGAGCAAGATAGAACAATACACGTAAGAGCCTACAATCATTGTTTGTGCAAGATAGAACAATACACGTAAGAGCCTACAATCATTGTTTGAGCAAGATAGAACAATACACGTAAGAGCCTACAATCATTGCTTGTGCAAGATAGAACAATACACGTAAGAGCCTACAATCCTTGTTTGTGCAATAAAGACCAATACACGTAAGAGCCTACAATCATTGTTTGTGCAATAAAGACCAATACACGTAAGAGCCTACAATCCTTGTTTGTGCAATAAAGACCAATACACGTAAGAGCCTACAATCCTTGTTTGTGCAATAAAGAACAATACACGTAAGAGCCTACAATCATTGTTTGTGCAATAAAGACCAATACACGTAAGAGCCTACAATCCTTGTTTGTGCAATAAAGAACAATACACGTAAGAGCCTACAATCATTGTTTGAGCAAGATAGAACAATACACGTAAGAGCCTACAATCATTGCTTGTGCAAGATAGAACAATACACGTAAGAGCCTATAATCATTGCTTGAGCAAGATAGAACAATACACGTAAGAGCCTACAATCATTGTTTGTGCAAGATAGAACAATACACGTAAGAGCCTACAATCATTGCTTGTGCAAGATAGAACAATACACGTAAGAGCCTATAATCATTGTTTGTGCAAGATAGAACAATACACGTAAGAGCCTATAATCATTGTTTGTGCAAGATAGAACAATACACGTAAGAGCCTACAATCATTGCTTGTGCAAGATAGAACAATACACGTAAGAGCCTATAATAATTGCTTGAGCAAGATAGAACAATACACGTAAGAGCCTACAATCATTGCTTGTGCAAGATAGAACAATACACGTAAGAGCCTATAATCATTGTTTGAGCAAGATAGTACTAGACACGTTAGAGCCTACAATCATTGTTTGAGCAAGATAGTACAATACACGTAAGAGCCTACAATCATTGTTTGAGCAAGATCGTACAATACACGTAAGAGCCTACAAGCATTGTTTGAGCAAGATAGTACAATACACGTTAGAGCCTACAATCATTGTTTGAGCAAGATGGTACAATACACGTATGAGCCTACAATCATTGTTTGAGCAAGATAGTACTATACACGTAAGAGCCTACAATCATTGTTTGAGCAAGATAGAACAATACACGTATGAGCCTACAATCATTGTTTGAGCAAGCTGTACAATACACGTAAGAGCCTATAATCATTGTTTGAGCAAGATAGAACAATACACGTAAGAGCCTACAATCATTGCTTGTGCAAGATAGAACAATACACGTAAGAGCCTACAATCCTTGTTTGTGCAATAAAGACCAATACACGTAAGAGCCTACAATCCTTGTTTGTGCAATAAAGACCAATACACGTAAGAGCCTACAATCCTTGTTTGTGCAATAAAGAACAATACACGTAAGAGCCTACAATCATTGTTTGAGCAAGATAGAACAATACACGTAAGAGCCTACAATCATTGCTTGTGCAAGATAGAACAATACACGTAAGAGCCTATAATCATTGCTTGAGCAAGATAGAACAATACACGTAAGAGCCTACAATCATTGTTTGTGCAAGATAGAACAATACACGTAAGAGCCTACAATCATTGCTTGTGCAAGATAGAACAATACACGTAAGAGCCTACAATCATTGTTTGTGCAAGATAGAACAATACACGTAAGAGCCTATAATCATTGTTTGTGCAAGATAGAACAATACACGTAAGAGCCTACAATCATTGCTTGTGCAAGATAGAACAATACACGTAAGAGCCTATAATAATTGCTTGAGCAAGATAGAACAATACACGTAAGAGCCTACAATCATTGCTTGTGCAAGATAGAACAATACACGTAAGAGCCTATAATCATTGTTTGAGCAAGATAGTACTAGACACGTTAGAGCCTACAATCATTGTTTGAGCAAGATAGTACAATACACGTAAGAGCCTACAATCATTGTTTGAGCAAGATAGTACAATACACGTAAGAGCCTACAATCATTGTTTGAGCAAGATAGTACAATACACGTAAGAGCCTACAAGCATTGTTTGAGCAAGATAGTACAATACACGTTAGAGCCTACAATCATTGTTTGAGCAAGATGGTACAATACACGTATGAGCCTACAATCATTGTTTGAGCAAGATAGTACTATACACGTAAGAGCCTACAATCATTGTTTGAGCAAGATAGAACAATACACGTATGAGCCTACAATCATTGTTTGAGCAAGCTGTACAATACACGTAAGAGCCTATAATCATTGTTTGAGCAAGATAGAACAATACACGTTAGAGCCTACAATCATTACTTGAGCAAGATAGAACAATACACGTAAGAGCCTATAATCATTGTTTGAGCAAGATAGAACAATACACGTTAGAGCCTACAATCATTGTTTGAGCAAGATGGTACAATACACGTATGAGCCTACAATCATTGTTTGAGCAAGATAGTACTATACACGTAAGAGCCTATAATCATTGTTTGAGCAAGATAGAACAGTACACGTATGAGCCTACAATCATTGTTTGAGCAAGCTGTACAATACACGTAAGAGCCTATAATCATTGTTTGAGCAAGATAGTACGAGACACGTTAGAGCCTACAATCATTACTTGAACAAGATAGTACAATACACGTAAGAGCCTACACTCATTGCTTTAGCAAAACAGTTTAATGTGCTTAAAAGCCTACAATTATTGTTTGAGCAAGACAGTACATGGCACTTTAGACATGCAATCATTGCTTTGACTTAACGGCACAATACACGTAAGAGCCTACAATCAGTGCTTGTATTGGACAGAACAATACACACAAGAGCCTAAAATCATTGCTTACGCAAGAAAAATCAATACACGTAAGAGCCTACAATCATTGTTTTAGCCAAACAGTACAAGACGCTTCAAAGCCTACAATCTTTGCTTGGGCATGATTTATCACTTCACGTACAACTTACAATTATTTGAACAAAACATTGCACGCCACTTTACTACCAACAATCATTACTTGAGCAAGACAGTACAAGGCGCTTAAGAGACTACAATCATTGCTTGAGCAAGACATAACACGACCCTATATTACCAACACTCATGTGCCGATTAGACTGTACCAGACAATTTACAGCTTACAATAAATGCTTGAGCGAAACAGTACAAAGTACGTTAACCTTCAAATCAATGTAAAACAGAACAATACACTATACAGGACACTTAAGACATTTTGCGACATAAAACTGTTGCTTCAGCAAGACAGTAAAAGACAGGGCAAAAAAACTTGCTTTAGCAAGACAATTCGTGGCAAGGTCATAAAACCATTGCTTCAGTCAGACAGTAAAAGACACCTTAAGTCATTAAACCATTGTTTCAGTTAGATGATTAAAGACGCCTTCGGGCATAAAACCATTGTGTCAGCAAGATAGTTAAAAACACTGTTGGGCATGAAATCGTTGCTTCAGCAAACTAGTAAAAGATACCTTGGGACGTAAAACCAATGCTTCAGCAAACTAGTAAAAGATACCTTGGGACGTAAAACCAATGCTTCAGCAAGATGGTAAAAGACAAGGCCATAAATCATTGTTTCAACAAGACAGTGAAAGACACACTTGGACATAAAACTATTGCTTCAGCAAGAGAGTAAAAGACACACTTGGGCATAAAACCATTGCTTCAGCAAGACAGTAAAAAACAAAGCCATAAACCATTGTTTCAACAAGACAGTAAAAGACACACTTGGACATAAAACCATTGCTTCAGCAAGACAGTTAAGGACACACCTGGGCATAAAACTATTGCTTCAGCAAGATAGTAAAGGGCGCACTTGGGACATAAAACCATTGCTTCAGCGAGACAGTAAAAGACACACTTGGGCATAAAACCATTGCTTCAGCAAGACAGTAAAGGGCGCACTTGGGACATAAAACCATTGCTTCAGCAAGACAGTAAAGGGCGCACTTGGGACATAAAACCATTGCTTCAGCAAAATAGGAAAAAACACTTTGGGGCATAAAACCATTGCTTCAGCGAGACAGTAAAAGACACACTTGGGCATAAAACCATTGCTTCAGCAAGACAGTAAAGCGCGCACTTGGGACATAAAACCATTGCTTCAGCGAGACAGTAAAATACACACTTGGGCATAAAACCATTGCTTCAGCAAGACAGTAAAGGGCGCACTTGGGACATAAAACCATTGCTTCAGCAAAATAGGAAAAAACACTTTGGGGCATAAAACCATTGCTTCAGCAAGACAGTTAAGGACACACTTGGGCATAAAACTATTGCTTTAGCGGGTCAGTAAAAGACACACTTGGACATAAAACCATTGCTTCAGCAAGATAGGAAAAGACACCTTGGGGCATAAAACCATTGCTTCAGCGAGACAGTGAAAGACACATGTGGGCATAAAACAATTGCTTCAGCAAGATAGGAAAAGACACATTGGGGCATAAAACCATTGCTTCAGCGAGACAGTAAAAGACACACTTGGACATAAAACCATTGCTTCAGTAAGATAGGAAAAGACACCTTGGGGCATAAAACCATTGCTTTAGCAAGACAGTCAAAGACACACTTGGACATAAAACCATTGCTTCAGCAAGATAGGAAAAGACACCTTGGGGCATAAAACCATTGCTTCAGCAAGACAGTAAAAGACACCTTGGAGCATAAAACCATTGCTTCAGCAATATAGTAAGACACACTTGGGCTTAAAACCATTGCTTCAGCAAGACAGTAAAAGGCGCACTTGGGCTTAAAACCATTGCTTCAGCAAGACAGTAAAAGACACACGTGGGACATGAAACCATTGCTTCAGCAAGATAGTAAAAGACACACTTGAGCTTAAAACCATTGCTGCAGCAAGATAGTAAAAGACACACTTGGGCTTAAAACCATTGCTTCAGCAAGACAGTAAAGGACACACTTGGGCTTTAAACCATTGCTTCAGCAAGACAGTAAAAGACACACTTGGGCTTAAAACCATTGCTTCAGCAAGATAGTAAAAGACACACTTGGGCTCAAAACCATTGCTTCAGCAAGATTGTAAAAGGCACCTTGGGACGTAAAACCATTGCTTCAGCAAGACAGTTCAAGACAATGGCATAGAGCTTTAGCAAGACTGTTCAAGGCTTCGGCATTAGTTTAGTGCAGGACAGTACATGACACGGGCATAAAGCTTCAGCAAGACAGCACAAGACATGGGCATAAACTTTTGGCAAGACCGTACAAAACAAGGGCATACACATTCAGCAAGACGGTAAAAGACAAGGACATAACGCTTCAGCAAGACGGTGCAAGACAAGGGCATAACGCTTCAGCAAGACGGTACAAGACAAGGGCATAACGCTTCAGCAAGACGGTACAAGACAAGGACTTAACGCTTCAGCAAGACTGTACAAGACAATGGCATTACGCTTCAGCACGAAGGTACAAGACAAGGACATTAAGCTTCAGTAAGACTGTACAAGACAAGAGCATAACGCTTCAGCAAGACGGTACAAGACAAGGGCATTACGCTTCAGCAAGACGGTACAAGACAAGGGCATTACGCTTCAGCACGACGGTACAAAACAAGGACATTAAGCTTCAGTAAGACAGTACAAGACAAGGGCATAACGCTTCAGTAAGACGGTACAAGACAAGGGCATAAAGCTTCAGTAAGACGGTACAAGACAAGGACATAAAGCTTCAGTAAGACGGTACAGGACAAGGGCATAAAGCTTCAGCAAGACGGTACAAGACAAGGGCAAAAAGCTTCAGCAAGACGGTATAAGACAAGGGCATAAAGCTTCAGCAAGACGGTATAAGACAAGGGTATAAAGCTTCAGTAAGACGGTACAAGACAAGGACATAAAGCTTCAGCAAGACGGTACAAGACAAGGGCATAAAGCTTCAGTAAGACGGTACAAGACAAGGGCATTACGCTTCAGCACGACGGTACAAGACAAGGACATTAAGCTTCAGTAAGACGGTACAAGAGAAGGGCATAACGCAGTAAGACGGTACAAGACAAGGGCATAAAGCTTCAGCAAGACCGTTCAAAACAAGGGCATAAAGCTTCAGAAAGACGGTATAAGACAAGGGCATAACGCTTCAGAAAGACGGTACAAGACAAGGGCATAAAGCTTCAGCAAGACGGTATAAGACAAGTGCATTACGCTTCAGCAAAACGGTACAAGACAAGGACATAAAGCTTCAGCAAGACGGTACAAGACAAGGGCATAAAGCTTCAGCAAGACGGTACAAGACAAGGGCATAAAGCTTCAGCAATACGGTACAAGACAAGGGCATAAAACTTCAGTAAGACGGACCAAGACAAGGGCATTACGCTTCAGCACGACGGTACAAGACAAGGACATAAAGCTTCAGCAATACGGTACAAGACAAGGACATAAAGCTTCAGCAAGACGGTACAAGACAAGGACATAAAGCTTCAGCAAGACGGTACAAAACAAGGACATAAAGCTTCAGCAAGACGGTACAAGACAAGGGCATTACGCTTCAGCAAGACGGTACAAGACCAGGACATAAAGCTTCAGCAAGACGGTACAAAACAAGGACATAAAGCTTCAGGAAGACGGTACAAGACAAGGACATAAAGCTTCAGCAAGACGGTACAAGACAAGGACATAAAGCTTCAGCAAGACGGTACAAGACAAGGACTTAACGCTTCAGCAAGACTGTACAAGACAATGGCATTATACGCTTCAGCACGAAGGTACAAGACAAGGACATTAAGCTTCAGTAAGACTGTACAAGACAAGAGCATAACGCTTCAGCAAGACGGTACAAGACAAGGGCATTACGCTTCAGCAAGACGGTACAAGACAAGGGCATTACGCTTCAGCACGACGGTACAAAACAAGGACATTAAGCTTCAATAAGACAGTACAAGACAAGGGCATAACGCTTCAGTAAGACGGTACAAGACAAGGGCATAAAGCTTCAGTAAGACGGTACAAGACAAGGACATAAAGCTTCAGTAAGACGGTACAAGACAAGGGCATAAAGCTTCAGTAAGACGGTACAAGACAAGGACATAAAGCTTCAGCAAGACGGTACAAGACCAGGACATAAAGCTTCAGCAAGACGGTACAAAACAAAGACATAAAGCTTCAGGAAGACGGTACAAGACAAGGACATAAAGCTTCAGCAATACGGTACAAGACAAGGGCATAAAACTTCAGTAAGACGGATCAAGACAAGGGCATTACGCTTCAGCACGACGGTACAAGACAAGGACATAAAGCTTCAGCAAGACGGTACAAGACATGGGCATAACGCTTCAGCAAGACGGTACAAGACAAGAGCATAACGCTTCAGTAAGACGGTACAAGACAAGGGCATAAAGCTTCAGCAAGACTGTACAAGACAAGGGCATAAAGCTTCAGCAATACGGTACAAGACAAGGGCATAAAGCTTCAGTAAGACGGACCAAGACAAGGGCATTACGCTTCAGCACGACGGTACAAGACAAGGACATAAAGCTTCAGCAAGACGGTACAAGACAAGGACTTAACGCTTCAGCAAGACTGTACAAGACAACGACATAACGCTTCATCAAGACTGTTAATGACATCTTGGAGCGTTAACTCATAATTGATTATAGCATAGTGAAGACCGTAGAAGACATTTAAAAAGATGAAATCACTGTTATAGATGTAATACTTTGGGGTACAAGACAAGAGCATTACGCTTCAGCAAGACGGTACAAGACAAGGACATAAAGCTTCAGCAAGACGGTACAAGACAAGGACTTAACGCTTCAGCAAGACTGTACAAGACAAGGACGCTTCGCTTCAGCAAGACTGTACAAGACAAGGGCATAACGCTTCATCAAGACTGTACAAGACAAGGACATAAAGCTTCAGCAAGACTGTACAAGACAAGGACTTAACGCTTCAGCAAGACTGTACAAGACAAGGACTTAACGCTTCAGCAAGACTGTACAAGACAAGGACTTAACGCTTCAGCAAGACTGTACAAGACAAGGACTTAACGCTTCAGCAAGACTGTACAAGACAAGGACATAACGCTTCAGCAAGACTGTACAAGACAAGGACTTAACGCTTCAGCAAGACTGTACAAGACAAGGACTTAACGCTTCAGCAAGACGGTACAAGACAAGGACTTAACGCTTCAGCAAGACGGTACAAGACAAGGACTTAACGCTTCAGCAAGACTGTACAAGACAAGGACATAAAGCTTCATCAAGACTGTTAATGACATCTTGGAGCGTTAACTCATAAATGATTATAGCATGGTGAAGACCGTAGAAGACATTTAAGAAGATGAAATCACTGTTATAGATGTAATTCTTTGGTGCATAAAATTATTGCTTTAGCCAGGTGATACTCGGTATCATAAAGCATATTTGCATTGCTTGAGCAATAAAATAAAAGACATGTTGTCTTATAAAGTTAGTACATGTATAAAGGGAGATGTAAAATCATAGTACATGTACATGTTCTAACCGTTAGTCTTTTTAACCACAAATAGTTAAGAACTACGTTGTTTATTGTAAAGAAACTTTTGCTACCACTTGTTATATAACGTACGAGTTATACATTGATAAATGTCAATTTTATTCAACAATTTCAAATTGGTGGATTATATGTATCGGGTTACAATGCCTCGCAAATTACGTCAAACAAAATGATTGCGCAATTACCATGCATTTAGCTTTGCAAGTCAGAACTATTAAGTTTATTAAAAGAATTGTAATACAGAAATGAGCGACGAACCAATACACTTTTATTATTACCTTTTAATGCCAAGTAGAATCAGCTGGCGCCATTTGATATGCCAATAGAGATCCCCATGTTACCGTAGGCCATGAGTATCGGCTTTACATGTTGTATAATAATGCATTCTGTTAATAGAAAAGACGTAATTTGATCATATGTGACAATGATACCTCTGAAACAAATAATATTTGATATGAAAACAAAACATGATTGTCAGTCATACACGTATATTCATATTTGTTCAAGATAGGGTAACCCACTGCTGTTAGGGAAACCCACTAGGGAAACGGGTCTCTATATTGATCCAAGGCGCGTTACCGATTGCGTTGTCATTTGAAACTATGATTTCAAAAGAAAAGACATTCATGTGTTTCCTACTCACTTGATTCATTTATGTTGCGGTTGACTCATCAATACATCACGATATTATAAAAGGTATATGCAAGAAGTCACTTAAAGTTCTCAAACTAAACGAATATTTTGTACACTGCGCATTCTGGAGGTCGAAGGTCCGAACCCCGAATCAACAGTTACCTCGCCTTTTTATAACACGCCACATCTCCCGTGGAAGCAAGCTCAGGCTTTAGTTAAAAGGTTTCAAGATTGAACCAAATCTAGTCGATATAAAATAAAACATAGCATTATCTTTGCATGCACAAAAATAACGATACATTCAAGGTCCGCCCGTGTGTAGGTTCAACCTTGAGACAAAATAAGCCAACGCAGGTAGCCTGTGAAATAATTCAATATACAAACCAAGTTTTTGATCATATCGTATAAGTTTGTTCATTCCGGCGGAACTTTAAGTGGTATCTTTTTAACACGTCTTTATAAAGTCCGTCTGGTCGAGGCAAAGCACTGTCAATCATTCTTTTGTTTTGGTGACATCCTACCCATGGGTTTGAAACTCGATACCCAAACTTGAGACGTATATTTCAGTATTTGTCTAACAAAGCGTGCATATTATCTTCACAAAATTTCAGTAAGAAATATTTACGTTCAACGTAGACAGAAGTCAAGCTTTAACATATTACTATTTTGAAACTTAACCACGTAAAATTATGCATTCAACTGGGGGCAAATGTGTTAATGCTTGATTTGATATTCCAACCCAAGCTGAAGAAGAGGTTATAAGACTAGCAGATCATTAGTACGCTTGATATCGCTTTGCTTTTAAGTTTTTCCATCTGATTTCAATACGAATTAGTGTAAAAACTAGAAGATTATGAACCTCGTTAGGAACAGCACGTATCACGATTAAACCGGTGTCAAAATATATTTAACACCCAATTAACGGTGTTTTCTATTTGCTTAATTTAATTAATGTCTAATATGAATTGTTGATGAATGAATACAAATGATATAGAAGAAACGGTCCGCATTGAATTACATTACAGTAAGTTATATTTAATACCATGTCCGAATGATTTCGCTTTCGTTCGACGGAGTTGTTTCCCTTCCATCACTAAAAAGAAATAACAGATCTCTGGAGACGAAAATGCCTTAGGACTATTCTGCCTTGCAATGAATGAAGCATATAGTCAGTAATTTCAAGACTTAAGGAACATTTCGATTTTACATGGTGAACAAATGGTAACTTTTCTCTCCCTCTCCAGGAACTATCAAACTCATTAATTTCAACAGTTTTTGAAATCTTAAGAAAATACCAAAAATACAAACACTTGAGCACTAATTAAATTAGCAAAAGCTTTATCGCAAGGCACAGTTTGTTCTTCAGTCAATCCGTCTGTCAAACTGTTCTTCTAATACAATAATCTGTCTTTCTGTCTTTCTTAATATTACTTATCTTACCGGAATACCGTATCTCAGACAAAAAGCTTTCTTCGTAATCGGAACCTCTCGGGACTGATCGTTGGTAACAAGATAATGGCGGCAAGATTTGGAAAACTGGAATGGTGGATTTTCGGCTCATAGCAGGGGCGCAAACGATAGATATCTGCTGAATAATATGATAAGAGGGTCTTGTAAAATTTTGTTGCTCTTGATACCAGATTGTCGACAGATTTGTTCGACGTCTTGCTGTTCTTTGGCTATATCTACAAATCTGGATATACAGAACAGATTCCACGTGCCAGGGGAGGAATGGTACCGTGAGGCTCGGTGCTGTAAGTTGTTCTTTCGTGAGTGGATTAGGGATAAGTAAATATCATGTGGTTGTTTTCCTTAATACAAATATTAACTTGCTTTCTAATTGTCTGCGTTAGTTACTGGTTGAACATTTAAAATCGGGACATGAATTTTTACCAGAACATACCGTTGATGTTGCTCTTATCATCCTCATCATCCTCATCATCAACATCATCAACATCATATACATCATCTACAACAAAAACAATGCAATCTCCTTATCATCGATAACATCATCACCAATATATATTCATTCTCATTGTAATAATTTTTATCATTTTCATCAGCAACAACAGAACTATCAACGGCATCATTACCATCACCGTCATCATGTTCATGGTGAACATTTCCAATATTGTCTTTCTGGTCATCGTCCATTTTTTGTTGTCATAATAAACCTCACTAGCATCAGCTCTTTTCTTTAAAAAACAATGTATTTTTTTGAATGTTAAAATAATACAGCGCGAAAACGTTCAGAAAAGACGACAGCGAGCCTCTTGCTTGTGTAAATATATCAGATATCATGCAATCAGCACGGCGTATTTTTCCATGTCTGTGAAAATCATTTGATCCTCCAGGGAGTAATGGGAAAATTGTGGAGCTTATTTTGCTTTCGGTTGTTTCTTTTATTTCGTGACAGATTATATACCGTATCAGTGATATCCTAGTCTAAACAAGTCGGAGAAAGTCAGAGAAAAATATTGCCAAGATATATGGGATTTTTTAGCAATTCTGTTTCACGTTTAAGTTTAGAGTGACGTTTCAACAGTTCATATCATTTTACTGCTGTTTTGTCTTTTTTTTCTGTATTAACAATATAAGTTTTTATTGGCGTTCCTTCCTTCCACATATTAATTTTGTTGTTTTTTCAAATTCGAATTTGAATGTTTGTCTGTCTGTCTATTCACCTGTTTTCATTGTTTGTTCCCTCTCTTTATCTGTCTGTTGTTGTCTGTCTGTGTACTCTCCTGCTCCTGTTATCACCGATATACTCATTTCTCAATATAGATTTCTGATACAAAAAGATATATTTATAGGAAATCACAACGATTTAGCCTTGAATACTCGTAACGATAACTGACTTAATATGCACTTTCCTTAAAGCCCCGATTACACTTTAATAGAATATATGAATAAAACATGTTTATAATAATAAACATACATATAACCTGCATGGTAAAGGAAATTATGCTAAGAAATTGACTTAGAAACTGGATTAGATATCAATACTAAAGATGATGATGATGATGACGATGATGATGATGATGATGATGATGATGATGATGTTGATGGTGATGATGACGATGATGCTTTGAATGTATTACGTTCATAAAACTAGAGTTCCCATTAATCTGCATTTTTACTTATTGAAGGGAGGCAAATCTATGTAATTTAGAGATTGGGCCAGAAGAGTTGTTGTTCTTTGCATTGAGTATTTGAAATACAGATCATGTTAAATAAGAATATTAAAGTAATTTGATCTGAAATAACTTTGTGTGAACAATTTTTCTTAATGTTAGTTTATGGTATAAAAAAAGATGAAGAAAAGTCACGCAAAGCGTGAAAAAAGGCTGTAGGATGCTGTAAATGTTGGTAAACAATTACAAATAATACCGCACATGTATAGATACTCAAGCAGGCGGACTTCGTTCAAGAACTAAGGTAACCCTTATATTAAACTTTGTTTACAATGCTTACTTTATCCTTCTATTTATCTTAAATTGTAATAGTATCATTAATTTCTCAAACAGGGGCGAATTGGCACGTTTCAAATAGCGCATATCCGTGCAGTATGATCATGATCTGCACTGCTATACAGTTTTAGAGACGAGTATACACTATGTTAGAAAAGCCGGAGTTTATATCAAAAGAAAAAAAACAAGAACAATCGTTTCAACTGGATACAAAAGCATTGTTGATGGTAGTTTTTATTTTTAGAGATGAAAATCGTTCATAGTTACCTCAAAATGTAATATGCAATTTTTTAAATGCTATATTGTGTATCATCAAACACATGTTCCACATATTTATCTCCATGTTATCTTCTGGCACTTGATTTTAACGTAAAAAACCTTCAAAAACTTTAGGTGTATTTTTCATTTTCTGTCTGGGACCTTTGCATCCTCGGGAAATATATTTATATTACCCCATGCCAAGTATACCCTCATTTATCAAATTTTGTTTTAATCAATAGGGACATGAAGCCAAACAAAAAGAATTTTAAGACCTATTTTATTGTAATTCTATGTTTCCCATACTTTTGTCTACAAAGAAGTTCCGTGCCTTTTCAAAGAAGAAAATTCCACCTGAAAAATACGAGTATTAAAATAGTATGCATGCTGCATCAGTGGGCGTTTCCGTTGGCCACATATCTAGATATAAAAATTAGCATTTTTTATAAGCAACATTACCTTGACGTGCTTCCATTGTTTTCTTTATTTTTTTTATCAATTTAATCGACTTCTTTTTTTCTTACACATGCCGCTGCAGATTTAATCAAGCGAAAATGTGATTTAGCTATTGTTTTTAATTAGTCTGAACTGTTTGACATAAATAAATAAATAAATAAATAAATAAATAAATAAATAAATAAATAAATTATCATCACATGGATGCCGTCTTTTCTTTCATGATAAAAGAACAATGAGATTTTGAATGTGTCTTGATAAACTTAATAAAAATTACATATTGCCTCATAGATTCCATATCAATATTGATGTGGCATTTAACAATTACCCATATTTAGTTTATACTAATTTATTTCAGCTCTATTGTAAAGAAAGCTTGAAGCCTTTGAGTCACTTTCGAGTCCGCATCCTGGAAAAACCCGCAAACTCCGGGTTGAGCGGCAGAGAACCTAAACCTCTACACCAAATGCACCCACACGTACAACAATTCCTTGCTACTACATATAAAATTAAAACAGCACACACATATTAAAATAGTCCATACTTTACCCTGCCGTACTTCTAGCCTAAGAACAGGCGCATGTTGAAAACTCCTCGGGCTGTTTATACTCTTTTATTTTGGTTTTAACATCTTTTGAACGCAATGGCACCAGGTTGTGTTTGTCAGTTTGATTTTTAAAAATCTGACCTGAATAAAATAACTCTACATATGGTTGGAATAAGAAAAGCATATAAACAGAACATCTTGTGATTAACTGACAAGACTTTGATGGAAAAGAATCAACAAGATGGCGTGGTTCCAATGTTTGACCAAGTTATTACTATCTGTGTTGTCAATATATATTTCTAAAATTCCAACTTTGCCTAAATCGTATGTGTAACTTGCCTTTTTTTATAGGAATATGCGGTAACAGCACAAACTGAACTTTACAGAGTAAATAAAAGAAAGTAGTATTAAAATTTTGATGAAAAATGGACCTTTCTACAAACTTTTATTGTGACAAAAATTATTTACGGCCTCGAATAAG
The DNA here is from genome assembly GCA_022818135.1 of Saxidomus purpurata. Classification (NCBI taxonomy): domain Eukaryota; kingdom Metazoa; phylum Mollusca; class Bivalvia; order Venerida; family Veneridae; genus Saxidomus; species Saxidomus purpurata. The sequence continues at coordinate 34,970,296 of JAFMSR010000016.1, forward strand.
CTCCCACCAATAAAGTTCTAAAGCTTTCAGACAAATAAAAGATCAAAAACGTAAACAGAATGACGTTGGAGTGTAATAGAATTGAGTCGTAATGAATTTTACGGAATTCCGTTAGGGCCATCTGCATATTCGCCTTTGAATAAAATAATCTGAAACGCGAAAACACGAAAACGCGAAAGTACGATGACGAAAACGCGAAGCCACGATGACGAAATTGCGAAAGTACGATGACGAAAACGCGAAAACACGATGATGAAAATGCGATACAATTTCGCGTTTTCATCATCGTACCTTCGCGTTTTCGTCATCGTACTTTCGCGGTTTCGTGTTTTCGTCATCGTACTTTCCCGTTTTCGCGTTTTCGTCATCGTGTTTTCGTGTTTTCGCGTTTTCGTCATCGTACTTTCGAGTTTTCGTCATCGTAGTTTCGCGTTTTCGTCATCGTACTTTCGCGTTTTCGTCATCGTACTTTCGCCTTCCGGTACGCATGCGCAAAACAATATTAACAAAACAAAACAAAACAAGTGAATCCTCGCAGTAGTCTTGAACATATTTTTATAACATAAACTAAGGGGAAAAATACAAGAGTTATATGAGCTGGAGTTATGGTCTATAAACACTGCGCTAATGTACACCTAATAATATATCCATGCTCCATGTTTGGAGTTAATCTGTGCAATAGTGCTTAAGTTATGCTGCAAGCATTTATTTTACAAAATCAATTAAGTGATAGAATTTAAGAACTATACAAGCTGTAGTTATTGTTCCTGTGCACTGCTTTATATGGTGTTGGGCCCAGTATTCGTGGTAGGTCCAGAATTCGTGGTATTTAGACAGTTTATTCTGTCCCCATTGCTCTCATTAAATAAAACAACTGAAGTTAACCAATCTGTAAATATGTTCCAATTGATGTTTTCCGTTGATATCCTTTACGAAAATTTGGTGTTCTTATACCTAAAATGTTGCTTCAGGTACTCCCAAAGTGAGTCTGAACATTTTTTTTTATTGTTGAAATGATTGCTTTTTTAAAACTGTTACTGGAAGATCAGTTGACTGTTTGTTTATATGTAATCAACTGATATTGATTCACAAGACATAAAACTATAATTTTAAACGAGATTCTGAAATATCATATTGGACACTTCTGTTGCGATGTAACTTTTTGGTCGTCCCACGAATTCTGGTGCACATATTCCTGTGACGTCATAGGTCAACACACTTTATATTTTGGAAGCTGTATAAACAATGTGACAACCAGCATAAATAAATTAAGTCGTATGTTAAATGTTAGATGTTCTTGGTTATATTTTGACCTTGGTTGTTTCTTTGTTTAATTTTTTGTACTCCGTAGTGTTATAAAGGGTTCTAATTACCACGAAAACTGGGCCATCCAGCATACACTTCATAAAGTATACATGGTCCAAATTTGGAGTGAACCCCTGCCAAAGTGTTGAAGTTGTCCTTTTGTCACAAACAAGTGACATGGGGAGATAACTTAAAAATCTGGCAAGAAAGGGTTATGGTTCTTAGTTAATGCACTTCCTGTCATCACCCCCTACCTATATTTCAAATAAGTTTCAAAGCAATCCCTCGAAACCTTTTGAAGTTATAGTATGAACATGGAGCATGGATATATTATTAGGTGTACATTAGCGCAGTGTTTATAAACCATAACTCCAGCTCATATAACTCTTGTATTATCCCCCTTAGTTTATGTTATAAAAATATGTTCAAGTCATATCTTTAAGATTACTGCAAGGATTCACTTGTTTTGTTTTGCTAATATTGTTTTGCGCATGCGTACCGGAAGGCGAAAGTACGATGACGAAAACGCGAAAGTACGATGACGAAAACGCGAAACTACGATGACGAAAACTCGAAAGTACGATGACGAAAACGCGAAAACACGATGACGAAAACGCGAAAGTACGATGACGAAAACACGAAACCGCGAAAGTACGATGACGAAAACGCGAAGGTACGATGATGAAAACGCGAAATTGTCTCGCATTTTCATCATCGTGTTTTCGCTTTTTCGTCATCGTACTTTCGCGTTTTCATCATCGTAGTTTCGCGTTTTCGTCATCGTACTTTCGAGATTTCGTGTTTTCGCGTTTTCGTCATCGTACTTTCGAGTTTTCGTCATCGTGTTTTCGCGTTTTCGTCATCGTACTTTCGTGATTTCGTGTTTTCGCGTTTCAGATTATTTCATTCATAGGCGATGGCCCTGACGGAATTCCGTAGAATTTGCCTTGTCTCGCAAGATACAAAATATACCCTTTTCTCCTCTCATTTGAAACACGAATTTTAAAATAGCCGTCAAGTTAGTCCCAGGGAGTTTTTAATGATGATGCTAATGATGACGATGATGATGATGATGATGATGATGATGATGATGATAATAATAATAATAATAATAATAATAATAATAATAATAATACATATAATAACGTTCCGCTGTTAGAAAAAAAGGCATAACCCTTCGAGGGATGGAACTGAAGAACTAGTTCACGATGTTCTTTTGTAACGTAAACTTAAAGTTACAAATTTATTCTTTCTTGGTTCTTCTTTTTTAACCTGAAAGCGTCGAACTTCTTGATGTTATATAACAAATCAACAATAAATCGTAAAATACGATTGCAAATTGTCCTTTTCCTATGTACATGTATGTTCTGGTATCGTTAGTGTTCGGTTCACGTTTACTCTCATACCCGCATTGTGCTTTTGTATATACAGAGACAGAAATCTCAGAAGTGTAGTTGTGGAACATCTGAAATTCATCAAGCCGGGGGAAAGTTGTGAATAGGAATCTAGGTTGCGGATCAATTATTCTTTGACATTTTCTTTTATAGCGTCTATTTGGCTTTATATAATGAGAGACTGGGTTCAGATTGACTACATGACCGTATTCCACGCTGACTACAATAAATCATTCATTGCTTCTCATTGATTGTTTTAGATTGTAACCCAAACATGTCCACTGCCGTCCGAAAACGGACGTAATTGCACTTCTGTCTCCCAATATTATTGACCATACGGTTAGCACTGCGGTCAAAACACTAGAACTAAAGGTTGGACAATAAATCGTAATTGATGGCCTGCTGAGTGTGTATGTTGGATGCCCGACACACATCATTGGGTTATTGTTTCGACATAAAATACGTCAAATTTATTGTGTTACGCCGATGAAACATTAATGTATGCACACATGATTATAGTTAATGGATGGGCGAACGGTCGGCTGGTTTTTTTCATTTTCTCTATCAACAATTTGTCATTCATTTAAATCAGTAATGATGTAGATAAATTACTGAGATATCAAAAAAGAATGAGATTTTTTGTTACCATTGTCATTGGTGTCAATTTTGTGCCTTGTTTGATATTTTATCAAAAAAACGGCAATGAATTTATTCCTACACCAACTACAATAGTTGAATCAATGATAGCAAAATGCAAATGGCTTGGTGACTTTTTAAAATCTAGTCTCTGCGGGATTCGGTGCGGAAAAAACTGTAATAAGTTCCTTTACTAGCGGAAGCTATTGTTAATTTGAACAAATGTGTGTCCCGAACTGAAAACTTATTCAAACAAAGCACAACTAAAAGTTTCTCGACTCTTATTTACTTAAAGTACTCAACTTTCTTCGCTACAAAACGGTGCATTAAATTTATCAAAGGGACATTGTTAGAATCTTACTGAGTGCGTAATTCTAATTTTAAAATATTATTTTGCTGAAAATGCAGATATTCAAAATAAGCAACTGTTTCACTTATTACATATACTTACGTCTACATCCCATTAAGCCATTACGTCTTGAAAGTGTAAGTTTCTTGGAAGCACAAGATTGTCTGGACAGTTGATCAAATTAATAACAATTAAGATGATCTAGCAAATATTACAAAATGGGTAAATTTAGAAATAGCTAATGTTATCTGATTAGCACTAGTTAAAACAGTTTAGGTTTGTCATGTGCAACTCTTTGAAATGTAGTGCGGTTTGAAATGCATAAGCAACTGAACGTGGCATTATCAATAAGTTTTACAGACATTTCCTGAATGTCTGCCGCATTTGTTATATATTCTTACAATTAGGTCACAAAAAATGGTAGTTATTTATTATCAAACATGATTTAATTAACATTTAAGTTATTGTTTACAATTTTTCCTCAGTGGTATGTTTCAATTTAAAAATATTTCAAATATTTAAAATTAAAATGAAAAAAAGAAATACACACAAAAGTGAATTGGTGTTTTTTTTTCTTTGTAATTTGACAAGGAGTTTAGTAATAGCGGGCGAATGCTTAAAACGCCAAGTGAAAGTGGGTCGTCTCAACATATTGTACGTATTCTATTTCTCTTTATATAAATGCGTATGCTATTCGAAAGATGGGAGGGACTATTTACCGTGAGTCTGTTGGATTTAGTTTGTTTCTTAAATTGAAAAAAAAATCAAAAGTCAGTTTTGGCACAGAGGAGCTTCGGACTTTCTTTGAACTTAATTTGTAATCAGTTTTGGAATCTTTATGAGCCAACATTTCCTATAGTCTTTAACTGGCAGTCAGAGGTAGAATTATAAACTCATTAGGGATACCATGCTGTTCGTTGTCTTGCAGGAAAAGTCATTGCATATTATTCAGGACATCTTATTTCGAACTGTATCTTGTCGATCGGTGTAAAAGGGAAAACGTAAACAAACAATACAAATAATTGAAGATCATTTTATTACGTTCATGACATTAACAATATGTGAAAGTCAAACACAATGAATTTGAGCTCTCACACAATCAATAGTTTTACATCTATTTACATATTTAAAATAATTAAATAATCAGTGGGTAGACCATAGCACTCAACAAAAAGCAAACTATACAATAACAAAAATATTGCTTTTTAATAAAGTCACATATTGAAATGTTTGGTGTTTCATTAGAAGAAATCTTGTTCCTTTTACTGAACCTATTCACGTTTTAACTAAGCCAAACTAAACAACTAAAACGAAAAGAATACATGTATCAAAAAAGGCCTTTGAAATACACATACATCATTTCTTTCTTTTGACATGTGAAAGATAATTGCAAATTCAGTAAACTTGTACAGTAAATGATAACCATATCATACAAATCGTTACATTTATGATAACTCTGACCAGTTGATGCAGTAGCAAAAGCTCGACAGAAAGAGGTCAATTAATTCAAATCAATTGCTTACAACAGGAGAAAGATATAAGTTCGATCTAACCCTGTACATACATTTACGTATAAAAAGCGCCATGGCTTAACTACAGTTTACAGACTTGAAACATAGGAAAAGGAATTTAAAAGTCTTAAGTGGTACTCAATGATCCTGTTACTCAAATTTAAGACATTCCCTTTTTCAAGTATTTATCAATAACAAAAATAAGGTTCCTTTTGAATTATATCAGGTGAGCTTTTCAAAAGGATATTCCAAATATGTGTCATTAACTGAGGAACAGTGCGTTAACAATAAACAAAAATTTACTGACTGCAGTCATGGTAAAAGAGAGGAAAACAGAGAAATATTTCAAAATTAAAACTGACCATAATCCATTGAAAATTAAATCCATTTCATGTATGATAAGCCCATCATTTTTTGTTACGCCATATTAGATTATACATGTAGGTTGCGACTCCGTCAGACAAGAACAAAACATCAAGCCTTAAAGAAACACCGATAAGTAAGGTTCTTTTAATTAAAGAATAGTCTTTTACAAAATGTTTATCAAATATATGAAGTTAGATGACACATCGACAGAACAAATATGTTTAAACTAAAGCTTTGAGCTCTGATACACAAGTCTGACAATGAAACACTAACGAAAAATACTAATTGTATTCTCTATTAAACAAAAAAAACTGGATTTCTGATATTTACCCTATATATAGACATACAAAACTATTAACAAATATATCATTTACAAACGTACGTACACAAATAATTATCACCAAAACAAATAATAAATTACCCTGGCAAAACTTCTCGGGACAGGGACATCTCGCCTTGTTTTCTCAGACAATCAGTAATAACTGTTTTTAAAAAAAGGTTCCCGTTCTACAAACAGGTAAGCACAGGTTGAAGGTAGGTAGCTAGAACCGACACACATCTTAGTTGAATACAGCCTTGTGAAACACACACTCACGCGCACACACACACACAAAGTGATTGGGCCCTAGCTACGTTCCTTCGACATGTGAGTTAAGGTTGATTGCGCATGCGTGTTCAATATTCGGTTTATAACGGTGTGCTTAAACATTCTGGTGAAAAATTACTTTATGGTCGTCAATTAAGCACATTATTACCACATGAGCCTAAAAGACCCATTGCAAGGAATCAGTCAAACCATGGCAGTTTACAGACACGGTCTAAAACCTGACAATGGCAGATTTATATGCCGTAACACAACCGTCTTATCTTGTCCATATTACACGCTTCATATACATGTACACACACCCTGGTAACAAGAACACTATTGTAGTACTACCTGCCATGTGAGCTTTCAAACTCAAATGAATAAACCAAAAATGAAAAACCATAAATAAGAGCTTTCGCTATGTACATTTTACATTACTTTTCTGTTCCTAAGAAAAATCATAAACAATAAGGTCCTTCTTCGAGACAAAAAAATCTATCAAACTTGTTAAGTTAAAGTTAATTAATGTGTTTCTAGTAATTCTTCCTACCCAACTTCTGGGGACCATCTCAAAATTATTTTTGATGGTACATAAAAGCACTTGATTTATCTAAACAAAAATAATTTAAAAATCTTTTTTTTCTATCTACTTCTACTAGCATGTTTACAGAACATAACCGAACAGAACAGAGCAGGCGGACTATTTTCTCTTTGCCAGAGTAACATCAATAAATGGCTAAATCAAGGAACCAAATCCAATGCTGTCCTATTGAAAACAAAAAACGTCATTGGAAAAAAAAGACATCCTAACTTCTACCATCCGCAGAAAAGACTACTTATATTAATTCACGTAAATGTGTTCGTCTGATCAAGTATATATAGACCTGAACAGTTTGCTTTTACTGATAAAACATAGAATTATTAAAATTCACAACTTGAAATCTCGTTATGCAGGGCAAACGCTTTCATCTCGTGCATGCCTGCAATTCGCAGACGTCATGTTTTACCCAACAACCCCGGATTCCATTATTTCAACACATGGGCTATCTATGGCGTTAAATACAGGTCTCAAGATAAACCAGAGATTGAGTCTGATTTTGAACATACAATAAAGCACGGCAAATCTTCCTCCGAAAGTGAATGGAACACATACATCCACTCACCCGTGCAGCTTTCACGTGTGTCTGGTTGCGTTGTTTTTGCAAGACAGAAGATACGTAGATTTTCGTTATTTTCCAGGATGATGTAAGTATTATGAATTGAGGCAAACTATAACAGCCTTTCTTCTTAAGAAACTATTTTACCTTTACAATTCTAAATTTTATAACAATATCAGACATTACAAAAACAAATTGGAAAACATATTTTAATTGTATTTTCATGTGTTTTACTGATGTCTTGATTGCCAAGCGTATATTGATCGGTTTTGATGTCGAGTGCGTTATCGATTTTATTGTTAAAAACATTGATTTTTATAGTCAAGTTTAGTGGATTCGATTTTTTGGTGAAATAAATGGTAGTCTGTTTTATTGCTGAATTGACATTCACATTCACGGATGTAAAATTTGGAGGATGTAAACTGTAGGTATGCAAAGTCTTTTAAAGACACCTTCTGCGGGGGCATTAGCAAACATTGAATCACATGTATTGTGCCAGTACAGATAAATCAGAATAAACATTAAGTTTGTTGCAGCCCGGATAGCTCAATAGGTAGAGCACGAGACTTGTAATCTCGGGGTTGTGGGTTCGATTCTCAGGGCTGACCAACTAAAATTACTAACAGTCTTTCGGATGAGACTTAAAAACCGAGGTCCCATGTATGGGTGAAAACCTGGCATGATAAAGAACCAGGGGTGTCTCTGGAATTGGGACGCTTTCTGTATCTTGCACTATCTCCCGAAACCTAAAATAACTAAACTCTTCTGGGGGGCGTTGGTGATATGGGAAACCGGTACTAACGATAAAACCCTAATATACCATATCACTTTACCAAAGTTTGTTGCAGGCCTAGTTTGAAGTTGCCATGGAAACAGTATCAAATCATAGTTCTCATTTGCTCTTGTTTTCGTCAAATTTAAGGAATTTCAATTTGAGTTTGATTTTCTTTTTCATTTAGATTGTTTATAGTCCAGACCAACCCTCGGATTTCTCCATTGTTGAACTTGCCAACATCTAATTTGATTTTTACTTCGAACAAATTTTGAATTACTGTTTAAGTACCCTCCGGAAGATCTCCACGAAATACAGCATAACTGTAGTATAACAGCATTTGTAAAAACTATAATGTCAAAATATATATATTATATTTTGCAACATGTTATGTGCGTTTTAAAAACATGCATTTCAGTAAAATGTATAATGGAAATAGTATGCATGTTTGCATGTCCTATCATACTAGAACGCTTCCTAATAAAAGGGCGTTTAACATTTTAGAAATATTTGGTAAACGTTGTTAGTATTGCTTTTTGCAACCCCGTCTAAATTAACTGCATTGTCAGTTGTGTTCAAACGCTATCTCTGACTTGTCTTGGCTCAAATACTAATAATAACAAACATGTCAAAATACAAACTATATCAATCAATCTAACAGTTTTTTCAAGCGTTTTTGCCAACTCTGAAGACAAAAAGAAACAAACTATTCAATCATTAAGAGCAACCGATATTGCCTTAAGCAAAGGGGAAGCTATGAGAGAATGTAACAGAACAACTGAAGTGGCTATTTGAATGGCTAGGAATCATCATGACATTTGGTCAGGTAGAGGAGGACGAGACTGATAATCTTGAGAAATTATCTATGTTTATGTTGGTTTCTTTCATGTCCTTTTTTCCAGCTAAATCGTTTAGTATTTTTGTCTAATATTTCTATGTAAAAATGTCAAAAAAGCGAACTTACAAATGCCTGGAAAACATAACTATTCGATTCTATGGAAGAAAAATACATTACTAAAAAGATACATAATTAAACCAGGAATGCCAAAAACTGGTTTCCTAGAACCTACTTAACTCTAAGCAATTGATCTGGAGTTAAATTGTCCTTATCTATCTTAACGCCCATCTCCTCCAAATGTGAAGTTTCACGAGGTGATGACGTTTGCGTTGAAGAAGGATTCCATGAATCAACCACCTTAACACTATGTAATGAACATAAAAGAGTTTTAGGCGGAATATTAATGACCTTGGCAGAAAGGTTACAAACCCTGACAGGTACTCTAACAGTACTACCAGAAGACTTTAAAGAAACCACTCTCGGGCATATGGTAAGACCACCTGATAGGGCAGCATCAATATGTTCAGTGACTGCTGACTCAGTGTTATCTACCTTTCTAACAAGACCATGAATAGTTTTGAAGGATTGGTGGTCAGAGTTACTTGTACCTGTTGGCTGAGAGTTTGAGTTACTTACCAAAGAAGACTCCATTTTACTGTCTAACACCTTCATTCTACTCATAAGCTCTTGAAGCTGTTTTAAAACAAGAACATTAGAATCAGATGTATTGTCAACCTGACTACTATGCTGCTGCACTACCTTAGGTTTTGGAGTGCTAGAGTTGCTAACACTTGCTAACTCTTGCTGCTCTACTTTTCTAATTTCCCTAAGTAAAGACTGAAAATCCTTTATATTATTGTACAAGTGGTGAGTAGTCCTTTTTAAATCTTTATTACTCAAGCCAGTCCATAACTTGTTACGAAGCATAGAATCTTTCGCAACTTCATCAATATGACCTTTTTGAACTGCCCTTGATAAAGTTTCTTCAAGGCGAACACCATAACTCACAATTGATTCGGATGCCTTTTGACAATCATTGTAAAATGACTGCATTAAATCATCACCGCTTTCTACATTTCCATAAAAAGCATCTAATTTATGTAAAATAGCTAAGGGTGTAGCATGTTCTCCAACAGAAACTAACATAGATCGAGCTTGACCCTTTAAAGAGTTTCTTATGGACTGTAGAACTAATGCTTCTGGTATATGACAGTCACTAACTAAACATTTGACCTCAAACTGCCATATGTTATAACTGACCTCACCCTTAGGTACATCCTCTGAACCAATAAATACTAGTAACTTGGGAATATACGGTGTTCCAAGAACAGTATTATTTAGAATGTCTCTCTTGGGAGGACATGAATCTACAGGTACTTTAACCATTGTATCATGTAGAAACAAACTATGTTTAGGTTCATCTACAGGTACTTTAACCTTTGTATCATGATGAAACAAACTATGAGTTGGTTGATTCACATGAGGCTGGTTAAATAAACTAGCACCTACACATGAATCTGTAACTACCTGATCCTTTACAGGACTCAATCCTATACCTCTACCTCTACCTACCAGAGGAGAAAAATTTACATGAGGAGTACTTTGTAAAGGATGGTACTTCTGAAATTGTAAAAATTGATCATATTCAGATTTGGGAATAACTCTATAAATCTGACCACTATTTATGTAAAAATGTCAAAAAACCGAACTTACAAATGCCTGGAAAACATAACTATTTGATTCTATGGAAGAAAAATACATTACTAAAAAGATACATAATTAAACCAGGAATGCCAAAAACGTTAGCCACTATTTTCTCACAAAAAGGTTACCATTTCGAATTTAAAACAGGTATTCCAAGAAATGTACGAAATTATATAAATACAAAGGGCATAGTATGTCTTGAACCTTGACTATTTGTCCGAACAAAAACATATAGCTACACAGCACAGATCTTCCGACGTCATTCGTAAAAACTCGTCAACCAAACAAATATCACGTGATAGAACGTTGCATGATTTATCTACATGTTGCATGTCATTAACTATGTCCTTTTCACAAATATCGACTGACAAGCACACTATACATGTATTAGGATTTTTCTCAAAATTATGTTGATATTTTAAGTAGCAACATGCTCGTGCTTTTACTTCCGCCACAGCAAAGAAAAAAAAAACATTGAAAATCGTCCATTTTATAAAATATGTCCATAACACTGTCTACTCGTTTGTTATCGAATTATTATAAATGAGTCAGTTTTGGTATATAATCGTAGGGACCCTGATGATACCCGTTCATACCTCCGCCGACCCCACATGGCATCCCCGGTCCAGGTATCATGTGGCCGGCTGACATTTGACCTTGATCCGGGTCCTCATGACCACCGTTTACATCTGGATACATTGAGTATGAGTTCATTTGGGCCATATAAGGATGACCACCGTTAAAGCCTCCGTGAGAATTTTGGTTCATATGTATATAATGGTTTGGAACAGAATGGTGTCCTCCGTACCGTCCCATTTCCATATTATGCACGTTATTCATGCAATTCATTGGCATGTTCATATTATTTCCGTGATGCTGTGGCGGCACGGGAGACGGCGATTGCTTTAGGCACGTGGGACTTGACTGTGGCGGTGGCTGGTGATTATACATGTCTGAATGGGAGGAAAAAGGATGAGGGGGCATTGTCACATTTTGTGTATGAGATCTTTGTCCAGGACTCGGGGTCTGAGGATGGGGTGATGCCAAATGGCTCGGGGGTAACTGGTGTCGCCCAGAAGCATCCGGGCTTCCACCCCCAGGTTGGGGTTTAGTTCCACAGTCACTTAAAGTATCCTGACCACCAGAATAGGATTCCTCGCTATCACTGTCTCCAGAAATACATCCATCAAGTTTCCCCAGACCTTTCTCAGAGTGTTTTTGTCGTTGTTCCTTCTTATATTTCATTCGCCGATTCTGAAATCATACGATAACAGAGATATAGTTTCCAATAACTTTGTGACATATAAAAAAGCTGAAATATCACGCAAGGTTTATATCTCAAAAGAATTTTCCTGCACTCTTGTGACAACCCTTAAATTGACAATTTGAAACCGGCTTGAAAATTATGTAGTAAGGTCTTTTTAAAATCAACTACGCTTAAAATCGTTGTAGGTTATTTGCAAAGATAAGTAAAGTTATTCAGACTTTAGATACGAGACATTTGAGTATTTTGCCACACAACCCTAGGAAATGCTAGAGTATAGGAGTACCCAAATCCTTTGGGATATGTTAAGGCCTGACAAGAATTCTGAATAAGTTCTAATATACACTTTATGCTCAGCTAAAAAGCACAACATAAAACAAAATATCTGTTCCCCTGCAAGGACATGCATATATACATATGTCTATTACAGATATAGAAAGAACCATATAGAAAAAGATAAATCACGAAATGTAATTACTTTTAAGGCTTTTGTTTCATTAAGATATTCAAATAGAGGAGTGTTAAACAGACATACATTAAGATTTGATATTTTGATGTCATTTTGAGCATTTATACATTTGCCACCAATTTACACACAGGAGAAAGTCAGCCATAGTCGTACAAAGCCATATAAATAAGGCTATTTTTAAAACCCGGAGAAATCTATCACAGATATTTTTTTTTATATATTTCAAGTTTATCTCAAGTCAAAGGTAGTAGGTTCAATGAAAATGCTATCAAAGAACTGAGAGAAATATTCTTTTTATTGTTTAGAAAGACTCTAACGACAGAATGCCAGCCTAGGTCAACCATAATAACAAGAGGGACTTTGCTAACTGATGAGACAGTACTCGCAGTGTTTTTACAAACTAGGCTACAGAATAAGGGTTTTGCCCGAAAATATACAAAATGCAATGCAACTCTCAACACACACTACATTTTTGTATATCTCAATGAAAAAACACGACATAGTTTTTAGTGAATTACAAGAATACTTAAACTGTTTTAAAGATTTCGCTAATCATTGTCATATACAAAATGTACAAAAACAAACATGTAAATCATACCTGAAACCAAATTTTAATTTGTCTTTCTGTGAGGTTAAGAAGGGCAGCCATTTCTATCCGTCGTGGTCGGCATAAATATCTATTGAAGTGGAATTCTTTTTCTAATTCAACTAATTGGGCACTTGTGTATGCCGTCCGTGCTCGTTTCGTGGGTTCTGAAAATAGAAAGGTATTGATTAAAGTTGTGGTGTGTACGGTAGATGCGCCCGACACGCTCCTTACATTGCTTGCAGGTTAGAACACCACCTGTCGTAACGACTACGCTTCAATATAAGGCACAAATTTGGAAAGTGCAATAAAAGTTCTAAAAATAAATAGCCACGAATTACTAAATATTGATAATTAGTTATTAATAGCTATTAATGATTACAAATTATTGTCCTTAAGGAATATATCTACGCATTTGTTCCTACTAATTTCAAGTCCTTTTTTTTGTTTTGCTGTGATTTATTTACGGTTTCTTTGAGTTGCAGGGGTCCTCTGTCACTGGATCAGTATGTCGGACCAAGAATGAGCTCATGTGAATATGAACAATAACATCGAAGGTTTTCCAAACCACATGTTAATTCATTTGAATTGATTGATTCATTTGTCGACTGATTGATTGACTTATTGACTGATTATTGAAAGAATCTTTTATATCATCCTGCAAAGAATTGCAACAGTTCAAGCAGAGCATATCAATAAGATAACTATACTCGGAACATATTTCGTTTAAAATGTCTTCTGAAATGTTCTGGCTCTTTTTGTTCTAATATTGAAAGGGAATGGTTGAACCGTAATGAGGTAAGAAGAAATTAGTAGATCATTGATTGTTAAAGTTCAAAGTTTTTTGTTTGGACAAGATTGTGATAACTGATACTACACTGTTTTATAAATAGAAACGATGTTCAAATAAATGCTGAACTGTTTTATTGATTGTTAATGTATTAAATTATTTATGTAGTCAAAATGTTATCCAACATTGTTATAATTCTAAAAAATGCAAAAAATATTTTCCTACGTTTTAATATCATTCAATATATTTTCCTTGATATGTATCTGTAGTAAAGTATGATATGTTGTAAACTCTGTGTGTAACGTCTTCGTCTATAGCGAAACATATTTTCTGGGCCTGATATTTTTATTCATCTACATGTATATCAAATATGACAATGCTTTACCGATATAAGAAACTCTGGCTATAGGAACACTTTTTTAATGCCAAGGAGCTCGCCAAAATACAGGGGATACTGTAATATGTTATACTTCAAGGTTCATGTTGAATACCGGAACACATGAAATTTTCATTTGATACGAAATTCAAGTTATTTTCCTGAATAGGAGAGAATCTTTCTTTTTCTCTTTGCCATAAGGCACTTTTATAATAGAAAAGATATGATGCATGTAGCTCGTGGAACGGACGTTGGAAGGAAGAATATTTCATTATAAAGCAGTTGAAACTATGCCATTTATAATTTCAAATACATGTAAACCTGGACTTGAATGTATTAAATTGACCCCATAGATTATTATTAGAATACTTATCAGCTATACTGTTATTGTGAAAAGTAGTATGGGGTATCATAATAAACAATGGCGTGATCACACTAAATGCCATTGCGCTATCCGTTAAACACATGAGGGACATTATAGACGATTTGAGTACATGTACATGTGTTTATTAAGAGACAATGCATATTACTAAATTATTTCATTTTTGAAATCAGAGAAACTATCATACACCATTGTGATAAAATGCACATCCTTCTTCTTTCTGTCGTATAGACGCATAATGTACACCAATTTTCAGTTAATAAATATAAAGCTAACAGTTGCGCTAAATGTTACATAAAGGAAAATCAAAACTTAAATTGTCTTGCATCGTATACACACTACATTTTATAAGAAAATAGCTAATCAGCTAATTCCTTGAGAACTTTCAATAACACAAGTTTATTTTTTCATGAAAAAATAAATAAATGAAAAAAAACAAACAACAAAAGACATTGCCGCTTTGCCAAGTAACTACTTTACATTGTCTGTCAAAGCAAGCTTCCGTTAATTCAATGTATGTTTACGATTATTCTCTATATTACAATGACTACGAAACGCTCAACAGAAAATGATAAATGAACGCATTTAATGATATATAGAAACGCTTTTGTCGCGCGAAAGTTTGATGTCGACGTCAAGTCGTCCGCTTCTAATTTATGCACAGATCCATGTACAGATAAAAAAATCCACGATAGCTTTTCAGAATAAATGATTCATAAGCATCGAAATTGATTACTTTTGATATAGTGCTTGTTTAAACGTAGGAAGTTAATTACCCTAATATGGCTTAGATTGTTAAGGCAACACTGGGCGATACCGAAATTATACAGTGATCATCATCAAATATCAACACAGTATTCTAAATGCCTTGAAAGTTAATATTTTGGCGAATATAAATGAAAATATGAAAAAAAGTTTCGTTCTACTTTAAAAAAATATTGAAAAGTGATTTAAATTATAAAACATGATCTAGATGACTTTATGCAAGAATAACTGAACATGCAGAAGAACCGAGTATATATAAGTTTTCCCCAGCGTTGTGATATTCCAAATTAACATAATTATGATGCAACACAGCAGATGGACAATTTCAGTAATAACGGGATCTAAATTTCGTTAAATATTCAAAGCATTCTAGATGTATCTCTTTGACAGCAGTGGTAACCACAAATCAGCATCCATGTTTTGTTTATTTGGAGTAAACAATATCATGTATCAATATTGTACAATTACAGCATCGATCCAAATAATTGATTATTCCAGATATAATGAAAACTACAGCATCTTACGTAATGCTTTCTATAAATTATTAATGGCGAACAATCTCGTTTCTAATTTCAATTAAAAGCTCGCATATGTCTAAACAGCACACCGTGTCGGAGGAAAACATCTGCCCCTGGGGAGAATACCTAGGTCTTGGAACAATTAGCAACCGATAGAAACTCTAAATTTCAAGTTCCTTGTAGAAGTAAGTCATTGAAAAGATGTCAACTTCTATTTTTACATCATCATCTGGGTCATGAATTAAAATGGGTTACAAGAAATGATTTTTTTTCTAAACTCTTATAGTCTATTATTTATTTCATTTGCATATTTTAGATATAAACATTTGATGTCAGTCTAAACTTGTGTTCAATTGCTGAAACTTCATCTTCCTTTGCAATAAAAACATTTTGGGATGTGACAAAATTTGCATTTATACCAAGTCAGTTGTTACTTATTTTAAACTTATTTTGGATTCTGTAATTTTAACCGTCATTTTATTTGACAAAGTAATGTTTGCGTGATGTACAATTAACCCTTATTGGAGCTGTTAAAATATGATTACAATAGAACGGTTATTCTTGCATAAAGTCATCTAGATCATGTTTTATAATTTAAATCACTTTTCAATATTTGTTTTAAGTAGAACGAAGCTCCTTTTCATATTTTCATTTATTTTCGCCAAATTATTAACTTTCAAGCCATTTAGAACACTGTGTTGATATTTGATGATGATCACTGCCAACTCTAAGCCAAAGAAATTATGTATTTTGGATGATAAACATGATAAAGTGTCAGAATTCACAAATATAGTAAATGTTTGACCGAGCTACGGACATTTTCTGTGGCCAGATTGTCACTGCAAATAGATATTCACGTTCCATTTTGTGAACATCAGCATAGGCTAAAATTGCATGCATTTCAAGCTGTTTGTAAACACTTATAACAATCACGAAGTCGACATACAGATTTATGCTTTCTGTATTCTAATTCCAGACCAATTTACGAGACGCTTGGTGAGACCAGAATGTACCACTATACTAAACGACCAGCTGGAATTGTCTGGTAAGGTATATTTAATGCGCTATAGAATAGCAATCCTTTGAAGAAATATAATGAAGTTGTATTTCCAGTTACACAAAATGCAAGATGTAATCAAGCTAGTAATATGCTAACATGTAAATTAGAGAATGAAAAGAATTTCTTTTATCCCAACACTGAAGTTTCGCCGATTTGTGTTTTATGCGTTATATCAAATCATAAATTGCATTTAAAATTGGCTGTGCATAGTTTGAACTGATAACGACACCAGTGAAAAACGTAAGACGAGTCTTGTTATACCCTAATATCAAAGGAAAACAGCGCCGAATCTGCACGCTTCTCACGTCTAATTTGATGGACACAGGTCCCTGTGGGATTTCATTTGAAACTGACGTTAATTTAGTTACAGATACAGCTGGTTTTGTGGAGTTCTGGAACTATATTTTGCTGATGGTTTTTGACAGGAAAAACAGACTTGGAAAAACACTTAAATTTCTTTCATGTTCTTAGACTCTAACGTCATGCCCCATAGAGTAAGCATTCAATAAATCTAAAGAAATGAAAATATGAGAATTGTCCCAGTTCTTGAAGTCTGTCGAAACGTGCGGCATGTTCTAGAGACGAATAATTTATTTTTGTATAAAAAATGATCCTTCCTCTGTTTTCAGAATAGCTGTCGTCTTTTTCTTTGGCAAAAGTAATTTCCTAGGAAGAAGTGCAGACTACATCATCGTGTTTTAGTTGCCTACATTTATATTTGATATTTGAAACATTTCAGGTATTTGTACTCTTAAGTGTTTTATTTCCAGCGAAATGCATTGCATTTTTGTCTAGTACGGAAGCTGCTATTTCCCGACGTCTGTCTTGCAATGTGACTGACTTTGTTAAATGGATATGATAACAATTAGAATGATTTGAGTTGTGTAATCACATATAAGAAGAAGGGTTATTAACTATAGCCCTTTCAACATTTCCAAATTGCTGACAAGAACCAAAGCACACGGAAAAACAAGAGATCAACTAACATTATGAAGCATTTGGCCCGCAAGAAACCAAACCCGTTGTTAAACTCCCTACATTTTCTTGTAAGTAAAAATAACATTATGTTTGACAATATGAATACATAAAAACAAGGTATAAAACTTCACTCGTGAATTAAGATTTCTGGATAAATGACACTTAGGGATCAATTTCAAATATATCTTGTATCCAAAAATAAAGAACCTGAAATCCAGGTTTTGGAATATATCGTTTCGTAAGTAACAATACAAAAAGCAGCATATCTAAAATCGCTATGGTCCTGATGGGACTCCATAGCAAAAGCCTTTTTGCTTAATTACATAGGAGCATCGTTTTGTTCTCTGAACAAGGGTTTGTTCCAATATTGAACATGCACAAGTGAGAGTAGTTGTCATAATCAATAAAAGGCTAAAATGGAGACAAGAACCATGGTTCAATGTAAAAGAAAAAACTGTTGCCCAACAGCCGTCATAGAACGATTGGAAAATATGTAGATAAACATCATTAAATGAGAACTTTAATGTTTCTCGTATTCTCGTACCATTTGCTTCTTATCAAAAGTTTAATCTGGTATAATATCAACGATTACTTGAAAATACATTTACGAAAAACAGAAAAAATCAGTTTAAGTAATTATACATAATTAATACGTGTATATACAACATATATTTTTTGTTTGACGTTTCTTCGTGATTTACTGGTGTGACATAGTACAAGACTATGTACCATGATGTAATTTTGTACTATTTATACACTTGTTAAAAAAATAAGGAAGTGCAATGAACAGAGAATTGTTATCAAAATTAGAAAAAAGAGTGCTTTTAATGTTTTGTCTTTTTAAAGGCATTGGTACTATAACATTCAAGGAATCCGATTAGAGAGAAAATTCCGAATACTTTAAAACTAGGTCACAGTCAACTTTAAGTAACTGGAGTCAAAGTAAACATCATTCAATACACTTATAGAAATTCTTAGTTACATTTTACAGATGGACCTTGAGGCGAAATTTCCATGTTTATTAATATAAAGCCTTAAATATTACAGCGCAAGGGTTATTTTGGATGTTATGCTCGTATCTCTTATAATTATCATACCAAGAGAAGGGTATTACTGGGAAATTGACGATTTTTTGTATATAAAAACATTCCTCGAATATACATGTTATAAATAAAGTGCAGTTTTTTATGATATTGCAAAAAATAGGAAACGCTTTCCTACATCATTTTTAGCTAACCTGGCCACGAAGTGGTCATGGTGAGCTTTTAGGATCAATGAATGTCCGTCGTCCGTCCGTTCACAGAAAGATTGTTTACACTCTAGCATCTACATTTTTGAAACAATCATAATAAACTTGAAAACAATGTATATGGCTATAAGACCTCGGATGAGTTCGAATATGGAATTTATCGGATCAGTACTTCCTGAATTATGACCCCTGATTTGACAAACATGCAAGATTTTACAATGTTTACACTCTAAGACCTTCATTTCATCACTGATTCTTTTCATATTTACAGAGAATATGTATGACCATAAGATCAAGGACGAGTTCAATTATTGGCTTGATCAGATTAGTTCTTCTAGAGTTATGGACCTTGATTTCACAAAAAATGCAATATATAACTGTGTTTACACTCTAGTACCTTCAATATTCACTAATTCTAATCAGTGTTGATGAAACTTGGCACGGCTGTTGCTCGCATGAAGTTCCTCCATAAGTGTTCAAAGAATTACGTTCCATGTAGATCTCCGGTGGCCATAGCAAATATAGGAATAACGTTAAAAATCTTCACTGATATCACAAGGTCTAAAGCTTATATATTTAGCATGTAGCATTACCTAGCGGACCTCTACTAAGATCAAATTATGACCCCGGGTCAAAATTGACTCTTCCCGGGGTGGGGGGCAGGGTCACTTGTCTTTACATAGGCTTATGTAGGAAAAAAAAATCTTCTATGAAACCTTTAACATCTGGTCTAGAGCTTAGATATTTAGCATGTGGCACTACCTGGTGACCCTCTACCAAGATTATTAAAATCATGTCCCTCCGGTTCAAAACTGACCCTTCCCTGGGGTCTCTTGATTTTACATAGGCTCATATAGAGGAAAATCATGAGCACCAGGTCAAAACTGACCCTTTGTGCTATTGATGACCTTGTATTATAGCCAATGATAGCCAGGTGAGCGATATAGGGCCATTTTGGCCCACTTGTTTTATGTAGAGACAGTATAAAAATATGAAAAAATCATACAATAATAGTTTTGAGTAAATTAATTACATTACTATCATTATTCTATCAGCAAATGTATTATTGTTTCCAAGCGATTTGAAGTGACCATGAGGCTTTTTAATAAAAACAATTGAGAAATCATGAACAATCTGGCTATAATATTGTATCGAAACAATATCATACAATGTTTTCATAATTGCAAAATTATACAGTAATACTCTAAACCAATGGACCTAAATCTTCCGTACAGTAAGATCGTATAATTATTATATCTGAGGATAACATACACAGAATGACAAACTAAAGCTATTAGATGTTCGCGGGTCATCCCTAAATAAAAACAAGTCAAACATGTGTTTCTATGTTCCTTGCACAGAATCTACGAACATCATAAATCATCTAATGGACGGGATTAAAACGATCTCCTCGGGAACTTTTCGCACAATTACCATTCTACTCTATGCCAATATATCTAGCGCCTCCTAGAAATTTTATACACTTTGATTCAAGACCTGGTTTATCACTTACATATAAATACGGATAGGTACAACCTGTTGTCGATTTCAACTTTTTCTGTGTATATTTGATAATGTTTGTTTTAAAATGATTATAATATTATCACAATATAACCTGCTTTAAGTCTGTTGCAACAGAAACTATAAATAACGTAGAAAGAATGTTCAGCAAGGGAAGAGAAACTGACAAAGATCATTTCTTGTGAATTTAGAATAAAGCTTCCGATCTTGTGACATCATTGGTACAAACCTTAATCATGTTAAAGATACTCCCACTGCTGTGTACGGTTAGACGTAACATTTCAGTACATTGACCAAGACATCATAGGTACAACCCTTAACCATGTTAAAGATACTCCCACTGCTGTGTACGTAACATCTAAGTACATTGACCAAGTTGCATTTCAGCCGTGAATGGAAACCTTATAAATACAAACTCTATTAAAATATTTTAAAAAACTAAAAATACCAAAGATGCATATAAATATTTTCATTCATTTTTCCGCTTGTGTAAGCGGACTTAATGTGTTTCTTTCTTATGAACGGAAACCCACAAAAAGGAGAGCAGCATGCGGTCTTTGATCTCACCGAACATGCGGAGAAATTATCATTTTTTCGCATATGATGTCAAGCCTTTGGTTCTGATTTCAAAAACAAGCGAGTCTGTTTTGAAAAGCTAAGTTTTTTTTCTCACTCTTTTTTTATAGATTTTTTCTATGAACAACATTCACGTACATGTTCAGCATGCATGCGTATCAACACATGCTTGCATCTCAATCTCAGTCTCTGTGGAAAATAACTTGTACGCTGGTTTGAATACTTAAAAACTTTAATTGTTAAGAATGTTTCTAGATGTTAATCACGAAGGAAAAAATTTTACAGAAAATTCTATTGTTTAAATGTTAACTCATTTAAATGGTCTTTATTATTTCTGTTATGTTATCTAATTAATATAGAAACGAAATACGCTTTCTCAAAATAATCTATTATTATATGAATGTGACTGATTTATGGTCTAGTTAGAAGCTTAAAACAGAACGATTTAGTTATAACTTTGGCCTTTTATTTTTCAGTGATAAATTATCCCATCAAATCACGATGGTCACTCACTAATCCTTTTAAAGAAATAAAAGTATTCATTTGGACACTGAATATGTAAGAGTTTTATATTTTTAATCTTGAGAAACCTTTTGCTATTTTATTACTTCCTAACATTGGGTATACATAATTCACTATGTTGGATTTTCTCTTTTGAAGTTAAGGCTAGCCCCTTTGATCTGTACCTAAATGTTACCTATTTTATACATAAAGTGTAAAATACAGAGAGGAACAGGAAACATTATACATTCCACAACAATCCACGTGCAAAAGCAGAAATAGAACATGATACCAATATAAGATACTAAAACAATTAAACTCAAAAGACAAAGAGCACTGAAAAATATAAACGGCAAAATATGAAAGAAAAACTTGTTAAATCGCAAAATGAAAAACATTACATCTAAAGCACAGAAAACATTCCACAAAGTCAAGCAAATAAACAACCACTAAAATCGAAATGTAAAAGCTAGCAAAGTAATCGCCTCAGAACCAATGAACAACAATACCAGCACACACAGAAGAAAGCAACCATGAGGAAAAGTACACTAAAGTGCAACCGGTACATATTGTTAATGCCAATGCACTTTAAGTTCATTTGAAGCGTTTGAAATGGTCCCCAACATGTGTCCTTCAATTCTTTTATACTTTATAAACAAAATAGCCTATTTTTACATATACCAAATTGTTCAGAAAAAGCAGTTGAATATTTCGTTTATAAATCTTTTCTTGCTTCCAGTACATCACTAACTTTGTACTTAGGACCTGAAATGTGTAAGGCATCAAGTCCTATATTCAAAATAGATTTTCTCAAAAATTCTTTGTCAAATTGGGCTAAATAACAAAATCAAAATGATGTCCCTTGATCGTTCACCAGAAAATAAGTTGCCCAAATTATTGAATAACTATCTAAGTATTATTGTTATCACGCCAATAAAGGTGCTATAGTGTAAACATTGTTAAATATTCCTTTTTATGTTAAATCAGGGGCTATAACTCTCAAAGTAGTAATTCGATCAAGTCCGAAATCAAACTCGAGATATTCTGGTCATACACATCATGTGTACATGAGATTGGGATTAGTGAAAACATGAAGCTGTTATAGTGTTACAATTGTCAACTAATGCACTATTTGTTAAATCAGGGGCCATAACTCTAAAGTTTTAATCCGATCATGTCTGAAATCAAACTTGTCTGAGAGCTCCTGGACACACAAATTCTGTGTCAATATTTTCTGGCATTAGTGAAGAAATGAAGGTACCAGAGTGTAAAAATAGATATTGCAAATGTTCTTAAATCAGGGGCCATAACGTTCAAAGTATTGATACAATTAAGCGCATAATCGGACTCGTCCGAGATCTTATAGTCATACACCTTCTGTGTAAACGTTTCTGTATTAGTGAAGAAATGTATGTGCTTACCAACCAAATGTTGACAAATCAGATGATGGACATCAGGCGATCATAATAGCTCACCTTGTGCAATTTGCGCTCAGGTAAGCTAAAAATAAGTAGTTCACGAAATGTATTGAAGCCTGAAAAACATTGCGAATTCAACTGAGTAAAACACGCCTGTTTTTAGCTTCATGAGCTAAGAATGATCTTCATCGCCAAGTTATACAAGGCAGGATCAGTGGTCACTACGTCATGAGCCAGTCAAATCGCATCTAGCTTCCTTTTATTTCTCATACTGACACCCTTTTGTAATTTTTACAATGAATATTTATAAACTAAAATACTTCAAAGGAACATGGAGAAGAAACTGTCTGTTTAAAATAAAATATTAAACTTCTTTTGTTCATTATTTATTACTTTCAGTTTAATTCTCTCACTGACATTATCTGTAGACTACACGGAACCGTAACACAATATTTCATCAATTTAAACAGCAATATCGATCCATGGCTTTAAATATTTGATAAATTCCTCAAAGTTTAGAACATTTTGGTTAAAAGATTGTAACATTGTTTGATAAGAATTATGTTTGTTCAATATAATCTGTTTAAAAAGACATCCAATATCACGATGCATCATATGCACGTCATAGATAACATCGGAAAACAGCCGGAAATTTCCGAGTTTTTTCATTATTTCAAATATATCCATTCCATTTAATGTACATTGTATACACTATTAAAACCATAAATGACAAGCTGTCAATTTTAAAGATTTTCTAGATTTTTAATTGGCTATAATTTCAAATAGAAGTTGTTTAATAAAGTCTTGCTTCTAAACAAAATTGCTTTTGCTAATCAAACTTCAAACATGGGCGGTACTTCAATGATAGTTTCACATCAGATTTTATTATGTCCTAGCCGTCATTAATCATTAGTACCCACACAAATTTGTCACTATTAAATCGCGCGTTAATCAGTTTTGTAAAAGTCCTGATTTCGTTAAATATGACATTAGGGATGTTACAATTCCACCGAGTACGGATCGACTTGCATCCATTGCTAAATATGCTGGCAAAAGAAGTTGTGCGCAGTCTGCATAATTATTTTAAAGCGAATGTTTTGTTTTTATAAATAATGACAAGCCTCAATGGAAAATGGACTGTTTGAAAATTCTGACATATCTCAGTATAACAAGCGGGATACTGTAACAGTGGGACATGTTGAACATCCAGCTAGTGACATTTGCTTACGGAAAAGTGACAGCCCGTTTATTATATACCTAATTATATCACAAGTTTGAATTCATGGACTTTGTGTAATGCAGGTTGACTTCAATTCAATGCATCTGAGATTAACGAAAATAAAGAGTACATGTACTTGGAAAGAAGCAAACGAGCATACTATAGAAAGCATATCACGTTGGTGTTGGCTAAGATTTTCTTTTTCAAACACCTATAGCTAGGAAGTTTGACTATCGGCACATTTCTGTTATCAACAGAGAAAGCTGTACATTAGTAAAGGAGAAATTGTATGTAATGAAATCAGTTGAAAACATTTGACGCATCTCAGTGGTTACGAAGCAGAAGAAATGAGACTGTCTGCAGATCTACAGTAACAAGAGTCACATATTGTTGTTGACATTAGCCATTAGAGTTTCATGGAACGACAACTACAAATTTGGTACAAGTCTGAACAGAAACCAATGTGTGTTTGTTTTTGCCACTTGGATTAAGAATTTTAACATTTTTCTATATAACAGGCCAAAATCTATTAAATTTGTCTTAATATATTAAAATTATTGTTTTACAAACAATTGCATTTCTTAAAACAGAATGTTACATACTATAAATATTAGTGGTTTAGACACTATTAACACCAAGCAAATATATTGAATGAATTCATCTGAGTAATGCCTTTTAGATTATTCTGTAATTTACATCCTGAGTAAGCAAACTATTTTATACCAAAAGAGCCAACGTTAGGAATAGCAAAACATCCATCATTATTAAATCTGGTGCAATAAGAATTTACAGAATCTTGTCGTTCAAAATGTTCACTCATGTAATTAGGACTGAGACCATGTTTAATTTTTAATACATTATATAAAATAATTTGGTCTACCCTTTTATTGACTGGCAACCAGTTTAATACTTTGAAATGCTCTGAAGAAATATGTGCTCTATGCTAAAGGTTAAGCAAAAAACGTATCAACTGATTTTGAGTGACCTGAAGTTTATTTCTCCAAAGTTTAGTTAATCTGTGATACCAAAATGAACAAGCATAGTCAAAATGACATTTAATTAGAGCTGTGACTATAAGCATTTTTGTTTCTTCTGTGAGGAAATTACGCTTCCTGTACACAACTTAAAGTCTTGCGTTAGCCTTTTTACATCACTTGCTATATTATCAAAAAGACAAATTTTGATCTAAGGTGACACCAATTTACTTGACAGATAAATTTGACTGTATAGATGTTCCATTACAAGACACATTTTAATGATACATTTGACTTCAACTTGTGTTTGGAACCAAAAACAATAAATTCAGTTTTACCAAGGTGTAAAGAAAGTGTATTCTTTATTAACCATGAACTTACTGACTGGAGAATCGCTATCAGTCGCTATTTAAAACGACTTCCATTATTTGGCGTGAAGCAAAGTTTTAAGAAAACTATAAATACTTAGGCTATACATGATGCAGGTTTTAATAAAAGTGCGTCATTTTAGATTATGTAATTTTGAATGAAACTTGGTCGGTGTGCAAATGCTGGTCATTACTTTCTTTATGACATATAGTCACGTGGCTATTTTAAACTAAGGTACAGATTTAGGGTCCACGCTATGGATTCCGAGCTTGCTATCATTAGTTGCTCTGATCAAAGTGTAAAAGAATCACAACTGAATAAATCACCTGCTCTTCGAGTTCCATGACTCAAGCAGGCAAGTTCGTATTTATTGACAATCTATCTTCAATCACCTGAAACAAATTTTATCTTATGAATCACAAGTAAAGGATAGTAAGCTTTATCTAGATTGATATGTTAGAGATATTGCAACTTTCTCTGATACACTTTTGTCCTGTATGTTAAACAATTGTAATCAAAACATGTAAATTTACCCCCCCCCCCCAAAAAAAAAACCCAATAAAATTAAGTAGAAGAAAATCGTTTTAAAGCAACATCTGTCCCATAAAATATATGGTATTTATAGACAGAACATCGATTGAAACACAACTGGCCTCTGCGAAATGTCGACTTACCTTAAATCAACTTTCAATATAGGACACTAGGTAAAACTAAATAAGAACTTGTAGAAAGCACTGTCTCAAAAACCAAGTTGCGGCGTGAATCAATAATAACCTTACCTCAAATGTCATCTGAAGTAACTAGTAACTTGTCGACTAAGGACTATACTGGGCGAAAGGTACAAGCTCAGGTCAATTATGCGAATTTCTTATACAACCATTCTACACAGATCAGTACAGTGATTAAGCAGTTACGTACCATAAAAATGAAATTCTTAACAGTATAGTCTATGACACTTAGTATAATTCAAATTTAGTAGAGAGTAAAACAGTTAAAAACTATGTCACTGTGTCAAAGACTACTGGAAGGAAACTGATCAAGAAAGAAACTGATCAAGTAAGAAACTGATCAAGTGTTACCTGAGCCTTCTGAATAACTACATACTGTATTTATAACATCGCGTCGAACCACATACACTGTATATATTGTAAGAAAAAATCTGATAGAATAGATCAAGCTTAAAGACTTGCAGCCGGCTGGTCATCTTCTTTCGTTTGGCTCACTCATCCAGACAAGCAGTTTTACAAACTTGACAACTGTGAATCAAAAACTACTATTAAACTTCGTTATTGTGTCGATTCAAAATTTCGGGTTTTAGATTAGGCAATCATTTCGTTCAAGACAAGAGCAAAAGCTATGAGTATTAAATATAGTTTGTGTGTCTCAGGCTTTAAAATATTGTTCAAAAAACTATGCCGTTGCCTTCAGAAACATGATTATTATTCCGTCGTCGTTACAGGCTACGTTGGATCTTTATAAAAGTTGGTAAGGGCTAATAGAAGCATAAACTGGGCCTTATTCATCCACAATATGCCAGGCCGAATTAAATATATCAATATCAATTAGAAATTAGGATTAAGAATATATAAAGAATAAGTAGTTAGGGATCATCCTGAATTCAACCTTTCTTGTTATTGTTCTTCTATTCTACTAGATCCATACAAAGTTCACTCCCTTTACCCCCAAATATATAGTTAGCCGAGCTCTGTTGGAAGGGCTAAAGTGTTCCATGAATGAAGTTTGAATAAATATATACATTATCATCTAGTCTGATAGCGGGGATAGTCCCAGAATAGCCTACGGCTCTAATTAGTAGGTAGAAATTGGCGATGCATGACTTGTTTCATTGTACATTAGAGAATGATTTTATCAATTATAACGGTCTAATCAAGTTTATTCCATGTTTTAATTTAATTTACTATATTGTTCCTTATTATCCATTTGTGTATCAGGAGATAGATATTAAATATTAGTTCTTTCATTGTATAATTGTTTCCTTTCTCTGGGTTTCATATCCGTGGAAAGACAGCATAAGACTTTAATGAACAAGAAGCGTCCCAAAACGAGAAAAAAAAAGCTTCTGTAATGCATATTGAATAGAAGCAGCATTCTGCAACATAAAAATCCCCAAAAGATCTTTAAACAAAGTGAAATAAGTAAGGGAGGGCAGGAAAAACCTACTACTTTAACACTTTAAAAAAGTGTACAAATCGAGGGTTGGTCGCAAAACTGCAGTAACTTATATGAAATAAAGACGGAGTTACAACAGCTTTGCGTTCAACCCTCGAAATGTAGTTAAATGACTGTTTTATATGGCAATACTGCAAAATTGGCCAAGGCAGAAGTTTAATGTACAATGCTCTGCAAAAACGCAAGAAATAAGTTTTTAAGGAGTTACTTCTCTTACTGAAGGACAGAAATAAAAATATACATACCACATTCGCTGGATTTTTTTATTTTTGATCAGGATAGAATAACAATTTTTATGGTAACTTTAATTCACCCGTAGATTAGTATAGTTTGGTTGTAAAATAGTAATATTCTTTTAATAAGATATATAAAAGCTGTGAAAGGTGTCTTTTTTAGTATTTGATGGTCGCTTTGATAAGTGATATAACTTTGAAATTAGCAGGATTATTGATAATATGCTGTTTTGGAAATGAAAAAGTATTAAATTGTACGTAAAGATATTTTCCCTTGTATGTCCATAGATGTTTTTAGTCTTGTCTAATCTAAAGCCACGTGATAGGCAGCTGCTTTTTCTATTGTTTTATTTTCCTCTTTTGCTCTTAAACTATTGGACACTGTTCTACCACCGTTACTTTCATTTTCCCCCCACAAATAGTTGTTCTGTTATTGGATACCCAGTGCTTAAAGGTATCAAATCTTGTTATAACAAATATAAATAAAGATACATAAATACAAGAAGGACATAATTCTTCTTTTCATAGAATCTACCTGGTCTCTGTATGGTCTCACCTCTTACACAAATGACATGTGAATGACCTAAGATGGATTCTATCCTATTAAGGTTATAAAATATTGATATATGTTGTTAATATGTTCTCAAATTAAACGTCTTCAGAACCGATGACAAATATATTTTAAAATGTTTTATACATTATGCATATAAAAACCGCAATCTTTTTACATAATCTTAGCTTTAATATTCACATAATGATAGCATAGTCTGCAATGGGACAATTAAATAAATGCATAATGCTGATATGATTTCCTCTGCAATTGAGACTGCTGTCGTCTTCATTAATGTTTTATACCCCTGTCCATTCTAGTTGTAATGGACGCATTAAGGACCATTGTCCTCCATTACCCGATTCGGAAATATACTGTTGTGTTTATAACGACCAATATCTTTTTTTTTCATAAGTTTCAGGTTAAGACTGAACACTAAATTGCTCGCTCTCCTTGCTGACGAGTGACACACTAAATATTTAATATGTCATCATTATATTCAAATTAGACTTAAAAAATAATGAGATTGGGTACAACTGGGCTCGCATAAATTAAGTCCGTTTTCAGACAATGGAGAATTTTTCTATCACAGAAAAGCCTATCTCAGCAGTCAAATATACTGTACTAAATCTGCATGGTCAGAGGTCTAAACCGTTTTATGAAAATGTTATCAAAGTAAAGTAGATGCAAGGAACTTGTGTATGAAGGCAAATGATCAGATACTCGCACTCAGTGTTGATTAGACCAAGCAAAATGTAGTAAAACATTCTTTAAAGTCAAGTCAAACAGTTTAAAAAAAATAGTCATACTAAAATAGGAAAAGTAAGTGATAAAATTATTCAACTACTTGTTTGAATTTAGTACCCATTGGTCCGTAACTTCCAAACCATATATCGAGTTAGATTATTAACATGTATAACGGTCAGCAATTGTGTATCATTTCAACTAAGTCCGAGGACCAAGAACATAACCATAAAATGCATGACTGCGCTCTCCACGAAGACCTCTTCTCTCTTCGTCCCATATAATATCATCATTGAGTTGTTAATCTAAATGGACATCGTGTTATTAAAATTGAAACTGCTATGATTGACAGTAACGTTGTCCTTTAATAGGGCGATTAAGAATACAAAATTTACTCTATCAAAATTTGTTTCACTGGCTACCTGGAACTATCTCTCATGCCATTTTTGTTGTCTACTTCTGTTCTTTAAAAAAAAGATATTTTTAACGATAGTTTATTTTAATCGCTTCAAATGTTAATGTACAACCCATTTATTTTAAACACTTTATATGCAGACAGCGTTGGTAAAGATGAGGCCTTGTTGATGCACCAATACTATTCGCATGATCTAAAAGATGTCAAATCAGGTTACAGTTTTTGAAAACATGGTTTCTTTCTTTGTAGAAACGAACAAAGTAGAGCTACGAATGTGTTTTCACAACGTATAGAAACGAAAACGGAAAATTGAAAAGGACTTCGTTTTGACTACCATATAATGCCTATGCAAATAGCAACACTGGTCTGTTATTAACAGTCACCTGGAAGTTAAGTTTCAAGATAGATAATATTTATAGAAACAAAATGCAAGGTGCATGATATGCTAGATGAGAAAAGATTCAAGGTTGGCATAGGTACATACATTGAATAATCCCTAGACAATGACAAAGCACTAATGAACTATCAAACTATGAGAGAAATAAATCGGCAGACAAGGAACACACTACAGCCTCTCAGGAGCTCACACCAATGGGAACACAGACATGGGAACCCTGACATGTGTTTGCTGTAGAAAGGCGTTGTTCTGGAGAGGTCGATTTGTTACATAATTGTCACGACAGGAAAGAAAATGCGTGCTGTAAAGGAGGGTTGCTGTTCTAGGGAGGTGTCGTTCGGGGAGGTTGGACTGTATATGAACTATATAAAGACATCGCTTTCGCCAAGTACAAATGAAAAAGATATAGACACGAAACAAAACCTGCCTACACCTGCCTGAAATTGTACTAAAGTGTACAAATTTGATGTCTATAATTATGCATATCACTTATATACATCTACAATGTTTACAATTAAATCCTTGAGCAGACTGAATATTTTGAGATTTTCCCTTCTTGTAGTTCAGAAGATTGTGAGCCACGAGTTTGATGGTGTGTACATGTTAGCGCAGATCCTGTTCACATGTTATCATTTAAAAATTGCCCTCTCTCAATATATAGAAATGAAAAATGTATGTAAAACTCATTTTACTCTATAGGTACTTATTACTGAGGACTGGTGTGGGTTTCAGCTGTTCGAAATGTTAGAAGACATAAACTTAGATCGTATTTGAATTTTAAATTACCACTCATGTACGTATACAATACACGTCACGTGTTCATTTCAACTAATTTGCATATCTTTTCAATCTCGAACCCATTATTTATGTAGACTTTGTCTTATGCCGACTCCGTTCTGTCGCCAATCACATTTTAAAAAAATTATCTCTATTATGTTTCTTTCATATGTTTGACAGCAAAATTCTGCCAGATCTTGAGTGTTGATTTTTGCAAAAGACCTGATCTGAAACCGCCTTTGATTAATTCGCCTAGTATCTGATGAAATCAAACAAGTCTGGCATATCAAATATCGTTGTACTTTTGTGGCGTTTTTATATTCATCATGTATGAAATATAAGAAATCATTCATTTCTTGATTCACCAGATAGAAATTTGGCCCGGAAGCTTAGGGGCGCTAGTTTTCTAGAACACTTGGCAAATCTCCTTGTACTGCCGAAACCCTTGTTAATAACAGTTTTCCCATTAACAACTCTAGGTATTTGGTTGATGGTAAATAAAAACCTTGAATAATTTTCACATAAATCTAGCTTCAGCGGTTCAATATGTCTTTGGTTGGGTCGACAGCTCTCATATAAATAGGTTAGATGGTAGACGATGATCAAATGAAATATTCCGGTACAATATATAAAGGCTCTGGTCGTTGCATTATGAGTCCGGTGCCACGTTCGAAAATTTGTATTTGAAAATATCAGATTGAAGCGTTGAAATGTAATCGCTTTGACAAATGATTTTTTCTGTTTCTTTCATAGGTGTATGAGAGATGTGATGCGATGATAATTCGCTATGGTACATCAGCCGTTTAAAAAATAGTGGTAAATTGGTATTAGAGACTCTCGTAACTTGTGAATTTATAAATTAAAAACTTTTCCAAGAGAACGTAGGTAATTTATATTTGCACTCGAGCATCACTGGTAGTTGCTTTTGAAAGTCACAATGAGCAAAAGTATAAGGGAGAATGTAACAATACACGATTCATCACGTGTAAAGAAATGTTGTTGATTGATCTAACTTCATAGACATTTAACAGCTTGCGCTTTTTTTATAACCTCTAAAATGGATTTAGCGAGAAGCATGTTAAAAAGACCAGCAACAATGTATATTTTGTAATCTGTTACGTCAATAAAGGTTGTTTTCTATTCTGTTCTGTTCGGTGCGGTTTTGCTCTGTTCTGATGAGTTTAAACATGGATTATTGCGTATTGTATGTCCAGTTAGGGAGTAACGTTTGAAGAGAACTAGTAAATTTTACTAAAGAATGAATGAATGAACTATAAACTGTTTTGTATATAACCTGATAGATACGACACATTGAACTAAGTTTCCTAACCTGGGATCAAGATAACAAGATATACACACTGTACAAAAGCATCTGCCTTTAAAAACGTTTTTATATGTTTTCTCTGATAATATTTAAATGTTCAATGTTCCTATCAGACACATGAGAATAGTTAGAGTAAATTTTATATTTACATGATGTTTATTTTACGTTCTTCTTTCTTCAATTACATTTAGACGTTCATTGACATAATATATAGTAATTGAACGTTTATAGGTTGAAATTGCATAGATCCATATCTTATTATACTTATAATATACTTATATATTACCTATAATATACTTATATATATACATATAATTATACTTATAACTATGAGGCCGGTGCTGCTGTTTTATAGAATCTAACATTGCATCCAAAGAAAGTTGACTAGGTATTAAAAAAAGGATCAATGTTTAACATTGGAATAAATAACAAATCAATTTTAATATAAAATTACAAAGACATCACCATGGTAACAATACTACTCCTACGAGTTTGTTTCTGTATCATTTTAATTTTTCTTCTTGTAGGTGAAAAAACTGATAATATGAACCAAGAATAAAGTAATTATTATTATTATTATTATTATTATTATTATTATTATTATTATTATAACAAATGTGTTTGTATATTTTTTTATTAATTCGATATATATGAATTCAAAGTTTAATTGAAAATACTGATTCTAACAATAACACATATTTGTGTGGTTTGATTATGTTAACCGAATCATGCTTTCGTGCCGTTTTTTTTACTAAAATGATCTAGAGAAAACGTTAATTTTAATTGCAGGTATAAATGTATTAAATCTTAATACATTCTGAAATATTTCATTCAAGTTGATACATGTGAAAGTTGAATGCTGTGCAAATTATTCATTATGCCTGGTTTTTTTTCTGTAACCATTTGTATGATGAACTGCAACATTGTTTAATTTTTTGCAATGATAATAAAAAATGTTTTCTACAAATAATATTCGATTTGACATGATTATTATATTATCATTATTACTCAATAATAATAATAATAATAATAATAATAATAATAATAATAATAATAATAATAATAATAATAATAATAATAATAATAATATAAAAAATCTCAACAGAGAAAGACAATAACAAGAGACATAAATTGAAAACATTAAAATAGCAGAATCTCAACAAGTTAATTATTCAAAAGAACTGAATGCGCAAAATTCAACCACTTTAAAGCGGTGAAGTATTCAAATGGACCAAACGCTTATTAAGCTATAAACTTGAAAACTTAATTAGTTTTTTAAAAAAATATTAAACTATAAAATTGAAAACTTAATTAGTTTTTTTTTAAATTGTGTTACCGGCGTGTGTCTATTTTTTTTAATAGAAAAAAGAACTACGTGTTACATTTATCTAACATGATAAAAAAACTCAGGTTATCAATTTAATCTAAATGCATTATGCTAAAGAAGAAAAAAAGACAGCATGAACCGTCATATAAAAAGTGGCTGAGTTTCCATATTTATTCGTTCGGTATATACAGTTTTTGTAAATTAAGTTTTGTCATTCATCTGATAATAAATAAAGGTTGCCTTCCTGACGAACTGTATATTGAAGTTTTTTTTCCGAACAGGCTGTTTCCACCATTATGCATGCCGCTGTTCTAACGGGTCTTTTAGGGTTTCTTTATCATTTCAAAATTTTAAACACTGCCGTAGCTCTGCACTAATTTACCTGCGAACTCTGATACCTTCCCAGTGCATAACAACGAAATTAGGATATAAAATTGTAACTAATATCCCGTTTGACAGCAATTTTCAGCCGAGCTTAAAAAGATATCCCAGTTTCACAAAAGCGACTTCAGGCTATAAATTTTACGCATTCGTCGCTCTGACATTAATAGCTGTTAAAATAAATATAAAGGTGATATATCTAACCCAAATTAAACTGCTATAGGCGACGGAAAACTTGATTTATTGCGAAAATACAAGCAATGAAGAAAATACAAGTATTTAAGACTCTTACCTCCGATATTTTGTTGCTGCTGTGAATTCTGAGACTGTTGTTGTTGTTGCTGTGGCTGTTGTTGCTGGCCTTGAGCTTGCTGTTGTTGTTGTCGTTTTGTGTTCTGTCGTGATTCTTTCATCCACGGGTATATTTCCTTTTTCATAACACCGGCGGTTGGGCTCGGAGAACCCATATTTTGGTTACAATTCATGTTCTGGATACATCTAGACGAGAACTGATCTCCATAGTGATTTGGGCTCAAGTCTCCGTTCGGCACGCTGTTGTGTCCCGGCGGCATGTTACACTGCCCCTGAGGGAAATAATCTCCACCCGGTGGTGACGGGCTCGGTTCCCCGTAACTACCACCGTTCGTTTGAACATTTTCGTAACAATATCCATTTTCCGAAGGGTAGTAAGAATTAAACTGCTGCTGTTGGCTGTAATAGAACCCTGTTTTCTGCATGTCGCGATTACCAAAATTTATTTCATTCTGTTCACAAACTGACATATTATCCTTCAATTCATTGCTTCTGTTCTATTCTCCATCAATCACGTGATTAATGTTTATCCAATCAGTGCCCGGAACAGCATCGCTCTTTCTACCGATCGCTGTAAAAAGGAAAACACGTCTAGCTTATACATTATACACTCTACAAAACGCATGCAATGAAAATCGCATCAATTTTCTTCAGGCTATTCTTTTCGCATAAATAACTGAATTCTTTGACACGTTAACAAATCTCTTAAGCACTCGAAAGCAAAGTGAAACTAGGTTTACTTTAAAAGACAAGTCGTAAATGAAAGAAAATGCTTGATGTTTTGAATTCGGCGTACGCAAGCGATGAGATGTGTATGTTTCCTCAGGTTATCGCAACAAAAACGAATTTTCGCGGTGAATTAGCCACCAGATTTGACTACTGAATAGATCTGTTGTAACAGTTTGTAATCAAGTATGCCGGATGAGTTACAGTTGTAAATCAACAGCTACTATCAAATGTAATACAGTATAACTGGAAGGCATCTGATAGGAGTTAACAGCGGTTTGTTCCGTAACATAACATGCTTTGTAAAAATATTGCATCCAAAAAAAATCAAACAGTTGAAATTAATTACCTTACCTGTCGCTATTAAGACCTTAAGATTTCAAAAAAAAACTTTTAGTTAAACAAACTCAGTTTTAAGATAAATCTAAACCCAAAGAATAAATAAGAAAAATGATTGAGAAAATAAATTTGCATTCCTCTACCATGGAGCGTCATAAATCTGTTAATATTTGACATTCCCTAAAACCAGATCTAGTTCATATTTGTTTTTTTAGTAATAAACATGGCG
The DNA here is from genome assembly GCA_022818135.1 of Saxidomus purpurata. Taxonomy (NCBI): domain Eukaryota; kingdom Metazoa; phylum Mollusca; class Bivalvia; order Venerida; family Veneridae; genus Saxidomus; species Saxidomus purpurata. The sequence goes on from JAFMSR010000016.1 coordinate 35,005,873, forward strand.
GATAAAGGTTTTATAACGTACATTATTAATATGGAAATGTCTTCTTTTTCAAATTTCACTTATTTCTTCGCGTGTATCAATTTTTGTAAAGAATAAATATTTTATTACCACATCATAAACAAGTCCCGTTCAATCTTTTTTCATAAGTTTCCAAAAAAGGCGTTATTACATCGTCTTAAAATCAAATCATCGGTGTAATTGGTTCTTGCGGGTGATGATTAAACACCCTAGAAAACACATTCGATTTCTCCGGCATGGATAAACATGGACAGTTAATTACATTTTTTTCTTTCTGAAAAAAAATCTTGTGTAAAATTTACTTTAAAATTAATACTTTGTGATTGTCTAACATTGCGTGATTTTGTTTCAATTACTTTGAGATGCATGTACAGCAGTAATTAATTTCTCACCGCCCGTTTAATTGATTTTGTCTATTTAGGTTTGCAAATCTTGTTTCCGTTAGAAAACTCCTTTTACTAGAAATGTTCATTATTCAAACGTGATGTTGTTTTGTATAAAGCTCACTTTGATATCATTCTGACATGGCCCTTACTCTACATTTCCGTATTCCTAGCTTCGTACTTTCCGGTGTTGCTAACTAACTCTTAAAATAATTTGCAACGATCACGAAAACAAGATTTTGAACTTTAATTAAATGTAAGTTTTTATGGTTTCTTTCAACAGCCTTTGGGTATTTTTTCGGAGTGCCTTTGTATACATTTGTAGTGCGGTGAACTAAAAGGAAGTGCGGTTTGTTACTTCATTATACTGATCGGTTCAAGCTATACAACTCTCAAATATATTAATACTTTTATCTCCAGCGTCACAAAACCAACATAATTTCCTTTTGTAAAAATAAACTTTTGGATGAAAGAAAGTTACAGTGGACTAAACTTTAGAATAAAATCTTACAACCGGTGGTCGTCGAAAAAGAAACTGCTAATCGCAAATACACAGGAAATTTAATTAAGTTCTTAAAGTTTAATTATGGTGATACATTAATGTTATGTTTAATTGGGAAATCAAGTATACATTGAGCACACATTTATATATTACTGGCTATACTCAATATAAAACATCTCACAGTGATCTGGTTCAATTGCTGTTTTAGTTTTCTATTTGTTTGATTCCTTATGTTCAATGTCAGATTGCATTGAAATAATAAACATGTAACTAAGTAACCGGGTTGACATTTGCAAAACCTTGCTCTGGTTTTCCGGTACTTACCAGCCACATTGAGTTCACTTCCTTGTAAACAAGCCACGCATATAAGTTTCATTCTTAAGTTTTATACTCGAAAGAAGAAAAAAACGTAGCTCTACAGTATGCAGTTTAATAATGAAAAAATGTATCAACTAATTCGAATGCAATATTCCACTGGAGTCGCTGTAATCCAGATAAAAGCCGCATGCTACAACTGTATATATAAAAAACATGCGAAGTCGAAACTACGCAGCAAATTCCGTATGAAACTGAAAATAAAATGTGTCAAACAGAACAGTCCAATTTTATCGTGTCTAAAGTCAACAAACTCTACGTGTATTCCATATGAAATTAAGAATAACTATTCTACAAATTAAGATGTCCACAACTTATTATCTTCACTGTTCTTTCAACATTAAGAGTTTTATTTTCTATTTTTATATAAACTTCATATATGTGTATAAATAAATCTTGACATTTTTATGTTCAACATATCCCATTTCATGAAAACACTTAACCCATCTGAATAAAACTACCGTAACAACATTATACGGTTACCTTACACGTTTTGTATCAAAACCCGTATCAAAATATAAACCCCTATGAAATGCCCGCAGAGACATTATACGAATATGTACAAATATCTTCAGCGTTGTATTTCCCCCTATACTTTTTTTTATTCATATTCAAAGTTAACACTTCTACCATGAAGATGTGTTAGACGATACTTGCTCACGTGTCGGATAATTTATAGAAGAGACATGAATTAGCTGTTAAACCGTTTTATTACCTTAATAGCAATTAGTATAATGAGAAATTAATTTTTATGTGTGCTAAATACTTCTCTCCTGGTGTTATTTATTGTTATAGATGTTTGATTTACTGGTCTGGATATGGTGAAGCAAATGGCACGTGTGTAAGTGAAAGAGCGATACACTTGCCTATTAAATGTTGTAATGACAAGTATGTTTTGGCTTCAACGCAACAATTGCCTGTCCCCACTTTGGTAAACTATTTATCAGCTATATTTCTGTAAAACGGCGTCATTCATTCAATGTAAACAGCAGCCCATGTTGGCTTTTGTTGGCTGCTCTTACCTTTGCTGAACGCTCCTATCACGTGAAAGTGTCACTCAAAAATAGTGACCCACGTTTCACAGTAAAGACATGTACTCAAGCAATTAGGTCACGTCCTCCCAGGCAATATGTAGTCTTTAATACCCTCACCACCAGGATAGATAAAAGCGTTATATTCAAAATTAAAAAAGTAAGCTGCACACTTCAGCCATTTCATCTAACAGGGTTAGGTCATCTTACATTTTTGGCGACAAAGGGAGATGATTTCGTTAGAATTAAGCGGGCAGATATTTACAAAATGAATACCAGTCCCAGTCTGTTGCAACACATACACAAACAAAACAGACTACACTTATAACTTGAAAACATGAGCAGTTTTATGAAAGTTTAAACCCCCGCGATGATGAGTTAAGCTTTAAGTTACAGACGAAAACAAACGGAGTAAGTATACATAGGAAAACAGATCTTTAAAAAGCATAACTAACGTACGGTAAAGTTCCACTTTTAAGAATACCCGATATTTGAGACCGACCTCGATTTTAAGTTCGAACATTTCGGTACCAAATAGCCCATTTTATAGGAAAATGGTTTCGATAAAAAGACTTTTTCGTATGACTACTTTTATTCCGGTCCTGATGGTGCTCTTATTACAGGAAATATACTGTAAAACGAATTAGATACATTACATCGTGACAGAAAACTGTAAACAAATGTACAGGTTGGTTTGTGCATCATTATCAAGTTAAATACGTCCATATGAAGTGTATGTCTAAGTGTATTAGATAATTCCATTGATAATATGCATTTATCCCATGGCAAAACAACGGCGTGAAAACTATAAATATTTCTATTGTAACGAAGTTATCTATAATCTAGGCATTTCAATAATTTATCACCTTATTCTCTACAGAGTCGGTTGCCATATTAAGGATTCGGATTCTTGCAATATTAATATCTTGCTTCAGTCAAACATTGTAATACACTGACGTATCCGCCCAATAGCTATTTTTAGCTCATAAGGTAACAGCCAATCAAATCTTGCAATTCTGAAAGTCGTCCGACAAGAAGATTACATTTGATTGCCGGAATCGTATGTACTACTTAGAACTGGTACAAAGTTGATTTCAGTCCAAATTAGGAAACAGGCTGCCAGGTTGCCAACTTCACGAACATAGAAAATACAGCATTATCGAATGTTAGCATCTAATGCCGGCTATATCAGCATCCAAGTGAGTATTTAGAAACTGTGTGCCGTTTGATTATCAATAGTAGCAAGCAAACATAAAACAGTCCTTCACTAATCCTTCCGACTGAACCGGTTTAAGACAGCAATGACTTAGTGTTTTACTTCAAAAGCAAAAGATGTGAATACTCTTATATCACTTTATCATACATACAGCGTATTTGTCAATTTTGTTAAAACCAGGCATTAAAATGTAGCGCTAATGTGATATATACTTCAAGATAATTTTCATCCTCTTTAATTCTAGAAACAAATCGTCAAAAATCACAATTTCTAAAATTTTCTAATCGCAGTTATCAACAAAACCTGCGTTTAAACAGCTGTTTCGATGAAAAAAGTACACCCATACCAGAATATTAACAACTTGATGTAAAATATATGCATATATCTTTCTTTGAGGTTTGTATCCGCTCTGTACATCAATCAGATATGTTGAAAACACATTCCTAATTTTTTTTCTAAGTTCTTCATTATAATTCAGTCATTTTTGACAAAGTGAAATACATGATATTGATTGTATACTTCAAAAAACCGATTCATGCTTGGTTTGACTCATCTCCATCAAACAGTTTAGCTTCAGTATATTTCTTGAGAGCAAAAGTGTTTTGATGACATTCAAAAATTTTCATACGGTTGGATGATCAAACACGATTTACCTTGCCGAATTGACGCCCATCGCCAAATTTGACAATTTTGTCAGTTAGTTTAATGCAGTAAACACTACGCGTTCTATCGCTGACAGCTCTTCATCAAAATGTCAAGTGAAAAATTAAAACGAAACTTGATACATTTTCATCTATTTTTCCTTTTGAATATACTTTGATAAGATGGAAAATATGAAAAGTTAAACGATTCACCAAGTTACGTAAATTACTGTTTTCTAATATATCAGTTTACAACGTGTGAAAAAAATGAATCAATATATATTATATTTTATCAAAAAACGATCAACATTTGAAATAATGAGGGTAACCGTGTCAAAACGCATCACGTTTCGTCATAAAATATATTAAAGCGTATATTAAAGTTGTATCTAATTTCTAGATACAGCGATTGTGCCTGAAATTGAAATTCCTTTGGTCACAATTGCGTGGTGACAAATTTAGAATATCATATAAAGTTATAAAGAAATATACATGTAATCTTCACAATATTCATTGACATGTAACCACAAATCTAAATTTTATGCTTATTTCGAATGTTACCGAGTGCATTCACTTACACGCGGACACACATTTCTCTAATCTTACATACCTTAAGGTTTATGGCATATTGAGCTATTTCTATAATCAGCATCGTTTAACTATAACCGTATCTTTTTTCACAAATTAAAATCACCTTCATTATGAGTGCACTTTACAAAATCATAGCATATCATTTTATGGTTCATGTGGTCCCCAGCATGAATTGTGTCCTTTAATTTGTTAATAAAAGACAGTTGAATATTTTGTTTATAAACGTTTCCTGCTTTCAGTACATCACTTACTTTGCACTTAGTACCTTATATGTATAAGGCATCACACATTCTCAAAAATATCATTGTTATGTGTACATTTCGTTTATCTAAGTAGTCCGAGTAGTGGAATTGAAACAATCAATGAATGTTTAAAAGGATGTGGAAGAACTCAAAATGAAAGTGAAAGCAGAACTGTCAACAACAAATGAATTGCTGACACTTTGCATTGAACTACAACTATTATTGTTTTACATTACTAGGAGTACTTTGATAAGTATTGCACACATTGTAATAATAAATTTTGAGAAATGATATTTTAGATAAAAAAGTTTGGAGTTTACAATTGATGACCTTAAAGTATGTGAACAACATTTCTTAACCAAACTCACTACAGAAAGTTTCTACTGTTTCTTCTGAAAATTTTGGTGCGTATGTATATAAAAGTTTAAGTATTTCATCGGTAAGATCCGAAGAATGCACAATTGTGTGTTGAAGGATATGTATGTTGAAGTCAAATGAACTCTGGGAATTTGAAAAATGAAGTGCGTTGTCCATACACAGGTTTTGGGAATGCGTAAGAATAAGTCAGAAACATTTACGACACATGGTTTCTCTTAGATACCGAGCCAGTCCAAAGCCTAAAGGCTCATTAGTGGGTAACAACATAGTGACGGTATTTGTTATCTTGTATCGACCGAACTTGTACTTTTATGAAAAGTTAAAGATCAATACATTTGTAAAAAATCTATGGTGTCTTAAGGAAGAACGGGCTTAACGGAACGAAGGAAAGTAAATTTTTTCGTCCCTAAATTAGCCATTGTGGTGTAAACAGAAAGGGAGAAGATCAAACATTCTGCTAAATTACTGGCATGAAAACATGGTTTAAGTTGAGAATATACTGTTATTTGCTTAAACATTATCTTTCCTCGTTCATTTCCTATGCTTTTTCCTCAGCAATATTAATCAAGAATCATTGGATTGAAAAATAATATACGTACATATTGTGTAGGACGGCACTTTCAATAAAATGTTCTGTAAAATGCTCTAACACAGTTCAATTTTCTGAAATCACACGGATTGCAAAAACTGCCATTTCGAAATAATAAGTATCACTACGTAGCATGGGTAGATTAAAAGTACAAGATTCAGCTTAACAAATGCCAGTCAAACTAATAATGCCTTCCTTCCAAACAGTTCAAAATTAGAACCATCACATATAAGAACCAGCGAAACCCGGCATTCAACACGTGCGAAGCGATGCATGTAACATGCACTGGTTTGTTTAAACGTTTTCTCCTATGTAGCAAATAATCAACATTGTTCTGTAACACACCGTGTTAAAATGTTTACTTATCTTTCACTCCAAGAATCTCTATACTGACGTATGATTAACGGATAAATTCCAGATACAGCGCTTACCATCAAAAGTATGGTCGGCATTTCAATGTGGTCTTAAGACTAGTATGCTCGATCTTTTCTCTTTATTTACAGTTTTATTTATACTTTCGTTGAAAATACGTCTTTGAGATAAGAATGCAAAAGTACGACAAATAGTAAGAACAGACCTGTATCATCGTTTCTATTTATAGTAACACGCGTATAAGTATTTAAGAGTAATCCAATTTCTTTTGTAGTATGTCGGGTCGTACCGACTATGCCTCGAACGAGGATGGTGGACCCAATAAGCACAATTACAAACAAAATTTTGTAGTATGTAGGGTCGTACCGCTTATATACCTAGCGAGAGGATGGTGGACCTAATAAGCACGATTACAAACAAAATTTAGAAGTTTGTATGAAGCAGTAGTTGAAAGGCTGTATATTCTTTAACTTTCGGCAAAAAAAACAAAGACAATGCATTTTTGTCAAAACATAAAAATCGTCGGAAGACGCATGACAAGAGTGGCGTGAAATGTATTTTTATCATTGTCAGAAAGTATATTTTGGTTTCAATTAAAGAATGAATACACAGAAACAGGTATAGATTGTTTTAAATTGTAGAAATGTTTGTATGTCAAGAAGATGCTTTACTTTGTCAGAAATCAAATTCTGACAGTTTCTATTTCATAACTTGCTCATGCATGCTACAGTGTATGTCAAACTCAATCAAGAAAAACAAAAATGCATCCAAAGCATATGTTCTGCACGTTTTCATACGCGAAAACTGCACTTGGTGTATCTCTTGTAATCTTTGTTTTGTTTTACTTTGGAATCAGTACGTATGTAATTTGGCAAAATTGATGACGATCCAAGACAATCGCGTTATCTTGCTTACTGTGAGGCAGTGCCTGAAGTTTTGACAAACTTTGCTACGCTTCTTTGAAACAAACAGGTATAAACCAGAATGTTTTAATCTAAGACAAAGAAAGAAAATATTTTTTAGACCTTTGATCATCATTCAGGAAAACAAATGTGAAGTCGGCATTATGTCAGTACAGGAACTAAAGTGTACACTTTCATTGATATTCGGCTATCTATTATATATCATTTTTAATTAATTCTAAGAATCCCTTTTATTTATAAAGTCACAGTTACGTATCGGAACTTTGAATTTGAAAGTTTGTTGTTTTTGTAAAGTTGTTTTAGGTAACTAACATGGGAAATATAGAAAATAAAAGACTGTTCTGTTGTTTGTCAAAGCAAAAACAGACATGAAATTCTTTAGCTTTTATATATTTACATCATAGAAAATTAAGAATACTTCGTTCGTCTCAACATGCTTGTAGTACGACTCTTACTGTCAATATAAGGCGCATTCTTATGTAATAAATTGAATAAAACTTATACCATAAACAGCATACCATATTGTTCAAACTGTACTACTTTTAAATAAAACACTTATTGTTAAAGTAGAAACTATACAAATTACATATAAAGTAGATAGTGCAAGTGAGCGAGGACATTAACTATTTATGATTATACGGTACAAAAAAGAAAATGTCCGTGAAAATGTATGTGAAAATGCCATTTGTACTATGTAAGCAAATTACCACGAGGAAACAGGCAGGTCCCTTTTAACATGGGCATAGTTTGGAATGGCCGCATGCCGGGGTTGCCGAACCGATTCGATTTGCTTGAGCTACAATAATAGCCAGTGTGATTACTAAGTACTTATAAACTAGTAAACGTCGCCGTCGATCGGTAGTTATGTCATCGTTTGATTGATGATGCTGGCTAGGGTGCCACTTTTGTTGACTTTCTTATCTATACGCATTCCAGTTTTACACTTTCCGTACAAGAAACAGACGTAAGTGTATGTTTTATACAAAGGGTAGCCATTTTAAATTATTATCAGACTGGTCTAAAATCCACGTGTTATTCAGTACGGAGAACAATGCAAAGCAACAAGAACTACTGTAAACCAGACTGACACATGTCTGAATGTTTGGCTTGACTTCTGTCTGGCTTTGGCAGCTCTTGAAAGGCGGAACGTTTTTTGGTCATTGGCAATATGTTAAGGGTTGCTTGCATGCAGTTACGGTATGTGCTCTTGAACATAGTAGATGTAAAACAAACAACAAAGAAAAGCAAATTATTAAATGACCTTTCGAAAAGAAAACAAAGACTATAGAAAATATTTTAATTGACAAAGAACGCTATTTTAGTAAAAATATGAAAATTAACAATATTGTCTTCTTGAATATTACCAAAAATAACTGTAATCTAACACACTCGTGCACGTTTCCATAAAACGTGTAACACTTTACCTAATTAATGCACAGGTGAACGTGATTTATTCAGTGCAAAAGCATATAATAATAACTCTGGCATGCACTTTGTAATGCAACAAGAAGTGAATAAACGCAAAACCCTAATTATGTTTTCAGGCGAGCAAATCAGCGGAAACATCACTTATCACAGGGAACTGACCTTGTTGAATTATTATGCAAATTAGCGCAAGATTTTACCTCATGGATATATAAACAATACGTTGTTTGCAGCGCGTGCGTTGCCCTGACGACATCAATGTGTGGCTTGCGTCTACGACACGTGCGTTTCCGAGATGGAAACGTCGCTGCCATTTGGAGTCAAACAAATTTGATTTATCGCTTATTGTCATTCTGATGCCATAGAGCGGCAAAGATCAAAGCATACTGCTACATTACTAGAAAAGTCAAAAGCGTCATCTGTCCATTAGGCTTGGCGACAAACTAATCGAGTTTTGTTGATCGGATCACGAAAACAGTCAGCGCTAAATTGATTTCTATGTTCCGTGGAATGGCAGCATTTTCTGGAAATTAGAGACGCCAAACTGTTTGTGTCGCGGAAATGTTTCAATGGGAACAGATATGTCTCTTTGACTGATTGTCTTAAGGAAAATGGCGTTGCTTTCTTTTTTAACTACATTTAATTGAAGAAATAACACGAAGTGATTTATGTCGAGATACTTCTCTGGATTGTTCTTTTGTTTTATTTCTTTGACTTTATTTGCAGAAAGTGGTCATTATAGCTGGATTATGAAATTGATAATCAGGCCTGATTTACAGAAGTATTTAAAAAACGTCAATACTTCTAGTACAGTAACAGGGTAAATTAAACAGAAAGAGCATTTAATGTTGTAAGACGCTAACATAACACATTGGAGACCACATATTGATATGCACAATATCTTCTAACCTTTAAACAAAACACACGATGGGTATATCGTCTGTTTAAATGACCGAAATATGGTATACTCGATCAACAAAAGCAGAACAATCTGTCATACACTTATCTATGAAATATGAGATGTTGTAGGACATGCATAACTAAAATCAAATTTATAGTTGCAGTTTCCACCGAGGTGACCAGTTCAAATGACTTAAGAAAGATCATGAAATTATTAACAACAAAATACCAATAATGAAATACCAGTACAAACAGAATATGATATATATCATGATATTATAAGTTAAAGACAATCTACAGTTTATATCAAACGACATATTTTTTTTTTTGTAAACATATCTCTTAGTCTTATTTTAAGAGATGAATATCGGTTAAAGGTGTCGCCAAAAAATTTGAGCGATGTTCGTTTGGCTGGCAGCCATTGTACGACGCAGACGATAAAGGGAACCACTGATGATATCAGAACGCACCAACACTAAGTTGTTTTAAGTTTTAAACATGTTTATATAGCATATTTTTGTTTGTTGGTTTATCGGTTTATATGTAATTGTCCGAAAATAAGTTAATATTTTGTCGTATCAATGATATCATATAAAAAAAACGTTATCTAAGTTGCAAGAAAACAAATTTACTGTTGCTGAAAATACCTTGATATTTTACACGACCATGTAAAAACATTACAACATTGTTGTGATTCCAATGGATGTTTTAATATTGAGCACTTGCATGCTTAAATGAATAAAACACGCTGTGGAAATTACAGTTGCTTTTTCTATTTGTCATTATGTATTGTATTGGCAAAAGGCATTTTTGTGCTGAATTTGCCAAAGAAATGAATTCAATTCAATTGAATTAACTTTATGTTCCTTACAAATTTTTTTTCTTGCATTTCGCATACAAAAAATTACGTATTGAACTTCTTTGAAATTATTTTACAACAACCACAAGTAGAATAAAAACAACGAATGCCTAATGCAAATCGAGTGTTGCTGAATGGATGGAATTTCCTTAGACATTTGATCAAGGACAAAGGACAATTTTGTATTTATGAACAGCTCAGTTTTATTGTACTATTTAACCACATAAACTAACACTGTTGGAGACTACGTTGCACTATTCGCCTCATTTCTCGCGATTACATCGCCGACTTCATCTATAATGTCTTTTAGTAAATCCCTGAAAGGGGAAGTAATTCCATTAAAGGAAATGGAATTGGCTTTGACGAAAACGAAAATTGCTGTAACGAATAATCAAATGGACGTTGAAATCCTTATTGTATTTAGAAAGACACATACTACAGTGTAGTTAGAATTTAAGTGTAGCTTAAACACAACCTTAACAACTCGTTTATCATTCTTCTGACAGAATTATCGCCTTTTGTGTTCTATTCGTAATATTAGTATGAATTATTCATCGATGTTAAATGAAACAATACCAGCCGAGTGCGAAACGAAGATTTAAATGTCATGGAAAATGTTCAAATTCTAATTGAAGGCTCCAATACTTTAATTCCCCACAGATACTATCGTTGATGCCGTATAATAGACTTTTGCAGATGCTACACAAGACTCGATGACGTCACTGCCTAAACGCCCGCAACTAGTCTGATATCAAATAAGATATGGGTTAATATATTATATTGCTAAAATACAATTCCGAAACCGTACGTGCAACGGAAAATGTCGCAGACAATTGCTTGAATTATTCACTTTTTTTTTCATATTCTATATAAATTTAGTCAATAATACTAATTGCCCGACATATCTTTATATCTAGAAATAAACTAAACAATAGCCTACAGCCCTGGGGACAGACACTTCCACAGTCACAACAGGAGGCACACATGGTGCTACTACAGTATTCAAATACAAAGCAAACACAAATTGCGCAATTGTTTGAACTTTAAATCAAAAAGATTACAAGATGGCCATGATGGCTCTTTACCCCTCACTGAATGAACACAGAACATCGGTAATTCATGATCAATTCTGCATAATTCCCTAAGATAAAGAAAATGATTGTGTTCCATAGCAGAACTTGGTTGCTCCTAATTTTTCTAGTTTAAGCTCTCGAGGCTATTTTTGCAGTGCAGCATAGCCATTTGAGCTATTTTGATAGAGAACAATCTAAGCAACAATCTTGTGAAGTTTGGTTGAAATTCGCCTAGTGGATAAGGAGGACATGTAGTTTTAAGGTTTTTCTATTTTTAGTTCGTATGGCCATTTTCGGCAGCGGAGCGGAACCCTCAAAGCAATTCTGTAATGTTTGGTTGGAATTGGCCCAGTGGTTGAGAAGACGCCATTTTAATTCTTTCTCTTTAGCTCTGGAGGCCGTTTTGTCTAGTGGTTTGGAACTGTGATAGACGACCATCCAGTCAACAATCAAGTAAAAGTCATAACATTGCGCAAGCTGTCAGCACTTTTTTCTTTTTAAGCTCCTTTAGCAATTTTGGTAGAGGAACATTTAAGAAACAACCGGGTTGAAATTGGCCCAGTGGTAAAGTAGGAGATGTCGTTTAATATCTGTCTATTTCAGCTCTGGCAGTTATTTTGTGCAGCGTAGCGGAAAAAAATGAGATATTGTGGTCGAGGACCATCATTCCAGTGAAGTTTCATTTAAATCGGTTCAGCGATTAAGGAGTTTATTGTTTAAATGTTTCCTTTTCTCCGGTCATATTGTGCAATGGATCAAGACCATTTGAACAAATGTGATAGAGGACAATCAAAACAACAATCCGGTGCAGTTTGACTGAAATTGGCCTAGTTGTTAAGAAGACGTCATTAAAATGTTTTTCTATTTTTAACTTTGGCGAAACCGTTTGAACAATATTGGTAGAAGACCATCCAAGCAACCTGTGAAATCTGCTTAAATTGGCCCAGTTGTTAAGGAGGATATGTTATTTAAAGATTTTCCTATTTATGATCTGGTGGCCATTTTGTGCAGCAGAGCGGAACGGTTTGAGCCACTTGATAGAGTCCCACCCGAGGATAACTTTTGTGAAATTTGGATGGAATTGACTAAGTTGTTTCAAAGGAGATGTCGTTCGAAGCAAATGTTGATGAAGCATGCCAACGGACAGACGACCGCCATTAAGCGGTCAGCGCTCAAGTAATAAATGTTTACTTATGCAACTATAGTCAGATGTATGTAGGTGTTGCATTTTATCTGATGCATAAAATAAAATAAAAAAGCCATAATGTCAGTTGATCGCTTATGATCGCTTGAGAAACATTACTCAATTATTCACCAACTAGCTACTCAGAGGAGCCATATATAATCGTCTGAAACAGGTCCTGTAACTTAAACAGAACGAAAGTATGTCATGGTCAAGATTAGGATTTTTTAAGAAATTAAAACGAAAGAGTGTAAACATTGGTAACCACTTCAGTTTTGTTTTGTAAAATCAGGGGCCATAACTCTAAGTATTAATCCGATAAAAAGCTATAACTGAACTCATCCGAAATCTAATGGTCATATACATTCTGTTTAAATAGGAATATGATTGGCGAACTAATGGTGGTGCTAGAGTAGAAACATACTGAAACATTCATTATTTTGATCAATCAAGGGCTCTTTAAATATTAATCCGATCAAAAGTATAACCCAAGTCATCCTAGATCACATTCTGGGTAAATATGAATATTATTAGTGAAGAAATGAAGGTACATACTAGAGTGTAAAATAATAAAATAATTATCACTTTGTGCTTAGGTGAGCTAAAACAAAAATTATGTCAAAATTAAATAAGGTAGCGCCTGTCTAAATCTACAGTTTCATTCACCAAAAGTTTGAACTGTTTTTTTCTTTTCTCCGTTTGTAGAAATTATAATATATCATATTTATTTTGGAAAGGTTTATTCAACACATAAATAAACAAAGATAAACAAGTGATGGTGCTGAAATTTCCAAGACTTATAAAGTCTGTTGAGACTGACTGAAGTATTTTGTATTGAGAAATCCTTTCTGTATAAATACAAAACATCTTTATCTAGAAAGATAATTCTATACACGCTAATCATAACAGAGTCAGAAGAAGGAGAGGTTGTACAATGTTAGAAGAGAAAAAATTAAATAGAGTTATTTGCAAAGACTTGTTAACATTTTTTTCCACATGGGTTTCACCTAAAATTCCCGAATATGCATTTTATACATTGTTCAGTGCTCGAGGGAACCGTGTCATAGGTTTTTGAAAACATGATTTATTACAACATTATGACGATTATTGTATGGTGAGGTGTAAAAACATCACATATATCCAATATCTTTGACACTGCTCCCTCGAGAAGGAATAGTGTATAAAATGCAATAAAAAACTTTTGGTTTTGGTAAAAGGGGGCTACCCTTAACTGTAACCATTGTTAAAATAGTCGATAGGTAGCTTAATTTATTCATTTAGTGACCTATTTCAGTTGGTATTTATCAACACAATCAATTCATTAATTTTTTTGTTAAGAGAATGGAAATATACAAGTTTACATACTTTACACACTATTAAATACATACTTTGAAGATTTTGACCAATGAAATTGTAACTATACATTTTTGTGTAAACTTAGAGCCTGTGATAGTGGCAAGCATATCAAGGCAAAATTTGTGTTCTCATCAGGTTCATATAATGTGAAAGTAAAGGTCAAACTGCGAGAAGTTCAACAGTTAATAACTATATTTAATATGCGTCCTATATATTTTACAACAGGGTCGATGATTGTGTTTTGTCAAAGAAAATTTGGCCAACCATTAAGTGAAAAAAGCACTAGGAAGAAAGGACACACAGAATTACTATAAATAATACTGGCTTTTATTACATGAAGTTCATTTTTTGAACTTTAAATTGAGTAATACTAACACTCACTTTGCAGGTTTATAGAACAGCTTGCAACGGACGTTATCAATTATTACTTTCCGTGTTTAAAGTAGATTTTTTGACACCAGAATGACATTTTCGCACAAAATACTGAAACAAAGATGATATTTTGTTATTATCATGTAAAGTTAATAATTTCTGACGTATGAAAAGACATTATGTTCATATCAGTTTAGGAAACTGCTCCTTCATACTTTATGACAAGTAAAACTGATATTCGAACATTAGAGGACAACAAGACTTTCTACGGAAAACTTAGACGTTACTAATGATGCGGATCCAGCAGTAAATGCAGTGTTTGCTTCCCTCAGACCATTTTCAGTAAATTAAATTATAATATTCAATGGAACACTAAATAGTTGTGATAAGTATAGACGGGACTCACTAACCTGTCATCCCCACTGGTTAACTGAATACATTTACGTCAAATTCAGCTTTGGTTAAGGTGTAAAACAGAATTAAATAAATTATCAGCATTACTTGGGATTCATCCGTAATGATTTGGTTTAATAAATTGGTCCAATGTCTTGTATTGTCGTTTGACCTGGACCCCTACAGAGTAAAGACAGTTCAGCGAGCCCGATCTATACTTTCAACAGTCTCCACTGAGGATAATATGCATTTTGATATCGGCCAATTAGATGCGTAACACGAGTCAACTCGTTGTGTCAGGAATGGTCATAAATCATTGCTGAAGTAAAATCAATCTTGTAAACCAAATTTACCGAACTTGGCGCGATTTTCGACGCCTTGACTTTTGAAATGATTCTTTTCCGATGTTGGTTTGTCAAATTGCTTCGGTCCAATTTCTCTGAGATTTTTTTTTCTAAATCTGTACTAACCATCTCCTGCAGTGGATTGTACTCTAGTGTAGACAGAAATACACACACATTAACCAGACACGTTATTTCCAAATATACAGCAAGTCGTAATGGTTCACAACACAACAGTATAGCATTCAGACAGACAAAAATATTCATAGCATTTTGAAAAATAAACATCTCAAAGAAAGAACGTCAAAGTTTTAAGAAAGATAAACACATATTAGTTTGATTCGTTCCTTTGATTCGTTCCTTTTGTTCTTTAAAATCTTGTTACTCGCGTTTTATTGATGTTTTGTAAGGAATGGCGTATACCATGATATGGATCATGTGAAGATTCTGAACTAATTAATGTGTAAGTATTTCAGGGGGAATGATGACATAAATGAAATCTCATCGCAAGTATCGACACATGCTGTCACAGATGTTTGATAAAAACAGATCTCGTTCAAATGTCATATCGGTTTCCGTGTCTATCTTACGTATACTTTATGTCTACCATGAATATTCCTACACTGATTGTTCAAATTTACAACGATTCTCAGTTGATATGTAAAGACGACATTCTTGCTTGAGAGAGATTCATACTCATGACATATATAAAATATGGTTAAAGACAGTGGTAATAATTATTCACATCTTAGGGAACAAATCACGATAATACAACTGAATGAATGGAAGACAGATAGAAGGAAGGACAGAATAAATGAAAGGAAGAAATAAAAATAAAAAAGACTGAGAGAAGAGAAAAACAAAGAAAGAAATAGCTATAGGAAAGAAGAAAGACAAATATGAAGGAAAAGACGAATGAAATAATGAACGAATGAATGCATGATTGAATTTATGAATAAATGGATAAATGAAGATGATACACACATTGATATATTTCAAAATATCAAGATACCTGATTGCAAATAAAACTTTTTAAATCAATATGACATCGCTATTCTCAGTTTAAAACCAGTTTTGTGTTCGTTATGAATAACCTAAAGCTTCAAATGATAACAGACCTGATACTCAAACGAACACCGTTAGCGTGGTTCTTTTTATGGCCCGATAAGTTATGCATTATTTCTGTAAAGGAACTGTTACTAGAAAAAAGTTGATGTAACAACGGATTTGCAAGATTTTGTCTAGTGTAGCTCCTTACTCCTAACTTTACACACACGGTTCAATTCCCTAAACGCAGTTCCAATACATCATCTTTAAGCTAGCCGGTCACAACATGCATCTCTTCTGTTAGCGCGGTATCCACTTATTGCGAATGAGTACAAGATCTTAAATGTTTAGTGAAAGTAAGAATTTGACAACAAAATCCAAAATACCCGTAACAGAATTCTTTAAAATAGATGTACTAAACAATCTCCATTCCAAATTATAAGAAAGGGAAAGTTTTGTTTTTTTTTTTTTTTTGGGGGGGGGGGGGGTGCGGTATTTCTTAAACTGACTGAAACCTGTATAGCAAATATTGTCAATCCAATAGTGATCAGTCGGATCAAAAATATATTGGAACATGATACTTTGAATCGACGATAATCGGTTACTTTTCATTTTGGTTTCGATGATATTTACCATTTGAATGTTTTGTAACAAAATTAGTTCTTACTGCAAATTGGATTCATAGGTTGAACAAGTTAGATGTATGTACTATTTATATACACATGATACGAATCTCAAGTTCAATTTTAATAATAGAATGGTGAAAACGTCAAAGCAGTACAACATCTAAATCAAAACTCCTCCTAATAAAAGTTAATACGAATGTTGCCTTTTCTTCCGCTTGACAATACAGAAAACACGATCTTTATTAGAGAATTCTTCACATTTTCATTCGATGAGGCATAATTCATGTATTGTATTGCAAACTTTCACATAAATCAGTCTTTATCGAAAGTTTTATTTCTAGTCAATTCACGCTCACTTGAATTCTATCTTTTTATGACTAAATAACAGATTATCGCACTTAAGAATCTCGTGAAATTAGTCTTAGTTGATTTACAATATATGTCTGGCCTATTCTGACACACTCATAAAACTCTACATGTGGCTGATTTATGGAAAGTCTGTGTTTTAGAGGTTTAGATGTCTACAAAATTTTCATATTCTGTTTAGTTTACTAAATGGTATACATTGCCAAATATTCATGATCTTTTATACGCTGTTTTCATGTTGACTTCTTGCGTTATGCATACACTTTAATTAGTAAGTGAACGCATATTTACTGCAACATTTTTTTTGCGGTCAGTTTCAACTAAATTTGTATTCATATTATAGATGACAGTTATTGATTTTATCTATGAATTATTGTACACATACACTGAAATTTGAATACAAAAAATTTAATTTCAATAAGCAAATAATTTTAATCACCTTTCAAAATGTTCATATTGAATTATGGTCTAGAATGAAGCTTTAAACTTAGTAGATTGTTTGAAAACATGTAAGACTGGAGCTATATTTATTTTGTGATCTTATTTAAATCATACCTACCAGACAAGAAAGTCAAACACGATCTTTAAAGATGTTCTCTGAATTCCATGGGAATAAAACTATATTTTGGTGATAACCATGGAAATGTTCGTAATTCTAGGAGTTTATACCGGTAAATAATAATGATGGTCACTTGGAATTGTTATGTCACCTTAATTATTTAGATTTGGTGCAAATCAAAATTTCATTTCTCTCATCTTTTGTTTGATTATGATCTGTTAAAAAATGGTATTGTTTCGTTAGTTACTTTCGTCTATAGAACCAACTTGTTATTAAGATTCATGTAAAGTGTTTGAAATGGTCCCCAACATGAAATTTGTCCTTCAAATTTTTATACCTTATTAGCAAAATATTTCATGCACCAAAATGTTCAGAAGCAGTAGTAGAAACTTTCTGTAGTGAATGTTTGGTTAAGAAATGTTGTTTGTGCTTCATACATGACATACTTTGAGTACCTTGGGTCATTTATGTTGAAAATACTAAAGTCTTTTATTTTTAAATATCATTTCTCAAAACTTGTTATTATCATGTGTTTTTGAGAACAATTATTTTGAATAAAGGAGGTTGATGCTCTCTACATACGGCAAAGTAGATGGTGTACTGGAGGCAAAGAAACGTTTATATATCAAATATCAACTTTAGAAAACTCCAACTGCCTTTTCTTAACAATTTGGTTTATAAAATTAGAGGCTATTTTGTTTGTTATGTAAAAAAAATTCAAGGACAAAATTCTTGTTGGGAATCACTTCAAAAACTTTACATGAACATTAATCGACCATACAAGATTAGGACAGCGTCAGCAGGCCTAATTACTCTTACGTTAACTAACGTCAAATCCTCTGTCCTCGTTCTCATGGTATTTTCAAGATGTAAATTTTCATTCAGTAACCATGTTGCAGTTACAAAAAAAACAAAATTTCAAAATTCAACAGTGGTAGTGTAGCAAATGATTGATCGGTCGCTGTTGGGTTCATCTGCATAAGGTAAACAATATCTAAACATCAATCAACTTGGTATGCTAATACAAGCACGAGGCAAAATAGCTGAAAATTAGAAATTAATGACCAATGTTCACATTTTCCAATAGACTTTGCAAACTTTTTGGTCTTTCTTAATGTTTGTCTCTTCAGTGTTTTGTCTCAGCCTAGAATAAGCTTACAAAATCTGAAATCCCCCGATAGGAAAACAATGTTTGATAAATTACGCCGTAAAGCATAGACGGACAGACCCTATTAATAAAATAACTGTCATCTATTTAATGTATGTTTCAGTAATGATGTTTATTTCAGGTTTAGTTCTCACAGAGTAAGGATATAACACAGAAACGAAAAAAAAAGTGCTTTATCAGAATAAATACATTTGTTAAATGTAAGAATAATATGTAACAGGTCTATCTATATTTTAAAGATTCAACATGTGGAATAAATTAAATTGGATATACTTCACACAATGTTTTGTTTCTTCGCGCGTTCGTTTTATCTCTAAAGTAATTTTGTGTTTTACCGGAAAGTGACTTTAATTATTTTGGGGTAAACTCCGGAAATAAGTAAATGCAATACAATCAATATTCGTCGCATTAAAAATGAAAAATGGACATATATGTGGAAATAGGCTTTCAGCATTTCTTGTGATCGAGTTAGTTTCAAAATAAGATTCTGTCCTTGTGCTATCATTTGACAAAGTTTCTAAATATTGAGAATAAACAAAGTGGTATAGACTTTTACGTATCTATAATTTAAAATGACATGTGTCCCCTAGATTGTGAAAAAACTTTTGCCATACATTGTCAAGTCTGTGTCCTGCTACCTTAGCCAATGAAGGTGCGTAAATAATAATACCTTATATTACACATGAAACCAGCTGTTATTCTTCGTTCTTAGAATAAGTGTTTGAACCCAATGCTTAAAATGTTATTCTTAGCATTTACAGACGTGTTTTCGTTGAAACTGAGTTTAGTTGACTAATAACACATCTAAGTAGTCTTCTGCAAAGACTCACTAACAATATTTTGTGTTGTAAATGTACCAACATGCATCATGGAGTTCTGAATCTCCAAAGACCATGACATCGGCATCAAATTGTGACAAATTCAGTAATACATTAAACAAGAAAATCATCAATTTACTGACGGATTCTACCAAATAGAGCATACGTTTCAAAATGTGTCGGATGACATTATGAACAGCTACATTATGAAATGATTTTTCAGTTTAAATAATTAGTTATGTAATTTTAAGAGATACTGATAGCAACCGATGAACTAATTTTTGTAAACGGAATCTACAATTTACTGACGGACTTGTCTGAGGTCTAGAAGATGAAGAATCCCACTACATGTATAGAAGTTTTATTTCGGATTCTAAACAATTAGTTCGTTGTATGGGTATCGTGTTGTGACAGATTCAATATAACGTTTATATTTTGATCTTTATTATTCAATTAGATGGTAGTTTTCTTAGTGTATGTTAATTTAATGTCCGGCAAGCATTATGATTAAGTTAAGATAACTGTGAATCACTAGTCTAAAGAGTATGTTATAATTAATGCTCGAGAGCAAAATACTTTTTTACATGATAATACATGCTAATAATATTTTCAATTTTCTTTCACATAATTTTATAATCTTTACAGATATTAAAAATGTTCAGACTATGAAGAATTTGCAAACATGTTACATATTTCATTGCTATACAAAATCGATCTGTTAAAAGTTTAGTTGAAACCCGACAATTACATGTTGACAAATTATAGCATGGATAATATTACACAATAAGAATAGTGAGCAGTAATTAAAATGTACAAAGCACAACGGTTTCAGGATCACTCCAGCATTGCACTTAGTCTCTCTGTGTCTCTGAAAGTCGTTCCAAAACCGACTAAAAATAAATTTTTGTTCTATTCATCTAAAAACTTCTGAAAATTTATCGCAAAATTAATTTGAATAATGGAAATCCTTTGCAAAAATAGGGTTTGTTGACATTAGACGCGACAATTTATCTTTAAAAATATTTCGGTAACAGTGTAAAAACATACAAGAACATTTTATGGTACTTCGGAGACTTCAAAATATTTATTAGAACTGAAATGACATGTAAGGCTGGATAGGGTAGTTTCAGTCTGGACAGTCTCTAAGGATTATAATTGAGCAATACAAGAAACATCCCAAATAATCTAAAGAAACACACGCAACACTTGAGTATTACGTTGAAGCTGAGGAAATGGCATTATTCAAACAAAAATGGCATAATTTACTGAAACAATAATGAAATATGATGACAATCTGTTTGCTCGAAACGTAATTATTTCAGGTAAAATGAGTGGAATGTTTACATTGTGGGACTTTTAAACAAGTTCATTCGTTAGTTTTTGTTATGACAATTTATTTAAGCAAATTTATGAAGAGAGCATGAAACTGTCAAATCAGCTTCTCTGAAATCACACGAAGAGGTATTGGCGTATACCCTGCGTGTGAATTTCGAACCCAATTGCCCGAATTAAGCCACAGTCATCTCAATCACTTCAATCTATTTTCCATTCTTTTGTTATATTTTTCTCTGCCTTAAATAAAACATAAGCCAAAACAAAAGGCGACGAACATGCTAACAATCTACCTTTAAAGTAATGATTCCTTGCTGTGTATTTGGTTCGATATGCTGTGGTACATTTCACTTCTATATGAGATTTCATTTTTGAAACATCATAGATATTTCGCTAGAGGAAAAAGGCACGACGACGATCTGACAGCTATTCAGTTGTTGGTTCCTTTCGCCAAGTCGAGGTCAAATGTAATCATACACGAGATACATGCATGTGACTTTGACAAAGGGGAAAGAGACAGCTGTTGCCGTTTACAGACAAAAAACTGATTTGGCTGCAAAAGGCAATGGTAAAACTGTAACCCACGTCTATGCCTAAGTTGAGTTGTGGTCATTGTTAGTTATTCTGCATTTTACGATCATTATTTTCCATATTTTGAAAACTTTCAAGACGATAGTTTGCACGAACTACCCGTCGCACATCATGAGTGGTTGTTTTAAGTATCTAGGTGCGTTATTGTCCTGTTCTGTACTGTACTTTGTGGATCTACAGTGTCCTTTTTGTTTCATTGTCTTCTGGATTACTTTTTTGAAAACAACAGTTGTGTTGTGACATTAGCGCTAGTGCAAATAAATAGTATTTTAGAGATAGTATTTTACCTACTGTATCTACTGTATGTATTCAGTACCTTCCTTGCCAAGATGATGTCGAGTTGAACGTACACACGATTGTTATAAAAATTGAAACAATAAAAAGGACAGCTGTTGCAATGCACAGATAACATCTGAATGGTTACATATGACATTAACGTAAGGAAACGTTAAGTAAAACATACCTTTGTGCCTTAATTGCCAAAATGGTATTGTGCCTTAATTGCCAAAATGGCATTGTGCCTTAATTGCCAAAATGGCATTTCAGAGATTTCCCATCCCCTCAGCAGATTATGAACTATTCGTGTAAGAAATCAAATTTCAAGATTCGCGTCAAAATTACAAGGGTCTAGTTCCGACACGTTTTGTAAAATAACAAGAAACACGTCTTTTTAAGGACAGACACTTAAAGTGTCATCGGAAAAATTCTGAAAACTGAATTGTTCAGTTTAATCCTATTTCTACATCACACGTCATTTGTGAGACAGTTCGTAACGCTCACTATTGGAATGTTGTTATTTAACAAACGGATTTGAATAAATTAAAGTATTTTGTATGACTAACAATTTAGTTTTGTATGTTTCTATAACGAGCCCATAGCTTAAGATATTCATAGTCGAGGTTTCTTTTTGTTAAAACTGTTCAGCATGTCTCAATTATATGCCAATTTTAGGAAGGATTCACAACAGCTTACTCGATGCTCTCCGAATTAATATAAGCTAGTATTTACAGGTCGAGGGCCCTTTTATTCAGGTTTCCTCCAAGATGACGAAAAAATGACAGTACTCACGATTAATCGGTATTCAGGACTCGGATTCAGCTGTCAAAACGACGACGTGAGGATGTTAGAGCGGAGAGCGTTTGTCTAGACCTGTCACTCAAACCTGAAAACAGAATTATATAGATACCACTAGTATCATAGCACGCATATATTAAATGATGGTTTAGAATATCGTTGGGTGTGCTATGAAAACTTTTGTATACTACCCGACTGAGAAGCTGTCAAGAGCAAATGTCAAAATAAAAATACGTATTGGAACAAATAATGTAATTTGAATACAGTCAAATTGTTCAGTCGATTAGGGAGTCGGTGGTTTATTATGACATTTATAATGCAGCTGCGAGACAAAGCGGAGCAGGAGTTTTTGTTGGTTGTTCCTTAACAAACATCAGATTGTTAGTCAGTTTGTCTGTATGTAAAATTCGCTTTATTCTGCATAAATTCGGTCACAGTTTACAGCCTAAAATTAGACTTAGATTAATATTCTGAATTTTAATATGCATCTGGTGCTCTATTGTTGAATTTTGATAGTTACATGTTAAATAATACATCCGAATAAATTCCAGCTTCGTTCCTCTCAGTTGCCTGTTGACAAATCTCTTTATTTACTGGATATCAATGACAGGATTGTTGATATTATTTTAAGAAGTCATATTCATAAAAGTGTAAACATATTTTGAGTAAACAAACAGTTTAACAGTAATATTGTCAGGAAACTCATGGTACAAATATTATGTGTGTCATGTTATGAATAAGTGACTATTACAGTGATTGATATAATTATGATACAATTATCTATTGGACAAAAATGTTACTAAGTGATACATGTAAAATATGAAATAAAGAAAATAAAATGATGTGAAAACTTGATAAATCTTATGATGAAGTAATGTTTATACTTAAAATGAAGTTAGTACACCACTAAAACAAAACAGCATTTCTAAAATATCATGAAGTATCTTAACATTACATTATAAAATTATAGACTCTATAAATTATAGACTTTGGGGAGGCTGCGTTTTTGGTACGTGGCATTCCCTGTTTGATATTATTTTTGTTTTTTTGTTTCTATACTCAAAAGCATTAAATTAAAACCTATACACGTTACGTACGTTAAGGTAGAATTTATTCCACAATTGTTTCAATTTTCTGGGAGGAAAAGATATAATTTGCAAATAAAAGACATCAAATCTGCCGACAAATTAATTTTCTTTGATGGTTCTAACCTACAAAGAAAATTTGAAATGTTCACTTTGTTTTTTATAGGTTTATGTGATTACGTTTACTATAATTTTGATTGCAACCCCAGTTCGTATTTACTAGATTTTTAATTTTAATTGATGAAATAACCCTAAATCTAGCTGCAATATTTTGTTTAAAAACCTTTAAAATATTTGTTGATATTTGTGTGATATGAACAAGATTTAAACATGCAATATTTAATTATTGCACATTACTGCTTTTTAAACTTGTTTTCTTACTTTTAATACAGGTTGTTTTTAGCTTTTTCACAATTCATATAATATGCACATGTCTAGATCATCAGTTTTTCGCTTTTTATTCATGTGGTATGTCATTTGTGATAGCTGGTATAAGGCAGTTGTCCCTTAAGTCGGATATGTTGCGCTTAAATAAGATTGTATGTATAGTTAGTATATTGTTTTGTGATGGATGGCAATGAGCACTTTTTACGTATATTGGATACAATTAATATCCTTTAAGAATATACTTTATGGAAAAAATTAACTGTATATGTTTTCAATGCTTAAAGAGTAAAATGTGTGGGTATTTTGTTGGATGAAAAAAATGTGAAAGTTATAAGCATTGCGTTTTCTTTCACAGAGAAATTTATAAGGTGTGGTATAACACCTGTCTAGTTATGTTTGTAGCGGAAAATGTAGATTTTTACATAATGATGGTACTTTTAGTTAGGTTGGCATTTTATAACAATGTTAATATTTTGCATGAACTCAGTTCAACACTGTTTTGCCATTTATGTGTCGTTATCACTCATCTGATAAGAGTTATCAATGGCTTATATAAATAATTTATTTGATATTGAGATATGTTTGTACTGACAATGTTTGCTTGAAAAACATCATTAAATTTGGATGTGATAACCAGTGAATACTATGCAAAGACAAGATTGTGGGGAGTACATATTCAAATTAATTTGAAACATTCCCAGTGCGGCAATTTAAATATCAGTGAATACAAATTCATAATCAGTATTTAGTCAATTATTACATTTGTTTTTATTTTTCGACGTTAATAGACCCCCTACGTAATAATTTACAGTCTAGTCTTCAGAGACACCTGAACAAATATTAGTTTTATTTTACTTGTTTCGAATTTTATACCTCTTGCTAGGAGCTAATGAACAATATCTTCATTCATATGTATAACATTTTCAATTTACATCTCTAAAACAATGCTCTAAGGTTATAAAATGTGCACATGATATCATCAATCTTGAAACATCAACAGTCATATGGAAGAAGTCCCGTGTATTTCATATAATGGAAGTTAAATATAAATATTTGATCAAATAAGAAACGCACTGAATCGGGACACTAAAGTTCACATTCAGATGAAAAATAGTTCGATCCAATCATCTCACTTCATTCGCGAAGCTCTGCGGAACCCACAGTTCAATAAAGGTTTATCGTCTGCCTCAATTATTCCTTTGTCATGCGCACTGCAAGCTTCAAAAATAATCAATTTATTTCCATTTGCAGATCGTATGGACACAAGCGTGTTCGAGACAGGATGGCATCCAATGATTTATGGGCAGTCTTGTCTCTGTTTGTTGTGCCAGACACTTTTCCAAGGATCAAGAACTTTACATCGATGATTTCCTACGATAATTTC
Source organism: Saxidomus purpurata (assembly GCA_022818135.1). Taxonomy (NCBI): domain Eukaryota; kingdom Metazoa; phylum Mollusca; class Bivalvia; order Venerida; family Veneridae; genus Saxidomus; species Saxidomus purpurata. The sequence goes on from JAFMSR010000016.1 coordinate 35,031,473, forward strand.
AATCTGAATATGTTCTATTTGTTCAATTGACATTTCCTTCGGATATATCTTACTGACATTAGTTTGATAAGACTTGTTTTTGTGTTCAACGTCAATTTATTGACCAAGTGCGGTACAAATAGTTTATTATTATTTTTTATCAATCTCCCTTCACGGTGTTTTAAGGTTTTTCACCTGTTACCTTACACTACCTCCTTGCGAGAACGAGAGTAACAAATGCGAAAAAGATGGGAAAGTACATACTGCAAAAAAGTTCAATAACAATTTTCATATTGCAATATGATTACGCTGCAAAATCTTAAATTTTGTAAAAAAAAATATGTACGGAATGTTACAAGTCGGTGTGTGCATGTCTGTATCAATGTAGATGTAGATAAAACTATTTAATGAAATAACCTTTTTGACATTTTGAATATAAAATACTTTTTAATTATAAAAGATTCTTTCTAGTCTATTGTTAACTTTATTGTTGTCGTGTCGTGTTCATTTTGTTTCATTCTGTCCTAGATATAAAACTGAAATTTCAAAGCAATCTCTGAGAAACCTGTATCAATAAGAAACGTTCAAGTCTTTAAATTGTATATGTCCGTTTCATTGGACTTTGAATACAAGTATACAAACGTGTTTTAAGAAACTTCGCTTAGATGTAAGACTTGTGTATCATTAGATTAATTTGACGTTTAATCACACATTTTGTTCATTTATATCTTCTGTCAGAATGGTGATTTAGTGAAATAAAATGTTCAACACTTCAGACTATATTTTTTGATTACCCATATTGAATTTCAAACTTTGAAATATTCCAAAACAGTTGTATAAGAAAAAACAAGAGTTATTTTAATGCTGTGATTGTGATGATTTAGAAATTACTTAAATGTTCGTATTCATAATAAATTACTGCAACTTTCTCAGAAGTAATATTTCTAAACAGTGTGTCGTTTTCAAATTTACCTGTTAGTGTCGTCGTGAATAGTTCATTGAGCTCATACTTATATTGTGTGTGAATATTACATGGGCAAGGTGTTTATTCTCTATGATTTGATCAATATTTCTTATGTAATTTAATCTTCGGGCAAACGCTAAATGCTAGACTTATAAAATTCTGTTGAATTTGAGAGGTGTGTTTTTATAGAAGTCTTATTTACTTTTAAGAAAAATATCTCTATAAATTTGTCTCAATCATAGCTCATCTCAATAGAGAGTTGGAGTCAAGGAAAGGAGAAATTGTGAAGATGTTGTAAAAAGTCCAGAAAAGACGTGGTAATGACACTAACGACTGTTGCCAGTGTAGCTAAAAGCCTTTCCTTTATGATTCTGAACTAGTGTGAAGTTTTTAGATAGAGGCTCATTTAGAGTGATTTCATTTAGCATACTTTTGATGCTTCCGGTATGAAATTGTTAACACACGCTGCAAATGCTGTGGAATTTTAAAACATTGAAATCATGTTCGTTACTGTATTATTTGAATTGTTGTTTTACACACAGTAACTAATGAATACTTATGGCTTTTTGCTCATCATTCAATATGACAATATGACAATTTCTTTCCTGTAGTGTCATTAACATAATTTGCATCTGGCTGCTATACTGCTATGATGTCCTTTGTCTATTTCAAGCAATCCAGGAATAGACATGTGCATTTTTGATTTAAGTTGGTATTCCCTTTGTAAATTTATATTTTCTTTATTGAGGGTGAGTCCATTGCATGTGTATGCATATCAAAAACCTTTATTTTGTCCATGAACAAGGAAACTATGACTAGCTGCATGCAAGGTATCCATCCCTGTACAACATAGCGCATTACTGTCAGTGTATTTAACTGAGTGAATATTTATACACAAAGATATGTGTTTTCAGTGCTTTGCTTTGAAGCCCTTTGAACACAGTACTTGACTTATTATCTGTCTGTTAAAATAGCGGCTTCATGTAAAATTCATACAACTCCCCACTAGTATTTCATTTTCATGAAGGATTAAAAACCTTTCTTTGAACGCTTCCGATCAAAAGACTTCTACTATGGTAAGCAGTTATGAACTGCATTCTCGATAGTGTAATTAATCAGTTATTTTTGTAGTGAAATGCCATTATACAGTAAAATGTGATATGCCTATGAACATTCTATATTACGTTGCTATATATATGACCCATAAGAAATTAGTACCTGAAAAGGAGTGGAAATAGACGCGAAATGATCAATTATATAGATATTGGTGGAAAATACCGAGCAAAACATAAAGACGTTCTATTCATTGTTTGTAGTTTACGGTAATATCAAGCCCGTAAGGAATGTCGTTAGCGTGCATTTCTAGTAAGTTTCTATTCTCTGCAAATTGATAGATGGATGCATGGATTACAGTAAAATAGATACTATGTCATAACATATAGATTCAATGATGCTTACAGAAAACACACGAAACATTAATATGCATGTGACAACTTGAAGGATAACTCAACTACAACCGTGGTCCTTTTCTTTAATTGTGTTAGCTTTATTCAGAACCTGTGCTAAATTTTAAATATTTTTTTTTTCAATGTTTCATTTTTTAACTCTATATGTACGATATCTAATTTTAACACAAATCATATCTTACGATTTCAAAATAAATGTTCGGTAAGACGAACACGTTAATAAATCATTTAATTTTAATTAAGCAAATTTGCATCATATTTGTCAACGAGATATTATATAAGTATGAAACATAAGCCTTCAATTCATTTCGTGTCCTGAACTTGAATATATCAAATTAACGTAGAAGAGTGACATCGCCGTTTTCAAACACGCATTCTTGATAAAAAAGTAACATGCCCTGTCGTAATATCTAGTATTGTATGGTATGTCAAATACATCATGCTGCTTTTGTAAACACTAATGCTGGGTTATAAGCGATTCTTGTCGTTTAAATGCATTGACCAAATACTATCTTTCGGCGCATTTGGAATCGCCACCAGCGTTCAGCAATTTTCCTCTAGGACTGAAAATATGATCTATGGTAACGAATACACTGATACATTTATAAAACATGAGACGGAAGTTAATCATCAAGTAGAAGTATGACAAGAAGATAGATCAATATATGCACTGCATACCGGCCTGATGGATACTAATTGAAATGTCTTTGTTACATCAACTGCATCCTGTTCATAAGCAATCGTTAGTTCTAATATTAACAACATTTCAAGAGAATTTTCATGATCTATCAATACATGATTATGTGACACCTTTCGATGACATTAAAACTTATAGGTACATTGGCAAGCCTCATGAAGTTGTCTTTAAAGTCCCATTAATGTTTGTCTGATAAATAACATATCAAATGACATGTGTAGAAATAACTCGTGTAAATAAACATTACACAGACACTATTTCTTTAATCAAACTTATATGATTCACTCTAAATAGAGGTGTCATTCTCATCCAAAGAGACAACCATGATGTCTGATCCATAGTGTACTGCCAGCTACGAGGTATGTTGACCACATCGTAAGATGCAGAATGAGAGAAGGGCTTGTCAATGTGACAACAGCATGAGTAAAGATCTTTCTTTGAACATTTGACAAAGGCATAAGGAGTCTTGTAACATTGTAGTGCTGTTTGATATCAATGACTATGATTTGTTTTAGACCTAAATAAATAACTTTTATATTCCACTCGTAATTAACAAGAGGATATATTTCAAAATTTCCGTTGGATGTTACCAAAGAAAAACTGGTAGCTCAAAGAGAAGATGGAACGGCTGAAAACTGTAGAGAGCAGCCAAATACTGATGGATGCTTTATCCAGTGTTGAGCTGTAGGCACAACGAACCATGTGGGGAGGGTAACTACATGTACCTTACAGACAATTTTCAAGCTTTAGTGAAATTTCCATGTGCAATGCACGAAACAAGTTCAAACCTACCCATTTTCAGTGGATCAAACGCCATAACGCCACCACTACCTGGTGCATTTAAAAATAAAACCCACTGATAAACATAACTGTAAGGATTCATAACCCTGTGTTGTTTATTCTTTGAGTTACACAATCAAAAACAAAAACTATAAATCCAGATAAAATAACCCTTTATAAGCAGTGCGTGATGTAAGTTTAGAAATGCCCATTTTTATAACTCAATATGTACCGGGAGCAGCCACAAATAAATCCCGAGGTCCACAACGCTATGCCAATAAGATTAATGACTCTCAAAATATAAAACACGAAAAGACAAAAAATCATAGAGGGATGTTCATAGTTAAGTTTATATGTCACCAATAAAGCGTGGGAATACAATCAGTAAATTTACTATTTCCATTTTTCTCGTAGGGTAATGATTTTCTTGACTGTGCAGCATCTTAACAAAGAACAGACGAAATGTATTTTCTTGACTTGATAACACGTTAGCATAAGCAACAGTAAAAAACACACGTGTATAAATAAGTAAATCAATCCCGAAAGACCATCAAACACAGCAACCATTAAAGTAATATTACCATTTAAAGGGACCGCATGATTTTAAGAAAGAATAATATGAACAGTTTGTATAACAGTTTCATTATCATTGAATATAAAGGAAACGTGTAAAAAGCCTTTACTACCCTAATTAAAGAAATTATATGTCACCAATTCTGTTAGGTACATTTTCATTTATGACTGTCATTAAGAGAAATAATTCAGTATAAAACTCATCTAATACATGTTTCAGAAGCATCTGCTGTGTTTTAAGCTTTCTTGACCATTAATACAGCCATTGCGAAGAACATATTATATCTTTAACGACCAGAACGAAGTCTTCTAGCTGTGAGACAATTAGCAGAAAGTGCAAGCACTGTAGCTTTAAAACTTACAGCATGTATATTGTGCATAAAGGAAGAACTTAAGAAATTAAACAGCATTGGCAAATTTGATAATATGTAAGACAATACTAGCAGTAGTATCAACAAGTGTGGTATAATTTATAGTATTTGCGTCAATGTAATGTGATGTTTAATGTCATGATATAATATTATAACACAATGCAACCTAATATCAATATCTTGCAACGTGGGAAAAAGCAAATATGTCTTTCTGTTTTCGCCATATGTTGAAATCAGTTTGTATTGTTCTTCAACTGGAGAAATAATTTCAAAAGCGATTAGAATAAGATATAGGAATCCCGACACAACAATTTAGACAACTAATATGCCTAAGTAATTACAAATTTCAAAAACTGACATGCAATGTCAAATCTGTTTTATGCGTAATGACTTTTACTTTATTATAATACTCGACTTGAATAATTAATAATAATACTTGACTTGAATAATTGATTGACTTGAATAATAATGCGTAATGACTTTATTACGCGTAATGACTTTATTTTTCCATAAGCAAACTTAATATTCGCATCATCTTAGTGTCTACTTCGTTTATATCACAGAAAAGCCAAAGGAGTGTAGTCAAAAACTTAACAAACATTAGTTACCAACGCTCAACGGTTCTTTGATGTTAAATGACATAACACTTACGATGTATTCTTGTAAAAGTGAAGGTTCTATCATAGTTTGAAGGAGATGTATAGCACTTCATTTCTGCCTTTGAAACATCAGCGTAAGAGGCGTAAGATTGCCTAGGACCGACTGAAACATTCACGAAAGTAAACTCTTCCCTGTTTCAGATGAAAGTGATTGCCTTTGCATAGTTTCTTTCCTATTTTTTCAAATTTACATTCAGTATCTATCTTCAGTATATCTTCAAAGAGGTATGCCTGTTGTTGTATCGAACATATATTGTTGATATCTGTTACTGTTACTTTAAGGTGCAACGACCACTCCTCCACTAGAATACAAGTGTTTTTTGCCAAGGAAGCGGGTCACAGAGCAACACAGTAATTTTATACTTTGGTCATTAGATTACTAATATGTTACGAGAACAAATGTCAAATGATGAAGAATAATGCAATGTGTTTATATCTAAGTATTGGTAAGAACATATTATACTTCATTTTCTAGAAAAAAAATACGAATGTTCCAATTTTGACGTTTGATGCCTTGACAGTATTTATTCTCACAAAACCATAAATTTTAGAAAATCAGAAAAGAACGAATAATTATTTAACGGAACTATTTTCATCACCCGATCTTTTTTTCAACTAAGCGTAGGTATTATTAAAACAATCTTCATCACTGCAAAAACTACAAATCTAACTTAAATGTTATAAGAAATGGTATTGAAACTAAATTTCGTACAACAATGGGATTAATATACAATTTTATCAGCCTCTGAATCAGTCATATAGTGCATTGTTCATTAAATTCTCATGGCGACCTGGTCCTTGTGGCACAGAAGGATCAGAAGAGCCCTAAGTGCTCATTTGACAACCAAATGTTCAGTTAAACACTGGAAACAAGTAAAATGATGATAACATTTTAATTTCAAGTTTCAAGTTTATTGGCAATCAGCATAGGAAATGCCTTTGGCCATATATACATAAAGTTCTGGCGAAGACAAACAAACAAATACATAAATTATATCAACATTCATAATTATACAAACTTAGTAGAGGGTCACTCATTTAGTTAAATCGTGAATGTATTTTCTGACAGAAGATTTCATATTTAGATTTTGGTTGCCCTGACAATAAGAAGTCAGCATGGATCCTCGTCGTTTATCTGATAGAGGATATTTCAGAGATGACTGCTATGAAGTTAGGAAGTTTCAGAACGATTTGTCCAGCACTTTCAGGTATTGTTAGAAAGCAAAACTTAACAACCAACGATACACAGCGATAGACAAGGGATCCAACAATATGCCTGGAGCAGTTTGGTAGAGGGTCACATAATTTCGGTGAAATTATTTCAGAGTCTAACCAAATGTTACTTAAAAAAAGACTTTTGAAAGTTAACTATGAAGACATTGTATATTAATCAGCCACACCCCATTACAACTATGCTTTTACGAATCTACATGCCTTGAAGAAATTTAGAAGGTGGTCATCGCCTGTACATTTTAGTGAAATTATTTTGAAATAAAACAAGTGGTTTCAGCCGAACATTAATAGGTTTCCCTAAGTTACCTACAAACAGAGTTACATCTCTCTCAATATCATATTCTTTTTTTTGCAGACTCTGAACCTAGCCAGAGCGGTTTCAAATATAGTTCTAAGCTACATGTAGACCATGTAGAATTCCAATATACAAAATATCCAAATAATAGTTATTGGCCGGAAGCAGCATTTTCTAAGTATAGATATAGTGACGTTGACCTGGATTCAATGGCTTTACCTTTTCTCTTTTTTTGAGAACCTACATAACAAGTGAAAGTGAAATATCTCATTTTTAACCAGACCAGGCAAAACTTTAATCCTTTGGACCTCCACCCCTCCATCCAAAAAAAATCTCAGGCAGCTTCATGACACTTATTATGTTCATCTGAACCGCAGATTCCTTATAAAATTAGCCCATGATCAACCAGAATTTTCAACAATATCGATTGCCTGTACACAACCTAATAAAACTGTACTCTAAAGTATGTGTGCATGATTTTAAGTGGCTATGCTTTGATATAACAAGATCTTAATAATCATTAAATCTTTTTTTTCTGATACGAGCTTAAGAAAAACAAAATGCCCCGTTTTATGAAACAGTAAAATTTATTCTTGACAAATAGTCTTAAATGACAAGGCCGGAACAATAGCTTATTGCTGCTGTGGCAATAAAACTGCAATAAAACGCTACAAAATTATGAAAATTGGTGATAAAACTGTAGTAAAATTTCAATAAAAGTCAGAGGGTGTAATTCTAGAATATTTCATTCAAGTGCTCGGATACGGTTGTTTTGATAGCGTTTTCCGATGAATGAAAACATTATACGTTTTATTCAGGATTTCTATGAAGAGAGTGAAACCGTAAAAAATCGTTTTCTTCAATGTTGTAGGAAACCTCTCAGGAATATTTTTAAAAAGATGTGTGCATTACATTGATGATTTTTTTTTCAATAAAACGTTGTGTACAGTATCAAGAATATTGATGTATAAAATTACGTCAATGGTTACATTAAACATTCTGCTGTGGGCTGTATCAATAACATTCAAGTACACCAGGCTTCCGCAATTTCAACAAAATTAAAATTAACCATTAGAAGTATCATTTAAAAAACAAATCTTGTTGGAAAAAGGTCATTATCAAACTAAATAAATGATGGATCCAGTACAAAAACGCCGAATGGTAATATTTATAACGCCATTGATCTTTCTCTGTAAGAACAAGATTTCTGACAACAGGTCTATATTAAATATATTTTTTTCTTTATTTGCTTCAGGTAATCTACATCCCTAAGAAGTTAAAAACGCATACTTTATATATTACATTTATCCCTACATGTTTAAACAGAACAATACTGTTTAAGTGCACATAGTCATATAATGACAAAATTTAAGGCCTATAGGCCTATGTGTAAAAAACAAACAACATTTCTAACGTTTCTTTTCAAATTGAAAGTACATCTTACAAATGTATCACAGTATTTATTCAACGAAATTGCAAAAAAATTAAACGACTTCCCACAATACTTTTTTTAAGATGCATGAGAAAATTAAACACAGTACTTATACTATTCTAGTAGGAAATTAATTATCATATTCAACAAAATATAAGATGATCACGGGTTTTAAAGTTAACCACAAACCAGTGTATGTCTTATATATAAATAGCACATATTTATGTTCATAAATGCATAAGTTTTTTTTATTTCAAATACAGCTGAAACAAATCTGAGAACGAAATATTTGATAACAAACTTTTAATATGCAATAAATATTTCATCATTATAATAAATTCAACTCATTGTTTATGAGAAAATACATCTGTCTTAAATCATCATCTTGAAGCAGCAGAATTTACATTTTCAGTAGATTACGAGAAAAGTTATAAATCAAACCAACAAAACACGATATTACAGGAACACGATGAGACTAAATTTAATACACGAATAAATAAAGATTATATTTCAAAAGAAAACACAGACGTTCGTCCTAGTCTATTTGTTTTTGCTACTAAGTCATACATAAGATGCAACAATCAGTTCGAAAATTATGGAAAATAATAAAACTCATTGGCTGTACGATACAACTATGCTAATTACACGAGCCGAAGAATAACTGAAATTCATAAGATTTGATAAATATATCGATAGTAAGATCAAGGATAACATGCAGACAGTTGTTAGAGATGAAAATTACATTAACGTAAATTCATTATTCTCAGCATGATAATAAATATTATTATCACATTGATTATTTTTTTATGTTCTAATATTAATGATTGATACAGTTTTTGTTATAGTTATTCCATTCACCTTCATCATCTGTATCAATATTATGATCTTTGATTTAATCATCGTCATCACCAGCATCAGTATCATATTCATTATCTTAATTTTGACCTTCTTCATTATTACAAGTATTTACTTATCTATTCATCAAAACTGAAATCTTTAAATTTTTAGCGTCATTGGAACATACCATTTCACTTACTTTTAATTGGTTTGCATTCTACAGTATGGTGCGTTTAATTGTTCAGTTACAGAAATGAACAGCCTGAAATCAAGTTTACTAATCATCCTGTTTTTTTATCAAAGTGAACTTATCTTAAATCGTAGCAAAACCCTTATATATACTTAAAAGCACGACACTTTATCATTCCAAAGCAAAAAGAGAACTCTTACCAATATTATAAACCAATTATAATAAACGACAAAGTTCCACTTGCAAAGTCATTTATCTGCACAGTGCCTTTAATTCCACTTTCACTTTTACATTATGCTATGTGAATTTACTTATTAACCAGAAAACACTCAGAAACCTATTTATGCCAGGAAGGTTTTACACAATAATGTTAAGAGGCGAATGAACATGAAGAAAAGTTATAACAGTTTATATTTGATTGCTTTTCCCAGTCGTGGAAAAATTTACGGGTTTAAACATTGGAAACAGAAGAGCGAAATTTAGGGATCGACCATTTTATGTACTATGTATACGGTATTATTGAAAATTACTGATGCTTATACGTATCGAGTTTCAGAAACCCTGTGAAACGTATAAATATTTACTGATAACATTTTAGGTTAAACACCGCTCACATATGGTTTAGATTTTAACAAATACTTTGAAAGTTTACTTTTATTGCGTTGATTTAGTTATACAATGCACTATTATGTTGACTTGATAAATGTATTGGAAACTTTGAAAGTATTGCTTATTGATATAAAACATACGAAATAAAAAAGCATTCGCGAAAAACATTATTAAAGTGTTTGGCTACTTATTAAGTTGCCTGCATTATAACACAGTCTTCTCTTGAATGTCTCTTTAACTTGTCCCATAGAGAATAGGTCCACCGTTAAGTACCCGACATACTATCTTTAAACGAGGAATTATCAAAATTTAAATATTTGATTACTTAAAACTTTGAAGTCACAGGTAAAGACACTGCAGTTGAAACGATTGTCATCAATAATGGTACAGCAAGAAGTGAACAAATATTTAAAAAACCATGCCACATAACTCGTCGGTATATTTTATCTCTCCACCATGATCACCAAAACATTGTTGTGCATGATGGTACATATTAAAGGAACGTATCACAGACCCAAACAGTGCATCGTAGTTTAAAATATAGTCTTGTGACTACATGTCATTAAGAAAGTAAACAACAACATTTTGACACCGACCATGTTTCAGACTCCATAATTGCGCATATTTATGAAAATAAATCACTCGTACATTTGTATCAATGTCAATTTTCCGCTGGTTTTAATGCTATGTTTTATTTCAGATGGTTTTATTGATCCTGAAACTGCATCGCTGTCAATACTTGTCATTTACGTTCTTACTGACATTACGCCGAAGGGATATTTCAGCTAGTTGCATTTGTTTAGAGACCAAGCTATGTGCTTGATAATACATATTAATTGGACATACTAAGCGTGCTAAGAATGGGGGCATGTTTTAATTAGTTATGTCCATATAAACCCATTTTATGTGACTGATTAAGACTTTTGAAGAAATTGAAACGACTAATGTCAGTCTATACGTTAAAGTTGTTGTGTATAAACTAGGACGGTCAAAAGGGAACTACGTTCCAAGCGGAACCACATAAGAATAAAGAGTTTTATTTAGAAAAGTTACTAATTTTTTTTTTAAAAACAGTAGATAATATGTGGGAACAGTAATTAGTCATTTTGCATTTTCACACCTTTGCGGCTATGTTATCCAACATACGACTAGAACTAGATGGGCGTTCAGTAGAACACTTGTGTCGCCCTCTTACGCTTTGTCAGAATAACCAATAATTTGGTGACAAAATCTAAGTGCAAAAAGGGACATAACAAAATTTGGCGAAATCACGACCCTTCTGTCATAAGCAATGCAATTCGCAAGTTAGATGAAGAAATCTTAAAATATGGCAAAGTTATAACCAACATTAAGTTTCCGTGACAAAATCTGAGTACAAAAAGGGGCATAACTCTGTCAAATATAACCTTGACCTACAAAATTTTAGCGGCATCATGACCCTTTTGTCATAAGCATACAATTGTAAAGTTTGATGAAGAAATCTTAAGAAATGGCAAAGTAATAGCCAACGTTAAGTTTGTATGACGGACGAACCGACGGACAGACAAAGCGATCCCTATGTAACGCCTTTTCTCCGAAAGGGCGACACAAAAAGGTGTGCTTATAAACTGCCAAACTGATTACAGACAAGCCATGGGTTCAGACAAACAAATTTTAGTATGCTGAAAACGTTTGTATATTCGGTTGCATCGAAAATTATTTCTGGACGTTGATTAAGAAATATAGCTAGATAACAGGGTTAGTGACATTTGTGAATAGCTTATGCTTTTATTGCAGTTCACAATACATGACGATCATCGAGATATTAGCGCAAAGAAGTGATCTAGGTTTGTAGTTCTAGGAACAAAGCTGCACAGAAAAATCCACAAATCGATTGAACAAAAGGAAAAAAATTATACAGGAGTTACTGACTTAGTACATGACAACACAACATTTCATTTTTTTTCATGACCAAAACAGTGACTGGGGAAAGCATATATAGTAGGAAAAAATGAACAGGTCACAAATATGATGTTTTTATGGATCATGTTTGATGAAACTTTTGATTTATGCACCGTTTTGGGCAAAATAAAGGTCATTCATATTTACTAGGCTCGGTATCAGCTTTCTTGATTTCTGACCTATTGTTAGATTCACAAGGCCCGTTTGACTTTTGACTCGAATCTTTGGCTCACCTATATACTTATAATGGAGGTAGCTTTCAGCACAAATCGATGATGACGTCATATATAATGACGTCAAGTTGTTGTTTTTCAAGTTTTGAAATCAAAGCAATACATGAACGGATGCTATCACTTTGCGTGTTTGTGGTATGATTTACAAGTTGGGCAGGCTCGTTTTGGTAGCTTATACGTCATTGAAACGGAAACCAACAAGAACTATCATAAAATGTTACTTAATGGGAGACTTGAGTTACAAATTATCTCCCTTACTAGATTAAGTCTGAGAAAACAATTTTTCGGTGAGGTCCTATCAGTCTAAATCCTTTGACTTTATTGTTGTTTCTGAAAGAGGTATGATCCCAAATTTCTCACTTCTGTGTTAACTGAACTTATAGGAATGTCAGTTATGAAAAAAGGCACTAATAGAACATGCTTCAAAATTTAGTATTGAATCTGATTATCACCTGACTTTTTATCATATTTTACATCAAAGAAGCATAGCGATAAAACAGAAAAGAGTTATGAGACGCCATATTTGTTTACTGTAGCAGAGGCCATTGAAGATGCCCAACGTAGTAAAATTAGTACTAAGCTAGAGACGTATACATCGAATATGTACATGACCCAATTAACCAATTGGAAAGCTAGAATTTTGGTTTCAGTATTATAAACCTTTATCTAAATAGCATTTGAAGTCGTTGCGAGTGATGATGACGGAGAAATACAAAAGAGAAATATTGTATTTACTTGCAGCTTTATCTATGTTGCATGTGCGGATTTTATGAAGAATCGTCGAAATAACGTTCACTGATGTAGCTATTGGCAGATGGACGGACTGACGGAACATTTTCGCCCCTTACATCAGTGATACTTGTTTAAGCGCGAGGTTCAACCAAGACAACCAGCCAGTAATAACTCACTCATCTAGTATGGACGTCACAAGCAATACTTTACATTACTCGCTTAAACATGGCACAGGACAAAAGCGTACAAACTCTGTCTAGTGTAGTAATATAATATCAGGCTTTCGGAACTAAACCTAGAAGTCATCGAATAATTATCGTGTCGACAAGCAAGATACTGTAAGTATTTATCCAAAAATAGTATGATTCAAAGTGGTAGGATTCTTTCAAATCGGTATCCTGTGTAGCTGTTTATCTTTTTCGGCCCACGGTTTGACGGACTTACTGAAGGCATCAATGTTTATTTTTTGTGGATCTGTGAGTTTTAAGTGTGTTAAAGTTTTAGACATAACGGCGATCAGGCCAACAAAAAATATTAACAATTTGTAGTTTTAAGGATATAAATGTTTGGATTGTTTTGAGGTGTGAGTAGGACATTTGTAAATTTGCTGCAAAATAATTCTCAGCCCAATGTTATTTTACATTTATCATCCTAACATAGATTTTAACCAGATTGTAAGGACCACAATGGAAATAAGAGCTGCTCTTTATTGTGTAATCCTTGGTAATGGGAAGCATGTCGTGGTTTCTGGTGCATAATATATTATTTAATAATTTTAATTATTTTATTTTATATAATGTTTGTAAACCATTGTATGTTTTTCTTTGCCGAAATAAATCTATCTATCTATCTTACCTCAGAGAGATGTTTCTCAAAACTGAAATTAGAATGCAAGAGAATATCAGTACTTGCTCAAACGTTTGTATTAAGTAATCTATCAGCTTCTTAGACTTTGGACTACTGCCTTATATCATTAGCCTATGTTGGCACAGAATTATTGGGTTAAAGAGCTACTGCAACCTTAGGAAATCTGTATCCGTTGGCCAATAGTAGTGAAAATTGCCCTGCGGTGAATTCAAGTTTTAGTCTTTAACTCGGAATGGTTTCTTACTTTTAAGATATTGACTGGAAGTTAGATATGTCAACAAAAATGTGTGCATTACCACAACTCTACACGTATTATAATTCATAACAAAGTTGGAATAAAAAATATATGCATGTAGCTCCACGCGCGAATGCATTATCATTGTGAACAACATGTTATTCAGAACGCTGTCACGAAAAGCAGCATTAAATATGAAAATAAAATATATTGCCAACACTCGAAAGAACATGTTTTATCAAAGAACGTCTCTACAATACCTAGCTATTTTGCTACCAAATATATGGAGACAAAGTTTCTGTATCAGACCAGTGAAATGACAAAATATTTATAAAATTTGTTCTCATATACGATGTTTTAAAGCGCGCCATAACGTTTTCGAAACAAAAACAATAACCTTTTTTATTAGTCAATAACCATTTTTATTAGTCAATACCAACACGTAACAATATGACTTTTCACCAGTTTGTAATTTGTATGTTTTTACAATTTAGACAGGAACTGTCGTCCTTTTTCAAGTGACATCACATCCCCTCTTTTACCTTTCTTGCAGATTTACAGATACGATATAAAGAAAACTCAAACTAACTATCGCACTTATTATGGATTAGTATTACTTAGTCTTAATTTATATTTATCGGCTTTACATGTATTAATTCTTTTTATATGTGAATGAATCTGTATATATGCAATTAAAATAATAAACGGGGTTGGTTACCCAAGATGGGCCTAAAAAGGAACTGTCATCAGGAACATGAAATGAAAAATAAATGAAATTTCGGTCCGTTAGGAGTGACATCTTGAACAAACTGAGCCTAAACTTAACATCAGTTTTTAATGTCAATATGACAATCATTGTACCTGTTAGAAAGGTGTGTTTTAAAATATTTTTAATATGACCTCATGTAGCAATTATGGTTGTATGGCTGTTTGTCTTTGTTTCCGATTTAAAACAGGACAAACTATCCAAATTTAGCACCTTGCCTTGTAGAGCTTTATTTTCAGCTATGTTAACATTCTACATGTTCTGTGTCACATCATTCCGCTGATTAGTCCCATTTCAATGATGTTCCGCTGTGAACAACTCGTATATATTCAAAATTGTATATAATTTACATTAGAATTAGGTAGTTCTAATTGTAATGTAAACTGAGATGTTAACGTCTACTCCTATCACATTGTGAGAAATTCAACCATGGTGTTATATCCCACAACTCGCATTTTTATGCATTTTACTTTTCTATTTTTGTTTACTTATCATTTATTTATCTTTTAAGAAACACTTTTATCTGTCCATGGGTGAAACGGCACTGATAAACAACAAAAATGTAAAAGATCAGGCGAGGAGCGTGCACTTGATTAGTCGCATCATTAGATGATAAATTGTCTACTGAAAAACTGGTTCCAGCCGCTTGAAAACAATGGAAGAAAACGATAACGAAGATAGGAACGATAAGCTTGCAAATGTTTTTTGTAGCAGTTCTTGAAGAAGCCAGGGAGAACGTATCTTACTGTAATATTTCTGTCAGTTACTACATGGAACAGAAGATGGGAGTAATTATGATAAGTGATGAATAATAGACTGCTTGGTGGAGTCATTAATGTCGAATGATTTATCAAAGAACTAGAAGAAATGTAGAATGATTGTTTGTTTTCTAGCATAGTGTTATCAGATAATCAGTATATTCAAACTCGGTTTTGCTTTACAATGCATTGTGATGGCATATACTATTTGTTGTTATACAACATAGCATTAATTCTTACAAGAAGTAAAATAGTTCTAGAAAGAGAAAAGCTTCAAAACGTTTTCATGATTGCACAGATAATGTGAATAGTTTTGCGCCTTCGATTTCTTTGAAGCTGCAATCCTATCTATAGATGTTTGATTTTGTTACGGTCTTACTATTGGGGTCAAAGACAAATGCTTTTCCTGTATGTTTTTCTCCTAAAATGACGTAAATGCAAAGTTAGATATCGTAGTTCGAATACATCTTACGCCTGAGGAGACATCACCTAAAATGATTGGTATCTGACTAAGAGGAAACCAGATAACTTGGGTTGTTTGCCCCTTATTTGTAAGAATAGAAGTCTTCCAGTACAGCATGCCAAAAATAACTGTAGCAATGATTGTTATACAACACGTTTTTTCAGAATGACGGTCGAATTGGAGACACCACTCTACAATTCACACTGAATGTCACTCAAAGAAAGTCGAGCGATATTCTCCGGACAGACTAAGTAGGTTAATAAAGGATATGTTTGTTTCTGTGCTTAATGCGAATTTTCATATAAGTTTGAATGGCCCCACTGCCATTAGCGGATTTCTTACATCTGGGTATAACAAAGACAACAGGTTATATTACTGTATGAAATCCAGATATTGCATTTATGATACGAACACGTGCACTATAAGGCATCATTTGCATGTCTATTTATAGGACATGAAATGTGTTTATAATAAAAGGTTTGATAATTAAAAGACTCCCTCTTCTTAGTTGTAAACGAAAGATAATAAATTTGACATTTAAAAGTATTACGCTAAATCCATATCAGATCTAACTTCACTTATGACAGCATGCAAGCAGTCTGACAAGAATCCAAAACCTTTTGATATACCCCGGTATCAGGATTTTTTTTCTCCGTCTTCAATAAATTGCCAATGTGTTATGACATATATTCCATATTCCTTATCGACGGTTGCATTACAAAATTACGGTAAGTAACTTAAGCTATTACAAACCAGCTTCAAGTTCCCAGGAATTTATCAGCATTTTTGTCTATACTTCGTACCAAAATTACTACATGGGCGAAACAAAAGGTGTCAAAAATCCTTCACTACCAAAGCAACAGATTTATGACTGTATGTAGTTAATTTAGATAATGAAGTACGGAGTTTTATATCGGATTCACCTAAGAATGAGCACTGACATTGTTGTAAAGAAACATCAAACATAACACGCACATATACATACACATACAATACACATATCTGTTTAATATGTGATTGGAATTTGTCTTATTCAAATGTTAAGGTATGTGTATACATATCCAAGGTGAAAGATGTGTTTGCGTACGTTGGAAACAACTTGTTCATACACATAGTGTCTGCTTACGTTGGACATAACTTTTTGTACATGATACGTTGCAAACACCTTGATGTATTTGTGTACGTTGGAAACAACTTGTTGTGTATCATACGTTGCAAACACCTAAATGTTTGCGTACATTAAGAATAACTTGTTGTGCATGATACGTTGCAAGCACCTTGATGTATTTGCGAACGTTGGAAACAACTTGTTGTTCGTACATACGTTGCAAACACCTTGATATATTTGCGTACGTTGAAAAGAACTTGTTGTTCGTACATACGTTGCAAACACCTTGATATATTTGCGTACGTTGAAAAGAACTTGTTGTTCGTACATACGTTGCAAACACCTTGATATATTTGCGTACGTTGAAAAGAACTTGTTGTTCGTACATACGTTGCAAACACCTTGAAGTGTTTGCGTACTTTGGAAACAACTTGATGTGCTGTATAAATCCCAATGCAAAAACGATACAGACAAAATGATGGTTGTCCACATACAAAGAACTACTTGCTATATCGACGTGGTTTTGTCATGTGCGTATTTTAAGGAATGAAGCAGCAACATGCAAACGGTTCGTTTCCCCTATTTTTGTTTCGTGCTGGCGTGAACCAAGATTATGAAGAGAAACCTTTTGGTGTTGATAAGATTTAACCTGTCAAATTATCAAAGCCCAAAGCAGTAAAGCAGATAGCTGAAATTAAAACTGGTAAAAAAAATAAACAGTAACTGTTGTTACTGAATAGCGAGTTTTGTAACCTTGGTCTTATCTTTGAAAATGTTAGTAAAACGTCGTCTCCTTTAAACAATATGTAGAATAACGTCAGTTCGTGTTTTGTTTGGCTACATGAGTTTCGTATCAAGAGTATCACAGTTTCTTTTGTTTTGACATATACATCATATCTATTTCAGAACAAGAAAATATCTGGTGTTTTTGTTCCTTTGCAATCAGCAGGAAAACTGCTCTCTTGTCAATCATTTGATTACAGAATGTGGTGAAACACTTCAAGAAATCTCAGCAAAAATCCCACTTATCAGCAAAAGCGACTCGATACTCTTCGAAAATATGTGTTTTTTCTCTAAACCCCTCTCTGATGTTTAAAAGCAAAAATGATTACCATCTGCCAAGAGTAAGTGGTTGAGTTTAGAATATTGCTTATATCAAAATTTCTGAAAGTCTGTAATTTTTGCAGAGAGCATATAAATTGATAAATGAAACAATAATTAATGCATGATACATTTCAGTAAGTCCACGAAACATCAAAGATAATATGCTTCACATAAACGATGTACTATTTTACTGTTATTCTATAATCTTAAAGTGATATTACCGTTCAAAGTGACCGTCATTGTTTAAAATAAAACATTAATCTGTGATTTATACTCCTAGAATAATAAACAATGCCATAGTCATAACCAAAAATAACTTTATGTATAACAGTTTCATTCACATTAAATATAGAGGAAATCTGTAAAATATCTTTCGACTATCCTTGTTAAAAATATAAAAAAACACTTTTTCGGTTATGTACATCTTAGTTTTTATCCGTAAATACAAAAAACTAGGTAATGCTTATTTCTTATATACATGTACTTTAAAGCAGCCACTGTATTTTCAGTGATATAGCTTTAACCAATAAATTAGCTCAAAAGTGTCTAAATATTAAATGATTTATAATAGATGGACGTTAAGTTCTGTCAGGTTTTAGAGAGTTAACATTTTCGAATGTTCAAATATGAAAATTACGTAGAGTGACGACAAACTGGCCGATTCCGCCGCATAAGCTAACACTGTAGACATGTTGTTTTTTCTTGGTACTTATCCCAATTTCAACAGTAGTTTGGCTCGAACACTAAAGGTTACATTGATTTCAAGTAGGCCATTCTAGCCGCTATACCAATGTGAACATAAATTATAATGAACACTCATTCAGATTACGTATAACAAAGTTAAATCAAGAGCAACTAACATTTCATTTTTCCTAGAGCATATATGAACAAAAATTTGAACGGCTCGGGAAAAAAAGACGGACCATTTATTTTGAAAAACGCCTTTGTCTAGGGCGATGCATTGAGTCTGTATGCACGTAATATTTTATTATATCTTTTAATGTCACGTAAGAATGATTTTGTTCCTCATGGTCAGTTAATTTTTACAATGAGAGGATAAAGCTAAGGTAGCTCAGGTAGTAACTAATGGATTCTTTGACGCTCTAAGAAATAGCTTATCTTGTTATCTGCAACGATAATTAAAGTTTCCACTGTAAATGATAACTGCATTCAACATTGTCAGGAATTTGCTTAGATATTTTTCACTCTAATTCTTCAAAGACGCTGAAACAAGCTTATCAGAAATGCTCAACTAACTGTAACAAAGTACAAACACTAAATTCTATTATGCTTGGTCAAAGGCAATCGGTAGGTTAATAGGAATTATGTCTTTTAAGTTTAAAGATTTGGTTTTAATTGAGGGCACGTGGAGTGAATATCGAGTTATTCCCGTAGAAAGATCATGGCTGTCTCAATCCATACAGAAAGAACAGTCGCCGGAAAATCCAATCAGACCCAACTCAATGAAGTGAGCAAAATGAATGCAGATATCTCATGTGAAGGGACTGAGCTTGAAAATTTAGAATATTAGAATGGAAAAACTTGACATGATGATGATAAATGAGCCAAAGACTCTTATTGGTCCTGGAGATTGTTTGCCCAGTTCCACTTAATTAACCCGTTCGCGATATTCAATCTTCAGAGACCGTTGCACAATATTGTGTAAACGTCACGCGTAGTAATTCGGCGGCAATTCGCCGCGAACCGGAAGATACTGCAACTAATTAAAACAATCTGATGCATAAGAATGAGACCCATAGTTTTGCTATGAAAATATCCGCCACACTGCGGGAATAAAATAGTCCTTTTGTATTTTAAGTAAAAGGATATGTTGGGATAATGATGAACTAGAAATATGTCAATTTGACGGAATGACGAAGACGAATGATGGGAAATCTGTATCACTAAAACTACCAATTTCCATCTCTAATCCGAAATACAACACTGCTATGAAAAGAATTTTCCCAACCAATTTGTAGAAATGAGAAATCATGTACATCATTTGTTCCAGTTGTGATATTTTGTGTGTGGATGTTTTTAAGGAATTTTGAGACACATAAGGCGGTGAGAACTTGTCACGGGCTCGGGAAGATTCTCTATAATGGATAGATCTATTAGTACATAGACATCGTAGATTTGCAATGTTTTGAAAACAGACACAATGTTATAGAAGGTAAACAAGAAACGATTGAAAGTACCTGAAATGAGTATTTTTGATACGATCTAATCAATGAAATTCATAGATATTTTGATTGATTGAAATTATTTGATTGATATTGCTCTGACCACAAAGAGTCTAAACTTGATACATTGTATATTCCGTTACCACGAAATCGATTGAAATAAAACAAGAATATTCTTATTGCGTTTATTTATTTATTTTTTCAAAATGCTCTAAATGTAAAAATTGGTTCAGCAATCAGATGAAGACAAAATAGTTGTCCATGTAAGAATATTGTATCATAATACTTCATTGTTCTGTTAAAATTTGCTTAATACTCACTTCCGAAAATAGTTTGCCCATTTTAGTGCTGTTTATTATAAGTAGTAACGCCTTAAATATTTTTGGACATACCTTCGATCATTCAAAGATAATGCCAGCAAGACAGAAACTGATGTGCCTTATTTAAATCAACGTACACCGCAATAATTTTGATAGAAATATTATAATCTCTCAGACGATAAGATTTTTAGTCATTTTATCATAT
Organism: Saxidomus purpurata; assembly: GCA_022818135.1. Taxonomy (NCBI): domain Eukaryota; kingdom Metazoa; phylum Mollusca; class Bivalvia; order Venerida; family Veneridae; genus Saxidomus; species Saxidomus purpurata. The sequence continues at coordinate 35,052,473 of JAFMSR010000016.1, forward strand.
ATTCTGTGAGGATCAAATGGTGAAAATACGATTTTCCTCCTTTTTAAATAAAATCTTTTACATTGACATATTTTTAGTACATAATTATCATGAGACTAAAGGTTCCATTAAACCAGGAACGTAGAATCAATGTATATTCTACGTTCCTGATTAAACAAACTATATTTATACTTTCAGCTGTAAGATAACAGTACAAGTAATTTGTAAATGAACCATATACATGTAATTATTACAATGTCCCGAACCCTAAATTTCTTACTTCAAATGGTGACTTGATCATAAGTGTTTATTCCTAACATTTATACAGCAACAATAGCCATATATAATCTTTTTCAAAGATATTATTATTTATCAACTTTATACTTAAGCTGCACAGAAATACCCCTATCTTTGATTACTAAATTCAAATTCTTTCGTTAATGATGAACGAGGGAAGAAAGAAGAATCAAAAGTGCCAAATTAGATCGACAATTATCATGACAAAATGCGCAACCTGGAAGCAGTCTTGATATTTTTAATGCTTCTAAACTTTCGTGCCGCTTGTTTAACTTAATCACAATTATTTAAAGAAACTGCAGTATTGGTTTGCATTGAGCAGGTTTTATGTGGTCGCTTTAGATTTTTTTAGATTTCGAGTATGATGGACGGCTAGGTCGCACCAGAGGTTACCTTAAGCTCATTTTTCATCCCCTATTAAAGACATCATGGACACGTTTTGGATTACACAAGACAATAGACCGTCTTAAGTTATCAAGTCAAAGCGTCTATGACGGGGGACAAGATTTGTATTGGCTCAAACGCGGTTCAAGCAATCATACGCAACCAGGGAACTCCGCTGTTGCCATGAAGTGTGATAGTTAAGTCTCGGTCTTAGACGCGAGACAAATATGAGTCAAAGTGGGTACAATTGATGAGATTCAAAATCATTTGGAATGATGGGGTTGCGAAATGAAAACTACGAACGTCGTTCACAATATTATTAGAGCAGTCCCAGGCTCTTGGGTGTGCTAACTTTAAAAACTAACGGCACGTCAGCCCAACGGCAAAGTTCGGCAAAGAGTAAAAGTTTGTTTGTGCAAATGGCTGTAGTGTGCCATATCTGCGATGTCAAAGAGTCGAAAAAGAGCATTTGTAAGAAGGGGCATTATGTATTTTGTCAACATTTCCTACGATATTATGACATTTTGATGTTCTCTTTCATTTTTCTTGCAGCTGATAAATGCATCATTGAAACTAAATTGAGCAATGTCTGTTTTCTATCATGGATGAATGTATTAGTAGCTTTAAAAAGGTATTTAAATATGCATCCAGACTGCAGAATTGCATTTAATATCTGCACCAGACAAATGTGACTGTGATACCAAATGTGTTATGCAAAGCAGATTGGATACATTTTAAAATGAGAAAGGATAATGACACTTTAAATAACCCATTAGTATCATTTAGTAAGTAAAAGTTGACACGTAAACTGTTTCGTTGATTGGCTTAAAGCACAGGACTATAGAACGAGTTCTTTCTCTGAAACATTTATGTAAATATATATCAAGGTTTGTAAAGATCAAGATAAAAAAAGCAACAACACAATAAACAAATGTAAGTACAAGTAATCCGCTGTGATGTGAAATATGAGACTGAATTACTAAAGAGTGACCAAAATATTAAACGTCGCTGAAATGATTAAAACCCTGGACAGCAGAATTTCTCAGTCTGACAAAGGATATTTTGTTTCGTACCTAATTTGAATAATTGATACAAGAGTCTAGACTCTCTGACCCTTTGGTTGATAATAAAACTGCGTTAGAAACTGAATATACTTAGCCAAATTTATTTTCTCGCCAAAATGCTAAACTGAAATAATACTGAACATGAAATTAAAACTGGTGCAAGAAGTATTTTGGCCACAGTCTCGCCTTGTTATGACAGTGATACTCCATATGCAAAATGTCATAATAAAGAATAAAGAGATGGGTATTTGCAGCTTGGCTTAATCATATGAAAAGTTAGAAATACTACTATGCAATTGTCGGAGCATGACAAGAAGACTGTAAGAACTAAAAACATTTGAAAGTTTCATCTCAATGCCTGTTGGCAACTCTTCTAAACATGTTGTGCTTTTTATAATCGCCGTCTAAATATTATCATTCCGAGAGTTTCCTAAGGGCTTCATTTTGGGGTCGACACCATACACTTAAATTGGGGTGTTTAAATTTTATAACTAAAAATGCGAGAAAGCACATCATTACCATATCGTACTTTTCTAGTCGCAAATGTGAAAAAATGCCTCGCTTCAATATTTAAGTATTACTGTATTTCTTAAAGTTCGTATTGCAAGCATATACAATTAAGTTAAATCTAACGGAATTTTGCAGTTTGTATGCAATTAAAATGAGAATTACAATACAAAATAACTTGTAATATATTAGTACGGATGCCCTTTTTTAAAAGCCCAGATAATATGAATTGGGTTGGTTGTTTCTACAAAAACATAATCTGAGATATGAGAATAAGGTATTTATAAATCAATAAAAATATGTTACAGAGTATGCTTGTTTATATGTGTATTATATGTGAATATGCTACTGCATTTTACACCGTCATTGAGCTGGGTCTTAAATACTGTTTCTTGAAACACGCAAAAGCGGTATACCAGGATGTTTCTCAGCCAATAAAAATTTATATGATCTTGATAATAAATTTATCTTTTATCTAGCATACAAGTAACTGCCAATGACAACCAGTTTTAAAGTTTTGTACACAAATTTGGTTGGATGATGAATTACGAAATTGTTTTATAACACATGTATACAATGTTTACCAATACTTGATCGCTTTTGACATACATACATAATAGTTCACGATTCATTAAATAAAAGCACACTTTCTCAAAATGTTTTGAGAATTTATCACAATAAAGTTTTATTCATATTATTTGGTAATACACATGCCCATTGTTGTGAAAAGCGATCCCAAAATAATCTAAACATTATGTTTGATTAAACTTTGTTTTAATTGTCCACTATAGATCATATGTAGGGAAAAGGACATTTTTAAATCAATTACAAAAACGTGTCGGTACTTCAAAGAAACCTTTTCGACAATATCTGTTAGTCAAGTATTTTTGGAGGTTTGTTTAAATATTAATGATGAGTTTCACGTTTGTTCGTAACACATCTTGGTGGTCTCATCGGTTAGCTTTGTTGCACAACAAGTACAAAGTAACTATAGGTTACAAATCAAATTTCAACAACGGCGAACGGCGGTCACTTTTGTGATGTGAATGCGTTGTTTGAACACGTATCCATCAATTTCGCCTTTATCACGGGATCGTTGACACGTTAAACTGAAACCATGTCATTTAATGAATCGTGCCTCTGTTATTTCAGTTGTCCCTTGTGTTTTCATTGAAGTAAAAGCAAAATAAAAGCCGTGTGTACAATAAAGGGGAACCCCGAAAAAAGAACGAAAAGAACAATCTATCGGTAGGCGTCGTAGAATAGTTAGTCGGTGACAAAACAACACATCAAATGGAACAAGAACGTTGCTGATGAAAAGGGAAAACGGTAAATTCTTTTCTAACAATGCACTGGTGCACATGAAAGGCAAAAAGTAACAAAACCATGCGGTATTTGAAACATGTTCCAAGTACCAGTTTCAGTAGAAACAAAATTCTTTTGACATCCGTTTGAAGGTTTGGAGGTTTTTCAAATACGTTTGAAAAAAGTAAATCAGCGTAAAGATATAGGGAAAGCGGCTTCTTCCCAACAATTTGTTTACCATGGCAGTATTTGTAAACAATATGAGATTCAGTTTGTTTTACGTCTGTGTCTAATTCTTGCATACGATTTTCGGCGCGAATTTACTGAAAGGCGGGTATTGTATCCAAAGTCGGGAGAGTGAGCGGCGAAGGTTCCCACTCATGGCGGAGTCGGTAGTCAGTGATCATGCCCAGCTGGCCATATGTACCTTACAAATAATGGTTAATGGTTTCAAACATTTGGTGCTATTACTGACTAGGGATAGAGTAACACTATAATAAAACCATTTCTACACAAGTCGTAAATATTTCCCATTACCCACAATTTATAAAGCTGTTACTGATCTCCTACATAATTTATGATGGCAGAAACAATGTTTTTCTTGCACACCCAATATTTTCCTGGGGTCACGTCTGAGACGGGAGCAGTGAATATTCATTAATCACTCTGACCAATCAAAATATTTCACTGATAATCAAACGTCAGACACTATCTTGAATTTGACATTCGAGAGACAAGAGGTTTCCCAGAAAAGATTCAAGGTAATAAATGATTCAGAGAATGTAGAATGATTTATCAAGTATTCCTTTAGTAGAAAAACCTGCTGATAAATGGTGGCATTCGAAACTCCATAAATATTTACATATTTATGCTCAAACTTTCTAAAGTGTCTTAGAAGTGCTACAATAGCTAGGAATACTCTTGTTTTACTCTTTTGCAATGACTGCTGACTTGGTTCAACTGTTACTTTCGCACGTTTGTTCACATTTAATTGGTGTGTGAATTGAAACACTCTAAATATAAAATAAAAATAAAAAATACAATATACAACACCAAAGATACATTTATTTAATTCCTGGTCGTTACAATAAATGTATACAGCAACAAAAACTATATGTGACAGTTAAAACGCGCATTTATTTTTGCACTTTTTATATTTAAGTTATTTTGCAGAAATGTTTTTGTTTGCAAATAGTTTTGTTAAAGTCAAAACATCAATACTTTTAATAAATAACCTGCGCATGCACTGACAAAAATGTATGTTTGTATACATTTTTTCGTATTGATGTGTGGTGCTGATTTGTAATATTTGTATGTTGCTGTAATTGTTAACATAATTAAAACATGTTCTATAAATAAAATAGAATAATTTCTTTCATGCTAAATAAAAAACCCTACGGACAAGGTAAAGGTCACAGATGAAATGATGTACATTATGATTATATTCACAAGATTATTGAAAGTTAAGATTTGCAGAAAATTTTAAAAAATATACTTTTTACAAAACGTCCCCGTCGTGAAGGAATAGGCGGTATTTTCACTACAAAATTCCAGATTCAGCTAGAATCCTTTCTTTAAAATGTTGATTAAAATACAGAGTCATTGCTTTTTATTGAGAAATGATGCAATTTAATGTGTCGCTATTTTGCTTATTCAGTATTTTCTTATATGCACCTCCTTATAGAAGCATTTGCAAAGTTAACATAGTATCAATTGTAGAGAACCAACTACAAGCACAACCCTAACTCTTATTTATAAATAAAATGAAATATTGTTACCTTAGATGTAATCTAAATTTGCCAGGAGAGAGTTTATAAAAACAATCTGACAGCTTCCTACTCAATCATGTGTGTATTGATTATGTAATGTTCATACCGACAGTGTGTAAATGCATTGAGTTATAAAATATTGTTTGAGATAAACATCCAGCTATTTGCACTTTTAACTATGTAAATTCTTCCAGAATGTTGATGCAAATTAAATAATGAACTGAAGTTTATAGAATATAAGCTCAGGATCCTTATGAAACATCCATTTTTATGAGGCTATAAATATATTATAAATAAATGTTAAGCGCATTTTCTTCTGGTAAATGTGATATTAATATTAAATTTGTGGTCCCTAAATTACAACTATTATAGAGTTTCTGGAAATAAATAAACATAACACAAAAGCACAAAAGAGATTTGTTGACGAATCGATGTAAGACAATATTTATATTAAAGATAAACACATTTTTTCTTGTAAAATTGATACTAAATTCATGGTCCCTATATCATATAATATGTATGTATACATCATCATAAATCATAATATGCAAATATCAACAAATGATAAATGTTTTACGTTGTCTTTGCACGGATATTTTCTATTTCCTAAACCACTATTACAAAGAGTAAAACAGTAGTAATTTTATTCAAACAAATCTGTGAAATATTATTCTAAAAAAAAAAACAACTGAAATTTAGGCTATTGGCCAAAGAAATTATAAATTGCAACGACTTTTAAATTAATTGAAAATAAAAAACATTAAATGATTTAAATCTCGAGACTTTAAACGAAACAATACAAGAAACTAAGTGTTCAGAAAATTAAAACAAAACACCAAAACATGAAGGGGCAATACATTTGTTCTTTTTATGTTTGACGGGCTGTATAATGATTTAATGAAATTTGTTGTGTTGCTTTCAAAAAAAGTCGAAACTTGTTTTCTTCAAATTAACTGTTATATCTAAATATCAGGTAAAAGAAATATGAGAAAGAAAACGCAAGAGTATTTCTTCGGGTCCATGCCAGAAATAATTGTTCTTCCGTAATCATTTGCATCTAAAATTAAAGGAACGAATAGAGATAACTTAAAAGTGTATATTATTTAAAATAAGTAGTAATGAGTTGAGGTTTGGATGAATAGAACACCAAAAAGTAATAACCAGTGTAGAAAATTCGAACCAAAGACTACTGAGTGCGAGAAATAGTGCAGCCGAAAAATTCGATTGATTTTGTTTCGTCTGACATGCAGACAGCACGGGCAATTTGTTTTTGTCTTGACAGCGTACTTAAGTATTTTTCTTGAGGCAATTCTGACAAAATTAATTCGTTAACAAAAATATTCAAGTTTTGTGTAGACAGTGATCCTTAAATAATGTCTATGACATGTCTAAATTATGTTAAAAGTCGCCATTGACATTTTAATATATACACTAGGTCCCCTGGGCACACAATTTTACTAGTATTTTAAGCATTCCAGGGAGGATGGAGTGTCATCAGAGGATATTTTATATTTGTTCTTGTAAATTAATCTTAATTCTATGAACGTTTTAATTTCAATGTGGTCTTAATACAACTAAATACATGGAATATATATATTTGCAAAGAAACATGTGAATCTGAAACGAGTGTTGTACAGTCGCGCAAATTTTTTTTTCATCTTCTTCGAGTGAACGGAAGTGGCATTTTTTGTATCAAACGGAATATGTTGAGACTATTGTTAATGTTTAATGCCGCGTTACTGTTCAAAGTGAGCACCAAAATTTTAAGAATGCCATTTATCACTGGATTTTTCTCCTTAAAAAAGAATATAACATATTTTTAAACAAAATATATGAATATGTATGAGTTTCATCCCTATAGATTATACATTTGTGTAAAACCATGAAAATCTTGTCTGGCTATCCCAATCCCAATTGAAAATTCCCACATTTCTTTCAGGAAGAGCAGTATGTCTGTAACGTGTTTTCAAAGCATTGCTAATGTTTCAAGCATCTTTCTTATTGCCGTTTTGAAAAGTAATAAAACCAGTCTTACAAACCACCAACAAACTTTGACTGTTTCGCGTAAGGGCTGGACGCGGCTGATGCAAAAGAAACAAAAAAATGTGGGAAGTCAATACCATGATTGATTACGCTGGCAGTAAACGAACAATTTACAGAAGCAAAGATCTATCATAATTTAAAGGCACCAAATGTTTGACCCACCAAAATAATCGTTGAAAATATTTTTTCTCCGCCCCAAAATTGTGATTTACTTTGTATTTCTCGTGCACTTTAAAGAAGTCCGTTCGTGTGTCAGTATTATTAATTGTCCTTTCAAGCGAATGTGTTTGAAGTCCAGTCTTGAAAAAGGTCACGGCACCACTAGTCATTAATTATGTCGGTGTTTGTATAATGTACGTGTCTTAAAACAGTCTTGACGAATTCTTTAAATTTTACGTTCACTGTTACAACAATATTTGTTTTGCCTGCGATAAAATCGTTAATTATTGTATCTAGATTTAAATGTTTGAAAAGACTGCTTTAGTTTACGTAATGTTTCTTGAAAAAAGAATAAATGGAAGTTTACGTATGTGAAATGATATTTAAAAAGCATTACGCTTTTAAGATGCGCCGGATATTTTTTTCTTTTCCCTTAAATGTTGTTTTATCGAATATTATAGAACTATTTATTTGAGATTTCATTCTTTCAATAATTGGAATAAGATATTTGATTTAGTTAAAATTCAGGTTTTGTCATTGTTTCTTAAGTAACCGAATCAGTTAAAGCCCCATGCTCACCTTGATTTTGCCGGAATAGAAAAATAAATTTACTGATAAATATTGATATAACTGTGTTCTATTTACTTTCAAAAAATGCCGACACATTGCCTCTATTTTATATTCATGTTATATTCACAAATTAACAACGCTAGGAATGTTTCTTACAGAAATAACGGTCACTTTCGCCAGTGTGACATTTTTCTTGGTAAAACAAGTGCTAGGAGTAATTGTGGCATCCAAATTGAAAACGTGCCTTTAATCAATTATACATGCATGTACGAAGAAAACGAACTTTTGCAGCGAATATTAGTGTGTATTAAAAAATAGACTGTCATTGGAGGTATTGTCTTGGCAACCACTTTAAAAAAGATCGGCGCATAACTAACGTAACGGATCTTGTCGTACACAGACCATCAAATGATTATATCTTGTATTTCAAATAATATATAAAAAAAGCAAAGCAGTAGTCGTTATATCATCATTGTCAATTTGCTTACTATTATCATTTGAAAGTTAAACGCTTTGCCACAATTTGCTGTCCTGTCTTTTTAAATATTTGTCATCATTTAAATTTAACCATGCCACGAAAACACAAAAATACATACCTGAATAAATAATGTAGACAACAACAAAAATGTGGTGATTTAGTTTCCTCATCTTACAATAAGCAATTTATGTAAACAAACACCTATGACTCCTGCGATGTTGTGAAACTCACACGATTTGTATCTACTGATAGTGTTAACTTGATCAATAAATGATTACTTTGAAGGGAAAATAAATGATAGTCTCTGATCGGAAGGAAGAAAATCATATAATAATTACAATATATCCTACCTATTCGTGTATTCATTAATACATACCAGTCTTGGTTCTTATTCCGTCTGTAATGCATCAGCTTTCTCTGAAAGGAAAAACAGACGTATCCTGTTTTTTTTATAAAGGGATACAACTGTTTATAAAGTAGCATAGGCGTCACCTAGAGTTACTGTTATTTTTCCTGAAATTTGATGCAGTTGCGCAGCACGGACAATTTACTGCTGAATGACTTTTAGAAGCGATGCAGGCAATAAACATACACACAAATTGTGACGTACACAACATTATATTCATCACACGAATGAACGTGTAGTTTAGGGCAAAATATTTCTCTCAACTAGGCACACATGTTTCGACTTATTCACGGTATAGGGCAATTTATCAAATTGCCATTCTCATTTGATAGGACGAGTGGTTCAGACAGACCGGCGCTAAGGATCAAAATTGAATACAGATTTTCAAATATCATTAATGCAAATGTATTTTTCGACGCCGTTGTGGTTGAATTGAATTGTTCTATTTACCTACATTGTGTTATAAAGTATGTTAAATATGACTGATATGTTAAGATATTTTTATACTGAAGTCGGAATTTCACCAAAACTTCTTTCATCTTTTTTACAGAATATACTCCTTATTGCCAAAAAACATTCAGGTATGGCCGAAAAAAGTTCTACTCAAAAAGTCGGTAAGTATTAAACACAAACTTATAACTAAATCAATTTAAGCATTTCAAACTGATGAATACGTTTTTCTTTGTAACATGTAATTCAGGCAACTCTTACTTTGACCAAATTGATTCGATCAGTTACACTTACTTCCCTTACATCGTAATACGGTGTGTATCTATATATAGCCTCTGATTGGTTGACACTGATAAATGGATCAGCGGGGATACAACATCGTTTTCCGTTTTTAACCAATCAATAAGACCGAACTCAATTAGCCCATGACAGCTGTAGTGATTTATGATTCGCTCACGCAGTAGCGTTGTACTATGTTATTATCAACGGCCAATAAGAGCGGAATTATCGAATATTTCTAGATACATTCACAGCGTGGGGAAAAATACACAGTTATACACAGATACGACTTCTGATATATTCATAAAAACATCATTTCGGTTAACAAAGGAGAAATACAATATTTAAGATCAATTTCAGCTCGGACAATAACACAGGCAGTGTTTACACATGCATGTTCATTCGATAAAATAGCTTTTACATTATTTACATCAGGGGCGTCGTTGTGCATAAATTGTTAACTTCTGTCTGACTGCTCTAACCTTAACTATATGGACAGACTATTTCACATATATACATCCTGATTGTAAGCATGGTAAGAAAATAATTTAATACATACGTGGAAATGACAATAATGAGTTTATTATGCATACACAAATTTCAAAACTGTTTTCTATTCAGTATGTGCCGACATTTTCATCTGGTCATTGATTTCGATTTGTGGGCTTGATATTTACGATTTTTGTCCAGCTATTCTGCAATCAGAGGCAGCGGTATTTTTGAGGAAAGATTCATGAATAACTGTGCTTTACTTATGTATAACATAATTATTTTGGTATTCAAAGCAAATTTGAAAATGTCACGTCACAAAGTTTTTAAATCTGTCAAAGATGTAATACAAATGGAAATATATTTCAATTACATGAAAGTTCTGCCATAAGGCGCAATAAAATTGCCACTAGCAGTCATAAAAACGACGTAATCCTGCCAACATAGTTGAATAAGTTGCACTGAAACTATAGGCATTTATTCACGGCATTTTCCTTTTATGACACCGTGTCTTCGTTAACTGCGGTGCCAGTCGCCATTTTTACAAGTGTCTGTTACCGGTGTTTAGCTCATTTTATCAAAGCTGAATGCATAATTATTATTTAAACTTCGCACATTACAAATAAACAGGTGAAACTTTGTGTCACGTTTAAAAAGCTAGTGACATTATGTATAAAACCATTTCATAGTGTTTTATGTAATTTGTAATTAGTTAAATAAACATTGTGAGTGTTGTAATTTACAACAAAATGCTGGAATGACCTTAGGAATACGTGAAAGTTAATTATATTGTGTTAGTTCATGCAATTAACATTTTGGAATGGAATTTTAGTGTGTATCTTTTATGTTTAAGATTTTTTATAGCTTGTTTATTCACTCCTGGCTACGTCGAACTTTCTACAATTTCATCAGTTAATTTTCCGGCTGTTATGAATATCTAAATTATTCAAGAAATGTTCTACTCATATACGCTCAAAGGATGTACTGATTTTTTACACAGTTCAGTATTTCATTAATTATTTATTACAGTGAATTGAGTAAAATAGCAAGTATAAATAATTAAAGTCATAGGTGATGAAGTAGTAAAATACCAATATCAATATCAAGGAAGTTACAAGTAAGTTACAAGTTTATTTTCAAACTAACGTTAAGTCCAACTTATGTGGGCAGTATTAACAGCACATTATAGTTATGTACAGTATAAATATATATTTAGCAAACAGACGGCCAGATGTAATTGCTTAATTAAAGTACAAGTAATAAGTCACGTGATAGTTTAAACAAAAATAGATTTACATGCGCTAAACTGTTTCACATGTAAAAAAATTAATATTTTTACTGAAAACACTATTAGCACTGTTGAAGCTTGTGTTATTACATCTAAGTTTTCATATAGAGAAATATCAAGTCAAATGCTAAGTCTTCTTGAATCATTACTGTTTTAGAATGAGATGAAAATTTGAAATATTTAATTATCTTAGAGAAAAATTTCTTACTGACTAACTGTACGTTGTATATTGGATAGATAGCCTAATTAGACCTGCAATAAAGCGTTATGTACACTTGCAAGATTTAGCATACATGGGTATGTACCTAGTCGTAATATATGTTTAAACATCAATAAAATTACAAAGTGGGATGGTTACTTTTACAATTTATAGATATCGAGCTATCAAAGTCTAACTACATTTCAACTAGTAGCTGATCTTACTTAAGGAAAGTTTCTGAATCAACCAATCATTCAAGTTTATTGGCAATTAGCATTACATCATCAATAGAACCTACATCAAAACTAGTGTATTTTCCTACATGGCAAAAGCCAGGATTCGAACCCAGTCGTTGAATGTTGATTTCAGACTTTAACTTAAAAATTCACACCAACTTAAAACATTATATTAGTGTGTACCTTTTTGATTTCAGGTAGTTGTGAAATTTAACAGCGCTATTTCCGTCAGGTGTTCACTGACAGGAAAAAAAAACCAAAAGGGACAGTTAAAAGTAAATAATAATAAAAAAACCCCAGTCGTTTATTCACATTATAACCAACGGTACGATTCGGTAGTTACTTAACCTTGTTATAACGTTCAGAAAAATATCAGTTTTGACGTGTGATACAACTACTGTTACATGTAGGCGTTGATATCCCTGAAAAAAAGATATAAAAAGTAGACAAATTAATGTCTTTCTGACATAAAAAGAAATCAACCTGCTTTACTATACGGGCAGTTTTCTTATAAAAAAAGATAGCGCGGATACATGAGAAAATATCTACTGACTGCATACATCCCTAATGTAAATCAATGTAACAAATAGTAAAACTATTATTCAGTGATATTGAATAACTAACAGAATCACCTATTTTTTAGTTGAATGTTTTAACATTTTATCATTTTATCATGTTGTGGGATAAATACTTTAAAATAAAGGATAATTATTATTGTCTGTATGTCCAGTCTGTTTGTCTTTCTTTTCATATTTTTTTGTATCTTTTATGTTATTTTGTTTCTATTTTGTTTCTTTTCTTTCGCGTTAAGTTTTCAACTTGACAGGAAATCAAACCCCTTGTATCACTAAGTTTTCTTACAGCTAATATTTCTCTGAAGTACCATTCCACTAGTTGTTTCTGAAATATTTTTAAAACTAGGAAAGGACACGGATGCCCCACTGTGCAGATGTGCTCATAAACAAGAGAAGCATATCGTTGTAAGATTTTAGTGGAACTTTCATTCCACTGTTTCATTTCTGTACATATACCTAAAAGATCTACAGGTAACCTTATGTACATGTTAAATTAAATTACAAAGTAAAATTTATAGTTCAATTATTTATATGGTATATAGTGAAAAAACAACAAAGGGCCATAATTCTGTTAAATTTGGTCGCAACAAATTTATATGGTATATAGTGAAAAAATCAACAAAGGGCCATAATTCGTTAAATTTGGTCGCAACAAAAATTTCTTCCTTTACACCATCTACACATTAAAGCTGTTCATCCCTGGAAGTTAAGCAAAATCTGCCATCCGGTTTAAGAGGAGTTGCGTTCACAATATTTCTATATGGTATATAGTGAAAAACTTAACAAAGGGCCATAATTCGTTAAATTTGGTCGCAACAAAAATTCCTTCCTTTACTACCATCTACACATTAAGGTGTTCATCCCTGGAAGTTTAAGCAAAATCTGCCAACCAGTTTAAGAGGAGTTGCGTTCACAAAATTTCTATATGGTATATAGTGAAAAAATCAACAAAGGGCCATAATTCTGTTAAATTTGGCCGCAGCAAAAATTCCTTCCTTTACTGCCATCTACACATTAAGGTTGTTCATCCCTGGAAGTTTAAGCAAAATCTGCCATCCGGTTTAAGAGGAGTTGCGTTCACAAAATTTCTACATAGTATATAGTGAAAAAATCAACAAAGGGCCATAATCTGTTAAATTTGGTCGCAGCAAAAATCCTTTCTTTACTACCATCTACAATTAAGGTTGTTCATCCCTGGAAGTTTAAGCAAAATCTGCCATCCGGTTTAAGAGGAGTTGCGTTCACAAGATATATAGTGAAAAAAATCAACAAAGGGCCATAATTCTGTAAATTTGGTCGCCGCGAAAATTCCTTCCTTTACTACCATCTACACTTAAGGTTGTTCATCCCTGGAAGTTTAAGCAAAATCTGCCATCCGGTTTAAGAGGAGTTGCGTTCACAAGATTTCGGGACGTACGGACGGACGGACGGACTGACGGACTGACAGACTGACGGACTGACGGACTGACGGACTGACGGACGGACGGACAAGTGCAACGCTATATGCACCCCACTTTGTGGGGGGCATAATTATAATTATCATAATTCTCCCAAAAGACAATAATTGCAAATAATTACATCATGATAAATTAAAATTCTTTGAAGATTTTATAAATTTTCAATATGTTGCAATGCACATTCTCCTTTTGAAGTTATCTTTTAAAGGTAATTGTTGATTTTAAGGAAAACTTAAACGATGCAAAGCAGATACATTTGACTAACTTCAGTGTATCATACACGATAATTTCATGATAAATACTTTTAAATTATTTGTTATTTGAAGATGAAAAACGTATATCTAAATGAGCCTAGGGGTTAAAAATAACATGAAAAAGAATTATTGAAACTAGAATTGTACAGTCTGTACACGAAGGTGTAGAATGCAGGCTCCCTGTTAGAACTTGCGAGATATGCCGCTAGAAAACCCGGTTATTGTTAAGATGGGAGACTTTGCTTTTCGATTTAGGTCATATTCACGAAATCCAAATGTGTCAAGCACTAAATTAAATGAGAAAGCCACACACATCGAGTGAATGTGCAAATAAAAACACAACAGAAAGCCGAATATTATTTTAAATAACAAGTAAAACAAAAAGGGCATGCTATCAACACGAATGGCGTAAAAACACATGTAAGTTTTCTTTCATTGTTCTCAACATTTTGTTTATTCGATTCTGCGGAACTTTCATGGTACCTGTGTTGTAATGCATTCTCAAACTGCTTTTGTGTCCTGTGTAGCTAATTTTTTATATAAAAATGGGTCAATGTCGTGAAATAGCAAGTTTTCATTTCAACATTATTATTCATGCAGCCAAAGAAAATCTTTTAAAAGATTTTTGTTATGAAACATTACAGTATGTACAAAGCTTATAAATTCTTCAAATGACACACTATTACAAAACGGCTGGACAAAATGCCCAAACTGTTGCTGCACACAAGGGCTCAGGACGATAGAATTATAGACTCTGAAAACGGCTAGACAAAATACCCAAACTGTTGCTGCACACAAGGGCTCAGGACGATAGAATTATAAACTCTGAAAACGGCTGGACAAAATACCCAAACTGTTGCTGCACACAAGGGCTCAGGACGATAGAATTATAGACTCTGAAAACGGCTGGACAAAATACCCAAACTGTTGCTGCACACAAGGGCTCAGGACGGTAGAATTATAGACTCTGAAAATTGTTATCAACTTATTATCAAACATCATGGCTTACGCCAAAGACAGTTTTGCCTTACCAGTATTATTTTTTCTTAGGGCCCGTTAATGCTACAAGTGTAAACACTAAGTTGAAGGTCAAGGTATTAAAGTTTATGAACTGTTTAATTTTTATTTTTCACCTAGATACTGTTAGGCTTGTTTGAATCGTTTTAGATTTTACGATCCCTTGTACATAAAACAATAATTAGTTTCACGGAATATGTTTGATAGATTGAAAATAACTTGTTATTACATTTCGTTGAATTGATCTTCCTCAACATATTCATTTGTGTTTGCCATTGATTTACACCACTGTAAAATGTAACATCTGTCTCGCCTGTAGGCTTCAGCAGAACTCTCATCGAATCCCTCCCAGAGGACCAGATGTATTGAGACAACAATGAGACGCAGGAGTCTTTTAACGGTCGTCTATCGAACCTAACACCGGCTGTTGTGTATATATATAAACCATAACTGAGCTATTGTTTTAAATGCCCTTTTCCCCATTTTTTTCCTGGTTGAACGATACAATTTTTTTGCAGGGATGTTTACTCAAAGTTTACTGATTGCATAGAGGACTGTGCATATCGAACTCGGATAAACAGGCAAAGGCCAAAATCTGGACGGGTGTAAAATTCCTACAACAACAATCATAGTTTCAAATACAAACTGTTAAAATGCATTGATTTTAAATACACATCAAGATATGTTAATAACTACAAGGCAAGAGAGTAATGATAGCGCTTTATCGATCACCTGGGAACCACTTGCTATTATACCAGGTAAAAACACAGTCATAGAAAACAAAGTAAAGGTACGCTGTAGCACTAAAAACTAGGTCAAGAGGGCGGGGCCAGTTTTTTACTTTAGAGACAAAGTTACAACAGTTTATTTATAGGAGCACTAGACAAGACAATGTTACATACCTAATATCTTAGCTCTAGACCTTGGAGAGTACGATTTTCAAAATAATATTATTACTTTAAATATATTTATATGTATAGCATATGACCCCATGCATATTTTGAACAACTTTAATAGAGGTCAACTAGAGAGTGCCACACACCAAATATCTAACTCCGGTCCTTGCGGATGTGAAGAAGAAGATTTTAGATATGTTTCCTGTTTGTTGCCATATCAATCAGAGCTCTGCATGGAATGGAATTCTTTTTATCGACTTTGGTAGAGCTTTGTGCAATAATTATCCGTGCTAATTTTATCAACAGTGCTTAAGTGGTTTTAGGGGAGATGTCGTATGAAGAAAATGGGCGACTGACGGACGTACGTGGAACGACGCACGATGAGCGCGCCTTATAGCTCACCCTGACATCTAAACTTTTTATGTATGATAGAACCATCTGTGTTAGGGACAATATAACGGAAGAAGTACTTTATAACGAATAACCCTTACATGAAAAATAATTTATTTTCATACTATAAAACTTTGAACTCCTTATGAAAGTGCACTTAGTAATTCTAAATATTTCCCCGTTTTATCGTTCTAACATGAATTACAAAACAACATGCGTAGATGATGTATTTATGCATATAAAACATTCTCAAGTTCCATATTAGGCCACCACTTTATCACTTAATAAACTGTACAAAATACTTCTGACAGAACATATATGTCTTACACCGGTTTGAAACACCTGGAATATTGTAAAAAAAATGTCTGCCCATCACTACTGTTAAGACTTACTATTTAATATGTGCCGGTGTTTTGTACGTAAATTGGTAAAATGTGCGGACACATTGTGCCACATACCGCTCAGTTTTGAAAGCTTCGCTGAAAAATGACATATAAAAATGTAAAATTTCATTTAAACGTCGTCATGTCAGTTGTCAAAGATGTATAACAAGACATTTGTAGCCAAAGGTATTTGCATAATTACACTGGTGTACAGGTACTTTCCAAAAGTATACGGAATATTAATTATGCTATATTATGCTCTTTTTAACCGCTATTGTGTTTATTTCGCGAAGTACTTGTGTATCATTTTAGTTTTGAATACATACTATACCGTTCGGATGTAACCACAATAGCAGTACCTATAGCAGCTTTTCGTTTCTGTGATATCTTTATACAAGATGTTGAGTTATTTGGCTGAGGAACATTGTAAGCTAGTTTAACTTAAAAAGCTCTAACTTATTACAATTTTTACCATACAGGCATACTATATGAACTGCATTTTGGTTTTGTAATCCCGGTGAATTACATCGATTCCTGAGTAATGTTTTTTTCTATTTGTTACGGTGCACTATTTCTTGAGACAGACAATGTAAACTCGCCACTGCAGACTAATCGTGTACTGGAGAATATGACCGGTGAAACGACAAAGGATTTTCGTTTCATGTCATTAGTTGTACCATATAGCAGATGAATGTTGAAAAAGTAACAAACGATTGTCGCAAAATTTGAAAAATAACGAATGTCGAAAAAGTAAATCGCGACGTTGAAAAAGAAAATGTCGATTGTAAAACTGCTCGAAGTCGAAAAAGCAAACGGTAGCTACAAATGTACTTCACATAGCCCGATCAAAAAAACACTGTTAAGATAATATAAAATTGAGTGTAACACAATCTTTGGGCACTCACCGTACAAACTTTAGTATTTTTGTTTAAATTTTAAATGTATACCAATGATAATCTTAGATCCTGTGAGGTGATGTTATTTATGTTAGTAGTTTTTATTCTAATTATACAGGTGAGATTTAAATAAAAACTCACCGCGGAGTTTTTACTACTTGACATACCTACAAATGTTTGTTTTAATTGGTCTCAATTGTGACAAAGACCATAAAAATCATATTTAATATTTTAACTGCCAATTTGAAAATATCAACCGTAAAACTTTCAACCCGTATGACGAGTTATGATAGTTTAATTAAGACAGGTCTTTCTAATTTTGATAATTGTAGAAAAAAGAACAAAAGAAATCCGATATTTGATGAGAGCAAAGCTTAGAAACCTGATTCTAACGGATAAGGGTTCTCGTCCATGACGAAATAACACATTGGCGTTACCCAAAAATGCCAAAAGTCTGGAAATTTTTTATTGGAATAAATGTATTCGGCACAACATTTGATACTTTCTGCAGTTCTACGTGAACTACATCATGTAGCACTAGAAAAAAATAAAGTTGGTATTTATTAACATTTACATGTAGTCTAAAATTCGACCGGTTGCAATAGTAGATGAGAAAAGAATTTAAATATAAGTAATTAGCAGAGCTAAATGAATTTGCGTAAAATAATTTTATGCTGATTTCATACAAGGTCTAAATAATACAATCATTTATTTCTTTACGGACAAGATCCTTTTAGAAGAAAATTTGTCTAAAGAGCACATAATGCCAGTGCTCTTAACGTGAAGCCTTCGACCAATACGTTTTGTTTGAAAAAATACACTGACTATATTATTCGTACGTCATTATAATTACGACTTTAAAAGACACAGGATAGTTTTCGGTATGTATCATAATAGTATCAATGGCGAAATCGGTGAAAATAGTTTTAAATGGTTTGGTCTAGCAGGACAATGTATTTAAATTAATTCGACATTGTCAAAATTGACATCTTCCTCAGGTATATAATACGGACCAAAAGTAGTGCGGTTCTGTATTCAATTAGCCGACCACATATAATTTATCAAACATATTTTTCAATCACCCGACACGCGCACAAGTCATTATATTGACATATAATATATTTTCAATGAACAATTTAAAACCTTTTTATGGACATATGATATCTTTAAAATATTTTCGTTTGAAATTGGATAAATATAATTAGAATACTATTCACACATTCCAATATTGTATCGTTAAAATCTCAACAATGTAATTACACACTAAGATGTTGAGGCTAACGCCTTTCATGAAGGAAATATAATGAAAAATGAACCGCAATCAATAATAACAACTAGTCCCTATCGAAATTGCAGCCTTGGGGAAGAGTCAGTTGTCTTTAAAGAATTGAGCTCTCTAGCGCCGAAAACAAGAAAAGACTCCCATGGGCAACTGATCAAGAAAAGATATGTCGCTTGCAACAAAACTAAGTAAAATTAATGCTTTTCCGACGCTAATTCTCCATTCCATCTGCTTTCTAAGGCAAAGAATACATTTATCACGCCCTAACCCCTGATCTCGATAAAGCTGAACAAAAAGTTGGCCACTTTTGGGATTCGTTTTCAAAATGCAAGCAATTCATCAGCGTCCAGAGTTTCACAGCATGGCTATTTATTATTTTGATAATTCATAAATAATTGTTTCAAATGAGGAAAGAGCACCGCTACTTCTTAGCAAACTAGAAGAAATGATTCGAAAAAAGCCTTTTGGAAACCAATCTTCTGTGACCGACGAGGCTAAATCATCTTGCCTATTTCACGACACGACGATAAAAACTATCACAACGGTAAATACTAGTAGATATCTAAAAAACTAATACACAGAATATTTCCCTACGCTTTCGATATAAATAATAATAAAAAAGATGCAATTAAAATAAACAGAAGGGCCTAAGTGTACATGTAGCAGTATTTTGTTGATATGTCACGGGGTACATTCGAGTTATTCATCGCAGCCGACTGATTTGCGATTATTGTTCTAAACAGTGTATTTTTTCATAAACGGCAGTTAGATATTAATAAAAAAGAGATAATTATTAAATTGATTCAGTATCAGTTTAGCAGAAAATTAATCTCAGTAAAACGGTACAGCAGGGAATATGGGAGCTATTTTCGAATTATTAGAAACTATAGATAGCCGTTACTTTTTTGTAGCGGTGAGTCGGCTCTCCGCTGAATAACATTGCACCAAATCGGTAACAACCTAAGATGAAAGTTATGTAATGCGTGATGAAATTTGAAACAAACAATTTACTTTGATATCGTTAATGTTTTAATAGAGACAGCGAGTTTTTGAGAAATACTAACCGCAGTATCGAGCACCTCAAGGCGGTTGAAAACTTCGTGTTGTATGTGACGTCATTTTAACCATTTAACACAATCACGTTATTGAAGTAATAATCATCCATTGTCACGTTTTTACACAGCAAAAATGATATTCATTTGAACACACTCCACACAGAAACAAAAAGTAAATTGAAACCTCATGTTGAATGTCGTTCGAAACACATTACACATATCGACTTAGTGTTTACAAGATTAAAACACAATTCCAAAACAGATTTTAATATACACGAAAATAAAACGAGAATAAAACAATGATGAGTGTTTGCGTTCACACTTGTTTCTGACTCTGTATCAGGCAAGTTTCCCAGATATAAGGAAGAAAAACTTGTCATAAATCAAGAAAATGGCCGCCCCATCCGCTTAATAGGTCTCTGGTGCCGGCGATATAATTCATTCGCAAACAATCAACAAAATAAATGTATCGCAGTTACTTTAAAAAATAATAAATCAGACCAATTTTCTCCTCGTAGATTGCAATAGTTTTCCTATCTAACCGAGCAGATTCATAAAGAAATGCAGGAGGTCATGATACCAGAGGATTAATAGTTATGTTTCGTCTATTTTTGTTCGTTCTTCGTAGTGATTTTGGCTTGATCTATGAGGCATTTAAATTGCCGGCTTTGTGCTTGACATCTGTTTCGGATTCATCTTGTCCCGACTGAAGAAGGAAACCAAGATTTTTCATTAAAGTAATATCAAATTTTAATGTATTATTGTTTTATATTTTTTTAGATGAAAGGTGACAGTGTCTCATGAAATGCCTTAGACTTATAAAAGTTTTTTGAGACTGAGAGATGTTTTTTTCTCTCGAAGTCTTATTTTCTTTTATATCTTTTTATATCTCTATCAAAATATTGTCTCAATTAAAGCTCATCTCAAAAGTCAAGGGAAGGAGAAATTGTGAAGATGTTGTAAAATGTCCAGAAAATACATGAGCAATGACTTTAACGACTGATGCCAGTGCCGGCAAAGTGAAAGCAACAAAAATATGAAGGAATCATTTACAAGAATGTTACGAGATTGTCATGTAATGGCCGCGATGATCAGGACGCCACCTCAAACTTAAAGACACGAGTTCTGAGTTATAATTCAGGAGGCGAGTTCCAGAGAGACAAAGTAAATGTTACTTTTGTAATAATTAAGCTAAGTTAAGCTACGTTAAGCTGGTATCTAAAATAAAAGAAAAATTATAGTTTACATAATCTGTATATCCTACTGACACACTATCGTTATCAATGATACAAATACGGAATGAGTAAATATGACAAGCGTGGTTCTTTCCTTGTCATAAAATTGTAATTTAAATCCATTTCAGATAATGGAATGACTTACTTTCGACAATGTTACGTTTTTGATATAAATAAAAATTGAAATATGAACTGAAAATTCTATAGTCGTACATTGTAAGTAAAAATATGTCTGTTACTTCCATATGAAATTAGCTGAATTGATAATTACCTTTTTGTCAGGTAGCATTTTTAGTATCTGTATTATTTTTTTTAGTATATATGCTTCAAAACTATAAAACAAGTCTTGAAATTTGAAAATCCTGACGTACAACTCGAAAATCTTAACTCGAAACTTGATATATCTGAAACTCGAAATTAAGAACCCAAAGGGCTGAAGTAGTATACAATATGAAAAAAAAAAACACTTTCAAATGAATAACACTAGCAATTAATCAGAAATTTTAACCCTATTTGTCTTTTTCTTTATCACTACTACAATACAAAGTAATTCATTCCGTTAAAAAAGTGCAAGACCGTAAAAGTATACCATGACAACAGGAATTTCTTCGTTGATAATGTATGCAGTGGCAGTTCAGTAACATCTCAAATTGTTAGTTGTTTGTATCGTTAGCAGGTGCTTGTTTGTGTCATTCTCATTATGAGGTTAAAATGATACTAACTTGCTTTTGTTTGTTGTTAGTTGCATGGATACTGTCGTAGGGAACAGCCTCCTTTATTGTATGTTTTGGTGTAGGTAACAACTGATGCACGCTTAGGGAACAGTTACCTCTTTGTGCATGTCGCTAGTGGTGCTTTGGTACGAGGTTGAAAGAACAGCTTGTTCCGCTCTGTGTCGCTTTTGGTTGCATTGCTATCAAATGGGATAGATTCGGGCTTAAGGGTGCATTGGTGTAAGCTTGGCTGCTAAGCTTGTGAGTCGGAAAGTGGTTCATTGAGACAACCTTAGTTTACGCGTTTTTTCCTACATGGTATGTTAGTTGGTGTAGGGGATAGTTTACTTTCGTTTCTATCTCGCTAATTGGCGCGTTAATGCTAATATAGGAGACTGTCTGCTTCATTGAGGTTGTTGTTAGCAATAGTTTTGAAACTATTGAAAGAGCCGGTCAGTTTCAGACACCAGACTCCTTGTTAAATGAGAAAAAAACACATAAAAAGTGGTATTTACAGTGCCATTTCTTTGCTATTTACAGGTATTTGTATGTCACTGCAAAGTGCATTTTTACACAGAGCCACTAAAAAGCAACGTATTTCAAATTATATTTCAACACTCATTCAAGACAGTCAAAAGAGAAATACATGTATAACAATATTAACCATTCTCTACACAAAATGCACCCTTAACTCTCAACAGTGCTTTCTACAGAAATTTAACCCTGGCCAATTCGAAACTAAGGCGTAAAACTGTTGAGTGTCTCCTTAAGCATGATCCGCTTGTTGGTGCTTACTTACTTAAGGAATGGCTTGTGTGAACCATGGAACGTGTTGCTTCGTGGTGCATTGACACACGCTTGTCGACATTTTGCTTATTTGTATGTGGTGCTATGGAAACTAGCCTTGAAAAATATTCTTCCATGAATACGTCTTCTGTTAGTGTGTTGAAACTAGCTTTAGGGACAGTTTGCTTCCTTGTATGTGTCTTCAAATGGTGCATTGAAATTAGCTTGATGAGTACTTAGCAGCGTTTCGGATTTGTCTGTGTGACACATGTGAGTTAAACTTGTATTATGTCCTTCGTTGTTTTATAGAAAGTCTCTTAGGGGACAACATTCTTACTTCTGGTTGTCTATAGATCCTTTGATGCTTTAATTTAGTCGACCTTTTGGATTCGTGTGTTTATTGTTAGCTCAAGGAACATATTACTTTCGTTGCTAGTGGTTGCATTGGCTCAAACACAGAGGCCAGATTTCTTGAGTGTGTCGTTATTGCTTGCATAGAAACTAACCAAGGGAGAAGATTAGTCTGTGATATGCATTGGTAGTGGTCGATTTAAAACTTGCTTAGAAAGAGCTTGTTTGCTTCGTTATGATTAACGCTAGTGGTTACATTAAGGCTAAGTTTTGGTATGCCTTGATTTCATGTTTTTGTTGCTTTGGTATCTGGCCAAAAGTTTCAGTGAGTATCTACTTCTGTATGTATATAGAATATGAATGCGTTAATTGTAGATTGAAAGTTAACTGGATGCGCGAATTTGTCCTTTTTGGCTGTATTACAAGCTAAGGAGTGCAGACTGCAGAACAATTAACGTGACGGGATATTGATGTTAAACAGGAGCTTCTCGCCCGAAAATTCTTCTATTTTGCTCCAACTAATTGTGATAAATTAACAGTAGGTAATGTAGTAAATAATGTATACTCGTGATTTAAGCAGTTTCGTGTGAAATATACCATTCTGTTGAAATTCAACAAACTTAGCCATGTGTACGTTTCACTTACGCTGTTATATTTGCTTATATTTAGTGGAGCATTCACACGATACCCACTTAACTTTCCTGCCGAGGGTACATTTTACTTGCAAGTTGGTTATATAAATAGGTTCTAAATAACATACATATATACCGGACTCTATGTTTAACTAAACTGCAGACAATTTGTCTTCACATTTATACATTTTGTGTCTAGTTCTTTTAAATTTTAATGCATGTGCATGGTATTGACGACTGCAAATATTATGATCTTTTTGACTTAAGAATTAAGTTTTGTACAACGTTTGTCATATCTGTAAAATATACATAGTCTTTATACAGTGTACTTACACAAATAAAACATTATACAGATTCATATTTTTTGTGATAACTTTGGCAATGTTCATTTTTCAAAAAGTATAAACCAGTGACTAAAGTAATGTCTTTTTTAAAATTATGATGGTCATTTTGAAGGGAAATATCTTTTTAAAGAGACATTGCAGTTAAACGCAATCCTACAGAATTTACATTTATACACATATTAGAAAAAAAGATCAATTTAACCATACTTGACTTACAGATTTATATCACCGGCTTGGAGGAGTTACGTATTCTTTTATCCCAAGGCTTAAAAAGTCGTTTGGGTATAGGTTTTGCTTTAAATCGTAACGCCCATCTTATTTTACCAAAGCCAATATTAATTGATATATTTAAATACGCGTGATATATATCATACACGATAAAAACTAAAGCCAGACTTATCTCTACCTCTATCATGCGTTATATCTAGGGAATGAAAACCGACTATCGCCTCATTAATCATATAACCAACCGTTTTTTGAAATCTGAACGCATTCGCCCCAAAACTGCTGCGTAATGGTGCGAAAATATATTAACTTTCATTTAGGTCAAAAAGCTACTGCTAAATGGGAATTTAATAAATTGCATCTTGTCTCACTACATTGTTGTTGCCCTTGACGTCTTTGGAAATGAAGAATGACAGTACATGCCAAAGAATAAAAGCAACAGGTTTCATCTCGTAAATAGCTAGTTTAGCCTTATATTTCTTATCAAGGGTATATGGCGAAGTTTTAACACTTTACTTTTTAACATTTGCAACCACTTCATTTTTCACTGTTAACAATGTACTTGATGAACATGGAACAGACTGGATGATCTAATCTCATAATTTATGGAGGCAAGTCTTGAGCATGTAAGGTGGATAGTGAGACGAAATAATAAATTAATAGAACCGTTACACGCATACGTTTTTCCCCGCAAAATGTCAAGATCGGACGATTCTTACTCTGATTTATAGGTACTATATCTCCAATTCTTAGACGACTGAAATGACATGTCCATGTTTAGTTGCAACAGCTAATAGAACAGGTGTTCGTGGCAGTCGCATTGCCGCACGAGATAATAAGTGATCACCAGTATACGATATCGTGTGTTAAGGTTTATGAGGTGACATGTGTAATATGTTATTTTCAATTGTAATATATGCAATTAATTTTTTCGTTTTTCGTTGTTAATGATATTCTCTTTGTGAAAATACACGAAAATGTCCCATATAGGCCCAGAACACTTCAGGTGTCCAAATTTGTTACCCGTGTTCAAGAGAGTTGATCAGTGAACTCTTTGTCATGTCCATAAGATTAAAATGGGTACATCCCCTAAACACCTTAATGATTATTTTGTACCCCTGATAATTCTAAATTTTTTAGAGATGAATCTATGATTTTCATACCGGTTTATAGGTTGTAATAACATTTAATACTGTGACACTAAAACTAGTTATTAAAATAACAAAATGTGATACACTTGAATTTAATTGATCTCTTCATGTAGTGTGCTATATGTTCATGATAAATTCTTTAAGGAAAATATAGTACATGCCTTTCTGTTTCATGAGACCAATAACAGGGGCCAGAAGGAAATAAGGTGAAATGAATTTTCCCTTTTTCAGTGTCATTTCTGGTATTTGTATGCATTTCATAGTCTAGAATATATGTATGATTATAGTATGCTTGCCATTGGTAACTTGTTATATCATGCATCTGTTTTATTACTGTGTTTTATAATTATGTACACTATTACTAAAATAAATCTTATAAAAATAAATCTTATCTCACGAAAATTATCACTAACTTGGGCCCGTTTATTTACAAACTGTAACATAATGACTGCAGAGGTACCGCATTTTCTTATGATAATGATAAAATACAATTACTGAAATCCATAGAGAAAATAACTAGTATCTATGACACGTGTGCCACTAAAAACGTTGCAAAATTATAACAACTGGTAACATTACTCCTAACATTTTTTTCGAATCACAACTTGGAACCGTGTGACTTAAGATATTTAATATTTAACAAAAATGTTACAATTTGCACGATAGGACCAATTACTACTTTTGTTTTTCTAAAAAAGCACTGCTACCAATACACAGGAAACTTAACTTGCCCCTCAAGATAGTAACAGAACCCATGATCTCCGAGATGAGAGGACCAACACTTTATCCTTAACCAATTGTCTAGGTCAAAAGTTCGGGTAACAGTTATTCTGGGTGTACTGGAAGTTGTTATGAAAGCTTGATCTTGACCGTCCATACAGCCACACAGTGACGTAAAACTTATGCAACAAGAGTATCGTTGCAAACGATAGATGAAATTCCCTGAAGTATCCCACCATAAGAATGAAGGCAAAATCTAAACATGAAAAATAATAATAGAAGAGACAATTTTATTAAGGGAGATCATTTAGAACAAGGGAAGAAATTTTGTCAAACTGCAATTACTGAGGAATACTGTTTAGCAAAGTACATAAAGGGAGGTAATTCATAACTATGCTGGAACATATTGATAATATGTGCTTCTTCTTTAGGTAGTAAAGCCTCCACACTGTTCAATTCCAATCATCGACTGCTAAGAATTGGGTGGACAAGAATTTTCATAATTATTTACAGCCCCCCTCCCCCTACCCTAAAAATATCACATTGTCAAGTACCGATAAGATGCACATCTCCTGAGTACTAAAGGTTGTCATTAAGCTTCCCTCCAGGACTTGCTGAGAAATAGCCCAGAAATGAATGGTACTCTATATATGTAATACAAAAGTAATCGACGGGCCAAAACTATGTGAAAAATAATCGAAATGGAATTCGTAGAAAATATGCGCATCTCGGCTTAGTACTTAAAATTAATATGAAGTTTGGTTGAGTTACCGCTAGTTTTTACTGAGAAATATTCCAGAAACTACTGCGGGCCTGACGGACGGACGGACAGACAATGCAACGACTATAATGCTCCTTTTCTATCCGGAGAGTATAAACCTCCGGAACTGATTCCGCAAGATGGGTTATAGGATACGAATATTACTATACTATGCTGATTTTTCACTGATAGTTGCAACAAATTGATATGAATAAAGTGCTGCTTTACAGAAATATTGGCATCTTTCCGGAGTCTTCAACATAGCAAATCAAGTTTCAGTCATGCAGACTGGCAATGTATACGTATCGACCTGATCAAGTAATGGCAATTTTCCGAGACGTTGATTTCTACTAAGTACACCAATTTTTGTGAGTAATGGGTCTTTTCATTTTTCAGTCTTGAACCTCTAGACAACGCTAACAATAACCCACATAACGAAAATTGATGTAATCTTCATATAAGCATCCCTTTAATGCGTTCATTTTGTTCCCCTCATTCAGTCTCAAGTTTTGTAGGAAATATTGCCCTCTTTTTGCAATACCATTTCCAAAATGTTGTTTCCAATACACCGAAGAAGTAACCAGCAAGTTAGCACATTAACATCTAACCCAAACTATTGAACAAACATGAGTACGATATAGGTTAAGTCTTGACATATAGCACCATCTTAAGACATATTTGGATGTACGTTAAACCCATTTGAAAGAAATATCTGACATATAGACCAAAGACATATTTGGATATATCAATATCTCGACATCATTAAGATTTTTATATTATAATTAATTCATATACATTTAGAAAGTTCAATTTGACTGATATCTTTACACAAAGCTAAATATAACAATCTTACTTTTATGTCGCCCTTTCGGAGAGAAAAGGCGATACAAAGGGATCGCTTTGTCCGTTGGTCGGTCCGTCACAAACACTTAACGTAAGCTATAACTTTGCCATTTCTTAAGATTTCTTCATCTTACTTTCAAATTGCATTGCTTATGACATAAGGATCGTGATGCCGCCAAATTATGTAGGTCAATGTCATATTTGATAAAGTTATGTCCCTTTTTGTACTTAGATTTTTGTAATAGCTTTGCCATTTCTTAAGATTTCTTTATCAAACTTTCAAATTGTATTGCTAATGTCAAAAGGGTCGTGATGTCGCAATATTGTATAGGTCAAGGTCATATTTGACAGAGTAATGCCCATTTTTGTACTTAGATTTTGTCACAAAATTATTGGTTATTCTGACAAAGCATAAGAGGGCGACACCAGTGTTCTACTGAACACCCATCTGGTATGCATACGCATTGTTGCTTCATATTTTTTTAACAGATTCCCCGATAAACGTTTACTGGCATTTGAGTACTGGAGCAAGTTATTTCTCTTCATTGATGCCACTTAATCAAAGTTTTATGTGTAATAATTTACTTTTTAAAACGCCCCTAAACCTAGTCCCTCCACCAACACCACACATTCACCACTCATACAATCACACCTACGAAGAAGAGGGATATTATTCTTTGCACATGGACCAAAAGGTTTCCAATCAATAACTTAAGAACAAATTAGCATAGGACATCTAAACTTACAAAGCAGACTGGTCGAGAATGGTAAAGAACCCCTATCAATTTTCAGGTCGGTAGGTCAAAGGTCAGGGCCAATATGAACTTAGACAGTAAAACGGTTTCCGATCAATAGCAAAAAATGGTTGGACTTCGGAAACTCAAACTTGGTATGCAGGTTGGTCGCGAGTAGAACATGACTGATTTTGAGATTGGTAGGTCAAAATCATGGTTACCTTGCATTAAAATATATTTCCGCTTAGTAACTGGAATAAAATTATATTCATAGGTCTCAAGCTTGGTAGGAACATTTCCATCCAAAAGACGAATCTTACTGATTGATTATAAGGCTACTAATTTATAATTCAAGGTCTCATTGCATTAAAAATACGGTTTCCGGTCGATGATATGATACGACTTTGACTCATAGGACAGTGGTCATGACCAGCAGAGACACTAGCATCCTATTGACTTTGAAGTCACCAGGTCAAAGGTAAAATTCTCAATGATCTCTAAGTTAGAAAAACTTTTCTGCTATATAATTTGACAATGCTTTACTTGAAACTTACAAGGGCTGTAGTTTTTGAAGATTTATTGACCCTTTTGATTTTTAGGTCAAACGTCCAGGTCAAAACATTGAAACCGTTTCCAGTTACCAACATTGCAATGCTTTTACCTAAAGTCTTCAACTAAGGTTATTAGGGTTTTAGTGTATAAGAGTAGATGATCTCTATTGATTTGGGTCAAGGTTAAGGTCGAAGTGATGTTACGTTTCCTTTAATTGCTCAACCACCCATTGAATTAGTATCATTTCGTATGAATAGTTAATGCCCCCTTTTGATCCTTATTGATTTTTCTCCCAAGGGAAAAATTGGGGGGCCCGCTTTTTGGAAAGGGAGCATGTGTGTTTTATCGCTGGCATATAGATCAACTGACCAAACATGGTGTAGTAGTAAAGGTTGCTAATACAACTACCATCGAGGAAATGCACAATACGACTAGACTGAAGCAACATTTACTATTGCAGGTGAATAAGGTGCCGTACATTACAAATACTTAAAACTCTGTCGATCTATTCTGTAATTTGAAAAATATCGTCAACGAATAGGTCGTGGAAACGATCCCTGTGAAATAAAAGGAAATAAGGCATTTCCCAAATCATGATATCAGTACATGGTTGAAAAGATTTGGATTGAGTTCGAATTCAAAGTTACGGGGCTTACACTTTTGGCAACTGGTCCAGGCAATTGCAATCCTTGCTGGCAACACATACTTGAAGGTTTGGGATTATGGGCGTATTTGTTCTACAAATTCTAACGCGAGTGCGTGTTTGACTCTTAAACTTTTTTGCAAGTGGGGTGCATATAGCGTTGCACTTGTCCGTCCGTCCGTCAGTCCGTCCGTCCGTCCGTCCGTACGTCCCGAAATTGTGAACGCAACCCTCTTAAACCGGATGGCAGATTTTGCTTAAACTTCCAGGGATGAACAACCTTAATGTGTAGATGGTAGTAAGGAAGGATTTTCGCGGCGACCAAATTTAACAGAATTACGCCCTTTGTTGATTTTTCACTATATACCATATAGAAATTTTGTGAAAGCAACTCCTCTTAAACCGGATGGCAGATTTTGCTTAAACTTCCAGGGATGAACAACCTTAATGTGTAGATGGTAGTAAAGAAAGGAATTTTTGCTGCGACCAAATTTAACAGAATTATGGCCCTTTGTTAAGTTTTTCACTATATACCATATAGAAATATTGTGAACGCAACTCCTCTTAAACCGGATGGCAGATTTTGCTTAAACTTCCAGGGATGAACAGCTTTAATGTGTAGATGGTAGTAAAGGAAGAAATTTTTGTTGCGACCAAATTTAACAGAATTATGGCCCTTTGTTGATTTTTTCACTATATACCATATACATTTGTTGCGACCAAATTTAACAGAATTATGGCCCTTTGTTGATTTTTTCACTATATACCATATAAAAATGAACATATAAATTTTACATTTGTAATTTAATTTAACATGTACATAAGGTTACCTGTAGATCATTTTAGGTATATGTACAGAAATGAAACAGTGGAATGAAAAAGTTCCACATAAAAATCTTACATACAGATATGCTTGCTCTTGTTTATGAGCACATCTGCACAGTGGGGGCATCCGTGTCCTTTGGACACAATTCTAGTTGTCATTACAAAGCACTGGGGCTATGTTTTACTGAAGAGTTTTATTTGTAACAGATAGTGTCACAGACCTTATGGCAAAATAATTTTGTCAGCCGGTGTCGTTGCATGTATCAAAGAGATTTGTCTTGCCTTTGAAAATGAAAACATAACCAGCTTTGATCTTCATATTATTATATAAACTTGTCGTATGTGTATGAAAACACAACAGTATTGAGTGATTAATATCAACATAAGGGAAGTTTTCCGAGAGGAAAAATAACATTGATAATTCTACACATAATGTATTCTGGAATGAAACCTTTTTAGTTCAATTGTTCTGCATAGGCAACTATGAATAATACCAAACAATAGTATACATATAGTGCAGTTAGGTTTTCTGCGAACAGGTGTTTGAACTTTCCGGATCGATTCATTTAAATCTAGGTAGGATATGCATTTACAAGTGAAACTTTTCCTAATGTGTATTTCACGATCATTTTTGCGCACGAGTCTATTTGTATTCCGTAAGAACGCTCATAGCTATATAAAAGCCGTAAGGTTCATATGCGTGAGACTCCTTTCCCAATAAAATCTTTAGTAAAACAATGACAAAAAGGTTCAAGAATCGAACACGCATTCACATGTAAATTTGTAGATCAAATAGGCCATTGGTCTCAGGCCTGCAAGTAAATGTCGGTAGCATGAAATGCAATTAGCCCCATTAATGCCTGGACCGGTTACCAAGAGTTAAAGCCCTGTTACTTTGATTTCTAATGCAAAAGTGGTTTCAATCAAGTCTTGAAATCATTATTTAGGAAATGCTTTATTGCGCTTGGGGGGCCTTTGGGGAGGCGCGTTTGGTGCGTGGCATTCCCTGTTTGGTGTTGTTTTAGTTGTTTACAATTATATGTAACATGTATCGTCTTATTCTTTGACGACATTGTAGTAGATTTTTCCATGTATCGAAACGAAAAAAGTATCTATACGACATCTTATTGCTGCAATGTTAATTTTAGTTTCTATCTTGTCATATGAGCATTTCCTGAAAAATTGTTTTATTCTTAACTTTACCTACTACTTAACTTACACTACATCGTGCAACCATACTTGGTCCAGAAAATCTATTCACCTGTTAACAGTCAGTCTGAAAGTACAAAAAACATACACTGAATCTTTTCCATCAGCAGTATCAACATTCCCTTTGACCGAAATGGCCATGTGTGTTATTTTGGGAAGGTTTGCAAGTCTTGTGGGGCTCGTTTTGGGGAGGCTGCGTTTTTGGTACGTGGCATTCCCTGTTTGATATTATTTTTGTTTTTTTTGTCTTTCTAGTTTTCACATCAGGTGCTTCAGAATGGTACAAAAAAGAAATAAGCGTTCCAAGTTATAAGGAATCGTATACGATTTCTATACAGAGTCTTCTTCGTATTTGTGACTGACCGAAAGACATAGATATAAAGAAATAATTTAGCGTGTCGTAGGTAGGATTATGCTTACGATATTCAATATCAGTAAATTGAACACTAAGAATGCTTATATAATTACTATTAATAATTATTTATATCGGCATGTGAAAGACATGATATGATATAATTTAAAAATGGTAAAAAATATCACATGAAAAGACTAAAACCTTTTTTAAAGTTCAAACATACATCTCGACTATGCTCTCTTTCACAAAAACAGGATTGCACAAGCGGAAATGTGAATGTCCATATTTCAACTATGCTCCTTTGGTGAAATGTGACATGGCCGAGTGAGGTACACTGTCGATATTATATTCCACAGAATGCAACCATTTACAGACAAAGACATTTACCAAGGTCGTTTGCTTTGAGGATGGTGAAATAGGTCTTTTTTTATAAAATCTTGTACATGTATAATAACTGGCTAGAATATAATACTCGTCTAGGTTATCTGGAGCAGTGCAAATGTATATTTTAAAAGCATGATTCAGAATGTTGATAAATCTTTCAGGAAAAATCTTTATAATTTATGTGGCATACCTGATCAGTTCTGAAAACAAATCTACTTACCTTATTTCGAATACTTTGAAATCTGTTTCAGATCATCAGAGTACATATGAACACGTTGAACACTATCGTGATCGCCTTATGCGCGTGGTGGGTAGGATTATGCTGACGATATTCATATATTTAATATTACTTGAAATTGTTAACACTCTAGAGGCCTCATTTGACTCTTAGTCATCATGAAAATTGTCTAAATGATTCCTACACCAATCACATGGGGTCAAAATCTAGGGCAGAAGGTAAAATCACAGTATAACCTTGTTTTCACTTTAGAGGCAACATTTGACCCACAAACATCATGCATGAAAATGGATAAAAGTTATGTCTACGTGATCGTTGGGCCGACTTTAAACCGAATTACATGAAGTCGAAAACTAGGTCACAAGGTAAAATCAAAGGAATACATTATTAACACTTTAGAGGTCACATTTGACACCTTATCAGTATGAACATTTGTCAGAATATTTGTTTGGATGACATTTAGGTCAGGTTTGAAATTGGATATCAAAAGGTAAAAAAGCTAGGTGACATGGTGAAATAATATGAAAATTTTGTTCACACTTAAGAGGCCGCATTTACCCCCAATCATCGCCGAAACTGGTTAGAATATTTGTCATTATGATCTCTAGGTCAATTTTGAAATTGGGTCACATCGGGTCAAAAACTAGGTCACATGGTCAAATCATATAAAACCCTTGTTAACACTCTAGAATCCACATTTTATACACAGTTTTTTTAAAAATGATTAAGAAAGTAGACTACCGGGTAAAAGATGGATTTGTACTGAAGAAAATATTCTAACACGTTCAGCATTTTACTTGACCATAGGGCAGTGTGCGGTGGTGTAGTGAAGAGGTTAAGGTGTCTGTCGCTCATCCCGGAGGTTGCGGGTTCGTGCCCCACTGGGTCTCACGACCGTAACTCCACATATGACACCAGTACTGATTTTTCGAGGAAGTGGAAGCCACAAGCGTTCTTTTCAATCGAGCTAAAATATATTAGTAAAAACTAAACTAAAAGCAACGACAAAGAAGAACAGAGACATGTCACTACTTAACAAGAGAAATACCATATATATGTAGAAACAAAAAAGGGCGGGAAATCACACGAAAACTAAACAAAAGAGAGTGCCACCTGAATCAGTCTGTTGGCCAACATTATATTGAACCCGAGTTTAACAAGTAAACATTCAGCTTGGTATTCCTTATGAATATTTGAATTTGATTTATGAACTATCCGTGTAAATAAGCAGAAAATCTTTTTGACAGTGTTCATCGATTTAGACACCATGTTGAAGCACGGGCCCTACTTACAGTATCTCATCGGTACGTTGGCGCCCTAAACTCTTTCTGCCATTTTGCTACCAAACAGACCGTAGATAGAAGTCTATAACGCATGACTGAAACGTTTGAAAACTAATTGTCGAAGAGCAAGTGGCTGAAAGGTGCAAATTTAAAACACATTAAATAAAATTTCCTGTACTGAAACCAGAGGCAACCACATTAATCAGCATAGCTCTACTTACGAGAAATTACACCAAGTGGCAGCTAAATATATGATTCTAGATTTTATCTGAGGTCTTCTCTAATGAGCCTCTCCGCATAATTTGTTTTTCACGTCGTAATGTGCTCGAACGGCGAAAAGATTTTTTTGTGAAATAAGTTGTAATGTTTTAGAGGCATCATTAAATGAAATTAGGGGTTTCTTAATGCTTAGAATTAGACAGGGATGAAATGAAGATAATGTTTTCCAATTGACATTGATGTGACGTTTCTTAGAACAGAATTTTTTAACAAGTAGTTTAAGTTTGTCAAACTGAAAAAATATCATTTGAAGGGTGATATAACATTAATTTTACTGGAATCAAATATACAGTAATACAAGAGCAATATGTCAGACTTGTAAAAATGGATGTTCCTCGGGAGCCTTCGTGTAGTGGTATTTCTTTAATAAAACATAAAGAAATATTGCATGAAATGTCAGAAAAACTTTTTTTTAAAGTAAACCTGTATAGAAATTTATGAAACTATTATAAACTGTATATCCTTTAACATTTAGAGATCATTAACTGAAACATTCTCCTTTGCGTAATTCCAAATGCCACGCTATTCTATTTTATTGACAATAAAATGCATTCAGCTATATGACTGTTCAAAAGCCTACACATTTATACTTCCTAAACATTGTTCTGGACGTGCTCTTGGCTTTTTGGACATACAGAATATGATTTTCGATTACCTTTTCAATGAATATATGATCTGCATAAATTATATGTTGTTTAAGGGGCACTCCCTACATCTAGCAGATTATATTATCGAAACCGAAACATAAATAATGTGTTTAATGAACATAAAATGATAAATAAATACAATTTTGAAGAACAACATATATATAAAAAGCTTCATTTTAGCATAAATAATTAACATACAGGCCTTTTATAATAAATCACATCCACCCATGAACTATACAACAACAACTCTACATAGATTATCGAATGATTTACGGAACTGCAGCATACCTTAAAACGCTGCTTTTATCGATGATGACTGGAATACATAGCTGAAACTTTGAGGTTAAGTTATAATACTTCCAAAGATTCTATTATTTATGTTTGGGGGTTATTCAGTTCGACATCAGTTATAGGTTACGTCCCTTTAATAGCTACTAGAGAACCAAACTTTTGTCCTCAAGAAACCCTAGTATTGTATATGCAGTCAATATTCTGACTAAGATTTGCTGTAATAGTGACAATAACAGAGCCCATTGGATAAAACTGTGGGGCTGCATTTCTTTTGTGAGCAGAGGTAGCTAGAAACACTAACCCAATGAACTGTTCGGGATGAGAGCGAGAAGCGATGGTAGCATGTTTAATAAAGTTTCGAGCTTTAATCGAAGATGCCAGCGTCAAGCGATGCATAACCTGATATATCCCTAACGCCTGTCCCAACAATCCATCGTAGCACCTGGACGATTGAAGTCATTATATAATTATTTCATGGCAAAACTGAAGTTAAAGTTAAAGTAAAATAAATTTTGACTCCTAGTGTCTTAAACGGCCTGAAATGGATTGAATCGTTGACGACTTCAGACAAGATAATCTATATATGCCTTGTCATCTTGTCGTTGACGTCATATCGTCACATTTCTGTCATCCGTAATGTGGAACATACTTTTGAAGTAAACAGTACGTTGGACTGCATTTTAGAAGCAGTCTATTAGTAAGTTGGTTGTCTTATGTCGTGAAATGAAATTTCTAGAATATATGCATTTTTAAAGTCACCTACGTAATACTATTTGTTATTTTTCAATGGAAGTTTGTAAATGATAAACATGTTTACAGAGTTTTGTTTAAGGACAACAATTTATCTTTAATATTCCCTGTTTGCAGACAATCGTTTTGTTTGCTGTCAGAGAAAGTTGTGGCCTTATTTACTGACTTTCGAGTGGTGCAAGGGCTAGGACTGGTGCCTCCAGGGGCTACTATCACATAACCCTGGCAGACAATGCTTTACATAAGAACATAAGAGGTAACAGCAAATAACGTAACATTTACTTTTAAAGCTGCTTGCACATAGGGACTTGTGAAAATGTAAATATTTTTCCAAAATGATATATGAAAACATAAAATGTTAAGGTAAATGCTAGAATCAACAACACAAGTGAAAATCGACATAGCAAATTGAGAAAATCTTTTTAAAATGTTGTTGGGTTTGGTTTAACGGCATTGCGACACTTTATAGTTATATTGGGATTTCAAAAGCGTTTGTAGCGCTTTATACTTTGGTAGTGTATAACTTAAAATATACCGAAAGCGAAAGCGGGCAGCTTTAAAACGTAACAGATACTACATTTGGTCAGTTTGAAGGCATCACTTAACAGTAGTATAAGAAACATATTATGTGTTTTGTTAATTTCCCGAATCGGTTTAATAATTAGCAAGTGGAATAAAGCCATGACTTTGCGGAGTTATTTCCTTCAACAGTGAAATTAACTTAATTTAGTAACAAAATTTCAAATGAGATATTGAATGAATTGCAATGAGAAAATTGGACAACTGTACCAATTATCTTTGTGTGATAGTGAACAAGTAACAGCCTCTTTACAGTCATCTGTGCGGACAAGTAAAAGTCAAGACTTAAAGATAAAATACAATGAACATTTCCTTGGTAGTTTTGGATTCTCAAACTGGATTTAGCCCATTATATTACGGCCCAACTGATATTTTTACATACTCAATACAACCCGGTAGAAATGGTCAGTTTTTTCCTTTCTAAAACGATCGTTGCCTCATGCATATAGCGTATGATATTTCGACCGATATATAAATGCAATTAATGAACATCTTTTAAAATGAAACAACAAAACGTGTTTAGAATTATTGTTTACAAAGTCCATAAGTTACAAATCTTGGCATCTAATGGCACACACCTGTTCACTGTGTTTACTGTGTTAAGTTCTTTTTCACAAGGTGTCATCGTTTGTAACAGCGTACATACCAACTTAACTTCTATAAACGGCTTAATTGTCATTCGCTCTTACTACGTTCTTAATCTCTTTGTTTTGACAAATTTAGTGTACCTTAAATGAAGCACAGAACAGTCTTTTGTAAGGTACTAAAAATTGAACCAGATGCCCCATGGTGGCTGGCTCAATAATGCATAAATTGTAACAACCAGAATTGTGAATTGTTATACAATTCCAAATATCAATAGACCTGAATACAAATAACGTTTACACAAACGATCAAAATAAAAACATGGCATTTGTGAAGCTAAATAATTTACACATCAGAAACTTGCGATAAGAATCATACATGTAGCAACATTTAATGGAATAATAAAGAGGTGTATTCTTATATCAAGAAATACCACAAAATTCAAAGAATTAGAACATAATCGCAACTTAAATATTGTGATTTAACAACCCTAAAGTTAATACTGAAATTATTTCTAGACAGACAACAGATAAAGTTAAATAGACGCTGATTGTCTTAGAGTAAATTCATATCGTATAAACATGTTTGACACTTAAGTCGTCCGTGTAGGTATACAATTATGAAAAATATATTGTAGCTAATGTAGCTGGACGTTCCGTAATCATGAAGTAAGTAATTAACATATATTTTGTGTTGTTATGTTGTACTATGTAACGATGCTACTAAAAACAAAACAAAATGTATGTATTAAAAAAAACCAAAAACAAAAACAGATTTACTGCTTAATGTGTGTTGTAACCGTCCGTGATTCAATATGGTATCAATGCTAAGCTCGTCTAGACTAAGATCGAACAATACCGACACTGGTGGGAGTGTTTCAAAGTGTTATGACCAGAAAACGGTCTAGGATCAATCTTTTGCATTACTTACTTAATATTCTAAGCAATGGTTTGTTATTCAGCGAACGGAAATTAAGTGAATGTATGTCCATCATGCAATCGCCATGTCTGAGCTTGGTCATATCCTACATGTCAAACAACTTCCTCAAAGCCATTAATTATTTCGTGCTCTAAATGGTCAGAACGTGTAAGGCAATGTTGTCCATTAGATGTGTGTCGTTTCTATATAGCTTTGATGTGCTGAACATATAACTAGACATTTAAGTACAAGGTAAAAAGTGTGGATGGAAGTCCATCTGAAGACTCAAAACAAGATTATTTAAACGCATAGAACTATTTCTTAAAACAAACGTATCAGCTTTGTATGGACAGTTTAAATCTAAATATTCCAATAGAACAAAACGAAAACGTTTATGACATTTTGTCGAGAAACAACAAAGACATGTTGACTATAAGACATTTTCTTTCAATTCATAAAAAAGGACAAGTAAAGTTGAAAGCGGTTACGTTTGTTGGACGGAGCAAGACTAGAATACAAGACTACTTGCTTGAAAGAAATACATTTTCACGAATCTTTTCACATACCTGCGTGTAATTCTTACCGAATGTTAAAGTTCCTATTACTATAACTACTCGTATTCATTTTCATAAAGAAACTTTGTCATAAATATAGTAGATATTCAAAATACGTATCTAATATCTTTGAGTTGTCAGGTCATCCATTAAATTTGGCATATAGCAAAGTTAGATTTTCTCTTAAACTTCTCTCGACTTTTTCTAGATCCTTGTTAGTTTTCATTATCCTTTTGTTATAGTTATTTTGTTTCTGTTGCAATTCTGTTCCTTAACAAATCTCATCTCCTTCTGGCTCTTCTTGAATTGCCAACTGAAATGTCGGTAAATACGGACAACGACTGAAATATCGGTAAATACGGACAACGACAGAATTTACGGTTAATACGGACGGCATTTATATTATAAGAATAACTGTTTTGTAATTTTGATATTTGCGACTGTATATACGGTCGCAAATATCAGAATCACTAAATAGTATTCCCTTTTCTCACCTATGAGATACATATTTCCGCGCATTTACCCATGTGAGATAAACTTATCTCACATCGCTTATCTCACATCGGTGCCGGACTATTTTTACGTTCATTGTAAGCAGACTTAAAAATAGAAAAATGACTGTAAAATTATTTTTGAAATAAACATAGGGTTATGGGTATTCATTTTCTTGGTTAGATCATTTTCTATCCATCTATAGCAGTTTTGAAGTAAAATTCCAGAAAAAGTTGATTTTCATTTTTTCATCCCCATCCTGTATTTGCACTTATTCCTTTCTTCTGCGATTTAAACGGTGAGAAAATAAATCTACCATGTCCATTCAGTTGTGGATAAGGAAATCCACCAGAGGTTGAGATTTGTCCAAAAACGAGGCTCTTTTTTGGACGTATCATCCAGGTGGTTTTAATGGTCGACAAACACAGTTTACGTTAAATTTGCGACTATTAAATAACGTATATATAGCCGCTAAAAATATTTGCAAACGGCATTTTAATTATCGCATTTAGACAGATTGTCGTTATAAAAGGAATAACTGTTTTGTAATTTTGATATTTGCGACTGTATATACGGTTTTTAATAGTCGCAAATTTAAACGACGTCACCAATCAGAAACGACGTTACATCGGTACTGCGTTAGAATATTTATATTATTTGCAGTAGCGGGAGATGTTTAAAAGAACATAAGACGTGATTCATTATGTTACCCTGAAGGGATTCTAAAGCCTATAAATGTTTGTCATAATGTGCGAAGTAATTTACTTAACTGTAGAAATGACGAATGTCTACACATTTTGAACAGAACGAGGCAATTAAGTTAACAAATATATCAGATGTTAACATGATGTCATCACTAGAGAAACTCATTTTGCTAGCTCAGGACGACGGAGCGGACAAGACTAATAAAACAAATCGTGTTCATTTTGCATCTACACACGACTGGATGAACCGCCATGATAACAGTCCCGGACTGTTTGAATACTGTTTAATCTGTTAATTTCGACACTTACAGATGGGAGGTCAACGTGGTCCTTCACTTCTTCAAAAAAAGAAATGGTCTTGAATTGACAAAACTCTTTGTATATCATTGATGGTAGAAGTCATTGCAGATACATGAAGTAACTGGTCACATTGCAAAGCATGGGTTTTATTAACAATACAAGATATATCTCAACGGCTATAAAGAAATACATAGATATTTTGCAGTAGGGCTATTTGAACAAACTGGAAAATTCAAAACCCCTATTTTAAACAATTTGTAAAATGTGCTGACCAAATTCAATATACCGCACATTTTACTAACATAATAATCAAATCGCGCATGCATTTTTAAAAAAAGTGTGCATGCGCATTTTTAGCATGACCATAGCCGTAAAGAAGAATATGCAAAAAAAGTTTAGAATTATGACTAAATTTTCAGTATATACAACCATATTTCATGTCTGTCTTACGTGACACGTTACGGGCGAGCGGACTGTTGCTATTCTCACATTTTGTGTTAATAAATTGCTCAAGTTTAGGTCTAAATGGCCCACAATAATCTTTAACGCTTCGTCAAACCTTGGCATATGTCTCAAGTTGTAAAAACAAACGTCAAAGCCTTACCCACATTGGTTGGACATGCCAGGAGATACAAGATGCTTTGTCAGGTTGCGGCAATTAAGAAAGTTTAAGTGAAATGCATGAATAATTTGCTCGACTGTTAAGTCTAATTTATGGCCCTACATCCGGACCGTGAACAATGAATACTTATATGTGTATTGAAAAATAACTCAGATTTTAAACACATAAAAACTGTCAAGAGTGGACACTAAAATCCCCTTTTCGACAACCTGACCGGGTCGGAATTGCAGTTATATTTTAAAATACAACTAAAAATGTACAATATTAAACATGGCGTTTACAGATTTAGGGCCATAAATATCAAGATGTTTTATTCGGGAGTGACCATTTGAGTTGTAGCACATTTTACAATATCGGTAACAAATATAGGTATCCGAATATTTAGAA
Source organism: Saxidomus purpurata (assembly GCA_022818135.1). Lineage (NCBI taxonomy): Eukaryota > Metazoa > Mollusca > Bivalvia > Venerida > Veneridae > Saxidomus > Saxidomus purpurata. The sequence continues at coordinate 35,093,671 of JAFMSR010000016.1, forward strand.
GTAGATCATATGTATTTAAAATCAAGAATTAAATCAAAATAATTTTAAGTAATTGTATTAAAACACGGTGTAATAGTTATTAGTTGTAAAAAAGACCTTTTTAAAGGGGCACTCTCTACATCTAGCAGATTATATTATCGAAACATTGATTATGTGTCTAATGAACGTAAAATAATAGATAAATACAATTTCAAAGGACCTATGGCGAAAAATGCCTCATTGTACCACAATAAATCAATATAGAGGCATACTGTAATAATTCGCAACCATCCATTTATTGTACAACAACAACTCTTCATAGATTATTAAATGGTTTACGGTACTGCAGAATATTTCAAAACGCTGATTTTATTGATAATGACTGGAATGCATAGCTGAAACTTTTAGGTTAAGTTATAATACCTTCAAAGATTCTATATTTATGCTTTTGAAGTTATTTAGTTCGATAGCAGTTATAGGGTATGTCTCTTTGTAGCTCAATTCAAAGCCATGTGTTACTTATTTTTTTATAAATTCCGTTCAAAACTGCACAAAGAGATTGGATATTTCTAATTACATGCAGATATATGTTGGTATATAACAGTGACCATTTTTGTAATGTCTCGTTGTTTTACAAAAAAATGTTTCGTTTTCAAAACTATTTTTCATAATTGACTTATATACTAGTTTGTCCTTCAGGAGATCTATTCGCACCATCTGCATGACTACTATATGCATATACGAGCAGCTGTTCGGTCACTTTTTTAAACCTTACATTGTCAAGGAGGACCCTTATGTAAAAGAAAAGCATCCATCCTTGCAAATTTGATAAAATTCAATCGTTCTTCCTTATCACCACCGGCATCGTCCTGACATCAAACGACAAGAGGATCAAATTCTTATCAACAAATCCTGCCATAGAGTCTCATTTTTAAGTTACCTGGTGGCAATGGTGTTATTGCTGATGGGGATGTTGAAATTTTCAATTAATATGACTAGACTCATTTAAATACACAAAAAAAGCTTTCTGAATACTAGCATCACAGGGAACAAGACAAGAAAATGTTTCCTGAAAGAAATAGTCAATAATCTTTGTGTACAAAGTTTTGCATATGTTGCATTCATTTCGTTTAACTTCTTTGTCGGTTGCATTCATTGTAATGTAATATTTTCTTTTTGCCCTAGAAGGAAATTTGATATACTTCACACAACTAAAGCATATCATAACTATGTGACACTAGTAACAAGGGGCCATTAAGGACCAGACCTGTACTTCCTAGGTTCGAGACTAATTTTGGAATGATTATGACTCTGAAGGGACCCTTTACAGCATGTCGTTTTGACAAAACAAATTGTATTTTGAAAGCGACACGGATTTAATTGATATAAATGTAAGTATACCAAAGCAAAAGAAATCTTCTGAATCAGAACAATGACAAGAGATGTTTTATATGGAAACATTATCGACCAGAAAAACAATCAATTGTACGTATTTTCGTAGAGCGTAAAGCTCCCCCGCAGCTTAAGTGTGCTCTTCTTCCGCTTTTCGGGAGCTTTCTGCAAGTATGGGGTGTTCTGGTGGGCAATGGCTGGTCTGTGATTAGTTTGAACCTTTAACAAAGTGGTCTTGAATCATTGACAAACGTGTAAAATATGAATACTCGATTGGCTTAGTCCTTTTTTCAAGATTAGAAAAAAACGACTTCCTTGAGACGGTTTAAGTTACTTGGATTTTTTAATTTTTGTATGTATTGTTTGAAAGAAGTCATCGTGTGGACCACACACATACAAGGCCTGCACACATTATCATTATGAAATAAGCCTCTATAAACATCAACGGCTTCAGCTCACATGCAGAAAAAATGTTACGGACATAAACATCACACAGAGTCAACGAAGGTTACTGATTCATGTTATTTTAATAAATTAATTTCGTAAAACACTTAAACGACAACTTAATTTTCCGAAAGAGAGGTCGCGCTGCGTTTATGTTTTCTGGATTTTGACAAGCGAGTGTTTTTGAAGCGACCTATGACTTTTGCAGGGATGAACTGTGGTTTTAACACAAATGGGCTCCACAGGTGTTTTCAAACTTACGCATGCATTAAAACGATTTTGACAAATATGGTGTAAAATGTACATCATTTCCATATCTTAAAGGCATTTACACGATACAATTCCTCTGTTTTAGAACACAGATGTGTAAACGCCGAAAGGCTAGTAATATTTAATTAACGGAGAAAACAAGTTAAGCCTACAATTGCCTCGTACAAAGTATTTGTAAAAAAACAAAACAAATGACATGATAGGTTGTCCTGCCAAAAAGATCCCTGTGACATAAAGAAATGATGAATGAATCATATCATTGGAACAGTCTTTGTAGTAATGGTATTGAAATAATTGCTAGTCGATGCAAAAGCAAATGGTCAACCCGCCTTTCCTGCAATGCATACGCTTTGCACAATTTGATTTGTGGATATACTGTTTCCCAGAACAGTACAAACTTTCAGATCGGTAGTTTGCTTTTGCATAACGTGCTTTTAAAAGTTATATTCCCCTTCAATAAGGCCATGTTGAATAATGGTAAACAATGAAGGTTAACACACTAAAGATGCTTCGAAAATATGTAGGAAATGAGTTATACTCGATTATCTCTCTTAGAAAATTATCTTGGCCCTATCTCTTTCAAGAAATGTACACGACTTTATCCTTTTCTTTGGCTTAGCCAAATTGACTTTGTAAATGGTGTGTTCAATGTATGTCTATTTATATGCACTTAGATTTTTTTAACGCTTATTTGTGGCTCTGATGCTACCACTGTAAGTACTGCTTACAGCATTTGTATCAGCTACCGGACAATAATCACTGCTGTCATGAATGCCAAGGAGCAGATAGTCAAGATTTGAAAACTAATAAAGGAAAGTTTATATATATAATATAATTATAATGTTCTTTTTTTTTTTCAGCAGAGTGAACTATGATGGATGTCTCAACGTTTTGTCACAAATCAAGTTCTGATAATGATTGTGGCGATAAAATAGTATATAACACACTGACTAGGAGTATTATCCACTGCAATTTATGTATATGAGAAACTCTTCGTCGATGTTACGCACCACAATCGGTCAGAAGATGTGATATTAAATTCAGAGGACAAGTTTGAAGTTATAATTGTACATTCATCAGATATACTGTAAAAAGGGAACAGATATTAACTTTTGTCTTATAAAACCATGCAAGAGTTGTTTAATAAACCATTTTAGGATATCCCTTAAATAAAAATAATTTGTTAGTTCCTGTTATATATACATCTAAATGTTTTACCGATTCTGAATTGTACACTGCTTTTTGAGTGAAATAAAGAATATCCTATGTTCTCTTTGTTCTGTGTTGTTCTGTTTTGTTCATTTCTGTTACATTCTTGATTGTTCTGTAATGTTCTGTTACCTAGTGCTTGTCGCTGGATGCAGCAGTTAGCTGCCACAAGACATTCGAGATTACACAAAGATACTATGAAATTCCAATATCAGCATTTGCATACATTTTGTATTTTAAGTGTAAGCTAAACCTTTGACTGAAAACTGACGCGGGATGTAATAAAAATCCGTTACAGAAACGTCTATCTGGAATGTTATTCGAAGGTGCTTAATATCATGGGTATATATCTTCATTTAACAGCAGTATCACGATATGATTGATGTGCCCCTGAACACTGATATTTGCTTCAAATAAATATACCATCCGAAGTTGTACGATGTTATTAAATGTATGACTAAATATGTGACTGAAACTCTTACAAAAGGTTATCGGGAACATGCACACGTGAATATTTTCTTAAGACCAATTTTTTAAGTGTCTGTGTGTGCCAGTTTCATCAAAACGGCATTTTATGTCGTTGTTGATAATGATGCAGGAAGTGAAGTACGAAAGGAATCGTATACGGTACCAGTTGTCCTTCTTGAATGGCTAACGTTGAATGAAGATATAGGCATCTGTGGCCTCTGACAATCTGAGACACGTGTGCTTGGACAACCTGAGACACGTGTGCTGTGGACAATCTGAGACACGTGTGCTGTGGACAATCTGAGACACGTGTGCTGTGGAGACTAAAATCTGATTTTTGGCTTCATTTACTATTGCATACAAAATCACAATGTTGTGTCGAAAATGCAAATTTGCACCAGACTGTCTGATTAATTATAATAGGTGTAGTATGAGACATATGTGTTTGTTCAATGCACGTACTGAATTGTTTATCTTTAAGTAACTAAACGAATGTTGACCACCGGACAATCAATAAGATTCACTTTAATACGTGTTGTTATTCCCGGATGAACGTCCTTGAAAATTTAACCAATCACAGAAATAGATACATGTTTGTTATTTATTCTTTCGTCATTGCATTATCACTACATTGGGGCATTCAACTTGATTCTAGCAACAATACATTTACATGCATTGTAGTTGGCCATGATTCGATCTGATATCAAATAATCTAAGACCTTGTACTGAAACGATAGCTTAAACGTTGCACCAGAAAAACGTACACTATTGATTTAAAACCAAATTGTATAACACCTTTTTATTTTTCTACACGTGAGTATTTCTTCTTACAGTACGCCTGTCAGTCTCATTTTTCTGTTTAGATGATTTCGATAGTATTCTTGATATACTTCTCCGTAAAACTAACCTTTGATGAACTTTTCAAACGTCTAGACGTAACATGTCTGCCGTATCTTCCATGATTCCTAATTCTGTATTGCAGTTGTGATGTTTTTTTGGTTTGTTATTCAGATTTTCCTGATAAACAAGTATATGCATTGTTATACAAATTGTAGAAATCTGCAGATAAACTGACAGCAAAATATTATCTTGAATGTTTGCAGAAATTAATTGAATGTCATTCTGCTATATGTATATGTTTCATGTCTTGAGAATATATATTAAACCCTAAAATTTGGTTTAAGTGGTTGCGTTCTTTTGGTTGTTGTTGATCGCATCAGGTGCATTACTAGTCACGCCTGTTTCCTGATCCTGCCAGGATGCGATTCGTTAGTACCCGTACAATTAAAAGTTCATGTTCGTTAATTTTGCAGGGATATTACTCGCCAGTAGTTTATGTCGCAAAATATTCCAAAAGATGTTTCTATCTCATTCATAAGTTATGTTACATAAAGAACACATGCCTCCTTTAAAAATCTGTCATGTTTTCCAGGGTACTCAGTAAAAAGACTTGTTTGAAAAAGAAACATTCTAATATCACTTTCAGGTGAAATTCTCTGGATATATATAAACAAACATCTCGCGTAAAAAGCCAGACTTGATTTCGTATCAAATGTACTATCAGGCATAAAATGATAACAGCTCAACATTTGAAGTTGTTTATTTTGTAAGTTTAATACCTCATATTGCCTCTAAGTTTCCCTCGACTAGACAGAGATATTTGATTGGTTGATTGATATACATTTTCACACTTCTTTCATATCATAACAAACATCTTCGCATGCCGAGAGACGTAGCCGCAACTCTATTTAAACACCCGTCACAAATTGATATGCCATTCATTTTGCTTCGAAAATACTCCTTTCTAGCAAAAACCTACGTTTCTAGGGAATACAACTGGAGCCATCGTCTGTCATTTAAACGTGGTTATTTCATCAAGAACTTTAGATTTATCTTCTAATGTTGCTATTTAACACGGTCGAATTCGCTTGAAACAGCAAAAGTAACGCGAGAAGGAATAAAAAATATCCTTTGAGTAATAGTAAAACATGATGAGAAAAACATATTCCATTATGCTGCCAAAATAATTTCAGTCGTAGAAACATGAAACGTGAATACTTTTGAAAGAAATCTTATAGCAATTATTTAGGTTTGAATTCCTTTTTTTCAACGACTCGTGGAAAAATGGGTCTGTTACGTAAGTAAAATGCAGGTATGGTGTTATGTTCTTGTTTAAGAAGGTTTTTGATCCGCGTAAGGATTAAATTTATTAAGACATAAGTTCCTCGCACACTTTCAATTTTGAATTAGTCTGTTAAGGATTTAACGTCGTAGCATTTTCGAAATAAATAGTTACAATTGCTTGATTGAAACCATTTTTCGATAACTGAAAATAATGTGTCTGTAGAATTTATTTTGCTAGTTTCATATATCTTGGCAGTTCCTGTCTTTATCTTCCCGTCTAGTCAAAATCTCAAGTTTTAAAAAATATTTGAAACACTTGATTGGCACTAGTGGCGTACAAATTGCCCTTTTATAAGCGCTGGTACATGTAACACGAGATTTGTGAATTACATAATCAGTAGGAAATATTCATGAAATTAGAAACACCACTGTCACCAGAGTATCATGCGATCATATTCATATCCATAACCTTTATTTTTCGAAAATGTCAGCTAACAATTCCATTCCAATATTAATTCAACAAATTGTTGTTTTAAAATACGTCACGTTCCACAACCTATAAATGAAATTTCTCTCTTTAAAGCGGTTATTAAGTAAAAATACTTAAAAGCGTTGTACATTATAGAAAGTTCAAGCGAAAGGCAAGTCAGAAAATATGTTTTCTTCAATTTGAAAAACTAGATAACGCTGCTTCTAAATTTCTAAACTTGGAGTATGAAATGTGAAGACATTAAAAACTGACAATTTCCAAAATGCGGGATCAAGCAGACGTCCATTTTGAATTGATGATGGCACAATGCTATAATCAAATATTAATGCAGGTAAAACTGCTAGGTTAAAAACAGCAGCTTCAGAACATACTAAAACATAGTAACGTAAGTGGCACTTTATCTATGTTTTAATTTCAAATGTAATACAATCATGAAAGAATGAGTAAATGGGACTCGAAATAAAGTGTGGAAAAAGGGCGTTTCTAATAGTTTGTTGCATAGTAACCAAATCTTAGATTTCTTATAACTCTAATTTTCATCCGATTTCAACAATTCGTTCAACGGTGTGTTCATGTTAACAAGCTATTCCATTTCATCTCTGTTAAAGTCTGATTTAGGAAATATATTTATCAGTACGGAGGTAGTAACCTCCCTTTCAAAATATTACGCCATTTTTTCGAATAAGGTATTTTAGGCTTGAAATATGGTAAGTTCGCTTGACTCAACTAGATCAATGCTAGATTCACTTTGGTCACTTAAAGGAAAGAAGTAGCTGCAGTTGATCTACATACAGATTTGTGTTATTTATACCGTTTTAAACTTGATTCACATTTTCAATGTATTCAAGTACTTAGTGACTTTCAAGTCAAAGAAAAGGGTTAAAAATGTGAGGAAAGACTCACCAATCATAACCAATGCAAAAACAACAGTTATCCCTAACATTTAAACTAAAATCAACAGCCTGTCTCGGCTTGTTTCAGGTGCAGCACTTCATTCAGTAGAAGACTATATTTCATCTTTAAATTATTTTTGTTAAAATTAACTTGCATTTTAAGAGTTCAAATACGGTTCCTTGTGACCTTATAAATGTTTCCCCAGGCTAACGATTTTATTCAATTTCTCTGGTTAGTCAGAAAGTTAATGCCAAAGGAATAGACTTTATTATGTTTGAGTTCATTTGCGTTTCTCATTTTTATGAATCGTGGAGAATGTTATCATATGCTCCACAGAGAAACATTCTAAATATCCTATCGGATGCAAATAACATTTTCTTTCAGTTGTTGCAGATAATCCTGTCTGGGCTTATTTATCAAGTTACTCCGAGACCCAATATCTTTGCTACAGACATAACATGTAAAACTCAATCATGCCTGAGAAAAGTGAATGATTATATATATTGTTTAAAGACAGCATAGACAAATAGAGATTTCCCTGTTTGATTGCCGTTTTCGATAGAACTATCTTATTTGTTGTTGTTTCTTATTTCATTTAGCAGAATATGCTTATGTACAAAAATGTGCTTTGCTTCTAGCCGTTTAATTGCGTATAAAAAGTTACCATATTGTTGTTTTTTCATGTCTTTATCATATGAAACCGACTGCTACACAGGATTCTTGGTCACTGGTATCTGAAGCAACGAGTTGTCTTATGAGTTACATATGGGACAACTAAAAGGAAAAACAGGACCCTGTAGATATCTGTCTAAAGTACCTTAACCTTTCGTGGATCAATATATAACAAACTATGGCTGGAAGCCTAGTAGAATCATAAGAAGATTTTTCTCGGACTGCCATATTGTTATCTTTAACAAAAAGAAAACCGTAGGGAATGGTGTTTGAACAAAATGTAAAGGATGTTCTGACTTCGGACCAAGGTCGCATATTATCTAAAACACCCCGACCATGTAATATTTAGGATTTGTGAGACATCGTAAAAAAAAACAAAAAAAAAAAATGAAATTCCAGGGAAAAAAAAATACAAAAAAAAAAAAAACACAAAAAAAAAACCCCAACCACCAAAAAAACACACACAACAAAAAAACACAAAAAAAAAAACAAACACACCACACACACACGACACAACATGTAACACACACATATACATAGGACCACACACTAGCATACAAAGCAAACACACGAGGACAAAACGAACAATAAAGGCACAGTGGGGGGGGGGAAAGGGGGGGGCGCCGGGGGGGCGGTCAGTGGCAAAACCACCACTGGGGAGCTGAAACCGGTTTATGGTGCGCACCCAACCTCACTTTTACCCCCACCATCACACGTTTCACTTGTAGAAGGAGTATAAAGGATGTTTAGACCCATGGACATTGTGATAAATCAATATTCATAGAATATCTTGTCGCTTTAACAAAGTGTTGAAGACACGGACGGACGACAAGGGTAAATTTATGTTGAATAGCCCATTCTTAGATGAATATTGTTAAGATCATAACATGTGTTAACTACAAACAAAATGGCGTTGTCAGAGGTGCACGACATGCACCCGTTGATAGCACCATTTGTTGATGGATTGCAAGAAGCCTCTATTGATAACGTTGCATTATCAGTCAGAACATAATAAGTAGTTACACTGTGTTTCTTCATGAGCCAAAGTAAACACGAGCCTTATGGGAATCATGACGATTCGTTTCGAATTATTAACAAAAAGGAAAGTAAAAAGAACTGACGTATTCTTTTGACTAACCCAACATTTTCCCAACAGTTTATGAATTTCGTATGGATTATTATCTAGTAACAGTTGGGCTATCTGATTTTGGAGAGCATAGTAATGCATTATTATGTGTTGTGCATGTAGTTGTTTTGTAAATATTATATGTATATGTTTTGAAATAGTGCGCCTATATTTACCGTGTTTCTCCAGTTTTGATAACCGTTAAGTTGGTCTGCAATTCGAACTGCTAACTGGCAACTAGTCTGCAATTTGCAATTCAATAGCAAATAGGAGTATGTTTTGCAGTCTGCACTTCGAACCAGTTCGTGGTTTAAATTGCGAACTGCAAACCTGTCACCAGTTCGAATTCGAACTGCAAACTGAAGACTAGTTATGAGTTTACAGTTCGAATCGCAAACTACAAGTCAAATCAAATCAAGTAATATTTATGTATAAAGTCTGGTTGAAAATAACATTGGTACATAGTACAGAAAACACAAACTCTTAAGCGCTTTTAAAGCCGACTCATATCACATTACAGTTTACATGCATAATGAATATCATTTAGTAAAACATATGATATTATATCCCATGACTGTAACACATCACAAGTATTAGTATCACATATCATATCTCATATATTAGTACCACATACATGTATTACATCAGGAGTAACATATGATATATCATATCACAAGGTTTATCGGTTTCAAAAAAGCACAAAGTAGTAAAAGCGCAGTAAAGACAAATGCCAAATTAAAAGACCTTTGAAAGTTGCTGATCTTCACTGAGTCAAAGAACTGCGAACCTCAAACCAACTGTACGGATATGCCAGTCGTGCCATTTTATTTTGAGATTTAATTTATTCCTATGCTTAACGTTTCGTAAAAGCTGTGTAAAAGACGATATTCATAACACTATCATGAACCTGTCGAGTTTCACTGCCAAGAATCAAAGCATAAAACCATATTTGGTTACCGTGCAAAATTGTGTACATATACACAATGAAAGAAAGTCAAACAACTAATTATTTCTTAGCACCTGTATTTATTAACGAAACATTGAATGCAGTCCCTTTACATATAATCCTTACATATTTATAATTTAACCGGAGTCAATAACACTTATTACTCTTATCATGCAATACAAAGTTTATCAGGGCAGAGATGTGGGCAGTTCAAGCACCACTTTCATAAAATCAACCCTTGATATTATACCCGTATATGCTAAACGGTCACTGTTTAAATAGTACAGACTAATAAGACTAGCAATTCTATGTCAAAATTTAGCAACTCAGACGCATTGCAATTATTTAAGGGTCATTTATTTAATGGTACCCTAATGACAACATTTTTAATACTGCATTTACCTACCTATAAAAGTTTATTTTCTTTCCAATATAAGATGTACATATGTATCTTCATTAACTCTTTATACATATCTATACAAGAACGCCGAGACCCATGGACAATTCTTTACTAAACAATCCCATGAAATGTTTTCTACCTTACAGCTTTATAAGAAGATAAACGAAAAAATACATTTTGTACATTATGAAGAAAAGAAAACAGCCACTAAGTTAGTTTTCTGCAGCATTGCAAATTAAAGAGACTTAATTGTCTTAATCCGACACCTGTAACTCCAGTAATTTAGCTTCTTGTTTATGCTTTGCTAAAAGCAAAACTTACAAAGAATACATCTGAGATCAGTACCGAATAAATATTTCAATCTATTAGCGAACACATATCAGTGTTACTGTCTGTCTTTGGCCTCTACACTATAATTGAGTCTAAAAATGTTTAAAAATGATAAATAGCTTGTATTAATTTCTAGGCAATAATTACGACAGAACAGATTTCCAGATATATACAAGTGATCGACACTAATTCAATTTACGAAGACAGAATTCTAAAACCTGATCCCTGGATGTAGCCATTAGATTATCTAAGCTGATAAAAGTATTCCAAGTTTGATAATATTTCCACCTCCACAAACTAAATTCACAAGAAAAAAATCTCAAAGCACGGGCCATCAGAACTATCTAGAAACAAATGAGAATCTTCCATTATAAAAATAGTGCTATAATTTACGTTGGTGTATTACTGAAGAAAAAACACTGTTGCATATAAAATTTGGATAAAGGCCGGAATCAATACGAGAGTGAACTTAAAGAAAGTGTCTCGATTTTTTAAAATCAAATTATATAAGAGCTTCTTCAGAGTCGAAAGATTTGACCTTAAATATGAATAATGAACAAAAACTAACAGCCTTAATTGTAAGAAATTCAAAATATGATCAGAATATACAGATATGCAATTAAATGATGTTCTTCACTAGTAACAAAGGTCTGCTCTAGTAGGACGACGGTTAAGATTTCCCTTTTTTCAGTTAAATGTTGAATTGACTCTGAAATGAAAATGCAACTGAAAACGGAATTGTACACTGGGAACATTACTCGTGTTATGACCTGTAGATCGTCGCACTGTAGATTTTCATGCGTAAAACGTTACCAACAAATGCTGCGAAAGCCTTTCCTCATGAAATTGTTCTGCCAAAAGACATCTGAAAGAAAACTATGCATAAAAATCCTGTACATAGAGATCAGACGCTAAAACGCTTAAAATGAAAACTAAGAGTAAACTGGGCAATAACTTTGCTGAAGTAACACAGCGCTGAACTGTTTATTATTTAGTTGTAGAATGTTCGAAATATAAAATGAATTATCTGTCCGCTTTATAGTAAAGTAACGAAACGCTTGTGCAAATGTAGGCAAAGACGCATTCTTACTGTATGTAAAAAAGCGCATTATTCTGAAATTGGTTGATGGACCGTATCGAATTTCGAACTCAAACGGCATATGCCTATGGACTTGGTCCTAATATAATATAATAATATTAGGACCCAGCTATGAAAGAGTAATATACAATTTTTCTAAATCTAGAAATAAAGAAAGCAAGATGTGCGGACTGATCGATAAGCGCAGAACACTATAATTATGCACAGTTGGGACGTAGGTATGTGTCAAACATATTCTTCTTAGAGATCATCACAATCTTTAAAATAAAATACTCTATGTTCATGTTACGTGAATCTCAAGTACACGGTCAAATGACTGGAGTGTGTCCTATTCAGGGACACTCACATGTTGATTTAACAATCCTGCGTATTCATCAATGTTTCTCTTTTTTCAAACATTCTATAGAATTTTAAAACTACAAACGCAATTGTTTTGTAATTATTTAATAGCTTTAAAGTATGATAAATGCACCTAAATTACACAGTGCGTGTCTGCTAAAAGCACGTGTCTTCATTGTCCAATATTCAATGGAATAAATGGATAAAAGTATCGTTTTCCCTTCAATTAGATTTCAATTGAATAACTGTTACCATGAAAAAGTGATTTCAGCTAATTCACTAACCTCACAAGTTGTGAACACAAGATGCTGTCCATATGGTCAAACTATCTTAAGAATCAAACGTTTTCTAAAACATGCCGACACGAAAGGTTGGAGGCTGGGCAATTAATTACAGTGACAAGATCATCTATTCATTTGAAGGTTTTCCTATTTTAACTTAGAAAGAAACCCTTTAATTAAGAGTAAACAGCTCAGGGCATTGCGAACTCCCTTCGGTTATGCCAGTGAATGATGAACGACGGATTATGACAAAAGAAGCCGAAAGAAAAGTAAAAAGGTTTTTATTTTTAGAGTAAAAACATTTTTGCTTCTGAATAAAACTTGTTATATATGATAATTATATCAATACTTATGATAATATGTAAACGTTCAAATAAAAAGTTAATGAGTAATAAAAGTACGAGCAACGTTTATAAGCGAAAGGAAACCTTACAAGCTTGTCGGTGTATAGCAAAGAAGTTTAAAATTACGTATCAATAACAAGAGATAAATAAATTTAAATTTATTAAATCCTCACCGACAGGCTTCCAAGGTTTCGTTTCGCTGATATATCTATTGTTAAGTAAATTTAAATTTATTTAATCTACCCCCACAGGCTTGCAATGTTTTCTTTCGTTTATATACCGGTAACTATTGTTTAGTAATTTAAATCTACTCCGATAGGCTTCGCTATAAGCGAAAGGAAGCCATGCATATTCGATTAAATTAAGTTTACTTTACAATATTTCAAATGCTTATGAAAATTATGTCACGGTTATCTCCATATCGAGTGAGGTAGCGAGAGGGGTTCGAGGCAATCTCTGGTCTGAGGAAATAGCATCTGCATTGTTGTTGTGATGATTCTAGTTGCAGATCTCTCCAGCGATGCATCTGACATCGGTGAAACATGTAATACCTCTATCTATCATACAGTCTTTCAGTCCTCGAGAGATACCAAAGCCAATAAAATGCATGTCTGAAAAGAAATATTGTAAATCGATTCGACAAGTTTTCGTGAAATTAAAGCCTCTCTAGTGAGACAGTCTATTTCAGAAACAGAAAACCACTGTGCAGACGTAGTCTTAGTGGTTCCTCGTGTAAAGAACTGTTATGATAGCATTAGCCCATTTATCATAATTATACGATTTAAATAAAATACAATTTTTTTAAGTTGAAAAAAAGCTTGAGTGGCTTCTTCTTTAAAAGTGACAAGTTATATTTACATGAACTCATTCTCGAACCGTGGTGCAACAGGTTAAGAAATACGATCGTAACTCGAGGGGTCAACGCGAAACTATCCTATCTGTTTCTATTTGTAAATTGTTTCGCCTTGACCTCTCGAATGTCTGTTGGCATAAAAACAAGCTTTACCTTTAGGTAGCTGATATTCTTCCCTTTCTGCTCTAGGATTACAATTGTTTCACCAAAGACCGAGAATTGGCGAAAACAACAGTCGTTAAAAAACAGACATAGACAGACTCTTCTTTGTACAGCAAGAGCCTGTGATAGTATATACACATGCATATGATTTTGTGTGTGCGGTTGTCACCATACAACAATTGTTTATCCGTGCAAAAAGAAAACATACAAAAAGTGCCATTTCTAGTATGTTCCCCGAGCTAACGCCTTCATCTCAAGGTCACCAAACTTTGTCAAATGGAGATAAATACAAAAAGGGACAAGGTAGATTTATGGCTCGTTGACAATTCACTTCCCCTCAATGTCAATTACCACTGTGTGAAATATCAAATCAACCAATGGATTTCCGGCAAAACACATTCTATAATTTCCGATGAAAAAAGGAGATAATAAAAGAAACTGTGCAAGGAAGATTTATGGTTCTTGATCACTGCACTTCTTCTCAATGTCCTCTACCATGTGTGAAATATAAATTCAATTCATTGAACAGTTATTTGGTTACGTCCCGGACAGGCATAGCATATGACAATAGGAAGTGTATTAAAAACTGTGCAAGGAAGAGTTATGATTCTTAGTCATTGCACTTCCTCTCAATGTCTTCTACAACTCTGTGAAATAAAAAGTAAACCCCTTTAACAATATTTAGATATGATCGGATGGTTATAATGATAAAAGGAGATAATTTTTGAAAGTAGAGTTATGTTTCTTTGTCTTTGCACTTTTTTAAAAATGTATCCACCTTTCTGTGCAGTTTCAATTATTCTCTTCGGTACTTGGAGTTATTCTTCAGACAAGAATCTCTTAAAATGGTAGACAATTCAAATACAAAGCAAGATAGAGTTATTGTTCATGTTCACAGCACTTTATCTCGATAATCTCTGTCACTGTGTGAAGTTTCAACAAAAAAGCTTTCACAGGTTTAGAGTTATACTCCGGATAAGCTCGCGTGGTGGACAGACGGAAGGACGTACTCACGAGACGATCTTTATTAAGTAATATTTTTAATCTTTCTTTTGTAACCCTAAAATAATTTTTTAAACTCCATAATGCTAGTTGTAACCTTCATTATGACGGAATGAACTCACGATACTTCATTATGCTAAGATCAGAACTTAGCCCCCTAATGTATACAAGGAATGTACTGACGGACGGAAGCCAGAAGGACGGACAAAACGGTAAGTATATGCTCTCCCGAACGTGACCTTAAAAATTGAATCACGATACAAAAGACTATCAATCATACATAATTACTTTCATTAGCAGTGAAAGACATACAAAGAGTATTTAAGGTAGCGCCGAAACAAAGCTAGAATTTCATTTGCCATGTTCTTTAAACGTTTTATTATTGTTGTGTATAGAATGTATGTATGTTTGATAAACTTATTCTTCCTATCTTACATTATGGTTCTGAAGTCTGGGGACTAAACGAGTCTGTAGTTTTAGAGAGAGTACATTTAAATTTTTGTAAAAGATTACTTAGTGTGAAGATACAAACACAAAATAACTTTATATACGGTGAACTTGGTAGGACTTCGTTACTGACAAAAAGAGCTGTAGGGGTTGTAAAGTATTGGTTAAAGGTAGTACAAATGGACAATCATGTATATGTTAAATGTGTTTATGATATGATGTACAGAGATTTAGAAATAAGACCAAATAGCAATACTTCTTGGGCATATTCTGTAAAACATTTGTTACAGTCACTCGGATTTAATGACGTATGGTTATTTCAAGGTGTTGGTGATAATAATGATGATAATAATGCTTTTATAAATATACTAAAAACTAGATTAAATGATGTATTTATACAAAAATGGATGGCTGATTTGAACGATTCATCAAGAGCTAAAAGTTATACTTTGTTTTCAAGTTTTCAGATTCAACCCTATTTGTATTTAGTTAATATAGAGAAGTTTAGAGCTTCACTATGTAGATTAAGAGTCTCTTCACATAGATTAGAAATTGAAGCAGGCAGGTGGCATAAACCGGTCGCAATACCACATGAAGAAAGAAACTGTCACAATTGTAATGTTTTAGAGGATGAATTCCATTTTTTATTAGAATGATGTATATTAAAAAATATTACTAGTCAAGACCGAATATACCGAAATTTACTGAATTAATGAAATCTGAAAAAATTGGTATCAACAAGAATTTAGCTATATTCGCACATAAAGCTTTTGAGATTAGAAATCAATATTGTTTATATTATAATTAATTTATACCTCATGTACCTCACGCTGTATGTTTGTAGTATAATGTACATGTTGACACTTGACATTATGTCACTTACTGTTTATACATTTATATTTGCATGTATGCTCATGGCCATATGGTCTACTGCTTATGATAATAAACTAAACTATAAACTATGTAAACTAATGCATTTTGGGAAGGTCTTTACAATATTTAAGCAAATAAAAACAAGAGGGCTAAGGTAGCCCCATATCGGTCATCTGGCTACCATTGGCTATAGAGCAAGGTCAACAATCGCATCACAGAAAGGGTCAATTTACCTGAGGGTCCTACTTTGAGCAATCTTCGTAGAGGTCTACATAAGCACTATAGAGCACTACATAATGCTACCACCGAAATATCTAAGCGCTGGACCTTATGGTTCTAGACCTGAAGATTTTTGTAATTTTCATCTTATAGACCTATGTGAAATCAGTATGACCCCGGACGGGTTCAATTTCCACAGGGGATCATAGTTTGGATAACTTTGGTAGCGGTCCACTAGGCAATGCTACATGCTAAATGTCTAAGTTGTTGGTCATTTGGTTAAATAAAAGAGGATGCTTTCCCCTATTTGATGCCATAACATTCAGAGCTCTGCTTGGAATGAACAGCTTTGACAGTGCTTTATGCAAGAAACATCTCTGCTAAGTGTCATCAAAATCGGCCCAGTGGTTTCAGATCAGATGTCGTTTAAAGGAAATGGCAGACGAATGGACAACATACTATGCGACGAACGACGGACGGTGGGTGGTCCTCTTCATACCTCACTCTCACTAGCACTTCGTGCCAGTTGAACTAAAAATTAAGTTGACCCTGCTCATGGAATAAAAAGGGAAAGGCGAATAAATGTAATAAAGTATTTTAACTATCATCAATTTTTTTATGGATAAGGGATACCTTTTTATACTCTATATTCCCTGCATGAGAAAAACGTGTCTTTAAAGTATTATTAACTATGTACGTGTACTTCTGTGATAGATGGTAAAACCATACAGTAATGGTCATTAAATACAAGTGTTTTGATAAATTTGTGACACGGGTTCTTTTAAAATGCAATATGGGTAAACCATTGCATTAAAGGAACACTCCGTACATCTAGCAGAAATTAACGAAAAATGACAACTAAATACAATTTTAGAGAACAGCATATATCGAAATATGCCTCACTTTAGAACAAAATAATAAAATAAAGGCCTTCTGTAAAAAATCACTATCCGCCCATTAATTGTACAATAACAACTTTACATAGATTCCTGAATTTGTTACGGCACTGTAACATATTTTAAAACGCTGATTTAAAGGGACACACCCTATAATTGATGCAAAACTTAATAACCTCCAAAACATAAATCATATAATCTTTGGAATTATTATAACTTAACCTAAAAGTCCCACTCATTATCGATAAAATCTGAGGTTTAAAATATACTGCAGTACCGTAAACCATTCAATAGTATATGTAGACTTTTTGTACAATTAATGAGTGGATGCGATTTATTACAGAAAGCCTCTATATTGATTAATTGTGGTAAAATGAGGCATTTGTCGCCATAGGTTCTTCTTTGAAATTGTAATTATTTATCATTTTACGTTCATTGAACACATAATCTATGTTTCGAGAATATAATCTGCTAGATGTGCCTCTTTAACCGATGATGACTTGAAGGTATAGCTTTAAACTGTTTCGTTATTTAATGATACTTATTGGTGCTTTTGGAGTTCTTTACTTTTACACCAGTTTAGGGAGTGCTTCTTCAAAAACTGACGACAGGTAAGAAACTTTATTACAATTAATTTTCTCTTTTTTTTTGCATTGAAGGGTATCATATTTTAGACCCCCAAAGGGGGGGCCCCACTGTGTTCCTTTAATGTTGTTGTCCTCGTGACTTGTATGATTTTAATGCTATTGTATTTTTTTTTAATGGGTGTGTGTGTGTGTGGTGTGTGTGTGTTGGTGGTGTGACTTCTGGAAAGCTGTGGGGCTCGTTTTGCTGCATTTTTGGTACGTGGCATTCCATGTTTTATGTTTTGAAGGCGCTCGTTCTCATTTTTTGATTCAATATATAACATAACAGTGATGTTCCATTGTTAATTATAGTAGCTTCTATCAAAACTTTACTCGGCTTATAAGCAAACGGCTGGTTAAATTTTAACTCGATATCCTGCGGAGTGTCGGCATATTTTAATACACACTGAGAAGACACGTGCGTGTCTTTGGAAAAACTGCACATGACGTCATACTACTTTCAGTTTCACCGGATGTGTTGTAAACGTCAAAAAAGGAATGAGTGGGATTTTCATTAGTACACTTTCATTGGACACACCCTGTCTGAAAACTTGCTTATGGACTTTTTAGGTTTTTGCTCACTACAGGTCGATTTAAAACTTTCTGTTAGGATGTTAATATAGATCTAATTGTGTTTTAACACGACATGTCTGTTTTTAATCAATGATAAAAAATATTTGCAAGTGGTCAAAACACAGTGGCCTGTAAACTGACAATTTTCAAATCTAGTAAAATCGCGTCCAATGGGTTTTTCAATGTTGTCTATGCCTCGGATACCTGATTTTTACATAGCCTTCAAAGCAACATGTACGATAACTGTTGATTCTATAGAAAGCCAAACATCCCTTGTACAGTATATACACATTAATACGCGACGGGGGTAAACAAATGTTGGATAGTTTGGTTTTACTTAAGTTATTACTTTAATGAAATGCATATGTATGTTTTAAGACGTCTCAGAATGTATAAGCAGCCTAATTAACTGTCAGGTTAGCGGTCTGTTAATGTTTCGAATAACTGGGGACTTTGTAGCGGCGTTGCTACTTTGGGATCATTTTTGGGATCATTCCGAACACACATTTATATGGTCTTGTGAAATTTATACCTATTTATGTAAAGTGCAAACTTGTTGGGGGGGGGGTGTTGTGGGGGGTTTGATAGGTGCGTTTTTGGTACGTGGCATTCCTGTTTGATATTTTTTTTGGTGTTATTTTTGTTTTTAGTGTGAGAAAAAAATGGATTGGTTTTAAGTTCAAAGTTAAGTTTGCTGTAATACTATCTAGTGCACTGCCATCTTAAACAAAATTTATATATTTATCGTTAGTTATTGACATCATTATTGTTATAATTAACCACGCCCTCGATACAAAAGAAGTTAGCAATGTCGATAGGGTCGCTATTTTTTTTTAGAATAAAAGTCTTGTATCTATCCAATTTAGTTACATAATTTGATGTAACTAATATTCGATTAACATTTTCTGATCCTACTTTAATATCGTTTATCACCACTGGTTCAATAAAGTGCATTTAATAAGTTTCACGAATCACCCGACATGAAATTTAGGCGTAACAATTTAAATAATTAGATATTTGATTTTTGTTTCTATCCTGAACTTAATTGCCATTAGTAGGTTGAAAGTGTTACACACCTTTTGAGAATAAAGTTAAACTGTTTATAGTGAAATGACCGTCCCAAGTGACAGTGTTTTGCATAATATGATGTGTTTGAGATGGCCAATTCCGATGCTGTGATCACTCTTGACCTGAACAAACTTGCCATTGTTATTCCAAGTGCAGTAATACCTTGCATGGACATATTTCATATATTTCTGTACTTGAACTGTAAGCGAAATTAGCTATACGAAATTATTTAATAGGGAAACTTTTTCATATGAAAAGGTATCACAACTGAAGGATAACTGTTTGATTTACAGAAGGGCTCGGGAAGTTCAGAACCGAGTTGGTTGGCCATTAATATCTTCTAGACCGAGTGTCAAACCGACTTGAAAGATATTTGGAATCTACATGTTACATCTAAATTCTACACCATGTTCATATGATTGGTGTCCGTTACTGTCATTTTTCCGTTGATAATATTTCACCTTGTCAAAAACACGTGTGTATTATAAAGGTGTAATGTTTGTATATGGTTTGCTGTCAAACAATGTGACAGATGGGATGTTCTCGTAGAAAGAATAACCGGATAAAGCACGTTATCTGGTTGAAAATCTAAACTTTATTTGTGAATAGGATGGTACAGAATATATAGACAGAAACTATGAGAACTGTTGATCAAGTAAACAAAGACATTGTTGTCAGAGACGCAGACTATTATGTAATGTTCCACATCCTAGATTTAATTTATTGAATTTAAATCTGCCTGCTTGTGGTTAGGTTTGCACTTTTGCATTTTATAATAAAAAACAAAAATGCCCACCCAATTGTTGTCTGCATGTAGTATATTTTTAGGGATAAAATACTTAAAATACTATTACCCTACTAAATGGTCAAACCACACTATAGCCAATCAGATGCTAAACAATTACATCATGACTGCTTCAAGTGCAATGCATTCTTTGAAACAGGTTCTTCAATTACCTACTGCTCAAGTTCTCTTATTAACAGAGAGAAATGAATACAAACCTTACACAATATTTGTATCTTCAGTTGTCAACTGGGACAGTCAAGCAAGATTTTCTCCTTATTCAACAGACATTTAATTGTTTTAAAGATTCGTATATTCTTATTACGTATTTAGTTATATTCATTTCATGGTCAGTCACTTCTAGATATGTTTTCTTCATTATTCAAACGCTATGTGCTGTTAAACTTCGTGTATATTCAGTTCAATTATCATATATTCTGTCTACTGTCTGTTCTGAGGTGGTAGCTGGCAAAAGCAAACCGATACATACCATTGTACCAAAAGCACCGCAGCTCCAAACTGAGACTTTGTTCAAACAGAAACAGACATTACTAATAACAGACAACTTATTTAAAACATCGGGATATTTGAGTATAGGATCGTTTTATGTACATTTAGTAATTCATATTACATAATTTTATAACAGATGCTACTTTACACATGAAGAATATAAATAAATAAAGGAACGATGAATAAATATATATATCTATAATGAAATGAATAAAAATAATGAAATAAATAATGAAGTACAAAGAGATATATAAATAAAATCTTAAGAGATGTTTTGATGATGTTCTGTAATCTTAAAAGATCTTAAAGGACTGTGCAATGTTAACCCTTTCTCATTTAAACAAGAGGAAAAAACTTTTTAGTTTCCGTTTTCAATGGCGCCCACAATCCTTCTTATTCAGCGTTCATTACACTAAACAGAAATGATTTGCAGAGATAAACATAGGATATCGTATATCAGACAATTTATTAGATTCTGAATCAACAGCTATCCATGTCAATGTAATAATATTATGATATGCTTTCAAGGAAAGGTGCAAGGCAAATCTATTATCTTTTAACTCGTTCGTCAATTCAAATTGACATATCTATTTAAACCTTGACGTCTCGGCTCACATGTCAGTAATGTACTCGTAAAACGGTTACGACATATCGAAAATCTTGAACAGTCCACAAGTCTGTGTTGATGAACAGGTTTTAAAAAACAAACATAACGTAACATACATCAAAACTGACGTGTCTTATTGAAATTGACAGCGTTTCACCATAATTGATAATGGACCTCATTCGGCACCCCTTGGCTGACGATACAACATTGGCCAACGTATGCGCGCCAAACATGCAGCGAAGATGAAAGGGTCGTCTACGAGGAAAGAATATTTTTGCATGTGAAATTATTTAAACCTTGCATAACAATTAAGACCAAGGGGATCCGATTTCAGTAAAATATACTGGAACATATATAGACATACAACTTGCCAGCGATTTGTCGCTTTATTACACACTGAAATGGGTAGATATAAATGTTATCTTTGGGAAAATATTTAAAATAGGTTCCCCCTTCGATTCATGAAGGCTACAGAATTCTTCACAGCATGAACCGTCTCTAACAAGCGAAATGTGAAATGATTTGCAAAAAAATGTGATTCTCTTTACTACATATACGATTACCTACTATCATAATTGTATTATCGAGAACAGAAATGTTTTGTTAAAAGGAGGGCTATTCAAAACACATTATTCAAATGTTGCCTGACAAAGATAAACGAGCGAACACGAAAGAAAAGGAGAAGCAAGTGTACTCTATGACGATAGACATACGGGTTTTAATACAGAAAAAATGTACATTTTCCGAATTTCTTTGCATTTTTTCCCTTTCTTTCTACCATGTTTAGTTGTGGTTAAGTACAAGATGGACCTTGTGTTTATATACCCGGTATGTACTTTTAGTAACATGGCTGTACCTAATAGTTTGAAATGATAGACATTGATGTTTTTAAAATATATGTTCCGAACTTTTTTGTACATGTTTTAATATTTGTTTTCTGTGTACCATGTTTACTTGTTACTTAAGAAATATTTACCGTGTATGGATCTTCACTATTTTACACACTTATTATGTCACATAAATGAACCTAAAGGCTTGGAATGACTGGCATACAACTCTAATAACATGTCTGACCTTCCGTGTATTTGTTCTTGTTCTATCGTCGTTAATAACTTTTGAAGTAAAACTTACTTCGCCTGTATGCATAGTGTATTCTTTTCCTTCAGTTATTCATAAAAATATACTTAATCCATGCGTTTGCTGTAGCTATGAACTATTTAAGCATTTAAGCAACTATTTTACTGAACTTTGTTTTTATTTCAAACATCTCTTTAATTCCAATTTTCGGCAATACTACCCTTTCTAGAAATTTGTCTGCACTTTTACAATTTACAGATTGACCTGCTTTATGACAAGCTTAGAAATGAAAAAACAAAACAAAGATTCATTTTTATGTATTCGATGTAAACTCCTTATTTCAATTCTGTTGTGCTTATTTTACACAAATCTACATGAACTTTTCGTAAACTAAACCCCATCATCTATTTAGTTCTGTTAACATTCAGCCATAAAAATGTAAGTAAAATCTCTTTTTTTGACCTTGGTTAGTGTCATATATTTATGATATGATTAATTATAGAAAAAAACACGTTACCTATTCGTAGACATTAAACATGTTCGGATAATTAATTCATGTATTAATTGAAATGTTACTCGCCTTTTCAACACTGTCATATTTTTAGCATAAAAAAGAACTTGATATGTATTCTATTTTTTCTCTTTATATCATTATATGTGGCAATGATGAAACCTTTTTTCAAGTGACCCAAATTTATGTAAACTAGATCGAGTTCTGTTCGGAATTTTTTTTTTAAAAGCAAAGAAAACGTAGACTGAAAAATGCACTATTGCCCGTAACACGTGGAAGCCAATAAGAATTCACTTCCTCCGTTCTTTTACAATGAAAAACATTCTTAATACACTTGAAATAAATTACCTAACTTTGGAATATTATGTTTTTCAACGTGTGTATATAAATTATACAAACACTAATAACATATTCACCGTATCAGCAAACGAAATCAGCATAAATCATTATGTCAGTTAATTGAATGCACGAAACGTTTACAGATCTGTACGTCATTCAGCAAAGTATTATACACAAGATTTCTGTATTTCTACGCATTAGATAGACATGCAATCCGATTTTTATACTACTATGTATATGTACACAAACAGTCTGTGATTGCAGTTCCCATTTAAATGTTTGCCAGAAAAATAATATAGAAAAAGAACCAAGTAAAAGTAAAAGATTCAACTACAATTTTCTGTGATGCACTATTTTATGATTCATTAGTGTCATACAAACTTGGACTGTGATTTTAATGTGACACAAACTTGGTCTGTGATATATGTGATCTCAACTTAATTATTACAATTAATGCTTTACTGATTAATATTATGTATTGAATTGAATTTTATACAAATTAACATGACTTTCTTTGGCATGCCTCCAATGTCAGGGACCACAATGAAAATAAGAGGAATCATTTCCTCTTTTTTGTGTTATCCCTGGTATTGGTGGGCACTACATGGCTCATATCTTTATATTTGTCTTATATTTATGTCATGTCATACTTCTATGTCTGCTAATGAATTTGATTATTGTTATATATATATTGTATCATTATGCATCATTGTCATTGCCATGTCGTGTACACTTTTACAGAATAATACTTACTTAATTAACTCCGTATATATTAACTCCGGATGTAGCAAAATTCCGCATATAAGAAACTAATTTTCTTGACCCGATTTATATTCCTTTATTTTATATGAAAAAATGCGTTATTAATTTAACATACTCTGGATATTAGTAACAAGAGCAGTTCATTATAGACGGAGTTTACTGTATTGCGACTAGTTTCCTGGTTGTTGTTTAACCCCTGAAAATTTTTAAGGTATATTACATATGTAAAATTTTTTTTACCACGAATGAATTTTAAGAAATATATTAGACACTATTTTGACCGGCTGTGACTCCTTCGAATGTGTCCGAATAACATAATTTACTTTTGGAAAAAACTGTATGTCTACTCCCTATATAGAGTAATTACTTTATAAGAAAGTAGAGCTTAAGCTTATCAAGCTCTTTATATCAAATTTGCACTATCGCATAGAACTTCCATAACTTACAATTAATAACAGTTCATCCTCTTAGAAATATATTGCTGTATTGAATATAATTTGAAAATTGAATATTGCCATTGTGAACCTGTATTATTAATGTTTATGTTATGGTGTACTTATTGTACAAGTCGTGAATAAAATTCTGTTCTGTTCTGTTCTTATTTCGAAATTTGCGGACCAAAAAAGCACAAATACAAACAAACAAGCTCATTTCGAAACAAAAATGCAGTTCATTGCAAGTATGTAACTTTGCCTGATAAAGTCCGACACTATTTTAACAATTCACATTTATTTCCAAAGACCATGTTTTATGAATACTTGTCTGCTGAAATTCTGACATATTAATACTTCTTTAAGATTTTCTGATGCGTGTTTTGACACCTTACAGTAAGAAATCATCTTGCATTTTCTTGACAATGAACTACAGTATCAGTAGATTTTTGTTTACTTCATGTATCAATCACAAGAATTCTTCCCTGAAATTATGTCAAGACATAAGAAATCAATATTAAGCAAGTGGTGATCTAAATTATCAAAGTACGGTTCTGTTATAGTTGTTCATTTAACAGATATATAAACACTATATTGCCTGATTTATAAGAACAGTTCAAGAGTTAACCTAGAGGCAGTGGTCATACACGACAAGTTCAATAACTTGTTCGCAGACAAATAAAACGCTTATTTAGTAGTCGTTCTTATTCAGTCTGGTAAAAATAAATTCCGTGATGTATGTTCTCTTATAATGGTATAGAAATACCCTTCGTGTTATTGCCCAGTCGTTCAACTTTTGTGATTCCCAAAAGAAGTTTTTTGCCATTAATCATTACATTGTAAAGTTGATTACTATTTAACTTTTCAACATTTTTATTGATAATCTTCTTAAAATAAGTTATTGTGTTTCAGGTTTAGCGGAAAAGTTATTTGATTTAGTTTATGTAAAAAGTATTAGAAAATTATCATAAGATGGAAATTTAAAAAATACTAAAATTATTTCAGGCATTGCCAGCGACCGAGCTTAAGAAAATTTAAATATGATTTTATTTTAAACTTGAACACTTAAGAAAAAAAAACAAATAAGGAAAGACTGCAACTTTATAAAACAATGCTAAATTATGTAATAAATCAATGAATGTATTTTCATTTTTATATGAAATAACATACAAACGCTTTAGCATTTTCTCTTTGTACCGGTCTATGAGAATCAGGAATGATCTATGTATATTTGTGTTTGGAACGTTTTATCATACAGTTATTTGTTATTACATGTAGAGGGTATGATTTTTGATATCTTAAGTACCAAAATTTAATCACATTTTCAGGGAATGATACTACAAATGTCAGAATTTCAAATTTTACAACAATTTATTCTGATTTGCTATGAGCAAAAACCTGCTCGTAACAATAACTCGAAGAATATAATTCCATTCTATACACAATTTTATGATATATATTTTGTATTTGATGCAAACATGCATTGTTGTCAGATAATCAAATATTACATAGTATATACACAAAATTCGAGTTTGCCAAACGTTTCTAAAGGTATTAACAATCTTGTTAAGTATACATTGTGTACTACAAAGTATTTTGTAGCTAGATTTTTAATTATAAAAATGTTTGTATTGTAAACATTTAAGAAGTTTTCAAGTACACAGACCACAGGATTTCACTGTTCCGAATAAGAAAAGAAATCTGGATTGTTTGTTCGGTATCCAATAGCAATGCATGTCTGAAAATCTCCTTTGGTAGTAGCGTCAAAATATAAATAAAATATTTAGCAACATACAAGCAAGAGCGAATAAAACTGCGTACAACATACCTTTGCGTGTTTCCGTTTTCTACAAAAGTCTATTGAAAGTTTCAAATTTAACACATAAAAAACGATAGTTCAACAAACATGTCCACGTTCACGTATTGCTAAAAGGACCTTAAAACGGAAAAAAGAAAACACACTCAAGGATTTCAAAATGTAAGTTCGTAACACTCTTTTATCAAGCAGGCAACAAGAATTTTATATTCTCTTCTAGTTTTCACAATATTAGATTGATATTTGTTCTTTTCACAATTATGTCAACTATAACACGTCGCGATGTCGTCCTTTTTGCCTAACACATATGTAAATTGCCAGCTAGGTCAGTAACTATGTCCCAGTACTAGTACACATTGTGGCAACAACTTCAAATATTGTTTCCTTCATCTATTCAACACTTTCAGTCTAGTAATAATAATTAGTATAAATATCTGCGTTCTGACCTCGGGCCGTTTTCCTCCTGAAAAAGAATCCAGCATACCGGATATGTTGGAAAACCGTCAACCGGTAGCGTCCTTCAGGTTTTTCACATACTGTACTCTCATACAAGAAATATAACACAAAACCTCTTCTCACATACTTCCTAGTTCGGGATGCATCATACCCATGTGATGTCCAATTTGATGCATGGCTAGGAAGCTGTTGGGATCGAAATGACCTACATTGCTAGTGTCCATTAGTCTTGTTTTAGTATTTGGAAGCTTGTGTTCTTTCTTCCATTTCATTCGTCTGTTTTGAAACCATATTTTGATTTGACGCTCTGACAACACCAGAGTATGTGCAATTTCTATTCTCCTTCTTCTGGTCAGATATCTGTAACAAGATAAAAAAAAACGATGCTACTTAAATATGAACTAATGACTCGGTAGAGAACAGTAACAATAAAACCAGAACTTTGTAGTCTCTTTGTTTTCCTAGGTCTACAAAAATGTGGGCTGTGCAATTAAACAAAAAACATTTCACAGCTAACTAATTAATTTGAAAGCAACTTTAAATGTTCAATTTCTTGAATCAGAGAACTCGGAATGACATCAATAGAATAAGGATATAATGTGTTACTTCGTTTTTCAGTCGTACACAATCGGATCCATTTTACTACTGTTAATGAAGCTACCGTAAAACGTGAAAGGGTTATCTCTCTAAGAACGTTTCACGGACAAAGTTCACTAGTACTATCTCTAATGTAATCAGACTCTCACCTGTTGAAATGAAATTCTTTTTCCAGTTCAAGTATTTGGTGTCTGGTATATGCTGTTCTGTTTCTTTTTGTCTCTGATAATATTGAATTGTTCGAGCCTGTGAAATAGAGATTATTAAAACATAAATATACATTTCAACATAGTCAAGGTTTTTAAAATACAGAAAGATGTAAATTTTGTACTATGAAATTTCAATTTGTGCTTCATACTTGTTTGGACACGGTTCATTTGACATAAAGTCTAATGTTTAATTATTTTAGTGTCGAACTAAAACAATGAATTTTTCGTTATTGTTTTGTTGTGATTTTGAAAATTTGGTTTATTTTTTCCCTGTTTACATTATACTGTTTTGTTAGTGTTTAATGGGAACATATTAAGAATAGAGACGTTAATTGCTCTACATGCCACAAAATGAACTGTGTTTTCTTTTGCCCTACTTTTGTTAGAATTTACAATATTATATATTTACGATTTTCATCTGAAATAATGTACATACACATACTTTTATTTACACACTGTATTTGAATGTTGCGAATGTAAAAAATGTCCCGTGCTGTAAGAAAATCTTATATTTGTTATACTTTCTATGTACATGTCTGTCTGTATTGTACAACAGTGTGTTTGTCTCGGCATTGTGAGTTTTCTCGTCATAGGTTTTACTTGTGTAATGTATAAAATTACGATAATTTATGAATTACTGTTTTGTTTAACTAATGTAACCATGTGTACAAACACAGTTATAATGTTCTTCTTATTAACAATTATGACTATACACACACGCGCATGTGCTTTTTAAACGTGTTGTGTTCTTTGTATTCTATTCTGTGTACCTGTATAGACTGAGCGAATATATAATTTTCATTACAAACCATTTTACGAAATAACCTGCATGACAACAATAAGAGAAAAAAACTGTATAAATTAATAGAATTGATCTATAGTAACATTCTGTTTAAAAAATGTTAGGATTTAGTCAATGTAGAAATATCAGTTTCTGCATCTGAATCATGCAGCACTGATTCATAACGGTGAAAACTATTTCAAAGAAGTAACAATGTGTTTTCATGTACTCATATGTCACCATTGTTTATGTGTTTACTTTGTTACACGATATTGTGTCAGCTGTGCGCGTGTTGAACACGTTGTTTAAGCTGACAATATTGAGTATTGCATCAACATTGAATACACTTTACAATGAATAACATCATTTTTGCATCAATAGATTGTAAAAAGTGTTATTTTTAACTCTAAAGGCGATATCTGTAAGAACAGACGGCCAAGTGCTATGTAAATAATATATGCATCTGGTCGTCTTTAGCCATTTTGTTTTGTTCTACTCTTGAAACCATTATCTCCCTTTATAGAAACGACCTAAAACTATTTTTATTCACATCACATTACGTTTTCTTTGAAGTTCCTTTTTTGGGAATAAATTTCTATTTATGCTCTTCAAGAGCAGACAGATCTATCAAAAATCAATGTTTCATGAGGTCTTCTAAATAATTCATTTATGTAGTCATATGGTAGCATCTAAAGTTACACAGTGATCTAAAAGAATGATAATTTTTCTAATCACTTGAACTTGATTTTCAAAACAGATTTATTACGCCAATAGACAATGGAACAGAGCCCTGGTTTAGTTCCATACTTGCATATTGTTTTTTAGATTAAATAATTCATGATGGACGACCTTTCGCGACAAAGCGCAAATATGAAAATTAGTTTCATTGATTTTGCTGGGAGCTTCTCGCAATTATGTGATGACGTCACGACTATGAAAATCACAACAGAAAGCGAAACGTAATTTTGTTGTTGTACTGACATGTTAATTAATCTTTAAAATGTACTGTAAGTTAAGATATATAGTTAGAACACTGTTTACCTTATTCTTTTATTTTGAAGTAAATTGAATTTATGTATATTGGAAGACAGTATGCTTCTTATATTTAACATGTGATTGTTCAATTACTGTTGTTGTTTTTTCTTTCTATTCATAAACTATTTTTCCAAAGCATAAAAAGAGCTTTAATATATATGTCAGGTTTTGTTTTATCTGTAATATTCTTGTCAATAGAGTTTAGTTAGTAAAAACGTCAGAAAGGGTCAGATTAAGCGACACTGCAACACAAATGATTTATTTTGTCAGAGCACAGTTAGAAAACCTTGTATTATCTATTACATACATGTATTTAATTACATTATATATGAATAAACGTTTGCTGGTGCAAAGAAACGTCTTATTTACAAATCGAAATTGAAACGTCAGTAGTTGTTATTGATGATGATAGCTTTTCGAAGACGCTCTAATTAGTTATACTCGGCCATTTCTGTACATTTATGTTGTATGTATTCGATTTTATGTAGTGTTGTTCTCCAATTGAATTATTTTTTGCGCTATATTTTTTTATCTTTAACCAATCTTGTCACGTCCTAATTGATTTGATTTTCTCCATCTTATTTAGTTTCTTATCTATTTGAAATCTCGCTCCGATCCCAATCTGTACAAATCTGGACAAATCAGTACGACGTAATAGACAAAACACATATCGCCCTAGAACCTTTTTATTTAATCAGCAGCTCATATCCTATTGTTTAGGCACCTACTGTTTGTTCATTAGAGGCAGACAGGTGAAATCGTTTAAGGCATCAAAAACAAGTGATAAATTGACAGCAGCCGCGACAGTTGGATTTAAAATATCGCCATCAGCAATTGTTTAAGCTATGAAGTCATCAGATGCTCTCGATTTTATGGTTTTTGGCGTGCGCGCCTTGTCAAAGCAACACGGCTGGCTATCTTATTACATCCAAATAGAAATCAGGTAGCAATGGATCAACCATGTTATGAATATAATGAAGGCGTTTTACAGAGATTTTGAGGTCAATTCAATCGCGTATAATGAGAATCCATAACATTTTTACTAATGGATGCATTAAAATGGAAAACAATAATACAACAATTCCATAACAATGCATTATTCCTTCTGGATTTTAAGCATTTTATGCTACATCTGAAAGAGCCCGTATGTCATGGCGTCCCATTAAAAGTCTTAGTCATAAGAGAATATATATATTAATGTTTGCTTCTGTTAAATTGAAATTGCAATTATTTGCACATTTGAAATAGAAAAGTTTCCCCCCTTTTCTTTCTTTAATGTACGCTTATTTAATCTGCTTCATCGTTAATTTCCTAAGAGCGAGACAAAGGTCACAGAGCGCTTTTACCGTAAATCCTTTTGCACCTTCGGTCAATTACTTAACATTTGATGTAAATAAAAACAGTTGCATGCATTTGATGTAGTGTGGTCAGTATGCTTCACCAATGTGATTTACTGCTTTTCCGTAATTACCCCCGGGGATTGTCGGCTGAGAGCGGTCAAGTAAATGCAGCCTTTATAGTCGTCTAACCAAATTACCTTTGATGTTCTAACCAACGACACTTCAACCTAATAAATAACTAATTTGTGTACCATAAACCACTCCAAAATTTAATGTTACAAAATTACGCCAAATTCTACCAATTAATTATTTAGTTGAGAGTTATGCACATATTCCATGAAGATTTTAAAATTTGCATTTTGACCTAAATAAACTCAATCAAAATTTAAGCAAGAGACATTCCATGCACACTAAATTTCGTTATTTTTAGAAGCTCCGTGGCAATGAGATGATGCTAACTTTTCATTTTATTGCTTGGGTATACCTCATCCATTAATAATCAATACGTGCTAAAGGTGTAGGGTTGACGTTAAAAATAAATTTGCATATTTTAGTGCATCCATTGAAATCAACTTAGATTACACGCTTAATTTGTCTTGTATCGATTTTGGTTTAGAATTAGCTATCTCAGATTTAGACCTATTAACCCAGATAACAGCTCGAACTTTACCTAAGACGTGGAAAAACACGTGTTATTCGTGATACGTAATGCCGTTCCAGATCACTTTATTCCCAACATTCAAGGTGTTTCTTGTAGGACAGATAGGCATTTCATTATCGTTTATGAAATCACGTAGTTCACCTTCAGTTTGATTGAATTAAATCGGCTGCGCGTTTGTTAGGGGCGTTCGGTTCAAGCTACATGCTGGAGCCTGTCAGATCTAATGGGATGCACATGCACCTGTATACGCAAGCATGGTGTAGCATAGAAAAAGTCTGAACTGCTTTTTTCAGTTGCGACAGAACCGAAAAGAACAGAGCGGAAAAGAGCAGACGACAAGACAGAACAGAACAGATCAGGACAATGCAGAACGGAACAGTGAAAAACAGGAACAGGGACAAGTTGCAATCAAAGAGAAGCAAAGTAGAATATGATCTAATACAGTAATTGAACAGTATATAATCCAACAGAACAGAATCTCGGTGAAGAAACTAATCATCTTATCGTTTTCTTGAAAGTAAAGATTGTGTTCCATTTTGATCTGTAACAATTTGTATTGCAAACTTTATTGACAAGGGTACTAGGAACTGGCATGGTCTCCCCCTCTGGACAATGTCTAATATTTTCCCAGTCTCGCGTTCTTAGATTTACGAAGCAAATCGTTGTGTAATTGCTCGATTACCTATCAACCTGACAGACAGTAAAGTTCACGGTAAATTTCAGACTTTCGTAATAAAATGTAAATGCATGAACGTGCGAACATCCGACACTTTGAACAGTTTCTTTCTCTATTTTATAATTTCGACAAATTCGTCCATTACGCAGTTAAACTGTTATATTTAAGAGATAAATCATGTCAAATTAACAAATGTTAATATCGTTTTCTGTTCATCAAAGTCTGTTATTTTCCGTTTTTCGAAATTTTTAGTTACGAAGAATGTTTCAGTAGTTATACATAAATCTAGCACTAGATTCTCGTGCATAGGTGGACCTTTAAATGTAACTGTCACAGAACCAATAACTGTGTTAAATCATTGTTCTATTTTAAGTTCATTAGGTTATTTAATGTAAGTGATTCTCACAAATTGTTAGTGTGTGAAATTATTTTTGTCCAATCGCACCTGAGTATTGGCTGTACTTTAACTTGGGTAAATCAATAATTGTATAATGAGTCAGTATCACATATAGGGGAATCACGCTAATTTCAAAAACTAAAAAGTGTTGATGTTCATTTTGATACATTTACTACACTAAACTGGTCGCGCTACATGGCCTGGCCGATTCATTTTCGTAAACACTAACATATGAACAATAAACGCTGTGAAATTATAATCATGCCGTCTTAAAGATTTAGCTTACACACTTACTATATATTCTTTAGTTTTAATTTTAGCTCCTTTTAATGAATAAAGTGGAAATCATTTAACGGTCTCTTTTTATCGCCGTTCATAAAATACTCCAATAAAGGGGAGAAAAATACGGAAAAAATATCACTAAACATTAAGCGATCTGTTGCAAACTTTTTTATTCGATCACTTTTATTTTCATTGACCGAATTATTAACTTTTTAGGCAAGAAAGTCATACCAAGTCTTTAGATTCTATACTAGTTACTTTGATACGGTTTTAAACCGGACATGTTTCAGAATAAGTGGCTGGTAGTTTCTGTTGATAAAGACATTACTGGCTGATTCAAATGAATTCAAGTACATACGATATAACATTGTTCAAAAATAAATATTTAAGAGATTACACTGACATGTCAACGGTTTAAATATTTTATTACCTGTTTTGACGACAATACAACGAATACATGTGTTTATTAATAAATCATCGGGTACGTGTCAGCATACGAGATTTATTCACGCTGGGCTTGAAAACCTAGAACGTAGCCTTCGTGTCATGGATATTTTATGATATGGTAAAAGAAAAACCACAACGCCATCCTACCTATATATCCTCACAACATCATAACATACCTTCAAAATCAGGAAAACATGTACATTAAATATGTAAAGTTAAAAGTCAAATGTGTGTTTTTTGCTGAAATATTCGGGTCTTTTTAAGTGTTGCATATATGTTCGCGTAATAGCTGATTGCCTGTAAAGTGTATGATGTGTTTGCTTTTGTTATTTTTTCGAAACTTCTATTGCTCTAAATATGAATTGTTCTTTTTTCATTCTGTTCTCAAATGATTATAAGAAATAAAATTCTTCCTAAATCGAAGTTTGATTCAAACTTCTAGATTGTGAATTACGTTGTCATCTGTTTTGTTTTCGTAAATCAGATATGCGAAAGATTTTTTTGGTGTCAAGAAAGATCTAAGAGTGAAATTTGTATACATATTATCATTATAATTATTATTTTGATAGATGTTTAAAGAACTTTAAGTGGGTTCATCTTTCAAACTTATAGCAAAACTTCCAGCTTTTATATTGAAATAGGAAAGACAGATTTCGGAAACCGATACTTTAGGTGCGTGTACTGGCCAGAACATTGTCCTCGATGTATGTAAAATGAATAGGTTTAAACGAGACGAACCAAATACTTGTACTGATTTTGGCATGTGTGTTAAGGACAAGCTACATGCACATTAGGTCATGTTTACATTCAGGTAAGCATGTGGTTACACGAAAGTACACCTATTTACGAGCATGACACTTCTAGAAAAACCACTGCCAACTGAATGACGACATTACACCGTACAGTCACGTAAAGCCACGCGTTCGAGCGGACATATAAAATAAAAAAATTAAACAAAACTTAAACAAACAGGGCAAAACTTGCGGTGTGTTTTTGTCTTGTTTCGGAAACAAACAGTTGTTTTGTCTAGTATAAAACTTCATCTACTTAATCAGATGAGATACGTCCTCCATTATTTACAATTCGTTTACACAGGGTACTTTCACTGCTTTCTTGATTAACGGAGCATCGTGGTAAATAAAAATCATGCTATCACGCCGTTTTCACAAAAAATAGAAATAAACAGATATTTGAAGTTTTAAATCTAGTTTATATTATTCATTTCAGTTATTAAAAATTAGTGAAAAGAGTAAGGTCTACAAACAGCTACATGTATACATTTACGAGTTCCAGATGCATTTTTGTTTTGGTAGCCTGTTGCCTCTCTTCCGTGTTAAAAAATCTTGCACAGCGAGTATAACACTAGATTTCTATCAACAGTTTAAAAAATGTTGAAGTGCTAAAGAAGCGAACTATATAGAACAGTATGTGTTTTTCTCCAGTCCGTATTTCTTTACTTTGGCGCCAGTAATCTTACGAGTTGTGTTTGTTCAGAGTTAAAGCACCGTCAGTTCTATCATCAGACGCTTTCAGTAACTCACGATAATGTTTTGGTAGAGGAGATAAATGCATATTTTGTAACATATTTGAAGCAGAACGCCTGAAGAATGTCATTAGATAATGATTATGGCATAGTCAGATGTTGAATGATTTGTAAGAAAAGACGTGTAAAATCTATTGCAGGATGTTTCCGCCGTTCTCCGCCTTGGAAGACGTTTGTTGTGGCGTGGCCTTAGACAGATGATTTCAAAACAGTGTCATTGTTGTGGTGTATGTCTTTAAATCATACGGTTAAGAAATGAAATGCAAAAAAAAGATTATTTATAGCACCAATGGCAAGAACTTTCCGATAGCTTCCGGTGTAGTTTAGGACATCCCATGTTATTACATTTCTTGTTGAAAAAATGCATTTCTCTTGAAGTTATCCAGTAAATAGTTAAAAATATTATAATAACGTAACTTAAAAAAAATAGATGTTGATATAACTATTAAAAATGGCCACTAAAACAGTCACCGCTTAAATCGTTATTAAGGAGCAAAATAATGTACACTTTAGCCTAATACGAAACGACGACAAATTCCTTGAATACAATTTGAAACATAAGTTAATTGAAAACGGAAGACTCAAACGCTAAAGCACAATCTAAAATAGTAAAAACCTGAAAAGGCCAGACATTTTTCTTGTAATGTATATTGGCACCAAGCAGCGAGCAAAGAATGAAAGGTATGTTGTTAAGTATGAAATTTGCCTAGTTAGTTCCGGATTTTTGAGAGTGATATCTATTGAAGGTAACAGAGTATTAAAACTGACGACATATTTCTCATACACTTGCATGCAACCTTAGTAAAGAATGTTTTGCAATTAGTACAGGAGACTGCATTCTAAGACTGAAAGGTTTTTGTACTTCCTTATTACCTATCAGCATGGCATACTGCAGGGACATGCAAACATGAAAGTACCTTGACATAAATAATCAGGTACTTATTATAGACATTGACTGACTTATTTACAGATAAATATGAGGTGACATACATTTGAAAGAAATAGATGTGTCAAATATTTAAGCATTTGATACAATAAGAGGAAAGATAGCCGTATATGTAAATAGTGGGTGTTATAAATGAGTTTTCAATGTTACATGTGGGTTTAATGTTTCCACGCCAAAGAACTCAAATGGAGTTTACGGCGCCCCGGTGTAAAATACTATCACTTTAATTACAAGTATTTTAATCTTTCAGGTTTCATGGTGTTTATAAGAAACAGGTTTGTAAGAAAATAGCATCGAAATTATTAAAGATGGGAAAAGTTAATGCGTCTAAATGTTCACAAGTTATGTCGAGAGGCTAGCAGAAAACGTAAGTTAAGGAAGGAGTGTGGAACTGTAGCCGATCATGGAACACAAAAAATTTAATGTACTGTATTCTTTCTGACGGTTTCAGCTACATTACAATTTGACGAGTAACCGAAAACCTTGTTTTGTTTCACACCGGCGCTGAGATCAAAAGAAATACTTTAAATAGATCCGTTTTAAACGTTTTCAACACGTCTTCATTCCATGAGATGCAGATATATTGAAAAATGATTTATCAACTCTCGGAAATATATTCCTTTGTAGATGATGCATATTCTACGTAATTGGTAATGACATTTTGATGGGCTTTATATTAACCATATGCATTATTTCATAATATCGTTTTACAAAACTGGCTGTAAACCGTTATTTATGCCAGGCCTAATTATTATAGACTCTAATGAAGATAGATTAGGAACTTTCACAACGTGCAGCTAAGTGTATTCTAAATTAATAAAATTTGTGTTTTGAAGGCGTAATTGGCATGAACGCCGAACGTAGTGAATTTGATAGGGCGTCTAGCTGCGAGTTTGAAAATCTAATAAATTCTGATGAAATCTGACGGTGCAATGACTCGATATTCAAAGTTACTAACAATATCATAAACAAATGTGTCATTATCAATATGTGTTAAATCCTTGATCTTAAGATTTTCCTTTAAAAAACTGGCCCACTGAACAATTAATTTAAGCATTTAATGCTAGTACAAACGCCGAAGAACAGAAATTGATAGTGCAGTAAATATTTAGAACGAAAATAAATAAATATTTGAGGAAAAGGAATTGTCAGAAATAAATTAACAACTTGTATTATTTACAAATTTAAGGACAATCAGGTGCACCTAAGATAGCAGTAGGAAATGTAAAACGAAAGGAATTTATGTGTGAAAGTGTATTAAAGAACCTATGTATAACTGTATTTCTGGCTTATCATCTCCCTTTACTAAACATATATACACTGTACGGGCCGGTGAACGGTTACATTATTTCTAAAATGTCATAGCTATATTTTAATTCCCCCAAAGTCTATTCTTTTACTGCAGTTCTAAATTGGCAGAATTTAATTATGTATAGTTTTCTAAAATTACAATGAATTTAATGCAGTAAAATGTAAGCTAGATGAATATACACAAGACCATCGTTTTATCATCGTTTCGTATCTTGAGGTGTAGTTCTTCTACATAAAGGGAGGTAATTGATAAAAATCTATAAACACAAGCAAACGTTACTGTTTGTATTTTCCTAAATTGTACAATTGTACACCGAGATATACAGCCCAGTGACGCGCTTTGAATAATTAAAATGTAATTTAGTTTACCAACCCTGATAATATCGGAAAGATCTAAAAGACATTTATGCAAATAATAACAAAAGTGAATGGTACGGGTCGTTGGGCAAACGTCAGTTTAAACGGTCCAAGGATGTATCAAACATACAGAGATTGCGTTATACATATTTTATAAACATTTCAAACCTTTCAACCCATTAACTTCAAAACAAAATTAATAAGATCAAGACATATTTGAAAGCTAATAGCTAAATTATATTAAACTAATAAAGTATGTTATCAACATATAAATTTAAAAGGAAAAAAGGAACTTGATTTTTCAACCCTCTAATAATCTTCTCAGTAGTAAATCTTGTCAACAAGAACTGGTAAAAGGGGTACTTTCGAAAGCAGAACTCACTTACCCTCGTAAATAAAAAGTAAAACCTATTTTATGCAAAGTTTATGGAACACGCTGAACCCCCTTGTCCTATTTCAGTGCCTATATAAAATGAACTAATTAGGCATGTTATCATCATCCCAATATTAAGCTAACATACATGCTCTTTGGGACGGACCTTGATAAAATTCTCATCAAATCAAATCAAATCATGTTATCATTTTATATGTTTACATATTTTTGTGTAACTTCGTTTGCAACGTCCCGTTCGTTACTGTCTTTAACGTATCCATAAATCAGATGGTCTGTATTCAAATACGGAAAATATTACAATACATGAAGTGTACATGTACTGTATCTGTTGTTGTTGTTTTTGTACGTACACAGCTGGTGGTGTCATTTTCATATTGTCGCGTTGCTGCGTTCTGTAATATGATTTAATAGCGAATATCATTATTTTTATTACGCTAGAATTGACCTTGACATTTTTCAGCTGTATGAGACTGTATGTAAATTTGCCCTCTTTTATTGCTGACAAAGACATGCAATAAATCTATATTTCCAATTAGAAATTAATTTGCGCAGCAGTAAAAGAGTTAAAATTTCTGTTTCTAACTACACTGTAACAACATATTTAGAGCCGACAGGTAATGAAAAATGCCCGAGTTCGAAAAATGCCTTACCGAATTACCCTGTCATTTGAATTTTCATATAGTATTTTACATTTTTACAAATTCATGTTTGCACGTTGCGTATTTAACAATAATAAGGCGCCTGATTCGAGTGCACGACAGGCTAAAATGGCGCCGTAGAAGTTACTTCAAATAATGATTAGAGTTTTAAGATTTGCTGTTTCATAATTGAACAAAAGAACTCCGAATTGTTGACGGTTTCTTTCACATTAAAGTTGTACAATACATCACAGAAGCGGATAAAAGATTCGAAGATGATACATGTTGATACATGGGTATTACACATGTGCACGAATAAATCAATTTTATACACGGGACTCGGAAGCAACAGCGGTATACAGGGTCTGTAGTTCATCAAAAATAGAGGTAACTTTACAGGATTCAAAACATGTTTTGAAACATTTAGAAAATAACACAAACCTGTTTACAGGTCATACAATATTAAACTTGTATTGTTTTCGGTAAAAATTTGACACAGGTCTCACCAGCTTTTAAATGCTTTTATCAGCTATCCATCATTTGATTTTGTAAATAGATAACTGCCGTCTTATGAATGCAAATCTTTTAACTACGCTATAAAGTGAAAGGTTTTTTATTTTCAGTATTTTTGGATTTTCATATGTTAACAAATCTTATAAAAGCATTTTCGGTTAACTGATAGCTTAAGTGTTCATTAACAGTTTATACAATTCATTTATGTGTTTAATATAAGGTGATACCTAGCCATTTGTTACGGATCTAGTGTTATATTTACGACCCAATCTATTATTACTTGCTGCAGAACAAAGAATGATTTAAATATATTTATTTCGATTGAGGTATCAAAAATCAGAATTCAATAAATGGAGCTGAAAGCTATTCCCAAATTGTTATACATTTTATAAATGAATAACAGTTTTCAGACTTAAAGTAAATCACATGAAGTTAAGGTAAGCGGTGACATTATGACGCTTGTTTAATATCTAAGTGATCAAATATTAATTTCACTTGAAACCACTATCCCGATATCTATCAACCTGTTCATAAATAAAGCCATCGAAAGCTCATCATTTTAATTATAAATGATCTTTCCATGTCTATTTTTGCTTTCAAACACGGATGCAGGGATAGTCATGCAAGATAGAATATGGTTATATTACGAAATAAACAACATTTCATGGGGGATTATTTTTTGTCAAGAATTCAGAGAAATTCTATAGAAAACGATATATTTAGACACATACCTTTACTTTACTGTAAAATTTAGCATTGCATTTTACTTTAAAAGCATTTTAGGTTATGAGAACATGAGTTAATCATTTAGAAACCTTATAAAAATATGTTGTATTTAAAAAAGACTAAAATTATAGACTATAAAAACGGCAAGTTGGTGTCAAAGTAAGTATATGCGAGAATTCCGGCGTGTAAACCTACGAAAGTTTGTCTAAGAAACTCGCTTTGCCCATAGTTTTTGGTTTGTAAAATTATGACCATCCTAAGTCAATCTCGATACATGAATATACATAAAATGAAAACTGCCGTTCAAAACAGTATTACATACCTGAGTTACCGTTACTGTTATTGCCGCTCTGTGATTTTCTCATCCATGGGTAAATAACAGGTTGTCCCCCCTGCTGCTCCTTTGGGGAAGCCGAATCCGGTGAACCTTGGCTCCCTGGAGACGGGACCGAGTGCGGACTGCTTGACGCGTCAGGAGACTCCGGTTCTGTACCGGAACTTGTCGGCGTATATCCATTCACTCTACTACTGTTATTATTAGAGGTGTTCGTATTTATAACTGAAGTGTTATTTCCAGTGTTTGTTGAATTCGGCGATTGTACATGAGCTTGTGGAGGTGATAGTTGTTGCGTCTGATGATGATTATGATGATTATTTAGTCTTTTGTTCACACTGTCACTTGTACACGTTACTGGAGTCTGGTTATACACACTATTTGGTGAAAATTTCTCCTCTATATCGTACCTTCTATAATCCGCGGGTCCATATCCAAAATTATGAATATTGTGTCTATAATAGTCCGTATTTTGAGGTGTCATATAATTTGATTGCGAATAATCCTCACTTGGTGGAAACTTAGGCTCTGTGTAAGCAGCCGGGTTCATTAAAAACGAACTCATGGTCATTAATAACCGTAGATTTGGTTGTAAATAAACGAGTTCTGGTCTATTCACACTATAACGTAAACGCTGGTAGTTAAGTCCCGCCCATATTTTTACATATCGATATACCACGTGAGTCAAATTAGCCAACCAGGGTAAATTTACGAGGCAAACACCCATCCATCACCGGCTGTCAAGATAACGAAATCAACTCTCAGTGATATTGTGTATGTATTATTACTTGTATTTTACGAAAACCGCAATTTACTGTACCAAAATAAAAGATTTTAAGGCAACAAAAAATGTAAAAGAAAACTATCTGATAGCAACATCAATTGATTTTTTGTTTAAATTTGTGAAGCATTATAGAGTTATGTATGTAAATGTATGAATGGATAATTCATATGGTTTAAAGGATTAATAAGACCAAGCCAGTAAGAAAAATAATTTCATCAATATTATGAAAAATCGAAATAGTTTTATTACAAAATCATTTTAGTTTGTTGACTATTGACCATTAACAAGTATTCGTAATTAAAACCAAAAGTATCATTTTTTATCGTTTCGATTTTATTGTAACTCATAAAAAATCCACTTCTCCGAAAATCATCATGTTTCGCAAAGAATTAAGGTTCTATTCCGGTATTGATTTATATTTAAACCACACCGAAGCCCACAGAAGACTTTGACATTAAAATCCCAAAACGCTACTTTGTAATTAAAATCCCATCAAAATTTTAAAGAAAAGCCCGATAATTAGTTTACTTTATTATTAAATTATCGACATT
The DNA here is from genome assembly GCA_022818135.1 of Saxidomus purpurata. Classification (NCBI taxonomy): domain Eukaryota; kingdom Metazoa; phylum Mollusca; class Bivalvia; order Venerida; family Veneridae; genus Saxidomus; species Saxidomus purpurata. Next base: position 35,135,012 of record JAFMSR010000016.1, read on the forward strand.
AAAGCCACTGTTGGAGGAAGTAGTCCGGCATTTTGAGACAGTTTTAAACAATTTCAGTTAATCGAAGGTCGGCCTCCTAGTTTAGTATAAAACAACGATTTTTCTCTTCTGGTACCATTTATCATTTTAATGTTCGCCCCCCTTTACCGTGGTCGCGTGCCGTCGAAAAAACATTATATAATTACACAAGTTGACAATCATATTGAAATAATTAGAGGTTGAAAATACAAATGATCAACGGAAAATTATTACTTTAGCAGGTCCGATGGGGAGACATTAATCTTAAATGTCCGGGGAATAGTCCGTCATTTAAGATCTTGAAAATGTGCTAATGAATGTTCGGGTTTCCATGCACATTACACAGTTCAGTCACAAGGACTATCCGAGAAGAACTATTAGTATCATCGTCACCGCATGAAAAAATACGTTACAAGTCGATGCTTGAGAAACGCATGAAAACAACATTATCAGAAGAAGAAAGTTGAGAATGGGTTATTTTCAAGGCCGCGCACAAGAAGTTCTATAAACCCATGCAAATGTACATAATACAATTACTAAAACAGGCGCAAACTATTTGCTTGTCAATATTTGATTTTCTTAACTGCTGTTTTTTTCCCCCGATAGTGTCAATATATGTATATTTTATTATTATTTCTTATTAGGCTGCAAAGTAGTGTTTTCAATAAAATAAAATTGTACATTTACTTTCAAATGATATTTACCATAGACATAGTCGAATAGTTTAGTCCCAGCTTCATTGTCCAGTATAATTTAGCCTGAATATGCATATTTAAAAGACTTACCAGATCAAGCCCTTAATGTCTTAATATTTATCACATTTTTATAAATAATGTAATAATAAAGTGATATATTGAAATATCAACAAACAATTATTTTGGGTTTGGAATCAGAACTAGTGCTTTAATACAATGAATCTTCAACGCATTTTTTTTGTAAATGTAAAAACCTCGAATTTTTTTTACAAAAATAGTATAAAGGTAAAAGAATACTTATCATATTTTTAACAGCCACCCATTTTAGATATGCTACATCAAGTGTATTTTACTTCTATATAATTAAGTTGGACAAGAGAATATATGCTGAAATGACAAGTTTTATTGAAAACTGCTTTTGAAAACTCTATTTGCTTCTATCTAATTAAGATTTATGCATATTTTTCTTGTTACAAATGAATCGTTTGAGTAACATCAAGTGTTCACATGAATTAATCTGGATAATTTAACACTATTCTTAACACGCAATATAATGTTTTGCGCATAATTAATTTATACAGATACAAATATCTTTTAACTTTTTGGTCTATTGTGTATATATCTTTTTTTTCAATCCACATAAATAAAAAAGTACGAAATTTACCTTATTCGAAAATTTCATGAATTTTAAACTGTGAAAAAAGAGTAAACATGCTTTTCAATAAAAAATGTTTCAGCAGATTTTAGACAAGATTTAGAGAAGCCTTCTTCCAGAATTAATATGCAAAGTATTGTACTTTCTTTCTTGGGTTTTCGTATAATTACATAACCAGATTCATTAGGTTTTTTTTAGAAATGAATAAAGGAAAGTAAACATTGCGATGAAGCTAGAAATAAATAACATGACGAACAATGTTCCACTTACCTAAGAAATAAAAATATCGTTTTACAATTCATTTCAAATAAAAGTACTCGACTGTGGCAATATATATTTTTTAAATGGAGCGAATTGTCCAGTTAATATTTATTTATAAATGCTTTAGGTCGATTTTGAGGATGCTTATAAAATTGTCGAGTAATTCAGACGACATTTTTATGCCGGAAAAAAATATGATGTCCTTGCAAAAAATAAAAGCCCTATACTTGTTCACTGAAAGCCTTTATTATTATTTACTTATCCGTGTGGTTATATAATGTAGATAGCGCCAGTCATGTGCGTTTTCGTTTTCACTAAATTTTCTATTGTTTACTTGAGTACAAATGAAAAAATATGAAAAAGATTCAATTTATAAATTGCATTCTTTATCTAGATGTTCAGAGAGAAACGTATGTCCTAGTGTATTTTAGTAGAAAACTAACACAGGCCCTGAAACTCGAAATTACAGTAGTAAAAACTAAAATAGTAATTCCTTGATTAAATACAAGTTTTAAATAAAGTTTTTCGATGATGGAATGACACGGTCGTTTTTTAATGATTCAGACAATTATTTGCATGTGTAAGTGTGCAGATATCCTAAATGCGAATACAAACAAAACAAACTCTAACGAGTGATTAACACACGCAACCACTGACTGAATATTATTGCCATGCGGGGTGGAGGTGGTGTGGGGATTGGGGTCGAAAAAAGACAGCAGTGCTAAGCCAACCAGGGTACTCAGTCCACCCAGAAGATGACATTATTAAAGAAATGTGTCCGTTTACAAAGTACTTATCTATATGCAGCTTCAAATCAATGTTATGTTCGCAGTAAAAAAATCTACCACATATTGTGCATGCTTTTACAGAATTTGAAAATAAATATCACTTGTAAATGAGCAAAACTGACTGCATATTTTAGAGAGAAGAAAAGAGCGAACAAGTTTCGATTGCTGAAATTGTCCTTAAATATTTTAGCACAAATAGTTAGTTGTAAGGACATACTGACTTTCATCGTAAATCATATATTGAACTTTGTTATCAAAATGTGTCCAAAAATGTGTCCAAAATTGTAAAATATACTTTTATGTCATGAAAAAATAGCTTTTGCTGCCAATCAGTACGAAAATATCATTGGTATCATTATATTCTGGAGCAAAAAAAAAACAACGTTCATTTCCCTTTCCCGGAGATCGTTTTTGTACGAGTGTCATCAACTTTGGTACATAAGTATCTAGCAAGTTAAAGATGTCAATTCCCGCCGTTGATCTGGGTGAAATAATCGTTAAACATAAATCAAACACAGCTTACAACACACACAACAGAACTCGTTCAACCTGTAGGTATCCTTTACGCCGTAACAAGGATGGCTGGATTTTAATCAAGTTTATCGGAAACAAGTGTCCATAATCAACGTTGTGTTGTACAAAGATAAAGCTTATCTTTTAATCGAATAAATAATTCTGGAATATAACGCTGGCTTGCCAACTGGCGGGTTCATTCGGAGTACAGAAGTTTGGTTCCGTGCTGATGTACATGCCTACACAATATTTACATTAATTTTGTCCTGAATCGGTTGAAGAAAAAGAACAACCTTTGGACCTTGCAGTACATCAATCACAACCGCCTTTTGGGAAGAAATAATACAGTAATTACAGTATACATGTAGAAGTACAGCAAACATTATCTGTATACGTTATTCATTTTTACTGGCTACATAAGCGACGTCCGCATTTTCGTATTTTGTTTTAGCCCACATGGTCAGTCATGACCCATAATCTTTATTTGTTTCGGACTGAAGTCTCGACGCTTACTCTGCTATATAGCTGGAATGCATTTCTATCTCCCTATTATGGAAATCACTGTATATAAAAATCAGACTATGAGTTCTAACTAACAATTACGCATGTCTGGAACAATCATGCGTCGTTATACAGCGCATATTTTGTCCCAAACTGTGCATGCTTTTATACCATGAAATGTTTTTCTCAAGTTAGGGTTTGCCATGATTTTGCCTTGAAAATCTACGAATAGGACATAATTTCTGTCTGTATTACGAATCTATAAACACATAGGTCCGTGTCGGTAATTTGGAAAAGAAGTTTAGGACTTAAGTTCAAGCAATACTAGGAGTTTGCTATATGCTACCTTCGTTGCTGGTTTCCTGATTGGTTGGCCTTTTTTGAAAGTATCTAGTTAATACGGCTAAGTTTACTTTTATAAATCTTCCTATTTTGAATGACAAATTTACTTGAAATAATTAATAAGAACCGTTAAAAGTTCAAAATTCATGTATTTTTTAAAATTCTAAAATACATGAATTTTATTTTTAAAAGGGCTTTTTTATTAAGAAAATTACTAATTGCAATAACAATCAATGATAAACTTCAATGTGACCAATAAAAAAAACTTGTGTAATTAATTACAATTACACGTAAATAAACAATTTACTGGGGTTATTACTTATTAACACAAGTTACAACACGGAGCTCCATCCATCATCAACAAAATTAAAGTTTACGGGGCATGATTAATAATTATATCTTCATAATTAAATGCAACATAAGTAGTTAAACACCATCTTAAATAAATATTTAATTTTACTACACATTTATGGCCACAATTACATGATTTTAATCCTGGTTTATGATTTAACACTAACGATAATGGGCGCAAAACATGTTGAAATACAATGGAGACATCCATAAAAACTGTCAACAACTTCATATATCTTTTATAGGCATTTTACATAATACAAGCGTGATAATGTCATTTTAGCCGATGAGAAAGAGATAAAAAGATAATAAATAGATAATAGAACTAATGATAGATGTACTGCTTAGTGCTGAGACAAGCGCATTATAAGATATTGACGTTATGTTGACACTTTCGACAGAAGAAATAAGGTTGGGGGTGGAGGACCATAATTATTCAAAAGGCATGGTTAAATTTGATAGGAATCGGAGAGACGTAGAGAGTTAGATATCGCTCGGAGCCGACCAGGGGGTGGGGAAGTTTGAAATAAGTGTTGAATAGGTCGGATAAGGTTGCAGACATTCTTGACACCTGGGAACGGTATAACAGACTTGTTGTCTGCCTCAACGTGTCTACTATTTGTTTTTGTTTGAAAAGAATTGTGCAGTAGATTTCTGATCAACATTACATCAGCAAAAGAAAGATGCATCTTTTGTCTTGATTATTCTGGTTGCATAGTCTGCTATGTACATGTACAGATTCATGAATACACATTTACACAATCTGTACAAATACCAGGAATTTTGAAATTATATTACCCTAAAATGTCCAATCTAATTGAAAGGCAAGTAAAATGAACGCTCTGAAAATACGAAGTAACGCAAACTGAGTTATATCTCTTTCTAGCAAAAACGGAAATGAAACACGTAAATCATACGTTATTTTTGACAGAGATAGTAATATATTCCACATTTTTCTGATTCAAGTTGTAACCAGTTATACTGATTCAAGTTGTAACCAGTTATACTGATTCAAGTTGTAACCAGTTATACTGATTCAAGTTGTAACCAGTTATACTGATTCAAGTTACAACTTTGTTAAAATCATTTTTACAGAAAAAAATCATTGTTAAAAATAAAAAAATAATAAAAAAGTTACATCATTTCCAAATCGCAACTCAATTTATAAGCTTTTAGATTAGTTGCGTAAACCTTTAAGCAGATTACTTCTGCGTCTCTGCATCGCGGGTCGTACCGATTATACACCTTGAATGAGCTTGGTGGACCCAAAAAGCACAAATACAAAGAATAACAGGCCGCATCCGTGGAGGAGTGGTTAGAGTCAATGACATAGAATGAGAGTCATGAGTTCGAGCCCTCCTACCGACCATGTCTCTTTACGGGAGGACGTTGGCAGTTTCTTACGGAAGATAGGGATCTAGTACTGATTCTTCCCAAGAACCACAGTTAAGTAAACTGTCCGCCTGTAAAACTGACCGAAATACGATTAAAACGGGCGTTAACTTGAACTCATACAGCAACTACAACAACAACATCTTCTAACAGGACTTGAATATATACAGGATGTCAACCTTCGCGTTTGCTCTCTCTGATGTTTTTTTTGTACGGTAGCTATTTTTAAATGTGGTTTTACTTAGCATGAATACTTTAATTACTCAGTTCCCATATTCCCGGAATTTTGTAATTTTGAATAAATAAAAAATATGTTTTACTGTAAAGATTGCTACGTAACAGTTGCACGTAAAAGTACAAATTAAGGATGAATCCGACTCGCCGGTTAGTACGTCATCTCTCAGATAGAGCCTAGCAACCAAATATTACATATATTCGGATAATTAACATAAACGGCACTGATACAGACGATTCAAGGAGACAGAATTGCTGACTGACTTATGGGTTGCCCACCCCCAAACCCAAACCCCTGTTCCCCTGATCCTCGTTTTTTATATAACATCTTTCCACTATATACCGAAAACGATATTCGCAACATAGTGCCTGTGGTTTAGATAGAAGACCGATATGATGGTTCCTCCAAAAGTTCAAACCTTGTGGTATACATGTTTGTTAAATTTTGTAATATATTGAAACTGCTTGTAATATACTCTTTCCTTCGTGATTTTTACGTGATTAACATACAAAACTTATACACAGACAAATACATGTTGAATGACATTTAAACATACAAAATTCAAAACAAAAATAAGGCGAACATGCGAATTGATATCGCAGAGTAAATGAAGATCTAAATAAATGAACTTTTGAGACACGTTCTTTCCAAACTAAGGCTTCATGTTTTACAATATTGTGAACTGGAAGATCTATTAGTGTATGATTGTCGTTGGTTAAAGTGAAAAATCACAAATCAGTATAACTTCAATGTAAAATATATGGGTACACCTTTGAGTTGCCATAACCTTGTGCAGATCAAGATCCAGCGAGGCACGTTTCCTTTTAATGTAAACAGTTATTACACGTAGAATGAGTACATTGTATATACTTTACTGCGTATGTATGTATTTTAGAGTTATATCGTGGGTACCGAATAACCCATATGACTAACGTCCCCAGAATAGTTTAGTTATTTTAGGTTTCGGGGGATAGTGCAAGATACAGAACGCGTCCCGTTCCATAGACACTCCCCTGGTTCTTTAACATGCTCGGTGTACAGAACCGATACATCGGACCTCGGTTTTAGGTCTCGTCCGAAAGACCATTAGTTATTTCAGAGGAGGAGCGGGGGGATCGAACATGTGATTACTGCGGACTGGAAGGCTACACTAATATATGATATCATATTTTGGTTGGTGTATTAGTTGGCATAATTGGCTGATGACAAAATAGCTCTTCTGCAAATTTCGAACCCACGCCCTACCACTACCCCACCCCACACTTGAAAAAGAATTGTATAGCCATTTTAATTTTTAGTCAGTGTTCCGTTTTGAGTTTGCGACAGAAATTATAGCTATAAATGAGACTTGGATATTTTTGTGTCACTTTTTTGTTTTTGTAAACTTGTTTATAACTTATATAAACAGTCGTTTTTGAAAAGTAAAGATTATTATCTGACAGTTTGTAAGAAATTTACATGTGCATATGGAAGGACGAGAGACTGGAAGTCTCGCGTGAATCTGATTTGCACGATATGTTAAGGACTATCACATGTGATATCAAAAAGATAATTGTCAAAAGAGTGTGAATATGACAAATCATTTTTAAATAGCTTTCATACAATTTACACACTGTTAACAATACATCTTTTGTTCAATGAGACTTATTGTGCATTTGTGTAGATAATGTCGTCATTAGTTTTGATATTCAATACAATTCTCGTTGTTTTTTAAAGGCTAAATTGAAAGTACGTGATATGTGTTTAGGAAATAGATTTTACTTTTGAGTGATATACCAGATCACACATGTATATCACCATTTGGAGTTCAGATGCGTAGTAATCTATACATTGCATACATCTGACTATTGTGGCAACGGTATCTTATGGAACGCCGTAGCTTCCTTCTGTATATAAATAGTATGTCGAATACTGTAGAAATTCAAAAGTCGAAAGTTCGAAGTGTCGTTTGTCCTTTTAGCACCAGAACCGTTCCTTTTGCCGTGTGTTGTGCTATCAGGGCACTGAATTGTTTCCAATGTAATATATTGAATGTCATGTCATGCAAGCAGAAGATTCAAAGCTCAAATTCAATGCTAGTGCGACATTCACAAGCATAACGTGTGATATATTTCGTGATATTGTATACCTATCCTGTATGGCCGATAACGAACACGTGCCTAGTCCGCAGACGTGGACCTAAGCGGATTTCGAGACGTCATTTATATTTTCGCATAATTTAGCTACAATTTATGAGTAATTCGATATAATTAACTTCGTCCACGGTCAAAATCAGGTTTTAACAGGTCAGCAAAACTATATACGATGTACTGACCTCAACATTTGTCTATACTTGTATATTGTGCTAGCATGTTATTTGAATTATTGCCAAAATGTTAAATGTCTAAATTCTGATGTGCTAGCATGACATAAAAAGGCCTGATTTTCAATGTCTTATTTTGTGCTAACACGCCTTTCAAATCCGTATGCGGAATGCCGGGTGCCAATCAAGTATTGCATTTTAAAATCAAAATATCACACGTCGTATGTCTTGTTATCACCACATTTAATTGTTGTACTTTAAAGAGGCACTCACTACATCTAGCAGACTATATATTCGAAACATTGATTATGTGTTCAATTAATGTAAAATAATAAATAAATACAATTTTAAAGAACTTATGGCGAAAAATGCCTCATTTTAACACAATTAATCAATATAGAGGCTTTCTGTAATAAATCGCATCCACCCATTAATTGTACAACAACAACTCTACATAGATTATTGAATGGTTTACGGTACTGCAGTTTATTTTAAACCGCTGATTTTATCGATAATGAGTGGGAATGCATAGCTGAAACTTTTAGGTTAAGTTATTATACTTCAAAAGATTATACTATTAATGTTTTGGAAGTTATTTAGTTTGACATCAGTTAGAGGGTATGTCCCTTTAAGGTAATAAAACTACCCGGAGGCATCCGATTAAATTGGATTGACTCTTGGTTTATCGGGGGTATTTAATGTTTAAAAAGAGATGTTCACAATATGAAATCTTTTTATGCAGAAAGAATAAACTGAATGTTTTCAGTTTTAAGCAATTTTCCATAAACAGTCTACGTTATAAATACACGCAGTAAAAACAGACTCAGATAATTGATTCGCTGCCACTGTTGTTTTGTTTTAAAGACTTCTATAAGGCTTGAACATACACTCTTATTTGCAAAGTTAAGATTATTATCTAACATTTTGTAAGAAAGTCCATTTTAAGACATAAAGATGGGAGACTTGCAGTCTAGCCTCGTTCTGATTTCGTCGATATGTTTAGAACTATCGCACTTGATATCAAATGATAATTGTCAAAAAGGTGTGAACATGACAAATCATTCTAAATAATGACTGCGCAACTTTCACGGTGTTCATAATGAAGCTTTTGTTTTATATAACATAATATAAACCTGGTATGTTTCTATTTTCAGCCGTCTTCAGTACTGTATGAAAATTAGAACGCATCTGGTAATAATTAATACTGAGATACAATTACGTTTACACAATGTTAAATATGCACACGGACTTTTAATAGCTGATATAATTTACAAAATATTTTTATCAATGAAATCAGTAATCGGCTCTGAAATCTACACTACGGATAACATTGCTACGATATTTCACAAAATAGGATGACCTACTATGCAGTGGTCACCTTTATATAGATGTATACTTATTTTTGCCCAGATACATTTTGCTTGCAGTCTTGAAAATATGTTACTACTTCTTAAGACCTTAAGTTCCCCTCATATTTTCTCATGTGACATCTTTTTAAATATGTAGTGGCATGTTATAAAGTGACTTATCCATCACCAAGTTTTGAACAAGGATTACAACCCCATTCCCCCCACCACAACATCCTTCTAGAAATGTAACTGCATTTTGTATACTACTGCCTGCTTCAGGAAACCTGAATAAGGAATGTTTCCACCCAATTTAATGAATAGTGGGAATAACTCTATCACATTAAGTATATGGTGGTAAAATTATTTTGAAGGCATACATTAAAAACTCTGTGACACGATTCCCTCAAGCAGGAAATAATGTAAAATAAATGTAATAAAGCGTTTCAGTGTATTAGATAACATGTAGTTGTAGGCCATGTTCAAAATGTGATGGTGACATTTTATTAAACAAATAGGACTATTCTGCGATCTTCACTTTTTTCATAGATTAATTTTACACATCCCTAAAGAATAAATGATAGCCCAGTAAAATGGTGGTAAGATGGATATGGTCATTAAAACTATACAACATCTTAAACCATAAAGTGGAGTGACAACCAGCTGAAAAGCATCTTATTTATGGAGGAGGTGTCCGCAAAAGAACAAGCAGTATTTTATACCAAAATGTTCGGCAACTTCTGCGGCATAATTTGCCAACGCGTGGTGCGGACCTGACAATCCAAGATGGCGTCCAAGATGACCGCCATAAATTACCAATTCAATGAAAATTATATGTCCGATGTGGCTGTTTTATTTATTTATATAATGCCAGGTAATTGCATTGATATTATTCAATTTATAATGTACATCAAATGGACATAAAACACTGACCACTTTAAGGTCAAGGTCTGTGTCATTTCAAGGTAAAAATACAAACATTTCCCGAAAATACGATATTTAGTCTCCATTTTTTCTTTTATTAAAGATTTTTTATGTTTAACTTGGGTTTTAAAATTGACAGTAAAATTGCTAAGTTCATGTCTTTCAATCCAAGTTATTAAAGACTTTAAACAACAGCGTTTTATATCAGTTCATGTTCTCCAAATGGCGGCCTTAAATATGCCGTTACATAAAAACTTATTGTTCAAGCATGACAGTCTATTGTTTAATTAATTAGCTTGATATTTATTTTGTTATGTACACTATATTGACATTCAATTTTGATCACTTTAAGGTCAGTGTCAAGGTCATTTCAAGGTCAAATTACAAAAAGTGACCACATAGCCATTTTTCTGTATTTTCTCTTACCTTTACTTTTTTTTTTTGTTACAGAAAAACCTTTTACATTCAATTTGGTTTTAAAAGTGTCAAATGTATACTCTTTCAGATTATAAAGTAGTACTCGTACTTTATTGAAGTAACTTTTTGTATAAAATGCTTTCCGAGGTGGTCCAAATGAATTATTATCGACTAAAACACGAGTAGGAAATAAGCCCGTAGCCCCGTTTATACCAATATTGCCCCGTGGCATCTAGTTACCCGCAGCCCCGTGAAATAAGCCGTGTTGCACCTAGTTACCCCGCGCCCCGTGAAGTTAGCCCCGTAGCACCTAGTTATCCCACAGCCCTGTGAAGTTAGTCCGGTAGCACCTAGTTACCCTGCAGCCCCAAGAAGTTAGCCCCGTAGCAACTAGTTACCCTGCAGCCCCGTAGCACCTATAAGTTAGTCCCGTAGAACCTAGTTACCTGGCAGACCCGTGATATCTGATTTCCCAACCTCTAATCACCGCAACGTTCAAACGCACGCGCCATCTTGCATAAAAATAGCCCTGGCTTAAGTCGAATATTTAGCCCCTCCCCCACCATTTACATGAACACAGCCCCAAGTTATGTATTACTAATGCACCTCTGTTATTAAACTGCTCCATATCTTTCAGACTACCCATTTGTGTCCACGCATTCTCATGAACTCATCCCCGTGTCATCTAGTACCCGTATCAATGCAGAACTGAAAACAATCATCCCCGCCTCACGGACTCATCCCCCTAGTCCCCTGCTATCCATACAGTACTTGTAACACTGCTCCCTAGCTTTCAGACCACCCCTTGGTGCCCACGCATTCACAAGACCTGAGTCCCGTGTCCTCCAGTAGCAATACAGGTCTGAGGACCCGTTTTTATAAGTATCATCCCCGCCTCACGGACCCAGTCCCGTGTCCCCTGATATTAGACCAGTTCAGACCACCCGTTTGTTTGATAGTAGGAGAAATCCGTGAGACGGGTACGATACTTAGAGGAACGACGTTACAAGCTGAACGTGAGGCGGGGATGATACTTAGAGGAACGACGTTACCAGGGCTACGTGGAGGCGGGGATGATACTTAGAGGAACGACGTTACCAGGGCTGAACGTGAGGCGGGGATGAAACTTAGAGGAACGACGTTACCAGGGCTGTACGTGAGGCGGGGATGAAACTTATAGGGTACCAAGAATTGTACTAAAGGCACGCGCTGGCACGTGAGAGGGTAAAAGGGGCTGCATGGAAGCTAGGGGGAGTGTATCAAGGACTGTATTACCAGGGCTGTACGTGAGGCACGGATGATACTGATAGATACTGATAGAAACCTTTCTTTACGTTGTTACCAAGGCTGCAATGATACTAGAGGACATGGGGCTGAGTTAATGTAAATGCGGGGACACGAAGGGTGGCATGGAACACGAAGGCTGGCATTAAACCTATAGGGAGCAGTGTAACAAATACTGCATTGGTAGCAGGGGAAACGGGGCGGGGATGATATTTATAGAAACACGAACCAGAAATCATAGCCATGTGGAATACAAGTGTACTTTCAAGGCTGCGTTGATATGCTGTGACGCGGGCTTGGCGACATGACGCTGCGGGAATACATACAAAGGTGAAGCTACCCTGGGCTGCCGTAATCCTGGGTACACGAGGCTGGGTTCGTATGGATATGGGACTGAGTTCATGTGAATGCCTGGACACAAAGGGCTGGTCTGAAAGCTAGGGATGAGTGTAACAAGCACTGTATTGATAGCAGGGGACTAGGGCTTGAGTCCGTGAGGCGTAGGTGATACTTGTAGAAACGGTGTTACAAGAGCTGCATAAGTACCAGAAGACACGGGTCTCTGATCATATAGATGGGCATGATGAAATAAGGGTGCCATGTGGCTCTCTTCGCGGGGTTTCGAGGAAACTAAGTGCAGTTGGACTATTTTTACGGCCGGGACTAGGAAATAGTTGCTGGGGGGTTTTTTTTCCGGGGGGGGGGGGTTACAAGGTGCTACGGGGCTATCTTCACATGGCTGTGGGGATAAACTTCTTACTCGTAATCAAAACATCATTCTAGCATGACTCGCGATTTGTTTTCTATATACAAAGAGTAGGAAAATTATGTTTTATTATGCCTTAAACAACGAGCGAACCGATAGCCGTCAAAATGACGTCATATTGTGCTGCATGACGTGATATAAATATCCGCGTAAAACTTAACGCTTTGCATTTATTCGCTTTTTGATATTCATTGTCCAATAAACAACTCTTTCTTGTTCTGGACCCAATTGTTCCAAACTTTACCCGGCTGTTCAGCTAAGCGTAGATTAACTTTTGAATGAAAAATGATTCTGAGTGGAGAACACTAGTGGAATATTTTTATTTTGTTTTGAAAAGCTTTAGTCCTTATTCTGATGAATGCATCTACTTGTTTAGGAAGTCTTCATTACTGCAGAAATATGAACCTCAAAGTTACTGTAGCTGTTAGCCAATTAAAGCTTTTAACAACAGGTTCCTGATGAGCAGTTATAAACCACAAAGGCCTTCGCGGTTAGTTACGACGCATCAGAACTCCAAATCTTTGTTTATTAGACAATGAATACCGCTGGAACGGATATTATTCCATAAACGATGATATCCCAAATCACATGGAGGATATTAATTTTTAATTTTCTTTTAAAGTTATTCGCCCACATATTTTTCTGAAAAAATAAGTTTCTTCAAAAACGTCTGCAATATCGGTAAAGTAGGAGACACCTATGTAAACAACGATATAGAAATACATGAAAACATGCGACAATGCCTTTGAACTTACTCGAAATATTTCAAGTATGAATTATTACTTTTCTTCGTAAAGTTTCTTTTGTTAATTTTAGGTTTCACCATGATGTCTGAGATCTGAAATCGTTGTAAGGAAACACTTATCTTTTTCCAAATCTTTACCTAAACTGTGAATGAACAGCTTTAAGAGCTTTAAAGTTCCTTAATGCATACATGTATTACAATAAGTTACAATATGTAGAAAAAACAATCACCGTTTGAGCGACGTCCGGTAAAATTTCGAACAAACATTCTGTCCCGTTGACCACTAAGTCAGACAAAACAATTTAACAAGTAAAAATATTGACAGACTAAATTTTAAAAACAATAACGATGCGTCTGTACTATATTTAAATGGACACACACCGCTGCAACTAAAACACAATGATCGTAAATCATTCTTCAGAAAGTCAATTAATAAGACAATCCCAGCTATCAGGACCGCACGCCATCACTACGACCAGTTGACATATTGTGGACAGCTGTAAAATGTCCACCTAAATTTCCGCTGACCAGAAATACTAGGTCGACATAAAATATCCATAAAAGTGAAATGTTCTTCCGTTACATACAGAGGTGTTTCATAAAAATAACTGATTTAATGTGTGTTGCATTTCTTTATGACCTTCGGATGAAGCCGTCTGAATCTCGCAATGGATCATCACTTGCTTAGCATTTAATAAAATGCTTATTATGTTCTTAAATAAGATATTAAATAAAAATTAGAACCGCAAAATTTAAGCAAAAAGCTTAATTTAAATGCTTTAAATATGTATGATCAATATGTTTTCATTGAATGAAAGTACGTAGATTTAGTGGCAGATTTCTTAAAAAGAGCCGCAACAGATATTCATTGTATCGAATAACAAACTTTTTCTCGTATGGTTGTCCCTGCATGCAGAGTCAAAAAATAATTTTCTAAGAACAATTTTACAGATCAGTTTTGGGTTCATGGCCTAGCAAGTAGCACAACTATCTACTATATGTCTATGGGTTTCACCTAGCACAAAATACTTGCTTTTCGAATAACAACTATAAATTGTTTCTTTAAAATTTCCCACAAGATAATATTTTACTTCATATAACTGAAATTGAATATGCATATTCATTATACTTTGTAATTTAACGAAGAAACTATGACACAATTCATACACAGGTGTCAGATTATCTGTTTCAGCTTTGTTTCTCAGACAGACCTGTGATATAGATGTGGCTATATACCTATTTATTAGCATTGTGAATTTTGATACTTAGGCAAAATTTAAGTTCACAGATAATTATGTCTTTATTTTTTGTGTATCTAGTTGGGGGGTAGTCATAAACATAGTTTTTTTAGTCTATATGAATAACAATTAATTATCATAAATAAGAAAAAACGTAGACAGGTCAACATCTTGCCCTATAACTAAGGTGAAAGACAAGTTGGAAGACGTGGGAAAGAGAGGGCCATGCGCTCAACATATCAAAAATGCGTTTTTGTGGTACATTCTATACTATCACCTTTTCTTTATTCAATTTCCGTCTGTGGTTATAGCAAATGTGCTTTTGATAATATACGGACAAAAGCATTAATATTTTGATAGTACATTACTATGCTATAATAGCCGAATAGCAGAACTTTATTTTCATAAGTATTCTAAATGCCACGGATTAAAAAGCATGTTTCAAGGGTATATCCGTATTTGTAAAGAATTACAGCTATTATATACTCCTATAACACTATATCTTCCCTCCTACTTTCTAATCATCTATCGAAAGAAAGATGTATTGATTAATTCAGTGTCCAGTCTTGCGCACAAGCATTCTCGTTTATCAGAAATTTCAATTGATCTAGGAAACATTGACTGAATTCAGCTCTTAGTGGTTGTATTCTGTTGAAATATGTTCGCAATGTTGAGTTGTTCTGTGAAAGTTCGGCTGTATTTGGCTTAAAATTCACAAACCTGTGTTTTCATTTAATGATTTAATAATTTTGTCAATATCAATCATAGTTTTATATATATAAAATGTTTTTGGTCATAGTTAGTCTTAATTCCTGACTTACATAGACGTCCACGATTGTGCGTTTTCTTAATTTTTCTTTTGACCAACGTAGTTGGTTTGATATGTATTTGAGACGAAAAGAAGATGAGAGATGACTTTGATTTTATCACTAGTGATGTTCAGAATTATCATCTCTTAGCTCTCGGTTTGCTACAACTTTATCTATAATATTATATTATTGAACTTTATATATCTTATGTACTTCAATGATCGTAACTTGCTTCTGACATCTAAATTACCAAAACGAGAACATCCTTCCGAAGTCAACCAAAGCATGTTGACCGAAAGAAAGATACTTGATCTTTTTCTGTTTCTGCTTCCACTTGGGTAATTAAATTCATCTTACGAACGACACTAAAGTACTGGATTCAACGGTCTCCGCTTCTGTGTATATAGCAAGAGAAAATCTAAACCACAAAAACTTCACAGTCGTGAGACTCTGTATCAGGCTAGATGGCAATAACATGTCAACAGGTTATTAAAAATCGACACGTGTCTCCCCAAAACGACCCCATAGACCAAAGTTCACCCCCCCCCGTCCATCCAGAAAATACACCACCAACACCCTGAAACAAAGCAAACACACGAGGACAAAAGGAACATTAAGGAACCTGGGGACTGCCTTGGACGGTCAGAAAACACCACTTTTTTTTCCCCCCCCCCTTTTCCCCCAGCATGTTCAACTCTCTGGGATAAGAGTGACCCGTAATTACATGCAAAACTACACTTCCTACTGATCCTGGTTTAAGAATTGAAGAGCAGACAAGATTTTCTATCTAAAGCCCCAGTGACTTTGACATTTGACAGTATGAGCTGAATTCCAACATGCACAAAAACACTTCTCAACGATGCTTCCTGACGTGTGATGAAAGTCCAACTTTGGGTTTTGGAGGTGAAAAGTGGACAAAAAAACAAAAATAATATCAAACAGTGGAATGCCATACCAAAGACTTTCAACAATCAGGTCCCTGTGATCTCGACCTTTGACAATATGACCTTGAATTATATATGCACACCTAAACTTCAACCCGATGCTTCGAACCAAGTTTGATGAAAGTTAAACAAGACGTTTGGGAGGTTAAGAGGGGTTAATATTCTCAACTTTCAGGCCCCTATTACATTGACATCAAATTTGATGAAAATCCAACAGGACGTTTAAGAGATGAAGAGCGGACAATTTTCAATTGTTAGGCCTCTGTGACCTTCACCTTTTGACCAGAAGACTACAAATTGTAATACATTGTACATACATGTCGATTTCATACTGATATTCCCCACCAAGTTTGGTGAAATACAACTAGGAGGTTTGGAGATGAAAAAAGGACAAGACGAAATTTTAGTCTTCTCTATTCTTCGTGGCGTTTCTTGTGTTTACTATTAAGAAAATGTTTCTGTCAAACCGTAATGCTGATTTGATAAATACGGAAGCAGTTCTGCTATAATGTTATCAGATAGAATGCTATTGTACTAAACCAGTATGCTGTCTTCTAAAGAGAGGATGTTGCTCTCGTAAACCATTTTGTTGTTTTATTTACTAGTGTATAGGAATTGTTCAGTTAAGTGTTATGGGATTATGCTGTTAAAAGTCAAGTGAAGGTGTTTTTTTCTCTCATGTTTTCGGCTTATCCACAGAGAATACAGTCTTGTGAAAGAGCTATGTCTTCTGCAAGTAAATGTATTTTTCTGCCAAAGCATAACACCGTTTTGTTAAACAAGTAATGTTATATAGCAAACCATTATGTGTCCTTGTATTGAACCTGTATTTTGTCCTTTTAGAGTCATGTTGTTCTGTCAAAGCGAATTTCGGTCTTGTTCATAAAGGATGCTGTCCTGTGAAACGATAACTCGCCCTATCCAGAGGACAGTATAATTATTTGACAAAACAGCATGCTTTCTTAACAAAACTTCACTTATTTTGAACAAAACCACAATCAGATTGTCAGAATAACATTCACCCAATAAGAGTCATCTTTCCCGGTTTGACAAAATCCATTTCTAACTGAACAAGGAAACATATCGTTTTTTGAACAACAACGTCTTCTTTTCTCTGAAAAGGACTTTATACTCTTAACAGGACATCATTTCTGCTAATTCATAATTCAAAAGTTTTTGAAACACGTTATATTACCACAAAAACAATGAAATATCTATTATACTATCAATAAGTTTGACAACGATTAAAACGAGTAACAAGGGGGCCATGCTGAACTTATATCGTCCACATGAGAATAACTGCATAAGCTACAGAATGAATACATTTTAACTTAAAACTCTCTTCAGCAGATCAACATTGAAATTCCATAGCAAACCAAAGCACTATTAATTACGGTCCAATAGCTTTAGTATGAGGTTGGCAGCAAAACACAAAATTAAAGGTCATCATTGAAAATAATGCGAAAAAATCCTTAAAATTCGTTACAAAACTACAGAACTGGTTTAAAGGCCATGACTGTAGCTTCAAAAACAACAAAGTAGGTCAAAAGGTCCTAGTCTATGTCGTTCAAGGTAAGCTTTGAAAACATGTTTGCATTTAACACATGGTCCAAATGTCGCCACTGTAACCAAGAGGCATAGTTGGAAAAGTTCTTGAAGAGGATTACTAAATTCTAGTACATACCAAATATCTAATTGCATTTTGGACGAAAAGATCTTAAAACCTTTTCTATGTACGTAAATCAACGTTAAAAAAGGCCGCGGGCTGGTTCAATTTTGACCCGAAGGGCATAATTTGAACAATTTCAGTATTGGACTACTATGATCTGCTACATATCAAGTATCTAAGCTCTGAGCTTTGTGGTTTTAGGCAAGACATTGCTTCGTTATAAGAGTCTTTATAAGTGATCAAAGGGACGGAGGCAATATTGACCGTATGGAGACGATTTGACCAATTTTGTAGAGAACCAATATGCAATGTCACAAGTTATTTGGTTATAGCATTGTCTAGCTGCCGGCTACCAAGTTTGTTTCAAACTGGGGGGGTGGGGGGGGGGGGGGTTCATGCATAGAAATAGTAACAGATAAATATTGTGTAGCATTGTGTAGTGGTTCACTGTGAAGTTTGTTCAAGACAAGATTGGCCGTGTCCCGGGGACACTTTTTTATAGTCTTATTGAACGAAATTCCTGAAATTCTTCTTGCGTAAACCAAAAGGTCTATAGCTAAGATATCCCCGAGTGGTCCTCTACCAAAATTATTTGATTTATACCCACTGGGTCAAAAATGACCTTATTTGCACGACCCAGAGCATAGATATTTGGAATGTACTCCGCCCTTTTGACATACCTTCATGTTTTTGAAGCCACCGTGGTGAAATTTGACCACATATTAAGTTTTGCAAACCGATGGACTGACTTTGAGCTGTTAACCAACTTTCTGTTCTCCTTAGGATACAGCAACGAAACTAGGAACATCTGTTCAGTTTTTCACTAGGATTACCTTGACTTTGAACGTTTGACCTACTTTCATGTTAATGAAGCTATAGTCTTAAACTTTTGACCATGTGCGCAGTTTTGTAAACGAGTTTCAATGTTGGTTTTCGTATCATTTGGTATGATGACTAGAATTTGACGTATATTGCCGTCATTCATACAACACTTTGTGGCCTTTACATAGACTTGAAACTCGTTAAAAAATTTCTACTGTGTTTTCTGCAACCTTTTTGTTGATCTTCAATAAAGGCCAAGGGTACTCAGGTGAGCGAGATATGGCCATGATGGACCTTTCGTATAAAATGTCATATATTTACCTTTAAAGAAATAAACCAACTCCCCCTCAGGCAGCAAAGATATTTTGATGAACCAACATGCATCAAAGGATTTATGTAGCTGGTTACCCAGGGATCAGTCCTCTCAAATTATTTTGAAGAACGGTTTTCCTGCATAGTGGCTCAATTTAATGTTTGCTTTGGCACATAATTTACCTTGATGGAGATTTTGTGGTCATACGCATACCTTGGAGGTTTGATTTTGATTACTCAAAAAAAGTGAGTGAAATTATTCCAGGGAATAAACAAGCACCGAGAAAGGCAGGTTTCTTCCAATAAAATATAGCAATTTCCTCTATCAAGGGCAGTAAGTCAAATATATCTCACAATCAAACATGACCGAGATCTTGTGTCCATTTACATTGTACCAAAGCTTAAATATGTAGATATGTGTAGAGTGTAAACAAACTTACAGGAGACGTCTGACTGACATTTATTGAACCTAAATGCTCGGAGCTAAAAGGGTTATTAATGTGGTAAATATAACAACTATCTTTTTGTCTTACGCTTCTGCCAGCTCAGTGTATCAATGACCGGACCAGTCAAGAAACTACTTTTCTGCAGATATGAAATATCACATTATTATAATTATTAGACAATAGCAACATTGGGTTAGGTTTAGTTTGATAGTTGAACTCATGACCGCCAATCAATGAACGGTTAAGTTAATTGTAGTCAGCAATGATACCCCCTTGATCATAGAGAAATGTATGGTCATAGCAGTTCTTAGTCCGTTATATTCTATTGTGTATGTTAAAATTGCATGTAATAATTGTAGAATTATCACTAATACTTCAGCTACTTGGATTTTGGAAAAAGGAAATTAAAGAATCCCGTACAATCGCTTTCATAACGTCGTGTTTTGACAATCCTGGAGCTAGTGTTTCCGGAAGATACGGAGGTTTCCCTTATGAGACAAAATCTCATAAATCTTGCGAACTGAAAATGGAATAATTACAAATTGTAAGTCGGTTATAAATGACCGCCGTGGCAAGAGCCAATTCATTCCATTTGAGCACGATAGAGACGTGAAGTTAGGAGCAACATTCGAAAATGAGAAATTCATTTTGTCCCGGCGGTCTTTAATAACGAGATATAGTTTAGGTTTCCTCCAGGAACAAAGTGAAAGGCTGAGATAAATGAATTATATTTTTGTTGCAATACTTTATTCTATTAAATATAATTTTGAATTGGTATCATAATATACGAAAGAATTTAAGAAATATTTTGAGAATTTTCTACAAATGAAGATGTGCATTTATTAAAAAGGTAAGCGAAAATGGTAACTAATAATTTTGTTCTCATTTGAGTGACTCAACACAACTATCACCAGATATATCGAGTCAAGAGAGCCTATTAAAACAATACTAAAATGAGGTTTTAATCTGCTTGAGGTCATGGTGACATGTTGGATTCATCTAGGAAACGTACTCAAAATTCTAGAACTTAACGAGTTTAATCGAGAATAAAAACTACTGTGGAAACACTGCATTGCTTTTGTTAATGAATTTCAACATTACATGTACAATTAAGCAGTATTTAAAGGCAGGGTTAACAGTGACTTTCCGTTATTCTTGTTCCATGAAAATGTGTTCAAATTTTATTGCTTCCTTTTACAGTAGCAAAAGTTACCATTCTTGTCACTAACGTTTGTCTTACAAGGTCTCTTGTTTCCTTTGGCCGGGCTACCCATAGTCCTTATAAAAACAAAAATAATATCAAACCGGGAATGCCACATACCAAAAACGCAGCCTCCCCAAAACGAGCCCCATAGCACACAGAAGTGCACACCACCAACACACACACACACACACACACACACACACACACACACACACACACACACACACACACACACACACACACACACACACACACACACACAAACACACACACATACACTACCAACACACACCAGCATACAAAGCAAACACACGAGGACAAAACGAACAATTAAAGGAACAAAGTGGGGCACCGCCTTGGAACGGTCAGTGGCAAAAACACAACTGGGGAGCTTAAACCGGTTTATGGTGCGCACCCAACCTCACTCTTACCCCCCACCATGTTCCAAAGTCACAGGACAGTGTTAGTAAAAGTAATCCCTGCTAGGTGAATCTCTAACACACGCGATGGAAACAAAAGGTATGGTATGTAAAACACAAAAATGCTCGTGTATGAATATATAAAAAGCAAACCTTGAGAATCAAAAAACGTATGTACTCAATGCCTTTGCAGAAGGCAGAGCACCAAGAGAAACACCCTTAAGGGCCCGACGAAACAGGCCAGAGGACAGAAATTAAAACAGTTTCGTCCCAGTGGGATTTAAAAACTGCCCATCACAGAGTCCTCCCCCTCTTCCGTCAGACACAATCAAAGAGGGAAGCATAGCGTCCAACTGTAAACGGGTTGAACACCAAACATGCGGTGTATCTCAAAACAGTTGGGTCGTAACCTCTTTTAACAAAACGTTTTATAATTTTAGCAAATACAGTTGGAAAATTGCCATGACCCAAAATCATACGAAGTCTGTAAACCACATCCCCATAAAAATCGGGTTTTGAAATACCTTCTCGCAGAAGAGTCTTTAGATAACTATTGAATTTCAAAACCAAATCAGAATTACGATAGTAAAATTTAGCAAAATATTTACGCAATTTGTAATAACGGTAGCCCTGTTGAAGAAGTTTATTTGTAATATATTGATTACGTTCATTGAAATCCTCAACATGACTACACGCTCTGGCAAACCGAATTAACTGAGAAATGTATACCCCATAAGATGTAGCATGAGGTACATCCCCATCCAAATGGGGGAAATTTAAATAGCATTGCGTCACAAATGTTGCTGTTTCTTGCTGAAGATTAAGTTACTAGTGACTCCCATGATCCTTGTCACTACAATTTAGGTTTAAAGCTCGGCTGCTTTCCGTGACTCTTGTTACTGTAGTATTTCTTTCACATCTCCACTGTGTCCTTATGTACCTTAGTTCACCATTGACTTTCCATCACTATTGTTACTGTAGTATGTATTTTACAAACTGGACTGTGTCCGTATGTAGCTAAGGTCACCATTGAATTTCTGTGACTCTAGTAACTGTAGTATGTATTTTATAAACTTGACTGTTTTCTTATTTAGCAAAGGGCACCATTGATTTTGCTTGACTCTTGTTACTGTAGTATGTCTATCGCAAACGTCACTGTGTCCTTATGTAGCAAAGGTTATCATTGACTTCGTGTGACCCTAGTTACTGTAGTATGTATTTCAAAAACTGGACTGTGTCCTTATGTAGCTAAGGTCACCATTGACTTTCAATGACCCAAGTTACTGTAGTATGTCTTTCACAACCTGAACTATGTCAACATTGACTTTCCGTGACTCTTGTTAATGTAGTATGTCTCTCACAAACGCCACCGTGTCCTTTTGTAGCAAAGATCACCCTTGACTTTCCGTGACTCTTGCTACTGAAATATGTCTTTCACAAACGCCACTGTGTCCTTATGTTGCTAAGGTCACCATACACTTTCCTTGACTCTTGTTACTGTAGTATGTCTTTCACAAACTTGACTGTGTCCTTATGTAGCAAATGTCACCATTGACTTTCAATAACCCAAGTTACTGTAGTATGTCTTTCACAACCTGGACTATGTCAACATAGATTTTCCGTGACTCTTGTTAATGTAGTATGTCTCTCACAAACGCCACCGTGTACTTTGTAGCAAAGTTCACCATTGCCTTTCCGTGACTCTTGTTACTGAAATATGTCTTTCACAAACGCCACTGTGTCCTTGTGTTGCTAAGGTCACCATTTACTTTCCTTGACTCTTGTTACTGTAGTCTAGACTGTGTCCTTATGTAGCAAAGGTCACCATTGACTTTCCTTCCATGACTCATGCTACTGTAGTATGTCTTTCCAGAATGGACTATTTCCTTTTGAAGCTAAGGTCACCATTGACTTTCCGTGGCTCTTGTTACTGTAGTATGTCTTTCACAAACGCCACTGTGTCCTTATGTAGCAAAGGTTATCATTGACTTTCCTCGACTCTTGTTACTGTAGTATGTCTTTCACAAAATGGACTGTGTCCTTTTGTGGCAAATTTCACAATTGACTTTCCATGACCCTTGTTACTGTAGTATGTCTTTCACAAACGCCACTGTGTCCTTATGTTGCTAAGGTCACCATTGACTTTCCTTGACTCTTGTTACTGTAGTCTAGACTGTGTCCTTATGTAGCAAAGGTCACCATTGACTTTCCTTCCATGACTCATGCTACTGTAGTATGTCTTTCCAGAATGGACTATTTCCTTTTGAAGCTAAGGTCACCATTGACTTTCAGTAACTCTTGTTACTGTAGTATGTCTTTCACAAATGCCACTGTTTCCTTATGTAGCAAAGGTTATCATTGACTTTCCTCGACTCTTGTTACTGTAGTATGTCTTTCACAAAATGGACTGTATCCTTTTGTGGCAAATTTCACAATTGACTTTCCATGACCCTTGTTACTGTAGTATGTCTTTCACAAACGCCACTGTGTTCTTACGTAGCAAAGTTCACCATTGACTTTTCGTGACTCTTGTTACTGAAATATGTCTTTCACAAACGCCACTGTGTCCTTTTGTAGCTAAGATCACCATTGACTTTCCGTGACTCTTGTTACTGAAATATGTCTTTCACAAACGCCACTGTGTCCTTATGTTGCTAAGGTCACCATTGACTTTCCTTGACTCTTGTTACTGTAGTATGTCTTTCACAAAAGGGACTGTTTCCTTATGTAGCAAAGGTTATCATTTAATTGGCTTTCCATGACCTGTTATGTCTTTCACAAACGCCACTGTGTTCTTACGTAGCTAAGGTCACCGTTGACTTTCCTTCACTCTTGTTACTGCAGTATGTCGTTCACAAACTGGACTGTGTCCTTATGTAGCTAAGGTCACCATTGACCATCCTTGACTCATGTTACTGTAGTATGTCTTTCCAAACTGGACTTTTTCCTTTTGTAGCAAAGTTCACCATTGACTTTCCTTGACTCTTGTTACTGTACTATATCTTTCACAAACGCCACTGTGTCCTTATGTAGCAAAGGTTACCATTGACTTTTCGTGACTCTTGTTAATGTAGTATTTCTTTCACTAACTCCACTGTTTTTTTTATGTCTCAAAGCTTACCATTGACTTTCCGTTACTCAATTTACTGCATTATGTCATTCACAAACTCCACTGTTTCCTTATATTTCAATGGTTACAACTGACTTTATAAGGGCCTTGTTTCTGTAGTATGTCTATTTGGGTTTAAGACTCTGCTGCCTAGTTATAGAAAGCAAAGGTAATTATGCTTTCATTGACTTTTCATGACCTTTATTACTGTAATTTGGCTTTCACAAACTCCAGTTTGTCCTTATGTAGAAAAGGTTACCATTTACTTTCCGTGACCTTTGCGTTTACTGTTAATGCCATAAAAGACCCTTCTGTTTCTTTAGGAAGTAAAGGCACTCTTTCATCCTACGACCCCTTTTACATATATTAGAATTGCATTTTTTCTTGTGGTAGCTTGCTATTTCAATAAGGTAGTAAAGAGTATTACTTCCAGTGCCTATGTAATTAGTATTTTGTTTCAAATCTTATTGTTCCTTAGGTAGGCAGTGATGCAATCATGACATCTTTCAATAAATGTTAGTAGTGATTTGTATGTGCGTGAAGTTAACTACCAGTTGCCAGTTACCAATTCACGTTTTATTCACAATTACAGACAGAAGTCGAATTGAACGAATTGACATCTGGCTGCCAGTTGCCAATTTGTGAGGTTGAACGAATTTGCTATTTGCAAGTGAGAGTTGAATTGGCATCTGGAATATGAAGTTGGTTGCCAGTTGCCAGTTGCCAATTTAAATTTTATTGAGATTTTTACATAAAACTCGAATTGGCATCTGGCTGCTAGTTGCCAGTTACCAATTCGTGAGGTTGAACGAATTTGCTATTTACCAGTTCGCGAGGTTGAACGAATTGTCATGTGGGTGCCAATCGCCAGTTGCCAATTCACTTTTTATTCACAATTACAGACAGAAGTCGAATTGCCATCTGGCTGCCAGTTGCCAATTCGTGAGGTTGAACGAAATTGCTATTTGCAAGTGAGAGTTGAATTGGCATCTCGAATATGAAGTTGGTTGCCAGTTGCCAATTCAACTTTTATTAAGATTTTTACATAAAATCGTCTTGGCATCTGTATGCCATTTGCCAATTCACGTGGTTTAACAATTTGGTTTTGATTAATATTTGCAAGTGGAGACGAATTGGCAACAAGAGTGTGAAGTTGGCTGCCAATTGCCAATTGAATTGGCATTGAATTGGCAACCGGCAACTGGCAACTGGCAGCTAACTTCACGTACATGTGATTTGTTCAGGTTGTAGTAAAGCTGTTTTGTAGTATAAATTAACAGTGATCCAAATACTGAAAACAAAAAAGAAATACATTTATTTAAACTAGCCTTTGATCACAGGAACAGTGAATAACACACTATCCATCACCAGCAAACTGTAAATGGAGGCCAAGACACACCAAAAAGCATGTACGGAAATAATATTGTTTTGGTATGAACCTGAATTAAATCATTTACAAAGTAAATGTGACGGCTGATCATTACAGGTAGATTGAACTTTTTGAATATACCAAAGACTTATTTATTATTTTTTATTTTTTTTTGAAAGTGGAATATTTTTCGGATATGGCAGTCTAGGCTGTGAGGTGTTGTATTAGAATTTTAATTCTGTTTATTATCTTGACACGATTTGCGGGTCGTGTAGTCAACAATACTAAAAAAAATTTCCCCAACAAAATGGCTATAGTGAATGATGCTTAAAATACCTTAGTAGTTGGTTAAAAAGCAGTAAAGAAATAAATCATGCTTAAAAAATCCAATTCATAAGTGAAATTTATAAGAGGCCCTAGATGGCCTTCAACGCTCACCCGAGACCCTCCTAACACACTTTCAAATTGCCAAGTGTTCAAAATATGACGTCTAGAATGTTTACAAACTTTTCTTTTATATGACCCAGTTCCGAACTTTACCTTGAATTCATAAAAAAAAATTCTGGTCAACTTTCATGGTGCCTTTTTTATGAAGTTTGGCCTCTTAGAGTGTACAAACGGTAAATGGGGACATAAAGACAGACAGGAAGGCAGGCAAACGGGTTGGACATCATGCAATCACAATAGCTCGTCTATAGTTATACATTATTTTCACATATTTTCTCTATATCCAGTGGGAATAAATTCATACGCTGTATTTTGATTTTTACTTTGACAGTTCTCAATTTATATTGGTCTAAATAAATGGCTAATGATTTTCTAAAACATGTGTGACTTTGAATGATGCTTTACCTTAATTTGGACATAAACTGTAGAAAAAAAAATACAAACGTTTACTTTTTTAAAACTCTAAATTTGCATGGGAAAAGCACATAGAAGTATTCATGTATTCTGTTTTCTTCGCTAACAAATGAATGAATCAACGATTTATTACAAAGACATAACGACAGAGTCAGCGAATAAGAGCATACATCATTTAGATACTTATCCCAAAGAGAGGTATTTTTCAATTCATTGACATACAGTACACTCCGTACATAACGAATCTGGATATAACGAGAATCCGGATATAAGGAACAAATTTCATCGTCCCGTTTTCTTTCATTTTTTATTTTATTTAAAAGTGCCGTAGGGATATACATTTTGCAACATACTCTAGATATAAGAAACAAATTTGAATGGTAGAGGAATTCGTTATATACGGATTTTATAGTATTCTGCATAAATCTACGATATGATTATTAAAATTCGCAATTTGCGGACGTATCCGATTTTAAGTTTCCAAATTCTGTCTGCCGGTTATAAGTAAAAGTCCCATGCCATCATATTCAAAACTTATCATCTATTTAAGCAACGGGCATTATGAATAATACAGCTATTATTTTATGACTGTAACAACTCAATTAAAGTCAGTTTGTAAAGAGAAAGACTTAACGATTTAAAACTCTATTTGGCAAGAACGACTTTCGCAGTGTTTATTAGGCTTTTAAGTCTTAATAACAAATGTTCTGCTCGGCACATATCATTTAATCAAGATATATTTCTAGCACCTTATGAACGATTCAAGTTAAGTTCTTTTAGTTCAGTAGGACATATGTTCTAATTGCCATCCTCATGAAGATATATAAAACAAACAGCACACATATTTTGACAGTAATACTTCCAAACAAAATATTTAATTATCAAAACATGTATTGTGTGTAAGTGTGCACAAATAACGGTTGTTTTGGAAATGCAAACGTTTGCTACATGTCGATGAAATAAAAAAAATGCCCGTTCTGTATCAACATCACTTTTTTCAATGTAATATTTTATGTGTATTATCGAGCCACTGATAACTTTTTGTTACGGTCGGCCTCAAAAGTTAAAAGTCCCTGTGACAGGTTGATTTATATGATTATTGTTTTTAGCCCTCAACAAGATACGAATTAATCCCCAAACCCCCCTCCCCCACGCCAACGCCACCAACCCAACACCAGAAAATGTCGAATAGTGTTTTTGAAAAAATAAAAATATTAACCCAATTGCATTACATTTCTGCACGGAAAATACGAAAACGGGCTCTGTTTTTGTCTGATTGTTTGCCGTTGCTTAGTTACAGATAAAAATGAGAGTATTCCCGCACGCGACAGAAAACATTAATTTTCCCTATCTAGATAAATAGCTTCTTTCACATCGGACATGGCATTTCGCAAGATGTCCACTGCTCAAGTAATAACATTTTCTTTTCGAATTAGAAATGAAGTAAACGAAATGCGCACTTAGACAGTTTGAATAATGAATATAATTTCGATTTTGATTCTAAACTGAAAGGTTACAAAATAGGAAGCACCTCGTCTGAACGTCTTTTCCGTACTTGATTAGAAAATAAATGGTTGACGCAACGCAAATATTAAAATGGTGTTTCAATTGATGGTATGTTGTAAATTAAAGAAGCTTATTTATTTCAGTATATGCACAGAGTCATTCCATGACAGTGTTAAAATATGGACACATACCTTTAATATTACCATAGGAGTTCGTTAAAAACGGAGTTCATTGTATTCTTTATCTAGCCGTTTCTTTTCATAATACAAATGTATTGCATTTTTAAGAAAAATAATCAATAATTGATTTTAAACGAATGCTCTTTTTATTTATTATCATCTTATACTAATGTGGAAAATAATGCCGTTGTGTATTATATTGAAGATTGAAAGATGAAAATAATTTACAATATTTTGTATCATTACTCAAGCTTGTTTCTATAGCGATACTTGTATTATAACAGACGGAGTTTCTTATGAAAAATATTTTTGTGGCTGTTATTTTAGTTTCGACTATTTCTACTAATAAAGTATGCGCGTGTACTCAAATAAATTCGAACGATTCATAACAAGAAAACGGCTATTTTTATTCTTTTTGAGAATGGGCTGGGATACGAAATTCCCATCACGGGGCGGGAAGTCTGGCATAGAATTTAACTTATCACCTTAGGACTGATAGCCGTGCGCTCAAAATAAACTAATATCGCAAAGTTTTAATTCTTATACTGCCGGAAACCTGAAAAAAATTGCAGTGATGTATTAATAAGTAGCAGGTTTTGAATTTCTATGCATACAGCTTTTGTAATAGATAAAATGTAGAAATTGATGTTGCTGAAAACGCATTAATTTTGTCACTTCTGAGGGGAAAATTAATTTGAAATAATTCCGATAAATCATTTGAACATGAAGTAATGTGAGAATATCAAATAGGAAAAATTCTTCAAACTGCATAAATCATGTAAACAAGACGAATTCCATTACGAACTGTATACTATTTGAGTCGGACCTAAATTACAAGAAAGATTATGACACGAAAACTGAATTTTTATTTGTGACATAGGTCACGGGACATAGATTTATAAAATATATGCAAAACTTACGAGGAAAGTAACGGTTTTTTAGTTTTCTCAATTATACCACTCATTTTAAATTTGACTTTCGAAATTATTTTAAGCGAAAAATAGTCAGATTCTTGAATTGTTGAATATTGAAATTTTTGAAATTATTTAACGAGCTTTTAAAATTATTTTAGGCAGCTTGACGTTGAATAAATCTTTCAAATTGTTGAATGTTCGCCTTTTTTTTTTACCTATTATGGACAAAAGCAATCCATCCTGCGATTTCTTTGCTTGAAATGATGTTACGTCAAAGTTCTTAATTTTACGCACGTTTAATAAAAAATATAAGATGTCGTTATGACACGCCCCCGACAAATTATGAAAACAAGCATATATGCACATTTTCTTATAGAATCTAAATCTAACTCATAAATAGGAAATAAGAAAGACTATCTGCATAATTTGATATATAATATCAAATATCGGATGCTCATCAAACTCAGAAACGTCAATTATGATGATAAGGAGCATTTACAAAGATTTATGAGACAGAGTTATTATGTCATTATTAGATAAAGCTTTCTGTATGTTTTACAAAACTATCATTTCGTAAATGGAATACTGATCTATGAAAACACCGAACTATGTTGTTGTTTTTTTTACACAAATTAATTTTATTACATCGAAGAAAATGCTTTTACAGTGTATATTTTACAAGCTCAAATTTAAAGCTTGTTGTTGTAACAAGTAAATGCGAATAAAATAATGTCGCCAGTACATGATGATGAAGCTTGGGGTATAAACACCTCTGAACCTTTAAAAATTCGTCATTATTAATTGTAGTTGAAATTTCAAAGGTTCTAAAAATAACAACTTAAATCAGTGATATATTGCACACTTTATATTTCTTTTTTTCACACAATTCTTCTAAATCTCGCTCTCAACTTTGGAGAGTTCGCGAGAATCAAATTCAAATTGTACACGGATCTGACAAGCGGTCGCCATTTTTCATTTTATTCTCTTCTGACGTTTCATTTTTCTTCTGGTCAGCGTTATCAAATTATGGCGGGAAGAAAAATGGGTTTCTGCCATCACACCATCTGCAGAGAAGCAGACAGAATTGTGCTCGTTACTGAATAAGCCGGCCTGTTAAGTAATTGGTCACTTTTCCTGGCTGTACTAATGAATTGGGCGAGAAGATAAATGAAAGTTGTTTTGCTCTGTCAACGGTTTTAAACATGTCTGTGATAAATCGAGGGCTGGCACGGCGGTCACGGCTCGGGTTTTGAATGTAACAGGTAAACTGAATGTGAAAAATTGTAGGTGACAAGCGCAGTGCAGGACAGTTTATTATTTCAAAGTTGTCAGTCTGTTTTGTCTTAAGAAATATGCGTTTATAAGTCACAAGCTTTTTGGTGAGTCAGACTAACCCAAATGTTTTTGTTGTTGTTGTAATTAAATACGAGTAAACATACGACCATGTGCAAAATTATAAATTATCACTAACAGATGTCCTTGTGCAAAAACCAACGCCAACATCATACTTTGCAGTCGTTTATAAAACCCACCATGCTCTTTAGTAATATATGATGTTTGTTTTTTATTTTCTTTTCAAGCGCGGTTCATATCAAAATCAAACATTTTATTGTTGCCCTAAGACTAAGAAGGCATAATATTTCTACTGTTGAGAAACCAAATGAGACATTTCCTCGAACTTGTCATAAAATTGCAAAAATAAGAAAAGCGTGCACTCTAGAAACTGACGCAAAAATTTAAACCACAGCGTGTTAAACACAAATATATCAAAATATGTTAAGCTAATGAATTAACGTCAGCCTATTCAGGTATTATAATTAAACGGTATTTGTAGTCAGCATGCCCCTCTAATTTCTTTTTCCATTACTCAGTATATGAAAATATTGTATCCGTAACGTTAGTGCATTGTGAACTATTGTGAAAGGCCCTTCCAAACAATTTTGCATCTTCTTTATTTGTAAAAAAAAGATAAGGGTCAGTTCAGGGAAATTTTTTTTACAAATCTGCAGCTGTTCTTTATTGATCAAAACTGAATACAGTAAACCTCGGTTATAAGGAACAGCTTGGGACATCAGAAAAGTGTTCCTTATAACCGAGGTACCTTATATCCGTATAACGAACTAGTTCTTTGTAACCGAGGTTTGTAAAGCGAACACAATTTTTATAGCGAACATTATTTTACTGAACATCGGGCCAAACATGATTTTCTACTGAGAAAGTTGCGAGTCTAGTACCAGTCCTTTCCTTCCCAGCTCGACAGCATGATGTGAAAAGAAATAGACTAAATACTAAAATAAAATATGATTACATGTGTATGTTCATTTTTTTATTATTTTGCGCACATTGACAGGTACATGTACAAGAAAAATATCTTATGACTTCTTGAAGTAATCAAGGATACTCGTTTGCGATTGTTGAGAGTGAATAACATTTGACTCAATATTTAAGAGGTTGCGGAATACTGAGTCGTCGGTGACCAAGGCCGTCACTGATTTTCGTTCGCTATTAACATTAAATACTTATTACATGTACAAATTTATATCTAGTCTTTGTTAAACTTATTGATAGTATTATATATATTTTTATCGTATCCGTGAATAAACAAACTAAAGATCATAGAAACGAAATAATTTATTCAAGTAGGCTAACATGAATGCGCATTAAATGCCGACGTTTCTCTGACGTCATCAGCGTTCCGATTTTTATTAATTTTTATTCTTTATGTCTGTTCGCTAAAACCGAGGTGTTTTCCGTTATATTTTGTACTCTGGGACTGGAAAATTTGTTCCTTATAACCGAGTGTTCCTTATAACCGAGTTCCCTATAACCGAGGATTTTTACATTGAATAAAGAAGGATTTAGATCGGGGATTTGAAAACTGTTCCTTATAACCGAGTGTTCCTTATATCCGAGTTCCTTATAAGCGAGGTTTACTGTACAAGCATAAATGCTTTTTTTCGGGAACAACATAATATGTTTTAGTTGTTTCTTGAAGGAAGTATTTAATTGTAAACAAAAACATTGATTTATTTAATATCCTAGTTTCATTTTGCAGATTGAATTAAAAGAAAACGGTCATTTGTTTATTTACTAAAACGTGTCTATATTGTAAAAAAAAATATTCTCCGCCATTTAAAATAGTATGAATAACAATACAGAGAATTTTATATACTCAATTTCGGGTTCTTTTCTCTTTAGTTTCTCGTGAGAATCTTTTAATATTTGCGTGTATGATAATCATAAATCACGGAAAACAATTAATGATACTTGTAAAACGCTCATTCAGTCATTTAAGCCATGATCAACGTACACTCATGATTGATTTTCTATCGTTTCTATGGTAACCGTCGAACGCTCCAAAATACGTCATAAATCACAGAATCTATGTTGAACTTGATATGCGGAAGGGCAGTTGAAATCGGCATTCCTCTGAAATGACAAGAAAGAGAAGAGATGAAACACTTAACAATGCACGTGTTTTCGGGTAGAAAATGTCTAATAAATGCGGCATATTTTCAGGCACTTAGGTCTAAGTCGCCAGTAATATCTTTCAACGAAGCAAGCCGCATTCCTCAGTAATGATCATAATATGTAAACTGTTTAGAAACATTTGAGTGGAAACACTTAATGAATAAAATAACACAAAAATAACAAGAGCAAGGTAACCTAATCTAGTCAAAACTGGTAGCTGAATGTATGGTGTCAAACGATTCTGTTATGCTCACGCTGTACTGTAAAAAGTAAAATTTATTTCATAAAATCGTTAGTTTTAAGTAATTAAAGCATTTTTTTCAATCAACTCTGCCAGAGGAGTTACATGTATATAATATGGATTTATATTTTAAACATAAAGCTAAAAGTAAAATATTCTAGCTCTATCATATATCAAATCTGTTTAAGGATACGTCCAAACCCATAAAGAATTGTTTGTCATAGTGAGGTAGGCGTGTTAATTGATGACAACAAGTACAAATGTACTACACGTTTTCAAATAATGTCTAAATGTCATTACCGTAAAAGTACACTATGTAAATAAATACATTTGTACATTTTGAGTTTAACGAAAAAATTCGTGCATAAAGGGACTTAATCCAGATATAAACACCAACGCTATGACCGAATACGGTTTTCTCCCATGTATTGCGGACGGGCGGTTGTCAACACTTGTTTCCCTTTAGTTGATAGCTCTGTGCAGTATATATCAAACATTTCAAAACAACTCTTGAACCGGATGGTCGAGTGCTTAGTGTAGCATAGACTTATTCTGAAAAGCAGAAGCTTTTTCGTTCATTAAATTAACAGTTAAATAAAAGAACAACGTTATGATTTGTTTATCATGTTATAAAACTCGAAATTTGGTACATATATTATATAGAATCTAGTTATAAGGTTATGGATGGTTTGTGCGAGTCTTTCTAGGAGTTTGAAACCTTAAGCAACCCATGAGCGTGTTTTATTCGCATCACTAGTTCACAGCAGATTTAAAGTTGAAAAAAGTAATATCATTCTTTAGAAAATGCCATCAATCTAACTTGTTGTTGGCTGTTTTATTCAGAAGCCATCAAGCTAGCTTTTGGTTAGTGGTTTCATTCAGAAACCATCCAGCTAGTTTGTGGTCGATGGTTTCATTTAGAAGCCACCAAGCTAGCTTGTACTAGCTTGTTTTAATCTGAAGCCATCCAGCTAGTTTGCTGTCAGCGATTTCTTTCAGAAGTCATCAAGCTAGCTTGTGGTTTCATTTAGAAGCCGTTAAGTTACTGTTAGCCAATTTATTTTGCGCCAATTAATGTACACGTTTTGCCGATGTGAGACTGATTCGCGGGTATTTAAATTCGCAGTTATGGAAAAAGGGGGAAAATGTTATCCGCGTTTTCTTAAGTCCGAGATAAACAGCCATTCACGGACATAGCGAAAACAAATTGCAGGCGAAAATTAACTGGTTAACAGTTGCTTGTGGTCGGCCACCTAACTAGTTTCTGCTCGGCTGTTTCAGTCAGAAGCCATCTAGTTAGTTTGTGGTCGGCCGTTTCATTCAGAACCAATCAGGCTAGTTAATGGTTAATGGTTTCATTCAGAAGTCATCCAGCTAGTTCCTCATAGGTGGTTACATTCAGAGTTCACACAGCTAGCTTGTTGCCGGCTGAATCATTCAGATGTCCAGCTAGCTTGTGTTTTTTGTTTTTATTTCGAAGTCACCAAATTAGCTTGTACTCTGTGGTATCACCAAAAAGCCATCAACCTAGCTTGTCTTCGTCGGTGTTGTTCAGAAGCGACACAGCTAGCATGTGGTGAGTGGTTTCATCCAGAAACTGTACAGCCAGCATGTGATGTGATTCGGAAGCCATCCATCTAACTTGCCATTGGTTGTTTTGTTCAAAACACATCCAGCTAGCATGTGATCGGGGGATCACTCAGAAACCATCTAGCTAGCATGTGGTTGGTTGCTTTATTCAGAAGCTATCTATCTAACCTGACGTTGGTGGTTTCATTCAGAAACCATCCATTTAACTTGTCGTTGGTGGGGTTTTTTCAGAAGCCATCCAGCTAGTCTATGGTTGGGGGAATATTCAGAAACCATCCGTCTTACTTGGCGTTAGTCGTTTCATTCAGAGGTCATTCATCTATCTTGTCGTTGGTGATTTTATTCAAAAGTTAGGTTATAACTAGTGGTTTCATTTAGAAAACATCCATCTAGCATGTGGCCAGTGGTTTCATTCAGACGCCATTCATCTATCTTGTCGTTGGTGATTTTATTCAGAAAAACAAAAATAATATCATCCAGCTTACCATCCAGCTAGGTTATGGCTAGTGGTTTCATTCAGAAACTATCCATCTAGCATGTGGTCGATGGTTTCATTCAGACGCCATTCATCTATCTTGTCGTTGGTGATTTCATTCAGAAGCCATCCAGCTAGGTAATGACTAGTGGTTTCATTCAGAAACTATCCATCTAGCATGTGGTCGGTGGTTTCATTCAGACGCCATTCTATCTTGTCGTTGGTGATTTCATTCAGAAGCCATCCAGCTAGGTTATGGCTAGTGGTTTCATTCAGAAACTATCCATCTAGCATATGGTCGGTGGTTTCATTCAGACGCCATTCATCTATCTTGTCGTTGGTGATTTCATTCAGAAGCCATCCAGCTAGGTAATGACTAGTGGTTTCATTCAGAAACTATCCATCTAATTTGGCGTTAGTGGTGTCATTCAGAAGCCATCCGTCTAATTTGACCTTGGTAGTTTCATTCAAAAGCCATCCAGCTTGGTTGGTGGTTTGATTCAGAAACCATTAAACTAGCTAGTTTGTGGTCGTTGGTTTCATTCAAAGGCCATCCAGCTAGCATGTGGTTAGTCATGTCGTTCCGAAGCTGCCCAGCTGGCAGTGGTTTCATTCTGAAGCCATCAATTTAACTTGCCATCGGTGGTTTCATTCAGAGGCCATCAATCTAAATTGTCGTTGGTGGTTTATTTGAAGTCATCTAGCTAGCTTGTACTTATTGGTTTCATTTACATGCCAGCAAGATATACTAGGTCGGTGGTTTCACCCAGAAGCCATCCATCTTACGTGTTGTTAGTGGTTTTATTAAGAAGTCATTCACCTAGAATAGGCCGGTAGTTTCATTCAAAAGACATCTAGCTAGCTTGTGGTTAGTTGTTTCATACAGAAACCATCTAGCTAGCTTTCGGCCGGTGGTTTCATTCAGAAGACACCACAAAATATGACTTCTAGCGTGTTTAAAAACGTTTGACTCGGTGTTCTAGTTTTGACACTGTATTTCCTAGTTTTCTATTGACATAGACCTTATAAAAACAAACAGTTTGAATGATGATTTAGGTACAAAACGGGAATTTTGCAGTGTCCTCAAAGATTTCCTATGATTTGACATAGTGTCGTTGTTTTTGACCCCATTCGAAGAAGTTCTTACTTAACATAGAATTCATCAAAACATAGTTCAACTACTTTTAGATGATACAGTACAAAATGGGAGTTCTATGGTCTTCGTACTATTCGACCTGGTGACCTAGTTTACGACCCAAAAGTTATCTAGTTTTCATCAAGTGACTTAGATTTTGGCTCCACGTGTCCCTGTTTCAAACTCGACCAAGAGTTTATCAGAACAAATCTGATAAACATCCACGATGATTTGCAAGGTTTGTCTATGATATAAATAATCCTGGTGGAGTAGTTTTTGATCTCGCATGATCCAGTTCGAACTCAAAATAGCATTTTGACCAACTTTAATGACGATTGGGCACATTGTGTGGTTTCTGGAGTGTTCACAAGATATTTCTATGATTTGTCGTTGTAACCTAACCTTGGCTCCATTATTCAGTTTATCATAGTTTCGTACTCAACTTGGAGTTTATCAGGAAAAACATCCTGACTAAAATTCATGATGATTTGGAACAAATTATGGCCTTTTGAGTGTCCCCGATATTTCTCTACGATTTAACTTGATGATCTAGCTCTTGACCCTACATAACCAAACATGAAACTCAACGTAGAGAATACCAAGTTAAACATTTTGACTATTTTCATGAAATTAGAACATCATGTGGTCTCTGGGGTGTTTTCATATTATTTGTCCTGGTCACGTAGTTGTTGACCCTACATGACCAACCTTCATGAAGAACTGGAACAAAATGTGACTAGAGTGTTCACAGATTTTTTACTGTAATTTAAGCTGGTGACCTAGTTTTTGACCCCGCATGAACCAGTTTAAAGGGACTATCCCTACACCTAGCAGATTATTTTCCGGAAACATAAATGATGTTTTCATTGAACGCAAAATAATAAATAAAAACATCTTTAAAGAACAACATAATTATATACAAAATGCCCCATTTTAGTACAAATAATCACCACATAGGCCTTTTGTAATAAATCGCATCCACCCTTTTATTGTACAACAACAACACAGAGTATTGAACGGTTTACGGTACACCTTAAATGCTGATTTTACCGATACTAACTTAAATGTTTCGCTTAATCCTTCAGGTAAAGTAATGATATATGCAAATATTCCAATATTTATGTTTTTGAAGTTTTTTAGTTTGACACCAGTTATAGGGAGTGTCCCTTTAAAACTTTACCATGAGTTTATCAAGACTAAACAGTCTAAGCAAGTTTTAAGATGATTGCTTATGATATGTGATCTCTAGGATGTTCACAAAGTAAAGTAAAGACGACAAACAAACGACCGACATTAGGCGATCACAATAGCTCGACTATGTGCTCAGGTGAGCTGGTAATCAACGTTTCTTGTTTCACAAAGGAACATGTGAATAAACTGTCTGTGACCAAAATTATCAGTAAAAAGGTCTAATATTTTGACAGATTCGTATCTTAGTGCTTACCTTTCTGTAAATAGTTCCCTCTATTCCTCCGCTGGCAGGCTGTTCTACTGATTGTGATCTTAGACTTGCTGCTTTAATGCAGCAAAACACCAAGTATATGCAAAACTAAACTAGAACTGCCACTGTCATGGCCTGAATACCCCCGCATACCGCTTTGTCAGAATCAACAGTGGTTATTTACAGCTCAAGGAGGACCTCCCTGTTAAATCTGAGGGTAGTAAGCCTGTGCATTGCCTAGTTATGTATACTACATGTTTTTAGTGGCAAAGATCAAAGTGACCTTTACCTTTGACCTACTGACCTAAAACTGAAACTGCCACTGCATGACTTAAACCCCCCCCTTCATGCAGCTTTGCCCGGGGTGTGGTGTTTATGATGAATACAATTATGTGAACATAATTGTATGCTTCAAATGTGAAAATGGAAAATGTAGATGGAGAATGAAATGTTAATACTCACAAAATGATCTTTGAATGAAATTACAACTGCAGAGTTTATAAATGGTGAAATGGTATAGCTACACCAAGCACAAAGTGGTCACTGTAATAGGTAGGTATCATATCAGTAATTATTCCTGCTGGATCAAAGTTTATATATACGTTGTCAATAACTCCTCCTTTCCTATGGGTTGGAGTGTTAAAACATGTCAAATATATCTTAAGTTATTGGGCGGACAAGCTTTTTAAAGTCAAGGCCCCTGTGACCTTGACCTTTGACCCGGTGACCTCAAAATCAATAGGGGTCATCTACTAGTCATGACTAACCTCCATGCCAAATATGAAGACTGTGCGTCAAAGGAATCTTAAGTTATTGGGCGGACAAGCTTTTTGAAGTCAAGGCCCCTGTGACCTTGACCTTTGACCCGGTGACCTCAAAATCAATAGGGGTCATCTACTAGTCATGACTAACCTCCATGCCAAATATGAAGACTGTGGGTCAAAGGAATCTTAAGTTATTGGGCGGACAAGGAAAAACCGACGGACGGCCGGACGGACAAGCTGATTCCAGTATACCCCCCTTACAACTTCGTTGTGCGGGGGTATAATGAATAGGGATCATTTACTGGTCATGACTAACCTCCATACCAAATATGAAGACAGTGAGCAAAAGGATTTTAACTAATTCAGGACAGACAAGCAAAACCAAACAGACAAAAAAGCTGATTCCAGTATGTCCTCCTTACAACTTTGTTGTGAGGGGGGAATTAATCATGACCAAAATGCACTGTGGACAGGCATTCTTAAGCATTTGAGCAGACAAGCTTTTTGTAGTAAAAGCCCCTGTGATCTTGACCTTTGACACAGTCACCTAAACAAGGGGTCATCTACTAGTCGTAACAAACCTCAATACTAAATATGAAGACTATTGACCAAAGCATTATTAAGCAATTAAGTGAACTAAAAACCCCTGTGACCTTGACCTTTGACCCAAGACTGTGGGTCAAAGGAATCTGAAGTTATTAGGGGGAAAATGTTTTTTAAGTCAAGGCCCCTGTGACCTTGATCTTTGACCCCATGACCTCAAAATCAATAGGGATCATCTACTGATCATGTCCAATGTAAAAGCCAAATATGAAGACTGTGGGTCAAAGAAATCTCAAGTTATTGGGGGGAAAATGTTTTTGAAGTCAAGGCCCCTGTGACCTTGACCTTTGACCCCGTGACCTCAAAATCAATAGGGATCATCTACTGATCATGTCCAATGTAAATGCCAAATATGAAGACTGTGGGTCAAAGAAATCTCAAGTTATTGGGCGGACAAGCGTTTTGAAGTCAAGGCCCCTGTGACCTTGACCTTTGACCCCGTGACCTCAAAATCAATAGGGATCATCTACTGATCATGTCCAATGTAAAAGCCAAATATGAAGATTGGGGGGCAAGATCTCAGTTATGGGGGGGATTGTGGGTCAAAGAGGGAAAAACCGACGGAGCGTTGGGGGGGGGGAAAAAAAAAACGGGGGGGGGGGGGGGCGTCCGGACAGACGGACGGCCGGACGTCCGGACGGACAAGCTGATTCCAGTATACCCCCCTTACAACTTCGTTGTGCGGGGGTATAATAACCTCCAAACAAATAAAATAATCTTTGGAAGTATAGTAACTTAACCTGGCATTTCCAGTCATTATCGATAAAATCAGCGGTTTGAAATATACTGCAGTGTTGTTAATCATTCAATAATCTATTTAGAGTTGTTGTACAATTAATGGGTGGATGCGATTTATTACAGACAGCCTTATATTGACAAACTGTAGCAAAATGAGGCATTTTTCTTCTTTGAAATTATTTTTTTTATCATTTTACGTTCATTGAACACATAATCTATGTTTCGATAACATGATCTGCTAGATTTAGGTGTGCCCCTTTAAGCTAACCGTTGATTAACTTTTAATTAAAAAATAAGTACTGTAGAACAAAAGTAATATTGTGCTATTGCTTTGAAAAGTCTCCTGAATGCAAACATTTGTTTTAAAATGTCTTCTGAACTGCAGAATTATAACCCTTAAAGTTAATCGCAAATAATAGCTTAATCACCCATTAAAGTTTCAAAGAACTTGGTCCAGACCCGATGATCTGACTTTTGACACAACGCTGCCAAGTTTAAAAGTCAACACAGTGTTTATCCTTGAACTCCTTTATCATGCTGTTTGGCAACAAACTGTTGCCTCTAAAATGACTATGTTTCCTTCGACTTGACTGGGTGACATAGTTTTGTCTCCTCGTGACCGAATGGCGCTGATTTCTGCCAATTCATCTTTTCGATATTTCGGGGCGAAAAGTCGAAAACACGCCAATAGCTATTTTACAATGTTTTCGTGTTTTCGACTTGGCGGGGCGAAAAATGAACGACAGGTTAAAGACGAAAAACAACACACAAATGGTGGAAATTAGACGTATTTTTTCGTCTGGGTTTCAAGTGGGCGGGTTTTAATGCCCTGTATTTGTTGTGTTTTCGACTTTCGGAGCGAAAAGTCGAAACACAAAAACTCGCCAAGTAGCTATTTTGCCATGTTTTCTTGATTTCGCCTTTCGACTTGGCGGGGCGAAAGGTAGAAAACACGACACATAATGTGCGGAAACATGACATGTTAAAACTACTAAAAGTACGTCGTATTTTAGCTCTTTTTGTGTCGTGTGTTCGCCTTTAATATGTTGTATTTTCTACTCTCGCCCAGCAAAGTAGTAAAGTCGAAAAACTAGCTAGTTGGCGTGTTTTCGAATTTATCCCCGAAATGAGAAAAATACGACATGGCGGGAATCGGGCACCATAGATTATAATATCAATCAACGTTAGTAAGGATACCACAGTACATAAACAATTTTAGTAAGACTCTCAAAATTGTTTTTACTTTGCTTGATTAACGACAACTTTGTATGATATTACATAATACATTTTTCTATGTGACAGTTGCCATTTTAGCATAATGTAAACATATCTATGTATCATATTTCACCTGTACGTTTCATAAACGCCGGGTTTTCAGCTTGTTATATATTGTTTTAAATTCAAAAGATGTTGTGTAAAGCACAAAAGGATGAGTAAGATTAAATCTGTGAAAAATGCAAAGAAATATTTTGTTCCGTGTCTACTATGACTTTCGGAAACAATAAACATAACATGTATACAGATATTATCAAAAATGGAACATAACTTTAACAAAACGCTTTAACAAAACTCAAAGTCTTCTCTAAAATTTATACACGCCATGTACTGTGACAGAGCAGATTTG
The DNA here is from genome assembly GCA_022818135.1 of Saxidomus purpurata. NCBI lineage: Eukaryota > Metazoa > Mollusca > Bivalvia > Venerida > Veneridae > Saxidomus > Saxidomus purpurata. The sequence continues at coordinate 35,176,430 of JAFMSR010000016.1, forward strand.
AGTAGTAAATTGGTATACAGTGGTCTATATAACGGCACTCATCGATGACGTTCCTAGTAGCATTCCTGTCATCGCACGTGCAACATTATAAGAAAGGAATCAATGACGTTCCTAATAGCTTTCCTGTCATCGCACGTGCAACACTATAAGAAAGGAATATAATTACAATGTACTTCTACCTGTCACATTGTAAAAAGCATAACATAGCAAAAAGCAAATTGGCATCTCACATCCATTGTGCCTGTTTTTCTTTTCTAACATTAATCAGGCAATATGTAGCTAATGTAACAACGTAGCTTTGTAGAAAATATTTATTAACATTCAAACTTTTTATTTCAAAGGATCTGAGGATGATTAGCTCTGAAAGAGTGTAAGTGCCCCCATATACCCCCAGTCATCTATACATACGTCATAAGCATTAATCGCACGATTAACCAATCGTTTTCATACAATTTACCCGTTATTGGGCCTCGGTATATTTGATCGATAGCTTTGCCACTAAATGTAATAGGTACCTTTTGTGTGTGTTATGTGATACTGAAAGAATGCAATTTCTAATGTGTTTTAGCTTTCTATGAAGGCATACTTCCGTCACATACATTAAAATATGTGACTGCAAAATATATGGTTACTGATACAGAAGAACTATACAAAATTACGTTTCCATGCCAAAAGTACTGTTGCAGCCGCTGCGTCTCTATTAAAATACATTTTTGCTAAATACATAGAAATGAATTGCGATGTTGACCACCAATGTATAAATGTAATTAAACAAATTTTACAATTAAACAAGTAACAACTTACTACGGATTTTTGGAACGGGTGAGTTTTTTGTTTGCAAAATCATTTCACAGAATAATTCTCACCACATCATCTCTGACGGTGCTTATGTGCGTCATTTGTTTTTTATTCTGCAATGTTTTCTTCGACATAAGTTATACAGCTGTTGAAAGGCAGATCCCGTCAATACCATTGCAATCAAAGCATAATTCTTACCAGTTACCTTTCAAATCTTTCGTGCTTCATATAGACGCTTACAATTTACCGTTCTAGGAGACAACCTGTTTGCAAGTCATTACACCTCAAATGTGGCTCCTCCGAGCACACAGTCCTACACAGCTATTACGATTGCTCTCTGTTCGTTATCAGCATTCGGTTTAAATGACATCTTTGAAACCGCTAGGTGTATCTTGGATGTCACTCTACAAATATTGCAAAATTAAGTGCATCCGTGTAATACCGTATGAACAGCTACACGATTGCTGCCTCTTTTTAATAAATACTAAGACATACTATTAGTCTGGCAAACACACAGTAGTCATATAGCAACATATAGCAACAAACAATGTCATAGAACTAGCATTCCTTGCTGAAGAGATTAAGGGAATATATAAGAAAGAACAGCCGCAGATTTAAGAAGAGGTTAACTTCTTTTTCATCAAATCTATTTCATTTACACATCTGACCACTGGTCTTGTTTAAAAGAAGAATATCCCAATTTTTCAAGGAACAGTTTCATTCCTAATAGTGGGGTAGAGAACCATTTTGTAATCATTCTTAATCATTTAAACGAAAAGATACTAAGGGCCGTTACTCATGTAGCCACAAGTAGTCTGACTGAAACTTGCAAAACTACACTTGCTGATAGTAGTAACGTTTCTATAAAGTTTCATTCAAATACTTAGAACTGTGATATATATCGTCTCTCAGCTCTCTATTGTCTCTTCTTCTTAGTTCTGTTCTGGTGGTAAGATGACTTTACAAAATTGCTTAGAAATGTATTTGTTCTAAAATGAGGCCCAAGGGTAACACAGAACTGGAAAGATAGGATTTCTTCTGTTATCTTGTTAATTTAAAATCATAGGAGACACATTATCCCTCCTGCTTTTAATATCCGTAAAGTTGGTTTGCAGTTCGCAGTTCGCAGTTCGCGATTCGAATCGCGAACTGGCAACTAAGAAATCAGTTTGCAGTTCGCGATTCGAATCGCGAACTGCGAACTGGCATCTAGTCTGCAGTTCGCAGTTCGAATCGCGAACTGCGAACTGGCAACTAGTCTGTAGTTCGCAGTTCGAACTGCAAACTGCGAACATGTTTGCAGTTCACAATTCGAATCGCGAACTGGCAACTTATCATTTGAACCGCTAATTGGGAATGAGAAGTAGTTTGCATTTCGTTATAGTTGCCAGCATTTCGTTATTCGATCGGAAAACTCATGTTAGGTTTGCAGTTCGCAAAGTTGTCTGCTGTTCGCAACTCGAATCGCGAACTGCGAACTGGCAACTACTCTGCAGTTCACAATTCGAATTGCGAACTGGCAACTAGTCTGCAGATCGCAATTCGCAATACGAATCATGAACTGCGAACTTGCGACTAATCTCTATTCAAACATCATACTGAGAACTGGGAACTAGTCGCAGGTTCCCAATTCGCTATGCGTATCGCAAACTGGTGACTTGTTTGCATTTCTACAGTTCGCAATTCGAATCGCGAACTGCGAACTGGCAACTAGTCTACAGTTCGCAGTTCGCGATTCGAACTGCGAACTGCAGACTAGTTGCCAGTTCGCAGTTTGCGATTCGAATTTCGAACTGCGAGCTGCAGACTAGTTGCCAGTTTGAATTGTGAACTGCAAACCAGTTCGCAGTTCGCTATTCGAGTTGCGAACTGCAGACAACTTTGCGAACTGCAAACCTAACATGAGTTTTCTGATCGAATAACGAAATGCAAACTACTTCTTATTCCCAATTAGCGGTTCAAATGATAAGTTGCCAGTTCGCGATTCGAATTGTGAACTACAAACATGTTCGCAGTTTGCAGTTCGAACTGCGAACTACAGACTAGTTGCCAAATCGCAGTTCGCAATTCGAATTGCGAACTGCGAACTGCAGTGTAGTTGCCAGTTCGCAGTTCGCGAACTGCAAACTGATTTCTTAGTTGCCAGTTCGCGATTCGAATCGCGAACTGCGAACTGCAAACCAACTTTACGGATATCTGCTTTTAACATGTCCGATAACGTGTTTGTTTTAAGAAAGCCATATATCCATATTCTAATATAAGGTGTGTGCAAAAGATAAGCTTTTTGTGAACACCTTTTTATATAGAAACTATTTTTGAACCGTTCATCTGAATTTCAGGTTAACAAAAAATAAGTAGTTCGCATCAACAATTTTAGCAGTAATGCCTTTGCAAAAAAATTCTGAATAACACTTTTTTCTGGCTTAATATGGATTAATTAGCATGTTTCGATGTAGTTAATGATCAGGCTAGCTTCAGTATATGTTTCAGATTGTGCAAAGGTGTCTTCGTGTTGGGAAGAGAATTAGATGGAGGTTCATCTTTCAGTATCCCTCTTATCCCTTCTTTAAAATAACCGCATTACATCTTTGACTATTTCTTACAAGTGCAAACTTTAATGCAACAGGCAATAACTCACAATTTGCTCATGTAAGCTTCGAATTATTTATATCCAATAGCATACTTTTGGGTTGCTTACTTACTATGGAAATGCAGCAATGACAAGGAAATAATGCCAGAAATTAAAACGACTGTGAGAGCATTCGACAATGTAGCGAATATAAGGACCGCAGCTGGAGACATTCTATTTAACAGAAGATTTATGAATTTCATTATGCAACGAGGCATAGCAAACTTGTCACAAATTTAAAATCAGCGTTCACATATTATAAAAATTATCTCGAACATTTATCAGTTACTTCTGAAAGACAGCAAAACATTAAAATGTTAAGATCGTGGGCATACTCTATAACAATTCTTCAACACATTAGCAAATCGCATACTTAAGATAAAGTGAAATGGAAATGATTTTAAAATTGATGTTGAAGTAAACTGTTCTCATAAATGGATTTTGAAACAAATTTTGCACCAGCAGCTTTCATCTAAGAATGAGGGTAACACCCTAACACAAACACGTCTGAAACATTACAGTGTCTCAAAATGCAATAATGAGCAACTATTTTGAATGAAAAGCAGCTTGATGGAGAATGCTTAATGCGCGTTGTTGGTTAGGAATAATTGTTTTAGAAAATAGGAGCATTGAGTAGATCCGATGAAAGCTGAAACAATTTAGGACGTAAGTCACGACGGAAGTAAAGTGCCGCCAATTGCATATGCTGAAATATTGTGATTGCGATAGACTTAAAACCTGAATACTCAGAGCATGGCTCTTTTGGTCGTTAGATGATTCCATGAGATGGTTTAACCCTTGTTTTGTTCACTTAGTTCCAGTGAAAGATATCATTCTACAGTTCAACATATTGTGCATTTGCGTTCTACATAACGGGTTGTTTAGAGGAAGCTTATCTTTCTGTTCAAAAGTGTAGGATGGTTTGTAGATGTTATATGTATAACTCACAGAACTTAAGCATTTTTTTCCATTTGTTATCATTTTTAATTATATTAAAAAGTTATACGAGTCGATAAAACTTACACAAAATTACGCAGAAATAACGAGCTTTTTATTTACGTATATATCTCATTACGTTTGCATACATGTATCACTGCTTAAATTGTCCTATATACTCAATACAGCACTTAAACGAAACTTAAAGATAACGTTTTTCTTTTCATTTTGAAAACACGTTGGCATTTTAATAGGAGTCTCGTTGCTATGTAAACTCAAGGTATCAGAACTGTTACTGAATTCCTGAAACATTTTATATGCGAAACAACAATTCATAGCCAGTTTACACCGCTTTTTGAAATATGTTTCATCACATCTAACTTTCATAAAAATAAAAATGATGGAATACTAGTCTAAACTTTAAGGTGCATTTTACAACCTTTCAAAAACACTATAGGAATTTGGTGATAGAGTTTTATATGTCTAAAGGAAATTAACTTTTAGTGTACACTACCAGCCTAAATAATTATTTATTGTGATTTCTTTCAATCTCACAATCATTGAACCCCAAGTTCCATTGAAAATTCATGATCATCTTTACTGACATCCGAATTATATATCAGTACTTTCGATACTTTATAGCAACTAACATGCTTCAGAGCATAGTCTAACGAAAAAAAAACAATCACAATATTTCAAGATTTTTAAAAATCCTTGCATTTTGAAAAACGTTCTCATATTAAATGGAAAATTTCATATTAAGGTTAATCAAAACTAACAGTAAACAATACTTTTAAATAATAAATTAAAAATAATTCTTGCAGGTGAAAGAAATGTACCGCTTTTTATGTAGTATAATGACAAGTCTACTTCAGTAAATACGGGGAAATTAGCAATATTCTATTTAAAACTCTGAGTCGCAAATCAGAGTCATACAAGAAATCAAGATTTTAATAATGATACTGACAATTTAGTATGCTAAAAAGGCAGGAATTCTCCAGTCACTCATCCATCGAGTTCTAGAGTCCGCCCAGTCTAAAATGTAATACAGAAGCAGGCCAACAATTTCAAGATTACAAGCATTTGAATCTCCAAAGATACCACTTATTATTAAATGTAAACATTGTTAATTCAAGTAATGATATATTTAAAGACAAGTTATTTCAAAATCCTTGAAAAATTACAGTGTTGAGAAAGTCAAACAATTTGTTGTTTCTCCTGCTTTTTTAACTCACACATTTATTTGTTTAATATATGCAAACAATGCATGCAATAAAACCAACAATAAAAAGAGTTATCAGTAATATAAAATGGCAATATAGTGCACTTACACAGAATTAAAAGAAAATCAATGTAAACATGTCTAGAAACCATGCAAGTTTAATGCTTTCCTTGTAGTCTTTTAACGGTATTGGTAAGAAATATCTCTGACACAGACAGTCTAATGATTACATGTATAGATCGTTTGCCCAATGCATATGGGTACTTCTGATTTTAGTTTTCTTTGTCCTCAGATCTTCAAGTAAGTCTAATCTTCGTGTATTTTAAGATACTTCACTTTTGTTTTACTAAAGGAAGCATTACTGATCGGTAGTGTTCTAACAAAAGTGTATTTACGTCTTTCTGCAGCGGCTCTTGGCTTCTTGATTAGTTGTTGTCGCATCTGCTGACACTGTTCAGATCCTTCTAGCCCTTTCTCCAGTATTTTCAGGGTTGTAACGAGATACCGACAGTACGGAATTCAAACCTTAATCTTTTCTTCACAGCTTCACTGAACAGTTCACTTGTGGCCTCTATGTCAACGGTTTGTTGACAGTAGATTTTCTTCTTCCAATTTCTTTTAAAACAATGACAACTATCTGCTTTGCATATCTAGTTATTTCCACTATTCAACCCTTTCTTGATTCAACTGCCCTTCAGATGTTCAGTATCAAACGTTGGGACTCAAAAGTATATCTGCATTCATTTTCTTATTTCAACCTTACCATTTTTTCCTCAACGTCCAACTTTCCACTGAGCTGTGTTATAATCGGTCAGCAGCACTTCTCAAAAATGGCAGCAACTTGATTAAACATGAATATACTTGCATGTCCACAGTTAGTTTCTTTTATGAGGACTTCGCAAGGGGTTCCATATCAAATGCAAATTTTAGCTTCAGTTTAACATCTCTTCTTCTTTTTTTTTCCTCCGAACCCATGCACTTTGTCAGATCGTCTGCTGCACAATTAATTAAAGCCAGGATGAGAAACTTATATTGTGTTATATCTACTATTTTAAGTTGATGATTGCTATACACACTTTGTTTAATGCTATTTTGTTGCTGTTAATCAAGCATACATTTTGGTATCGCAATAAATAATCTGGTCTGTCAACGTCACATTTACAGCAAGGACATTACGAGAGTAAAACATCATGAAAGTGTCCCCATTCAGAGGATATGTACAAGAAATTTAAGTATTTACACTAAACCATTCAAGAACTTTTTGTGAACAAATAACTGGAACTGTTGCAGAGTTTCCGGAGCTACTTACTGCCCCTGTTTGTTTGTAATTGTGCTTATTGGGTCCACCATCCTCGTTCGAGGCATAGTCGGTACGACCCGTTACTGCCCCTGTCCCTGATAGCATACACTTTAAACAGGAGGCACAGCGGGAAGTATTCGCAATTTGTGTACAATCAGTTTTGTCTACATTGATAATTTTGTATTTACCTGAATATGTGTATAGTTATTTGTTTGTACACTTTGTGTGTTGTTTATTGTGTCCAGGCCATCATAATATTTGAATTTGTAAATGTAAAATGTCGAGTTGTCACTAAATTTGAAAAGGATAATGATGAAACTGCTTTGCATTGTTTAGTCTTAATCCAAGCAACTAACTTCATGGTAATATAGTGCAACAATTTAATATGCTAAACGTACCAAACAATTTTGTTGAGTAACTTATTATTATACATTTGTGACGGTTAAGTAATATGATAGATGGAACATGATTTTATATCAACTTTGCTCATGTATATCTAGGGAAATAACCTGAAATGACATATCAGCTGGCACAGTCTGCACTTATGAAACATGCAGACACGAGAATGCCGAGTAACACGTACTGAGGCGATTTTAAGATTAATGGAAAATGTCAAGAAAGAATAATGGCATTTTATTCAAGGAGTAACATTTAGTGGCTGGTAATATTGTGAATTATTTAGACAAGAAATATAGAGTTATTTGCATAGGTTATGACGTGTATGTTTAAATTCATCAACCGAATTTGTAAAAGTCTGGATTTAAGTTAAACTTTATTTTTCGATATCATACAAAATATATAGACTATTTTCCCTGAGACAGGAGCATAGGAAGTCTTTTGTATACACGTGCATCGCTGGCGTACATTTATTGAAGAATATTTATTAATAACAATCCAAAGTGGTATTACACTAGAAACAAGCTTATGCGTGTCTAAAATCGGTAGTTTAAACAAAGGAGACAGTTTGGTTGCTGTGAAACGTCCTAAAGAAAATTCAAATGCGAATATATTTCATATAATTTGATGTGTGTCCTAATGTTTTCATACAGTTAGATCTAAGTTTATGTTTTCATACAGTTAGATCTAAGTTATGTTTTCATTCAGTTAGATCTGTGTCCTTATGTTTTCATACAGTTAGACCTATGTCCTAATGTTTTCATACAGTTAGATCTAAGTTAATGTTTTCATACAGTTAGATCTAAGTTATGTTTTCATTCAGTTAGATCTGTGTCCTAATGTTTTCATACAGTTAGATCTAAGTCCTAATGTTTTCATTAAGTTAGATCTTTGCCCAAACGTTTTCATACAGTTAGAGCTATGTCCTAATATTTTCATACAGTTAGATATATATCCTAATGTTTTCATACAGTTATATCTATGTCCAAATGTTTCCATACAGAAAGATATATGTCCTCCTTATGTTCCCATACAGTTAGATATATGTCCAAATGTTTTCATACACTTAGATCTATGTCCAAATGTTTCCATACAGTAAGATCTATGTCCTATTTTTTCCTAACAGTAAGATCTATGTCTTAATGTTTCCATACAGTTAGATCTATGTCCTAATGTTCTTTCGGCATCAATGTCTTCCTCTATAGTTATGATTATATAAGTGTTAAATTAAAAGATGCAACAGGTACTTTGAAGTGAAAATTGTACTTTAAGAATATCAGTGAAAGTAAATACGGTAAACATTTCTGTAGACAAGTTCATATATCTACAATACTTTCAGTAGTGTACGCAAAGAATAATTCTAGAGGACATGCATACAGAGTCACTTTCAGGCTTAGGCATTTTGTTTGAAGATGGTTTAAAAGAAAAAGCAGATTGTAATAAGGGTACATAATCGACTCCCCCCCCACCTTCTGTTTACTTTCATACATATTATAAACTTTAGACAAAATTTATGGCCAAGATTAACTTTATTACAAAGTGTGGGTGTTTGCTTATATTTTTCAACAGCACTTGAAAATGAATTTGAGAAGCTCAGATAAGAAAATGCTGATACAAAATTTCTAAAGCTTTATGTTTTATTTAGACATAAACAAGTCTCATCCATTCAAAATAAGACCAACAAAATGAACTATGGCCATACAATTATTTAGCGAGATGCAGGCATAATTATTACACGTGTTGCATATGCGATTAGTTTGCTTTAAGTGCTTGAAATGTGTTTGTAAACTTCTTCGTTTGATAACGTTATGAGATAATACTTGGTTTCGCATCAAATAATGACCAGGTAATTTATCATGTTTCACATTTTTGAAAACCTTGTCATATACCCAGTGTGTCGTCTTTGAAATCAGATCGGGTTTTCACGCGATTTGGATTCATACAAAGTTTAAGCTGGCTGATAAAATACTTTTAACCGAAACTATATTAAGAAGTTAAACAGCTTCATATCTTTACGATTCAGTCAGTTTTTTTTAGTTTTTTTTCTTTGTGTTTAAAAAATTTAAAATTGCAAAATCATCTTTCTTGTCTGATTTTGTTTTTGCTAAAACATAAGGTGTTAAATACAAGTAAAAATGCATCCTGATTCAAATAAGGTGTCCGATTTCTCAATAGAAAAATGTTAAGCATGAAAAACAACTGTCACAATAAAAAGTCTTGCAGAATGAAGGTTGCTCCTACTAAGTCTAGAAAAGTTTTGAAAAGTTTTCTGATCTTAAATATAGCTTTAATGTACAAACAGAAAGAAGATAGACATAAACGCAACAACTAAGGTGTTAGTTTAATCATAAATATTTGTTTTGAGTTTCTGATACCCAGAGTGTCCTAATATTTCAGTGGGGTACGAAGGGGCGCTCTAGAATTTCAAAAACGACGTCAACTTCCTGATGAGAATGTAACAAATGTCCAAAACGTTGAAAAAGAGAAAGGTTACACAAATCCAAAAGCAAGCGTGAGAAAACAAAAAGACAAACCAGTTTTTATACAGCAGAATGAAAACTAAGCCAGAAATTGATCTGTCTATATTATAAAAAAACAAAGTGTTAGATGTAAAAGCACAGGTATTAAGCACAATATTTTGCGAACAAAAGTATTGTATTGTATGAATATAACAAACTTAGGCCAATGTTAGATAATAATGTTGTGTTAGATAATGGTGCTGCTTTTGGTAAAATGCTGGAAACAAAATACAGCAGGATATTAAGATTTGTTTTTCACTTTCCATTATACTCAAAAATGACTGGCTTAGCTTGAAATCATCTAAATAAAATTACATAAAAGGGTAGAGGGAAAAGGGGGAAGACAGTGTACTGCAATTATCTTTTCATATTAATTGATTTGGCCTTATCATGTGAAATATGCGCAAAGCCTTAAAGCCGTTTTTGTAAACAAAATTGATACGAGGGGAAAGTCTTGTATTTATTCGTATATGTTTTCTTTCTTTCTTAAGGTGAGCAACAGGCATGTATTTTGATGTTAACAACACTATAAGAACTTCTTCAGTGACTGTAGCATGACGTACAAACAAATATAGACTGAACTAAAACGGAGTGAAATTAGATTTGGTCACTTTGAAATCTCTTTTGAGCATGGAATTTACAATTAAAAGAAATACTCCAAATGTTATCGAATCATCTAATGCTATTTTCTTTTTTTTATCGACTTCAACTGAGAATTTGCTGTTGTTAAGTTATCTTTATTCAAAAAGAAGAAAAGATACATTTGAAATTTACTAAATTCATCAAACTTAAGTTTAATTTGTAATTTTCTTCGGTTCCGTCCGATTTTAAAAATGTACCCATCTACATATTGTTTAATCAAACTAGGGCACAATGAGAACTGATGTCAGAAAGTATGACATCTATAGCAGAAACATTCCATTGAAAAATAAGTACAAAAGTCAGTCAATACATTCATACAATTACACATGTTGTTTTAACATAAAACATGTATATTATTTTACATCTTGTGTTATCACGATGATAATATAACTGACTGGCTGTCAGTAAAATGACTGTTAATCAATACATTGAATTTTATGATTCTTAATCAATACACTGAATTTTAATTATTTCAGAAATCTTAATAGATTTTAATATCACCTCAGCTTCACCTGATAAAATACACAAACTTTCTATTTACAAGAACAATGTATTAATTCAGTTTCTTCTAAAAAGATTTTAACAATTTCGACAAAATACTTTCAACAGTAAACTTTTGCATTGCAGCAAGCAAATTAAATCACTTCAGTTAAAGAGAGAAAAAAAAGACGGTAGAAAGTGCAAGATATTTTTTTAAATATACTGTGAATTAAAGACATCACGATACTAAATACTTTCAAATAACTCTTATGCGTTGTGCAGAGACAAAAGTTTTCATTTCCAATGTATTGTATTTAACTTACTTTAAATACATTTGTTTTGAATAAGTAGTGAACGTTGATAAAATGACAGCATACTCTATTACAGAGTGAGTGGTCATTGCAAAATAGCCATATAAAAATAGTGATTCTCATGATAAAATTACAAAAATAGAAGTCATCATAAAATAGTTAAATAACAAATAGTTACCATAGCAAAACCGAAACATGAGACAATGCTGGATAACAAGAAAACCAGCGCTGAAGTGCTTAATTCGTTTGTTTCATGCATAGATTTAGAAAATATAAAATTGTAAATTGAAAACTCTTCTTCTTCTGAAAATTCATACTGTTTTAATTAATAAAAAGAAAGGTTATCTCTATACGCCAGAATGTGATACACATTTCCCTCATTTTTGCTAAATCTTTACAAAACAAATTATGTGAATTTCTCCAGGTTCATCATATTACTATTCTCTTACGTTTTAGTTATTATCAGATGCATAAAATTTATCTATTTATTTTGTTTCACCAATTTTAACAGTATATGTTTCTCGATGTGAATTAGGATGGTGTCTTTTTGCTTAACTGTCCACTATGTCTGTATGGGTTCATAAAGTGTTCACTTTAAAGTAGCTATTTCTGTCTATTTCTAAAAAAAAAGAGTAAGAATTCCCCCATCATTACTGATTTATAGTAAACCTTTGATTCCATTGAGCTAATTTCAAACAGATATGTTTCACTAGTTTCTTTTAAGTGGTCCATATTAACTTCTACAAATCCTTCAATATCAAATTAGTTAAAACATTTAGTAAAGGAAATGTCTGTAGTTTATTCATGTTACAACTTTTAATGTTCATCAGAAATGATGAAAATGGTATATATATTTTCAAGTCTGATTATTATACAAAATGATTATCAATCCGATCGTTTTTAGGGAACTATCTGTAATGCCGTCATTTTATCCGCTTAGTATGAACTTTGTTACATATAACATGCATATCCTAACTTGGTAATGCCATTCATTGTTGGTCATGTTTTGTGACCATCTGAAAAGACGAATGGAAGATGTCAAGTCACTTAATTAAATTTTTTATTTATTATGTATAATTATGTTCATCTATATATATCATGCAAAACGTACAGAAATAAAATTATGCTACGAAGGTGAAAAGTCCCCTATTTGCTTAGTAACTAAATACCATTACATATTACGAACTATTTTAATACAGAACATTGATACAAGGTGGTACGAAGTTTATTGCCAACCCCTCTCATGTTTCCTGTATCAGGAAGATTAGATTCAAATGTGAATAAAGACCGCTTCATTATTCAAATAATTGAAATCTACCCCTGTCAGTTTTCAGTTCCTGTTCATTTTTGCTTCATAAAAATAAGGAAAAGACTAAGTAAAAATCTACAATTCAAGTCCAGAATTCGCAAGTTTCTTATTTTATCATGCATGTAAGCATTAGAAAATTGAAGCCGCAGTTTTTATGTGCATATGTTAAAACATAATGTCGGGAATAAAAGTGTAACACATCACATTGTTTAAATGGCTTTCATACTTCTTTTTCAGAAAATCTTCAGAAAGTTTTACGTACCGAATAACGAGCGCCACAAAGCCGTATCTGACAGGAAGCAGGGTACGAGATACAGCTATCTCGCATTATGTTATGTCACTTTAAAACTCTGGGATATCTCAGCAAAATTGCAACATTTGCACACGTTGATAAGCCGCTATCTTATTCCCGGATTGTTAACAAATACATTTGATTGATTTACCATATGCAATAAAGAATGAGTAACACATGTGTCGAAAGTTTACACACACATTAGTCCCGTAAATTTAGATAACTTTAAGCACAGTATGTACATTGAGATTTTCAAAGGATCATCTTTTGAGAGGCATAAATTTTGTCTTCGTTTTTATTAGCGTTTATATTGCACCACTGTCGACCTTGTGTATGGTGATATTTATTCTAAGTGTAGACACTTGCAGATTGGCCTTTGAATTTGCTATAAAGTTTGATAGTTTAATGGTTTATAACATTTACAGCATACCATTAATGGTGTCTTATGGCTATACCGTAAATATAATTAAGATTTAAGCTCGTAAATCCTCGTTAATTTGTAGAATATATTAAAATAAAGCGCATAGGATCGATTTGATTTGACTCAGTAGTTAAAGTTTCATGAGATATCCAAAAACATTTATATTCGTTAATCTTTCCATAAAATCTAAATGTCCAAATAATTCTAAAGAATAGTAAGAGCAGACTAATGTATGATTTATCATTATGCAAATTTTACACACTCTAATTCATTCTATGTGTATATACTTCTGTTATTTAAGACACATTAATACTCATTTACACTCGTGAATAGGTAGAAATGAAATAACGAAACTTACCTGTATGATGTGATACACGTCCAAAGTAAATCCACATTTTTGCTCTACATAGCTGACTTACATAGCGCCGCAGAAATCCTGCAAAACCGAATTTGTAGCTAAATTATACACAAATTCGGATCTACAGGGTATGTGCCGGTCACTGATCAATGCAGACTCCTTATGTATCCAAATAAAGAAACGCTTGACCAAAAGTTATTTCCAATTTCATATTTTACGTCAGTGTCACTCAGCCTCACTCATCCTTTCCCTGGAGGCAGCCATTTTTAAAGATGGCGGCAACCAGTAGACGCTCGGTAGGTGTTGAAGATCGCGTAGATTTTTGTTGATACAAAGACGGGCAACTGTCTTTTTGTGTTTTATGCTAATTCATTAATGTAACTGTAGTATCGTACTTAAAATTCAAAAATGCGTCAAGTCACGCATCAGAAGTTTATACTTTTGAAAAAGTTTTCTGAAGATATTCACTTTAACATTATCCACACAAATTGCAAACAATAAGTTGTATATCTCGTTTCAAGATACTATATTCATGAAAAAGATGTATAATCTTGATAGCTGATATTTTACATTTCAGAGGAAATAGTTGAGCATTTGTGAAACATATATCACGGCTGTCAACTCTAAAGAGGTCAGAGTAACAAAAGGCTTTTCGTCTGCTGCAATTGCTGAGGTTGCAGACGGCAGATTAACGTGTAAAATGGATGAAACTAAATGAATTGCCAAATTCATGACTTGGAGTTATGTGTTGCGTTTTCTTGCATTGTTGAGATTGTAGTTGAGCTATTTTTTCTCTGGATGCAAACTGCACACATTCAAAGATAAAAAACAATGGCTGTATCAGTTTTCTTCTATAACAAGATGCATGTGTTATAAGACATAAAGAACTAAAAGCTGGGCTATAGCAACAATATAATTCTGGTAGTGTACGATGTATTGTATATAAATGAATAGATGAATGAATGAATGGGATGGACGGATGATTGATTGACTGAATACAAAAATAAATGAATGAATGAATGAACAACTACATAAATAAATTAATTCATTAACTAATTAATGAATTTATAATTAATTAAATAGTTAATTAATTAGTTGTTTAATTAATTAATCAATTATTTGATAACGACAGTATTATAGAACATAAAGGCAAGTTAGGGAGAGAAAATGTGATCACACCTTTTTCTGTATATCTAAATAAATATAAAAGTTCCTTAAAATATGCACACGTTCAAATAATTTCATGCGGTTAATGTACAAGGAAATGGACCTTCATTGATATCGTATAATTATATGTTCAACAGACCGATAGTTTATAAAGTAGAGTAATGAGTTAGATGTGGATATGTTGAATATGTAAAGAAAGCTGCAAACTTTATAAACTTGATAAAACAGCCCCCTGTTCCGAATGGAAATCAAAGAAGTAAATAAATCTTTCATTTAACACCAAACATTGAAATCATTTTTTAAAGATTTGAGCAACAATTTCTACACCCTTACACAATCCTACGTTAAAACTAATGTCTGTCCACAGTGTTTATAACATTCATAGTAAAAATCGTATCTAACGAAAATGTGATTCAGCGAACTGTATCAACAAATCAGTCACTGGCTCGTACATAATTAAATGCAAATTATGGAAAGAGAAAACAGCACTCACCACGCTACACTGGCGGTTACCAATCATCAAACGCAATGTTAGTCTCTGTTCAATTTTGCGTGGCTAATGCCTCCTATTAAACAGAGCAGCGACAAAAGATGTATGATCCAAAAGTATGACAAACTCAGTCGCAAATTTTACACATTTCTATTGGTGGATGACTTCTACAGCTGTCCGTGCATATAGATATACTACTTTATTTTGTTGTGTCATGTTTAAACAACCAAAAACATAATAGAAGTTGCATCTACTTAAATGTATATTATAAATGGTACTTTCTCCATATTCTAATACAGTCATTATTCAGGCACCACATAATGTACGTGTCATCTCCATATGATATGACATTCAGAATGCAGAAATAAATACTTAGCTCAAGTTCAATGTCTGTGTTGCAGCAGACATTATTTTCTTGCCGAATGACACATTTTTGCATGTTTTTGTTTCAAGATATGCAGTGCTAATTCTGATTGGCAAATACAGTTGGGTACTCTTGATGTCGCATATAAAACCTACACAATAACTACGTAATACATGTATATAATAATACATGCGTTTAGTTACTGTCTCATAAAACAGAGAAATATGGCATTTCAGTTAATGCGTATATCAAAACATATTTTAATAAATATGAGTGAGATGTACATTGTATACACAAACTGATCATGAAATGCACATACCTTTTAGTTGTGTAGAATCCTTAGCGTCTAGTGAACAAAAAGATGCCCCCCGGATATATGTCCAGCTGTAACGCATGTCGATGCATCTTAATTTCTGTAATTAAATTGTTCTTGCAATCAACTTTTGCCTATCGAAATTAGCTCTGTATTTACAATTTCATGCGATGCCTTATATACATGACCCCATAAAACTGATTAGGGTTTATACAGATTTCAGACGCGAGACTCGTACCGGGGCATTAAGTGACACCATGGGTGTACCTGATCTCGAAATAAAGGGGTGGACCGTTTGTGGTTTTAACTATGCACGATTGGAAATATTTTATAGGTTTTAGTAGTCATTACATGAACTGAAACAATATATTATCTTTAAAAATACACTTACCATTGTGGTATATATGCTATATGTATGCCACTTGTGGGTTTGTAACCGTTGCTTCTTTAAACCATTTTCTTTTTTATGTATATATACAAAAGTAAGGTGGCTAGGCTTAAGGTTAGTTGTGTTAAATCACCCATTCATTCTCTCGTTACTAGAAAATTGTGTAACATCACTAAAAGATTTCTATGTGTTATATGTAATATTTCACTGCGTTCATACGGGTTATCTCTTGTTGTGTACAGAAAATAATTTTTCAACGAAGGTTGTTAATAATTTTTCTTAATGTGTATGTTTTTATACTTTTAAACAGAACAGACACGAATATGAAATATTGTTCGTGTCAGATTCACCAAATAACAATTTAAATATCTTAATGACACTTTTTTATTTTCCTATACAACTACTATGCACGAGCTATCAATTTACAAATAAAAAAAATGATTTAAAAATTGCCCATATTTCTTAGATGAACATATTTCGAACTAAAAAGAAACAACGTAACCGTTAAGTGGGGTCGTGTCAAATTGACCTGTTTTATAAAAAAAAAAAAAACATTTGGGTTTCCTTGTTCAACCATTTTCGAGTGAAACCTGGTGTTTATGAAGCCATTATCGTATAAAGCATGCTGCATTGGCTGAACCAGTCATCAGGACTACTCTGTCCCTTTAAGTGTCATAGACCTGATGACAAACATTTCCCTTACGTCATTTTGATCACCTGTTTCCCTTTTCTTTTGCTTTTTCTAGGGTGTCGTTTTTCGTTTGAAAAGAGATCGCCTGTATTAAAAAAAGGGTAAAAAGGTTGCTTGAAAACTAATGATGTTGGTTACATATCCTCAACTCTTCCATTGCTAATGGTTAATTTCATCAAACCATATATCTTAAAGTAAACATTGCAAACCGGTATTTTGGAATATCATCATGTAAGGACCTACTGGCTACGCTGGTGGATATTATAAACTTGCACAGGCCTGATAATATTCATGAAGCTTGTTAAGAAATTTATCGTAATTTACCACAGAATAATTGCTTCGAATAAAGATAAAGTATTGTAAACGGTCGAACTCAACGAATGCATTGATAACAAACTAACTTGCCTTGCAAATAAAGTTTTATTGGTGCGGTAAAATCAATCGGATAACTTTGGTATGAAAGAAAGCGAGTCAAATAATTTAAACTGATATATGAAACGACATCAATGTTTCATTACTCATGTCGTAGAAGCAATTTGACAACGTGTCAGGTTCTGATTTCACGTCACTATCTCTACATTATTTTACTTCGATTGAAAACTCCCGTAGGTCTATCTAGTATTTAATTAACTGCGCTTGGCATCTGAACCTTTTGAGTTAAAACCTGTACATGTCAGAAATACCGCGTTCAGATTCCATTATCGACAAGGTTCGAACCTTAAACCTGCGGATAAAGTGCTCAACGTTCTATAATTTCATAATTTTGCATTCAGTTAGCTTTTAAGCATGCGCAAGTTGGTCTTCGACAAATCAATAACTGATAATAGTATGCCTGACTTTCTCTTATATAAAGTTGTAACGTCAGTTTAACATTTCATGTTGCTTTAAATATGCATATGATTACGATCGGTGATAAAGAAGGTATCTCATAAGTCTGAAATGATTGACCCTTTAAATAGGGATGACACTATATCAAAACACTATTGTCTTAACTAAACAATTTGTCTTTGTGAATTTAAGTTGACATTATGCTTTGGCCGAAACTGACTAAATTCACTATCTGATTGACTTTAAAAAACATATACAATAAATTGACAGTAAGTTGATTGCACACACATGCCGTTTGGTATTTGTTGTTTTTGTTTAACGCCAGTTTCAACCGTATTACAGTCATTTTTAGAGACAAGCAGTTTACCAAACCATCTTTCTCGGGAAGGACCTTTACTTGAACACTTTCCTCCGTACGAGTCTTTTACGTAAGGAGACGTAAGGGTCCAATACCATGACCCTCAATCAATGAGAGGTTGCAGTAATATATACGTGAAGACTGCCAAGTTCTCTGTTTATCTTGAAACATTTCTTTAAAAACAAGCCTGGGGTGAATCTAAAGGCAGTATATCATCTCACACGTAATCATTTTTTTTCGAAATCTGTTTAAATACCATTAACCTGTTAGTTAGTGGTACTGCAATATGTACCTGTAGTCAATGATACTTGACAATTTTACAGTGGCAAGAATATTGGCTTGAAGAGTGCTTGATTAATCATTGCTTTATTAACTGATTGAAGAGATGATAACAGTATGAGGAGTCATAGCGGTCTGTGATGCATTACATAACAACGGTGCCTTATATATACATGAATGCCTATTGTAAAATAATAGAAACTGTGCACGGTGTCTACTAAGTAAGACATCGGGTTTTGATGGGCCAATCTTCTTATTGTGTGTATAATTTAAAAAACAGCATTCGCTGCACTTTATTTCATTACATCGTTTTTATGCACAACAATTTATTCCTGTCCTGATTCGTCCTATAGTGTTTGTGTACGGCCTTCTGCACAGTGATAGTATACCTATTTTTAATCACTTAGTGTCTGGAATTATTTTTTGTCCAATCGCAGCGCAATATTCGCTGCACTTTAAAGACAATTGAACATGAATGTGAGATATGTGGCCACGTGGGGTCTTGACAGACCTGTGTATTCACAGTATGGGTCGACTAGCTTCTGTTTTCCATAATCAGCTACTGCATGCAGTTTTTAAGTTTATACTCGATTGTGAAGAAAGCTTGTAGCCTATCGTGTCACTCTCGAGTCCGCTTCCTGAAAAAATAGAACTGGTGTCACATGAGGAGGTACGGTCGTGACCCTAGACTGGCATCCAGTCCTTACATTTACTAATTCTTACTCAATTAACTCCCTTTGCTGCCAAAAAATGTAAGATGTAAATGATCAAGCTCTGTCAGTAGATATGGGCAAGAAAATATGAAAATATACTATCATCTAGCCTGGTGGCGAGGCTATCATGACCCCAATGGGGCTCGAACCCGAAACCTCCGTGATGAGAGGCAGACACCTCAACCTGCACACCATAGCTACTATTACATTGAATAGGTTAAAGTTAATAAATGATGGTGTTTGTAATTAAAAGAGTTTAAAACTTCTTATTTGAAGAAAAAGAAGATAAAAATGAAGAAAAATTTTACTTATGCTTTTCAATAAAATCTACACATATTTTACATATATGGCGGCTAGTATATTGTTTCATTTAACATAAATGGTGGTTAGTACATTGTTAATGTAATACCACAAAGGTATGATGCACTTTCTTTAAAAGTGTTGAGTTATGTAAATAATGTAGTCAAGTTAGGTTACTTTTGCTACAGTCTGAGAAAATTGTACAATATTTCTCTTCCACAAACAAAGTATTCACTTCAGTCGAAGAGACACATAACTTTATAAAAAAAAGAAGCAATTTTTAAAGCTAGTTTTACAGATAATTAGTTTGGTCAGAATAAAAACATTAAAGAAAGTCTGCATTTTATTTTATATCTAAACATTTAATTTTGATAAAACTTTTGAAATGTCACAAAAATCTTTAAAGTGAGAATTAGTTTTCTGTAAGTAAAATGTGTCAAGGTTGCTAAATATGCCTCAGAAATCACATGTAAAATATTGAAGTAAATGCTAGTTAGTGATAAAAACTCACTGTATTTCAAAACCTAAAGGAAATAAGCAATAAATCAATTATCTCTAGATGTCAATAAAATTTATGGTCTGTATATTGGACTAAATGTCCAGTCTCAAGACACCTAATCAGACAGTGCTTTATGTGACCAAGTATGTTTAAATTTGTTGAATTAGTGAAAACGGAAAATAGACGTTTGCTTTATAAAGTTGCAACATACTTATTAAAAGCCTTTAAAAAAAGACAAGACATCTTAAATCGACATAACTAACACTCTCGTGTGATTGTACTGTACGTTTGTAGATGTGTTTTCGCCTTTTTTTGTTTCTATGCTTTTGTATCATTATCATTATTGTTGCCATATCATGCCATAATGTATATGTAATATGGTTGATGTCAATATGCTGTATATTGCATACGACTAAATAAATTATCTGTTCTGTTCTGTTCTTATCTGAGTAGGGGTCATAAAACAATTGAGAGATTTTACCTCCTGCAGTTTGGGGGTGGGGGCGGGGGGTGTCACTTATGAAGGAGATTTTAATTGTCTTTAACTTGAGTACTCAATAATTATATACAGAGTAAGTAAATAGGAGAACAATGCTGATTTACAAAAAATAATTTCAATCACCAAGTATGTTCAATTTTAATACATTTACTACAATAACATGCGCCGCGCCGGACCAGTTTATTTTCGTAAATGCATCAAAATGAACACTAACCTATATTTAAATTGGCAGGACTTGAAATAAGGTAGATTGAAACTTGTTAACCTTTAGTTATATCTTGCATGTTATTAAGGCGCATCATTAAATTATGGATTTAACTTAGATAGTATATATTTTTCCTTTTTTAAAGAGTAAAATCCGTGCTAAATGTCTCTAACATTTTGAAGGGCAATATCACTGTTACCAATATCAGAAAGAATTTTACTGATCCACAAGTTAAAAACTTTCAACGCGAAAGTTGGTATTTTTAAACTTTAACTTTAAACTAGGGATTTCTATACGAGTAGGAAGTTAGCCCCGCAGCCCTGTTTATCCCCACAGCCCCGTGAAGTTAGCCCCGTAGCATCAAGTTACCCCGCAGCCCAGTGAAGCTAGCCCCGTAGCGCCTAGTTACCCCGCAACAGCAGGTTAGCCCCGCAGTACCTAGTTACCCCGCAGCCCCGTGAAGTTAGCCCCGCAGCACCTAGTTACCCCGCAGCCCCGTGAAGTTAGCCCCACAGCCCCGTGAAGTTAGCCCCGCAGCACCTAGTTACCCCGCAGCCCCGTGAAGTTAGCTCCACAGCCCCGTGAAGTTAGCCCCGCAGCACCTAGTTACCCCGCAGCCCCGTGAATTTAGCCCCACAGCCCCGTGAAGTTAGCCCCGCAGCATCTAGTTACCCCGCAGCCCCGTGAAGTTAGCCCCACAGCCCCGTGAAGTTAGCCCCGCAGCACCTAGTACCCCGCAGCCCCGTGAAGTTAGCCCCACAGCCCCGTGAAGTTAGCCCCGCAGCATCTAGTTACCCCGCAGCCCCGTGAAGTCAGCCCCACAGCCCCGTGAAGTTAGCCCCGCAGCACCTAGTTACCCCGCAACCCCGTGAAGTTAGCCCCGCAGCCCCGTGAAGTTAGCCCCGCAGCCCCGTGAAGTTAGCCCCGCAGCACCTAGTTACCCCGCAACCCCGTGAAGTTAGCCCCGCAGCCCCGTGAAGTTAGCCCCGCAGCCCCGTGAAGTTAGCCCCGCAGCACCTAGTTACCCCACAGCCCCGTGAAGTTAGCCCCGCAGCCCCATGAAGTTAGCCCCGTAGCATCTAGATACCCCGCAACCCCAAGTTGTCCCCGTAGCACCTAGCACCTAGTTACCCAACAAACCCGTGAAGTTAGTCCGGCAGCACCCAGATACCCCGCAGTCCTCTGTAGCCCGGTGGCACCTGGTTACCCCGCGGCCCCGTGAGAAGCCCCGCCACACCTTGTCTCCCCGCGCCACATGGCATCTGGTGCCCCAAAGGCACCGCTTTAATTAACCTTTGCATATATCACCACATAGTACACCCATCCCTCGCATCTACATGAGCAGAGCCTCGTGTCCTCTAGTTATAATGCAGGTTTGGTTACACCGTTTCTTTAAGTATCATCCCCACCTCACGGACTTAGCCCCATGTCTTCTGCTATCAATACAGTACCCTAGCTTTTAGACCATCCCATTGTGTTCACGCATTCGCATTAACGGTATCTTCTTATATCAATGCAGCCCAGGTAACACCGTTTCTTTCAGTATCATCATAGCCCAGCGGACTCAGCCCCGTGCCCTTTTTCTATTTCAAAGCCAATTTAATAGAACTTCTATAAGTAAACCCGCGGCTTCGTTAAATGAACCCTATGTCCGCATAGTATCATCACAGCCCATGTCACACTGCCTTCTAAGTATTCCTCCTATTTAGTCAGTCCTTTGTCCTCCAGTATCAACTCAATTCGTTGTATGAAGGCCGCGACCATTAACTTGTAGTTGTTATTAGCATCACTTCCCCTTGAATTTACGCAACCCCATGTCACGTCACCTCCATATGTATCCTCGCGGTCCTATGAGTTAAGGTCCGTCAGCCCCAGTGCAGTATCAAAAGAGCACCCGGGGTAACATCACTTCCCACAATGTCCATACAACCTCATTTACTCAGCCCCATGTCCCCAGGATTAATGCAGCCCAGGGTAACTTCACCTTTGTATATATCCCAGTAGCCCCATGTCGTCAACCGCGTGTCTCAACATATCAACGCAGCCCTTGTAATATCGTGTTTTAAGTTTTAAGTATTCCACATGTCTTTGATTTCTGGTTCGTGTTTCTATAAATGTCATCTCCGCCTCATGGACTCAGCTCCGTGTCCCCTTTTATCACTACAGTATTTGTTACACTGCTCCCTAGCTTTCAGACCACACCTGTGATTCCCAGCATTACTCAGCCCCGTGGCCTCGTATATCATTGCAGCCCTGGTAGCCCCGTTTCTATTAGAGTCATTCCCGACTCACGGACTCAGCCCCGTGTCCCTTTCTATCAATACCGTACTTCTTACACTGCTCCCTAGCACTCAGACCACCCCTTTGCGTCCCCACATTTACATGAACTCGTGTCCTCAAGTATCATTGCAGCCCTGGAAACACCGTTTCTATCAGTATCATTCCTGATTTGTACCCCCTGCTATTAATACAGTACTTGATACACTGCTAATTAGCTTTCCTACCACCCCTTTGTGTCCCCGCACACAAATGAACTCGGTCCAGTAGTATCATTTCAGCCCTGGAAACGTCGTTCCAATAAGTATCATCCCCGCCCGACAGACTCAGCCAACTGTCCCTTTCTGTAAGCATAGAACTTGGTACTTGTAGACTGCTTCCTAGCTTTCAGACCACCCCTTTATATCCACGCATTCATAAAACTAAGTCCCGTGTCCTCCAGTATCAATGTAGATCTGGAAACCGTTTTTATAAGTATCATCTCCACCTCACGACCTCAGCCCCATGTCCTTGATATCAAAAAAGTACTTGTTTAAAGATACATTTAGCTACAGCAGCAAAGATACCCACCGAAATAAGAAACTGTACAACAGTCATATCTTTCAAACGGAACTATAAGAAACTAGTTACCAGGGCTGCATTGATACTAGAGGACACGGGGCGGCGGGAACACTGCTAGGGAGTAGTGTCAGAAGTACTGTATCGATAGCAGGGGACACGGGGCTGAGTCCGTGAGGGGTAACGGTGTTACCAGACCTGCATTAGTTCTAGAGGACACAGGATTCTGTTAATGTAGATGCGAGGGCGGGGGGGGGGGTGTGCACTTAAGAATAGACTGAAGCCAAAGGCGGTTTTCATGCCAGAGGACGCGTGCGTTTGTACATTGTACTGCGGTGGTATATACATAATATGTAACAGTGCTTTGAGGAGACAAGATCAACGGGGCGCGGGGAAACAAGGTGTCACGTGTCTGTCTTCACGAGGCTGCTGGGTAAATAGGTGCCACGGGCTAACTTCATGGGGCTGCGGGGTAACTAGGTGCTACAGGGCTAACCTCACGGGTTTGCGGGATAGCTAGGTGCTACGGGGCTAACTTCACTGGACGCGGGGTAACTAGGCGCTACGGAGCTTACTTGGGGCTGCGAGGTACCTAGGTGCTACGGGGTTAACTTCACGGGGATGTGGGGTAACTAGGTGCTACGGGGGTTACTTCACGGGGCTTTGGGGTAACTAAGTGCTACGGGGCTTACTTCTCGGGGAAGTGGGGTAACTAGGTGTTACTGGGATTACTTCACGTCACTGTGGGGATAAACGGGGCTAAATTCCTACTCGTATTTCTATGACATGCCAAATTAATGAATTGGTCAAGCGCAGTATATGTATCAAGCGTTAACCTATTCTTAGCATTTGAAATTATTTTAGGTCAGCCCCATTTTCTGACTCAGTGTATAATTATTGATTTACCCAAGTGAAATGTGCGGCCAATACTTCGCAGCGGTT
The DNA here is from genome assembly GCA_022818135.1 of Saxidomus purpurata. Classification (NCBI taxonomy): domain Eukaryota; kingdom Metazoa; phylum Mollusca; class Bivalvia; order Venerida; family Veneridae; genus Saxidomus; species Saxidomus purpurata. The sequence goes on from JAFMSR010000016.1 coordinate 35,200,914, forward strand.
TTGAAAAATGTATTCAAGGTACATGTGTATAAACAAATGAAAGATAACATATCTATGGAATGAAATGATGCATAACATAAGTATAATGCCTCAGTGTATATTAACGAGTACGTATGATATTGTGTTTTATGTATATGCGTGTGTGTGTATGTGTCATCATATTTTGCACCATCGTGTTCAATAGATGCATTCAGCATATTATGATATATGCTATATATGTGCGAAATATATGATACTATTTCTGTACTGTCTACACGAAATACTTCATTTATTTTCATGTCACATGAAAATGAACACGTCTATTGCGTGCTCCAAGACATTGTTATCTCTCTCCGAAGGAAGTGCCAGTCAGTGCTCTACATGTTTATACTACATCTACTTGATCTGCATAGATATGCTTGAGATGCAACATCTATATATACAGACACATCACCCACATACGACTGCATTGAAAATTATGAAACCATAATAGTATCTGCTTAATATATGGCATGAAAGTAGCAAGAGTGCTAAAATGCATCAGACAGGTAAATGTGTACATACATTAGATCAAAATACATTAGCAATGTTTACAACGTTATATTTCGCATGAATATGTTTTGTTTTGTAAGTCGATTTAACCCCTATGTCCGCAGTCAATACATCCATTGGATGATGCATGGTATCAATATCTAAACATACATTGTGTTATCCCTCAATGCTGTTTTGATGTTGTCCGTCCTTTACCAATACATTTTCCAGTTGTGCTTTTTTAGTTATTTGCTTCATTCGGTGGGGGATATAAATTCCCCGAATTCGTTTTGATTTTTGATAAATTCGAATTTTATACATTCAGTGTTGATAATATGATGAACGGTGTTTCTTTTTCTAAGTAGTTGTTTCGTATAGTTAAAACCGTGTTTTGTTTTCATAATAAATCATAGTCGATTAAATTACATAGCTGTTAGATTTGCATGTGAAGTTACTTCCAAAGGGACACATCACATAAGGTTTTGGGTGGTCTGGGGGTATTGATACCCCTATATATAGACAAGGGCTCCAGCTGTCAAAATCACAATTTTGGTATATGGTCATTATAAACTGCCGTAGAAGTCACAAGTGTTATCCGATTTCTCCAGCTGATATACCCTGACACAGCTTAAACATTTATCTCCACAGAAAACATATTTTTTCTTGCTGTTATGAACCGTTTTTGCACAGCGAGCTCAGAAACTCGTCAAATTTTATCAAACAAGTCCGACAAGTCCGTGTTCACCGGAAAATCGTTGAATTTCGCCTCTAAACCACATGTACGGCACGCGAACAAAGGGAAATGAATTATGCAATTAAAAATATTATCTAAATGTATCTCACAAACCTCAGATTTTAATCATTAGCAGGTCTATATCTCCTGTAGTGCTTTGTTTATTTTTGTAGCCGCAACTTTCTCGTCGATTCTGCCATTGTGTCAAATATGGGTCACGTGATTTTTTTTTACCGTTGTCCAATCAGTAACCCGCGGGTGTCATGTGATTGAAATGGAAGCTGAAGAAAAGTTTACTTCGGGTACGACAATAAACAAAGCATTACAGGAGATATAGACCTGCTAGTGATTAAAAACTGAGGTTTGTGAGATACATTTAGATAATATTTTTAATTGCATAATTCATTTACCTTTGTTCGCGTGCCGTACATGTGGTTTAGAGGCGAAATTCAACGATTTTCCGGTGAACACGGACTTGTCGGAAAAACGATTTTGATAAAATTTGACGAGTTTCTGAGCTCGCTGTGCAAAAACGGTTCATAACAGCAAGAAATAAATATGTTTTCTGTGGAGATAAATGTTTAAGCTGTGTCAGGGTATATCAGCTGGAAAAATCGGATAAAATTTGTGACTTCTACGGCAGTTTATAATGACCATATACCAAATTGTGATTTTGACAGCTGGAGCCCTTGTCTATATATAGGGGTATCAATACCTCCAGACCACCCAAAACCTTATGTGATGGGGCCCTTTGGTTACTTCCCCTTGATTGAAATCTCCATTTGTTTATTTACCAAATAATGAATGCTGAGTGAATACTATAAAGGTGCAAGTGTGAGTGATAGGTAATACAAATAATGTAAAAACAAAAATAATATCAAACAGGGAATGCCACGTACCAAAAACGCAGCCTCCCCAAAACGAGCCCCACAGCACCCAGAAGTGCACACTACCAACACACACACACACACACACACACACACACACACACACACACACACACACACACATACACACACAATCATGTACACACACAAACATACACTACCAACACACACAAGCATACAAAGCAAACACACGAGGACAAAACGAACAATTAACGGAACACAGTGGGGCACCGCCTTGGAACGGTCAGTGGCAAAAACACCACTGGGGAGCTTAAACCGGTTATGGTGCGCACCCAACCTCACTCTTACCCCCACCATGTTCCAAAGTCACAGGACAGGTAAATAAAAAGTAATCCCTGCTAGGTGAATCTCTAACACACGCAATGGAAACAAAAAGGCAGGTATGTAAAACACAAAAAGCTCGTGTATAAATATATAAAAAGCAAACCTTGAGAACCAAAAAAACGTATGTACTCAATGCCTTTGCAGAAGGCAGAGCACCAAGAGAAACACCCTTAAGGGCCCGACGAAACAGGCCAGAGGACAGAAATCAAAACAGTTTCGTCCCAGTGGGATTTAAAAACTGCCCATCACAGAGTCCTCCCCCTCTTCCGTCAGACACAATCAAAGAGGGAAGCATAGCGTCCCGTTTCAGATTATGTGCATTTAGACATGTGTTTAAATCTACCGTTCCGGACGTATATAATTATGAGCCATTATGGCAACAACGACGTCCCTATCACACATGTCAAGGTCACACTTAGAACTTAAAGGGATCGAAATCATGTATATATGCATAGATTCGTGTCCGGGATATAACTTTGTCATGCATGCAGGGATATGCAAATTGTCTGGCACACATGTTCAGCACATGGAGACGACATGTCGTGTGCAACGTCTCGAACTTCAAGGTTTGACTTTGAGTTTAAATGTACGGGCCCTGAATAGATGCGCTCATTCGTGTCCGGATTGAAACTCTCTAATGCATTGGATGATTTCAAACAACTAAGCACAAATGTTAAGGACATGAAAAAGACATGTCATGTGCAAGTCCTTAAAGGTCAATGTCACATTTAGAGCTTGAATATACGGACCCTGTATTTGTGTGCAGACAGAAGCTCTCTTATGCATTGAAGCATTTTAAAACAACTTGGCACAAATGTTCAGCGCATGCGTGCAAGTCCCGGGTCCTTAAATTAAAGGTCAAAGTCACACTTAAAAGTTTAACGTATATATTCACACATTTATGTCTGTACTGTAATTCTGTATAACTCGAAAAGTATTGACGGAAATAATATTGACAGAAAACCATGAGAGAAAAAATCAGTGCACAAAAAAATCACAGCTCTTTTATTTTCGAGTGACTGTCCTTGGGAACTTTTAATCGTGCAAAAATTGAAAAATATTCTAGTGAAAGTGCAGCGCACAACTTTATCTTCATTCGTTTTTAGTTACTTTCATTTGTTACTTTTTATTGTGTGAAGCATAACCCGCAAAGTATTGATACTTCCTATATTGATAGAGGACAGTGACAAAAAGTGCAGCGCATAAGAACCATAACTCTGGCTTCCTTACCTTTTTAGTTATGCAGAGCATATCTCAATAAGTAGTGAAGGGAATAACTTGGTATTTATGCATGTATATTGATAGAGGACAATGAGAGGAATTCGGTGCACAATAAACATAACTCTATACTCATTATTATGTCGAGTTAATACCCTTAGATGTTTTTTCTTGGGGGAGTAATTAAAAGTTGGACAAGCTAGAGTCATGATTATTGTACACTACACTCTACCACATGACTACCTATTTACATTTAATATTTACATCAAAATGACTGATTAATAAGAACAAAAACAAGCAACCGGTTTTTATATGTTGAATGTGACCCGGGTGATCATAAGACCAAACCAAAACGTTGCGTCTCAATAATCAAATTTAATAAAACATATATCTATAAATTATATCCATTGCGATGATGAGCAATTTACTCTGAAGTAACAAGGCCGATCAGTGTAGTTATCAAAATTGGCCGATACCTGTGTGCTTATGTCTGATGGTGATTGTTGACAGACGCTGGAAATTGGACACTGTCCGAATTTAACTTTTCAAGGGCGATCATTCTGGAGTAACCGTGTCGAACCGGCTGATGACAGTTGGATAAGTTACTGATTGGACAAGAAATTACGTTGTAATACGCAAAACGTAATTAACATTTTTTTCTTTTGAAAATCTTGGTAATAACGCGTCAGTTTGTTAACCGCGTTGCATTTAATGAACACGTCAACTTACATCTTTTGCGTGTTTCGAGAGTGTTCCAATCACACTTCTGCAAATGCTTGTCTGTGCTTTACATACACACTTGCACCATGTCTGTCTGCCTTATCTGCCTTATCGGAGTAACTAGGCAGTAAAGAAGTAAAACAAAAAACAAATAAAATAACAGCATATTTTATGTCTTTCCAGCTATGCTGAAATCAAGATTTGACGAAAAATAATCATTACACGGCCTACGGCAGAATGTACTGGTAGATGTTATCTCGGCCTCTTTAGACGTGTGTACAGAAGCCGCATTATGCATTTAATGTCATAAACTGATATTTAACCACATCATATCAATGACCATCATTTCAAGGCGGTATAATAGTACATACACAATCAAAGTTACTTCCCCTTGATATAACACCGACATTTGTAAAACAACTTTCACTTACAAGGAAGGAAGATACAAAGACTTGAAGATTGAAGGCAACACAAATAATGTAATACTAGTACATGGACAATAAATCGATAATACATCGACGATAATACATCGACCTAAATATGATTTAGTGCAAAAAGTATCAAGGGTCTAAAGAGTTGTGCTGGCAGACGTAACGTCCGATGTTGCGGGACGTTATGTAACACGACGTCAAAAATTGAATAATTGCCATCTTTCTAAATTGCATATAAAATTAATACCATTTGAAAAAGAGGAAAGACTCATTTTGTAAATACAAGCAATTTCATTACCACAGTATTTTTTTGAAATATTTACCGTTTATTACATTAAAATGCGAAATTTAGCTAAAACCGTTACATACAAAGACATACAACTTAATCTGCTGACACAGTGAGTGTTATAACCTTCGAAACAATAGAACGTTTTAGAATATGAATAAATATGCATTAAAATACTGATATATGAACAACATTTTGAAAAATATAACGTTTACGTTTCTCTATTTGACAATAACTGGCAACATTACCGTAATTCGGGGGCTGTGCAACGTCGCATCTTAATGAATTTGACGTCGGAGGACATTTTCGCTAGACAAGCCTTATTTTGTATAAAAGTATCATTTTGTTAGACTGAGCAGGCATACGGTATCATTTGAAAGAAGAGAAAAAACGCATTTTTTATACGATGAAGAAATTTTCGATAAATCATCGGCAGAATTATAATTGCAGTAATATTTGAGTATATTTATACATTTTCTTACATTTTTCTGTATGTGGACATTTTCGCTAGACAATCATAAATGTAATTTTAGCCGTTTTATTCAGATATATTCAAAAAGTAAAATTATTTTATTAATCTACATTAAAAACGCATTTCTATACTTATTTTTTATAGAAATATCTTTGATTTTCTTTATTTTGCATTCATTTGAACAAAATGAAAATACATCTGTTCAAAGATGTGACACTTTCTTCCTAACAGAAGTTTTATACATGTCTGCTCGAAGGAGCCGTTTGAAATGTTTTAGATTTTAATGGCAACTTTCGGCGACATTTAACAGATCGTATACGCAAAATGAGAAAGTTTGACGTAATTTTCATATTTCGTTTTTAAGTAGAAGTCATGCGGATCAAGTATTTTTGTTACACGTGACGCGCATAAATTAACGTCGTTCTCAGTGTGTTTGATAACGCTTCACTTAAATCGAAGGCTTAAAAGTAATTTCTGTTACATAGTAATGTACAATAACCTTTTTCCTTTATTCTTATATACGGCTTCACATATTTTTCTTAAAATTTACTACTATGCAGTCAGACTGAATCATGTTTACGCTAGAAATTGCCAAAAACCCTCAACATCGGACATTCATATTGTTTATGCTGCGATTTTTGTTAAATATCGACTCAAAAAATGGGTCTATTTAGATTCCAGACGAAAACCGATGATTATTTTCCCTTCGCCTTCTTCCATTATTTGAATATGGCAGGTTATTCCCCTTTTCAAACAAATGTGACAGTAACATCAGACTGAGCATGTATGTTTCTTCGTAGGGCTTAACGCCATTAAATTTTGCTTGAGTAGGTTACCTTGCTGCACCCCTATACTCTTTTAGAACAGCCAACTTTCTTACATAGAGAGACATGTTCTGTGGTAGGATATTCAAATGCGTGGCCCGCAATCAACTAGAGCTTTCAGTTATTCAGTTCCTTTCATGTCTTGCCATAATGATAAACTGCCATACATAGTCTACTATACATGTATAACCATTTTTTATTTTGAATGAACCAATACTTTTTGATTCTTCAAATAAGTAAGGCAGTTTTGATATAGAGCATGTTCGAGGTTCTCTTGACAATGGGGTGGGAAAAGGGATATGGGATCAACATTTAGAATCTTTTTAGGGAAATCGATCTTTGCCAATCTATCAATTTGTCCATGGCAACAACAGGTTTTGTTAGTGAAGCTTCTTCTTAAGACAACAACTAAAAACAAACACTCCCGGGCAAATATATGCAAAGGCGACAATATCTGGTTGGCTGTTTTTTTTCAACATTATTCAGATCCGTTGTACCTCGAATTATTTGCTGTTTGCGACGCAAGGGTCTGTAGAAGCGTAAAATAGTTTCTATTTTATTCTTTGTAACAAGCTTGCATGTTCGGCCAGCATACAGAATGTGGGAAATCTTAGAAATGCGTCCTAAAGATTCAGAGAACACCACACGCATGCACGAGGCGGCAATAAGTAAAGGCGACATAGAAGAAAGATCATGCTGTCTCCAGGATGACATCGATATGCAGATCATTCGGGAAGTTGAATGGTGTTAGTATTTCTATCTTCAGTGAACGTTACAAAAGTATTGAACAGAGCTTAGTTTATACTGTTTTTTAATCAAAAATGGAGATTCCGAAATTAACCAGAGATCTGTGTGCGGACTAATGATCCGATTCTTGGAAAACCTTCGCATGTATTTATCGCCCCCCCCGCCCCCCACCCCCATACAATGTAAGCTTTGACAAATATCAGCCATCTTTGACATAGTTACTAGACCCTGACATCTAAACACTATATCGCTATGTAAGTTAAGGTGTCATCTTACCGTTTAATTCAGATTTGAATCAATTTTCTCAGCGTGTTCTTTCGTGGTACGATGATGCATAAAGGGCAAAACATAAGTTATAAATTTCCGTGTCAGTGATATAACTTTTGGAAATGTTTAAAAAAGGCCGTATGTTCATGTTCCTTTGATATATCTGTACATGTTACCTTCTATTAATTAAGAATTTATTTTTATTATTATTATTAATCGAATTAAATCTAACGGCAGTTCAAAGGATATTTACAGTAAGTTCCAAACGGTATTTGCACAGATTCATGTTATTAGCTAGTGCGAACAATAACATAGGTAGGCCAGATACGTTATGTTTAGAATTTTGTTTTCAATGCAAATGGAACTGTTTTCGATTTTAGAACATGGCAGATTATCAAATTGGCAAGCGTATCGAATAGTCGGTGTTCCGACAAAACATCACATGTAGGCTGGTGTTTGTTTCTCGGGGCTCTGACATGCCCCTGCGTCAAATGAGCACCTTTGTAGTCTACTCCCTACACTGTTTCGCCTTAAAAAACAGATTTGTTTGGTTTATAAGACGAAGTTTCCTTGAATTTTCAAGAACATATGATGCTAAAGTGTTTCTCTGTCAGTTAATTTCTTTATAACCACTGTATATCCGGAATATACCTACATTTCAAACCTTTTTAAAAGCTACAAACAAACAAATTGAATATTATTTGACAATGCCAAGGGCATTATTTCGCTGTATGGACGTTTTATTTGACAAGTGCGTACGAGTTATATCCCTTGCATAATTTAGCCAAAGTGATGGACATCAATTCTTCTCTTGATTCCCATATAAAACTCACAGTAAAAGAGTTGTTAGGACTTACTGTTTTTTCATATCAAAGAGTTGTAATGACAATGTTCTTTTGAAGAAAAAATGTTATAAATCAAATTTCAGTATATTATATCGAAGTATTTGCGGATATGAAAATGTAAAAAAGAGCATATATTTTTTACGTATTTGTGAACATCCGATCTATGACGTCCGAATTATGTTCACAGTTGGACATGAGTGGATAGTTAGCCGTATCGCTCCGATTTCCTGTTGCTGTAGTAATAAGAAACACGTGTAGCAACGTAAAAATGCATTTTATCGTGAGAGCCTCGCTAACGACTGAGAGAAAATAGTGTATAATAAGTGTATATTTAGAATGTGTAATGGTGATTGATACGTATATCATTACGACTGCTGTGAAATTGACAAGATTTCAAATTTATTGCAGTCAACCTCGTGCAAACACATCAGTCAAAGTATACTGGGAGATGATATCTACACAAATGAAATGTACACTTTTCAAAATCTGAAAGAAATAAACAAGATACTCGATAGATACGAACCGTCAGTTTTTGACGAATCATAGTCTGTGAAAATACCAATTTTTTGAAGTGGTAAATTGGTCATTAGTACACTATATGATCATTAAAATCTCATTTGTCTTTTCGGAGGTTGGATGCCAGAAGGTAAGCCGCGCAGAATGACTGAATGCTTGAGTCGCCTACGTAAGTAGAACGTGAAACATACAATAATGTATTTCAAAAGAAATGCTGTAGTATTTTTAACTGCTCAGGGCTATATAACATACTTGAATAATAATGTTCTATATATTCTTACATTCAATTTTATTTAACATGCATAAGTATTAATGTAGCCTATACTCTTCCGTAGAACAAACGATGTGAACGCAGTAGTTGTTTCCCTTTGAACAGAAATTAATTTGTTTTGGCGTGGTGGGAAGGGTTTTGTGGTTTGTTTATTTTTTAGGAAACCAGTATGGTTCAAATATTTTCACACTTGTGCTGTCAAATGTTACAACTTGTATGCGTGCTATAACTTCTACTACTGCTGCTTCGGCTGTTGTGGTTGCTTCTGTTGCTTCTACTGTTGTTGCTACTGCTATTGCTTCTGCTGTTGTTGCTGCTGATGTTATTGTAGATTTGTAGCCGTACAAATTTGAACCTGGAATCTTGTATACCAATAGCTGAAGAGCGTTTTCCATTGCCAGGTTTTGAAGCCTGTTCAACACTGCTTGATATTTATTCTATAACATCAGGGAGCCAGATTTACAATCATTTGTTCTTGGTTTGCGAAAAACAGAGCTCTGAAAATGATAAATGTTCGCGAGCTGCAAGAAACCGACACAGTACACAAAAGCACGGTGTAATTGAATGATTTATTTCCGCTTCCGTTTACATATATGTGTTTTTCGAAGATGGGTGTGTTTCTAATAAAAGAAAAATGATGAAGGAAGTGTACATTCAAATCACAGCAAGATAAACGTAAAAGTAGACATTTATACGTTGATTTAGGACTCGAAAGACACTGTTATTTTGTAGCATTTTAGTTTATCAAATCAAAAGCCGTGTTATTTGAAATAAAAAAAAAACGAATATAAGCACATATTTAGATTAAAACTTGTAAACAGATAATTCAACATATATTTACATCTTGTTAATGTTTTCATTTCATTATATTTTTCCAATACAAAAGCCATATACAGTGATCATCATGTAAACATTTTGTTTCACATATTTTTGAATCATTGATCAATTTAATCGTTTCTATTGTTTCCTATAGTTCTTGCTCGATTTCTTTTTTCTGAAGAGGGCTTGGCGCCTCAAGATAGAAATACCAGTTCTAATATCAAGTAGTGATGCGATAATTACAGACTTGGTATAACGAGATTGATGTCAGAATTTCAAATATACGATCATTTTATAAATGGTGATAATTTTAAAGTTAAGTAAAATTTCATACTTTTGTTTTCATTTCCGAAAGTTATGTATTTCACAACATTATTTCTATATCTGCCCCCGCCTTATCAAAACTCTTTCTGTGGCGTGTTTTCTAGACAGCCTATGTTTGCAATTAAAATACATCAGTGAGGGAGATAATTCTACATTATGTCTCCAGTAGCGTGCATTGATCTTTTAAATAAATATCCAATGTCAGCGCGTTAGAACTAATTTTTGAAATTGAGGTTTTAAATTGCACCAAAAGCGCAAAATCCCACTTTTGAAATTGTTTTTGAACTAAATTAGTTCTAGAAAGTACAAATTTACAAATATTTACCTAACTGAAGAATTGTTTTTACACGGATGCACAATAAAGAAGTAGTTCGCTTACATAATTAGGTCAACTCAGCTTGAAATTTATTGCAAATCGAAAAATCGATCATTGTATACCAGGTTTAAATGAAAATAAAGTTTGGATGGCTCCATAAAGACTGAAAGCTCCAGTGGTATGAAAATATTCTGAAGACATCAGATTTAGTGTAAAGAACAAAGGGAAATCACACAATTTATAAAATTCTATATATGTTGATCTGATTGATTTGTTCGAAGGAACGACGTACTCATAATAATGTCTCAACCATTCTTTAAATATTTTATAGAAAGTATATGCATTGTACTATCCTCACGGACTATTCCCTTCATAAATTTTAACATATTTTTTCAAGCATCGCCTTTTACACTTGCATACAATTTATTCTTAAAAAATACAACAGTATACACAATTCATGTGGAAATTATGTTTTAAGTATTTAAAAACTGTCTCGGACGGAAGAGAAGGAAGAACATAAGAAAAACAAAAGAAGAATGCTACCTATCATTGCAGTGGTTTTGAAAACTTTATAATGTACTGTTTTACAAAATTTGTTTAAAACTAACGATGTTTTGTTTAAAATATTCGTCTTACTAAATTACCAATGTCTACTATAAATAACTCAGCAAAACAGAGTGAACAAGTTTCTTTTCTCCCCTTTCAATATTTTTGTGAAGTTTCTATTTAAATTCTTCGACTACTTAATCTGAACACTTAAGACGCCGTTTAAGCAAACAGGAAAAACTATTCATTACCTCGTTCTCTGACAGTTTGCGTTTTATACATAGTGGCATATTTACGGCGAACAACTGCCAAAAAGAAGTTTTATGTGGTCTCAACTTATATTTTTCCCCGCTCCTATCTCGCTACTGTCCTACATTTAAAATTAATTTACTGACCCCGTGATCTCCGACGGAAAGAAATACCACATATTGCAAGGTGAACGCTTGTAAATAAACCCCTCATTGATCACTTGAGCTGTTATACCGTAGCTTGAATTATTCTGGAAATCGGTTAGGTTTCATACCAAAATTCCTAAAAAATACAAGTTGTGTTATTCTTTCGTTCAAGTTTGGCTGCCTTTGTTTGCATATATGTTGCCATGGGAACTGACACAGTTTTGCAATCAGTAGTATGTCCACTATATCGCTTCGAGCTGAAGAAACACGTTTCCTTCATCATAGTGGGCTAGCTAAGTCGTGGATAAATATTTAAGGGTTAGGTACAGTTTTGCGCTGTTTTTTTCCATGACGGTCTATTTTGACATAACTTTTGTAGAACTGTTGCTGCAACAGGTATTTTACATTCTGATAAGTTCAGAGAAAGAAGTACGTAGATTGTTTTCTGTACTTTTTACTGATTGTTTTCTGTACTTTTTTGTCAGTAAAATATTTTATAAGACCCATATCTCATCACTTACTCAAAATTAAAATTGAAAATAGAATGGAAACATTTTGCGGCCTGTCGAATCTATTTTATTTGGCCATAATAGCTGAACCACGCCTATTACACGTATATTCACGTGTATTTTATGACCCATCGCCAACAAACATCAGTTCTGAAAGTTTGGATGAAAATTTGCATCATTTCTTTTACAATTATATCGCAGTTTCTCATTCCGTTCGTAAAACATCTTCCAAAAGCGCGCATTTTTATCTTTGAATCTGACAGCATCTTATACAAAACGTTTCCGTTGAGTCGAGCAGTACTGCGGAATATCAAATATCTATCTGCACCCGGCATCTTGTTGTATTCAATGAATCATTGTTACGTTACTTACGTGAATTAAGTGATAACCAAATTCTGATTGTTGAAAAGCGTGTACGTTTGGTTAATCTCAAATCTGTATTACCTTAAAAGTCTTTCAGGTCAAATGCATGTGACGAAATGTTTAGAGTATAGATTGTAGATAAGGGTTTAAAGTAATTGAATGTAAAACATTTGTTCACGCTAAAACCGTTACTTGGCTTTAACATGTCAAAAGGGTATGAATAAAACATGTTGTAAAATGGTAAAATATCTTATCTAAAACAGAGACATGACCGTTAAAGCAAATTATAGGGAAAAAATGATTTGTATAATATGATAATGTATATGTAATTGAATAATACATATCATTTGCTATCGTTGTATCCCTTTTAAAATAACCGTTAAGTTGATTCAGTGATGACATTTGGTCAAGTTTTAAGGCTTTAAAAGCAATGTATAATTAAAACGTTCATCGTTGTTTTTCTTTCAAACCTATTTTAAGATACGTACATAGAAGTGCACGTGTCTTCATAATTTAACAGCAGCCCCAAAAAAGGAAATTTCCATAAAAAAGTAATAAAATTTACAGTTGACAAAATGCCGATGTCTAAGTCCTCAGTAACTAAACATTGCGAGGGTACTCGGTATGGTAAATGTATTAAGCATCTAAAGTGAACAGGCGCATTTGTTGCTTTGTAAAAAGCATTTATTGTTACCTTGGTAACAATTACAAATTTATGTTAATGTTCGAATCTAAAACGCGGCCAAGCAAACAGACATAATGGCAATTTTAAGCAATATTATCACCCGATTTAAAACTGCACATAGAACAGGGTCGAATATCAAATAAATTAAATATAACTAGATTCCCATAAATAATGATAGAGCGACTATCGCAGCCTATATCAAAGAAAGCTATAACATCATAAAATCTTTTAGAAAGCCATTCAAAATGAATGTTAACAATAATACGAGAGGATTTACGGGCGTTTTTGACAAGAGTTAAATTTTTGGCGTCGTAAAAGCACCATATAGATTAGTAAACAATTAAGTTATGTACACATTTGATTCATAATCAGAACATAAATCTATTGCAACAAGATGGTTATGATTGCAGGCTTTCATTTCAACATCCGTTAAAGCAGAGACTGCATCAGGCTACATAAAAAGCAAGATAAGACGTTTACAAAAGACTATAAAATGCATATCTAATATTTTCAGGTTATTTATGATCGCATGAAATGTATGGTTTATGGAAGTTTGCATGTAATGCTATGCCAAGCAGAATTGCACTTAACCTTAATGCAAATTTTTAGAAGGAAATTTAAATGTTTTCTATAGTAACAAAATTTCTGTGTTTTGAATTAACAGTACATGTGCACTAGTTTCGTTCGTAATCAAGGTTCGAACCGCAGGACTTCGTCTAGTGCTTCTTTGTGCAGAAATGCAAGTACAAAGGACGTAATAATAAGTGGCTAAAATGACGTTTTTGTTTAGTTTTCGTCTTGTTTTGTTTTGTTCTATTCTGTTAATATTTTTTTAAACATTAAGATCATAAACCGCTGCTACTATGGGGCTCCTGCATGAGCCGTAAAATCCAGCTCGATTTATTATAATCACTTCTATGAGATCTATATTTCAAATCATTAAGCGCCAGCCATTGCTATCTCTTTTATTTGATGTGCATGAATTCTTCGTTTGCAAAAATAATGACGTAGTTGGTCTGATATGCAGATAAACATTGATTCCGGTCACAATATCGGCATTTATCCAAGGTATCGATCCTCACCCTTTTTCTCAATCGATTGAAAGTAATGAAAAGTCTGCGTCTGAACAGGGCCCAAACGGCTAAAGCTCAAGTTTCAATAGACCCCTTCGAAGATGAATATGAAGTTAATGTATTATATCTGTAGGTAGAGAGATTTTTACTTTACGCTTAAATGTCGGGTAAAGAAAGCTTAACCGTCACATCAATCATAAAGAATGTGGGCGGTGACTATATTAACACTACCTGTCAATATGATATTATAACTATTTGTCGGGTTATATGATTTTTATGTGTTTCTTTTTTATGCTAAAGTTAGGCATCTGTTTGTATAACGATCAAAAACAGTTGGATTTATTTTCATAACCCACGCTCGAAACCCCAATACATTAAGTTTAGTCTGTTATGTTAGGTAAAATGCTTTTATCTAAAAATTTGAACGGTTTAAAACATATTTTTGTCTGAAAGTCTGTTAATTGTTAGTTGCGCTTAATTGTTTTAATACATAAAACCCCATTCGCTATACTTATTTACACCAATGATATATAGAAATATAGAAGTGTTATGTGTTTTTTTTTTCAAGTGATGCTCGACGAATTGTAAATTGATTCGGGGTGTACTCTTTTCATTTACACCGTTTACCATGATTTCGCTACAATATCAAAACTATTCATTTTTCATAAAATAAAACCCTTTATTTAGATCTTAAATTATATGTGACTATTTCGTTCTGCTTCATTTACACAGGGTAATATATATGCACATATTTTTTCTTGTATAAAGTCTAATCAAGAGCTAAGTATTCATAGAACGAAAGACTACATTTTCAGCTACAGAAACATTTGTTACAGTTTATAATTTAATATGTGACAGTACACTATTGCAATTAAATGTAAATATTTGTACTGTTTAGTATCAAGAAGATTGCAAGAGCTACTAAAAGCATTTTAGAACAATTTTCTTATACCACAAAATACAGTTAATCAACAGCTGGTATTTCAGAAGTTATATAGTTAGGCAACTTGTCTAATGAACCTGCTCTGAAGCATGCTGGCAAAAACACATTACTGTAATGTTAAGGTTCAGACATGGAGCATCTATACGAGTTGATTCGTACATTATTGAGATTATTTTGATAAAAAGATGCTTTATATACCTAAAGATCATACATGAAGTTGAAATTTCGTTTGATAAAATGAAAATACGGTAGATAATGTACAGAAGAACGTAGTTAGATGTAGAAAAACAACTTTGTTACGGCTTTTTAGTTGAAATGTAGCGATAGAAACTGAATGGTATCGCTGTAAAATAAGGCAGAGCTGTTTTGTTATTTTTTTTTATATGTTATTTGGTTTTTTCTATGATGTTTAGTGTCATAGTATTGTAAACGTTAGAATTTACGATAAAATAAGAAGTTTTGCATAAGAAAATAATTTAGCTGTTAATTTGTTTTACATCGATAAATTTTGAATCGTAAAGCAATCAATAAATCATCACATTACGACAATTTTGCAAAAAAATGAACCATCAGGAAATTATATTTACTTTAAAAATAAAAAGAATTTGAAGTCTCGTACCATTTTTACTTCAAGGAACGAACACGTGTTAATTCTTTTTTTTATATTTCATAAATGAATGAAGCGCAAAAGGACAAAAATTGTATGCCAAAAAATATTTGGGCAAATTATATATGATGGATATATATATGATATCATATATAATATATTGATTAAATATGTATGAAAGATATATATGATATCTTTAAAACACGAATAATACTTAAGTTATCGCATCAACAAGTATTCAAGGACGCTGATTCAATTTTTAAGAATTTCAAGGAACATTTGCTTACTTTTCTTTCATCCCAGCATGCCCTGACGGGACTGCATAAAAATGGCGAGTCCGTAAAATTTATAAAACATGAAAACGTTTTTCTTCCGTTCGGCTTTTGACACTAATTCTGTAAACCACAACCAAGAACAGAAAATTTGACATTTGAAACCAGTCACGAATTAACAGTTAACTATAAAGCGTCAAATTAGGCACTAAATCAAGCAAGGGTTAAATGCCGTTATTGTTCCGGGTGTTTTACGGCTTGTTCTTAGTGGTTTTAGCGGAAGAATATTGTTAAGAGCTAAACACCTTGACTGATCTATAGTGTAAATACAACAATTTCAGTCCGACAGGCACGGGGCAGTTTTTATTTAAGGTCATTCTAGACACCTGATAAACTGTTATTATCTAGGTTGTATTACCATTACATTACATGTAATTAAATTTTGTTGACTGTAATTATTAAAATTTTATAATTAAATATTTTGCTTTATTATGCATACATAGAATTGTTAAAATTTTACAAATTCTTTGGACTTTTTAGCCGGTACAAAAATCAGCTGTGTTTTCTTTTTAAGTATAGATAATTTGTTTATGAGGTAATGATTTTGCAGGTCATTGATCAGTCAAAACAGATATTTTTGTATCCAATGAATGCTAATGACATATGAAATAATCACAAAACGATAAGTTACATTTTAATCAGAATTGATGTACATTGAGAGCTGGAAATATACAAATGAATACTGTCCATATATATTGATAAGGATTTGAACTTGTTTACTCAGGCAGATCCTTCGAGAAATATATTCCTTTCCCATGTGCAATAATATGGCCCTTCTTCCTGGCACACTGAGTTAAGTTATTATATCATATACCAATGTCTGCCCTAGCAGATTTCATAGTATCACTGACAAACCTGTGTTTGCAGTGATCTAAACGAGGCAGAACTGCACTTGTTTATAATCACTCATTGATTATTTCGTTCATAATTCTATACCTGAAAAAAATGAAAATATTTCATGAACTAGTGTAATATGTGCAGAATAAATTTGAAATCTAGATGTGAATAAACAATATTGTCAGACTAACTATTAAAACCGCATATTCAGAGTATGTATTTGACACCTTTGCGATGTTCTAGTTTTACATGTCATATTCTATTATCTACTGATTCTTAATTATATGGACCGACCTTTGCTTATGTATTTTTTTCCAGACTCCCTTTTTTCAATATCCAAAATAGTTATACCTCATCAGTCTTTTGCCTGCTCATCTTGAGGTACTCTTGAAACGTCATTTATTGCATATTAAAACAGAGTATTTTTCAAAGTCTCTTTGAAAATCAATTAGCTGACAAAAAATCCAAATATTAATAGTCTACACCCATGCTAAAACAACTGTTAATTGCATCTACTTTTTATATGTTCTTACGGTTTCTTGGCTTTAGGCCCTTGTTAGAGTGTTTCGCCAATGCTTAACATAGATTTATTCTGGATATTTGTTGACCCTTCTTTAAAAACCACTGTACAAATCTATCATCGTAATATATTTCCAACATGCTTATTCAAAACACATGTTTCAAACTTTTATTCCCATCAGTTTCACATCACTCAGTCGTTGTGTGAGCGATAATAAATTACTTTTAATTGCACATACCTTGTTGATGCTTAGATTTAATAAGTGTCTAATGAGAGTTTTGATGTATATATTTGCAAAGATATTTCGACAGTTCTTTTCGCAAGAAATGGATAGGTATATAATTCCAGTAATTTAGATCGTTTGACTTCAAACAGAGTAGTTACCTAAGAAAAGTCGGAAGATCTACGTCAAAAAAAGGTTTCTCTTTTTATTAACCTCCTTTTTTCTGTCATTAGTTTATTCATGCATATATTATAGCATAATAACTGTATTGACCATGTCTAAACACCAGCGTGTCAGCTGAATAAAATATAGCTATGGGCGGTATCTGTATTTGTTATAGTAAACAGACATACAGTTCACATGTTTTGACAAACATAGCATCAGATTCTGTGAAATGGCATGAGTAATGTTTACTTCATTGACATACAGTTACAAGCAAACAACAAAAATCATAATATCATTACGTACGACAAGCAGTTAAATCGACAAGATAAGTGTTAGATTTATGTGTTACATGTAAAAATGAAAATGTTTACATTATTTAGAATTGCATCTTTCGTGTTACAGTCTCTACAGTTTGAGAAACGTCTTCATTTTTTGTTGTGTTGTTGATTTTTGCGTTTTAATGTTCTAAAATAGTCACTTTTTTGGTTGTGTCAATGTGAAGGACTACAAAAAGCACCTCTTCATGCAAAAAGATAATACATTTGTACGAATTAAATTCAAAATAACCATACTCGCTTGATGGGAGTGCAACATCTTTGTTATTAATGTTGTCTTCTAATTGCTATGCAACGTACTTTTTATACTGCATCTTTGGTATTGATATTTTGTTCTATTTGCTAAGCAATCCATATTTTGATATTTAAATTATCTTCTATTTGCTATGCAATGCATTTTTATACTGTACTTCTTTGATATCTATGTTGTTTTCTATTTGCTGTGCAATTACTTTTTATACTGCATCTTCGATATTTATGTTGTTTTCTATTTGCTAGTCAAAATACTTTTTATACTGCATCTCTGATATTAATGTTTTGTTCTATTTGCTAAGCAATCCATATTTTAAACTGTACACCATTGATATTTAAATTATCTTCTATTTGCTATGCAATGCATTTTTATACTGTTCGTCTTTGATATATATGCTGTCTTCTATTTGCTGTGCAATTACTTTTTTACTGCATCTTAGATATTTATGTTTTGTTCTATTTGCTAAGCAATACACATTTTTATACTATACATTGATATTTATGTTGTTGTGTAATGCACTTTTGATACTGCATCTTTGATATTTATGCCGTCTTCTATTTGCTATGCAATGCAATTTTGATACTGAACATCTTTGGCATTAAAGGAGCACTCCCTGTGTCTAGCAGATTATATTCTCGATATAATATTAGGTGTTCAATGAACTTAAATTGATAAATAAATACAATTTCAAAGAAGACCCTATGACGTAAAATATCTCATTTTACCACAGTCAATCAATCTAGAGGTTTTCTGTAATAAATCGCATCCACTCATTAATTGTACAACAACAACTCTACATAGAGTATTGAATGGTTTACGGTACTGCAGTATATTCTAAACCGCTGATGTTATCGATTATGACTAGAAATGCATAGCTGAAACTTTTAGGTTAAGTTTTAATACTTCCAAAGATTCTATTATTTATGTTTTGGAGGTTATTTAGTTTGACATCAGTTATAGGGTATTTCCCTTTAATGTTGTCTTCTATTTGCAGAGCAATAACATTTTTAGCTAAATGTGAATTATTGTGATCGCCTGGTGTCCATCGTCTGTCTGTCGTTAGTCTGTTTGTCAACACTTAACCTTGTGTATGGAATAGAGATTGCATTTTTCATTTAATCATCATAATACGTGGTCAGAATGAATGACTGCCTTATCAAAATCTAAGTCGAGTTTGGATATGGGTCATCTTGTGTCAAAATCTTGGTCAAAGGGTCTTTCATAGAAACACCTTGTGTATGCAAAAGTGGTTGCATTTTATTGGATTTTCATGAAACTTGCATTGTTAACTGGATTGTTATGATATTTGGTCAGTATAATTGCCTTGATAAAATCTAGGCCGAGTCACGGGGTCAAATCATAGAAAAACCTTGTGTTTGCAATAGAGGTTGCATTTTTCATTGGATTTTCATAAAACTTAGTCAGTATGATTGCCTTAATTAAAACTTCGGCTTTGAATATGGGTTATCTGGGGTAGAAAACTAGGTCACTGGGTAAAATAATAGTAAAATCTTGTATATGCGATAGAGGATGCATTTTTATTGGATCTTCGTCAGAATTTATCAGAATAACTGCCTTAATGAAATCAGAGCCATGTTTGAATATGGATTATCTGGTGTCAAAAACTGAAATTAAAATGTAGAAAAACCTTGTGTATGCAATATAGGTTGCATTTTTCATTTGATCTTCATGACACTTGGTCAGAATGATTATCTTGGTGGATTCTAGACTGAGTTGGCTTATAGGTTTTCTGGAGTCATAAACTAGGTCACGGGTATAAATCATACGGAAGTATTGTGCACGCAATAAAGGTTACATTTTTCATTGTTTTTTTATGAAACTTGGTCAGTATAATTGACTTGAATGAAAATTGGTAATCTGAGGTAAAAACTAGGTAACTAGGTTAAAAAACCTTATGTGTGCCATACAGGTAACATTTACAACCCAATTATCATGTAAGTTGGTCAGCAGGTTTGTCTTGTTAAGGTCAAACAGAATGTTTGTGTTTATGACATATAAATTAGGGTTGAAGTTTGGTAACATATTATCATGAGTAGGTCTCAGGCGAGAGATATAGGGCCACCTTGGCCATCTTGTTCTACTGTACACACTGTTGTCTTCCCTTTGCTATACAATGTACTTTTTATACTGTACAGCTTTGATATTTATGTTGTCTTCTATTTGCTGTGCACAGTAATTTTTTGTGCATTTTTTTAAATTAAATGTTGTCTTCTGTTGGCCAGGTAATAAATGTTTTATACTGTACATCTTTGATATGTACATTTATGCTGTCTTCTATTTGCTATGCAATATACATTTTATACTGTACATCTTTGATATCTATTATCTCTTATATATGCTATGCAATGTACTTTTTATACTATTCATCTCTGATATTTATTTCGTCTTCTATGTGTTGCCCAATGAACTTTTTTGCTACATTTTTGCTATTTATAATGTCTTCTATAAGCTGTTCGTTTTATAGTATACATATTTTGATATTTATGTTGTCTTCTATTTTCTGTACATCTTTGAAATATTCATGTTGTCCTCTATTTGCTATGTAATTTATTTTTTATACTTTACATGTTTGCTATTTATGTTTTCTTCTGTTTACATGTAATGTGATTTTTATTCTGTATATATTTGATATTTATATTATCTTTTATTTACTGTACATGTTTGATATTTATATTATCTTTTATTTACAGTACATGTTTGATATTTATATTATCTTTTATTTACTGTACATGTTTGATATTTATGTTGTCTTCTATTTGCAATGTAACGTACTTTTTATAAGGTAGTACGATTACATTCTTTATGTTCTTTTTCACTTTGCTATTGTTAATAATTATGTTACCTTTAGTGTGAAAGATGTCCGCCAAATAATTTAAGCTTATTAATTTTTAATTTTCTCTGTTCCTCTTTGTTACTGTTTTCCAACATATCATAACAACTAAATTTGGCATTTTTGTATTCCCTAGTGCCTTAGCCGCATGTTTTTTTCAAATTCACTTTGTTTCCATTGATATGAGCTGTTAATCTTTACTGAGATAATAATATCATAGGTTCCGTGAAAATGGCTTACTGACAAGAAACTTTGCACTTCCTTTTAGCAATTATGCTAACACATAAAGTTATAAAACAAAACACCCTACTCCTGCTAATAGGTTTCTAAAACTTTATGGGATTTCACGTCTGTAAGAACTACTGCGGGATGAAGAATCTCTTTTTAGAGCTTTAGGAGTGATAATTGGAACAATCATTTGAAGTATCATATTTATTACCGCAAATATGTTTCCAAGACTAGTGTGCTCTATTTGTGCACTTCAAAATATAAGCCTATTGAATTTAATGGTTTATGTTTGTTGTTCCAAATGACTTCAGTTTAGTGGTAAACGTGTTTTGGTTTGCTATAGTGGAAGCATTTTGTCAATCTGTGTTGTCAACAGCTATGGGGTCGTTGAATTGGTTGTTTGTACAGTTAAGAACTGACTGACTGTACATTAGCTCAAAGAACTCACTGACAAGCTGGCAAAATAAATAAGCCCTTCCTTGACCAAAATTACATTTTAAAAAGGCGAAAGTCAGAGAAAAGAAAGTGAAAGACAATTTTACTTGTGTTTAACGTTTGGAGAAAGGCACGTGACAAGGACGAGTCTTTTGAGTTAGAGTAATACGATTAAAATGCTTCTTGACATACGTTAAAAGTTTTATCACATGAACAGTTTAAAAGTGACTAACAATTTCAAGAAATGTTAGATATAGTTGTAACGAGAGTTGATGCATTCAAAAGCTTGTTGAAAAAGTAATTTGTAAATATTCAAAGATAAAAAGGAACCATAAAAGTCAGTAATTCTACTACGAGACAAAAAGTGTGCGACAGCAGAGTCAATTGGATATTTATAATAATAGCTATACTACTTTCATGGCGTCATGCGGAGCGTGTAAACACAAGATACATTGCCAAGAGAAACGAGCCTGTGATTTCAGATTCCGAGAACTGTTTAATGATCAAAATGTGTCATGGGACAGGTGCTTAGACGGACCACACCATAAGCTTTTGATTTTTGTACAAAGCGGATTGTATTAGTTGATTTAGCATATGTACTTTTGATCATATTTTTTTTAAAATATATTTAAAGCAAATTTCCATGTCCAATCACATAAAGTAGCTATCAAAAGTGTCATTAACGTTACAAAGGGTATCATATTTTTTACAAAATATTGAAAGTACTTTGATCTTAAAGACGAGAAGTATCCATGATTATATGTAAAAACGTGTCTTTTGTTGTTTTCAATTTATGTCAGCTCCAGAGTTGATTGAAAATGTATTCAAATTTCTGGTAATTTTCGAAGACTCAAAATAATAGATTCTTGTCACAGAAACGTTACGAATACAAGTACATTTTGCATACATTATTTTGCCATTATGTGTCATCCCAGGTGAGAAAATAAGGCTAGAAACATCAGCTGGCTACTATCCATCTAGGCTTTAGATTAGCAATTGTAATCCGACAACTCGGTTGTCTGTTCTAAACGTGCAACAATTAACAACCTTTGTATTTATAGTTTATGATAAAACAAGTTAAACAAGTACGAACATTTTGATAGAATTATTTGTATAATGTAACTTTCTATATGTTTCTTGATTTAAAGTATGTTCGCTCTTCATTTTTTCGTTTAAACCTGAATTATAATTTTGCTTACTTTACTGATGAGTGACACTGAAATGTTTCACTTTGTGATATGCTAAAAATTTGCTCAGTTGTATCCATTTTTCTTGGAGAACGTCGACTGTATTACGTTCCACTGTTTAGGCTTTGCGGACATGTACTTTAACTTATAGCAATCAGAGATTAAATAAATAAGTATAAATTAATTAATAATGATAGCAAGGCGGTACACTGTGAACTCATACTCTATTTTTCAACTGGTTCAAACATAATGTAAAATGCAGTACAGTCTTCATTGTCCAGCATGCATAAAGTCTTAAAAATGTGTATTTCAGCGGCCATCAAGGAGTACAACAAGGTGACTTGTAGAGTGTAACATTTCTCTATATAAGACTGAACAAACCTGGATAACTAATAGCCATAGCTAATCTGTAATACATCTTCATGATACCTCAACACATATTGTTTATCATTTTTGATTCCAGCTTCACTTACCTGCTGGATCATGTATTGAGTATCCTCTACTTGCATTAGTGTTTAGCACAATTTACTCATCTGCTTGATATTTAGTCTGAACCTAGTGATCTGCGTAACTGCTGCACACCTTTTGACAGGAGTCTTGATGCATAAACTTTCTGGAAATCTGTAAGTCAATAGCGTGTTCTCCTCTTGTGCAACGAGTGATGTTTATGAAATGATAAAATAGCAATGGGCTACAATATTGCTAAAATTTGAATTTATCATATTTCAGACTTCTTTTGAAAACTAAAACTTTAATATATTAATATAAACTAATGAGTGTTGTCATGTTCCTCTGACATGACATGCCAGATTATTTCAATAGGATGACACCTCATTTAGAAAGACCGATCGTTTGCAAGGCTATAGGGTTACTGCAACGGATAAAATGCCAGATTTTTATCAGCTGCCAATGATCGTACATTCATATTACTAAACTATGGAATGCACAGTCATCTTGAATTTAGTATTCTAGTTCTTCTTTGAAGTTTAAACAAGTTTACGTTAGCTCAATTGTTAAGGATGTTACTGTTGAGTGCACTCTATGGTAAAAAATCCAGGTGACTCCTTAGATAGGTTAGATATAATTGCAGTGGGCAAGTTAAACTCACCAGAACATTTCGCAAAAGAGATCCGATGCCATATTAGGTGCGGTCACGACCTTATTTGGCTTTGAACTCGTGTCCACAATTTATTTCAAGCATCACAAAGAAAAACGATTAAAAGCAATTTCAATAATATTATTACACAAATTATTATACACTATTCCAGCAAAAGTTTACACAATTGTTTACTACTAAACATTTGGACTGAACGTTCAAAACAATTGAATACGAATCAAAGTATCAAAGTCTTTGACACGGTTTTAATACTCAAAATATTAAAGCTTGGGTTTCAGCAGACATAAGGACTATAATATCGTATTTAAGAAACCAGTAAGGACTAGAACACAAATCTTCGCTGAGCATCAGATAAAAATATTAATACACACTTGGCCAATAATCTCCAAAAACATATTTGTGTACACACATACTAACATACTAATAAAACATATTGTGCACAACTGATGCTTTACAAACTAGAATACAAAATTATATATGTACAGCTGATCATATTACGCACTAGAATAAAACGTATGTGTACGGCTGATCATTTAACAAACTAGAACATAATATATGTGCACAGCTGATCATGTTACATTCTAGAACAAAACATATGTACACATCTGATTATTTGACATACTATAATAACAAAAAAGTGTGCACAGCAGACTATTTTCCATACTAGAACAAAACGTAAGTGCACAACTGATCATACAATAACATATTATATGTTTACAGCTGGTGATTTAACGTAAAAGAACAAGCCATATGTGCACAGCTGATCATTTAGCATATGAAAATAAAGCATATGTGCACAGCTGACTATTCAACATCCTAGAACAAAGCAAATATGTACAGCCGATAATTTAACCTACTATAACAAAACATAATGTGCACAGCTGATCATTTTACATATTAGAACAAAACATATGTGCACAGTTGATAATTTAACATACTAGAACAAAACATATGTACACAACTGATTATTTTACATACTAGAACAAAACATTATATGCGCAGCTAATAATTTATATACGAGAACAAAACATATGTGCACAGCTTATAATTCCATTAAAACACTCCATAAGTTGGTATTGTTAGGTACCAGTATGCATTGAAGTCGTACAGGAGTCATTTCAGGAGGATTTCATAAAAAAATAAAATATTGATATAAGTTATTTCAACAATCACAGGAAATTAATTTTTATTTTGGAAAATTGCGAATGTACAATATATACAATTTCCATGTTTGTCTGTTCATTTAATGTATGATATGGATGATTATTTAGAGATGTAATAGTTTTCAAATATAAACAAAAGGAAGATAAAGCGTTAAAAAATAAACAAAATCTATTCATTATATAATTGTAAAAAAACAGCAGAAAATTGAACGTGACTCAAACAGTTTCCCTGGCATGCCACGTTGCGTCTAAATACCTTAAGTTGTTGATCTATGTAGAAATCACGTACGAGTCCTACGCTGGCTGTAGTTTACACAATGCATAATAATTACCTAATGTCCATGTGTTTGATTCTGCCAAACTCACAGACGTCCCATCAGACGCATATCAAAATAGTCAGTTCTGAAATTATTTCAATTTATGGAAATTTAATCTATCCCTGACATCTCTATTAGACTGTGCAAATTAAAGACAAAATCATATTCAAAGTTCTAGAAATTTGGATAAAGTAAATTATACAAGTCATCCATTAAACACCTGAACAATTTTGCGACAAAAAGTTCTCTTTCGTTACAAAATAAATCTAAATTACACTAGTGATGCAAGATAACAGACATGATGAATGTTTATCATCAGGTAAAAATGGTCCACTATTAGTCTTAAAGCTTTTATGACTTACTTAAGTTGGTCAGTGGTCAGATGACAGTAGATTATAGAGTTTTGACACATGCTTACTCCGGAATATGAGACTATTGAGTTGCTATTAAACTGCGCCCACTAACTGATTTCGAACACACAACCCATGGATCAGAAATCCTACACCATTATCATACACAACTGTAGCTATAAAATATTCATTTGGCAAAATAACGTATATTATGGAAACAAACTATTTACTGAGTTTTAGAATTATTAAAAAACAACACAACCCTCTTAAATCATAAATGAATACTGAACAACGTCTTCGGGTAAAGATTTATTTGAGACGGGTACCCTGGGCCCTTAAAGGTCACCTTACCCTATCACAGGTGATACACGGATTCTTTACAGCCATCGAACGTTTTGCTGCCGCAATTAATTACTGATATGCAAATGATCCTTATGTAGCATAACGTTTCAAGATGCTAAACTTTGATAATACCGATAACATCGATAATAATCTTTAAAATGTTTCAATGTTAATTGTTTCTGTTGTTGCCGAGACATTCTCGATTTTTCTTTCAAATTGTTATTTAAATGAAACACCTTCTTATTTTAATTACAGTTTTTGTTTGTTAAACGAAACTTGCTGTGTTCGAAGGTAACAGTAAAAAATATAATTAAACAGACCTGTTTCATTTTTACCACAGTGGCGAATCCACTTTTATTTGTAAACGGAAAGCTTTGGGCTAAATCTTAAACAGGCCACTGTGTATATGTATTGCAGAAGAGAAGAATGAACGGAAATAATGCATTTAGAGTCTACCAGACATCCAGCGAAGCAAATAAAACGACAACAAAAACGCGAGCCTAAAGCAATGATCTTAATCATAGAGCTGTTGAGAGATTATTTATCAAAGTCTGTTCAAAGAATATGGCAAATAAATTAGGTACATTACATTACAATATATGTAATGAGAAATGCCTTAAAGATTGCCGACACATACCTAATCGAATGAAATTGACAATTTAAAAAAAGTGAACATACATGTCCTCACAGACCTCAGTAAGAATTCAGAAATGAAAGCACATGGAAAGTCCATTGCATACAAGATGGAATAACTTTATTGTAAGACTTAAAAACTGACACTTAAACTAAAAATCGGTAATATTATTTATGCAGAAACAAAAAACAGTTTTCTCTTATCATGTTCTGTGGTACAACTTCCTGCTTTGTAAGAATTGCTTAACAGTTGTTCACCTGGAGATACTCCTACTTCTTCTGTTGAAAGGTATGTTAATGGAAAAAACCCAGACTATTCCAGGTTTTACCTAAATAGATAAGTAAAGAGTAGGTTTTACCTGAGTAATTCCAAAAGGGGTTCATATCTAAAAGTGGGTATTCTGTCTTTCAATTGATATAGTCCCTTATATGTTTTTACTGAGATGCCATCATAACGATGACGAAATATTGATCTTGCATTTAACGCATGATAAAGGTTAATTGAAGTTAGACCAAGCGATATTGTCCTTCAGGAATGGCTGTCTCCCATAATCGGACTAATATAATTGTTATACACGGCCGAACTCAGATTTGTAGGGCGAGTAGAAATTTTGGACGAGAAAAAGAAGAGAATGGAACTGATACTACCTCAAGGGGTAAACTATAATCCAGTATAGAATGCAGTTTAGAACATAATCACACACATTTTACACTAATCTAGACAACTTTGGAGGTATATTTACTTTAACTGCATTCCCTGAGATTTTTGTTAGGACAGAGGCTGCAGTTTCCTATATATAGACTGTATTTTCCTGTCTACAACTATAAACTGATCACTGTTTTTCACAAGCCTGCCTGATTCCATAAATGGTCGCATATGTTTAGTTTATATTTAGCTGAACGCATTTAATGAATTGCAAAATTTAATTACTTTTCTTTTTCACAGTATATTGTTAATTGCAGATTTCATCAGTTTTTTCTGTTTTGCCAGAGACTCTTTTGGAAGCTGTTAACTATCACTTTAGTAGCCACTTGCAACATAGTGTCATCATTAGCTATGCAATCTACTCATGTTATCAGGGCTTCACATTTAAAACACCTGGTTACTTATGAATAATGATCTATCGCGATGTTCATGACATAATTGATATTGACTTGTGCTCATCTTGAAGGAATCCCATTTATCAGCGACACACATTTGGAAAAGCTCTATTCTCTCTCAGATGAGTGATTAAACACGGTTCCTCGGCTCTTTACTCATATTCATTTGACGATATAACTCTTTTAAAGTGTCATAAACTTTGGCGGTATAAGGTTACGCAATTAGTATAATATAGCACAAAAGGTGGCCAACCTTACAACCTAAGACACCGTTGACAAGGACGGTCGCATTGTGGCCGTGCGTGTGTAAGATACATCTGAAGAGATTTTCGATGACTACAAGTTATGTCACTAGAGAAGCTATCAATTCATTCATGCTCTTGGAACGCGATAATATAGCTCAATTTTCTGTGTATTTATTTGCTAGTATCGCATTACTGTTGAGTGTCCCCAAGTGCAGTTGAAATAAAAATGTCAGCAAAGTAGAATAGACATATCAGGAAACAAAATTTGATAACTGTAAAATTCAGTTGCGTTAATATAGATGGGGAAAATACAAACTCTAAGTTATATTGAATAAGGCATGCAGTGTTCGTTTGTAATTCAATTCAGATTAACCCTAAAGAATATCGTCACACAGCTTTCATTCAAATGTTATCTTTAAAATGCCTATGAACCCATTATTTAGTCCCCAGACTCCTGAAACATTTATTTCAGGTGCATAAACACTTGTTAAATATTTATGTATTACACATTCATTTATTTTACTCTTACTTTATGAAGAAAAGAGATGTTGCACTTTTTCATTTACGTCCTTTTGAGGGAAGAAACCTGTACATTAGAAGTTAGACTTACACCATGATGCTTAAAGACGTAGCATGAAAAATTGTTCTTCTCTATTCCTGGAATTAATCGTCGATTGTAAGCATTGTTCAATAAACGACAAACAGTGTCCCTTTAAGAAACTACATGTGCATACTAAGCACATAACTAATGCTGAAGACAAATTTAATAAACGGGCTAACATATGATAATTCGATCGGAACATGCAAGTAAAACACAATATCAATTCAACTATAAATCACATCTTCAGCATATCTATTTACATATTGCATAAAAAAGTAGAAGTAAAATAATGATGAGTCCGTAAAAGCAAAAGGAATAAACGAATTTCCAGAAATTACTTATATCATAATTTTGCTAACCAATACCTTAATACACCCTTCATAAAAGATATGAAAGGGATTTGGAGGAATTCAACTTCTGAGGAGCTGGCAACACGTAAGTAGACATGCAAATTAACTGCATTAATATCTCAGTATTCCAATACGGAGACCTAAAGACAAAGTTGCAGCTGCTAGTCAATTTGATGAACACAAAGTTGCTAATATAACAGTATATATAAGTGTAGACAGCTGTGGTTAAACCTAAGTCAGAGGGCAAGTACATATTCATACGTTACAAATCTATTTCTAAACTTTGGTAAACAGATAATGCAGAAATTTTGTTATTGTTTTATATACTTGTAATACAATATGTCCTGTAGGAACCAAGCTTAATAAACCGGAATAAAACATGAACTAATCAAATAAATTGTGCTTAAATGCACAAAAGTCAAGTTTAGGTTCATAATGGCAAAACACTGCGGAAAAAACACCTGACCTTGGTGCCGATACAATCAGCATATATTGTATTTATGGGTAATCTAGACGGTTTGTGATTTATCGATGTCGCGCAAACAATAATATGCACTTGTTGCTCGGTGTCATTTTGTCATATCTTTTCCAATAGGAATAATGCTTTCGCGCAAATTGCGTTGATAATTGTCTTTTGCATTGTAAGACGTAATCGGTCAGAAGAAACTCGCGATAAGATAACAAAAGGGGGCGATGCCAATGAAAAGTTTAATTTATGTTCAGATTATGTTTCATCGAAAATAGAGGCTCGCTTACATTGAATAATACACCCTTTATAAACAAAGATACCTAATATCTATTAAATTGAAAAGGATGCAGATACTTGCAAGACAGTGGACATATTAACTTTCATGACAAATTTGTTAATGTGAATATGAATTGAAAAAAATCCGTTTTAAACATTTTCAGATCGTTAATGTCAGAGAATCCCACAGTACATATGATAAATGACATACAGTTAAAGAGCTGGATAAGAATATGTTATTGCAATACTGCAGCATTTAACAGATACATTTAAAAGATACGCATTATCCCTTTTCGAGGAAAACGTTAAAGGGTGATATGCTGCTTCAATCCGATTTGTCATAAAAGTGATATATATTCCGCAGCATTTTTCTTCTGAAAATACAGGCAAGCACGCTTAAAGTTGTCTTAGTTTGCGTGGTAACATCTCAATGACATTATGCTTGAGTATATTGTGTTTTTGTCAATTCTCGTAGCTTTAAGGGACGCTTCGACTTTTAGGTAAGTCAAAATCCTAACACAAAGATGCTTCGTATGAAAATAAAAGTTTACACAATAAAGCTATATATAAATTCAAACTATTACAGGGATACATGCTAATATTGAAGGGCGACATCAAATGACCATTTGAAATTAAACATATTGTTTAGAGTACATATTCCCCTTTCACGTGAACGCACTGGGGTGTAATAAAACATGAACTAAGTAGCATCCTTGTCATTTCGTCTATGAAGCGGACCTTGAAAGTTAAACCTGGATGGAAGGAAATGCCAAAGATGTCATAAAGATTGTTATTCCGTGACCAATAGTCACAATTTACACTTGCTACATAATGTCATTGTCCGCAGGTTGAGCTAAATGGAAAAGTGGCACGGTATGTCAAATTATTTGACATTTAACTGTGCTTTGCCATTGAAATTGATTAGAAATCTCATGAAATATACATTATATTTTATTTACCTATCAAATGTTCCATTTAATCAATTATTATATTAAGTTTAAACTAAATGTAAGTTTTCTTTATGTTGTTGATTGAAACGCAATTCGTATCACACAACAACACTATTTTTCGGCTTAGGGTTTTCGCTGTCATTGTAGAGTCCATGCAGATATTCCAGTAAAAACAAAGTCTCTATCTGAGAGTTAACCAGATACGACACAAAAGCTGAATAAAATAGGGTTATTAGTATAGTAACGTGAACCAGGATGCCGGATTTGCTCGAGTCGTGCATCGAATCTCACGAGTGCGTAGCACGAGTATGATCCGACCGCGATGAGAGCCAATCCGGCTTATGGATTACATTACTATACTATTAACCCTTTTATTATATACCTTTTGACACTTCACTGCGCGAATAAACTAAATTGAAATGATATTTTAAGCATGTTATTTAGGAGAAACTCTTTTTAGCGCGAAATATGCGTTGTGTGTAACGTTATTTTATTGACGTCATGGTATAAACAAGTAGTAACGACCCGGTCAAAAGCGACGTTATTAACGTCATGTGCATCTTAGGGCCAATTGAATGCACTCTTACAAAAACGATGGCACTGTACATACAATACGTTTTTTTCTGTCTGTCCGTATTTGATGGTTGAATAAAGGCTGTATCTATGGCAGAGTATTTATAGGTATATAATAAACCTATTTACGAAACAGACTAAACTATAGCACAGGTATATTTCATATACATATTTAAAAGACAAACACCAATTACATCGACGATCTTTTTTGGAATTTTCGGGATCTCATGGCAACGGACAATGAGCTGTATAGAATAATTTAATTTCCAGCATTGGAAAGTACGTTCCCCAAAGATACAATCTTTGACGGATACCGGCAAATGGTCCATTACTCGCAGATGTTTTTAGTAATGATAATGTATTTTTCTAATGTCTGTAGTCTGGGTGTAAAACCCTTGGGTAGTACAAATGGTGTTAAATACAGTAAGTGAGGTCACGTTCCAGGAAAATATATTTCATCTTCATATAATCTTTCCATCTGTCCAGCGATCCAAGTTGATGATTAAGGGATATTTGACTCTGTGCTTGATTTTATACGTATCCCAAGTTTGAATTCGTATTTATACTGATTGTTCATATGGACATAATTCTTCCGAAGACGTCTGCATATAAAAAAGAGTGAATCATATTTCTTGTGTAAATACAGCGCCAATCTTAAGGTATATAATAACAGAATTCGTCATTGTTCTGTGAAATCTGTTGCTTCCGGTTATATATTACGCTTGATCAATAATGCTCATATATTCTCTTGTGCAGAATTGTCTATGTCTGATAGTTCCTTCTAAACCTAATTTAAAACTATTGATATTCCCGACGGAGTGTATTTAATTTAGGGAAATCTGACAATAACTCGGGACAAATACATCTGCCAGAGACACACTTGCCGCCACCTTAAGAAATAAAAGGCTAAGGCAAGTGCCATCATACGTTTTATAATTCACTTAAAAGTTGTTTATGTAAGGACACTCAATGTCTTCTACAAAACAACGAGAAAGACGAAAGAACTAGAGTCTCAAGACAAGAGATGCATAATTATAGGATCTAAGTAAACACAACACATTTGCTCTCCGGTGGACAAGAATGCGAAACAACTGTTTCTAATCCACTTGCATCATACATACATCCTGAGTGTTCGATGTTGGTCCTACTGGATTGATCATGTTGCAGTTACCGAGGCTGTGGATAATTTCTGCATGATCGTTCTGCTATTCAAAGCCCAAAACATATTGTATCTTGTAAGTAAGTGGTCTAATGTAGTAAGCAACTTCTGTCAAAAATCAGAAAACAAGTTTTAGTTAATCTGATTCCATGAATGAACGCAATCTGCAAGTGCTATGCACAAACCTGAACCAATTAATTCTTTTGGTTGTCAAACAGAGACGCTATCGTCGCATATCAAAGATAACTCATTAATCATTTTTTTTTCCCACTTAACCCCCCCCGCAACCAAAAGTTCGTTGTATTGTATCATATCAATCCAGAATCGACTTTTCAGAATATTTGACCGTTCTCTTATTTTGCAAATGTGCTATTTTTAGGTTGTTTTTTTTTTTAGCTTATCTTGTTGTTTCAATTTACATTGACACATAAGTTTTCGCCTGAAGGTCAGATCTAAGAAAAGTTAAAACGTTTGCATAAAATATGTGTCATGGTATATAGAATCAGAAGTTCGGCATTCTTAGAGAAGAATATAATTTATTTTCTGTTGATTTGTGTATTACTACTCATTAACTATATCTTTTCTTGTAGACAAACCTCTACCCTGACCGTTGAACCACTGCAGATAAATTCTCTTCAGATAGAAAAGTAAAACAATTCGTCAAAGAACTACAATAATTGTAGATAAGAATGAAGGAGACTTGCACATAAAATTGTCAGATTCGAAAAGAGAAATTGGGTAGATTTGAGATAGCTATCATTGTTTCTACATTCTGGAAAATTCTGTGAGGTTATCAACCGCCTTTGAAATTGTTCTAAGTTCGTTTAGTAAAAGTTATTCTTCTCTGGAAATGCGGCTTTAACAAACGTTCGTATGTCTTTTGTAACTTTGGATTTGCTTAGCCCTTTTTGGGTCTGATAAATAATCATAATAATGTACAAGTATCATTAAGTTTTCTCTTAATTTTAATCTAAAATGGGCCATTAGCATGCAGAGATTTTCATACGAATACCGATACATACAATAGAAAGGCAAACGTCAAAACGTAATTGAAAAATATTTGGTATGGAGTTACAATATCATTCCCATGGTTGAGAAATATCAGATATTGAAATTGAGCAGGTAGGTTTCATGCAAACTGTGCGTTACGTGTTTCACATGCATATCATTCTCGGTGCGTACATGGACAGCCGAACACGAGACTATTTAATTTGTGTTGCTCACAGTGATATATTTCATAAAACCGCATATTTTCTTAATTATTCACGACCAACCTTTCATTAGTTGAAACTAAACAATATCGTGGTAAATAATGAGCCTTTTAAGGATTTATGTTTCACATACATTGTATTTGCCTCCACCCTTTTATAAAGTCTTTAAATTTCACTTCAAACACTGACACATAGTGTGAGAGACTGATACTTTTGATCGCTTGTTTTCGATCACAGGTGTTTACATTCAGTTTTTGTCTGTCTGACGACAGAATATATAAACAAACCTTCTAACGCAACATCTAGATTTTCCCTTCTTTATCTTATTATCAACCCTTCCAATATCTTCCTATCGATGCACGAAAGCTATCGTGTCCTGCATTTATGAACACATTATGTAGATACTTCCGTCAATTTTGACGAGCACAATTTTCTTATTGAGGAGAGTGGTAAGGGGATTTCCCAACGAAAAAGGATCAAGTGAAGTCTACGGAGGTTTAAACGCTAACTTAAAAATTCTCTGTCATATGATTTTTACCACTCTATCGTTTTGAAATTCATGTAAAGAAAGTATCTGCCCAATGTCTTCATAATCGGAAGACATGCTATCTTTCGTGCACCGATATCTTAAGATAAGCTAGCAGATATTGGAAGGGTTGATAATTTAATAAAGAAGGAAAAAGCAAATTTTTGTTTGATATATGTATATTTTCGTGTATCTGAGATGGGCTTAAACTCTGTTGCCTTTCCATATATTGACAGGTTTAATTTGATTATATTTGTTTCAGCTCGATTTCGAAGTAAGTTTTCCAAACTTGCAAGATCTGCCAACGTTTGTTATTTCAATCAAGACATCACACATTATACAATCATGCACCGCTGATACATTCCTTTGTAATTAGATGGAACTAGGCAATTGTGGAGTTAGGTGTATTGCCAAAGAGCAGTTGGTGTTAAACTACGAAGCCGTCTCATGTTCGAAGTCATGTCCGAAGTCAGATTCAACAAATTTGCTGGATTTCAAATACATATTCTCTGATTATGCTAGCAGACAGCATACAGAGTTCAACAACAGTGGCCATTTTTCTGGTTGTCTGCCTTTTATACTTGTTCCCAGGCCTTTAACAAAATGTTCCTAGAGCCGTCGTTATTGTTCCAGCCACGTAAACACAGTTGAAGGTGTCCAGGTGATACCATGGAAGCTCACGATCCTCTTGTTTGTATAAAAGTTCTGGATGAGACACTGGTGATATCACTGCATTTATACTTAAATGTAGGGCGTGATTAGTTGCATTAGTAAATTAAATTCGGTATTGTAGTTACTGTGATAAAATTTATGACAGTTTCCATTATGAAATTTAAAAAGCTGGTGTTAATGACGAAAACACGGATCTTTCTTTTCTTGTTTAATTGATCAAGTAAATATAAATGTCTTCCTTTAATAGAGGTATATTTCCACTTTTTAAAGATGAGGCAAGAAACTTCAAATTGATACAAATTATTTTGCACTACCTGTTCACGAAACAGAATAAGGGCATTTACTTGTAATGAAATAGTTTTAAAATTAGGTAAGATGGAACGATCATTTACTGTGAATAGACTAAATGAAATAAATGCCCCATAATGTTGCATCGCGATGGCATTTATGTCACTAAACATGCAAAAGTGGTAACGTTATACGGGAAATGACAATCAAACGGCAAGGTCTGCAACTGGGGACCTTCGC
Organism: Saxidomus purpurata; assembly: GCA_022818135.1. NCBI lineage: Eukaryota > Metazoa > Mollusca > Bivalvia > Venerida > Veneridae > Saxidomus > Saxidomus purpurata. The sequence goes on from JAFMSR010000016.1 coordinate 35,236,515, forward strand.
TTGTCGCGACTATTAATCATAGGAGAAATTTAACTGAGAGAGATTGCAAAGATCAGTGTCGACATTGAAGACTAACCAAGTGTTTATATTGATTGAAGTCATACATTTGAAATATCTTTATATAGATAAATTAGCAGTCTTTCTCTTATGAAATTCTTTAATACCGGTATTGTACAGGGCGCGTAGAGCAACTTTGCGTTAAACACCTTTTTCAAAATTAAATTTCAAAATCAGTTTGAGTTGAGTATGACTAGATATTCTAGAATAATATCATTATTATAAAGTAAAGCTGCAAGTTCGCCAATTTATACGCTGTGGTTCTGTCGTTATAAAGAAGCTGTTTTCTTGAAGAAACTGAAAATAAATTATAATATAAACATAATTCGAAGGCACCTGAGTGTTATTTAATACTTGGTATGTGAAAGAGGTTGTCTCATGTGTATCGTTGCTATACACATGGCACGTAAAACATTCGTAAAGAGGTAGGGTCTGGTACCTCGGATCTCTTGTTCCTGCATCTGTCTCTTCAACCTGCGCCTGTCAGGAGTCTTGACAGTTTCACCTGAGGAGAAATCATAGGATCGACCGGGAGTATAAACAATAAAAATAATAATTAAACAAATCTCTGTATCGCTTACCTTTTGCAGTGGTTGCTACACACTTATAATAGAAATTGCCACAACCTTAACTGTCATGTGCTTTTTAAGAATAAATACATCTTGTAAAGTGTATACACGTTATAGGAAATATATGCACAGATGAGCTATAATAGAAAGTTTTAATTGCATGCGAAGCATAGTTGCTCTAATGATAACTACATGCGAATTTCATATGAAGTTTAAAATTTTGTTGCATGTAACATATTACTAAACACATAGTACTTGTAAAGTACCCGTCACGAATGCATTTGTTGGCTCAATTAGGTAAGTCTTCTGAAATGACTTATGTCGCACGTCAATTCAAATGTATACTTTTCACAAGACCACTAAAATGGGTAGCATGTAGTGACACCAGAATGATTAACGTCACGAGATTTGAGCTGTAGATTTGAGCTTGGCTTTATGTTTGCTATCTGAATTTTAGAAAGCGCTTACTAAGAATATGCAGGAAAAACGTGAAAGGGAGTCTGAAAAATATTGTAAAGCAATTAATTTACTTTTATGTTAACATGTTGTATATTACCAAAAATAGCATGTACAATAAATGCAATTCAATAGCAATCGTCTTGTCCATTATTCCACAAAATTAATGAACTTTATTATCGACTTACCCAAATGAATTTATGTTCACAGTTCACAGTGAAGGTACACTTCCTTTCACAAATGCTTTCTGTGAAATCATCGTTTTAGTTCCTGTTATTGACTGCAACTGCATTAAAGATCTTCCGTGGGACAGTTTTAAAAGTGAGAATATTGAAAAGGTCTGCAAAGTACGTAAATATCTTTATATCAGTATTCGATATGGAGATTAGTAGCACAGGCAATGGCTTAACACAAAAAACTTTTCTTACGTAAGGTGACAATGAAATATCATTTGTCACTTAATCTGACGACATAGAGGTATTTTATTAAAGTATACACCGAGATGAAATTGCGAATTCTTATGCAAACATTTGAAAACGCACAGCTTGAAAAATACAAAACCGACCCAGCCGATGACAAAAAAGCAAGTATGAAATAGTTAGAAATCGGACAAAAAGAAAAGGACGAGACAAAATCTATCATTGCAGTAGAAACGGCATCAATAAGTGCTCACGCAAACAAACTCTGCAATCTTCCGATCATGTACAAAAACTGTTGAAAAGTGGAATCGCCTTGTGCTTTAGTTATAGGGAATTGTTATCAGACGATGAGTAAAATGAGATGCAACACGAAACGACACAAATTTTGCTCTGTTTCGGTCACGTATTCACAGAATTTTACGCATTGGTTTTAATATGGCAAATACCTCTTTGAGATTGAAATGAATGATTTGCAATGACGTATAGTAGGGTGTGTTGCTTTGCGTTATAGTATGTCCCTAGACAGATAAAATAACCGTTCTTCTGATTTTGCAGTCACTTATTCACATTCTCAGGGTGAAGACAGGAAGCCATACTCTGAAACGATGCACTTCAGCTTTGAAGGTCTCTGTAAAATGTCTCGTGTAAAGGAGAACAACTTATTATCCAACCGTTCTGTGCTAGCATAAATCACAATCACATACTAAATTGCACTACATATCCTACAATTCCGCTGCATTCCATATTTCCTCTTTCATTACTTCTTCATTGCTAAGTTGTTGTCTTACTTTTGTCACCGTATACATCCTTCTGTAAGGGCACAGGGCTCTTCTTAAACACACGTTACCTCTGTCATCAAATTGGATTTTTTTGTTCACTACATTGCACATATTTGTTATAGGTCAACAAAATATATGCAATTTACTAACTTTCGAATCAGTCATCAGATATTCCTTTATTCTTTGCGGGATGTTAAGTTTTCATTGCAATACGAAATACGAGATTCCCATATCTAGTTCTAACATGTCTGTATGCTCTTCCTTATCATCGCTTATACCAGAGCACATAATGTAAACTTACATACGCACTTTGCTGATGCTATTATATTTTTGTGTAGTTATGCTTCTCCTTTTTCATGTAATTATGGTAGTTCAATGTAAAATTAAAATTTTATCACTGAAGCAGATGCCTAATATTGTTAAAGGATTCAAACTGATAATTTACACTTCAAACAAGGTGTTCGATTTTCCTGGCAATTTTTCATAATTTAGACCATATCTTCATGCATTGAGTTTTTGCTACAACCTGATGCAAAAAACAATTTCCCGGCACTGTGTAAATGTTCGATATTCAATTAATCTAAATAAATTAAGCAATTAATACGAAAGCTGGAACGTGCGTCTTCTTTCACGAAAATCGTAATCAGTGTGTATTTCCTTTGTTTTGCTTTAAAGCTATTCACTTAAAATTACTTGATTGTTGTTTTGTTTTTGCTCTGAAGCTTTAAATCAACATACTTGTTTCTGTCACAATTGTCCGAAATTGAGTATAACAATCTTGAAGGAGCTACAAGGGCCATATATCGCTGAACTGAAACATCGCAGAACGTTTGTAACATGTTGCTTTTAGAGTGTTCTCAACGTTTTCATTTGGATTGTTTTTGACCCAATGTGACCTAGATTTTGTTTATGTATAGAAATCATTAAGAAAATCACTCCGACAATTTTCAAAAAATGTGAATATGAAAAATAGCCGGGGTTTTCGTTTATATACTCAGATGGTGTTTTTACTTAACCTACGAAAACTTGTTTAAGACTTGACATATATACTATTTAAACACACAATCATGCATTGTAAAATACAAAGTCTGGCATCTAGAGTGTTCACAATGTTTCCTTTTGATTTGGCCGTGTGACTTAGTTTTCGATAAATCAAAACCATAAATAAATATTAACAGTTTAAACACCTATTTACGTGACTATTGAGTACAAAGTGAGAACGTAATTATGTTAATCCGGAGACTTATTCTTTAAGTCCACGTTAACCAGTTTCAAACTTTACCCTGAAAACTCGTTCGATAAAGTGTCCGTTTGTATTGTTAAATCGAATTTTTTAGAACTATATTCACTATATCATGACTGTTTTATTTTCTTTTTGTTGATCGACATGGCTGCACCAAACATATTCGAAAATCCATCCAATAATACTTACACATGTTATGTATCAACAAATGTTCATTTTTTGTTTGCTTTCTAATAATTGTAATTCGATCAAAACAACTTTTTTTGAGAAAAACATCGCTAATATCTAAAATGTTGCCTTAGGTAAACGTCGTCTATCTGTATCATGTAATCTTTGGCAGATTAACCAAATGCTGCGTTTTTGATAAGGACTAGTTTTTTTTTGCTCTGTCGGAGAAGCAATAACAGTTATAGTTAAACCATTGATACAACAGTTAAATAACGAAAGTAAGAACATTATATTAAGTCATTAGTACGTTGACATCTGGATAAAGATTTTTCTTGTTACTGTTTTTGCAAAAGCTTCGATATACAGTAAAACGGTACATTTTAACAACTACGACGAACGTTTTGATGCATTTGTAAAACTTTACAACCATAAATATATTTTGTATGTTAATGTGGTTCACCTAGCAGGGATTACTTTTATTTACACTGTCCTGTGACTTTGGAACATGGTGGGGGTAAGAGTGAGGTTGGGTGCGCACCATAAACCGGTTTAAGCTCCCCAGTGGTGTTTTTGCCACTGACCGTTCCAAGGCGATGCCCCACTATGTTCCTTTAATTGTTCGTTTTGTCCTCGTGTGGTTGCTTTGTATGCTAGTGTGTGTGTGTGTGTGTGTGTGTGTGTGTGTGTGTGTTGTGTGTGTGTGTGTGTGTGTGTGTGGTGGTGTGTGTGTGTGTGTGTGTGTGTGTGTGTGTGTTGTGTGTGTGTGGTGTGTGTGTGTGTGTGTGTGTGTGTGTGTGTGTGTGTGTGTGTGTGTGTGTGTGTGTGTGTGTGTGTGTGTGTGTGTGTGTGTGTGTGCACTTCTGGGTGCTGTGGGGCTCGTTTTGGGGAGGCTGCGTTTTTGGTACGTGGCATTCCCTGTTTGATATCATTTTTGTTTTCAAACTTTTGAGCTGGGTTTTTGTTGGATAGGTCCAATATGTTTGTAGTCTGCAATAAATTACTAATATATATACGTGATATGACAAATATGAGAACAACTGTTTTCAGTTCCCTTTTGCCAAAATAGTTTGAATGGATGTACAGTTGTAGTTGGTTGCTAGTGTCAACCTCCTTTTACGATGCCGAACGTGACTTGTTTCCAAAATGATTCGCAACCCAAATTTCTGCCTTCGGTAAATATAATGCTAAAACAAACTCTTTTGATTTGCTCCTCAGCAGTTCGTTTAAATGACTTAATGTAACCAATAATAATTTATTATGGCATACTATGTCTCAAATCTAAGTTTTGCATGCTAGGAGAAGTGGGTATATAATTACTGTAGTTACTGTAGCTGATATTTGGGAATATTGTATATGATATTTCTGATTCATTTACGGCAATACGACCAGGTCTGAATATATATTACATTGTATGTATGTACTTTTTTATTTTGTTTTCAGTACCAAGTACCAAGGATAACACAATAAAGAGCAAGCTCTTATTTCCATTGTGGTCCTTTATTGTAGAGACTGAAGCAGATACAAGGAAAGCCGGGTACCAGTCCCTAGCTCTTTTACGAATAGACCCCTTGGTTCTTTTCTACGTGCCCGGTGTATAGCACCAATACACGCGAGACTACATTATAAACTGATACACTGTTTGAATGCGATCTGTACTTGGTCACATTTAGAAAAGAGGAAATCTTTCTTTTCTAAGCCGTTTCGGTCAGGTCAGGATTTTAGAAAGCCAGCCAAATAACATAAAATTTCGGTTTAGAAATATCAAGTTGGGAAATTAACTAAATAACTACTGTATTAAAACAAAGAGCTATTTCACATTTCCAAAAAGAAACTAAGATCATGTCAAATGAGCTCTAAACATTTTCAATGTCTTATTCCTTGGTTCGTTTCTGAGTTTCAACATCAAAGAAGACTCTTCGTAAATAGTGTTAGGCAGTTGTCACTTTCAAATGAAACGTTTCATAAAAAGCAACTTACATTTGAAAACATTGGCACAAACGGAAACGTGTTTCACAGACCATTTAAAGTGAAACTTGCATGCACAGGGGACGAGTCAAAGTATTAACAAATAAATAACAACACAAAATTAATTTTTATTCGGATTTATTTTACTATATAAATGATGGTTTACCCAATTTCATTTGGAACAATAACTCATTCATTAAAATATTGAAAACAAATTTTATGAACGTGGAAGAACACAATGCTCACAATGTAAAATGACTGGATAAAGAATCTGTGGATCATCACAAAACTTTATTGCGATATAGATCAATTAAAGTATAACGAAATAACATTCGAAAACACATACTCATGCTGAGAAAACATTTTATAGCTACGTTGAGAAAGTTTTATCAAAATTGGTTGATCTGCTGAAAAATTAAACGAGATTTTCATCAGAATTTAAACATTACAAACATATAATGGGACGGTTTAAATAAAAACTCAACAAAAGCATTGAATTTAGACAGGGCAACATTTCAAACTAGTTTTCACAGTTCTATATGACAATAAAGTCGAATGACATCCACTGATTTAAAACATAATGTAAAACTAATGAGTTTAAAATCATTTGTGGTACAATATGGGAACTGATGGGGTAATGCACACTGTTATGATATTGAACAGCTTGTGGAGATATCATTAATGAAAAAGGGGCAGTGAATCATGACGTACAGCTTTGAACTGGCAGGTTCTTTCAAGTTAGTTCCTTTTACGGGCTGAAAAAAGGAAGTACATGTGTATTTCTGTATTTATAATGTGTCCGAACGGATCTAATCGATAATTTAACTGTAACAAATGATTTAGATATGACGAAGAACAGAGGTGAATGGAATTGTATTTGTCAGAAAAACAATAACTTCCCAAAGGAAGTGTCTTCAAAAATCACAGTTCAAGCAATTTTCTTTTTGGTTCGATACATGTTCTAGTGCCGAATAAAGAATTAGCTTAATACAAATAGAACGAAATTTAATAGGAACAAAGTGGGTTTATGTTAGAACTATTCAGAGCTTTGGCACTTTTGATATTTCTATAATTAAATTATTAGGTAACTTTAACGTATTTAATATCAAACTAAAATGAGATGTAATGCCATATATGTTATTTGCTCTAAATCATTCCTATCTATAAAATAGTTGCGGACAGCAAAGGCGCCAACGTGGTGCAGTTAAACCATCAATTTCACGGAAATTGCTTCGATCATAGCACCAGTAGGTGTTTGCGAATAATTCATGTAGTAAGATCAAAGGTAGTTTCAGTATCCCATTGTTCCATGGAAACCGATGTAAAAAAATCAAAGTACATAAATCTTGCTTCTTAACACTGTTTAGAAAATATCTACAGTTTGGCACTAGATTAAATTAAAATGCTCCCATTTTTTCAAAGGATAACCAGTTTTCCTATTAACTATCAAATGATACTAATTTTATATTCTAATGTCAATTATTTCAATATGGCTGTCACAATCACTCCCTACAGAAAAATGTGATATGGATATTTAAAAAAAAACAATTTTTCATTTTTCTTGTTATTGAAGTGATGTTAACATAGTAAATTGGAGATTTTTTTCATATTCATCATGCAATCATGAAAAAGTTGAAACCATATGGTCTATACCATTGACAATTTGGGTGTTATTTAGCTTACCGGTCACTTTTTAAATTCTAAATACATATCTTTGGCTGGGAAATCAATCGATTTTAATTGTGGGAAAAAAACAAAAGCTTAAACTGTGGTTTTACTCTGAAATTATTTCCATCTAATGTCAAAAAGATTAAGATATTGATACAAACCAATGACAACTAAATAAACTAACATTTACAAGAAAGTAAATATGAAATATCACATTACATTTTAACCGACAACATGGCATACAATTTTACCCTTTAAGGAATCTGTAAACTTTGTATCCGATACGCAAAATATAAGCATTTATTACATGTATATTTGTAAATGCCAAAAACCTGATTTATTATTGCGATTAACAGTTCGCTATAAAAATTACAGGCACAACATATAAAACTATAATCTTTTGCAGTAACGGATATACAAATTTCTTATTAATCAATAGTTTGTTTCAAATTACCCTGACTTGAAACCGAGACTGTGTAATCATGCGTCAAAAATAATGGATGATTACTGACATGCTAAAGTCACTTTCACGATTTGACAAATTATTAGGTAAGTACGATTCAATACCAACTAAATAAACATTATTTTTTGCAAATCTCATATAAAAAATATTCTAATATTGTGACGTCTAGCTTCATTAGCCATGATAAACACCGAGTGCATGAAAACTACATGCATTCCAGTTAATCATCAGTAATCTGGACTTCTGCATGCTCAACTTCTGACACTTGTGTCACTCATTTGTGTCATGTTTTTTGCATTTCTCATGTCAACAATGTTACATAACTCCTTTGACTAATAACGAAGAATTATCAACATTTACACAATCTCAAATTCACGATGTAAATCTTTTGACACGTGTACAGCATGGAATTATAGCTAATTTAGTGGAGATTTTATTTTTCGATGCAAGTCATTAATAATCAGACTATGCTTACAGTTTTTTTGGTCTAATGTTGCGAATGTAACAAAAAACGTTGCTTAAATGAATGTATCTTGGTCTTGCTTTTTTTTCCATTTTCCGCTTCTAAGTGCGGACCACCGTTGTAATACAAAGCTGTTGTTCTCTTCTTTCTATTTCTCTAAGGTCGTGTCAGAGAACATGCATGTTTTAGAATCAATATAAACGTTACCTTTTTATAAATAAAACTATTTCAGAATTATGAAGATATGAAGATAAATGTGTGGTTTTCTTGTAAGTAATTTCATATCATTTTAATAAATCTTGGAAACTTTATTTATCTCAAGTTTTATTTCAAAATCTTGCAGACTTGGTTTTTTACTTGACCACATTTGACTTTAACCAATGGCGGTTGGTCTTATTTGAAAGTATGTCTTATTTCATATGTGTCCAAAGAAATAGAAATCGCACTTGATGCGACTAAAATGAGTATGATATTTAGTCCGAAACTTGAATTGCTGTTTTCATCGAATATCATATGTTCCAAATACTACCACAACGTAAAACTATGATGTTTTGTCTACAGAAAAGCAATACTCGAAAAAACACCAATTTGCTGGGATGTATTCAAATGATGAATTTTTTATTCTCTATTTCTTTACTTTACTTAAAGGCCATAGTTACCAAACAAAGTACAAAATGTAAATCTACTGAGGTTATTCTATTGTTTGACAAAGACCGAATCGTACACATGTGCCATTGTAGCATTAGAATTTGACCAGGGATGAAACAAACAGCAACACTTACTGCCGTAACTTCTGTTAATGCCTGAACTTCCAGTACTAATGTTCTCTTTTCCGACAGTTGCACGACAGTTTATTTTGCTGACTTAGTTCCTTGTGATTATATTTGGAACATATTATATCATTTTGAAAAAAACTAAAGAACTGGACGTTATATTACTGGCCAAACTATAACGGTATATCATGAAGTATGTCAACATAAACAGTAGAACGTTGGAAAAAATACTATTTTTCAATAAGTATTAAAAATCGCTTGTTTATTTATTTGAATGTCAGGTTAAGAAAACAAATTTGATGAAGCATATACACAAACAATAATACAGCTGCTGCTGTTTCGCCATTCAAATAACAGAGTGTGCTTCCTATGCATGATGATATACTGCTAAAACTAATCTCATATTTCATACACAATATGCTGAATAAAACCAACAGGAATTTTATCAACCCAAAAATCAAAACAACATTACCAAATTACACTTCAGCAGACAATATGCAAATAACCTATACTTTCATTATCCGCTTTGGTTCTGAGAGATACGTAAACAAATATTTCTATAAAAAATGTCAGCACAGTTTTCGAAATTGACAAGGAAACGTAGAATCTTAGCGAATTATTTCTTGATACAATTAAAGGTTGCTTTTGTTAGTTATGGACAGTCAGTAGACAAAGTAGAATGCCCTATTTTATTCTAAGGATACAATTTGAGAAAAACTAAATACAATATCATTCATCAACATTTAGAATAAGTAGGCATACAAGTGTTACAAAATCTACTGAAAGTAAAATACTGGAAAACAAGTGAACCGGTCTTTAAGCATGATATCCTTTCGGCCATTAGGAGTGTTTTACAATCATCAAGGAAGGGAAAAATGCAGATGCCGCTTTAATCAGATTAGTGTTTTTCTTCCATAGTACACAGCTGTTGATCGACGCCTTAATGAGATACTCAATAAATGACAGACATATGTAACTTGTCATTTACGCAAATGATTTTCAGTTTCCCTGTGTTCAAAAATAAAAAGTGAACACATTTTGTTTTGCCTCTGCAATACGGACACACAACTAACTGAGGAAACACTTTCACTGAAAACTTACTTTCATTTCATTCAGTGTTGCTTCCATTTGTACACACTAATGACTGGATAGATGTACGAATTAACACAATAGAATAGATTGCACTCAGATCACATATGTTGTGCCGAAGCGGCTGCTGCTGCCGCATGTGCTACGGCTGCCTCTTTGGCGCGTTCCTGTGCAGCTTTTTCAAGAGCATTACAAATGTTCATGTTTTTGGCTATATGTGGAAGTTTATGTTCTTTCTTCCATTTCATTCGCCGGTTTTGAAACCATATTTTGATTTGTCGCTCAGTTAAGTTTAGCGCATGCGCAATTTCTATCCTTCTTCTCCTTGTAAGATATTTGTTAAAATGAAATTCTTTTTCTAACTCAAGGGTCTGATGCCGAGTGTATGAGGTCCTGGATCGTTTTGATTCACCATCATTGCTCTCTGAAATTGAAACAAAGTATTATTCATACGTTTTGCATGTTTAAATACACATCGTAATAGTCTCCTAACATAGTCGTTAATATGCATACTTTCTCATGAATTTTCTGAAACTACTTTACCCAGCGGAATTGTGTTTGCCATGAGCAGAAAGAAAAACCTTCTCTGTTGTTGATTTATTGATACAGCGTTTTTTTTCAGTTCACTGCATAATTAATAGGAAGGTAGAATTTGAGATATTCTAGATTCTCCCGTTTGTAGTAAAATGACTGTTGCCCCTTTTTTATTGATATGTTTTTAATTCCACCGTATTAGTATATGCGATAGACATTTCATACTGAGAAGAAAACGACTACTGCATTAATAATCGTTGGAAATACTCAAAACTAGTTGACAAAAACAATATATATTAAGTATCAGATACAAAAAAAAAGAAGTTTTCTGTTTTATTTAAGGTTTCTTAGTGATGGCTGTTTAAGATCAGAGTAGTGTCTTGGAAAAGACGATTTTCATTTATCAGCCAGACAAATGTTGTAAAAGTAAATAAACATATATTACCCGATCATAAAAGACCCTACTCAATTTGACAAAAAGAAATTTAAGTCATAACTTATGAGATCATCTACATTGAGAAATATTCTATTCATCCAAAAACCTTAATATTCCAATTACAAGAGACATTGTAAATCTTTACATTGTACAATGAATCCGTTAACTCAATTCGAGAGTAGAAATCGACTTATAATTCAGTTTAGTAAAACAAAAAGTTTATGTATGACCTTTCGTACAATATAGCATTGAAAGTTACTTCGTGTAAACTTCCGGGGACATAATTTAACAACTCTGCATAGAGACGTTTTGTCACTTTCATCGGCTTACTCAATTCTTTAACCGAAAATCTTTAAACGGCAACGTGTTATCCTTAATACGAAATTGATCGGTTTCTAACACTGGAGAAGACTCGAACCCTGGTAACAACTTTACCCAAAAAGGCACAAGCACATGCATTATTTCTCAAGGAAGCCGACTCAAAAGTGATTAATAAGTTTCGAGTTTTTATTGCAATTGAGGTAAAATCAAAATACTTGAGTTAACTTGATTATTTGAAACAAAAAATAGCAATAGCATAGATTGTGTTTGCTTCTTTACCGGTGTAAATGTAAGAACAATAAAAAAATATTATTTTGATGTCTGTAGTGTTTGCCATTATGATATAATGAGGCGACGGAATGACTAGACCTGTCAGCATTTCGTCTGCATTGCTGCTTATATTAGACCTTTCAAGCAATATTCAATATTTGCTAACACAGAGGGAAATATTTTCTGGCATTACTCTATTCGTGATGCTGTTTTCATGAATTCTGGGAAAACTGGTAACCGAACTCTTGTGGGACACGGTTTTAGCAGGACCGCGTATCGCGTGTGGCTACTCAATTTTATGAATATAATAATAATTATGAATAATGATTAGGACATGTTTTAACATTAGAGCAAGGGCTTCTCAATTTTACTCAGTTCCTGTGCCAAAGGTGTGTTGTTTCAGTTGATACCTTTCAATGTCAACTATGTTTTATGCAGACCATTCATGAATACGTAACCTAAACTGCAGTCGATTATATCAAAGTGATTTTGTTGTTGAGTGTATGTTAATATACCTCAATGTGGTTGACCACGTGATAGTTTTTCTGAGAAAATAGTGGCAGAGTTGTTGACGTTTATCAATACCGAGATAAAATCGCAATATGACTCCTAATGGATTGGATTCAACAGACACCACCGTGCAACGTTTTTTTTTAGTTTTAATGGAGACCGATAGTCGATTCAAGTACGCTCAATGTTCTTCAGATTGTGAATTCTCAATTCTCGCTTGTACATTTATTAGCAAGTGGGCCATAATATAATATTTCCCCTTTAAATTATCGCTCACCTGGGTACCTGCGCGGTGTCTCTACATACACAATTGCAAGTACTCTTCCTCGACCCTGCCATAGTTTTGTTAAATCTTTATTTCCTAAACATTGTTTTTTTAAATCAGATGAGGATAATTTCTATAAAATATTTTTAAAATTCTACAAATGGTTTTTAAGAAGAACATTTTTTGAAAGATGTATTTTAAAGTTTACGTAGTAGACACATATAGCAATGGTGTCCCGGTCCCATCTCTCAAGGGTTCAAATCTTCTAAGGAATCAACAGGACTCTTGATGTATCTTGATAAAGCGTCATCAAAGAAACATTAACGTGAAATTATTTGAAATCTAGCCAATGTCTTCAAGTGAAAATAAGTGTCCCCTGTCGATCACCGAGCAGGGTCAGTAACTCTTCAGAAATACCATCATGGTATAAACAGAGCCATTATTTTTCCGTAAAGCAAATTAATAAAATATGGAACAGACTAAAACTCTGTCTTGACCATTTTAGCACAACATTTTTATTCCATCATTTTTGTATGGTAATTTTATTTATTCTTCTAATCATATAAGTAACTCTGTATAACCTACTGTTTACACGCCTTCATAGCGTTTAAAGCGTTTTAATCATCTTTCTGCACCATGAAGCAGTATTTGAACATTAGTATAAATTTAATCTTAGGGGATTTATTTAAACAAACTTCAGTTGCAAATCAGTTGACATTGCTTCATTTAGTATAGCTAGGCTGTGCGCCTTGTGGTTACCTTAAGGCTGACGTTCTGAATGGCATGGGTTCTTTTAAGGTATTATGAACTGACAGCGCACGATGGACCCCGGAAGATGAGTGGCCACAGTAGCTAATTCTAAGCATATATACCCAGATGAGCTAAATATGGACTTTCTCTCCTGAATTAGTGTTATACTAACTTAACAGTCGAATTGATGACCGCTAAGGCTGTGTCAAAAGGGGACACAAAATGCGTGTCCTTAAACATATCGGGACAGCACAAAACGATCCGCTTTATATTAAGAAGTGATTAACTGTTCGTATGCATTTATGTTTGTAAGAATGTAATTTCGTACGTACGCACGTACGCTCGTATATCCGTAAATATGTTAAAAAGACTATTTCGAAACGCATTTGTTCGAATGATAACGGACATACATATCAAAGAAAGGCAAAACGCTTTGCCAAGATTTGCACATTTTGTATTTTCTTTGTTTTCTTGAATTACTAACTGGTTTATCAAAATGCGTAGGACGGCCGCTGTCTATGGTATCCTTCACAGTTAATTCCATGTATGATAAGTCCAGACTGCGCGGATCCGGGGGCGCGGATCTAAAGTTTTAAGAGAAAATTAGAAAGTTTAGTTCATTTAACTATGGTCAACCTTTAAGCAATATATTTACTAGTATATTATTTAAAAACATATATGATAGAGTTACAGATTACACGTTTGCAAGATTATATTAAACAATGCACTATATTTCTGGAAAATCCGTAGCGGTTTCGTGTCTCCAGCATTTGAAAACAGCATTCGGTTATAATATGTTTACCACATATAAAAAAATTAAGTGATATTGTAATGAATAACCTTGTAAGTTAAGGTGACATAAGATGTATACAACTTAATCTATAAAAAAACTGTTGACATGAAAAAATTACTTCTCCGGTTCCTGTGACTACACATATACTGCTGAGTGTGTTGTGACACTGAACTAAATTATTACATGTCAACTTACCACATACATGTACAAGGACTTGCATAAATCCTTATTATATTGCCTGTATTGATTATAAACTGTACAATATGTTAACAGCTGTTTTCAATTTTGTTTCGTTTCAAATTAATGTTGCTTAAGCCTATATAATATCCACAAACTATTTTTAGAAACAGTGGCACACGTGGCCTTATTTATATATAGTGTAACATGATGCACATTTTACATTTTATTTGATGCTTTTTATGCCCCCGAATGTGGGCATATAGTTCGTCTGCCTTTCTGTCCGTGAGAGTATCAGACCTTTGTTTACCCCTTTTTGTGTCCGGACTGTAAATTTGTCATGCTTGAATCATATAATATAACATAAATGTTCAATGAAGACGACGTGTCGCGTGAAAGACCCACGTCCCTACATCTAATGTTAAGGTCACACTTGAAGTTTAAAGGTAACGTACCCTGTAACTTTGGCATGCGCAAAGGAATTTTGAAACAGTACGGCACATATTTCAGCACATATAGATGACGTGTCGCATGCAAGACACACGTTCCTACCTCAAAGGTTAGGACACACTTAAAAGGTAACGGACACCATAAACATGCACACGTTAGTGTCCGGACTGTACCTATCTTATGCACTGATGGAACAATTTGACACAAAAGTCAGCACATAATGACAACGTGTTGTGTGCAAGCTCCGCGTCCGTACCTTACAGGTCAAGGTCACACAATTTTAAAGATCATGGGATCCTGTATATATGCCGGACTGATATCCTGTATTGCATTGAAGGGTTTTAAAACAACTTGGCCCAAATGTTCAGCCGTCGCATGCAGGCACTGCATCCCTAGCTTGAATGGCAAGGTCACACTGAGAATTCTTAAAATATTTTTGATATGCACATATCCATGTCCGGATTGATTGCAAATTTTTAAAATAATGGAAATGCGATGCGCGTTTTCTCTATGTCTGACCGTCTGTCTGTAGACAATTTTCGTGTTTTATTTAAAATAAACGGGCGCAAATGTTCAGCAAACACATGGAGATAAAGTGTCGTGAACAAGTACCGGGTCCATATCTTGAAGATCAAGGTCACATACTGTGAGACACTATTTCCGGTACATTCATCACTTACGAGTGACAGCTCTTGTTCATTCATCGGCTGTAACCACATTTTGCACAGATGGACCGGACTATGGTCAACAAGCAATAAAATTACTAAGAGAAATACTTTTAAAAGGTAGTGTATAACCTTTTCATGGAAGTTGTATTACTTTTTAACTAATTTGTGTCTACAAAATGTTTTTAAAGCTTCGCTCTGAAACAGCCGACACATATAATGTTGTCTGATCAGAATAATTGCTCTAGTCTCTGCAAAACAGCGCTTGACAAACGCTGAAATTTCATTTACCAAAATTTTCAAACATTTCGTCTTATTTATTATGCTTAAAAAGGATGTAGATTCATGCATTTTGTAATTATAAATAAATAAAACAAATACAACTGATTTTGTAAAACGGACTGTGTACATTTGTTCAGCTTCAGCATGCTCTCTTCCCAAAACAATGACTGTCCTCAGACCGATGCGTCACAAAGGCTGCTAGCAATTCTTATTGCTTATATGCTATATGCCATAGTTTAAGTACGTTGCTAATTAACAATAAGCAACGAGTAAATTAGACAGTAACGATGACACTATATTGTTTTAGCGACGCCCGCGACTCATTTAAAACGCCATAAATGACACAAATGTTTAATGTTCTCTCCCAAATAATAAATGACGACAGTAGTGTATACATGGTCGATTTCTTTTCACTTTAAATAAATTTTTACGATATACATGTTTCATTAGAACAGAACGTTTGGATTTATCCATTGTTTTGTAGTGTTCTTAATATCTTAAGCGATCGCGCTTATTAAGACAACTGTCGCTTAAATTCAAAAATATAACTGTAACAAATTTCGAGTTTGTTTTGAAAGCGTTTATCTGTAAGAAAATTCTCAAAACAGTAACTGTTATTCATAAAACTAGTCGAAAGTTCAGGATTTACCTTATTTGTTAATGTGTCTTCAACATGATACGATGATATAGATAACATAACATTTGTCAAGCGTCATTGTACACGTGTTTCAAAGTTAATTTTAATTTTACAAAAAGATAGGAGAAACGACGTGAAACTAATCTGCTGTATATTTAAATCAATAATAGACTTTCATTTACAGTAGATAAATAATTAACAGGTGACATGAGTAGAGACAAGTATTTGAAAAACGTAAGTTAAATAAAATGTATCTGTTATCACTTATTGGTCTTCTGGGAAATCATGAATATATTTGCCATTTATTACAATTTATTAAGCCACAGACTCTTTAGCACAAGCTACGTTCAAATACAGTTTAAAACGCACACAACTAAATCCACGTGCAAAGAAACATATATGTGTGTATAATGCAAATTGATTGAATATTTTATAAAATGAAGAAAGTTGTAATATAAACCTTTTAGTTTATATGAAGAAATCGGTTGTCTTATTTTTGCTTACTTTTCAAATTCTTCTAAAAACGTTTTTTTTTTCTAAAGCGTACTTCAAATTTTCAAAGAATATTTTAAGTTAGTATAAATAATAAGTACATAACTAAAATGTGTCAGTCATCTTTCGACTTCAACTGAACAAAGTTTCAAACGAAATGAATTCAAAAACTAAATAAGATATTTACCCTCGTCATTGTCCATTCCTCTTGTAAAACTGTCGGCCTTTTTGCCTGTATAAAGGAACAAAAATAATTTGCTACTATACAATAAATAACATCATTCATGCAAGCAGTAACAAATAAAGTTATACAAAAACATTAAAGGTCACAATAAATTATTGATAATTTGCCCAATAACCTAACATGTAGAATAGCTTTATGTTTTAGTTCACATGCCGGTGAAAATGTAACCGAGAAGGATTTTATAGTATTTACACTGTATAAATAAAACAAAGTTATTGCAATGCAGAGTCAGGTTTGATCACTATTTATTATCATTTAATTAAATGGAAGTTTTCCATTTAAAACTATATCTGACAAAGTGTAATACTTTTCACAAGGCACTGCAGCTATACACAAGAGCACTTAATTCAACATGATGTTGTGTCTTGATTTATATCTTTGATAATAATTTGGGATAAAAGAAACTAATGTTTCCAAATTGGCATGTGTAACAGGCAAATACGCATACAATACCAGTTCTGTTAACCCTCTCAATCACCCCATTTGCTCGTGGGCAAACAAGCAATAATTTAGATGAAGACCAACAAACAGAAATGCAAAACTGTAATACAAAGCGTTAGCTACTGTTTTTATTAAAGCAATTCTAATAACATTTGTCATCAAAAATAGATAAATTTAGATGTTTTAACATGGCATATTTTCATTAGCGTTTTATTATCTCGTATAGATATAATTTATCACAGTTCGTCTGATTTATAGTTGGAGAATATTGCATGTATTATGGACGTCTTTCTCACATAACCGCTTTGGTATCATGTTATTGTCAATGTATATTTGAGATATTCATGTAAGCTGAACACTGTGTGAAGTTACATAACACCAATACAGGTTGCATTGTGAAGCATATACCTCTGCTGTTTAATAATTTAACATATTTTTTTGAGAATATTGAGAGAAGTAAAATGCATTTTGACTAACCCTAGATTTTCTTTCTTCAAATGAGTCTTATAAAAGGTTGAGCGTTTGCCTATTTTAATTTTCCGTTTGTTTTCTTTGCCGTGTGAAACTTCTCTGTTAGAGTTTCCTGTACTTTTTATACATTTTTATTGAACAAAATAAGAAAGACAAAAACTAAGTTTTATCTATCTGAAAACTGTTATCAGTTATTGTTGTTATTCAAGATGAAAACTTTTGTTACTATAGTCAGTTTTAGTGATATAATACTGTTTCTTTGAATTTGCTTCTTGAACTGAAATTACAGTGATGTTATTTTTCCAAGAGTATTAGATTAAAAGATGAAATGCCACTTCATTATAATATTTGAATTAGATCATACCATAGAAACTTAACATTCCAATTACAAGAAAGATATTTCAAAACTGTTTTCATAACTGTAGAGACATTATTTACAGGGAACAGGTTACAAAACGGTTATTAGTTACTTTAATCATTGTATTTTTTAAGGAAAATCCGGCTGCACTCCTACTGAAATAACAAGCACCTGTTGATATATATCTTTGGCCTCTCCTAACCTATCGTCATGCCTTGTCTGAAACAATATATCCCACGTGATCATGAGTTCTTAACAGAGATATAAACGGACTGCAAGTTATTATAAAAGTTCAAATTTAGTCGAAAATTAGTTGATGACATAAATGAACTGTTGTTTTCAATCAATATCTGCATCTAAAAAACCTCTCAAGTACTTATAAATAAATGCTTTTTAAGGTGTTGTAATACACGATCATAACTTTCAAAGTATTTGGAAAGATTTCATAAATTCCAATAACGTAAATTGTCTTAAAGGTCACTCGTTTGTCAAAAGTATTCACCTTTTTAAAACGCTATAACAATCATTAACCATTATATCTACTATCATTACAAGTTCGGACATTTATTTTCAACTTCCGTAGCGTAATGATGTGGAAAACTTTTGTGCGAAGGATAAGTGTCATTAATAATAACAACAATCAACAATGCAGAAATGTGACAGGTCAGTTGATAAAATCTCTGACGTACTCTTTGATTAACACATTGTATGAAAGGGACAAGAAAAGTTTCGTGCTTTGAAGTTCTTAATATATTGAAGAAGGTATTAATCAATAGTTTATGTCAATGGACTAATTTGAGTTCTAGATATGAGTGATCGGACAGCTTTTCCTTAAGATTAAAACTCTACAAAACACGTATTTGCTAAAACTTACTTTCAATATTAAGGTGACTGTACGTACCTGCTCTGTAAACAATTGTGTTACCGTATCAAATTTCCTTCACTGAAACTCTTAACAGTAGTTAAGTTGAGGCTTCAAATACTCTTTTTATATATTTACAACACGTAATTTAAGTATTAATTAAGGTCATGCAGTTTCTCTCTTAATATCAACATTTTAATATAAGCCATGCCAGCAAATACTGCAACTAACGAAAAACATATGTTTCGGTTCGAAAATTCATTAAAATGGTTTTTCGTAACATTTTTTGGCAAAAACATTTTGAGGTCAGTGTTTCTAAAAGTGATACTTCAAGGAGATTTTGTTCTTTTCTCTGATAGAATAATTCACCAAAGACCAACATATACATTTAACCTCTTTTCCCTTTCCACTGTCAGTTTTGAAGTGGTATTCTAAATTAGACGATGACAGTGAAAAACGATAAATATCAAGCGTATAACAATGAACTTTTAAAAGAACATTCCTGCTAACCTCAAAAATGAGATAGCTGTTTTTAAAGTACATTTGTATATTTGCCAAGTATTAAAACCACAGTTCAAGACTTCCTCGGGCTATAAATTGTACCATTAAATATGTATCACTTTATTTCTAAATACTTGAGAGTATAAGGAGGGCTTTTGCACTTTTATGCGTCTGTTTAAATGCGTTGGTTCAGTTCTTCATGAACATGTTTTTACTTTTTCTGCTGACAAGATATAAATAATCGTTACAAATAATTTAAAACCCAGCAAACATGTCCGGTATATAGTACGATACTCTGGTCAAGTGGAGCCTAAGATGTTTATATAAAGTAAGTGGATAATATTTAGTGTTACTGGTGAAAAAATAGATTCCTCGTTGATGTAAGATCTAAAGTGAGATGATCAACTTTCATTATAATAGTCAACAAAACTCATTTAGAACGTTCTCAATAATTTTAAAATCTTATAACACATAAACTTACGTTTAGCATTATGTTCTTGATTTAGTCGTCATTCATTGATTCATACACATTGTGCCCGAGTACCTTATGTTTTCAGTTTGTTTGCTTATTGGCGTGCAGTGATTAGTTTCTTCTTGTTTGCTTTGCTGATTCGGTCCTCTTATGATTTATTCCTCCGTTTTATGTTCTTTAATTATTCATTCTTCCATTGTCTTACTGTTTTTGTATTTCCCTTTCTTAGAATGTAGTTGTATTTATTGTATCATAACGATAATTGCCTCCATATTTTAAGCGATATTATGTCCATTTCTATGGTCACATTTAAGCTGTTTATATCTACAAATGTTTTGTATTGTTATAGTGGTTTACACGTGTTTATATTGTCATTGTGGTTTACAAATGTTTGTATTGTCATAATGGTTTGCATATGATTGTATTTTCATATTGGATTACACACGTTTGTATTGTCATTGTGGTTTACACATGTTTGTATTGTCATAATGGTTTACACATGTTTGTATTTTCATAGTGGTTTACATATGATTGTATTTTCTTAGTGATTTACACATGTTTGAATTTTCATAGTGGTTTACATATGATTGTATTTTCTTAGTGGTTTACACACGTTTGTATTGTCATTGTGGTTTACACATGTTTGTATTGTCATAATGGTTTACATATGTTTGTATTTTCATAGTGGGTTACACATGTTTGTATTTTTATAATGGTTTACACATGCTCGTATTGCCATAGTGGTTTACACATGTTTGTATTGTTATAGTCGTTTACACATATTTGTATTGTCATAGCTGGTTACACATGTTTGTATTGTCATAGTAGTTTACACGTATTTGTATTGTTATAGTGGTTCTGTGATTAAAAGAAGGTCCACCTCAGTGTTTCAGTGTACTTATATGATTTCATTTGTTACCTTTTTATATGTTCCTATGCATGTTGTTTCTTTTAGCGTTCTCTTGTACTTATGTATCCTTTTTTCTTCAAGCGGTCGTTTGACTACTCATACCTTTATTTAATTATATTTCTTTTTTTGTGATGTATGTTTTGTATATTGTCCACGTGTCCCATTTTGTGGCTAATTTATTTATAAGTAGCAAAAACATCTTGATTTGCTCTATACCATCTGTTATGGACACTGCAAAAAGTGTAAAACTGTCAAATAAGTGCACATTTATATATATTTAAATGGTTATGTAAATAACATTTTATGGTGTCTTTTCAATGGTACATTTAAGATTCGGCAATATGATATGATATCATGTTTTATAGGACCATTTATTTAATCGTGTAGAAGTGTAAACAATGCAAGCGAGATGAATGATAAGTATTATCCCTAGTTTATATCACTCTTCAGATCGTACCCATTAGTATATCGCTTTTTAGATTGGTTGCTGCAATCCTTTGATGTTTGCCGCCACAGTTAAATATCGGGTTTCTGAAAAATCGATATGCATACGAAATGAGATCCCAACACATATATCACTATTAATGCGCTGTTACTATCCATAAAATTACCCGATATCTTAAGATTCGTCTGAGGTAGAAATATGCAACTGCGTTGCGTTGCCTAACTTATTTCCATGGTGCTATACCTTATTATCAGTTTTGATGTATTTACATTTTGCAGTTATAACAAGTTTGATTCATTTACCTCTACATTTTACATTATTAATTTGAAAAAGAAGTCTTTTAAACAGGAGAAAATTAAGATAGAATTTTTATTTCAACTCTGACAGTGTATATAGGACCCTGGGTAATAAAAACGTCAAGTCGAACATTTGCCTGTGCCATTCGTATAGCGATATGCCCCATAAAAATGATTTATAGCTGCAAAGGCGCCAAAAAAGCAAAAACGGGAGTAGTGTGAAATATTCATACACAGTTCATTTTTCACTTATCCCCACTTTCAGTCTTCCTTTATTTTGTACGGTAATTTCATATTATCGTTTAAAACGTCATAAATATGCCATAAAGTTTTCATACTGTTTGCTATTTATACTGCCATAAATTTAAGATATATAATGAATAACCATTGATTTAATAGAATTTATGGTCATACTTGTTACAGCTCAATGGCTTTTTAATTATGAAACAGACGACAGTTTGAAAGCGAAGTTCTTCATCCAATTTGATTTTATTATCACTATTTTTCAGCAAAGTCAAGTGTCCATGCCCGAAAAGATTAACGCTTCTGAATTCCGGATAAGAAAATAGCAGTTCAACTTGGCAACATGTAACCAAAAGCTTGTCATAATTTGAATCTAAAAATGCTATAGCTTGAACATTGGAAGTGTAGCAGCGCTTATTTATATGTCTCACTACCTCACCAAATTTCTTTATTTAGATTGTGGTACAGAAAGAAAATGTGGACGTGTAGTAGTCTGCTTTGGTAGCTTTCAAAAAAGATGGTGGCTAAGAAGGAACGTGTCGTCTCTTTAGTTATATTATGGTATATTAGGCAATAGTGGGCGTGAAATGGTACACATTATTGATACATTAATATTGCGCAAGGAAATATACTTATTTTAAAAGCTGGTTTACAGCTAGCTGACCTTGGTCAGATTTATTTGCTTCCTGCAGATTTAAGGATAGGTTCTTATTCCAAAAGGGAAAGGTATAAATATTTTGACAAAAATAGTGTTGAAACTAAATTCTTTGGAACCGCTAGATCAATAACTTTGCACATACCCTTTTCTAAATGCTATAAATTTCTCTTTCATTTAGTTTTATTTATCTGGTTGCAAAATAGAACTTGCTAAATGGTATATGAGATGAGCAAGGAGGAATGGTATCAAAATATATTTGTGTTACCATACAAGTTTCGTGTTTCTATGGTACCAATATCAGACATGAAATTCTGTTCGGTGTGGCTTTCTGACTCTGGTGAGTAACCAATAAAATAGAACCTTGTATAACACAAATCTCAATGGCATTTTCCTGATGTCAATATCTTGTACAATGATGTCATAGCACGCAAACTCCGCTGTATTAAAGGTTTACATTATATCTTGTACTAAGTGTAAGGTCTATCTCAGTGCTAGTTCTTTTCGGTTGTTATAAAAGGTTTTGCTTCTTATGGTAGAATTCATATTAGATATAGTTTCAAAAGAAGTAAAGGTAACTCCCGAACGGATATGAGTCATTACACAATTATGCAAAATATTACTTTTTGGGAGCATAGACTCGTTTTGTTTCAATTCAAAATACCTTCTTTTATCTACTAAATAAGTCAAAATTATGGTAAATTTGTACTCTTTGAAATATAAAAAGCAGAGAACAAAAACAATATACAAGAACAATAAATATCAAGATTGTATGTTACTATAGCAAACTTAACGACGAATCATAAAATTGTGTTATGACCACTGTATAAATTATATCTAAAGGACAACAATGTACTATATTTCTGATGCTTAACTGTGATATATTAACAATAGCCAACACGGTCTATCTGCAATAGAGAATAGTTATAAAATAGATAGAGTACTGTTGACTCGTATAATTCTGTCTTTTCTCGGAGGCTAAGTCTCCTCGAAATAACGTAATTATTATCACAAACAGTACTCTATCCATTACAGAGAACATTAAAATATCATTGCCATGAAACACTTTGAAGATAATCATATTTCACTCATACACTTAGATGTAACACCCGTGTTGAACTTCTAATGAAACTTTTGAACACAAATTATTCCCTACACATAAAATTATATTTTGCCAGATTTGTCAATTATGAATATCTTATTTTTAAAACGTATCTTCCTAAGCAATATTGTCACGACAAAAGTCATGCTGTAAATATACGATGAAAGTTACTTCACGAGTCCATTATACACAACATTATATCACGGAACACATCCCGTTGTGTTCTATGGATACTTACTAAAATATGGACAAGTGTCGATATTCAGAAATATGGTTTTCTTATATTTTATTGCATTTTTTTCCATTCATTGTAAATGTATATAATAGCTGATACACCAAAGTTAAAGCTCCTAAATATAATCTGTTCCAGTACTGTAAACTGTACGTCTATAATTTTCTATCCATTTATGAATTTTCAGCCTATGTTTTAATGCAACATTACGGAGGACTGTCATTTTTGAATGAATTTTGTCATATTTTAATATCAATATATAGTTAATGTTCTATGCATGTCTGTTCCGTCTAACTAAATGTGACACGAAGGGTTCTTATTATAATAATTTTATACATGCAATGGATTACAACTGTTCAGGCCCTCCAGTGTATTTTGCCTATATTGTTGGAGTCGAAAACAGCACCTATCAAGTTCAGGATTGTTTCAATTTAAGATTATAGTTTAACATACTGTAGCACGTGAATTAAGCAGTTTTAAGAAACAGACGTAACGCTTATTCATGTCGAATTTACCTTTGTGTTCATTCTTTTCTTTGCAACATATTTAAACAACTCTGATTCGTTTATCTCTTTTTTTAAGTTAGATTGATAGTTTCTCTGACCTAAGTATGAAGGAACACTAAGACAACGCGCATCTTTCGTGCACTGTGTGTTCTGAAACGTAAGTGACTCATTATGAAACATTTTCTTGTATGCGGAGCTGGGATATATAGCTATATTTCTTATGTAAGCCACTGCACTAGCTTATGCTAAGAATTTGGAAAACATAATTTCGAATTCACGGTTGACAATCGGCCTATTTAATTTAGCAATAATATACTAGAAGTACGTTCTAATAAATGCCTGTCTCATTCATTAAATTCGGCTGTACTTCTCACGTGCATCATACATAAGGACTAGTCTTGGTTTAAACAATGTATCTCCATATAAATGCTTAAACAACTGTTTGTTTAAAACAGCACCGACCGAGCAGATCTCTCTAAGCTTATTGAAAAAGGTATTTCCTAATTTAAGGAAAAGTTTATGTTTAGAGAAAATTTAATTCAGGGTATAAAGTACACAATCCATGGATACTCCATATTTCAAGCAATACATTGTTACACAAACAGAACCTCGATTGAGTACCGTGTATTTGTTTTAGGTATTTGAAAACAGATAATATATTGGAGAAGTGTCACAAGTAGAACATGTCCTCACGTGACAACCCGGGCAACTCTATTCTCAATATAACAGAAGCTGTAGATGTTTTAGGATACCGCTGTTTAACAATAACACAGAAATACATCTGGCAAAAGTTAGAAATAATGGTAAGTAGTATGATTATCTCTTGAAAGACAACATAACCAGTTCCTCATTTGGTTTCGGTTGCAGGTTTTTTTGTTCAGTTTTGCAACCAGTTACACCCCCAAGTCTTAGTTTTTCGAGCAACTTGACATAGTTTGTTTTGTCTTTCCAGTATTGTTTGTCTAAACGGTAAAGTCCTTTAAAGCTATTCATTAACATTACCCTACATTGTCTGCTTTTTTCATATATACCACAAGTCAGAAGCATGTGACTGATTTGAAACATGCGAGAGATGAATGAATACTAAATGAATGGTAATTTTCATCTACTATGAAAGCAATTGTTTTGTAAAATCTAGGCATTCAAGTTACAGAATATATACACAACATTGTTAAAATAAGTTACTATAATGGGTCAAACTATCGGGTTATTTTTCATCTAGATCATACAAAGTTATTTCAGTACACAGCAGGTACCAAAATTAATGTACATAATATGTAAGCTTCACATAACGCCACGAATAAATAACTCGACTGGAAGCCAACTTTGGGGTTGCAAAATGTAAAACGAGTAAAGTGTTAAACGATGGCTAGATCTTTGAGTAATATAACATTGTTTGTTAAGTAAAATGGATTGCTATATTAAGTGTCAACATATATTTACACTCATAATACTTAAACTAACACTAATATTTTGCCTGTACCATTAATCATAACAACTTAAAAATACATCAATTTATCAGAGTTTTAACACAAAGATCATCTTAAGTTGCAATAAAATATGAGTAGTGAAAGAATAATAATGCATGCCTCATTTATGCAACATTTCTCTGCTTTTATATTTAAATGTGTCTGCATCTAATATAAAAATGTGACAAGACAATCGCTTTAAACACTAAGGAACATGTAGAGATTAAAGTATTTATATATACTTATATTGATAAAGTAATATCCGTTTCATCAAAATTATTAATAAAGACAGAATACTTCATTTACAAACAGAAGACCGTTCCAAGAGTGTCAAGTGCATGATGGCTATGCCGGTATGCCTTGCTGCTTTCTCTGCTGTCTTACTGCGTTTGTCAACACAACTCTTGTCTTTTGCAAAATTTGCTTACCAATACTACTGCTTCTTTCGAATGACTTTTGATATTTTTGGTTCTCTCAATTGAGTTATCAGCATGCCATACTGTGCTCTAAATGTTGTATCAGAAAGAGTTTTTTTAAGATTACAGTAAAAAGGTCGAGTTTGATTCTTTGGCAATTAACTTGTTTTACATGATTTGAGACCGGTTTACATGATTCTCAAATTCATTTTGTTCAGTGTCAAGGGATGAATTGTTAAAAGCCATTGATAAACTGGAATTTGTCGCCTGGTTAACAAAACCGAAACACACATACACATATAAAACGGAATGCAGCTTCGTATCATTCTGTCTCCCATATGTTACCTCCAGAAACCAATGCATTTTTTTCTAAATGATGAAAAAATGCTTCACTGCCTAAAGGCAGTATCTCTTTAATATTTCAGTGTCAGAAAAAAAGAGTGTCATTCGGTACATTTAAACACAGTTTTTATATTCTGTTAGCGAGCTAAAGCGACGAAACTTCATTGATCTACACTGAGGTAAGTCTAGTCTTTGACATCAACTTGCTTACAAGGATAACCATGAGTATACATTTGAAATGAACAGAGGTTTACATTGTCCAAAAATGATCATTAGGCACCGGACGTTTCCATTGAAATGTCACGATATTTCAGACAAATTCATTTCATTCTACGTGTTTCTATTTGAAAATGATATATTCCTCCGCGCTTTGATTAACTCAGTTTTGGAAGATGGTAATTTAGATTGTGTTAAGACGATTGAACACATAAATTCAAATTTAGTTAAAGGTGATGAATACCCCAAAGTGCCGCCTTGACACAGTTTTTCTAACCTTTTGCTAGCTGATTGCACATGGTAAAGGAATAAACTGCATATAAGTGTTGCACGCAGTTGATTGAAAATATGTAAGCATTTTTCTCAAAAATTACATCCAATACATAATCTAAGCTCAACATGCCAGCAATATGCTTATCTAAGCTTGGTACTTATCACTCGTATCAAATTTCATTGATTTACAGTCAACGATTGCTTGGAAATAGCTACCCCAAAAACATGTCATGTACACTATATGTATGATTAATTCAAAAGGGGCAATAATCCATTGAAATCTTTATATGTGTGACATGCTTGCAAATTGCACAACTTAACTTGGGACTAACCAAATTCCTGTTAATTTTTATTGTATTTTGGCCAGTGGCATCTGAACAATAGCGCAGACAAACATCTCTTTGATTGTGCGCAATGTTTGAACAAATCAACGGGCAATAACTCAATGAAACTATGCTTGATACTTAACATTTTTAAGGTATCATGGAATTGCCCCTATATTTTGCAAAATCAAAAGGACAAGAACTCACTGAACAAAATCATTCAAGCGTAATGATGCCTAGGATATTTACAACTAGGCTTGGTACTAAATACTTTTGTGATGCTTCATTGAATGTCAGCAAGTAGTTGCCAAGAAAAAGCCCGGATAAATTTTGCTACAGACAGACGGACAGACAGTCATGATTCACATACAGCTCACATGTACTTTGTTTCTGGGTATATAGAAACGGAGTTTCCTTTTTTTATTATACAGTAAAACACAGTTTTGCAATTGCTTGGTTTAGAAACGGCCTTTAAAATTAATTAAGTAGTTTTTGTAAATGGTGTCATCTGTTCAGATAAAATGTTGTAACGGCTTGTAACAATTTTAATCTTGTCTATATGTGAATGAACAAAATGTCTTCTCTTTGTGTTAATGAACAGGTTGTGTTTTAATTCTTAAACAAATTACTTGATCAATATTGTACTCACAACTTTGTCATAAGCGTATGAAAAGTCCAATTTAATTTACTTCTGACATTATTTCTGCCTGATGTTTTCGTCATCTTTATAAAATGAGACAACTGAGAATACTACATGAGTATTTATAGCAATGTAAAACACTATTCTCTGTCTGTAAATTGTAAATTAAATAGATCACAGTAAAATCATTTTAATAGCATGATTTTGTATTAGATTTATACAGGACAATATCACCGGAAATAAAAGCGCTGTTTCGATTTTCAGTGTATGCATTGGAGCATTTCAAAGGTTAAAATTATCTTCGATTATATCATTAATCTTGGCAGTTCTGTCTCGACATTTTATAGATTTGAATATCTCTTTCCAATCACACATGTATGGGTTTAATTCATTGTCAATGTACATCAAAGATAAATAACACCTTTTTGAGATGGAAAGCGTGTTAGTTTGTAATTTGCACACAAGGTGTGTTTTAAGGTGATTACAAGACGATTCTTTTTGTAAGCTGAAAAAACCCCGCTCCTTTTACTTTTTCTTATACTGATAATAGTTTCTTCAGTAGACTAAGTACATGTGCTGTTATCAGTAATTCATTATAAATATATATGATATATCCATGGTCAGACAGGTGTATAATTATAGTTTCGTACTGTTAGAAGTTAATGCTGTGGGAAAAATATGTATAGCCTGCTGAAATATCAGTCATTACGTGTATAGCACATTGAAATGATAAAACTCCGGAATTAATAGTTTGTATTTAATTATAAAAGCATAGCATCAAAAAGATGTTTTGACTTTTTTCGTACTGTTTTATGATCAATGCTCGTTTCGGATTTTTGTTTTATATATTGTTTTTGCAATATCATGTGTTTGCTGTATATTTCTTATAACAGTTTCGAATTGTTTGTGTACACATGTTGTATTATTAAAGTCTATTCTAACAATTTCCATTCCACGCGATATAAATGAATTTACATGCGAGTTATAATATTTATTTCATTCTATTTCGTCACTTTTCTGTTAGTTTGATAGTAATCTGTATGTGTTTGTGTAAATTATCGTCCCTTCTTTGGTATTCTTTGTGATGTTTAAATGTCTTGTAATGTTTTGCAGGATCAATAAATCTTATGAAGAGCATTCATTGAAAGGAAGTATCTCTTACGTGCCGTTTGTGACCGGTTGAAACTTAATTGATGTTTTAATAATTTTTCAAAATGTTCTTTTTCCAGTCAATTTGGTGAATTTCAAAGCCATCAAAAACATTTTCATAATGCACGCAATGGTACATTCTGTCATATATTTTTTGCTGAGAGATTACATGTATTGTAACCAAAAACTCATTGTACAAAAGGTTAGGTTGGTTTTTGTGTAATTTCTATTTATGAATGATGTTCTAAATCTGCCCACCATCCCCACCAGTACCCAAGAAGTGTAGTATTATTGTCCTTAGGCAAGTCACAGGTAAGCCCACATTGCCTCTCTCGAGTCTCGAGAGTGATTCAGTCTCTAGAGTGATTAATCAAAGTTGTAATCACTTGTTTCACAATCGAGGGTAAATAAATAAGAATAAAAATCAAGCTATCCCTTAAGATATTATCCGAAAATCGAACATATGAAAATTGTAATAGATATTGTTAACTTTATTGTGCATATTATAACAAATTAATAGTTAAAAATTATTCATTTCTTTGTGGCATACATAAAATATATTAATACAGATTAAATCATGATAAACAATACTGAAGCATAGCATCATCTGAGAGTTCCATTTATTAAATTCTAGTTTCATTTTTTTTGTATTAAATGGCTCATCAATCAATGTTTATGTATTTCCAAGGAAACTGATAGATAATTATGACACGTTATGTGACATTTTAAATCAGAATACTGTACTTAGAAAATTCAAAAATGTTTAGACAGGATGAAATAAATAAATGCCTGAATGCACTCAATTTATTATTTTCATGTTTTACACGAAGTTTCATATGATATCATATGTAAAAATATGTCGCAAAAATATTTGAATCATACAAATGACATAATCACATGCATTTATACAAGTATATTTGTTTTTTTTAATTTTTCATAAAGTCACAGCAAATCTGAACATTAAACAAATAAGCTCAAGCACAAAAGAGTATAATGTATATTCGACCTGGCAATCTAAGTCTTATTAAGTCGTTGAAGATTAAAATGTAGAAAAAAGGATATGATATTGATAAAATAAAATGATATCTTAAACAGAACGACCATGACCTGGTTATGTTCAAAGATGCATTTTGAAACTTTTTTTTTCTGAAGAATATAGTTACAGTAAAATAACAAATCATACCATACAGCGTCTTATACGGTTATCTCCCCTGCTCTTGTGAAATATCAATTCGAATATCATTAGGTGAATAGATAACAATAACATTAGGTGAATAGACATTTAGAAAACAAAACTTCAAGATTCGGCCCGGACTATAGACTATCTAAACGAAAGAAAACTTCAAGATTCGGCCCGGACTATAGACTATCTAAACGAAAGAAAACTTCAAGATTCGGCCCGGACTATAGACTATCTAAACGAAAGAAAACTTCAAGATTAGTTAGGAGGTTAATGCTTCAGTCTGGATTGAGCTTCTCTTGAACAACCACAGGAGTATTCCGAGTACCATTACGTACAATTACCTAAGAGATAGATCACATTATCATTTATTGTGTTTTAAAGAATAGCTACCTATCATTCAATTGAAAAGAAAACATTTTCTATCTGTATTCAACAACTTTTCATAGAGACTGTTGTAACAAAGCACAAAGACTGATGAAGTTCAAATTTCACGGGAGTACATTAAGCAGCCCGAATCCGTCTCGTTAGACCGAATGATTTGTGTACAAATTATGTGTCGTGTTAGCACAACACTAACATATTTGCAATGGGTACTAACGATAACAACACGCCTGGATCACAGAAGAATTGCTTTTGTTTTTGTTTATGAACAAAGATCAAAACAGAACATAAATGCACATATTTGTAAATTTGCACAGATTTGAATATCTCATTCCAATCACACATGTTTGGGTTTTAAGGCATTGTTTATTCAAACAAGTTAATTTATGAAGACCAGTAACTGTTAGTTTTTAGACCAATTTGCTTGATATAGAATATATCTTGTAGACTTGAAAGCTTATTTAGCTCCTGGATTTCTTCCTAAATGTTTCACCTGTGCTTGCCCCGAAAGAATTCATAATAGAAGTCATTGTAAATTTGTTGACGAGACTCAAACCGTCTACCACACAGGGGCCCAACATCGTTAGTTCGTGTTTGTGCATACTCATAAGCATTTGTCTTAAGTGTATCATCACTTCATAACATAATTTAACCTTCGGATAAATATGGTTTATATGTTTACTACAGACCTTTTTAATTAAATTTGGTTAACAAAAACACAAATTCAATGTGATTGGTAATGTCTAAAATACAATATATCTACACTAAATCATTAGATTCTGATGTAATGAATCCATCACTACATATTCGATTTATTGGTCTTAATTGGCATATTTTGGTTATAAAATTAGATACAAAATGAAATACAGTATGAACTGTAACTGGGTGTACCCTTGAATTATTACTGAATAAATTTAGCATAATCACGGTTTGTAAATCAACTTATGTATTCTGTTAAACAATTTTAACAAAAAAATAAGGTGTCATGCAACTCTGTCAATAATTTGTTATTTTGTTGCAGTTCTATTAATTTTAATATTCATACAGCATAATAATGATTTATTGATTCATGCGGGAAAACTGTGTAACAGAGGGCGAAGGATTTGTGTCATTCTAAGCCGACTTCCCTTACTTGGAAGCGAATAAAGTGGCACAGATGAGGGAAAAAAGTTGTACAATTACTAGTATTAAGTAATTTGTATGTAATTTACACTCGATGTTAGAGTAAATTGTACAAAAAAATCTTATAAAAAACAACAAAAAGTACTGCCACTTATCTTTTTTTTGTCTTGATACAAGATACTTGATACTGAACATTTGACAGTTGCCTGCAGTTTGTCATTCATAATACAGAAATAAATATAAACGATATATTTAGTGAAGAACTCTACACGGATTAACTAAAACAATGCTTCCCGCATTTAGAATAAATCAAAGTACATACTAATGATTGTGGAAGCGTGTGTTACTCTGATCTAAGAGCATTTTCTCTTTCTTAATTGTAATTGTCCATTCACTGATGTCAAGAAACTAGTCCCGTTGCTATTCAAATATTCTTAATATCAACATTTATCAAACAAAGCGGAAATTCTACTTATTAAAAAAGACAACAAAAACAAGAACAAAATTACGGTGACAGTGTTTCACAAATTGAAAAAATCGGGTTCAGATAAAATATTCAATACACATATGCTATTCAATACACATATGTTATTACTTGTATTTCGTATTAACATAATCCGATTTTTTTATCGAACGGATTAAATCAGACAAAAATGTTTAAACTATAAACAAAATAGGATACTTACTCTTTAATCTTCTAAACAAAGTACCTCAGAATTCTGTCACCGTATGTATCAACTTTTGTCACAAAGTAATTTAAATATGACAACGACTGATTTACTTTACGATATATTGTAATTGCTTTTTAGCAGTTTCTACAGTTCGTGTGTGTATTCGCGTTGAATGTTGATGAACTTAAAACGGGAAAGATTTCTATCTTAACGATAATGTATTGTTTTTGGGGAAAGTGTGTCGTGTGACGTATGTATGTGTACAAAAAATAAAATGAAATTGTTAAGAATGAAATAAGAAAAACCTGACTCGGCATTTTCTAGTAAATCGTTGTTTGAAGCAGATCCAGAAACCGCGGTTGTGATTATTTGTAAAAAAGCACGTTTGGTTGTGATTGATTGAAATATAGAACGTTTGGCTTATTGCACATCTTGCTTTGTATCGTTATAATTGCTTCAATTGTCCAAGGACTAGCTAGAACTGTTGTGATGTACTTATGTTAGACTAATTTAATTGTATGCTAAAATATAATAAGTTTCAAGATTCAAAGTTTCATTCTTTCGCTCAAACACGAAACTGTTTTAACGCATTCTGTGTATTTTGTAAATTGTTTTTTTGTTGTTGCTATTTTATCATTTCACTTTGATATCACACCTTTGTAAAAGAACTTATATTTTTGTAATCCCAGTGTCTGAACCAAGATTCAGATAAAAATATGTATCATACCAGTGATTGACGTCTATATTAATGATGACATTTATCCTTTTTATTTATGTACATGAGTAACTGCGTTTGAATATTAGTACATGTTCAAGTGATATTACTGTTCAAAGTGACCATCATATTGTTAAGAAATACGTCAATCACTGATTCCAACTCCTAGAATAATGAACATTGCCATAGTTATAAACAAACAAAAATATGAATCTATGTAACAATTTGATTCCTATTGAATATATAGGAAATCTGTAAGATCTGTTTTGACCATCTTAGTAAAAAATTGAACACCTTTCCGTCACTAGTATTTTCATTTCCGTCACTAATATTTTCATTTCAATCAACGAGAGAAATCACCCAGTTCAACTAATTTCATACATGTTTTCAAATTATCTACGATATGGTATAAAGTTTCAGTCTTGGCCAGAATTCAATACTGTCATTTTGAATAATAACACTAGTATGACCATCTTCTTCTAGTATGTATGGCAGGTTTTCATTGTCACAACATCTACTGTTGTAATGAGTGCTCGCCCTGTGTCTTGGCCATAACTTTCTTTGCCGAGCAGATTATCATATTTTATATAGATGATGTGGTCTTAAACATACTGTATGATAACATGATGCCTAACATATCCATTAACCTGGATCAATCAAGAATATACACATAATTGTTTAAAAATTGTATGTGAAAATGTAGCTGTTCAAACAAGGCCAAAAGTTATCATTTACCCGAGATTGTTTGTTTTTCACGGATGATTTACAATTTATTGTATTATGTTTAAAAGACATGTATTTCTCTTTAGTATCCTTAAATTCTTTAAAAATAACTCAAAAGTTTGGACAAAGTTGTTTGTATATTTTTAGTTAATGTTTTGCAAATGTAAATATTCTATGCTAGTTTCTGTTGTAGAGCAATTTAATCCAAGATCCAAGATAATCTGAATTTTACACTCAATAATATTTTATAGTATCTCAGAAAATTACTTTGCTTTACATCAGATTATATGAATGTGTAAAACGATTTCATCTTTTTTTCCGACAGATGCAACTAACTGATATTTTTCTGATTTATTACTTTAGAGAAAAATATTCAGAAACGCGTTCAAGTTCAACTTTTGTGAAAAGAAGAAAACTTAGCTGTTAGCAACAAAAGCATTTACACCATGTGGCTATGTTCATTAACATCATCTGAATGAAATGGCGTCAGGAATACGCCAGTATAAGATACAGTTTATACACCATTAGTTAGGCTCGCATACACATTAAAATAGTTACTCCGTGTAGATGATGTTTTCATATTTTGATAAATTTGTGTAGAGATGGTTATGATATCTCTGGTATCTCAAGTAATAAATTAACAAGATAGACGCTTAATATGCAGTAAAGAAATAAATTTGTGGTGTTTTATCATTTATTTGTTTTCCTTATACATGAGTAACTTTTGGAACATTTTGTTTTATGATATTAAAGAAAGCTTTTCCTTGATTGGCTCAACCTTTCTTTGTTCAAACAATTTTTTAAATTTTCTTTCACTTTTCTTGTATGTTTAGTATATGTTTTATAAACTATGGTAAATGGAAGAATCTCGTACTTTATTGTCTTGATGTTATATTTGATTTTATGTGTAGCTAGCGCATCGATTATGTTAGATTTTAGATTCATTCATAAATAATTCATAAGTCAATTTATCATCTTTCCGTTCTGTCACAGAGACTGCGGTAATAAGTTTGCAGCGGATTTGTTTTATTTTATAAAACTTCTTATATTAATGCAACGGTATGTTCAAATTAAAAATATTTGACAAATTTGGTTTCATGATATGGGGCAGTTTTGCTGTTAAATTGAGACATTTAGACCTGACGTATAATTAAATAGTAACGCGATAGTATACAAAAATAAAAATTGAACAAGCATAAAAACGTCACTTTAACCACTGGAGCTTTTAATTACAGTGTAAGTTGACTTTTAACCATGCAAAAGACTAACATTTTAAGCAATTTAACTAAAGTTGTTCGAATTGGTAAATGTGCCAAAAAAACAAATACAATGGAAACAAAAATTGTCACTAAAACTTTACCACTGCTAGTACATGTTCACAAAATTAACATTTTATACGAAATATGGGACAGCCAAACGGCCAGCTAATGAGCCGTACAAACTACGTACACAGCTACTAATAGCAAAATATCCTATAACATTTTATGAACACATTGTGAAAAATGTGTCAGATTTATAAAACTCACCCTGGCTATATTGCATTCTTCTCATCCATGGATAAATATGTGGTGGGGCATAGTTTTGTTGCTCCCCCGGGGAATTCTGTTGTTGTCCATGTGGTTGAGTATGTGTTGGAGTAGGAGGAGTGTGTTGTTGTGGCGGAGTCCTACTTTCCTCCACTCCCCCTCCTCCTCCAGCACCTCGCATTTGACCGTTCGGGAAGAACGCATTTCCAGAATTTGAATTTGATCGAACACTACAACTTGATCTGTCAGTTGTATGTAAAGGATGCACATTCTGCGACGTATGAGATCCCGTGTGTAAGTTCTGAGGAGAAGAACACGGACTGTTTGGCGGTAAATGACTTAATCGTGAAGTTCCATAGTAGTCGCCATTTTGTTCATCTAGTCTTTCTTGTTTTGACACATACGGGTAACGCGCACCGGCGAATGCCGGGTAAACCGCTCCCGATGGCGGATAATTCACATTCCTATAAAAGTTTCCATCCGCACAGTTATCCAACCCGGCAGTTTGACCGTAACACGTAGAAAGAGAATTCACAAAATAAGAGCTCATCTGTTTATTGAATAATTGCCACTATAAAGCTGTCCGACTGTCAAGGTTCGGCGAGCTAGAATGAATTATGTTGATGGCGATGACTCCAATGTTTTCATACGGGCAAATACATTCAACCACTTAAAACATTCAATATCAAACACGTGCTCCAGTAAGCCAATAGCGAATCACCTCGAAGCGGTTCTGTGTAACACTAGACGCTGAAATTTGAATATAAAAAGGATTGTATAAACATAGTGATCTGTAGAGTATCGCTGCTAGTGGAGTAAAATTTTAATAATGAAATTTTACAGTGTAACTTAGCTGAAACATGAAATTGAAATAATTTACATTACTGAGCGACTTTATAAATTCTTACGCAGATGTATGATTAATATTTCAAGTAAATATACATTTCTACTCTATCCATCACAATTACTGAAACTGTTATTCATTGTAGTGTAAATTTTGCCGTATAAACATTTAGAAACATTATAGATACTCAATCTTACCTTGTAAATGCAGTCGGTGTTAACACTGATGTCCGTTCTGAAAATAGACAAGTTAAATCTACATTATGTAAGACAAAGGCATGTGAAATAATAAATAAAGGGTTGCTCATTCACATTCGCTTTTTCTTCGCAAATAATTTCCACACGGGATAGAAATTTAGGTTTATTAAATGTCCCCGTAGCATTTATGATAAATATGCGGCATAATACATTTTTACTTTAAATCCACAATCAAAATCATCATTTCTAACACAACAAATTTCATTTATTCACATACAGTAACTAAGAAAAACGAATTGCTAACATTTTATCATTTGGAAACTGAAGTCAGAAGCCGAAACAGCGCACATTCCGAAAGAAAATAGCTATAATTTATCAAAATATATTAACACGTGTGCCTTCGTAACCTTTCGACGGTAAAACTGCTGTATTGTTTACCGAAATGTAACGATTATTTCTTCACTCTCCAGCCGGGTATTTAAGCATCGAATTTCTTTCTCATTGTGAATACTTATGGCAACGGGTAAATTTTAGATGTGAAACAGTTAGTGTTTGCTGTAAATTTTAACACACGTTTCATTAGGCGAAGTTTTTTATTTGGTTTTATATTTGAAAACATGCTTGAATATACTACATTTGTTTCGATGAATCGATGGCGACTTTATTTTGCATTAGTTACAGATCTAAATTGCTAATACGTTTTCATTGACTGAAAAGATGCAAGTATTATATGGTATGATAAAAAATGGAAACGGATGTTAGAGTTAAAAAAAAGAAACGTCAGACAGACAGTATGTCTGCTAAGAAAATTCAAAATAAAGGCGAAACTCTAACACTTGTTTGTTTTTCGGGTCAATAATTCAAAATTTAATAGCACTTTTTGATAGTTTTTAATTTTAAGTTTTATGGACAGTAGTGGGGAAAATAAGAATTATTCAGTCGAAAATCGTACTTTTTGTACTGTTCTTACTTTTACTGTAAGTTTTGAAGACATACATTGTAGGCTGTTTTCATATTATTGTTGAACTCGTAATGATTGTGTGGATAGTACTATCAATTTAAGCGGTTTTAGCAGGACTAAGATAATGGTGTGATATCTAGTTGGTATTGAAATACAAATTAACTGGATTCATTTGCAAAAATAAATATAGTAATTTAAAGTTATTTTTTTACTTTTATTATTGTTTCTAAACCGTTCCCTGTAATTTTAGTTTTAATATACAAGCCGTGCAGCTTTCAGTTGATATACAAAAATACAATAAGTTTGTCAATATAAAATGGTTGTTATGCTATAGAACATTGTAAAAATTACATAAATCGTACAAAGACTTATAACAGAGAATCTCATTGAAAACAATCAGCAAAAGTTGTCACTGAATCAATTTTTTCTTGCAGTTCCAATACATAACAAAGAGAAAATTAAACTTGTGACGTGTAACAACACCGTCTATCAAAGTTTCATACAATTTCAATGTTGTATTCAAAGTCTGCCATTTGAATATCAGGTTACGGCTAGTAAATCACAAATAAATCTGCATTTGCAAACGTCTGTGTTCTAAGTTTTAATTACAGAAAGCAGAATTTAGTATTCATTAATGTTTTAAAGTAAAACAAAATTAGCATAAATGTTTAATCTACATCAATCAAACATACTTGTTTCAAAATCGTCTTTCAATATGGAAAATACCCTACATTTCAAAAACATGGTTCATGGTGGAAGTTGGGAATTTACAGGGTTATTTCACACAGCTCCACCCAAGCTAATTTTTATTTATAAAAATGAATTGATGGTGAAAACTGTAATGATTCGGTTTCAAATAAAAATATAACATAACAGTGTTCCGACAATTTATACATAAATCAATATGCATCTAAAGTTCATGATACCGTCCTTTTCAAAATACTGCGGGTGTTCAAGAGGTATGTTTGACAATGTTTCAGCTACATCAAGTTGTTTTTGTAAGTGTGTGAGACTACTTTTGTTTCACGCATGGAAAATCGAAACTCAAATAAATCAACTGTATTTAACAATATAACGAACACAAACAATGAATTGTTTGCCGTATTGACACAATATCTTTTTGACTTTATATGGAATTATGTATTAAAAATCACGAATGTGTTCAGTTCTTTTACCTGTAATTGACTTCATCATTATAAAATGAGTTTGTATCAAAGTTAAATTGTTCATGTAAAGTTGAGATGGAAGGAAAAAGAGAGTGTATATACGTTTTTATATAAAATTGTATAAGATGGTGTACTGCTTCTAGAAATAACTGAACAGCGCTGTGTACATTTTGATTATGCAGTCCTAATACATTTGTGTTAGTAAAGATAGATAGACCATCACAATGAAAATTGCATGTATATATGTATGTTATGTGGCAAACCGTAGCATATTCAGATGTTGTGGCGAATTTGGGACGTTCATTCTACTGCATAGAAATATTAATTGCCCAGCCAAACAGTCTGTTATCATGTGAGCAGGGTCTGTGCTAGCCTTTGTACACTGAGTGTTTTGTCGGTTTGGGAACAAATGAAAGCGACATTGAACAGTCTGAAATTAACTATTCTAACAGTACAATATATTTTCAAGCTCAGATTCAATGTGTTATTCCGAAACCATTGCAATGTTAACATATAATTCAAAAGTGGACTAAAATGGACTGAGAATTATTTTACATTCAATGGTATTAGTGAGAGTCTCCATTGCGATACGCGTTGTCCATTGACGCTTTAGCAAAGAAGAGATATTTCCTTCTATCATTTTTTAGTATTGGAAAGAAATCATGGAGGGGGGGCGGGGGGGGGGGGTTATTACATGAATATTACACAAATATAGTCGGGATTCTTACCCATGCAAATTCTTTTTCGAAGGATGCAGATTCTAAGGAATGAGTAAGTCGGGCATTCAACCCAAATTATGTGGACACAGTTTTGTTTTCGGGCAACACAGTTAATTATCACAGTTAAGAAAACGTACGGAATCACCAAGTAAACACCTACGTGTAAATTAGATTAATAAGATAAATAAGAAAATTGTATAAACACTGAGGTCGCATAAATTGAAACAAAAAATGTGTCATGGTGTCATAACTGATTCTGATAAAGCAACTTGTCAGGTTTTGGAGACGCATAATCCTCTGGCAAAAGAAAAATATTTAGACCCCTAAGTCAAGCGTAACAACGAAGTCAGGACGTGTGTCGCTGACATAAACAAAGATAGACAAGGGGAAAGGTGCGCATAAGTCATGCCAGCTTGCAAAATGTAGATAAGACTAGGCTAATTAGCTCGTAGGAATGTTTATTTGCTGACGTCTTAAGACAACTGGCGAACTTTGTTGTGCCTATAGATTTGTAAACCGTTCATGTACTTTTGTCTATTTTGTAAACAGTGAAATATACAAACTGAGGGAAATTGTTTCATTTAAAGATACCATTTGCATTTCATTTTGATAACGTTTACCTAAAGATTTATTAGTTCAATATTAAATATTTATGAATGGAATATTTCACTTAATTATCTACATAGACGAAAATTAATTATAAGAATGAAAGTTAAAACCTTAATTGACAGTTAATTATATTTCTTTCTGTCGTCCTTTTGACCAACCTGCGACCATTTTAGCCTCATTAACTACGAGAATAAGGTCATGATATACACAACTGATAAAACGGATTGTTAAAGCCTTTTCAGACACCGATATCAAATTATGAGTAAGTGTTATTCGTGATTTAGACAGCCAATGCCCTCTCATAACGGTGTCGTTGATTGTTTATTCTGTAAGTAAATAGATACAGTTGTACAACGCCGATCATAGGGATCTTTGGAGGCGATAACATGGTTTCTTTAGCACGCGACTGCCAGGCCTCATTTGTAATGAAAATAATCTACAATCCTAATCGATTTTCCATTCGTATTTGCTATGCTGAATAATTTAGGGAATACTGTATGAAAGCAAATAAGAAAATTGTAGAAGCTGACTGAACATTTGCACCAGAAATAAAAACTGTCTCGAGAACAATGGCATTTACCAAATATGTGCACTGTTTACAAACTAGTTTGTGAGTTATTTTTGGCTAGATTTAGAGTGGGACAAAGCTCTGAGGTGTTATCTCATGAATATCTTCCCAGCATGTCCATTGATCATATATTTACATTTTTGTGTTGCTAAACATTAAACAAGATAGTTGTTCTTGCAAACAATGTTGCCTTTGTTCATGCAATGGTCCGTTCGAGCGCCAGAGTTGTTGTTTTTAACTGTTTCAAGACCTTGGAGTCTGTTGTTTGCAGGCCGTTAAATGAAACTATAAAAAGTTTGTCAAAGAACCTTTGTTAAATTTTTTGATCGGGATAACGTCACCTTTTGTACTTTGAGGAACTTTGATGGAATAAAAAGCTATCCTTTTTTTCCAACAAATTTTGATCGAACTTTGGTGATCTTTTGTACAATGAGGCTAATAAGAACATCTTTGTCAAGGGTTTGGTTTTAGAGAGTCTTCCAAAGAACTACAGAGTTTTTTTTCTCTGTCTTTTTCCAAACTTTATGGCTGGTGAATGAGTCTGATGTTGTTCATTCTTAAACAGTTTGTTTATTATTAGTTGTATCCTCTCTGCTCAGGGCTTACAGCGCTGTGCAATATTCATTAAATCTTTGTTTACGAAATGTAAAATAAACAAACTGCCGTTGCAATATACCGTTCTTCCTCGTGTCTTAAATCATGTATTTTTTCAAAAAGTCTTGTTGGGTCATCAGTTAACTAGTACCGTGTAAAAAAAACAAATTACTTTGTCAAGTTGGAAGTTCTTTCATAAAGGTATTTGACCGATTCAACTGGTCATAGCACCGACCTTGCATTGTTTTTAGTTTCGTAATATCATTCTTTAAAATGCAATTTTTCCTCAAAACGCCTGTTATAGCATCACTCATGTCCACAGTGTATTTCTACACATGAATCATACTACTATTTTTAGAGCAATTCTTTTTCAATTAACCTTTATTGCGAATCACACCAGAAGAAATCACGTGACTGTGCCGTGGAATAGACAGGCTCGTTCTGTTATTATAGTATTGCACCACTGGAAGTAATTTATGTTCATGAATTAACAGCTACCCTATGTTGCACTATTTTAAGCTTGCTTTTGTTATCAATGTATGTTATTAATCTTTTAACAGACACACATATGCTTATACAATGTAAGACACATTTTAAACCGCTAACAGATGAAAATGAACCTTACAATGGTGATGTCAATATATATTTCCTTTTTATTCAATAGAAATAAACCTTTTATCCATATTTAGTGTTTAGTATTTTAGTAATGATTTTGATTATATTCATTTTAGAAAGTAAAAATCTTTATTTAAAATATGATGGTCACTTTAAACAGAAATATCACTTTAAATTATGACAGAACATAATATGCCCAACAGCAAGGCAACTATCTTGTCTGTAACGTATGTTTCTGTCTTCTAGATGTGTCAACACATTTGTCTTTAACAAAATGATATAACTAGTGAGATTATGTTCTGGTTACATTGTTATACTTACTCTTCATTACATAAATAGATCACTCGACAAATTATTTTATGAATAAATTACTTCAAGACTGTCGAAATAGTTGAGTATGAAGTCTGCTGTGTATAAGCTCGCGAAAATATATGACACATTAGTTCCACGGTAATTAACAATTCAAAATGTCACTTTTGCAACTTACAAAAAATGTAATGCAGCTGTTCTTAAAATCAGATAAATCTTAATGATTAGTGTGATTTTCACAAGTACAAATACCATCAGATTAGATTTTTTTACTGCAAAGGTACAAGATGAAGCTCAACCAGTCATAAAAGCAGCTTACTAATTTGCTTGTTACAAAATACAACTTCTTATGGGTTTTATCTACAATGCTTTTAAAATATGTGCTTGGTTTCAGAATTTTAAACAATACTATATAAAAAATTATCATTCCAGTATGTCTTATACTATGGTATTAGATATACAATAAAACAACTTTAGGATCTCGTTATAAAGGATAAATTCAGTTATTTACATTCAAGAATTATGTAATGAATTTTATATGCATTTTTCATTTAACAAAGTAATATTTCAACCAAAGTTCATTTTTCAAAAACTTCAAACGCAGATAGGTATATACACGATATATTTATAAAACTCTTTGTATCTAGACAAATAATGCAAGACAAAAACTAAAATTGGTGCCGAAACTGGTCCCAGTTTGATATGCGAACTGCAATAACGGAAGTGTAAAGAAAATATTGAATGGCAAATTTTCTTGAATGGCATTTCATTTATCAAGGTGAAGAACCTGCATTAATTTTACCTTGTTATTCTCTACATCTTTTAAATATAGAGTAAACATCTCTCTTCAAAAAGAATACAAAATGAACATTAATCATTCTAGCACTCGAAAATAAACCCCAATTTGCGTGAAAATAGACCATGTATTTTGTATAAAATGGTGATTATTTCTGTTTTATGAAACATTCAGCCAATAAGCAGTACATAATCATGTATTCAAATTTACACTGCTCTACTGCGCACTCATAAGCCTTACTTCAAAGGTTTCATCATTATAAAGCTCTCAATGTTTGAATAAAATCTCATTTGCTGGGATATTCATTGCACAATCATGCGAAACAAGCCAATGAAAATTTACGAATTTATCAACTTTATGAAAAGCTTCATGAAAGAAACTTGTGTCTACACCCGAATTATATTTGATTATTGCATGTGTTATACTAGCAAAATGAAATACTAAAATAATAAACAAACAAAACTTTACTTCGATTATGTTGTCAATAGACACTTTATATGCCATGAAGTATTTCGAAATAAACAATCCCATTAATTTGAACTTAAGACCTGGAATACTGACGTGACATAATATGAGTGTTTCCGTGTTCAGAAACTACTAGGAGCTGACCACTT
Source organism: Saxidomus purpurata (assembly GCA_022818135.1). Taxonomy (NCBI): domain Eukaryota; kingdom Metazoa; phylum Mollusca; class Bivalvia; order Venerida; family Veneridae; genus Saxidomus; species Saxidomus purpurata. The sequence continues at coordinate 35,280,088 of JAFMSR010000016.1, forward strand.
TTGGTTCGAACTGATAAATGGTATTGTCGGCTCCATTACTGTCTGGTTCGTTCGCAAAGACTAGTAATTCTATCATGCAGCAGAAAAGCCCACATCCTGTGGCGTCTTTACATCACTGTAACAGTTCCTCTAATTAATTAAAAACAGTCAAAGTTTTCCTAGAAGAATAGATGTTGTTAAGACAATCTTCATTTTAACACATAACTAAGAATTCCAAGTCCTTACACCAGTCATTGCGCAGTTTGAATACCAATTATGTATCGAAAGCATTAAAAATATAAATTAATTAGTACGACAAAGCCGAATTTTTTTATTCAGTTTCACTAGACGGAAGGTTTAAAATAGATATAATGCGGACAGACAGGTGCATATTCTCTTGGTTTCACTCCTGAAGTCCTAAGACAGTAACTGTACCGTTTCATCTATAACAGAATGCAAACCGACAATGATATATGGCAGTGTCCGATGTATTTGGATAAGTTAGCCCTTTAATTGAAAACTTGTCCGTAAACATATTAGTATCTTGCCCTCAGTATTTGATCAGGGAGGCGGTCATTTGTAAAAGCGTCTAATTGTTCTTCCTGAGATGACCAATTCATTTGAGCTTTCGATAACACTGGATATTTGTTCCCTTTCTAATTTATGATGTGTCTGCGGAAATTTAAACAGCAATATAATTGTCTTCCAACACCGGACCACAAAGGGTGGGTCAATCAATAAAAAGTAATCCTTCTCTACAGTTGTTGGGCAGTGCTCAGGGAACTTTTTTTCGCTTAATGTTTTATCTTCGAACAGCTGCTCTGATCGAAAAAAGAGAGGATAGAATCGTTATGAAAACTGTTTATGTATTCGAAGAAGATGAAATGCAACAATCTGCATTTACAACTGTTTAGGTGAGCAAGACCTTAAGCTTATTTGCAATTGTATGGCGCTGTAACATGAAAGTTATATTACCCTTGAAAATGGCTATGTTGAATTTGGTATATAATGCAGCTGAAAACAGTGTAGTGTAGTTACTTTGAAGCTCTTTAAAACTGAGTTATGCTGAGTGAATTCACTTACTGACTGATAATTATAACAAAATACGTAACAGAAAGGTTGCTTTTTAATTTTTGAATAGGACAGTTAAAACATATTGGTTTGTTTTACAGATTTTCTCTGTATTCAATAAGAATTAAACTGTTGTTTTGTTTGTAACTACGGAAATGTTCATTATTCTAGAAGTGTAAATCAATGATTAATATCTTTCTTGATATTATGATGGTCACTCTGAACGGTAATATCACTTTAGGTTTAACAGTCAGCAATTTCTATAAGGTTGTAGTCTCTGCGAATCAGGATCTTGTTCACGATTTTGGAACATGTCTTGCAACGCATGCAGTTGTTCTTTTTATCAGAAATTTCCATTGAAGCCTTTTTTATATAATAGCCATGTTACTCAAAAAGCCATTGGCGTCTTGGCAGCCTGACTTGGGGTTCGTCGGGACTCTAAGCTATCAACTGCGTTAGCTACTAACATGTGTGGCATGAACCTTAAATGATAGACTGAAGGCTAAGATGAATAAAATAAACAGACCAGAGACATACTTTTTTATTTTGAGCAAAATATCTATTTTTACAATGAAAAGGGTTATTAAATTGTATGACTGTATACGGACACATTGGCGTATTTTAGTAGAGAGCAAGTAAGTCTGAAGATAGAATGCAACAACTTTTAATGCGGTCTAACACCAGGAACAAATGAGAAGGCATTGTTTTAGCAAGAAGTGCAAAAATATTCTTGTATCTTGTTATACGACTGTTAGATGCTAATGAAAATTAAACAGACATGGATTGGCACATTGATAACTTTTCATATGAAAGTCATAAGAATTAGATAATATAAGAAACAAAAGTGTTAACAGTACAATAAATCTTAGTCTGCCACAAGACAGGGGCATCTTAGACTTGAGACTTGAGGTCATGGTAACAAAAAGGCATTTCAAGATTAGAAGATATATAGCTTGGAAGCAATATATACGGATACAAATGAAATTCAATCACTGGTACAACCTCGTTGGATTAAAACATAACAGATGTGCTTATTTAGCTCACGAATACATATACAACGTATGCTAGGTTCATAGAGGGGGAGTAAAAATTGGTCGGTAATGTATTCAATCTTTCAATCTATATAATAATTATATCGATCAAGTGTAATCAAATTAAATTTGCGAATGTTCAGATTTAATTCGCATACATTTATTGCAACATCTAAATATATCTTTGTCAAAGAGAACGAAAAAGTATCGTTTGACCTTAAAATGATTGTAAAACTGTCAAAATATCTATGTTAATACATAACTTTCTGACATCTACAGACTCTAAATGTCAGTAGAATTTCGTCTTCACCCACGTTGCCGCCTGGCTAACATCATCTCAAGCTGAGAATTCTCAAGCTGAGAATTTCAATCAAACACCATTTGAAATTCTATAGAAAAAATACTGTTAGGCATTTTCAGCATGAGGCGGTTCAAACCTACAGCAAACTCAAAATGAAGTCATGTTTTCCTTTGTTGATGGATCCGCTATTGCCAGAACAGATACTGTATAAATAATCCATTTACAACATCCTCTAATACAATTTGTTCGGTGAATTTTTCAAAAGATGCTCGCCTGCTTTTAGTAGCCTTCCAATTTTCTATCAGTGAAAAATGTGTTTTAAATTCAACGATTTCATTTTTGAAGTCGCCTAACCAAAAACATGGCTTTGAAATTTAAATGCCGAATCGCTTGGGGCTTTTTACGTTGGAACAGAAAGACTTAAGCAAATAATACACTCTGACATTGATGAAATGTAGTTCTTAACTGTTTCACAAAGCCTCGGGATTTCAGAACACTTGAGTCTCTTCATTGCAGATTAATAATGGTTCTGGTGATATTTAAGCGAGAGACAAAGCTTTTCGTCGTGGAAGTTTTTTTTTGTACCAAACGAAGAAATGTTGGTATTTTTTGTATGGTGTATTGTAAACACATTCTACAAATAAGTTTCAATGATTCAAAGCCTATTTGTCGTAGGTCAGATTATTAATGTACTTAGAAATTGTAGTCTTTCTAACACTTATAGCTCCTACATGGTTTGAATGTATCGCTAATGTAACTATATGTGAATCTGAAATTATCTAATTTTGTTAAAATTATATTCATGGTAAAACAGTTTTATAAATGGATCAAGAAGAATATTCCTTGTTCTGTCCGAAACGAAACATCCATATTAATAGGTCCAGCGTACTTCACAGTTTTTCAGAAAATTATATTTATCTGGTTTTACTTCTAATGTGTTAATAATCCAATCCGATAGAACATGAATTTTCGACTTAAGGTGCTTATGGTGAAAACACAACATTACTTAAAAATGGAGTAAAATGAACGGACTTTCGTTGTAACCTTATACAAAATATTTTATAAATAAAGTAGTCCTTTAGACCATCTTAACATATAAACACGAATAAAATAAAACGGATGAATATTTTCATAACAGGCGTGATACTTTATGAAGACGGAAGAGTTGGTTGCATATAAATAATTTCTCCTCACATAGCCTTTGACGGAGATTTAGTACTAAAATTGTAAGTATAATGAATTTTAAAATATGTACAACTTGAGTCTTTTTCAGTATTATTTGAAACATACGTTACGGTAACTCACATCCGGGAATCATTGAGACAGCCCTTCATAGATTTAGATGTTCCTCTCTTTTCCGAACAAAGAGAAGCAACGGAAGAGATGCATTCTTTGACATTGATTATTGCGTCATATTTGAATAGAATTCCTAAGTCCGAGACATGAGAATTTCAGTTCGTAAATGTCTTATTCATTACATTCGCTTTCAATCACAAGTATTTTATATCCTTTTAAAGACCTTATCCGTTTGTAGATCCCTCGATTTATGTCCCCTTATTTTCTATTTCACTACGTTCGAAGAATAGACTGGTTTTCAAATCAAACCGAAATGCAATGATCTTCGCATAATGTTGAGCGCGAGTGGCCATAATTATACGACATAAATTTAACATGAACATAAAAACGTCAAGGGGACAAGATTTGGGTGTAAATAGGGTTGAAAAGACAACTGCATCAAGATTTATTAAAAACATGACAAATGATGCTGACTTGTCAAAATTTGCATTAAAACGTGAAAGAATGATATGAATTATTTTGTCAGCATCATTTAGGAATAGTTTAACTTTTTACTATAACATCAAGGTGTCTGGTGCTTAGGAACATAGGTAGGAAGCTCGTTTTTGCTTTAATTAATGAAAAACGACGCTCAGGTTAACAATATTGACCACTTGCTATGTAACTTTAGAAGAATAAGAAAAACAAATCCTGCTTATCCATTTAAGAACAATCACTGTGGTCTTTTGGAGGACGTTGTTACACATTTAAAAACACGGGTTTTCAAGGAGTGAAGTAAATAAATGTTAATACAAAGACAAAATTATTCCGCACCAACTTTCCGACACCACATAAATTTTCAAGACAGCATTATCATAGACATGTTTTTCTTATATAAACCGAATACACACAACTGGTTTTATTTACTTATTCAGACAATATTACAGATTATCTTGCCTTACATTTACTTTTAATTCATGCCCAGTAGTACGCTTTCCTTAGTGCTATCGGAGAATCCAAAAAGGTGTTTACACTTTTATGTTCCTCTTTATGTTTGCTTCTATTTTTAGCACAGCGATGACTGTAACGAAATACGGTTTCGAACTCTATCCCAAACGGCTTTTTACCGAGCATATCTCGAATGATAGATAGCTGCATACTTACGCCTATTATCATGATTAGACGGATATAAAACATTACACTTTTATCAGAACCAAGAGGGTTTACTAATTTACGATCTCGGTGCCTGGTTAGTCTTAATTCATGCAGTGTCGGCAACGTCTTGAGTTGGTTTAACTATTTTCAAACAGAAATGCTTCAAGAGTTCTTTAAAATTAATCTTCAGAAATCTTCAGAAAAATCAGCATATCGCATTTGGACGGAATTTAGTCCTTGTGGCTAAATGTGCAATAACGTTGCGGGGCACGAATTATTTGGTCATAAAAGAGAAGTAACTTCATTTTGAGACTAATGTTTATGTGAATAATTACAAAGCCGTAAAGTAAAATTGTAGTTTAGCATAGATATGAAAGATTAAAGGAAATGGTAAATTCTTAACACTGTTACGTAATATTTTAGTTAACGTTTTTTTATGCATTTAGGAGCTTTCATCATAAAATATATGTTCCCATATGTTATTCATTAATAGTTATTGTTGCCAGTTTTAGTCCATTATAGATCATAAATTAGACATGGTTATAAACTATGAAAACTGACATAAGGAACCAAAGAGTCGGTGCATTTGCTAGAATACTATGAAAATAATACAATTACATGTTTTTTTTTAGATAATGCCCCTAACGAGATGGCGATACAATAACATTGGTGCCCATGGATAAATTTTTAAAAATAGGTGTTAAAATTATCAATGTTCTGTTGAAATGATAAAACTTTGCAAAAGTTCAAACGTACATCTCTTCGAACAATTGGAAAACGTTTTCCCAAATAAAGTTACTCTAAAGAAAGGGTGTGCCTTTAAATTCATATTTCCCTTAAAAGTGACCATCAATATTAAAAAAAATACTAAGCACTAAAACTCTTAGAACAATGAATAATACCGAAGTTATAACTAAAACATATGACTACGTGTACCGATCTTGTTTATATAGAATACACAGAAAAAGACTATTTCACCTTTTTTTGATGGTTTAATTTTATTTCTTTCTGCTAATGAGGGGCACATCAAGATATTCAAATTCTGTGTCAATAAATTCACAAAGTCGATATTTTGTGTCTCTTGAAGAACGTAAATATGCAGTATCTGACTGACGTAAACGAGGGCGTAAGTATAATTTCTTTGAAATTTTGAAGACGAGCACTAACTGAATGTGACACAATATCTCACTTACTCTTTTCAAGCATTTGAACTATTAGTCTTTACTATTTTAGGTATACCTAAATAGTTTTGTAATTAATTTAGTCAGTACCCTCATAGCCTTTTAACACGAACATACCCTTGAGTTCTGAATTTATACGCACTCTTACAATATATTCCTTAGACAATTAGCGTTTGACAAACTTTACAACAATTTGTCGTTCATCTTATTCAAAATACATTTAAAAGCATTTATATGAATAATTGAAACATTTAGACGGGGAACAATTTACACAGTTCAATGTTACTGAAAAAGGTTGAGTCTAAAATCACATCAGTAAACAATCTGAACGTTCTTACACGAGGATATTTATGAGTTCTTGCCGTGATGGAATCCATTATATTCGGCCAGACAGTAGCCCTAGTACAGGGTGTGTAAATGTTCTTAGCTTAAGACACGACCTAACTTATGTTTTGACGTTTTGTCCCATTACCGCTTGTTATTTATTTATATTTACTTTCCAAATGATTGCTGACTGCCTTAATTTATGTTTTTGCAACATGCATCTTTTTTGTATCCGACACATATTTTTCCTTCACGAAAATTCCGAAATGATTCATACTTTACATGTTGTATTTCATAATATTTTGGATTAACTAAATTTTCTAGACATTTTAAAAAATATTGAACAATTTGAGTCTTAAAAGGGGAGACTTAAACACATTTAGTTGGCGCTATCAAAATTATCTAAATTCTACAATATTATATAGTTGTAGCACGACAGTTGTGAGAGATTGTTTTTTATTGTTTTTTTTTAAATAAGTAACAATTTTAGAATGATATATGTTTATATACATTTACGTATCTATATGCTGAACTCTCAATTCTAAGGCCAAAGAAAAACAGTTGTTCGTCTTTTATTATATCAATGTCATTCAAGTGAATTTACTTCTTTCAAACAACCTATATTTTATTTACTTAATATATCTTACTCATATTTATACCATTTAAAAGGCACTCATCAGAATGGAAACGTTATTGTGAAACCTCGGCCATCTCAGCAATTGCCCGTAAGAATAGCCTCGTGTGAAATAAGGCCCGTAAACACACCCCTGCTAAATATAGAAAAACTAGAAATTCAAGTTTAATTTAATACTGTTCGATGTTTACCGATGGCGTTATAGAGAAAGGAAACCGTGTAATTTGAATTCTACTAGATTATCAAAGGACGTTGTGGAACCGTTTTGCAAGTAGCTTCAGGTAAGAATTTTAAATATACAATTAATTTGACATCACAAAAAAAAGCTTTAACAAACCCTTTAACAAATGCCCGATTTGATCATGAAACTTATAAATATACTTCAAACTAACTGAGTTGATTGCAGGCATTTAAGGCACATTAACACTTTATTTACATAGTTCTTTCTTTGAGTTACTTAGCTGATATGAGGTCAGTTCCCAGAGTTAGTGCGACCAAACCTAAAGACGATTGTAGATAAGGAGACATAAACTGGCGTGTCCAGGCTTTTTGTTGAATATCACTTTGATAACAAGCGTCGTGAATAAGTAGAAATTAGTTTGAGAATAGAGACGACCCAGTAAAAATCAGCTAAACAGAAAATATTATATTGGCATCAGCGTAAAATCATTGGACGGAAACTATCCTGTTACTATGACTATCCAACTGACCCACGGACTTAACATATTCTGTTTTGATGGTAAGAACTTCTGAGGAAAGCAATATAAAAATACATTACGAATGACCATGAGAGTACAAGAGCCGTCCTTTTGATGTTGTCGAACAAGCGAGAAAGGTCGAGGGATAACATTAAAAGCAAAACACCTCAGTTATTTCAACTTCTAAGTTTAAACTGTGTGCGGTTTTAGTTACACATTAATCAAGTTAACTGCCTTCTGATACTCTAGTTTTCTCGGCAGTTATATTATTATTTTCACTTAAATCCGATGCTTCTTATTTCTCTAAGATTTTATTTCCGAGCCTTGTGAAATCTGTAATTTAAAGCATAGTTTTTCAGCTATAATGTTCAGGACTTTTTGTGTTCGATATTAACTCCGCAATTCCACAAATGTACCTCGAGGCAATGTTTCTAATGAACTTATCCTATCTCAAGAGAATTGTTACAAACTATACAGTTTTCCGCAAGTGTGCTTAATAAGTAATACGTCATTGTTTCATTCCAGATAGTCGCTTCCGGCGTAAATTCTCTTTCGCGCAAAATTGTAACATTAGTAAAATATTAAGTTTTTATGATTATTCGAAGCACCTCTAGGATCAAAATGCGTGGAACTTTTGCAATAATACAAAGCTTGCATAGCAGTGACAATAATTTATTAGTTTTCATTTCTGATTTGTGAACAAAGTCGTAAAGTCTGAAGAAAATACAATTCTAAGTTAATGTATTTAGAAGAAGTATTTATTTAAGCTTATGATATTGAGGTATATTCTTTACACAACAAGATGTCGAAAATTACATCATGTATAAACTATTTTCATTTAAACTTTTACGAAATACCAAAGTAACTAACATCACAAGAAAAGAGCGGGTAATCATACAACGTCCGAAATCAACATCTTAATACTTCAGTTTCTCTATCACAAACTTGCGCGTAAAATCATATGCCCCTTTACTTATTTAACTATACTTTGCGTCGTCTTTCAGAAACGAACTCGAAGTCGGAAATCTCCGAAAATATTCTTGAGTGCGATTTTCAACGTTTAATTCAATTTGAAAAGATTCATAAAAATGCCAATATTACGTGACGTGTTTTAACGTTTTAGAGATAGAAATGAGATGATAAAACTTGTGAATAAAAACAAACATTTCGTTCGTTAATTGAATGGCAAACTGGCACGTAGTGCTGTTATTTATATTTGGAATGTGGTAAGAAAAACGTACTTTGTTACTATAGACTTGTTAGACGGTCATGACAGCAGTGTTTTACTTGTACTAGTAAGTGGTTGATAGATGATAGATATATCCCATTTAAACAGTGTTTGTGATGAAATATGAAAGCTGAAATCAGAATTTTCAGTAACCAAGTGTAACGTAAATTACATTTACGGAAAACAAAAACGTTTAGGCAGTTTCGAAGCTCCTTTGTTATATAATGAAAATATAAATGATATCAAACCTTTTCAAGTTAACGGTGAAGATATAGAAAACACAAACCTTACATAGATTTTAAAATCTGTTCATGTAAATACACTGCAACGTTAGAGTAAGGCGAGTCAAAATTGTTAGTGCTGACTTCAGTGTGTCCTTCATGGCGAATCTTTTCTCAAATATCAATCAAAGGAATATACAATCCCGGCTTATTAAAAGCATTATAAATGATTTAGTGTTGGCTAATAAATTTCGAAAAAAATCGTATAATTCTATCTAAAGATGTAAAAAATTACTTTATGCAAATATGACTTATTTTGAAAAATATCCGCATACATGGCACAGACAGATGAAATATGTTTTCATAATCATGTTTATATGCTAAACTTATATAAATAAATGTGTCTAGACATGAAAAAGAGAACTATTAGATAAATAAAAATACATAATTAATACTTTTTGTCAGAGCAAGGATTTCGTTGCCATATCTATGTAATTACTAAATTATGAATTTTATGGTAATGTTTTGTTAATAAAAACGTCAGTTAATATCTTTTGGACGACCGCCTACAATAGAAAACTGGATTTTCAACGAGGGTGGTATGAATACACAGTTACTGTATTGTGTAATTATCTCCCTCAGTTTCTAGAAGCAAAAACGACCCTCTCTTTGGAGACTCCAACAAATGCTATTGCACTTAAAAAAAATCTCAGTCCAGTTCATCTCAATTAAACATAGTTGATTAAATTTCAGAAAGTAATTTAAAATTTGTTAAACATTTCAATATTCATGAACTCATTTCACACCAGGAAAAAGTTCAGGGCCATTTTAATTTATAACATGATTGGCCACCAAATTAATAGTCAAAATACCATATTATTCTATCATATGATTATATAATCCAAGTACAAAGACTGGGCCAAGCCCTGTTCACACGATAAAATATAATATTATTGATGTTTCTACGGAAGTGTAAATAAACTCAAAAACACTTTACGCCAAGACCGTCCTCAAAAGATATAACAAATTCTTCAGCGTTGTTAGTTTTTATTTGGTTTTCTAAAACGCAAGTATGCATTATGTATTGTAAAGCAAGACCAGAAAATGACAGGTAGACATTTACTGCAGTTGTTGGACAAGAAGTGACCCGTCAAAGTAAATAACTCCCTAAACCGATCATTTCGAGCTACATCTTCTTTTTTCATTTGATGAATATATTACAACAAGAGCCATGTTACACATGGTTAATCCCCCCGCCGACAAGAAGTTACCTGAAGGTTGTACTTTCGTACATTTTACTTGGTGAGAGGAAATCCTTAAAAAGCCGTATAGTTATGGTCATGCTGAGTACAGTTTTCAAGTAAGTGGAAAAAGAATAAGGCAATCAAGAGAAGGTTTGCAAAATTATATTAATGTTCATTATCAGTATAGGTATGATATTTTTCTATTTGATTAAAAGTAGGCAAGGTATAGTTATTGTTCTTGCACACTGCACTTCCTACCAATGTGCTATGTCAGTGTATTAAGTTTGAAGAAAATCCCTCAAGTACTTTTGGAGTTATGCTCCGGAAATTGTTTTCAAGTAAATCTGATGAAGGTGAATAACTCTAAAAGTAGGCAAGGTAGAGTTATTGTTCTTACACACTGCACTTCCTACCAATGTGCTATGTCAGTGTATTAAGTTTGAAAAAAATCCCTCAAGTACTTTTGGAGTTATGCTCCGGAAATTTTTTTTCAAGTAAATCTGATAAAGGGGAATAACTCTAAAAGTAGGCAAGGTAGAGTTATTGTTCTTGCACACTGCACTTCCTACCAATGTGCTATGTCAGTGTATTAAGTTTGAAGTAAATCCCTCAAGTACTTTTGGAGTTATGCTCTAGACAAAACTTTTAAAGTAAATCTGATAAAGGGGAATAACTCTAAAAGTAGGCAAGTTTGAGTTATTGTTCTTGCACACTGCACTTCCTACCAATGTGCTATGTCAGTGTATTAAGTTTGAAGAAAATCCCTCGAGTACTTTTGGAGTTATGCTCCGGAAATTTTTTTTGAAGTAAATCTGATAAAGGGGAATAACTCTAAAAGTAGGCAAGGTAGATTTATTGTTCTTACACACTGGAATTCCTACCAATGTGTTATGTCAGTGTATTAAGTTAGAAGTAAATCCCTCAAGTACTTTTGGAGTTATGCTCTAGACAAAACTTTTAAAGTAAATCTGATAAAGGAGAATAACTCTAAAAGTAGGCAAGGTAGAGTTATTGTTCTTGCACACTGCACTTCCTACCAATGTGCTATGTCAGTGTATAAAGTTTGAAAAAAATCCCTCAAGTACTTTTGGAGTTATGCTTCGGACAAGTAAATCTGATAAAGGGGAATAACTCTAAAAGTAGGCAAGGTAGAGTTATTGTTCTTGCACACTGCACTTCCTACCAATGTGCTATATCAGTGTATTAAGTTTAAAGTAAATCTATCATGTACTTTTGGAGTTATGCTCTGGACAAAACTTTTCAATTAAATCTGATAAAGGGTAATAACTCTAAAAGTAGGAAAGGTAGAGTTATTGTTCTTGCACACTGCACTTCCTACCAATGTGCTATGTCAGTGTATTAAGTTTGAAGAAAAACCGTCAAGTACTTTTGGAGTTATGCTTCGGACAAAGTTTTTCAAGTTAATCTGATAAAGGGGAATAACTCTAAAAGTAGGCAAGGTAGAGTTATTGTTCTTACACACTGCACTTCCTCCCAATGTGCTCTGTCAGTGTATGAAGTTTGAAGAAAATCGCTCAAGTACTTTTGGAGTTATGCTCCGGACAAAATTGGGACGGACGCACGGACGGAGACCATTTCTAATATCCCCTTCGCCTTCGGCGGGGGGATAAAAAGGCCCTAACATAAATAAAATGTGGGCAAATTTAATATACATTATCATGTACTAATAAATCTCTATCTAAATTTTCTTCTGAAAATTTGGAGAAGACAATAACAGCCCGTTTTCGTTGTCTGTCAGGTAGGTAGCCCATATGTACACAGGTTACTATGCGTATTCTTCGCGTGAAATGCTGAACACATCGACCGGGTGGATGCCCTTGAAAGCATGCGTTCCGAATAAATACTATGTACATCTTCTGTTCTAGCAATTTGCATGTACACCACTCTTCTTTTGGATGCCCACTTAAAATCGATGTCATAGATATATTTTCAGTTAAGTTCTGGACAATCATACTTTCACATCACAGAGGGAGCAAGCTGATTCATGGGACCTAGCTTGACTTACGGTTCTTTAATGTAACACTAACTCTCAAGCACAATTTCATAAAATCAACGGGAAACGATTTAGCAAGAGTAGTAGAGTTATGGTGCTTGAATACTGTAACTCCGCAATATATCTTCCATCACTCTGTTTAATATCAAGTAAATCTGTTTAATGGTTTAACAAGTTTTATGGTTGATGTTATAGTTTTTGGTCTCTGCACTTTGTGAAATCGCAACGCAATTCCTAACAGAGCTTTGTAGTAACGTAACTATTAGTATGATTATTTAGCCCAATTATGTAAGTGTCAGTAGCCATAACTGTTACAGTAAAGTGTGGATTTTTCTTCACGATGGAAAAGGAATACAATGACAGTGGTCACATCTTTCACCTTCATCTTCAAAAATATTGCATGCAGACTGCTATAATACTCCTTTCATATGTGCAAATTAGTATTGATACTGATTTAGTTCTCTGATATCGGTAAGCAACTGAAAATATACCTTACGAAATTGATTGATATTAAAAGTTTGAAATACAAAGTCAAAAAAAGATTTACACTATTCTCAAAAGAAGTCAAACTTTTATACACACATAATTTAGTTATAACTTCAGTAATATTTGTCTTTCCAGGAGTATAAATCAGTGTCTTTCTTAAAAGTTATGATGGTGACTTTGAAGGGTAATATCACTTTACATCAAACTTTAAATTATTTACCAACTTACTGTCACACACATTATTTATGGAGTGTTACATTGTAAACATAATTTTGAACAGTAGATTTTACCAAAACATGGCCAAACGTTTGGTCCGATTGTGCCCATTATTAAACTTGGCCGAGATCTTACTGCCATACATATTGTGTAATAAATATTTGTAATGAATTAGTTAGAAATCGGGCCTTTGAAGGAAAATTAAATCAGTGTTTATGCATCCTGAATCAAGCTATGAATGAGACATGTCATGCTCCAGTCAAAAGTAAAGTGCTTGAAAAACTATATTGACATAGACTGTTATCTGCGAAACAGGGGCAGATAAAAATATCCTTTAGCATTGTAAGGAATATAGGACTTGCACTGCTAAAATATGTTGTACAAAGTTCAAGATGTAATAGTTAACTGAAGTTTTATATTTGTATTTGAATATATATGTTAAGAACGAATGTTGCAAAAGTGTAGTGTAAAAGATTTATGCGCAATGCGGGCTATTTTATATTGCTTGGCAGGCACTGAGGCTTTAGTTTCAGAGAAGAAGTCGTTTGAAGGAAAATGTTGACGACCGCCGACACACGACGACGGACAGAGTACCATCACAATAGCTCGTCATGAGCACGTGTGCACAGGTGAGCTAAAATCGATTATCTAGATTCAAGGAAGACAATATTGTCAATAATCGTAAAAACGACTTGGTTACTCTGTCAAATACAATTCTACGTCTTAATGTTTTAATAGTAAAGGGTCACAGAACTATACTGTTCATGACACATTATTTACAGAGAAAGTGCATACCATCAAATTTATTAAGAAAGGAAGAGAATCTATATATAGACAGGGTAATATAAATGTTCAAATGCATCAAATATTATTGTCTGGCCGAGAAAAAAACCTCGCCCCTTAATGTCTATCAGACATTGTTTATGAAGACAAAGTTCTAATCCCATCATATTGAATCGTTGCATATTTTGCACAAAAAAGCCATGTGAGCGTAAATTGGCTGTAAAGGAGGCCCATATATCAATTGTAAATGTCAATTTTTAATTCCATACATACGCTTCACAAATAATGTCATAGCTTAATACATAAATTTATATTAAAGATATTGGTGCAGAAAGTTTTTTTCCATTCCGTACATAAGCTTCACAAATGATGTCAGTACATAATACATGCATTATGTTAAAAATATTGATACAGAAAGGCAACTTTAATTGTTTGCTCCAAATACTATCAATCTCTATGTAAACTTACCATATCCGTGAAACTTTTTGCACACGCATCCCGTTGCTATAAATTGGAAAAATATGTAAACCAAATTAACGCTGAACTTTTCCATAAGTTTTAGAGAGATGCACTTATGTAACAGTTCTAAGCATGTACACATAAAACCATAACATATCCATTCAATACAACCGATTTTGAAGACACGAGATTTCGTCAGTATGTCAAAATAAACATGTGTCTTTAAAGCGATGTGGTAATCGTAATTTCTAGAAAGATTGAATACTCGTAGTATGAATGAGTATTGCTAGTTAAGATTTAACAGTTTTATATCCATTGAATAAAATGAAAATACCTTTGACTATTCTAGTTAAAATCAAAGCAGAAATAGGTCTTTTGGGTTTCTTATGGTGTAAAGAAAACATACATAAAAACAACATGGGAGATACCTTTCTTCACAAATATATACATTTCTTGTGAGTGAATTGAATGTATTCAATAATTACTTTTCTATAATTCAACATTATAAAACCTTCTCCGTTGTCCGTGACATTAGCATCAAATCTAAAATTTACCACTCAAACAGAAAAAGAAGTCACATAGCTCATCAGAAATAGTTCATTTGTTAGCCAACGTCCTAAATGTCTCACAAATAGTTCACTGCATTGACTAGAACATTGTCACAAAGGCAATTAAAATGTAAAGGCAATTACATTTGCATGCAAGTCTGCATTGTTATGCACTGTTCAACACTAATTTTTTCATCAACCTCTATTTAATTGTTTGTCCAGATAATTTTGAAATTTAATTGGATGTTTTATATCTCGAACTGTATGGAAGTACTTCATAAGTCTAAGCCAAATACCTGGGACTACTGGAACTAATTTGTGTGAAGTTATTGTAGTTTTTCATCTTATGTTCTTTATAACCTAGGTTATGACTGTGTACAAGAATAGAGATGGTATACTTCCTCAAAAACTTATATGACATCAAATTGTACCAAAGTTTGAACCTTCTCTTTGAATTTGAATAAAGCGACTACATTACCGACACATTTGCTTGTCAAAACAAGCATAGATAGCATATGGTTCCTGTACATCCAAGCTCTGTGAGAATTTTAAATCAAACTAAAATCAGTTATATATGATTATTATTTATAGAAAAATACAAAGTGGTTATTGAACAACATGGGTAGCATATTTCTATTAAGATATAACTTTTCAGGATAATCTAAATATGCAGCAAAATCATATGTATAACTACAATAAGGTCTAAAATTTTAGGCTATTTAAGAAGCATATATCTATACCATTTTTATAACATATTTTATAACTGACAACATGGTCTCTGTATGCATTTGGAAATCTTGGAGCATTTATGTCTGACTTTCAAATATGTTAGATTTCTTTCCATGAAATGAATATGTTATGCAAAGGGAAGTCTTTTAACAAAATAATACTTTAAAAAATCATATTTTTGATAAATAAACTATATGAACTGAGCTGTATGAGATGAGTTATTTCTGGCAAAGTTTGCATCAAACGATTATCTTTTTAAAACTTGGCACTTAAGTATGAAATGGCACACTGTAACTATAAAATAAATTTAACTTTGAACTACATTACTCTAATGAAGCGTTGCAACGTCTTAAATCAATTCTAAATTGAAGACGCAAGTTGATGTAAAAGAATCTAATTTTATTTAAAAGACTTAACGTTGCGACTAAGTAAAACAGGCGTTCATAGTACCTTAGGGAAATTTGCTTGCGCCCGTTACATTTAAGTAACAGTAAATCGAATTCGTTAAACTTATGTAGACAAATCACTTGTATTCAACGAAGAAATGCAACGTTGTGCTTGCACTTTTGTCTCAGATTGATATTAACTTAAAATCACAACTTCAACTCACTGGTTGTAGTTTTGCAATTTGATCCTTGGACACAGCACATGCAAAAACACTTGCACACTCTCTAAATTTTATGAATACTGGTATCAATTAACGAAACAAACGGTGTTTGTGTCTGACATACTCCATGGCGTGCTGTGTGTTCCAGTCATACCGGTGTTTCAGCACCCTAATACATCGTATGCATGATTTGTTTAATAAACATTCTTATCATTTATCTCATAAACCAATTTAATGACTTATACCCTCATGTACAAACATGATTTCCAAATGTATTTCTTCGCATCATTTGATAAATGGCTTTTATTCCATGCGGGGAAAACAATAAATCGCATCACTTCCGGTTTACATTTTAATATGTGAATGCAATCGATTTTGTAATGTAAGGGCTTCCTCTGTTTAAAAACGCAAGAAAAACAATATTGTATATATACTTGTATTAACGGACTAAAGATTCAATCATAATTTCTGTAAGTTCAGACCTTAGAGAACATCTCTAACGAAAACAATAGAAACATAATTCACCACAATGGCGAATCATTTTGAAGACGCTGGTCTATTTTTAGTACTACGTAATTATACAACTGATATTAAAATGTTTTAGATTGATTAAGATTAATATTTCTACAACGATAGAAAAACGTAATTAATGTTCAACACTGCGCGCAAAATATATACAACAATGCATATATGTAAAGGTAATAAAGTAGATCAATTTAAAAACAAAATACAATTCTATCATAAACTGAAGTTCCTAGATACTATAAAGAGGTATTTAAGATAATTTGCTTGTTGACCATCACCACTCATAACAACTAACTTGGTCCAAGTTATTTTCTTACAACCATCATGTTCCAAAATATTAAGGCCGCATGTGCAGTCTGCTTATTAAAATACAATTTATGAATCTTTCTTTCTCAGTTACAAAATAACATATTTACCACATTAAAACAAGAAGGTAATATATACATATTGCAGAACACTGTCTAAACGATCCAACAAACCTACGAAGCATACAAAAGATGAATGTGCGCCGCCATTTTTCTTTGTCACAAAGGTCAAAGGTGGTGACAAGGGGCATTAACGTAACAACGTGAATGTCAATACACTTAAAGAAGCAATAGTTAAAGAACGTTGTGCTCATGCTAACGATTCGTACAACACACAGTTAACGTTAGTTAATGAATAAATATTGCAAAGTGTCTTACACGAAAAGATGGTTTAAAAAGAGCAAAGTTTGAATCCGTTTTCCACATATATATTAGAATTACACAAATGATACACTCCACCGTACATATTTCTCTTCATCATATTTTAATCAATGTTTTAGTGGAAGAAGCTAAAGAAGGTTGGAAGAGAATAACATCTTCACACACACACAGAAATGATCTTATTAAACCTATTAAATAATCCATCGTATTTTATTTACTGTTTTTGGGGGGGAATAAATGAATTTTACACTCTGCACTCGTCTACTATCAAAATGAATATTTTGGCAACTATCAAATAACCTTGCACTTATGTCACTTCATCAGTAGCATATATTCGAGTTCAAGTCTCAAAATATTTGTAAATACTTCTTACAAAATTTTTTTTTTTAAATTAGACTAGATTTCACTTTTCGACCACATTTAATTCAGTGCATATTATATTTTGTACGTGCTGGGTAAGCAGTAGCTGACCCATTGTGTTCGCTCTTGTTTGCTTAAGAATGTTAAACACTCCAAATAGCCCAACTGTTTTACCATTTACATGCACACTTTTTTCATCTCTATTCTCTTCCAACTTTCCATCCTACTATTCTCATGCAAAACAGGCAACTAGAGCCACGTGACGATAAAAGACATCGTAAATTGGTTTTGACTAAAATATACATTCATCATACTCCTGCAAATAATTGTAATTGTTTAGTGCTCCGATTGTTCCTTGTCTCTACGGGATTTTGAAAACTCAAAGAATTCAGCCTGAATAAAAGCCCGAATGAAAAATCTGTTTTCTTGGGAAGAAATCAACCTAGGGTTCATCCTACAATTTTGGACAAAGAAGGAATCTTTAATTGACAACAAAATAGATGGAACTTCAGACAGAAAATATCTATCAAGTCCTTCCACTTGAATTGTTCGCTGTAGTCGGTTTAACTTAATCCTAGTTCTTGGTCTGAAAGGAGGCTTAATTGTATAACATGATAGTCCTTACTGTGGTGAATGTGTAATTTTCTTCAGGTCTTGGAGTGAACATGAATATTTGGTAACGTCTTAATCGATACTCTATACAAGATAAAACGACAGGGTTTGGAACATCTTTTTAAGACAATGTTTTCGTGGAAAGTTAGACGCATAAAACTCAGAGCAATCTTTTAAATGATTCATGATCCGCTGGTATATTTAGATAGCTTAGCAAAGCTAGAAAAGGTGGTGTATGTTTGTAAAATTGTATGCTTTTAGTTCAGTATTGCTCTGAACATTAAGTCTCGTGAAATTCGTGCAAATAAAAGTCTGTGGCGTAGACTATTGTTTCAAATCAATACAGGCATCCATTTAAAATAATCTGCTCTTGAAACATCTTAAGGAAATGCTGCAGTATGCAAGTGAGATAAAACAACAAAAATGTATCAACTTGTTTCGGCAATAAGTTAGTAGATTATTACAGTAGTTAGCATGCTCGTGTTTTGTATTGAAGGTGCTTGGTAAAGATGTTGTCCTTTATGTTCGATTATCATTTACATAAGTTAAGAAATATTTGACTGTTGTTATAATTTTAACTGGTCGATGAATTATTAGTATAACAGCGGGAGCACTTTCCTCAATTTGCCTAATTTCATATTTCCGGTGTTTTCAGAATGCAAAACAATACCGCCCTATATTGTCTACAAAATATTTGGGGCAGGTCAGAGGTCTAGATGGTCACTTGTCAGATAAAGGCGAACGGCCGTAATAATCCTCGACCTCTGTGTTCGTGGTGAACAGAAGAGCTGGTATGGTTTCCTATATACCAATATGACCCGTGTCTCACGTTTGGTGAAATATATCATCGCAGGTCAAAACTCTGACCCAAAGTATTATCTAAATAGCCATTTCTAGTAGGCTGGGTCCAGTATCTGATTGTTTTATGGAGTCTTGATATTTTTGGTCTGACCTTTATGGTTTGGGCGTTTGCCAGTGAATGCCGTGCGTAAGAATGGTATGCTTGTTCTGGTAATTTATGGGCGAGACTGCCGGACAAGCTGAAAATCAACGTCCGTTTGACAGCTGAGGGTTATTTATGTTCTGAAAAGAGCCAGGTATGCAAAAAGGGATATATTTTTTCTCCGAGCGTTTTTATTTCGATGCTTAGGATTTTTTGCGTGGCGTTTGAAATGAATAAACATGTACGGCAGATGTTGCAGTGGTAATTATTCTGTGAAATTTACTAATTCTTGGGTCGCGTTCCTGTATATTTGAAACCTCTATTTTGAATAAGTAATTATGTAAAATCACATAGATCAAACTTGAAATAATGCAAAAAGTAGACATTTTACATTTATGTTCTCAAACAGCAGTCGCAACTCATATAACCGTTAATTAAAAGGCTTTATGTAAATGTCTTCTAATGAAAAGCAAACTTTTATTCACCACAAAGTGCAACTTCATTGTTGTCTTCTGCATTGAAATCTAAACATGATGCAAAACGAAATATTTCAGTGTATAATTGTCAATTTTTGGGTACATGCTTGTAAATGCATTTTTCATCAGATCGGGTCTGGGAGATTCTGGTTTTAACGGGAAAATAATAATATTTAAGGTAATCTTGAAAGTCGAGCCCGGCTACAAAAACTCAACTTTTGAACACTGCAAACCACTTTGAATCCAGACCAGTATCATTAATATGGATACAGTCTATTCTAAGCATTGAAACTGTTGATTCAAACTTTGCTCAGCTCTCAACTTTGAATCATCCGTAGAATGTGACAGTCTGCAGTTACTGTGAGGTTAAATTTCCTACTTTACATGTTCCGGTGAGATATACTATTTTTTGTTTTTTCTAAGAAAGATGAAAGTCTGTTTTTAATTCACTTGCCGACGGACAGGAATCCAGCATAATTTCCCTTGTACATAACCCCTGACAGCTCTTCATCGCCTTGTTACCATGGCAATGATATACTCGCGTGTCACAACGTAGATCATTTCAACTGCAACAGTTTTGTTGATGTATTAGTTGGGTAACATGTTTTGTGTATGATAAATGTATTTCTAGGAAATGGCCGAAAGCTTGTTTAGCGTAGTGGCTCATGGATGATTATTCCAGGTTTTAAATACATTTTGAGAGAGTAATTTTCCGGAAGTTATGTTTGTTTCATAATTGTACAACATGATCAGCCAAGGTATACATCTTTATCTCGCCAAATGGACTACATCTCAGCACATAAAATGTCTGAATCTTTTTTCATGACAAAGATGCAGAATAATCGTTTCGTGCTATCAGATTGCCCTGCTTGATTTTTCACGGAGACGCAAACCCTTTTATTTTCATAATCAGATTTGGTAAATTACTGATATATTTATAAAACATTTAAAACAGTCGTATCTAACTGCAGTTTTTAGTTTAATAAGATGGTACGTAATCTGAAATGCATCTCTCAAAAGCAGCCCTCTTGACGTCACAGTTGGCATACTATACTAATCTGCAGAAGAATTACTTACGATGATTAGTGAAGCTGATATGAAAGAACTTGTGGATTTCCAATGTGATACAGTTATAAGTCAGATAATTTCTAAATCCGATCTACTTAGCAACCCAAATCTACAAAAGTGAAATTTACCATTTTGTCATTAAGATATATATCCTGAAGATATACAAGCGGTTTACAGGGAAATAATATTTATATTGCGTATTTACGTCTTAATATTCCTAAAATGAACATTACTGATGCCATTTGTATAATTTTATTGTATGAAACGTCACTTCATGCGCAAGAGTTATTTGTTTTTCAAACCTTAAGTAAATATTTCTTCATGTCATTACTTAATTAAGAAGCTTGCAATACGGAAGCAAGGCAAATTAGTCACGTTATTGACTTTATTTATGTGAAATGCATCACCTTGGTGACTTGCTGTTCACAGTTTGGAAACATAAACACAGCAGCAGGAAACTGAAAAACAGAATCAGACACACGTCATGGAAAAAGAAAAGATAAGACAAGATTACAATAACCAAGGTCGAAGTTTTGAGGCGGTCATCTACAGGGTCAAGGCAATGAGTTTTCAATACTTATACTCTTATTGTCATACATATGATACATGTACATGTTGTACATAGAATGGATTTAGAAATTATCTCCATGTACATGATATTCCTTTTCACTCTTGATCAGTAAGAAATATAAGAAATCTTAGTATTTCATAACCCCTATCTTACTGTTCGATATTCTATAAATAAACAAATCTTTTGTACATTTAGCACATTGGAGTACAGCGGTAAGCATCGAAGAGTACGTGTCATTCACGTTTATCAAACTATAGTTCTGTAAGACTGTATATAGAATTTAAAGGATCTACACTTACTCACATGTGTAGTTTTGTGTTCAGGGAATTCATTCAAAACATATTCAATCAATGCATTTATTGATTCAGCAGATTTTTTGTTTGAAACATTTAACAAAGCGATTTACTGTTTTAATCATTGTACTTCTGTAGTATTTATTGTCACCAATACCTGAACCCAGAGGAGTAGCCAGATTTGACTGACGTTGAAAACATGTCTCTCGGAAAGGGATATGGTATCAAGTATGTATAATTCTACCTAGACACGTGTTATGATTTTATAGCCCACAACTGTTTAGAGAAATTGCAAATTAGTTAAATAAATGTTCTTTTCATGACTTTGTTATGCAGAAGTCAAGAGATTGCTCATTTAATATAAATGTAAATAAATCAAGTCATCAGAATGAATATTAGGTAACGAACGTTCTTTTTTTGACATCCCTGTTTAATAGGACAAGACTGGTATCAGTGTCTGTTTTCATTGCAGTTGCTGGTATCATTTTTTACTATTACAAGTATTTCTATCTTTGTCACTACATGTATTATTATCATCATCATCATCGTCACCGTCATCGTCGTCGTCGTCGTTTTAATGATAAATAGCATAAAAGGGACTGAGAAAGAATAAAACAAATTGTGCATATTTTGAACTTTGTTGGTTCCTCAATTATTTCTTTTCTACGTTGGTGCTTTTGTAGATTATTAGTTTACACACATCATCATGGCGACTATCATACATGTACACATACATTGATGAACGTTTATTTTCCTAATTTACCTCCTAATATAATGTAATAAATTATAAGAAATCGAACATTACGTTTAGTCACTACAGAGTCGCAATTTAGATATATCTATTTTTAGATTCTTTCGTTTTATCATCTGGGATAGACAGGGCTTTGTTTTGTTTGTTTTTTAATCGATTGAAATTAAACATATCTAGTTTTATCATTCACGTAAATATCCGCAAAAACCAACAATAATTTCATCATTTTGAGAAAGCGTGTGAGCTTGGAGAGCTTTGTAAATAAATTTGAAAAACTTGAAACTCTATAACATAAAGATTATTTCACAAATATATAAGATGATATGGTTTAACTTTGGCCAAAAACTTGCCAATTTTCGCATCGGAGGCGACGAAGACAGTCATTCACTTGCAATCTGATAGTGCATCCTTTTACAGGGTTTGATTTTTATTTAAAATATTAACATTGAACTTGTTTTAAACGGAACTTACTAAACTATGCCATAATCAGAATCTGCTTGTGGACATAAATCTCAAGCCCACTTTCAATTTTGTTACTGAATTCAGCTACTTCCAAACCATTCTAGAATCATTTGAAAATTCAGGTCAAATGTATTTTAGGGCGATGCCTTCGAGTTCCCATCCCTAGTTCGAACCAGTAGGCCCCAGGTTGCAGAATCAACATTTCCCCTCTGATCAATCTGGCTCAACTTTCCAGAAAAATAGTCAAAAATTCAAATATGTCCAAAAAGTTTTTTTACAGTCAAAAGTACACAAGAGCAAAACAAATAACTAAAAACTGACCAAGTCAAATAACCGTATAATCTTATTTTTGTTGATCTTTTTTTCGAAAAAAAAACAACAACAAGCGGTTTAATTCATCAAAAAATCTTTTTTTACATAAAGGGCTTACTTCACTATAACGTAAAAGTTAATAGTTTTCCTAATCTAGATATTTTGAAATGCCAAAGTGTCGCACTACTGTCTTTATCACCGGCACAACCGAAGAAATTTCAAATATCTAAATATCAAGAAACATATAACAGGCAGGCAGGTCAACGTGGCTTTCAGACGACCTGTTCAGTAGCAAGAGTGCATGTGATGTCACAAAATAAAAGTGGCTGCACTCCCTTTCGAAGGAACATACAAAAGTTATTTCATGAAATGTTTTGTGGTTCACATTATTCGCCTTAATCTATTTATCTTTATCTGTAAAAAAGCGGCATCATTTGAACTTTGAAAAGCTTCAAGTGCACTGACTGAAAATGTTCAAACTGTCTCTATTTCTGAGGCATACATCATGTTTAGAAAGATGCAATAATTTCAATAGTTGAAATTCAACTATATTCAAGTTATTAAAAGTTACAGAAATGCATTTTGTGTGTTGAAGCTATGAGAAAATACTGTTTGGCCCTCTTGAACACAAACACGAGAAAAAAGTGTTAGAAAAGACTGCATCGATAAACATTTTGGAAATATTTATTTATAAAAAGACATTTTGGTAGATTTTCAGTCTTTACATGTTTAACTGCTCAATATAGTTATATTATGTTTTACGTGCATGAAAATAAAAACAAAAGATAAAAAAGAGATGTTGCTTACAGTACATTTTACACAAAGTGCAAGCCGACAGGACGCCCTTTTACCCAAGTGACACAAATTTGTAAATATAATTGAAAAAAGACAAAAATTATCCCGGTTAAATGTAATGTACATCAAGAAATCAATTACATGGAACTAAATGTCTTAAATGCGCATAATTTAAAATAAATCACGTAGACAAACGTCTATCGTCTATTCATCAATTATGTCGAAATAATGCGATTACGTTACTTCAGATGAACCCCGTTACACAAGGTAACTTCCCTTTATTACCGGGTCAATTTAAGACACTATGGTGTGAACGCTTGAATAAAATGACACTTATTCTTCTGTTTTGACCGTAAAATTTAATGGATTTTACCATGAGACCGGCCTTCAACTAAGATTTAGTTTGATTTATATATTTCAGAACGGAGTACAAATGCGCCCTTTATGCTGACACCCGTTCAAAACAAGCAATTAGTGAACAATCGTTCTTTTCAGCGTGTAAACAAAAGGACCACGACACTTTCTTAGACCTTTAATACCAAAGATCACTTTAAAGTGATTCTTCGGTTAACTTTTTATTTCAATGATATCGAGACAGAAAATGTCAAAACACTATAGCTTGGCCGTACTCTATAGAGTGAAAATGTAGATTTAACCATGCGTTAATGTACGATATTTTTTTATCAAGCGTCTCAAAATATGATTTACTGTTCTGTATGGACTATAAAACTACGGGATGTAGATATATATTGCACATTAAAGATAAATTTTAAATTGTAAATCTTTCCTCTGCCGACACTTAAAATGCTTAAGACATCATAACTCATAAATTAACCATTGATAAAGTTGGGCATAAATAAATTGTTTTATTTCTGTTGATA
This sequence comes from Saxidomus purpurata, assembly GCA_022818135.1. Lineage (NCBI taxonomy): Eukaryota > Metazoa > Mollusca > Bivalvia > Venerida > Veneridae > Saxidomus > Saxidomus purpurata. The sequence continues at coordinate 35,305,007 of JAFMSR010000016.1, forward strand.
ATGATTCAAAGTAACATAAAATGCAATTTTATTTGTAAATATGTGTAGACTGACAAAACTGAACGGCAACGGAACACCATAATATTTAAATGGTGGCCTATCCCAGGTCAATAATGTCATACAAATCAAATAGATTTCTGAAAAAAAAACATTTCATATAAAGTCGTATCATAGTTTAGTAATTACAAATTCTGTTTCACAGCAAGAAATGTCAAGTTCTGCAACTAAAAAAATACTGATTCACAATGTACACGATGACTTTACCATTAGATATTTGTTTCTGATTTAAGTTTTTGAAATAGAGATATATAAGATAAATAAGAATGTTTACAAGTTTTTTTTAGACCAATTATGATTTGCATAAAAACATTAAAACGTTTTTATATACTTCCAAAATACACTGAAAATAATTCAACATTAAAATCCTACACTGTTCAGAAGTGAAACCATTGAAAAACACATTAATCAAATAAACTATATGAATTATAAATTGAAAAAAAAGTTTTATATCGCGTATGTCACCATATTATATCATGGGACAGTCTCAATTAATACTTGAATGATTTGTTTCACTGTCCAACAAAAAGCAGGGCGTTGTTTGACAATTTTCATATAAAAACGTGTAAAGTCGGCACTTATTAGTACAAGTATTTATATTATAAATCATGTAAAACCCATATTCTTCATTCAGTCAGTGATATTTTAGCAATTTGAATACACATGATAATATTCTTCCGCCATTGTGAGCATTTACGTTCGATGAATTACTATATTTGCTATGTAAACAACAAATAGTGCGCCAAGATGACTGGAAGGGAGATCGATCTTTATTAGTTTTAAATAAATGAGCTTTGCGTGTATGACTGCGTTTAGGCGACTTGTGCATTGGCTTTAGCAGAATCCGAGGTGTGAAGCGTCATGCAGAACATGCAGAAAGCATCGAACAATAAAGTTTTGCAAACTCGTCCGTCAGTTATCTTTTAAGTAAAATCCGCGACGGTTTTGATTTCAGTAAAAGAGCGTAAATTAGTAAAAGGAAAAATGGATTTCAAGCTTACCGTTGGACGCGTACTGTTATGATTTATTGCTAAATGCATGTTTTTTATCGTTTGATATGACGTAGTTGGTTAGTGTGAATAAATTATACTTTGTTTATGAAAAGAAAATTTAATGTAAAAAAGAATGTAGGTATTTTACCGTTTTAATGGCCGATCTTTATCTTTTTGGGGGGACATTAACGCAAACATTTTCCAAAAATGAAATAAAATAATATACAGATGGAGTATATTTACTTCAGAAGCACTTGCCTGAAATTTCTCATAAAAATATTTGATGAATTTTAATATCTAAAACAATTTGGAAAACGAGTACGTAAATAAGTTAAAGAGTCAGAATTTTTTTATATTAGGCAGGTGCACTTTTATTACATCGCATCCAATAGAAAATGCAGACTATTTCCTAACACCATTCAATTGTTAAACACCATTTTTCTGAAACCGGTAATCACTGCACGCGTTTGTTGACAACAAAATCAAGCGTATATCCAAAACCTTTTTGGAACAAATTTATATGCTTAATAATTCAATTAAATCAACAAAGTAGATATATAACACTGGCTCCATAAATAAAATCACAGATAAATAACCAGCAAGGAATAACACTATGCGATTCACGGCTACCCTCCTAAATTATTATCATTATAAATTAACCGTTTCGTATTAAATACTTTTCGGACTGACCGCACTGCAACATGTAGTCTAATTCAAAATCAGCATTTTACTTACCCATAAACCTTCTCTGTGCTTAGTTTGCGATCAAAATTCATCGACCTCTCAGATTGTATAATTAATGATCACATGCGATCCAAAGAACTCTGCTTTAATCCCTTTCATGATTGTGTTTTACGAGGTTCTATTATATTTATAATAAACTGGAATTTCAGAAAGCAATAGAAAACTATTATCTTACCTTATTGCCGCAGTAAATCTTTACAAGATATTTGGATTTTGTAGAGTGGAGAAGCATTGCTTGCCTTTAACCTGGGAAACGGTAGATCATTCAAAACACTTTGCAACAACCAATCAGAATGACTAAACGTTCGTATCTTAACCAATAGTCGTGCTGTTTTGATTGTACGATACACTTGTAGTGTAGCGTTTATATTGAAAAAAGGCGAGTTTACGGGACAGTAGAACCGCCTATAGACTGCAGTTAGATATTTTCTTATTATTTGAAGGAAGTTATTTCTCAATCTTTATTCGTAATGTACATTTTTTCTTCAATTTTAACACTTCTTTCGAACTGTAATTTGGGAAACAAATTACTAATTTTATGTATTTTCTAAGCTGCTTTTTTACTTGCAGCTTAATCCAAAGTGCGGTTTTCGAGTTAACTTTGTTGTGATTTTTAGAACAATTTTGTTTAAACAAGAGGTAATTTGAATTATTATAAACGAATTGCTGTTTTTGCCTGTGTTGGTTTTAGTGTAATTTGAATAGCGATATAATTTTGTGTTGAATATTATAATTATTTACCTTTTGAGTAATTAAATAACTTGTTGTATATAATATCATGGAAAATATAATATCTATTAATTGAATGCAAAATTTAGAATAGATACTTATACAAAAATGTGATATATTTAAATATATGCTATAATCCAGCTTATGCTACCTGATGCAGTTGTACTTATTGCTATCAAATAATATGGAATCATTAATATTGTGTGCTGAAAAAATCTGTTTTTTTTTTCAATAAATATTTTTCATATTTCGTGCTTCTAATGTGGACATTGGTAGCAATTAGAATATGTAATAAAATAACAAAAAGACATAAGATGACAATTTTAAATGATAATTGAAAACTGTAACTTGACTCTACCTTTCTACCGGAAATGTTTATAAGCCTGCTGTAGTTTCGTGTTTGTTTTCATTTAGTTGTGGGCATAAATTCTGATATATTGGATAAATTGCCCTTTCAACAAAATGTGCCATAACAGTTAACGTGTTAGCTGTTGTGGAACATTTTCTCTGAAAGTAGAATTTATTCCAAATATCAGCATTCAGTACCCGTGTCATTTTTAATGTTTACACATTCTACTTTGAGCATACGCATATAGAACAAATAACTATAACTATGGAATATAAAGTTGCAAATGAAAGTAAAGAGACATCGGCGATCTTTTTGCCCGATCGTGTAATGTAAAGTGAACATAGTTCCCGATTTCTATTAAAACGTATCCGCATTGTGTATAAATAAGTTGATAAATAAATAAATAAATAAATAAATATTAGTCAGGAAGATGTATCAGTAATTTATTTTACAGTATGCCAGGCAGTTTCTGTTTGTTTAAGTTGGCAGCAATGAAATCGATGGTTTTGTATTTCAAGAGAAAATTTATTTTCGCCAGTTGACGCAAATTTAAAGATATTGAAATATTTTGTTTACTGGTCTACACAATATTCTGCATTTTAATATTTAGGGCCATTCATTTTGTAACAAAAAGTATGAAACTGCTTAATTTCTAGCATTTTTCGTATTGTTTTGGTACCATCGTATCATAAAGTGGGAATTGTAGTTGTATTTTTTCTATCATTATTTTAAGGAAACATTTGAATATTATATACATTTTCATGAATATTTAATCCCCTGGGTAAAACTTCATTTATGTACAAAGAAATTGGTATTTAATATTTGATAGATTTTTTACAAAATGAACAAACTATTTAGAAATCTTACGTTTGTTCATTTATTATTTTACAAAAGATACCCCAGCAATCCTTCAATATACAGAAATCTTGGAGATTTCATCATGATGTGCAAAGTACACTTTTGTCCCGTATGCCAACTGTTATTTGACTTTGATGTTGAATATCTATCAATTCTGATTTTATCTTTAAACATATAATATATTCCCTGTTCATTTGCAAATACAGATTTCATATTTTTTGCATTAATCACCGAGTTACAATCAGTGCAGCTATAACGAGTTACTGTTATTTTCAGTTATTTTAGAGGAGAGTAAAATGGCAAATGTTATTTAGATATTGTCATAGGCTGCACTTTGCTTTGAGGAAATGCATGAAGCGACAATGGTTTTCTGTCAATCTATTTAAGCTCTATTTGGACACTTTTCGAGTCCGCGCCATATAGCCTGCTGTTTCTATGAATTTGTCTTCATTCCAATTCGTTGTTCAAAAGGTTGCACAATGAAAATTAAGTTGCGAAGGCAAAACAAAGTTAGATCAATATATAGATACATATAGTTTCCATTTTTGATGTATTGTTCTATAATCTTGATAACGGCATACTGGACATTTCAGGACAAAAATATACGTGACAATAGTGTTGCGTTCGATTTATTGCACCGAGTTATTCTGTAGCGTTAGTTACATTACGTTATTACATATTTTCAAATTCGAGTTACATTCTTAATATATCATAATAACTTTTATAGAATTTCAAATTGTTTATCAGACATTTATAAAAATATCATACTGTAATTAAACATTTAATTACTTTTACTTTCTATCCATTTCAGTGTAAATTGTTCGAGAGGTTTTGCTTATTCCTTAATTTACTGAAACATATCAATTTAAGTGGCACGCTATTTGTGTATGTTTTTTTTCTAAAATCCATTTCTGTATGAACAACACTTCGTCATCCAAATATAGGCTGCTATTTTTATAGGCTCAAGGGAATGCAGCTTTTAATATACTTCCGAATGCATATTTGTTCAAATTTTCAAAGTGTTTGCAAATGCATTGTAGGACAATCGCCTCGTTTATTTTCCCGGCTTCTCCGAGATTGCCAGTCAGTCTATATGCTGATTCTCATTCATTTTGTCTAATTTTAACGAAATATTTCTTAATTCCACTCCATCTCAAACCTCTTCAACAAATTAATTTTATTTTGCAAAGAATTAAACATGGATTGCTTTCTAAATGAATGACAAATTGGACACACGATGAAGGAATTTTATACCAAATTAGGCAAAGGGAAAAGCTAAGACGAAGAAAAAAATAGACGACGCATGGACTGCATTTTCTCTTAACAGCATGGAGATACCAATTAGATTCAGGGGCTAGTTCATCTTTCTTAAAAGATTCCGTTACTTTGAAAATATATGAAGCATCCGCTCTTGTTACGGGTATTAGCAAAACATACGGGGATTTCAGTGTGTGGATAATTGATAACAAATATTTAATTGTAAATGGTTGAGTTTCATCTGCAGAAAATAAGTATGTAAGAAGTACGTCCAGTCCACCAAATAGTAATTTTTATTGCATACTACACACCTACAGTGCGGTTCTTCTGTAACGTTGAACGGCTTCAACCGGATTTAATTTATTTCTTCGGCGCTATCCATTTTAATAAAAACAGATTCCAATATGAAAGGTATAGATCAGTAAGGTAAATTGACACGTAAATGTACTTAAAGTTACTGGATTTCCAAAGTAGCCTGCCGTGAAAAACGTGTTAGTTATGCCTCGCTTATACGAGTTGAACTACAATGTAATATCAAAATAAGAACTAATGTAACGCAAACATCCATGCAAAATATGATCAGACACACATACATATTTAAAAACAATCAACACCGTCTGTGCAAAAAATATATCCATTTGAACCAGACAGTGGAAACTGCACATGTGAACATACTGCTTGTATTCTTATTTTGATTAATTTGGTTTTTTTTCAACTCGCGATATCAGATCTGTGAAGTTTGCTATAGTTTCCATACATTAACCAAAGCAATTCGCAGAGAACTTAAGTAAAAACAGCCACTGTAGCGTTAAAAATAACTTGAAGTCAAAATCAAGGCTTAGTTTCTGATTAAAGCTTCATTGAAATAAAACCTTAACGTCGACAGTTTACATGTACTGGTTACATGTGTACATGCATAGGGTAATAATAAGAAAGAGGTCAATGAAAAGAAAGCATATTGATACTACAAGCCAATGTGAATATTAAAAAAGCAGAGTGATATATGGACTGGCTACATTTTACATGCAAATGCAAATAATAAGAAAGAAAACAACACGTAAAGGCCAATAAAAAAAGCATATTGATACTACACGATATAAAAAAAGCGTTGGGAAAGAAGTGACCCGCTTCCGTCCATCGTCAATATTGAAATATATAAATTTTTTAAGTTTTTTATTGTGTTTTTCTCAATAGCTATTGATTAATGGTTTGAGGTTTTGTTTAATGTAACGTTTGTCGTAATCCAAACGAAATCAGTTTTCGTCGTAATACGAAACTTCTATCGATGTTGTTTGTTGAACATTTGTGAAGATACAGTAAATTGTGAACAAACGCAATACTATTCGGACGCATTCTAATTTTTTAACGTTATCGTTTTATCCATTTTGGAAGTTGTGTTTAGGTTCATGTTCACATGTTGTTAAATGCATCATAATTTAACTGATAATTTACATGATTGTTCTTACAATATAGCTACACTTATTTAGTATCTTAAGCTATCTTCAAGGCCCTAAACTGTCGAAGTCATTTGAAATCTCTGTATAGCCCACAAACAACTGGAGAACACTAGATGGGTGTTTAGTAGAACATTTACGCTTTGTCAGAAAAAAAAATTGTGACAAAATGTAAGTACAAAAAGGGGCATAACGCATCACGACCCTTTTGTCAGAAGCAATCGATTTGAAAGTTTTATGAAGAAATCTTTAGAAATGGCACAGTTATAGCCAACGGATCTAAGTACAAAAAATGGCATAACTCTGTCAGATATAACCTTGACCTACAAACATTGACGGCATCACGACCCTAATGTCATAAGCAATACAATTTGAAAGTTTAATTAAGAAATCTTAAGAAATGGCAAAGTTATAGAAACAATCTAAGTACAAAAAGGGGTATAACTCTTTCAAGATGACACTGACCTACAAAATTTGATGGCATCACGCTCCTTTTGTCAGAAGCAATGCAATTTGTTTTAGCCAAGTTATCATCCCAAAATCTAAGTACAAAAAGGGGCATAACTTTTTCAAATATAGCAGTGACATACAAAACTTGACGGCATCACGGCCCTTTTATCTGAATTGGCGACACAAAAAGATTACGTGTGCGCTAATTATGAAATATATTATACCAAAGTATTCAAGTTAAGCAACCTACCTATTTTTACCAGGTACATTTTATAGAAAACAAAATTGATAATACTTACCTAATCCTTACATAAAATATAATGAAGTTAAAGTTCCTGATAGTGCCTTTGCAATTTTAAAGACATTACAGGCCACACTATTTTGCCAAATTATCATAGGTAAAGTAAAATAATACTTTGTGCTTTTCTGAAAATATCTTCAACGTGTGCCTCGATACAGATTTCCTCATTTAACTTACCAATAAATCTATTGACCCAGCAACAAAAGTATGTACTAAAATCTTCCAAAACAGCCCTATGTTTGTTTTGTGCGTCCGAATCGAAGTTTTTAGAGTATTTTGAGATACCTACACAGTATTTTGTTTTGTTGGCTAAGTATAAAAGTAATTATGTGACATTCACTAACAAAAAATGTTTATTTTATTCTCTGCTTAAAGACATAAAATGCAATTTATTTTAAATTTCAAGAACTTGATATAATGCTGTTTTCTAGTTGTCTCATCCGATATATGCTTGTAGGAGGGTCACTTAAAAACAAAAAAAAACATGTAAAAAGATAGAGCCTGACAAAATGCAGAATATCATCAGCTAAAATCCTCAAATGTTTTTCTTTTTAGACATTTTGTAAACCTGTCATTTTTGTAAGTCTTTTCAAACTATAGCAAACAAAATTAAACAAATGATGGTGCTCCAGTTACAAGTAATGTCTTCAAAATACATGACCCGATCCCCTAAAATACGGAACATCGAATAAATGCACTGAAATATTTTCGTAAAACTGCAAGTCTTATTCTACAAGAGCACCGACCTCCCGGAACCATGCGTTTTCGAACGATCAGCACACATTCTCTGTTCTAACAGACGTAAACATAACAAGTTTCGTTTGAAATTGAAATTGAAAACTTAAAATTGTAATCAAAATAAAGAGGGACGTAATTCAATCATAGGCATAGATAAAGTTATGATTCTTGAACAAGTAATTCCTTTCAACATTCTCTTTCTTCATATTAAATTTTAAGTAACTTTGTTGAAAAGTGTTTGAGCCATGTTCCATTCATGCATAATTTCCAATGATAAAGGGAGATAATTTAAAAGGAGTCACGGTAGAGTTATGGTTATTTTTCACATTGCACTTCTCCTATATATCTTCTGTCAGTAAGTGTAATTTTGAAAGAAATAAAATCTATCTCGTAATTTCAGAATCATGTTTCGGACAAGCATGATTTCATACCATAAACGGATATAATTAAAGAAAATAGATTCAGCATAAGTTATGGTTCATGGTCACAGCACTCCATCTGAATGATCTTTCAAGCATAAACTCAATGCCTTGAAATCTTTTAGAGTTGTCATCCTGACAAGTATTCGGACTTACGTACTGGCAGACAGACGGACATGAACAGGCCCATAAAAAGAAAGCATACAGATACAGAATTATGCTTCAGGCAAGATCAATTTCATGCCATAAAAGGATGCAATTTTGTTGTTTTGGTTTTACTAACTCCCCACCCTATTATTTTCCCTCCTTGAGTGTCATCTGGACAAGTATCGGAACAGACGGACAGACGGGTTGACGAATAGGCGACTAAAAGCCCCCATCCCTTGGTAATCTTACCATCGATCTGACCAGCACTAGACCCCTATCCTCCGTAGGAAACTGTCAACTTTTACAGATAGACATAGTCGGTAGCAGGGCTTGCATCCATGGCCTTTAACCTGACAGGTTACAGTGACTTCAAGTCACGGTCGATGGGAGAAGCAAGCATTTACTCTGGACCTTCTTGTCCCAACATTTGTTTTGTTTGCTTTTTAGAGATTGAAAAGACCTCTCCTAAAACGTGTAGCTTAACATACAAACGTAATGAACACACTTTGAAAGATGAAAGCATTTGAAGAGTGAAATTTTAGCTCTTGTCAGGCGCTACCTTTAACTCCTGTGTGTAGTTTTGTTGAAGAATACAAAAATAGCCCGTAAAAACTTCCATGATGCGGGGTTATAATCATTATTATACTAATTTTAGACTTGAAGAGTTCTTTCGTAGTATGTTCAGTCACTCTTCACGCATAGTTTGAACTGTTTATATTGATTAATGAAATGTACTATAACATACTATTAATGTTACTATAACTGTTACTTTGTTCTACAATGCAGTTTAAATGTACTTTTATTTAACACTTTATTCATTCTAACTTGATTTCTTTAATAAAAAAAAATGTTTGTTGTATACATATATATATGATTAACCATGTAAACATTGAATCTGTATCCTTCACATGTTACCTGAAAATTTACTCAAAGCTTACTAGTATCTGGTCCAAACTATTGCTGGCTCTGCTTCCAGCACTTCAGTGAATCTGGTTTGAGTTGTCTTGCTAACAGCAGATACCCTCAGTTGTTTGTCGGTCTCATCCTGAAGTTTTTAAATAACAGGACCATTAAATATGGTATATTACAGCATAAAATCTGGTTAGCTATGTTCGAAACCTTAAGTAAAGGAAGACGAAAACGAAATAAAAGTAAAACTGTTTTGTTTTATGATTTATACCCGACTATTTGGTACATATGTTACAATTGGAACACAGTCATGCAGCGAAATATCTCAGACTGACCTTCCATTTAGATGTAATTCTTTTTCTTCAATAGCCCTTTACTCATCACACTTGATAACAAATTCACACCTTTCAGAACGTTCGACCTAATCTAATTAATTTTGTAACATATTAAAAAGCTGTTAACGTTACTATCTAACATTGTACTATGCATACTTACGAGCAACCATATATGTCCAATCCGTTGTTTTCTTCAACATGAACGGACCAACGTTTGTGTCGGTAGTGGCTTAATAAATACACTCGTCAAAAATAAATTTGGCTCCGCTATTACATGTATATACATTATGTCATCAAACAAAATTGTGTGATCAAACGAAATTGTAAATTGTTCTTAAGGCCTAAATATTAATGTTTGTTTCAGGTTTCATGCCCCCCAAAAATAGGGTAGTTAGGTAGGGAAATTATTATTATTCTCAAACAAACCAAATTAAACATAGATTTTAATGAATTTATGTTAGAAAATATTAAAACGCAAAAAAAATGTTCTAGGGTCGGGGCAAAAAAATAGGGTAGGTCGGGAAACCTGAAACAAACATATGTTTTAAGACTACTGAATAAAGCTTCAAATGGTGTTCTTTTAAATTCTATGCTCATCCAAATGCATGTATTAAAATAACCATACGTGCGTGTCACAGTTACCAACTTCACTCAATTTACCAAATTTGTGTTTATATGACTTTTCAATCAAAATGCACGATTCAATTTGTCTAGGTCTTGATAGTATGTCTGTGTCGTTATTAACATTATTAACATTATTATTATTATTGACAAAAATTAAGATTCCAACGTCGCGAAATTGTGACGACTATTGAACTTCTTCAGTGAAATACTCAGCTTAAATTCTCCTCAGTAAACTCCATGTAGTTGATGGTGAAAGAGACCCAAATGTATTTTATAGCATTTATTAAGCCATCTTCAATCTCGATTTCATTCATTTTTTTTTCAAACGCAATGTTCAACGTTTTCCTCACGTGTTTCTATAATGTGATGGTCCGGGCATTGAGAGGAGGCATGTATGCAATCAATAGTAACAACGTTGTTCTTTGATTTCCAGACGTTAGAGGTTCTAGATACATGGGATGGTGCATCATCCTCTCTGGATTTCCAAAATGTCTCGCAAGTGACCACAAATGATCATCCAAACTTTCAGTATATTTGGTACTGTCCATTGTACGACCAATAAACTAATGTACTGACGCAAGCAAAACACCTAACCATAACATTCACCACCAAAGCTCTCTCATTGTCTTAAGCTTTTACTCTCTGAATTGTGAAATGGTAGAAACCGCAGAAAATAATCCTCTCAGTGTCCTTGCTGACAAAGTCTAGCTATATTGTTCATTATACCGACAGTGTTTGCCTTCTGTCGAAACAGTTGCCCATCATCCGTGTCATCAGTCTTTTGCTTCCTCTTTGACTAACATTCTCATCTCTTTCTGGCTGTTTGTAACGCTACAAAACTATAAATTATACACCGATTGAACCAGTGCCTGTTCACTTAAGCTGTTGATTCAAAGTAGATTCGAGGGTGCATTTTCAAAGTATATGACCAAGGTCAGCCAAGGTCAACTTGAATTCTGCATCCAAAACTGACCACAATTATGGTTCACGTTGCATTGCTGTAGCTTCAAAAACGTAAGTAAGTTAGTAGGTCAAAGTCAGTCAATGTAGAAGTTGAAATTTACATGCAAAACTGCATAAATAGTCCACAGTTGAAATATTCATGCAGAATTATCCATATAGTTCAAACTTTAGTGATGAAGCTTCAAAAACAAGAAAGTAGGTAAGTGAGTCAAGATCAGCCACAGTCAAAGTTGAAAAAGGTGACATAGGGCGTGGCCAACTTGGACCCAAGGGGTGCGCTTTTAACAATGTTGGTACAAAACCACTAGACAATGCTTCAAGCCAAATGTGGGAAAAAGGTAACGCGGCGGCGCAACCTTGGTCCCAATGTGTATGATATGAACACCTTTGGTACATGATCACTAAGCAATGCTTCAGGCCAAATGTAAAAAAAAGGAACGCGGCTGGGCCAACTTGGTCCCAAATGGTATGATATGAACAATTTTGGCAAAGGACCACTAGGCAATGACTAATCTAATAAAGCCAAATGTTGAAAAAAGTGATCCCCGGGCGAGGCCAACTTGGACCCAAGGGGTATGATTTGAACACACCTGTCTTAGTACAGGACTACTAGCAATGCAACGAACCAAATATTTACGATCAGTGCATTGTTGTCTGCGACAAGATTTTAAAAGCTTTTCCTACATATCTCAATGTCCATTAAAGTGAGCACCGGGGCGGGTCGATTTAGACCAAGGGTCATGATTTAAATAATCTTGGACCATTTGCTTTCCCCCAAATATTTAAGGGCATTGGTTTGAGACAAGAATATTTTTACAGATTTTCTTATATCCTTTGAACACCTGTAACGTAATAAACCGTATACGCGGGTTAAGACAGGGTTGGCCTTCCATAGAAGTGACAGTGACCGTATGGAACACGTTTTGTCTGTATGAATTTAAAGGCTATGCCGACAGCTCCTGAATGTTGAAAACGCAGACGTCCGAGGCAAATGCTGACACTTTAAGACGACCTTGAAAATGACCTTGGACACAATTTTACCAGCTTTGAAAATTTTCATTTTACCAACGTTCGCGTACAGGCCCCTGTGGGATAGTGTTTTGAGCGCGTGCAAATATTTTTTCACAGACATAAAGCAGACATGTCGTACTCAAACCTAGGTATATTGACATCTTATGATCACGCTTGAAATTGACCTCTCGTCAGCAAAAAAAAAAAAAAAAAAAAAAGGAAGTCCATGCGCAGGTTAGCAGACATGGTGACCCATGCGCGTGACCTCTGTAGGTGGGCCAATGGAAATTTTACTTTCATGTTACAGCTCAATCTATTTGCTGACGTAAACAACACGCGCAGTAAACCGAAAGTAGCCATAACGTGATGTACAGTGTTTACAAAAACGCATGCATGTCTGTCGAGTGTGTAAAAAAAATATGCCGGTGTGCAAAGGATATAAGGCCATGTAAAAACTGGTAACTCCGGGTCGGGGCACAATTTTGACCTAGTAGTCATGAATTGAACAATCTTGGTAGATGTATATTAGGCCATACTACATGTCAAATGTCTAAGCTCTAGGGATCATGATTTGAGCAAGCTTCGTGGAGGTCCACTGTACAGTTCTAAGCCCTGTGCTTTTCACAAATGGCTCATGTGAGCTGAATATTCTAATTGCCATAGCAAAGAAACGCTTAGACTTTTATTTATATTCAACTGTATGATAAAACAGATAACTGAACCGTTTCGTACAAATCTAGTCAATCATGTTTATCTCACTATCCTGTCACCGTGATTCCTTTGTTTCAGATGTAAACAGAAGCGATAAACAGTCTCTACATGGTCAATCGTCATCTTCACTGTATGTCAAAGGCAGTGAAAGTAAAAGTATTTCATCCGAGAAGTTATAGAAACCAACAGTGTGTTTAGCTTCATTATGTCGTTACAGACATGCCAACTAACACTTTGCTTTGAGCACACATTTCTCATGATTACAAGACTTGAATATTTTTGTTTTTAGCTTATCTTAATGATGGCAATAGGTTCAGCCTGAAATTGCAGAACATATTGCAAAGCTCTGAGTAGATATGAGCAAAGCTTGAAAATCTATAAAGTTTCATTTATAATATCACAAGATCGGGTTTTACCAAAGCTAATGCTACATGGCACCGGGTGTATTGCATGTACCATTATCTTTTCTCAACAGCCGGAATCAAGCCCAATTTTCGACCTTGATTGCGTTAGTGTATTCTTGACTTAAGAGTATTCATCGCTCCTTTTTCATTATTTTGAATTATTCAGAATGATATTGTTTTCCATCCACAGGTTGCAGTATACAAGAAACACGGTTTCTGCAGATTGGGTTATGGACTGTCTAGTAACACGGCATCAGGAAGTAATCCTATACGATAACTGCAGGTTCATTATAAATGCATATAATGTTTTCAATATTATGGATGTTCTGTGTATGTGAAATCCGTTGGGTTTTAATGATGTCATAAAAACTGAAAAGGCCAGCATGCGAAGAAATCTGCAAGCTTCATTTGATTATTTGTGTCGGAAGTTTGCTATAAATAATTAATAACGATGCATAAGCGTATGAAAAATCAAGGAGTTTGAATCATTTTCTGATGATTTATTGGAGGTGTTTTTCAAGTAAAGTAGGATGGAACTCCGCTTTTGTACTTTACGTTGCGGAAAGAGTTATTCTATGAACCATATACATTTATTTTTACAATTTGAATTCCAAATTGAATACCGATAGCAGCGAAAATAAGTTATTGAAAAGGCAATAAAATTATCTGATTTCTACACTGAGACTCGTTGACCTCACCAACCTCTCATTTCTGTATTAAAATCACATTTCAAATCTAGATCTATCAAACTAATATCCTGATAATAACAAACTATTATTATAGTTCAAATAGGTCCTGCTGAAGCTATTTGTTGGACTGGCATTCAGGCCTTACTTTTTCCTTCGTTTTAGTAATTATCTGCCCACTTCCTCCTTGTAAATTTCACTCCCTTTGTCGCCAAAAGGTAGATAATCGAACTCTGTTACATGAAGAGCTTATAGTTGAAATATATTATCATCTTGCCTGGTGAAGAGGCTAAAACTGTATATGACTTTCTGTAAAAACGAAAACATAAACTATATATAATGCTGTCCATGTTTGTCTAAACTAGAGACATAGCATACTTTTCTATGTCTCTGTCTGAACAAAGTATCTTTAACAGTGACATATGGGCAGCACTACGAGATACCATAAAAACACCACCTCTAGAGACCAATCTAGTCTGCTTATTTTATTACTTTCAAGCCGAATTCAGTTAAAATATGTCTAATAATGCCAAACATCTACTTAAAATAAGGGTTATCGAGCCTGTTCTCCTCTTGAATCATGTCCGTCATCCTGCTGTAATAGTTCTACCATCACATTATCTGTTACATAACGGACGCAGCCTGCACATATCGATTTCAGACATATCAAGAGTATGCAAATTACTCTTGCCACTTTCAATCATTCTTTTCTTCCATATACGTGTCGCATGTTGCCGACTTTTGTGCCATACACGCATTTTTAAATATCATTTAACAGTTTCATTGAAATACTGTGGGAATCTTTAATCTATAAGGCGTTTACCAAATGCCATTGAACATTGGATGTAGCCGTACGTTGTACTAAAACTGATAGTTTGCAACATGATAAATTCTGTTATTGTCTATCAAGTTTTACAAATATAGTGTTTTTCTGGATATTTCAAGGCTGTCATAATTAATGTCAAATGAATGAAATATATAGATATAACAGTGTGTATCCAATTAATTCAACAGTTTTAGTCTGACTTTAATGGTAAAAATAACTCTCTTGATATTTAGAAAATCTGATGGAAACATTATGCAGTCACCTTTTTACCAGACACATTATAGCTGTAAATTTAATTTGTGAAATAAGGATCGAAAATCTACCAAAGGTTTTTCTGTTCTTTAGGGACTAGTGTGGATAATCTTATAGAAATAATTTGTTTACTGACCCGTTCCTTATCTCTTGGCCATTGGCAGCACGTTGGAACTAATGTCTTTTCTTCGCAGTCATTGAAACGGCATTGTTCAGCAAGCAGGCCGCGCTGGAAGCTTCTCTGACAAATTAATTCAACAAATTGATAATAAACGCGTTTCGGATTTGGAAGGCAGAAAATTGAACGCTGGCGCAGAGGTCCTGCAAATTGGTTTCATGTTGTAGTATGACATTGGTCATTTATTTTAGCGGCATGATTGTGTTAACGGTGTCAGAGGGGTTGGATGAAAACTCTCAGGGGAATATGGTCAGTGCCAGAGCGCTGAAACAGATCTGTTGTGATAAAAGCATTTCCAAAATATACATGAACCTAATGGAAATATGGTGGAAATATTGTAACACAGATGTGTTAATTCCATTTTGTATTTTAGAACAAAGTGAATATACTTGTATTAAGATAAATTGTCCCTTTGTGTCTTAATATACTGATGTACTATAAGCATTGTGAAATACTTCACGCAATAAACTATTTTGTTGTTGTTATTGTTTATCTTGCTAAATTTAATGTCGCATAATGTGATGAATAAGCACATTTATACATCTTATTATGCAAGGACACTGCTTTTTAAAGAAATTATATAATGCAGAAAGGATAGTTACTATAACAATAAAATAGATAATCTTAAAAACCTATATGTTGGTTTTATGAAGAGAGCAAGATGTAATGTGAATGTTTTAGTGTCAAAGAAATACTGAATATGACTCAGATGTTATATACGCCTATAATGTACATTCTTTCGCATGTGATTTTCATCAACCCTGCATATAACAGAATCATAATTGCTTTTGCAATGATTTTTTCCATTATTATAAATCAAAGTAGGCCTAATGTTTCACAGGAATTTAGTCATATTTAGTGTTTTTTGGTTTTTATATGTAGGTTTACTATTTTAACTACTGAATAAAAATGAAAATGATTATGTCGCATTTTTCTGGACTATATTTTGAAATTGGTTAAGCTGAGCTTAAACACGGGCATTTTGACGTATGCAGTATTTAGTCTTGTAGAATTATAATATCGTATAATGGAGCGAAACCACATTGTATCAATATTACGTCCTAAGATAGTAAGGCAAACGTCAGTATAGGGAGTCGTTCATGCGTGGCTGCTAAGTCTGAGCGTCTACTTGCAGTCTGAATATAGCTGCAGCAAGCAAAAATACAAGGCATAACTTGTGTCACACTTGGAAACATAAACTTTTCAGAATTAAGCCATTTGAAATTCAGAGAACAGAAAGGTAATTGTTGGATTATAGTTTGATACAGGACCGGAACACCTTAACAGTCTGCAACTGGATCAGTTATTTATTTCAGACCGCTCTACTTTTTATCAATATAATATTTTACTGCTCAAACATACTGAAATAAGTATTGTAAGAAAATGTTCTATTGTTTGAAAAAAAGTAAGCCTGTTTATTTGCTCCTTAATATTTAACACAGTCCGGAATCAATGATTATCTAATGTGTTTTAGCATTCTAATAATCTTATTGTTCATAACATATAACAATATTGTAAATATGTTTCTATTCTTATAGTTATAGTCAATCATTTGAATCCTACCATTGCACAATAGGCCCAGCATCATGAGCTGCGCAAACAAGTTTTCAAGTTCATTTTTATTCAGTTGTACTGTGTTTATGTTCTAAACGGAGAGTTTTCTGTAAAACTGAAAAACTAAAAACATTTAAGTACATGTAACACAAAATATAGAAAGCCTTTGCGTTTTAAATTCATGTTAATTTGCAAGTTGAAGAATAATACAAACAGTTGGTTATTCAGCTCTAAATGCAACATACAGCTGTCAAACTATACAGGAATGACTTCTAAGGCAACGTATTTTGCCGTGATATATTAGTTATTTTATTGCAGTACGGATTAATGTATTCTCACATGCCAAACAGGACTTTATACTTGTAAGACAAAAATGCAAACCATACATAATATTTAATTATTTGTAGGATTTCCGAGATTTGAATCTGTGAAAATTTAATTTCCTTTGAAATAATGATATGCAATGAAAGACAAATGTATAAACGTAACGAAAACACGAAATTCTCAGATTCATTTTAAAATGTTCTATATAGTTTGAACTAGTGCTTCTAATACAGCATTCATGTCTTCCTAAACTTCTTACATGCATTGTTATGCTATGGAGCAAAAGTAAAAATCGTGCAATCTTTGGTCAGACGACGACCTGCCGCTTAAATGATTGGTCAAAAGATAGCCTCTTGATTCGTGAACAATAATATCAGAAATATTTTTGTGGCAACCAGATCTGATTGCAATGATGTGCTGTAAGGCTAACATCGGCTCAACATTACTATCTACATATAAACTATGAAAGCTATACCAGTAGTCCTACAGCAGTTGACTTTGACTAAACGCTTCAGAATGCAAAATAAGGAATGTAATCCAGCATAATGTCATGGTCTTACATTATAACGATTGTGTGTGCATGAATAAGTTCGGTTAAATCCTCTTGTGTGTGCCTGTTGGGGAGATCGTGTCTAAGCATAATCATTGGTGTAACGTTTTGAGGATCGGTGTAAAGGTGATCGTGTCTTAGCATAAGTTTGAGGATCGGTGTAAAGGTGATCGTGTCTTAGCATAAGTTTGAGGATCGGTGTAAAGGTGATCGTGTCTTAGCATAAGCACAAGTGTAACGTTTTGAGGATCGGTGTAAAGGTGATCGTGTCTCAAGCAAATTTTCTTACAACTATCCGAGGATGTTTTTTAAAAAGCAACAGCTTATGTTGTAACTTTAATGAGAAGGTTCTTTGAAGGTGTTCATGTCACGGCATAAGTTTGTTGTAACTTAATGAGAATGTCTGATCATGTACACTTTTTTGTAGCTTTAATGAGAGTGTAAAGGTGACCATGTCTCGGTATAATTCTTGTTGCAACTTTATGAGAATGGTTGACCGTGTCTCAACATAAGCTATGTTTTAAAATAAGAACGTATGGTAACCATGTCTAGGTATAAGTTTAGTTGTAACTTTATGAGAATGTTCGACCATGTCTCAACATAACCTATGTTGTATAATGAGAACGTGAAGGTGACTATGTCTCGGCATAAGTTTTGTTTAACTTTATGAGAATGTTTTGACCATGTCTCGATATAACCTTCGTTGTAACTTTAATGAGAAAGTTCTGTGAAGAGGACAATGTCTTATCCCATGTATTGGTGTACGATTAGGTTTAAACTATCAGTTTTCAGCATAAATGTCGGTGTTATTTTCGTCCCAACATGTCCCACCTTATGATGAGTTCTTCGGCTTGACACCGGATGCCACGCGTGCTTCGGCTAACTAAATTGTAAAATGTGTAGCAGTAATGTTAATAGCTGTACATTATGAATGGTGTCTCGGGAGCGATAAATATAAGTTTCTTAATCTATCCTAAAACAAGAAATTATATAAAAAAATCATCGTAAACTTTCCGAGCCGATACCACCTGTGCATGAACCTTAAACTCCGTATCGTCTAACAAATTCGGCTTGACATTATGTCTTAGGGTTTGCCTATGTGTCACCATTCTGATGTTCAGTAACAACAATCCATTCTTCTTAATGTAATATTGTTACCAGGAAACTTAAGAGTCGGATAGTTGGCATGCGGTGCCATTAGACATTGCATTACAATTGTGCTGTCTTCTACTGTCGTCTTCATTGTTGCCTTGAGCATTATACTGAAAATGCCCAGTTAAAGTTCAACATGTATATATCAACATTAACTAATAGAATTTACAATTAGAGGGTTCTAACTTTTATAAAATTGCTTTAACCAACATGAATAAATTCAAAACCAGCAATCCGTAAATAAGTTGTTGTTAAAATATTGCGGCTAGATGCTCACGCACATTCAAGCTTTATTTCTAAAATGCTCCAAGACATATTACGGTACACGCTGTGTTCTGATCACTGTATTACTTACATAATATTGTGATTTGATAAAAATGTATTGCATGCTTGACAAAAGAAAATAATCTAATGAAATTAGATCTGTTACTTTGTATTTGTATCGCCAATTCATATTGGATTCATCAACACGCATTTAACCTCCATCTCCTTGATGCTACAAGTGCCATTAAGGCACTATTGCTTCCTGAGTTACCGTGTATAAAGCAGTTTGTTCAAATACCACTTAAAATCGTCAGACAAGAAGTATGTGTTTCTAGCATTATCATTCGTTTCACATTTGACGAAGCGCATGCATGTAATAATGATCATAGTTCTGCCGAATTTAGAGAGAATGTTAAACAAACCACTACACGGCTACTTGAGGCTTTCATAGATTTTGTCATTGCTTTTGGTCATTAATTATGTATATATTTTGCATGCGTATTAGCAGATCTATACATTTATTCGTTAACATGAAAATGAATTGGTTTGAATCAGGCAACAGCAACGGTGTGTTCATGCAATGTAAAAGGACTTGCGACCTACAATTAACTTTCTTTTGCCAGATGAGACAAACGAATGGCTAACACGTGTCTGTATGATGTTTACAGATATTTCTACATATATCGATTTTTTATCCGCGAATTTAAAATTGTGCAAATATATCTAAAATCACCAGGACTGAACCGTTACGTGAAAATTTGGCCCCGTTATTCAAAACACATACATGTACTCAGTATCACATTTTTGATAAATGGGTGTTGGTCTGAATTTTAGGTTTGGGTTGAAACAAGTGACGTCACTGGACGTTCATAGTACTTTTGGTCGTTAATGTCTAACAAGTTTTAAATTATGAGTATCAATTCAGTCTAACTTTCGTTTAAGTACATGTATGGGGATTTTTTTTCAGAGGAACAGGGTGAAAGGCAGTAACTACGACAAAGCCTTAGTATGAAGCAAAGTCTTAGCCTCCGTTATTCTCTTTTGGATTGCGCTTCGTTCCAAAGACGAAGATCAGCCTGCATTTTCATGTTTTGATCTCTCAGTGACAAAGCGTTCTGCCTTTTTAAAATGTTATTATAGATTAAAAGTTTTTTGGCAAAAATACGTCTGCCCCAAAACCACCACTGCATGCAATCAGGAGACGGAAACGTAGAATTCAAGGCAGCTTTTGGATACACGCTTTTAGTGCGTGACACAAAATATGTGAAGGTTTGACAGAACTCCTGATTCACAATTTCACATTCTATTAACTTTCACTGCCCTTATTCAAATACTTTTGAAGATACGCGTGACATAAAAAATGCGACTGACAGGTAGACAGATGGACAGACAGACAAAGCAAAACCCAAAGTGCACAACTTCACATGCTGATTAACATTCCTATTTGTTTTCAGTGATGTACCTGAAATACTTTTTGAGCAAAAAAAGTTGAAAACCGTAAATTTCCATTAAGTCAAGAGCCATAACTCTGCCAATGCATTGTAAACATCATGTACATGCTGATAAACATTCCTGTAAAGTTTCATGGTTGTAGCTCAAATACTTTTACAGTTATGCGCGAAACCGGTTGAAATCGGCAATTTCCAGTAATTCAAGACCATAACTCCGCCAATACTGGATGAATCTACACCAAAACATCGTGTGAACACCACTTTCACATGCTGATAAACATTCCTGTAAAGTTTCTAGGCTCTAGCTCAAACACTTGTTCACTTATGTGCGACACAAGTTGAAAATCGGCAATTTCCACTAAGTCAAGGGCCATAGCTCTGCCACTACTGGGTGAATCCGCATGAAACCTCCAGGTGTATATCTTCACGTGCTGATAAAATGCCAAGAATGTAGCTCAAATTACAGATACCCGCTATACAAAATTCGTGACGGACAGAACACCTTGCCGAAATCATTATGTTTCGCACCAGTTGGGATAAAGTGTATGCAGAACTTGAATTTGCCACCGTATGTATCTAGTATGCTTTTTATATACAATAAAAGTTGTTGGCCAAACTACTGCCAGGGGAATATTTTTTGCCATTGACTCGTAATATTTCCTTCGGCAATTCGTCACGTTTTCAGCCTCTGTATTATTTGTCCGCCTATCAAAGACCAAACAAGTAATATCTTTAAAAAAAAAAGATGGTCGACGTAGGTGACGTAATAAACACATTTTGTGTTTCAGAATTTTGTGTTTCAGAAGGCTCCGGCAGCAGTACACTGCTTATTCCGGTACCGAAACGCTAGCCAATAATCAATACGCTAATTTCCGGCCCCGGACAACACCTGGTTGAATACAAAAGTTGATCTTCGTACTGTCCAGAAACCTTGACATAACGTGTTCTGTTTTTTCTTTTTTTGCAACATGATTTATTATAAATAACTATAATATAAAAAATATACACATTTTTTGTTTCAGAAGGCTCCCAGGCAGTACACTACCGAAACGCTAGCCGATAATTTGCAGATTCTGATTGGTCACATTATAATGAACTTGGTTAGCAACGCGTCCATACCAACGGAAGTTCAAATCAAAAGTATACGACTACGTCGAAAAACACAATTTTCACTTTTAATAACAAGAGCACCGCAAACGGCAGCAATATACGCCCGAAGTGTTGTATCAGAGAATGGGAGCAAAATTTAGGCGTTGAGCCCAACGGACAGGAACAAGAATAAAAAATGAAGTTATATAAAAATCTAAGCCCCAACCAGAAAACCTAACCTGGTACAAAATGTCAAAAAACACCAAAAATGGAGGTACCATTCATGTTGTACCACAGGAAAGTGGTCTCGGTTTTTCCGTACTGCCAATAATAAAAAAGTTACAAAATATGCTATGATAGTAACATAAAAGGGAAGAATCAATAAAAAAATTAAGCAAACAAAATAGAATCCCCAAAAAAAACACGAGCACTGTAATCAAGAGCAAATGCAGAGCAATATCCACACAGTTACAAGTTACAGAGCGGGAGGGAAACAAAATTATGACCTGACCCTAAGTTGACCTTGACCTTGAATCCAGCCATCCGGAACATTGCTCGCACGTCTCTCAGTCGGTTAACATTTGTGTCCGTTTCTTCGAAATGCCTTCCAGGGGTTCAAGAGTTACAAGAGCGGAAGGGAAACAAAATCATAGACCTGACCGCTAAGTAGGACCTTGACCTTGAATCCAGCCATCCGGACATTGCTTCGCACATTGTCTTAGTCTGGTTAACATTTGTGTCAGGTTTCTTCGAAATCCTTCAAGGGCTTCAAGAGTACAGAGCGGAAGGGAAACAAAATCATAGACCTTTGAGCCCTAGTAGACCTTGACCTTGAATCCAGCCATCCGGAACATGCTTCTGCACGTCGTCTCAGTCTGGTTAACATTTGTGTCAGGTTTCTTCGAAATCCTTCAAGGGGTTCAAGAGTTACAGAGCGGAAGGGAAACAAAATCATATGACCTTTGAGCCCTAAGTATGACCTTGACCTTGAATCCAGCCATCCGGAACATTGCTTCTGCACGTCGTCTCAGTCGGTTAACATTTGTGTCAGGTTTCTTCGAAATCCTTCAAGGGGTTCAAGAGTTACAGAGCGGAAGGGAAACAAAACATATGACCTTTGACCGCTTAGTATGACCTTGACCTTGAATCCAGCCATCCGGAACATTGCTTCGCACGTCGTCTCAGTCTGGTTAACATTTGTGTCCGGTTTCTTCGAAATCCTTCAAGGGGTTCAAGAGTTACAGAGCGGAAGGGAAACAAAATCATATGACCTTTGACTGCTAAGTATGACCTTGACCTTGAATCCAGCCATCCGGAACATTGCTTCTGCACGTCGTCTCAGTCTGGTTAACATTTGTGTCAGGTTTCTTCGAAATCCTTTAAGGGGTTCAACAGTTAGAGAGCGGAAGGGAAATTGCTAACGGACAGACGGACACCGAGGCGATAACATAATACGTCCCTTCGGGCGTATAAAAACCTGTTGCATGCAACAGTGTTGAATACATTATTTGTATGTTTTTTACCTTCCACCAAACTGGCAGAACAGTAAAAATAAAAGTTATTATGTTTCTAAAACCATATTGTCAAGTCACTAGGTGACTATAAATGTTCGTGTGAATCATGATGACCTGTCATACACTTTTCTAACAAGATTTACGAGCTCAAATTGCTAAATTTAATTTGTGCTGTCACTTTTATCACCTTTCCTTTTTTAGAATTGAAAAAATAGGAGTCCCGTTTTATTCGTGGATGTCACTTTTGAATATTTCAATATTAGAAATCTTGAGTGGTCCATTTATCATCATAAATTGATGTTTCTTTTGTACGCTACAATTAAGACCTTCTAAATTATCAATGCGGTCAATTAAATGTCAATAAAAGTGATATTACCGTTAAAAAGGACCATCACAATTCCAACAAAAACTCTTATCACTGATTCATTCTGCTAAAAATTAGAATGTAACCAGTTATGAAAAAACTGTGTTGACTACCAGGTCAAAAACTGAAATTCTATATTGTCAAGTATAAGTCTATATCATTTCTATAAGTCAGCAACAGAAACAACTCGTACTTGTTTTCAAATCATTCGTTATGTTTTAAATTGAAGGGTAATATAAGTAAACGTTTACCACGACATGAAGTATCAAACAATCATAGGTCCCGGTATTTCATTCTTCGTATTACATTGCAAGGGTGAGTTATTATCATGAAAGTCTGCGTACCCAATTTTAGATTTTGTTCTCTCCGGAACTGTAACTTAAAAATCCTTTAACAGGATTAGAAATTCAGCCTATATGCAATTGACTTGTGAAATTCACGTTGTGTTTGGTTGATTCATTACGCTTCTCATATAAACTAAAATAGTGAGTGCAATGTAGATTGTAAAAACATCTTTCTGCAAATCTTGTATTCTGTAGATTTTTATACACTAATAAGATGTGTCCGCCTTACCTACTTACATTTATATTCGGAAATTACACTTTCATAAAATGAAGATTTTGTAAATATTTTTTCAAGTAAAAGCTGAACTAACCGTTTGTTTGATCCGTTTATTATTTGAATTTATGATATAGTATTACATGTATTGAAAAGCAGGGCACATAGGCAATTAACAAGAGCATCGGTAGCAGCAATGGATAGTTTTACTTATTCAGATAAACAGCACACCAGCATGAAAATTGAACGAGCGTCAATTTATTTACATGATTATCTTAACTGTAGACAAGCAAAATAAAAAAATAATAAAGGGACGTATCACAGGTCCAGATAAAATTATGCATATTGAATATTGCGCCTGAAGCATCGTGCTAAATGTAAATATGTTGAACAACTTTTGAGCGATATTCCCTATATGATAAAAGGAGATCATTCAAAAGGAGACGTCGAATAAAGATTTTTAAACACTGCACTTCCTCTAGATATTTTCTATCACTATGTAAAGTATCAAGTAAGGCTGTTTCATGGTTTTGGAATTATGTTTCGGACAAGCATAAGTTCACATCTTAAAGGGAGATTATCAAAAATGGGGCAAATTATAGTTCTTTGTCAATGCACTTCCTCGAAGTATTTGCTACCACTGCGTGAAATATAAATTTAAACCTCTACATAGTTTTACAGTTATGCCTCGAACAATCATGTAAAATAAAGGGAGATAATTGAAAAAGGGGATAGGCAAGGTTTATTGTTCTTGATCACTGCATTCCCTCTCTTAATAAACCGTAAATACTTGAAATGTAGCGTCAGCTATAGCGTTTTCACTGCACTCGCTGTCAATGAACTCTATCAATGTGTCAAGTATCAGGTCAATTTCTTACATTTTCCTTCAAGTTATGCTCCCTACTAACTTTTTAATAACGTGGGATAATCAAAAATGGGGTTGGCTAGAGTTATAGTTCTTTGTCACTGCACTCCATCTCATTGCCCTTTATTATTGTGTGAAGTACAAGCTCAATCTCTTTAATATTATTCGAGTTATGCGCCACTTCGGTGAGAATAAAAAGTTGTACAGTGTGGAATTGCAAAACTAAATATATGACATGCATTTGTTGCAGCAATAGTGTTCTACAACAGGCTGTTGCTAATTGAACGGACTGTGCGCATTTTACAATTTCATAGCCTTTCAATACGTAGACACGAATAACATATGTACTGAAATAATTAAAGATATATTTACATGCATAACTAAATGCATTACATCGAGACATGTCTTTTGTTAAGAAAAAAGATCTATTCTACAGACTTGGATAATATATGACCACTAGAACTAAGCCAGGCCATTAGAATCCAGACGATATATAGTGTCCAAAAAGCCGTAAATTTTATCTCTCTTGTAGAACCATAAATTATTTCTAGTTAGGAGACATGATTTGTGTCTACGTACGAATGATTTGTATTTTCTTTTTTCATGGTGACAGAATTGAAGAATATCTTTCTGTTTTTCCATACGTCAGCGTCAGATGTTCTGGCCGGCCGGTGAGAACCACTAATTTCCGTGTTCTTATACCGTCCAGGTCTGGAATCCGTCTTTTCCTTGGTAATGACAGCTCAATAACACCTTCGGCTAAAACCATTTATATCTTGATTCAAAGTTCCACTCATTTAATAAATCCCGTGAAAATGCTGCAGTCCTGTGACACAATAATAAATTTCATTTACTGGAAAAAATAGCGTTCAATCGTCTACGGCTGTCTTTAATTCTAAACATTGAGATCTTGGGAATTAAACTTAATTACGCATAAGAGAAGGAGATTTGTTTCTATTTACCCTTATTTGGTTTCCAATTTAAACTGTCTCTGATTCGATTAAACTTTAAAACGGTTCAAATCTTGTGAATTAGACGACGAAAACGTGAATTCCCAACGGTTTGCAAGGATTGAATCCTCACAGTGATAAATCTATGTTCTTCAGGTTTGAAGGTGACGGCTAGAATGCCTAAAGATATTGTTGCCATGAAGAAATCTAGCGTCTCTCTGTGAGGGGATTTAATTGGTTTCATGTACATAAGATTTTCACCGAAAGAGAACTGATTTTGAATTTGTTCAACCAAGCATTATTTCATTCATCATGAAAGTTTTGCTAAAGCATCTGTGTTGACGACCTGTATCTGTTAGTCTAATGGCAGTTTCCCGGAAGGTCGGCTGTTTCTACAAGTTTTGAATATTACTTTAAAACAGTATCAATTTTAATGTTTTCGACCATATGAATTTTGTGGGTTTTTTTAACACATAGTGCAAACCATTAATTTCATTTGCTAAAGCCTATGCAACTGTATGTTACAGTTTTATAAAAAAATGTCCCGTTTCATTTCTCACCTCACATCATCACAAAGCATATATTAAGTGTTATTTTTTATTAAAATACTGGCGCAAGATTGTATAATTACTGACAGAATGGAATACTGCATATTACTGACGTTTAACACATAGCTGAAAACAGTTCAAGAAGATGAATTGCATATTGTTGCCTTATTGGACTTTTTTCTCAATATTATTGTCAGATAATGGTAAATGGCAACCAGACTTTAGATTTTACCTTTTCTAATGTTCCGACTACAAGGTGGTCCAAATATGTCTCTTTATTATTTCGTTGCATTGCATAATACCATTTGAAGTAATCCTGGTATTTCATTAACACGAATGTGTTAAAAACAATCATTATTTCAAAAGGAAAAGCAATACAAAGTGGGTTTGTTTTTGCTTTTTAAAGTTATTTTAAGACCCTGTGGAGAGTAGGATATGCTTATGATAGGTATTGCAATTAGGATGTTCACCTGTCCCGTTTTCAGCATTAAAATATTATGGCTAAATGCCTTGCCGCATTTGCAAGATCCTAATACATGTATACAATATGCCTTCTGAAAGAACCGATGATTAAGCACCAGTCAGGTTTAGGAAACTGTTTAACATGCGCTACTTTCTAAACTGTCTAAATTTGATTTTAAGTGTTTATTATTAGTCTTATCCTACCTGTAAAAAGATGTTCAAAACGTAATTTTATTTACGTATCTTAAAATCAACAAGTTTGGGCCGTTGTTTCTGTCACATATAGCACAACCCTTTGAAATCTTGAAACTGCTATATTTATTTATAGCAAGCATGAATATAAAGCATATAAAGCATGTAGACTTTTAAAAAGCAGTTTATATAACTAAAGGGTCATGATGGCACTATATTGCTCACTTGAGTGAACAGAGAACATATGAAATACATGATCAGATCTGCACAATTGCCGATGATAAAAGTAATAAGAGAACTCTGTGAGTAATTTTGATAGAAGACCATCCAAGACAATCCTTCGAGGTTTGTTTGAAACACTCTCAGTGGTTAAAGGAGAAGGGTTTTAAAAAAAAAAGAAAATTGTTTTCCCATCCTAAAGTGTTCCAAAAATAACACTGTCCCACATTAACCTTTGAAGAAAAAAAAGGCATCTGATACTTTTCTTCTATATGATTTATTGCTGTATCTAATTTTTGGGTGTACCAGAAACTAAATGGCGGGAAAAAAGGGGGGGGTATATATATGTATGCATAAAGTTGCTCAGAAACAATAACGAGTGGACTTTTCACATAAGTTAAACATCAATCCTTTTAAACACTCAAAAGAAACCGCAAATAATTTTCAGGTTGGAATTTTTTTTTTAAATCACTTACTGCACCTTTAAGAAGATGTTGTTCAAAGGTGTGTAGCGCAACTGTTTGGGCAAGTCTGGTAGAGGACCATTAAAGGAACAATTCTTTGAAGTTTGGTTTTAACTCACTCAGTGGTTAAGGAGATGTCGCTTAATGGATTTTCTATTTTTAACCCTGGCGGCCGTTTTGTGCAGCCGACCAGAAGTGTTTGAGAACATGCTGTAGAGGACCATTCTGGTTGAAATTGACCTAGTGGTTAAGGAGATGTCGTTTAAAAGTATTTTTTCTATTCTTAGCTAAGGTGTCATTATGTGAAGTGGAGCGGAACAGGTTCAGCAATTTCGGTAAAAGACCATCAAAGGAAGAATCCTTTGAAGTGTGGTTGAAAATAGACCAGTGGTTTAGGAGGACATATTATAATAAAGTAATTGCTGACGGCGGATGATGTACAATGCAAGCCGACAGACGAAAGACAACACGCGATCACAATAGTTCACCATGAGCACATTCTGCTGGTCATGTAAACACATTTTTTTTCTTAAAACGCCACAGGTTCAATGCACGATAGTTTCGTTCAGAAGTGACATACATATAGAAACTTCTAATAC
The DNA here is from genome assembly GCA_022818135.1 of Saxidomus purpurata. Classification (NCBI taxonomy): domain Eukaryota; kingdom Metazoa; phylum Mollusca; class Bivalvia; order Venerida; family Veneridae; genus Saxidomus; species Saxidomus purpurata. The sequence continues at coordinate 35,333,520 of JAFMSR010000016.1, forward strand.
ACTTACTAGTTACATACGTGTTTTAAACCAGTGAGGCTTATCGTTTATAACGTTTTTCAATGAAAAGCTAACACAGGTCACTATGACATGGACCTTGACCCACTCACGTCGAAAACAGTAGGAACTAGAACTATAACTGAAGGTGATGAACACCCCACTGACACAGATTATAAAATCTACGTAACATTTGATGCTTTCATTATCAACTATAAGACCTGCACAACTCAAGGCATGGTACATATCACATCCGTGAAGCATAATTAAATTTTGACCAGGGGTTTTGGAGATTAAGAGTACAAAAGATTTTATAACGTCGAGTCTTTGTGACCTTGACCTAGTGACCCGAAACATGAAACATGCTCAACAAGACATGGTACTTATTACTTTTCAGAAATATCATAAAATTGTGACCAGGGTTTAGCAGATTTAGAGCGCACATGAATTTACTACATTGTGCCCCTGTGACCTTACCTTTGACCTAGTGACCCAAAACATGGACCATGCAGAACCAGGCATGGTACTTATCTTTTCTGTAAAATATCACTAAATTATGACCAGGTGTTTTGGATATTAAATCTCACAAGATTTTACTATCTCGAGCCCCTGTGTCCTTGACCTTTGACGTAATTACCCGAAACATGGAACTAGTAGGCAATGTTCTTATCACTTCTGTGAAATATCATTAAATTCTGACTAGGGGTTTTGGAGATTAAGCGTCAATAAGATTTAACTATCTAAAGAACTTGTGACCTTCAACTTTGACCTCGTGACCCAAAACATGGACCATGGACAACAAGGCATTGTATTTATCACTGAAGTATCATATAACGAGCCTCAGTGACCTTAACCTTTGACGTAGTGACCCAAAACATGGACCACCTGTAGTTGATAATAAAAACTCAAGGAATTAAACACAAATGACTTTCAAAGTTAAGTCACTGTGACCTTTATCTTTGACCCATCATCTACAGGCTACAGGCAACCTTCTGTGCAAGTTTCATGAAAACAAAAAAACAAAAATAAGTCGAATGAAAATTGTGACACGTACGAGTGATATCTAGTAAAACCTAACGGAGGTCACTGTGACCTTGACCTTTGACTCATTGATCCCCAAAACAAATGTGATCATCTACAAGTTGTAGTCAACCTTCTGTGCAAGTTTCAAGAAGTTAAAAGAAAATTGTTACCTGTATAGTGTTATCAAGGAAAAGGTTACGGTCAGACAGACGGAGCATGGTAAAGATGTTTCTATTATGAATATAATGACAAGGACATTAAACGAATTCTTAATCACCCTAGAATCTCCACATTTTCTATTTCGATTGCAATACAGGGAGAGAACGGTTTCTTGAGCTGGAAACAGAAAGGCTTTTAGCTGCATTTCGCCTTTCTGTATCTTAACCAAAATGTATCTTGGTTTTCTACGGTACACAAAGTAACTGCTAGAAGTAAACGAAAGAACCGATTTTCATAACGTTATGTCTGAGTAGTTTCATTGTACATAGGACCCTTCCAGTTTGATGTTTCATACAGAGGACAGGATAAATGTTCACAAATATGTACAATAAGTTTTCAACAACGATGCTCACAACGAAGCCAAGTAAACCAGCACACTCGGAGCCAAAGCAAAAGACAGTTCTTCCGGTTCAGCTGAACTATTGCCTCGACAACAAAACTTCTACTTAACTTCTAGTTGTATTGATTGCACTTCCAGTCAGGTGTACTTCAGAGTTAAGCTTGAATTCGTTTTAGATGTTGTTGGTTCCGTACAACGTTGACATAAAAGGCCTTTTTGTCACGGTTAATTATTGACATCGGAATGCTACGTTTGATCATACATAAAGTGTCATTGAACACGACTGCTAGTCCAGTTTATATTATATCTTCCGCAATTGTCATTATCAGCACTTCATATATGCGGGCACATCCATGTAATTCTGAATTTACAACATGGGAGATATGAAGAAGCATCCGGCAGGGCGTTTGTGTACACGAACTTTTATAGTCTAGTGTGAGAACATTCCTGAATTTGAAGCGTATGTGCACCGTTACATCATTCAATACAGTACTTTTCTTTTTTCAGCGTCGTCAAACCATCAAATGTAAAATACCAATTTATACGTGAAAACTTATCGGATAAGTAACATTGAAAAAGTTGAATCTGTTTCGAGCAATATGAACTCGGGCAGCCTTTATAGACACGGTCATGTACAACTCGAACCGTGTAGTATACTTTTCCGCATTTTCAGCCTTCAACTGTTATTTCAATTAATGTGGTGACGTTTTTAATACATTGCATACTGTAAAGCAGGCTTGTACCCCCTTCTTAGCATGCAGACTCGTGTAAAGCTACTCATGAAATCTCAACATTCTGTGGCCAATGAAGGACACTTTCATACTTTTGTGTGCTCGCTGTACCTTCACTTTCTTTCTTGTTTACCGTCATTGATAAGAGAGTCTTGTCCTGGTGAAATAGGTTTATGTTGTGGTGTTTTATAAGCGTTTTCCATTTTGCACCCTAAACAATTTTACAGATTGGGATTGATACCAAAGGGAAAAACTATGCTTGGTGTTGGTCCATTGTCCTAAGCCTTTCTTTTCCAGCTCAAGAAACCGTTCTCTCCCTGTATGCAATAAATAGGGGAGTGTAGGGTGTTAAGATCGTTTAATGTCCTTGATATCATTCATTGACAATGGACCAATCACCCAAGCATAGTTATTTCCCTTTGGTATACAATCCCAATCTGTAAAATTGTTTAGGGTGCAAAATGGAAAACGCTATAAAACACCACAACAATAAAACCTATTTCACACAGGACTAAGACATCTCTTATGCATGCATCGACGGTAAAACCAAGAACAGAAAGTAGAAGGTACTCAGTCGAGTCACATCAAAAGTATGAAAGTGTCCTTACACTTGGCACACATAACAATGAATGTTGAAGAATATTCATGAGTATGCTTTACACTGTAGTCTTAGCAAATGCCTAAGTAACAAGTGTAGGGTACTAGTAAATATATGTGCCTGCTTTACTATGTGTATCGCAACTGTCACTGGGTTATGCTAACCTAAAGCTGACGGAATGAGTCTCATACTGTATAATTAAGATCCAAGAGACAATGTGTACAACATCCGGGACGTCCAGTCTGTAAATGATTTAGTCTTAAATAGTTTTACAAGGTGTAACAATGTGTCTATGCATTCTGAGGGATTATAGTGCAAACATCGGGAAACAAGATGGTGGACACCCTTCTATGCATGCTATAGAACAAACGATCATAGGTATTACTGCGAATAATGTCGCATGGGTTTGGCTAACAATATACCATTAAACTTTCTGCTCATACTGTTTTGTACAATGCAACTGGCGTTCTTTCATGAACGTTACCCTAAAGAAGCACTCCTTAAAACTGGTGTCAGACTTAATAACTCCAAAAGCAGAAATAACATAATATTTACAAGTATTATTATTTAAACTATAGGTTTAAGCTATATATTCCAGTAATCATCGGTAAAATAAGCATTTAAAAATTTGTTGCAGTATCGTAAAACGTCCAGTAACAGCGATATATATTCCAAACCCTTATATGGATTATTGGTGCTAAAATTAGGTTTTTTTCGATATATGTTGTTTTTGAAATTTATTTATTTATCATTTTACGTTCATTGAACACATTATTTATGTTTGCAGAATAATAATGTGCTGCCGGTATGTCCCTTTAATACAAGACATGCAACAACTTTTTGTTGGCTTGCCAATCTATTACAATGTACGCAGAACTCGTGTCAACGTTACCACAAGATAACTGGAACCTTTCTGATTATTCTGCAGATTTACAGGGCATTTTGTACAAACATCAAACTGCTTAGTACATGTCCCTAAATACCTGTCGTTGGAAATCTTATAGTCATGCTGGAGAATTACATAGCGGCACCTATGTTTGTATGTTGGTGTAGGTTTCTGTATGCAGTTACATTACGACTCGTGTCTGCACGTACTCTTAGAGCAAAGTGTACGGCCGTTTTCTGCGTAAATGTATATTTTTGGCAGTGTATTTACATGGGGCTGACTTAACTGCAATTTGTGTAGCATATTCTGATGTATTATATTGCCATGTGCAATGTGTACAGCACCTGTGTATCTATGACGTACACATGAACACAAGGTGTCAGTGAACTGCAACTATAATTTCATGACGTGAACAAGAAAACAAAATAACGAGAACCTCCCTATCATGCTGTAGAAGAATGAAAAACGCAGTTTTTACGGGCCCAATGTTTGTATAACTTTGTCCTAAAATATTTACATGTCACCTCTCGTGTCCTATATGTACAATTTTAACGTGTACATAGTTCTTCTATGTACAATGTGTTTCAAAACTGTGTAAGTTTAAAATTAAATGAAACTTATTATTGCATATTGTGGGCGTATGGCACAGGTGAACCACGTACTGGAATACTATTAATTACAAACAATAAAGAGTGTTGCGGTATACAATATATACAAGAACTGGCTACATGTATTATGAAGCATGCTGTAGAATGTAACAATGCAAAATACACACTAATTGATTATAATTCAGACCTTTCACGAAACTTTGGATGCTACTCCATTTTCATGCTAATGAATAACTCTGCAAAGCTGTAGTACACCTGTTTTGGCACAGTGAGAACATAAACTTGCAGTTTTACAAGATATAATTGACCCCATCTAGAGTTGCGTGCAATATATTAACTTAATTTATGAATTTGTGTGTGGACTGTTTGCTACAAGAAATAGACTTATAATGCAAGGCTCCAATGATCCAGTATATAAAGCAATGCAATAACTACTGATACAACTTGAAGGTGAAATGTAACCATACTGGAACCAAGATCGAAGTGTGTAGCATTATTGCAAACGACTAAGTCGACCAACAGAGAATATGTATTCACCTTTCTCAGGCAGAAAGGCTTCAGTTACGTTACATTTTGTTCCGACGTAATTCTCTTGATGATTTTGTTAGGTAATTGTAGGCTAAATAACGTTTTCCAACACTGTATTCTGGTTTGTTTGTAACAGTTGGTTCTTTATTACCCTTCAAGAAAAGATGAGGGCAAGTGACTTTTAAGGCAAATTCTGAGAGTCCGGCTAATGGCTATGTGATTCGAACCTATTAATGTATGATGCATTTCTGTTTGTAGATTTACATAAATAAGAGTTGTTTGATTTACTAGAGTGTGCTTTAATAACTTATTGATTAAATCACAGCTTGAGTCACATAAATTTATTCCACTCATGTAATAGCATGGCGTATTGTGTCCGACGAACCAATTTTTCAACATCTATCTCCAGCAAAAAAGGAATACTTTTAAGCACAAAGCTAAGTGGACCAAGTCTCGCGTTTTCTCTCACATTTTACGCATTTTTAGATATATCAGTACCTTTTGAAAAATGTTTTTCACATTCAGTGTCTCCAATCGTCTGTCTTCCGGTCATGTCCCATAATTCTTCAGTCGTGTCATTCTCTTTGGTGACACTGATTTTACCGATGTCAGAAAAAGTAGAAATGGTTCAACACGAAGCTTTCAGACGGGGATATAAATCGCACAGGTTATAAATTTAAAATAAAGCCATAAATCAGGGATGTGCAATAAAATGTTTTAGCTGGAGATACCATCACCAGCTTCTAAACGAACAAAACGACCCCTATTCTAGTTAGGAGCGATTTATGGGCACAGACTGGAACCCGCGCGCAATAACAGCTTTGGAAACGAAAGGACTGGAAAGTGATGACACGGAGTGCTTTGTTTTGACCGACGGTCTGTGAAGAAAAACAAATTTTATCGCCCATTTTTGTCAAAGTGGATAAATGGGAATCTGTTGAGGCTGAGATTTTAGTGATGCTAGCCTAATTTATGGCCACGAAAAAATAACACATTTGTACTTTTCATACCGTTGAATTAACTCACTGCAGTACTCTTGGGATATAAATCTTCACGGGCCCAGCTTCCGGATTATTTATGTTTTTGCACATTTTGAAAAAGTGCACTTAAATTCATTCGTAATATCAAAATTTAGATAACGTATCTTTTTTCGGATCATGCCGTTAATGTAAAAACGAAGAAAGCTTTGGTATATTTCGTTAATATAATGTGTACACAAATTGGAAAATAATTTGTAACTATCATATTTTCGTTTTTTTAATGGTTGCGTGGGATTTTAAAACTAGTAAGGGCGTTTGCATTAGAATCGGAATTCTTGTGTTTGAAATTAGCAGGCATTAAAAAAATATAAGATTTCCACCGCCTCTGCTGTTAAGCAAAGTTTAAATTATTTAGGTATTTCTCTATTTTATTTCAAATGAATGAAAAAGTATGACTTACTGAATGACTGCTTAAAAACTGGGCTCTGAAAAAGTGTCAATTCATTTACTTTGCAGCAAGGTCTGTATTTAAAAAGAAGGCATTGTGAATATCACTTTATGTTGACCAGGACCTGACTGACTGACTGACTGACCGACTAGTAAATATTTATTGATGTTTCTGTTTATTTGTTTATTTTAACATACATATTTATTTGTCTAGTCATTTATTTTAACATTGTTTATTTACTTATTTGTTTATTCTGTTGCTTACCCGAAATGTTCTTTCTTCTGATTTGTGTTAAAACAAAGTACAGGCGATATTTTAAAGAGAAAATATCAAATCAAAGTAGTGAGGTAGTAATATCAAACATTGTCGCATTAAAGAGTTATGTTAACTATTATCACAATATATTATATTAATGATTCCAGTAGTACTGTGGGGAAAAATCACTGTATGTACACAGTATAAGAAACCATTCTCATTTCAATGGTTGGTGTTGTTTAAAAATGTTCTTTTTACATCAGAGAAAACAATTTCTTTATGTTACTTTCAAAATGCTTTTAGGAGTATATTTATAATTAATATAATTATACACATGTATAATTATGGTATAGAATCATTTGTAGAGTAAACCAGCAGTTTTACAGAAAACGGGTACTTGAAAGTATTGCTTTTATGTATCTGCTTTGTTTCTATTTTGTTCCTAATTGTTGTTAACTTAAAATCATCATAAAAGCTATATACTCAATGTGTTTGCATGATTTTTACTTATAACATTGTGAGTTAACTCATTTATTGAGTGATTACCTTTTGTGCATAATACTGAAACTCTTCTTTACCCATTCAAACAAAGAACAAAGGCTTTTTTTCAGATATTTTTATTCTACTTGGTAAAAATGCTGCTAGGTAGAAGTTTAATTTCTACAAACTAAATTGCTTAAAAACTGGACTCTATGTCAATCTATTTTCTTTGCAACAAGGTCTGTATTTAAAATAAAAGAAATCAAGAATATAATTTTATGCTGACCAGAGGCATAGTCATAAATTGTCAAAAAAGAAAAAAAGGTCAAGTTATGTTTTTTTCTACAATATACACATGTTTTGATTGAGTAAAAGATAATTTTACTGGTTAAATTATTAAGCTTATGTTTGTGATAAAAATGGCCATGTTACATTATGGTTAAGAAAGAAAATTAAAGCCGCTTGCTCTCATTTTTCGTGAAAAAAATAAACGAAGCTCATCAACGTTTTCAACATATTTTCTCAAATTGCTTTGTAGATTCCTACTTGTGCTGTTGATTCTAGCCATAACTATTACTTCTTATTCTTATTGATTACTACACTCCTTCTCTATGGAGACTATGTGTACTACATTTAATGTTTTTACTATATCATTTTTGACCAAATTAATATTTCACATTTTATGTTTCAGTATATTCATTTTGGATATTTCAATATTTGTTTCACTGCCAGTGTGCACGAGCAGCTTTAAAACAGGTAATGCTTTGAAAATATACAAAAACAATCTTCATGAATAAATAAAAATGAATACAATTGAAGGTTGGTAATGCATTTTGACCCAGATTGTGAAAAAAGAATTTGACTATATAAAAAATAAATAAAACTAGAATATATAATCAAATATTTTGATTATAACTATAGTGTTGATTGTTCAATTAGACTTTTATCACTGTTTATTGTCTTTCTTATTTAACTAGTGGAATGGTAACATGATCACCTTTATTAAATGTCGTAGAAATAAAATGGACTGTTCATAGTGGATACATTTAGAGTTAAATAATTATGTAACATCAGATATACAGGTAATAATCAATTATGATATAACTAAAAGTCAATAAAGTCAATGATGAATAGCTATCATGAAGACATTTCTATTTTAGTTGAAACCCCCCAAACACAGGGGAGGTAAAAAAGTTATTTCCTATTGTAAGCCTGATAGAGTTGATTTTCTTAGAAAGAAATTGTTCCTTTATGGAGCGATTATGTATTCTATACTGTAACCATCCCGGATAAGTTTGGCAACTACACATCTGCGCGTTGCTGATTTAAGAGAAACTATAAAAATATGTGTGATTTGGTAGAAAACACATGAAAAAGTAGGTTGTGTGTTTAAATATAAACCTACAAATGCAGCTGTCCTTTCTTTAGAGATGGTTTATGACTGTCGATAGTGGTGTTAAATTTAATTTACATTATATTATATGACATACATGTTTATAAGACAGTGTGCTCGCTAAATATATACGTACGTTGTTACTTTGTCAAATATTGATACTGCCATCAGTCCTTTACCGCGATAGTTTTCTCTGGTCTATTATGTGTGTGTTTTAAAAAAGAATGCTTGTTTTGCGCATTTGAAACTGTTTAGATAAACGCACATAAAGTCTTATTTTCTTGAAAGTTAGTAACCCGCGGCTCCCAACGCATCATTTTTTTATTTGCTTTTACACATGGTATATGATTGTCAAACGTCAATGGAAGGGAGACAATTTCAAGTTTCATATTTGTTAACAATCAACGGTTGTCTCCCTCAATTTTAGTAATGTCGAGTTGATGTCTTTGTCAAATAAAAATGTTTTTTTTTATTATTTTGACCTGGTCTTTTCGAGTTGTAAATTACTCAAAAATTACTCAAAAGCCAAGAACCATTGTCCGTCATGATATGGAAACACTATCAAAGGAAAGAACATAATTATCGAGGGGCGTAGAAATGTGTGACAGCTACGACAGTTTCGTCATCACTCTATAGTAGATGTCTGGTCTGACAATTTCTGGTGCAAAAACAAAGTAGAAATACAATAACACCAGAGTCAGTATCCTAGAGCTACGTTTTTATATACATGATATGAAAAAACTTACTTACGCCAGGCGTTCAACACACTAGATTCTGAACCAAACCATTTTCCATACTTCATGTGTCCTGTAGGCCAATTCGTGTATACTACAAAGCAACACATTAACTGTCATAAGTTTAATGTATGCCATAATAAGCTACTAAACTACATTAACAAGTTATTGTAGTTGTCGACAGCAGAAAATTTGAGTACAAACCAAATCTATTATCAATATTCATTCCGATTTCGTTAACAAAAAGTAACTAGCGAGTATTTGATTTTATTGGTTACAAATCAGAATACAGACATGTCAAGTGAAAAATGTGATGGGACAAATTTATCATATTCGTGAAAAAAGTACGGAACACTTAATATATCCATGTGCTGTACATATTGCAGAGTTACAATCTGGACATAAAAATGTGCATAATGCAGGACGCTAAAAGCCCTGGCTTCTAACTGTGACCTTGACCTTCAAGATAAGGACGTCGGACTTGTGCTTAATATGTCATCTCTATGTGCTCAACAATTGCACCATGTATTTTTTAAATCTTTACATGCATGACATGAGTTACCATGTATTCAGTATTCCATGACCTCTACGTGTGACCTTGACCTGTAAGGTTGGGACGTGGGTTTTGCACGCGACACGTCGTATTCATATGTTGAACAGTTGTGCAATATGATTTGAAAATCCCTTCATATATGATAAAGTTACAGCCCAGACACGATAAAATGGAATTTAGGACACACAGACGGACAAACGGATGGTTCGCTTTCAATATGCCCACCTTTGGAGGCATAAAAAGAGAAGTGTTTCGCTTCTTTTAGAAGAGGTTATATAAGTGTTTGTCGTAAAAGAATTTATTCCTCAAGTTGTCTGTTATTATAATATATGCAATGTTAAAATAAAGATTCTGTATCTCTACCTTTATCTCTTCTATATAGACTACAAATATTTCCCATAAGCATTTTCTTCTGTTGCGCGTTTTATCATTTAAGATTTCTATCTCAAACACTCATAATATCGACAACAACTGTTTCATTGCTACGAAAAAAATATCAAGAATATTTATAGTGTAATAAAATGGCAGTAAAATAAGTATAAACAGGCTCGGTTAAAGTATTACATCATTTCTGTACACAATTAGTACCGCATTTCGTACTGGCTTTGATACCTTTCCAATTACATGAAAATAAAAATGATATAAAAGGGCCATAATACACGTGTATCTAAAATTCGAGAAAGAGAAATAAAGATTTTACATTTTTACTTGACGAGTTAGGAAATGGTGATTTAGAGACTGCTTTTGAAACAGCGGGAATGGAAATCTAATTTCTAGACGTTTTAATTGATTTAAATTTCCTGTTGGAAAAACTGGCGTTTTTATAAGAAAATTATTATTGAATGCTTATTATGTAAGCCTTCTTTTTTGCAACCGTGTTTTGTCTCAGAAATATTATCGGTAATATAGCGGTGTTCATCGTGTAATAAGTAACGATTTTGAGTTCTGATGCGCAATTATAAACCACGAATATCTGCGTGGTTTATAACTAAGCAGTTGAACGACACAGAGTTTTCGATTCCGACGTTATCAAGATTGGTTGTAACACCCTATGAGTAATACCAATCTGGTTGTCCATTTGCACATGTTTATCATTCTTTGATGCTAATTCACCCATTAAGAACCAAAATATTGATAACAGGGGCCTCTTCTTTCTATGTTTTAACTCTGCCTGCAAGTGACTGAAACAAATCTAGTGATATAGGATATATTGACTTGAATGTTGTACGATTTTTTCTTGAAACAAAATATGAAAAAGAAGCTCAGGTATAAACAAAGTGGAGTATGGTTAATACGGTTGAGCAAGAACAATACTTTCGGCAAAACTGGTCAGGTTTTAGTTATAGAAAAAAGAGGCCATCTTTAATGAACTGCAAGTTTGCTGGAACACAATGACAACTAATAGAAATATCTACAATTAAATCACAGAGAAAGGTTTCAGTAACTAAACAAATACGAAGCCAGAATTATGATTCTTATCAAACGTTAGTCAACGTTATTCATATAAGTTCCCTTTCTACTGGATCGTGATCTCGTATCAAACTATCTTTACCTAGCCACATGCTTACGTCACATAGCAGATAGTTTGTAAAAAGGGGATATTATTTATTATCGTACAGGTAAGATTTACGTAAAACACTGATAAATAGAAGCATGTTAATTATTTCTGATAATACAGTTAGCATTATACGGCTTTTCTTAAGAGCCACTTGCAAAATAGATTATTCCATAATAACCCCATCCATAGATAATGTAAATTCTCACGTGCGCACGTGCTCATGTGTCAGTTTTCATTATCATTAGTTCATATTCGTATTCCGATAATTCTGATTGCCGAACAGCGCCGTCTCATGACATCTGTCAGGCAATTATCATTCTCACCTTAACTTCATTATGAATCCTTGTCAGAATAATTCCGATGATTTCAAAACGAGGCTGCAAATAAACAAGCCAAGCGTCACCTGGTTCTGTTTTAGTTTGTTGATTGTTGGGTCTCATGCCATATAAAGATGTTTAAAACGATTTACAGAATTTATGCCTGTATTATGCCAGAGAAAAGCAAAAGAAAATGATGTAATAAATATCAATTACAATATTTTCAGCTTCTTTTCAACCCTTAACTGGTGATGTGCATTGCTGATATCAGTTATCTGATTCATTTTTGTAGCAGTCTGATATGAAAGGGAGGAAACTCTGTCGACCTTAAAGCACGTCTGGACTTAAGTACAAGTCTTAATATGTTTTGCACAAATTATCTATGGTTTTGTTTCATATCGTAAACAAATATACAAATGTTTATAACTTATTAATCAATCGCAATCTCATTCCCGAATATCAAATCGCCAGGTGTAGCCATACTTCGTAGGGAAAGGCCAATTTTCTTAATTTCCCATCACAAATGAGGATTTTGCGGGAAACATGAAAAAAGTTAAGTACACGACTCTTGAAGTAATCAGTTTGCCATGTATCCAGCAGCGCATACCTTCCTTTCATTACAGAACACTGCGATCAAAGCCACAAATCAGGGTATGAGCATAATGTTTGGCACTTCACTTTCTTCTAAAATTTATTCAATCAGGGCAAAACTACATCAAAATTTCAGGTTTCCCACATAAATGCACACAGTGTAATGCGAAAAATAATGCGTTTCTTATTGCAAGTAAACGCTTCCTGAACTTTCAGGTTGGTAAATGGTTTACGAGTAATTCTGTAATATATAAGAAATATGAATCGCCCTGACAGACCAAAATTATCACATTGATATATTCATATTAAATCATGTTCTGCTTTTCAGTGCTTATTTTGTACCAGTCAAAGCTTACCGAGGTAATTTCACAACACTCTTTTCTCCTTCAATAATGATTTATGTACTATATATTAACTCATGGGATAACATCAATTGAAACTTAAGTCAATAACAAAGTAGTGTGTTCCTAGGGAATTAAATTGGTGCCAATGACGCGAAAGGTTGCTAAGATAACTTGTTCCTTAGAAAAGTCACTGGCTGCTAAAGAAGTCATTGGCTGCTAGTGGAACTCACTAATCGTAAGGAGACAACGTTGTTGCTTAGGAATTCACTGGTTGCTAAGAAAGTCACTGGTTGCTAGGGGAACTCACTTTTTGCTAGAAAACTTAGTTATTGCTAAGGAAATCAATTGTTGTAAAAGAATTCAATTGTTCCAAGGGGAAGTCACTGGTTGCTATGGAAGTCGCTGATTGGTAGGAAAGTCAGTGGTTGCTATGGAAGTCGCTGGTTGGTAGGAAAGTCAGTGGCTGCTAGGTAAGTCACGTGTTGATATAGGAACTAATTTGAAGCTAGGTAATTCCTATAACTCTATATACAGACAAAGGGACAATTTTGACCCCAGGGATATGATCTGAACAAACTTAGCAGAGGTCTACCTGACAATGCTACATACAAAATACCTAAGCTCTATACCTTTGCAATTTTGATCAATCAAGATACCGGGCTGGGTGAATTTTAATCCGGTGTTCATGAGCTGAACACTTTTGGTAGAGTTCCACTAACAAATGCTACATGCTAAATATCTAAGCTTTTGCCTTTGTTGTTTCAGAGAAAAAGATTGTTTAAGAGTATCCAAAAGAAACCTATGTTAAATCATTATTACCCCAGGGCGTGGTCAATCTTGACCCGGAGTTCATGATTTGAACAGTTTTTGTAGAGGTATGCTGGACAATTATACATGCTAAATATTTTATATTTTTCCTTTGTTGTTTCAGAGGTTTTTTAAAGTTGCTCTCATAGAAACCAATGTAAAAACAAGTGAACCCCAGGGTGTGGTCAATTTTGACCGGTGATTCATGATTTGAATAATTCTGGTAGAGGGTTTTTATGCAATGCTACATGTCACATATCTAAGCTGTGGGCCTTTTGTTTTCAGACAAGAAGCTTTTTAAAGTTTTTTTCCATTCCATTGCCGTGACCACTAGAGGTTTTTGGTAGAGTTTCAAGCAAGGGACAAACCTGCAAAGTTTAAACAACATTGACAATGTGGTTTCAGAGGAACTGTCATTTGAAGAGAATTTGAGCGACGGACATCAGTCATAAAAGCTTACCATTAGCACTTTGTTTACCTAATTCTTCTATACTAGATCGATACAACGTGTTATATTAAACGACTTTATAGCTAAATTTCCTAAAAAATAAATTTAACCTGCGTCAAAGACACAATTTTAGGAAATAGTTTCTTTTGAATTATATATTTTCTCATTTCCACCATGAAAATGCTTATTGTAGGCGGAAAAAGGTGATAAAATGACTGCACATTCTGGATCCGAAATCAGTAAGTCCCACAGTTACACTGCCTTAATTTTGACAGATGAGTAAAAACATATTTTGATATTGATTTCATGTGATTTTATTGATAAACTGCCTCACCTGAGATCGTGTTTGGAACATATTCCCCGCTATGTCTGGTTGCTCTTCGCCCTGCAGCAACTTGTCAACCAGTTTAATCACCTAAAACAGCAACGACTTTGATATTTAAAACGTGTGTGTAACAATAATAGCAACCAGTCTTCGTTTTTATATTCTTATAAATTGGAATGAGCATGATTTATAACTATGAAGATAGTGATTTGAAGTGTTTTCAAAACCTTTAGTTTATTACTGTAATTGCTCTTTCTGCAGAGCTTTAATAGATTTAGTATGTTACAGAAAAGCAAATTTAATCTTAAATAACACTTAAAATGCTGAAAGTACTTTTATGCCGGCAAACAATTGCCCGGAACCCGCCGTGACTGTTTGGACCCTGCCAGGTTCTGTTCGATAAATATGTGTCTTTGTCATAAAGTTGAGGTGAATAATAAAGATTTATATCTGGAACATTATTTGAAATACAGATAAAGCGTCCTGTTATTTGAATGAAGACATCACTAGACCTACTTTCAAAGTCTGAATTTAGTATAATTGTACAAAATTGGTGAACAAAATGAGGCAACAATGCATTAAAAACTCACAGCCGACTGAACACGAAATATGTAATGGAGCTCAATTTCTGCCTGTGTACACGGCTGTTATTTAATTTCAGAAGAAGTGGGAGATAGAAATATATAAACAGGTGCTGCATGAAAAGCTTGTGGGTATGCAATGACAGCATTATAACGTCTTTTGTTATTTCAACTGAAATCATGCATTCAGGACCAGTTACTTTAACCCATAAAAAGTGTGATCATGCGAAAAAGGTATGGAAAAAAACTGTCAGCAAAATATTATGTAGACAGCAAAAGAATTAAATAACTCCCAAGTTAATGCTTCCTGAAACAAGATATGAATGGAACAAACTATGAATGGGACAAGTCATGATCTAGCATTTAGTAAAAGGCTTGAAAACCTAGTTTGGCATAAATTGTTATTTAGTTATGTATGTCTGCAAAATATATCTTTAAAAAGTTTAAATAGAATTATGTAAGGTAAACAAGAACTTGTTAAAATCAGTTGTACCAAGTTCAAGATAAAATGTTCAACTGCTGTTTTATCTGTATACATTGATATATATTATTTATGCACAAGGTGTTGTTTGATATTACTTGGCAGGTACTGGGATTTTATAGTTATTTAGGGAAAGAAAATGTGTAAGATTTGTTAAACTGTTATGTTCTTTACACATAATCTTCTAACAATGAAAATAAATTAACCAAATTTTACATAACAATGATAGATGCCAAGAATAAAAAGGGTTCATGTTAGAGCTACTTTCTAAAATATGTTTTACGTCGCATCAATCATGTCTACCAGAATTATCATTTGAAGATGAAAATGTAAATGATTGTGGTTCTATATATAGAACAGAGCAGATCAAACATTTACAGGTATAAATGAAATTATTGTAAGCAGCAATGTAGATGAGATGTAAACTGTAAAATAAATGAACAACCAAACAGAATGATAGTCAGTTTGACTAGACTGGACACTAGCGTGGAAAGCAAAATGAAATAAAATGTTTTTTTTTTTTTTTTTTTTTTTTTTTTTTTTTTTTTTTTTTTTTTTTTTTTTTTTTTTTTTTTTTTTTTTTTTTTTTTTTTTTTTTTTTTTTTTTTTTTTTTTTTTTTTTTTTTTTTTTTTTTTTTTTTTTTTTTTTTTTTTTTTTTTTTTTTTTTTTTTTTTTTTTTTTTTTTTTTTTTTTTTTTTTTTTTTTTTTTTTTTTTTTTTTTTTTTTTTTTTTTTTTTTTTTTTTTTTTTTTTTTTTTTTTTTTTTTTTTTTTTTTTTTTTTTTTTTTTTTTTTTTTTTTTTTTTTTTTTTTTTTTTTTTTTTTTTTTTTTTTTTTTTTTTTTTTTTTTTTTTTTTTTTTTTTTTTTTTTTTTTTTTTTTTTTTTTTTTTTTTTTTTTTTTTTTTTTTTTTTTTTTTTTTTTTTTTTTTTTTTTTTTTTTTTTTTTTTTTTTTTTTTTTTTTTTTTTTTTTTTTTTTTTTTTTTTTTTTTTTTTTTTGTTTTTTTTTTTTTTTTTTTTTTTTTTTTTTTTTTTTTTTTTTTTTTTTTTTTTTTTTTTTTTTTTTTTTTTTTTTTTTTTTTTTTTTTTTTTTTTTTTTTTTTTTTTTTTTTTTTTTTTTTTTTTTTTTTTTTTTTTTTTTTTTTTTTTTTTTTTTTTTTTTTTTTTTTTTTGGGTTTTTTTTTTTTTTTTTTTTTTTTTTTTTTTTTTTTTTTTTTTTTTTTTTTTTTTTTTTTTTTTTTTTTTTTTTTTTTTTTTTTTTTTTTTTTTGTTTTTTTTTTTTTTTTTTTTTTTTTTTTTTTTTTTTTTTTTTTTTTTTTTTTTTTTTTTTTTTTTTTGGGTGTGTTTTTTTTTTTTTTTTTTTTTTTTTTTTTTTTTTTTTTTTTTTTTTTTTTTTTTTTTTTTTTTTTTTTTTTTTAATAAAAAATTTTTTTTTGGGAAAATTTTTTTTTGGGGGGGGGGGGGGGGGGGGGGGGAAGGGGGGTAAAGGGGAAGAGGGGGGGGTTTTTTTTTTTTTATTTTTCGGGGGATAAAAATAAAACTAGATGGCGCAATCATGACCCTTAAATTATGTCATAAGCAATGCAATTTGAAAGTAAGATGAAGAAATCTTAAGAAATGGCAAAGTTATAGCCAACGTTAAGTTTTAGTGACAAAATCTAAGTATAAAAAGGGGCGTAACTGTGTCAAATATGATCTTGACCTACACAATTTGGCGGCATCATGACCCTTATGTCATATGCAATACAATTGTAAAGTTTAATGAAGAAACCTTAAGAAATGGCAAAGTTATAGCCAACGTAAAGTTTTTGTGACGAACCGAAGGACAAATCGATCCCTATGATATGGCGAGACAATAAACTTGTGAAACTTATCACTGAAATAGTAGTCATCACAGTTGACCTTTTTGATCCTAGTTCAAGTAAAACAATTTATCTTGGCTTTTTCTCGTCAGTTTCCTCGTACGTTGATCGCGATTTCCACATGTTATCAAAGCATTTAATTGTCTCTGAAACATTCGACATCTTTGTCTGTGCCACCCAAGTCATCTAAATGCAATCTTATGTTCGTCTTTATGTGAACAACATAAAAATATATGTTAACAAGCTTGTGTCGTTATGTGTTTAAATAGCAAATGTATGTTAGAATTGCTTACATCTTAACATAAATCTACATCGTTTAAATGATAAAAGCTACTGATTTGCCGAGACGAGTTTCTCTTTGTATAATCAGCGTTTGGAAGACGTTCGAAAATCCGAGATGATTTTGTCTTGTGTATTATCAACTTTTGTAAGATGTTCGATAATCAACATTCACAACAATTTCCGGTAACACTGTTTTCTAAAATGCCAACAAGAATGTAAATTTAAAACTAGAACTATCAATGAAGGTGACGAATACCCCCGAAAACAGTAAATTAAATTCAAACATTTTATGCTTTAATTATTGGACCATGCACAACTATGCATGGTACTTATAACTTCCATGAAGTATCATTAAATTCTGACTAGAGGTTTTTGAGAAAAAGAGCGCACAAGATTTTATTATGTCGAAACCCTGTGACCTTGACCTAGTAACCCGAAACATGGAACATGCACAACTAAGAATAGTACTTATCACTTATGCGAAATATAATTAAATTGTGACCAGGGGTCATACCCTATAACTGATGCCAAACTAAATTACCTCAAAATATTAATAATATAAAATATTTTATAACTTAACCTAAAAGTTTCCGCTATGCATTCCCAGTCAGTATTGATAAAATTAGCGGTTTAAAATATACTGCAGTACCGTAAACCATTCAATAATCTATGTAGAGTTGTTGTTGTACAATTATTGGGTGGATTTACAACAGAAAGCCTCTTTATCGATTAATTGTTGTAAAATGAGGCATTTTTGTCACAGGTTCTTCTATGAAATTGTACTTATTCACTGAACACATAATTCATGCGGTAATTCGAGGATATAATCTGCTAGATGTAGGGAGTGCCTCTTTAAGGAGACTAAGAGCGGACAAGAATTTACTATCTCGAGCCTGTGACCTTGACCTTCAACCTTGTGGCCCGAAATATGGACCATGCACAACTATGCATGGTATTATAATTTGTGTAGTATCATTAAATTCTGACAAGGGGGTTTGGTGATTTAGCGTCCACAAGATTTTACTATCTTGAGCCCCTGTGACCTTGTCCTTTGACCCGAAACATGGACCATACACAACTAGATATGGTTCATTATCGCTTCTTTGAAGTATTGTTAAATTCTGAGCAGGGATTTTTAAGATTTAGCGTCCACAATAGTTTACTATCTCGAGCCCCTGTGACCTTGACCTTTGACATGGACCGTGCATAATAAGGCATGGTACTCAACACTTCTGTGAAGTATCATTAAATTGAAGATTTTCGTCTACAGACGGACGGACGAGCTACATCCAGTATACCTTCCTTACACTTTGATAATACAACAACACGCCAAGCCATGTGACACATGTAAGAGATGTAGCAAATGATATGAAAGTGTACAAAATAAAAACTTCTATATAAACGTGGTAATGAAATCCAAATGTAAACAGCCAGAAAATCGGGTTAATGAGTTGCTTGTTGATAATAAACTTTCTCTGCATCTTGGTAAAACTGAGTCAATTCGTTTTGGATCAAAACCTAAGCTGAGGTCTCAGTCAGTTTTAAATGTCTCTTGCAATGGAACAAATATCCAACCTACCAATCTTAGGGCTATTTTAGATCAACATCTGTCTTGTGAGGAAATTGCAAGGTCAGTGGTCTCAAAGACAAATTCCAGTTTGAAATGTTTATATCGCAAAGGTAGTTACACTAGGAAATTGTTGGTTACTTCTTTAATCCAGTGCCAATTTGACTATGTTTGTTTTTTCTGGTACCCTAGTTTATCTCAATACTGGCGAAACAGGCTCCAGACTACCCAAAATAAACTTGTTCGTTTTGTGCTTAAGTTAGACTGCAGGTCACATATAGGTAGAGAACATTTCGAAACATTGAAATGGGTTCCAGTACCCAAAAGTTGATCAGATAACTCTTTGTCGTGTGCATAAAATCAAGTATAACAAAGCTCCTGGTTATCTAAATGAGCATTGTGTTCCTCTTAACGCAGTGCACGATCGATTAACAAGATCTATAGTTGTTGCTGTATCTCCAATTGACTCTGGGGTGAATTTTCATTCAGTGAAACAGGACGTTATGCGTTATCCAAGGTCGGTAATTTTGGTAAAAAGTTTTTTGCCTTCAGGGGCATATCATTATGGAATGATCTTCCTCAAATTCTCAGAAATGTTGAATTAAATGTCCTCAGAAATTCAAGAGTGCCTTAAAACTCCATCTTATGACCGAATAGTATTTTAATCGAGAATTGTTCGGTTTTTTATGATAAGTCTTGTTTTTTAGTCTTATATTGTACCAATATATCCTTTAGATAAGTTCGTAATTTTATGACTATACCACTGTGATAATTATGTGATAAATTTTCTTGTCTTTCAAATAGAATTTGTGATATTTTATGTTTGTAAATCAAATCTGTGAATAATCTTAGTGACTATCGTTTGAAATAATCTTTTACAATATTGATATTCAATAATTTAAATGTGTATGCATGACTTTCTGTGTCAGGCCACCAGTAGCAGGGACCACTATGGAAATAAGAGGAAAGTTTCTTTTCCCCTTTGTTGTGTTATCCCTGGTATTGGTGTGCTCTACATGGCTCAGTTAGTATGTCACTGTGTTTGTTATTTGTTTCAGCACATGCATCTTATTGATTATGCTATGTTTTATGCACACTTTTACCGAAATAAATATATCTATCTATCTATGCATTCCCCGTTATTATCGATAAAATCAGCGGTTTAAAATACACTGCAGTACCGTAAAAACAAAAATAATATCAAACAGGGAATGCCACGTACCAAAAACGCAGCCTCCCCAAAACGAGCCCCACAGCACCCAGAAGTGCACACCACACACACACACGCACATACACACACACACACACACACACAACACACACACACACAATCATGTACACACACACACATACACTACCAACACACACTAGCATACAAAGCAACCACACGAGGACAAAACGAACAATTAAAGGAACACAGTGGGGCACCGCCTAGGAACGGTCAGTGGCAGTAAACCATTCAATAATCTATGTAGAGTTGTACAATTAATGGGTGGGTGCGATTTATTACAGAAAGCCTCCATATAATGTAGGAAGTGCCACAGGTACCTGGCGTGTGGCAAAGACAGCCAGCACTCTGGTACAACCCACTGACCCAAGCCTAATACATTTTTCAAAAAACAAATGTTTTCATAAGTTATATACATGTAGTATATAAAGGTATTTGACTCGACGAGTAGGGAACATACCCCAGTCTGTTTCAACGCTTCTAATTTTGTCAATTCTCAGCCGATCTCAATACAACAGGTGTCAACAGACGCAGAAATGATTATGCTATCAAATCATATATATTTTCTTACAATACCACCTGATATAGGGTTACAATTAAGTGAGTATTTCAAACAAAAAAAACAAAAATAATATCAAACAGGGAATGCCACGTACCAAAAACGCAGCCTCCCCAAACGAACCCCACAGCACCCAAGAAGTGCACACCACCAACACACACACACACACGCACACACACACGACACACACAATCATGTACACACACACATATACACTACCAACACACACTAGCATACAAAGCAAACACACGAGGACAAAACGAACAATTAAACGTAACTCCCCCGAGTCGCTACCGACACGAACAATCGCTCGGCTCTGAAGTAAAAGTATATTAACGTTCACAAGTAACATCCTACCTCTATAGAACTAAGTAAACAAAACAACTTACCTATCTAAATAGTATCCGAATCCATATAATAAAACTTTGCAAGCCTTATTTTTAACGAACTTATCACTAAAGTAACATGTATTCCATTTTGAATTCGGTGACCGTGAAGCACGTGCATTGCGTTCCGCTCTCGCCCACTATATTGCTAACAGACTGGGATTTATTTATATTTGGAGAATATAATCTGCTAGATGTAGGGTCAGTGTCCCTTTAAAGTTTTCCCTATTTGTTCTCATAGCAATCAGAGTTCTTCATGGAATAGAATTTTTTGAATAACCGACAGTTCACCATGCTAAGTTTCCTCAACATTGACCAAGTTGTTTCAGAAATTGTTTGACGGAAATGGTGAAACCCCTGCGAAATGCAGTTCATGAAATCATGACCATTTCAAGCCTTTAAAGAACGCTAAATAAATTCTTGATTGGAGTTCATAAACTTTTGGACATGACCTGCTCTTAAAAGGAGTTCATGAACAGTTCATGAACCTGAAGAATCAAACAGGGTTCTTGAAATATCCATGATCTGATGCTATGGGACAATCAAAAACATTTCATGAACAATAAGCATTCATGAACAGTTTATGAACTATTCAAGAACTGGGACTGACAAATCTCACAGCATGTACATATTACATGTATATGCACAAACTTTTTAGAGGGAAGTTTTCTTACTGAAAAGGGAAGTTTTTTTGCAAAAGTAAATGAATTTTTGTCTTTTCTGGAAAAAGTAAGTGGCTTTATTGTTTAATTTATGTTATGAATTTTTAAGGGAACAATTACAAAATGTACAATATTTGACTGTAATAGAAAAATGCCAATGTCAGACAACTAGATGTATCATTTCTGGTATAATTGTAAGCAACAGGGGAAGTGACTACAGCATGACTAAGCATTCCTAAAGGCCGGGATTCCAGTACTAAATTACAGTTGGGCGAACTGGGACAAAAAACAATTTAAATTGAAAATGTCAGGGTATGAAACGCGAATCGGATCGTGGATGCAGTAGTTGAGTTCCGATGTATCACATCAAATCGTTGCACCTCTAGCCAGCGCGACATTTGACATGCAAATTCTACAAAAATGATGGATATTGAGCATACGAAATTTGATATTCAGAATTTGAATTCAATGCGCTATTTTGAATTGCAAACTGGTGACTGGTTTGCATTTCTACAGTTCGAAATTCGAATCGCGAACTGCAAACTGCAGAGTACTGTTACCAGTTCGTAGTTTGAGACTGGTATTGCAAACTGCAGACAAATTTGCGAACTGCAAACCTTACATGAGTTTCCTAATTAAATAACGAAATGCTGCTTGAAACTTCTTCTTATTCCCAATTAGCAGTTCAAATAGTTGCAACTTCATGATTCAAATTGTGAACTGCAAACATGTTCGTAGTTTGAACTACGAACTATTGACTAGTAGCCAGTTCACAGTTAGCGATTCGAACTGCGAACTTCAGCCTAGTTGCCAGTTCGCGATTCCAATTGCGAACTGCAGACTATAGTTGCCAGTTCGAATTGTGAACTGCAAACCAGTTCGCAGTTTGCGATTCGAGTCGCGAACTGCAGACAACTTTGCGAACTGCAAACCTAACCGGAGTTTCCTAATCGAATAAGGAAATGCAAACGACTTCTCCTTCCCAATTAGCCGTTCAAATGAAGATTAGTTGCAAGTTCACGATTTGAATTGTGAACTGCAAACATGTTCGCAGTTTGCAGTTCGAACTGCGAACTACAGACTAGTTGCCAGTTCGCAGTTCGCGATTTAAATTTCGAACTGTGAACTACAGACTAGTTGCCAGTTCGCAATTCAAATCGGGAACTGCAAACTGATTTCTTAGTTGCCAGTTCGCAATTCAAATCATGTACTGTGAACTGCAAACCAATTTCACAGATATGCATTTATATTCAAAAATACAGCAATTCTTAAAGGAATTTATACTGTGACCTTCTTATCTGATGATTCATTCTAAAATGTGTTACTTTCAGACAGTTCTAAGAACTTTTTTTTTTCTTAGTAAGATCTAAGAGCAAGCAGCCCTAATTAAACAAGAGGGCAATGGTGGCCCTATATCGCTCACCTGAGAACCATTTTAAAGATCATGTGGTAAAATGGTTATGGATGTTTTGTAACCCAGTTGAAGTTCAAACAGAGCAGGCTGAAAATGGAGCATCTAGTGTTCACAAGGGTTTTATTTAATCTGATAGGACGACTAGTTTTTGAACCCATGTGACCCAGTTTCCAACTTGACCAAGGGGTCATCAGGACAAATATTTTGATGATCTTAATGATCAGGCTGAAAATATGGCCTATACTGGGTTCACAAAGCCAGCTTTAGCAGCCATTGTGTGCAGTGGAGCGGAAGGGCATAGCAGTTTAAGAAGATAACCATCCAAGGCTTATTCCTGTGAGTTCTGGGCCACTGGTTGAGATGTTGTTGGAAGTATTTTCATTTAAGCTCTGGTGGCCATTTTGTGCAATGGAGCATAGCAGTTTCAGCAATATTTAAAGTGGACAACATAGGATCATACCCAAAATGGATCTAGTGGTTTGCGAGATGTTGTTTAAAGGGGCAATCCCTACATCTAGGCGATTATATTCTCGAAACACAGATTATGGGTTCATTGAACGTAATACGATAAATAAATACAATTTCAAAGAAGAACCTATGGCGAAAAATGCCTCATTTTACCACAATGAATCAATATAGCGGTTTTCTGTAATAAATCGCATCCACCCATTTATTGAACAACAACAACTCTACATAGAGTATTGAATGGTTTTCGTTAATGTAGTATATTTTTAACCACTGACTTTATTGATAATGACTGGGAATGCATAGCTGAAACTGTTAGGTTAAGTTATAATACTTCTAAAGAGACTATTATTTATGTTTTGGAGGTTATCGAGTTTTGCATCAATTATAGGGTATGTCCCATTTTTCTATTTTCAGCTGTAGTTGCCATTATGAAGTGGAATGGTTTGAGCAATTACAGTAGAGGACCATCCTGTGAAATTTGTCATACTGGAACAGGAGGAGACGTCGTTTAAATGTTTTTTTTCTATTTTTAGCTCTGGTGGGCATTTTGTGTATCGGAGCATAAAGGTTTGAGCAATTTTGAAAAAGGACAATATAAGGACCATTCCTGTGAAGTTTAATAACAACAGGGTCATTAATCGTTCACCTGGCTAACTCAAACTAGATTTCATCAAGGCAATCGTACTGACCAAGTTTCATAAAGATCCAATGAAAAATGCAACCTCTATTGCACACACAAGGTTTCTTTATGATTTGACCCTATGACCTACTTTTTGACCTCTGACGACCCATATTCAAACTGGCAGTCATTCTGGCCCGTGAAAAATACAGACAACACAGCGTACACAAGGTTTTACTATGATTTGATTCCGCGGCCTTGCTTTTGACCCAAGAGTACCCATATTCAAACTCAACTTACATTTTATCAAGGTTATTATACTGACCAAGTTCCATAAAGATCCAATAAAAAATGCAACCTCTTGCATACACAAGGTTTTACTACAATTTGACCCCCTGACAAAGTTTTTGACCCCAAATGACCCATTCGACTCGACCTAGATTTTATCAAGGCAGTCATACGAAGTTCCATGAAGATCTAATGAAAAATGATGCCACTAATGCATACACAAGATTAAGTGTGGACGGACGGACAGACAGACGACAGACAGACACCAGGCGATCACAATAGCTCACCTGAGCAGGAAGTAAAATTAACCCGGTGGTTTCGGAGTTGTTTAAAGAGTTTTCTATTTTTTGCTCTAGCACCGATTTTGTGCAGTGGAGAGGAACTGTTTGAGCAATTTTAAAAGAGGACCAACATTCCTATAAAAGTTGTTTTAAACTGACTCACCTGTTACGGAGGATCAATGTCATTTGAAGCAAATTGTGGACGACGCACGACGACATACATCAAGCGGTCACAATAGCTCACCATTACTTAGTGCTCAGGTGAGCAAAACATTAAAACCCAAACTACTTACTGCGTAGCTAAATACAATACCTTTAATTCTACTGAAGTTGAGTCAGAGTTGGGTCCGAATATGATGATCAAACAGTTGTATCATGAGGACGGGAAATACAGTGCCTAGGTATACATCCATCGATTGAAATTCCAGAGAGCTTTTTACGGACTTGTCCAAGTGTGTGTATTTTTTGTGTGTGTGTGTGTGTGTGTGTGTGGGTGGGGGTTTGGTCAGGTTCTATTTTCTGCATCTGGTGTCTTTGAAGTAAAAGTGTGGTTTTAAGTTTTTTGTATAGTTCAGATAACATTCACAGTTGCCTTACGTTTAAGTATCATGGTACAACTTCAATAAATGCTAATCTCTGTTATAGTTAACATCATGAATCTTGTTTATTGCTAATCAAGTAGTTCATAATTATGAGAACGCATGTAAACAAATAAATTCTATAAATATCTCGATTAATACTACCATAAAGTATAAAATTTGTCGGAAGTCTATAAATTTCATCACTAACCTCATCAGCTGTATTTTGTGTCTTAAGAATTATAATAAACCTGCTGATTTGTTTCATCATTTGGAGCCAACTGCAGTATCTTAGCATCATAGTTTAATCCAGATTGACTCATTACTATTGAATATAACTGCGAAGAATCTCGCATAATGTACCAACCGGGAAAAGTTCCTCTTAACAAAATGCAAAGAAAACACAGACTGTGTCAATTAATTACTTGCCTAATGCACATTATAAACTTTATGCTCCATTATTGTAAGGGTAATTTACTATGTGCAAATGAAATACACACATAAATAAATGCGTCATAACTTGGTTTGATTGTTTATAAAATCTATGGATACGACTTTGAAAACGGTATAGTTCTCCCTTTTTACTCAACGGTTTTTGTTGGTTTTACAGAACTGCAACACTACTCGCGTTAATGCAATCGTTGATGGAGTGAAAGCGAAGTGAAAAACGGAAACAAAAGATACCTATTTTTTTTCTTGGTAGTATAAAATCGTTGCGTGACCGTTAAAATTGACGCATACCCTGAAACTGATGATAAAGTTATTGAATGAATTACAGCGTATCAATAAAATTAGCGTAGTATTACGTGTTGTAGTTCGGTAAAATCTTAATTAACTTTTGGAGTGGATAGCGATTTATTATAAAATGACCGTGTGCACAAATGAGACCATCTGGCTCATTTAAACATTTCAAGAAAATACGGAAACTTACCGGTTGCGTTTCGTTTCACGGGACTGCAACACCTGTCGGTGACAAAAATCGTGACAAAAATAATGAAGTAGAAAACGTAAACAGTCATTTATTTTACTAGCCGTACAAATCCTTGGTAATAGTACCAAAATGGAAACAAGATGGTCATGTATCACTCACCTGGCTACCTAGTCTCACAATTTCCACTTCCAAGGCAAAAGAACAAAAATAATATCAAACAGGGAATGCCACGTACCAAAAACGCAGCCTCCCCAAAACGAGCCCCACAGCACCCAGAAGTGCACACCACCAACACACACACACACACACACACACACAAACATACACTACCAACACACACAAGTATACAAAGCAAACACACGAGGACAAAACGAACAATTAACGGAACACAGTGGGGCACCGCCTTGGAACGGTCAGTGGCAAAAACACCACTGTGGACGACTTTACAGGTTGACATTTTACAGTTATCCGCCTTACACGTCTCACTTTGATGTGCCAATGGCTGTGAACACATCCCCAACGAAATTCTGTTGGGCACAATATTTTAATGTATTTATGATTTAACATGATATGATTTAGCTAAAACAACTTCAGCGTACCCGGTTTATATGCTTGACAGAACGGGTACGCTGAAGCTTACTCCGTAGGGAAATCGTACCAATAATCGTGCCAGGAATCTGACACGCTCGCATTTCAGTATTTCATGAGCAATAAGTGAAAACAATAAATAATTTTATTAATCAGACCATAATCTTTTAATTTGCCAAATTTGAATATCAAATTTTATCTATTTAACGTAAAGCTTTACGAAAGTTTCGAACCAGGTCAGAATTTTCACCAATTGGCCGCCATCTTGCCGATTTGACAATTATCACGTGACCATTCCCAAGAACCTTTGGAAAGGGATCTCTGCGGGAAATCGCCGAAGGTTCCGATTGAGGTCACGGGGACAGTTTATTTATTTACATGACCACGTGCGTTTTGGCGCGAACACTATCAAGGTCTGTTCCGCGTCGAAAATAAAGTAAATTTCTTTTGAAATAAACAAACATAGTGGTAAATGCTATTGTCGTTCTTTATATCATCTAAACACTAAACAAAAGGAAAATATCAAGCGTTCTGAACTACATGAAAAATAAGTGCGATTGCATCATACGAGATCTCGCGAGAGCAGGCATTTGGAAAAAAAACAAAAATAATATCAAACAGGCCGTTGTAAATGTAAACACAATGATGTAGGTTTGAAAAATCGATGTTTTTGTAGTCAACTTTGGTTGTAGAACACCGTAATTGGTTTGAAAAGATGAATTTATAAATATATGACCCAAACATGATCATATTTCCCTACTTAACGTACATTAGATGAAAATTTGCATGATCTGTTATTCTGGTAAGGATTCGTAGTAGGGCTGATCCAAAACTCTAAAGCCGCAGCTGACGAAAAACAAAATATTAAAATAGCGGCATTTAGAGTTTTGGAAGCCAGAACTAGATATGATTAAGTGTAAAAATGATACTAAAAACAAAAATAATATCAAACAGGGAATGCCACGTACCAAAAACGCAGCCTCCCCAAAACGAACCCCACATCACCCAGAAGTGCACACCACCAACACACACACACGCGCGCACACGCACACACACACGACACACACAATCATGTACACACACATATATACACTACCAACACACACTAGCATACAAAGCAAACACACGAGGACAAAACGAACAATTAAAGGAACACAGTGGGGCACTAACTCAATTCCAAGTTATGTTTACTTATCTACACACCTGCATCAATCAGTGAAATATAAAAATAAACGGTATATAATGCCGTATGTTTGAACTTGCATGTTTAGGTTTCAACATTCAGATTTTAATAAAGTGGTAAGCTTTTTCATAAAATCTTAGGTTTTCATTTAAAGACATATTTAATTCTTCATTTTAGAGCGGAAAATTATTTGAACTAGGTTAATTGTGTATTATGCGCCGGTTGTACCTAATATTGAAAGTACACATTCCGCCTATTACGGAGCACATTAAATTAGGCGTAGAGGTGCGACAGTTATAAAATATCAGTGAAAGACTGAAACGCCAAATTAATAAAAACAAAAATAATATCAAACAGGGAATGCCACGTACCAAAAACGCAGCCTCCCCAAAACGAGCCCCACAGCACCCAGAAGTGCACACCACCAACACGCACACACACACGACACACACACACAATCATGTACACACACAAACATACACTACCAACACACACTAGCACACAAAGCAAACACACGAGGACAAAACGAACAATAAAAGGAACACAGTGGGGCACCGCCTTGGAACGGTCAGTGGCAAAAACACCACTGGGGAGCTTAAACCGGTTTATGGTGCGCACCAAACCTCACTCTTACCCCCACCATGTTCCAAAGTCACAGGACAGTGTAAATAAAAGTAATCCCTGCTAGGTGAATCTCTAACACACGCAATGGAAACAAAAGGCATGGTATGTAAAACACAAAAATGCTCGTGTATAAATATATAAAAAGCAAACCTTGAGAACCAAAAAACGTATGTACTCAATGCCTTTGCAGAAGGCAGAGCACCAAGAGAAACACCCTTAAGGGCCCGACGAAACAGGCCAGAGGACAGAAATCAGAAGGCTACTGGCTACAATTGGCTATACTAAATGTCAACAAGAGCAGAAAAGGTCAATTCTGATTTGAACAATGTTCATAGCAGTTCAATACATAACGTTATCTTCCAAATATCTAGCTGGCATAGTGGTTCTAGACCAAGAAAAGGTTCCCTATATAAGCATATATTACGAAAAGGAACCCCTGAGCAAAGTCTTTTAGACAGGGGGTCGTGATTTTAGTAATCTTGGTAGAGGTCAACTACGCAATGCTCCATAAAAACAAAAATAATATCAAACAGGGAATGCCACGTACCAAAAACGCAGCCTCCCCAAAACGAACCCCACAGCACCCAGAAGTGCACACCACCAACACACACACACGCACACGCACACACACACGACACACACACACACAATCATGTACACACACACATATACACTACCAACACACACTAGCATACAAAGCAAACACACGAGGACAAAACGAACAATTAAAGGAACACAGTGGGGCACCGCCTTGGAACGGTCAGTGGCAAAAACACCACTGGGGAGCTTAAACCGGTTTAAGGTGCGCACCCAACCTCACTCTTACCCCATACCAAATATCTAAGCTCTAGGCCGTGATCAAAGAATATTTTATCGTTTTTCCAAAATAAGCCTATATAAAATCAAGTAAAAAATCTTGGTAGAGGTCCACTAGGCAATGCTACATGCTGAATATCGAGGCTCGTTGACTTGGTTTCAGAGATTTTCCTATAAGCCTACGTGACTCGGCGAGTTCAATTCTGACCCGGTGGTCACAATTTGAATAACTTGTATATAGGCACATAAGGCAATGCTACACTGTAGAGGTCCAACAGGCAATGCTACAGCCTAGGCCTAATAGTTTCATAGGAAATGTTAACGTTTTTCCTATATAAAACAAAGTGACGCGCTCGTGGCCAATAGCTACTACCATAGGCATTGTCAAAGAAACAAGTGCCTAAGGACAATACCATTACTTTGGCACTGGTGGGGATCGAACTCAGAACTCTGCGATCCTGGAGAAGAAAGCACAACCACTGTACCACGGCGGCTCCAGTGCAGTCCCATAAACAAGACCCTCGATATCCAGTTGTAACAAATGTCACTTGCCTTTAAATATTGGTAATCTTCACCACGACAAAAAATCACCGAAAGTGATTCACATAATTACGAAGATCCTTAAGCTGCCAGGCTCACTTAGTGTTTGAAATGGTCCCCAACATGAACGTATGCCTTATGAACATAACAATCCCTTGTCATCAGATAGTCGCGTTGCAGTACCGTAAAACATTTAATAATCTATGTAAACTTGTGCAATTAATGGGAGGATAGCAAACTCTTTGCTGATAGTTTTCGATATATTGTTGTTCTTTGGAATTGTATTTGTTCATTGAGCACATTATTTATGTTTTTAGATTATAATCTGCTAGATGTAGGGAGTGTCCCTAATTATGCTTCGTTTTTCGGCAAACATAATGCAGGCAGCCAATCCGATAGCTCAGAATCTTTATGACGTCCACGAAGCATAAATAAAGGTTGAATCCTGTCCAGAAAATGTGTCGGTGGTTTTTTTCTGCCGGTATCGTAGCATGTGCAGAACTTTTCTGTTGTGAACGTTAAATGTCGGATTTCTTTCTCGTTCACAAACGTGTTGCGGCACCGCTAAACAAACATAATCGGTCGTTGATTTGCGAAATAAATTACATGTACGTTACGTTTATCAGTGACATTTATGCAAAGTAGAAAACATAATGATGATATTTTTAAACTCTACATAACAAGATGTTACGTAAAAATACACCATAAATAACGCATCCAATTTTTTGACCGTATATGTAGATGTCAAGATTAAATTTGATTTTAGTTGGTGATTCTCATAAGATTTAAAGAAAATTGGTAGGTTTTGCTACCATTTGATAACCTTTCGTAGAGTATTAGTACAATTTAACTATGCTGTGATTTGTTTTGACGTTTAAAATCAACTCGTAGGGCGTTTGATTCCACCTTTAACTGAATCGGATTATTTTCAAATAATGGTAGGTTTCGGATTATTCACAGGTAAGTGAAGTTTTAAAAGTGAGGTTTGATATCCCGTTAGTTTTCCACTTGGAACTCTATCACCAAGAAAGATATCATACCAGCGAAATTGACCATTATTTGTTGACATTCATAACGTTGCTTTAACCCCGAAAGTACATGCTCACAATATAGCGTGATTTTTTCTTAGCTCTGGCACTGTGCCAGAGTGAGCTATTAGGATCGCATTCCGTCCGGGGTCCGTCCACCATTTCCTTCAAACGACATCCCCTCTGAAACCACTGGGCCAATGTTGATGAAACTTTGCAGGGATGTTCCTTGCATAAAGCTCTATCAAAGTTGTTCAAAGAACTCCATTCCATGCAGAACTCTGGTTGCTATGGCAACAAATAGAAAAAACTTCAAAAATCTTCTTCTCTGAAACCACTAGGCCTAGAGCTTAGATATTTGGCATGTAGCATTGTCCAGTGGACCTCTACAAAGATTGTTCAAATTACGACCCCTGGGTCAAAATTGACCCCGCGCGGTCGGTCACTTAGTTTTACATATGCTATTATAGGAAAATCTTTAAAAATCTTTTTCTCTGAAACCACAAGGCCGAGAGCTAAGATATTTGGCATGTAGCATTGTCTAGTGGAACTCTGCCAAGATTGGTCAAATTATGATCCCCGAGTTAAAATTGGCCCCGCACGGGTGTCACTTAGTTTTACATAGGCTTATATAGGAAAAACTTTAAAAATCTTCTTCGTGAAACCACAAGGCCTAGAGCTTAGATATTTGGCATGTAAAATTGCCTAGTAGACCTATTCAAATATTGTTCAAATTATGCCCCACTGGGTCAAAATTTGCCTTTGCTTGGGGGGTCATTTGATTTACAAAGATGTATGTAGGAAAACCTATTTTAATTATCCGCATTTCCAATATCTGCCAGCTTGGAAAGCTATCATGTCTTCCATTTTTAAGCAAATTGGTAGATAATTTCGTTACATGAATTTCAAAATGATGGAGTGATACAAATTTCATATTGAAGAAAAGTCGGTGTCCCAAGGAAGAGCATCAAGGTAATAAAAAAACAAATGTTAAGTTTACGAAGTTTTAAACATTAAATAAAAATTATCTGCTAATAATTTGAACCACTCGACCATTTTGAAATTTATGTAACGGAAGTACCTACCCATTGTCTTCATAAATGCAAAACATGATAGCTTTTGTTGGCCGATAGCTAAAAAATAAGTTGGCAGATATTGGAAGTGTTGGTAACTAAATAAAGAAGGAAAAAGGCGGATGATGTATTAGACGCTTCTTTTTGTATAGTTTAAGCAAGACCAGGTTCGGTTTTATATCAATGCCCCAAATTATTACATGTATATGCAATTTAAAGATTAGGTCCAAACAAACAAACAACAAGAGCCATGTTACACATGGTTAATCCCCCCGCCGGGAAGAAGTTACCTGAAGGTTGTACTTTCGTACATTTTACTTGGTGAGAGGAAATCCTTAAAAAGCCATATAGTTATGGTCATGCTGAGTACAGTTTTCAAGTAAGTGGAAAAAGAATAAGGCAATGAAGAGAAGGTTTGCAAAATTATATTAATGTTCATTATCAGTATAGGTATGATATTTTTCTATTTGACTAAAAGTAGGCAAGGTAGAGTTATTGTTCTTGCACACTGCACTTCCTACCAATGTGCTATGTCAGTGTATTAAGTTGAAGAAAATCCCTCAAGTAGTTTTGGAGTTATGCTCTGGAATGTTTTTTTCAAGTAAATCTGATAAAGGGGAATAACTCTAAAAGTAGGCAAGGTAGAGTTATTGTTCTTACACACTGCACTTCCTACCAATGTGCTATGTCAGTGTATTAAGTTTGAAGAAAATCCCTCAAGTACTTTTGGAGTTATGCTCCGGACAAGTAAATCTGATAAAGGGGAATAACTCTAAAAGTAGGCAAGGTAGAGTTATTGTTCTTGCACACTGCACTTCCTACCAATGTGCTATGTCAGTGTATTAAGTTTGAAGAAAATCCCTCAAGTACTTTTGGAGTTATGCTCTGGACAAAACTTTTAAAGTAAATCTGATAAAAGGGGAATAACTCTAAAAGTAGGCAAGGTAGAGTTATTGTTCTTGCACACTGCACTTCCTAACAATGTGCTATGTCAGTGTATTAAGTTTGAAGAAAATCGCTCAAGTACTTTTGGAGTTATGCTCCGGACAAAATTTTTTAAAAGGGGATACCTAAAAGTAGGCAAGGAAGAGTTATTGTTCTTACAGACCTACTTTCTCCCAATGTGCTCTGTCAGTGTATGAAGTTTGAAGAAAATCGCTCAAGTACTTTTGGAGTTATGCTCCGGACAAAATTGGGACGGACGGACGGACGAAGACCATTTCTAATATCGATAAAAAAAACAACTCTTGTGATTAGTTATTCAGTTACGTAGTGAGATTACCATCAAAAGTTCTTCCTATGCTAGCAGACAGTGTACAACAGAAGATGTGTTCAAAGCACTCGATGGAAAACTTTTTGTAATTTTACCGTGATGTTAGTTCGCAAGAAGTTGGTCAACACCTTGATGGTTAAGGAAGCAGATTGTGAGACCTCGCTTTGAAGGCATTCGTCACTTATGTATCATACATTTTGTGTACATTAAGGTGTTTGTCGGCACTGTTTCGGTTACTAATGACCAGAATGCGATAAAAATTCACATTTATGATGTGTCCCAAGTTACCAGCATGGGAGACGTGGATAAATTCCCTTGAATTGTTGCCCTTTTTAGTACTCGTACACATAGTGTATATTGAGATGATTAAGGGTAGAGCAATTTCTCAGCAATCACTGACTGAATCTCAAAGAAATTTCACATGAATGATAAATACCAAGTTTAGTTGAGCCTATCACAGGCATGTTATACAGCAGGAATTTATTGAGACTTCTGACATATTCTAAAACAGTAACTGCAACCATCAAGTATGCATTGCTCTTATTCCTTTACTACGTCAAAGCAGGTTACAGCGGCTAGCAATATGTCAAGATGGTGGTATAAGTCAATAAACGTGACTAGGTCTACATACAGTGCTATGGTCATTGAAATACCTCTGGTGAAAAAAGTGAAATTCATTATAAAGAGTAGCATTAGTTGAACACATGTGTAATGAAAACAAGATACTTGACAGGGACCACACGATGCAACTCGAGCTCACCATGAGCATTATGGTAGGCAATTGGGAGTGATGGATGTCCGTCGTCTAAAATTGCTTCAATTGATCTTGTAAACCATTTCCTTTGTGGAATACCATCAAGGGCCATCCAGGCATTGTGCGACCCTTGCCTTTTCAGGAAAAGCCTTAAAAATCACCTCCAAAACCGCAAAGCCAATTTTCATATTATTTTATTATGTTGTTTAAAAGATCCGGCATAACACTCACTTTTTGAGTAATCAACTGACCACAAGTCCAGTATCTTAAAAAATAGATATATTCAATTTATACCATCGTCTTGTGGACATTGAACCAAGTCTGTTCAAAACATGCTCCTGTGGTCAAAACTGGCCAAGCCCAAGTGATCACAATAAGTATCTTTAAGAAACATCCTGCCCAAAACCGTGAAGAGGCAAATGTGGTATGTACATTGGTCTTGGACAGTAACTGAACCATATTTATTTTGAGGTCACTAGGTAAAGGTCACTGACTTCGCATTTAAAAACGGTTTCCGCTAAACAACTTGAAGGCTTTGACCTGCAGATCCCAAACATTGGTCATGAACGATAAATGAACTATTCATTTTGAGGTCACTTTGACAAAGGTCAAGGACACAGTGACCTATGTAAAATGGTTTCCGCTAAATAACATAAGACGATTGTGGTCTGCAGGACATTGGTCATGGACAGCAGATGGACCTTATTCATTTTGAGGTCAATGGACACGGTCATAGTGACCTTACATTTAAAAGCTGTTTCCGCTCGATAACTTGACAATTTATTTTTCCTAAGATCTACAAACTTGCCGCCAGGGTTATAGTTTTTGAATGTAAGATAAACCCTATTGATTTTGAGGCCACCGAGGGATTGGCTATATATGTTAACGTTGCTCTTGTTCAATTCTTGCATTCTAGATATAATATTGTGACCTGGTAAAGGTATGCTTTAGACATCGCCCATACAAAATGAACCCCTCCCACCAACTTGTCAGAAATTGCGAGATAGTAAATGCTGCAGAAGTCCAGTTTCATGATTTATCATTCAGTTGACAGTGTAAATGTACAAATTCAGAAGTAAAGTTGAGGGTTTTCAAAAGTCACCACTGGAAGTTGCAGGACAAATTCTATATGCGAGTACTGAAATTTCTACCTACCCTACCCTACCCTATCTTGCTCAGTCTGCCTACCTACCGTGCAATTATTTCTATCTTGTAACAGAGCCTCGAGTCTCTCGTGCAAGCTAAAAATAACGTAGCTGCATGACAATACTTCCAGTTAAGAAAATCAAGATTGTTAACATTGTTAAAGAATAATAAAAGGTTTAATAACAACTGTTGTATTAATTATAACTGAGTTGGGACAATGCTTGATTGAATGATTAAAGATCAGGCAGGGTTGCAATATGTGTGGGTAACTTAAAGAAGTCCTAGGCTGTGCATTTGCCTTGTAAACCCATGTGGGACTTCATGATAACTGGGTAGGGATAGTGTATAACCAGTTTGGAGACTAGACGCCCGGGTGCTCCAGCCAAGGGTGTTCTGTAGGTCTGTCACACTAGTATCTCTTGAGTAATCATTTTTGACCCCTCGGATTGTGCGTCGCTGGGTTATTTCCGGCTGATGTATATTGACCTGGGTGTGTGGCGATCATGCATATGATGCGTACTCCAATTATGGTATGACTTATGTTTTGTAAGAAAGTGATTTGATATTTTTATGTTTTGTTTATATGTTACGTTTGAGGAGGCCTAGTGTTCTGTTCACGTTTGCTACGGTTTTGGAGATACAAAAGCACTATGCAGGTCCAGTTTGCTGCCAGATCCGCATGAAACATCAGGATGTTTGTCGTAGGTCATGTTAGAAACTAGGTCACCTTTGCCTGCAAATAGGTCATTATGTCAAATAGAAAGCCCTGATGAAAAGTCCAGAGGTCTCATCTTGGTGTGAATTCGGGTCATATTTGAACTCGGGACAGCTAGACTCAAAATCTAGGTCGTTGTGTCTCATTTTTCGTATTAGAAAAAAAGTTGTAGACATAAACACTGACGTTTATGTCAAGCCGGAAACTGGGAAGTATGAGGTCCAAAACTGTTTGGTTTGACACTAAGTCAAATCAAATGACAAAATACTCTTTAGAGCCACATTTTGAAAGAATGTTTGTAGTCACAAAATATGATTATGGTCAGAACTTGGTAACTAGTTCAGATGAAACGACGACTTTGTGAATATTTATTCACATTTTGTGAGGGAAAGTTTGATACGTGTTTTATAACATTCACGTCTACAAACATTAGAGATGTATATGTCGGTGGTCTAATCATATGCTGCAGATGTTCTCTGTTGACTTTGGGATAAGACACTTCGCATTTTCATCGCCCGAGACTCTTGTTAACCGTCAAGTTTAGAATTTGGTCGTAATTATTTTAGCTCACCTGACTTTGCCAGGGTGAACTTTTCTAATCGATGATTTTCGGTCGTCCGTCAACATTTTGATTCAAACGACATCTCCTCTGACACCACTGGGCCAGTGTTGATGAAACTATGCAGGGATATTTCTTACACAAAGCTCTACCACAAATGTGCAAAGAATCCCATTCCATGCAGAACTCTGGTTGCTATGAGGAAAAATGGGAAAACTTTAAAATTCTTCTCTGAAACCATGAGGCCTAGAGCTTAGATATTTAGCATGTAGCATTGTCTAGTAGACCTTTACCAAGAATGTTCAAATACATGACCCTTAGGTCAAAATTGACCCTACCCTGGGGGTCACTTAGTTTTACATGGGCTTATATAGGAAAAACTTTACAAATCTTCTTTTCTGAAACCACAAGGCCTAAGGCTTAGATATTTGGCATGTAGCATTGTCTAGTGGACATCTACCAAGATTGTTCAAATTATGGCCCCCAGATCAAAATTGGGTTTTACAAAGGCTCTGCAGGAAAAGCTTTTTAAATCCTGTTCTTTGTAACCGCGAGGTCTAGAGCTTAGATATTTGGCATGTAGCATTTTCTTGTTGACTTCTACCAAGTTTGCTCAAATCATGACCCCTGGGTCAAACTGACTTCGCACTGGGGGTCACTTAGTTTTACATAGGAAAAACTTTAAAAGTCTTCTTCTCTAAAACCACAAGGCCTAGAACTTAAATATGTAGCATTGTCTAGTGGACCTATACCAAGATTGTTCAAATTATTCGAGTCCCGGGTCAAAATTGACCCCGCCCGGGGATCACTTTGATTTACATAGACTTATAAAGGAAAAACATTAAAAAAATCTTCTTCTCTGAAGCCACAGGGCCTAGAGCTGAGATATTTGTCATGAAGCATTGCCTACTGGGCCTCTACCACGTTTGTTCAATACATGAGCCCTGGGTCAAAACTGAGTCATCCAGGGGGTATCTTGATTGTATATAGGAAAAAAATTAAAAGTCTTCTTGTCTGAAATCACAAAACCTAGAACTTAGATATTTAGCATGTAGCATTGCCTTGTGGACCTTTACCAAGATTGTTCAAATCATGTCCCCCGGGTTAAAATTATTCCTTCTCGTGAGGGGGGACACTTGATTTCGCATAGGGGTATTTAGGGAAAACTTCAAAAAACCACAAGGCCCACAGGCAGAGCTTACATATTTGAAATGTTACTAAGTATTGTGTATAGGACCTCTACGGATGTTAAAATCATGACCCCTTATATTATTGGCAATTGATATACAGGTGAGCGATATAGGGCCATTTTGGCCCTCTTGTTTTAATTATGGGCACTCAATGAATTCAGACAAAAACATTATCACACTAAAGGCCTCATTTCCCACTTGATATAGATGAAACAAAATCAAAATTATGCTTTAGTGAAATCTAGGTCAACTTTGAAATTTGTCACCTGGGTCAAAAACAATTTCACTGTCTTAACATGGATAACATTTTCAGTGCTGTGGAAGGCACATTTTACCTTATAGTCATGATGATTGGTTAAAATGTTTGTCGTTTTGGATGGTTAAGTGTGAAACTGTTTGAAAAATGAGGTCAACACACCAAAGTCAAAGAAACACATTAACATTAAGTGACCACATTTACACTGTCCTGGTGATATTTTGGTCAAGTTCACAGATTTGAGACATTAGATGAAAGTTACCAAAGTGCTTTATAAACTGAAGAAGTTCGTAGTAACAAAACCTGCAAACAAAAAAAAGAGAAGTTCTTGAAGTCCTCTCATGTGCTTGACCATGTATGAAGTGTATTGAATTCCAACTTGTAGTTTGAAAAAGCTCCAGACAGGGAAAAGAACAAAGGGCAAACACGAATTAGTCAAGATGGGTTGGTTCCGGCACGCCTCCCTCCCTGTGCTGACCATTGTTGAAGTGTATTCAATTCCAACGAGAAGTTTCAAATTATGCCCGGACAAGGAAAAGTAACAAAAGGGAAAACCTGTAATGAGTCAAGATTGAGTTTGGTTCCTGTGCACTGCACTTCCTCTAAAGACTGACCATTGTATGAGGTGTACGAATTCCAACTAGTAGTTTTCAAGTTATGCTTCGGACAAGGAAAAGTAACAAAGGGCAATAACTCAGAAATATTCAAGATAGAGTTATAGTTATTGTACACTGCACTTCCTCTGAGTGTGCTGATCATTGTATGAAGTGTTTGAATTCCAACTAGTAGTTTTCAAGTTATGCTCCGGACAAGGAAAAGAACAAAGGGCAATAACTCTGTAATTAGTCAAGATGGAGTTATAGTTCTCTTGCACTGCACTTCCTCTCAATGTGCTTGACCATTGTATGAAGTTGTATTGAATTCCAACTAGTAGTTTTCAAGTTATGCTCCGGACAAGGAAAAGTAACAAAGGGCAATAACTCTGTAATTAGTCAAGATGGGTTATGGTTCTTGTGCACTGCACTTTCTCTCAATGTGCTTGACCATTGTATGAAATGTATTGAATTCCAACAAGTAGTTTTCAAGTTATGCTCCGGACAAGGAAAAGTAACAAAGGGCATAACTCTGTAATTAGTGAAGATGGAGTTATTGTTCTTGTGCACTGCACTTCCTCTCAATGTGCTTGACCATTGTATGAAGTTGTATTGAATTCCAACTAGTAGTTTTCAAGTTATGCTCCGGACAAGGAAAATGCAACAGACCGCCCGACCGACCGACCGACCAACCACCGGGTGACTCCTATATACCCCCCTAAACTTCGTTTTGGGGGTATAAAAACTAGGTCATAAGTTTAATCATACAAATTCATTGTAAACGTTCTTTAGAGCACATTGTGCCTTCAGTGATCATGATAATTGTCAGAATGTTTGTTGTCTTGTTAATCTTTAGCTCAAGTTTGAAAGTGACTCTCTTTGGATTACAAGGTGGGTCATCGCTAGGCCCAAGCGTAGGGAAAATGTATAAACTCCGGATTACACATTTTACCCAGTCAAAATTTCCATGTTACTTGTTAGCATGAAATTATGCCAAACTGGCTTTCCCGTCCGCTTTGAAACAGGGCGACAGATTTTATATCTTACAATGATGCATTTTAACGTTTCTACATGAAAGTATATGCAATAAACAAGAGATAGTTCTTCATCATCTCCATTGAGCGGATCAATTAACTTTGCTTTAGCTTTGACAGAACCATTTGGTGATATTATTACTGATAATTAATTACTAGTATGACCACAACTTAATTCAAAACTTTCTGTAGAGAATATTAACGATAAACAGCTGCACCACCTAGCGGCTACATTTCTAATGGGAATGATTTTATTTAGATGAAATTAAGTTGTGGTCATAATTAAATATCCCACAAATAATCATCTTATATACCACCATTCCTGAAGAGAAAATGGTCGGTTAAAAATAATCGGACACTCATTGTTATCGTCATAATAGCCAGTATCAGCTACATGTGTATGTCGATGTCTGTTTTTTAAGAAAACTGGAATGAATAGTCACCTTATGATGCTCTGTCAAATATTTTGCAATGAACAGTATGGGGTCTATCTGGGTTTGATTGATTTCACTATATAAAACATACAGGAAATTACTTTCACTTTGGGACCTGTGGTCAGACTTTTATTTCATTATACTAGTAGTACAAATAAGTTCCGCTTACCTTAAAGAGCGTTGACCCTTTCAAAAATGAGGCCTAACGCGATGGATGCTGAATTTGTTGTTGTTGTTTCCCCAGGATACTTATACACCAAATTTCCTTGTCAACGTCAGGTCAATATAGGTCTGATTATATGTTGCAATGTTGTATGTTGAGTCATGTGAGCAATAAACGGCAGTGTTGCCCTCCTTATTTATAATCTTCGAACAGAGAACATACAATTTCTGTCTGTCTGTCTGTCGTACTACTAGTGCACTTACTACTTACGGCACTTTGTTGAATGTTCACACTGAGTTGGCTCCTTCAAAAATAGTCATTTATTAAAGAAAAGTCATTGAGAGGATGTACATTGTACAAAACCTTAACTGCACTGCATAGTATTCGAATTATTTCCCTTTATTAAATCAAATTTGCTATCCTAGGATTAACTGTAAAAGTGCTGAGGGGAAACTATTCAGACTGCATACAAAAGAGTAGTGCGTTCATTGTTTACGAAGCATAACTCTCGTTTGTCCCCGGTTTTAATTATCTCCCTATATCATTTTCATCATCTTTAAGTATGCTTGTCCGGTGCATTACTCGTAAACTTCGGAAAAGTTGGAGCTGATATATCGCACTATAGTTGAGGGCATTATGGGGAAGCGCATGCCAAATAATAATTATATCTTACATATTTGTGAAGCCCTTTCGTAGAAAAAGCGATACATAGGGATCGCTTTGCCTGTCGGTCCGTCTGTCCATCACAAAATTATACAAACTTTGAAATTGTATTGTTTATGACAAAAGGGTCGTGGTGCCGCCAACTTTTGTAGGTCAAGGTCATTTTTCACAGTGTTAAGCCCCTTTTTATAGCCCCTTGGTGGGTTTGACAAAGTGTAAGAGGTCGACACAAGTGATTTACTGAACACCCATCTAGTTGAATAATGTTTCCCCCATGGGGGAGACATATTGTTTTTGGTCAAGTTGTCTGTCAATTTGTCCGCCCATCCGTCGTCCGTCCGTCACAAATCGTGTCCGCTCCATATAACTTAAACCCCTTGCTTTTAGAATAATTTAGCACAAATGTTTACCATAGTGTGACTATGTGCAGAACGCATGTTACATCCACCTTGGTAGAAGGTCAAAGTCACAATTAGAGTTCAAATATCATATGACTGTATTTCGTGTCCATTCCATATCTCCTGAACCCTTCAAAGGATTTTAGAAAAACTCACCACAAATGTTCATCATATTGAGACGATGTGGCGAGCGCATGTTACAACCACCTTGGTTGAAGGTCAATGTCACAATTAGAGATCAAATGTCATATGACTGTATTTCCTGAACTTCTTGAAGAATTTTAGAATAACTCATTAAAATCATTGACAAAATGCGATTGGGTAGACATATGTTTTTGTGACAAATACAATCATCTAGTTTCCTCCCTTTTTCCTGATAATAACTCGAAAACTATTCAACGAATATACTTGACATTTCAAACAGTGATAGGGGTCGTTAAAGTAAAGTGAATTTACCAAGAACCATAAATATACCCTACACATTTTTTTTAATATATTCCTTTAAATAATGAATTATGTTTGCCCGAAAAGTAACTCCAAACGTTTTTAAAGAAATACTCCCTCCATCTAGCAGATTGTATTCTCTAGACTTAAATGATGTGCTCAAAAAACGTAAAATGATCAATAAGTTCAACTTTAAAGAACAACATATATCGATAAATGTGTCATTTTAGCACAATCAACACCGAGACCTTCTGTAATGAATCGTAATCCATCCATTAATTGTATGTAGCAACAACTGTTTAACGGCATTGCAGCGTGTTTTAAAACGCTGATTTTTACCGATAATGGCTTGAAATAATTGCTAAAACTTTTAAGTTAAGTAATGATACTTTGCAAATATTCTATTATTTATGCTTCTGAAGTTATTTAAAGTGATATTACCGTTCAAAGTTACCACCAACATTTTAGATAAAACACTAATCAGTGATTTATACTCCTAGAATAATAAACATTGCCATACTTATTACCCCCCAAAAGCCGATATGTGTAACAGTTTCA
The DNA here is from genome assembly GCA_022818135.1 of Saxidomus purpurata. Taxonomy (NCBI): domain Eukaryota; kingdom Metazoa; phylum Mollusca; class Bivalvia; order Venerida; family Veneridae; genus Saxidomus; species Saxidomus purpurata. The sequence continues at coordinate 35,375,897 of JAFMSR010000016.1, forward strand.
TCTACATTCACAATGTTCGGCGAAGAGTACGTGAGGAATAGGACGGACAGAGGTTGCAGAGAGGGGAAGGGAAAGTGAGAGGGCGGAGAAAGAAGATAAGGCAGATAAAAGAAGAAGATTTTATCTCATGAGCGAATGGTATGACAATTACCAAACTCGGTCTGAAGCATCCTTGCATTGACTCCTTTGAAAAGATATAAACTAATTAAGGTCCGCTGCACACAGGGGCCACTGTTACTAAAAATGGAAAAATCGTTAAACAGTATTGTATCCCCCGCCTTGGCGGAGGGAATATAATATTTGGGGTCCGTCCGTCACACTTTTGTCCGGAGCATAACTCCAAAAGTACTGAAGGGAATTACTTGAAACTTTACATACATACAGAGAACATTGAGAGGTAGTGTAGTGCTCAAGAACCATAACTCTACCCTGCCTATTTTTTTAGTTACTCCCCTTTGTTACGTTTACTTGGTTTTTTTGTCCGGAGCATAATTTCAGAAGACCTGAAGGGAATTACTTGAAACTTAATACAGTGATAGAGTACAATGTGGGGAAGTGCAGTGCTAAAGAACCATAACTCTTTTTGCCTATTTTTTAATTACTCCCCTTTGTTACATTTTCTTGATTCTTCTTGTCCGGAGCATAACTCCACAAGTATTGAAGGAAATTACTTGAAACTTAATACAGTGATAGAGTACAATGAGGAGAAGTGCAGCGCCGAAGAACCATCACTATATCTTGCCTATTTTTTAATTGCTCCCCTTTGTTACATTTTCTTGATTTTTCTTGTCCGGAGCATAACTCCAAAAGTACTGAAGGAAATTACTTGAAACTTAATACAGTGATAGGCACAATGATGTGAAGTACATGCCCAAGAACCATAAATATATCTTGTCTAATTATACCCCGCCAAATACTAATATTTTATTGAATTAGAAACTATACCATATCAATTCCTCTCACCTCAAATTTCTTGGTCATAGAAAGAGCACTTGGCAAGGGGATGGCCATGTCTAACATGGCTCTTGTTCTTGTATGAAGTCATCAATCTTTCTGGTCAACATTCTTGCATTGATTCCTTTATTAAAACGGGAAATGGTTTCGATCCAATACACAAAGGGGCTATTGTTAACTAAAACAATTAGTAAAGAATCAACCATGAACCAATGGTAGAAATATTAATAATCTTCCTCAGTAGCATCCTTGCACTGATCACTTCCTAAACACAGGCAATGATTCTGGTCCACTGTATAGATGGGCCATTGTTTACTACTTTACTATACACTGTTGCAGTATTATAGAGTACCTAGTGACATAAATAGTCATGTTGGCCACTTGAAATCCTGTTTGCTCAGATGAGCGACTAAGTGCCAACCTCAATGTACTTGTTTGGAGCGTAAAACAAAACTATTCAATGGATGCAATTGTTTTCCATAGAATAATACGGGGTTTTACTGTCGAAGAACCGTGACTGTGTTTTCTGCTATTTCTGTTTTATCTCCCTTTATTTCTCTTGTAATATCCTGGTTCACTTCCGGATCATTCCCTATGTCATTGATACTCTTGTATAAAGATAACACAAAGCATAGGCCATCGGGCGTGTTTGAGACAGGTGCTGTGTTATTCGGCTAATTGATGTGTATCAATTAACATGTATTATAATGCAGATCTATATAAAGTGGGTCAGTACGTCGTCATAATGTACTGTAAGTTATTTATATCTGTATCTTATTTACAATAAAGATGACATTTTTCAGTTCGTGGTGGAGACATTCTCTAAATGTCACAGTTTACGGATGCCCAACTAGAATAAGGATCGATAGCAACATCATACTGTTTACAACTTTTACAGTAAATCAATCCAGTTCAGCCGGTACGATCAGTTTAAATGCTTCAAGATTTCTACAAACGTGAGCGTTGTTGTCCGCGAAATGTTCCGAGTAATACTTGAAAGCTATACAGACTTTAATTGGTTATATTTTAGGTCTACAATAAACTCTTTTACTACGGGGTGGGGGGAGTTTTAAAAACTATGACATGTTGTAAGTTCTATTTTTGGCTTTATTTCAACAATGTATACTAATAGAATACAATAATGGGGGCACCATTTCATATAACATACATACAACTGATTGGATAACCAGTTAAAATATAATATAAGAAAACCATTGAAAAGTCAGTTCGTACAATAAATTAACAGCCAATTAAAAACATTCATTCTAATGCATGCACTAAAAACAGACATACAATACTATATACTTGAGCCCCGCTGTGCCAAAAATAGAGTATTTACTTTTGTATTAATTGCAAATACGTGTGGCACTACTCGTATTCAAATCATTTACATGTTATAAGTAGAATAGTATAGTATAGTATAATACCATTAAATGATGTTTGTTTCCCCTCGGCATTTACCGTTATATTGCAATAGGCTGTAAGTGCAGACACAACACACTGAACGTTGGTGGGCTATAGAGCGAAACTAGTCTATTTGTTTACATGTATAATAATGTCTCGCTTGAAAAGGCAGTTTTCTATGTGACTTACAAGTATATTAGGATATCAATGAGTCTGACTATTGTGAAACAAATATTGTTTCATTACATACAAAGACATACTTCTATTTTTTACCAACGGAATTCTAAATGAAATATTTAGAATTTTTTGTGTTCAGATAAATTTAAAATAAATATTTTCGGTAAAACAGTCATAAGTTTGCCAGACTATATTCCGAGTGAAACAATTGTTCAAATAACCTTTCATGAGACTTCCTGCCATTTTTGTTGTTGATTTATTATGTTTCGTCATTTCTTTGTTTTCTTTGTTTTCCAATTTTGGACAACAAAATAGTCTGTATCAATTTATGCTGACTTGTATATGATTGTAAGAAAGTTTAAAGTTGTTATAAAGTTGTTATAAAAATGTACTTTGAAGTAAATGCTTAAATAGCATCAGTAATGATACGTTCTGCGAAAAAGTATTTTCTCCGATACATCTTTTGACAAAGTAATGTTATCCCACTGTTGAATATGCATTAATTAATATTTGAACAATTTACATTCCCTCAATAGTATTAAATAACTATATTTGACACAGCATTTTATTGAGAGTTGTGTTTAGCCCATTAAAAGAGTAATGTCATGATTTTAGAACTCAGCATGTTTTGGTGTAACTAATGTTATTGATATTAACATAATATCATAGAATCTACACCAGAAAGGGTACTAATGACATTAAAAAATAGAAATGTTGAAACAAAATGATAATGACAATTCTCACTGTTCTCATGCTTCAACATTATAACAAAATATCAATTTGTATACTTTATAATGCCACGTTGAATAAAATACTTCTATAGTTACCAGATTGATATTGGCAGTGTTGCTATGAATCTAAATAATTAAGCTACTTATCACACACTCAGTCACTCACTTACATTCTTGAATTGTTTGAATAAAACTCATAGATTTATTATCATTCTATGCACAAACTTACAGCATCTTTCCTAAAACGAATAAGTGCATATTTACTTAAATAAATTAATTAGAATGACACACTGCACATAAACATTATGAAATGTTACTTGTTGTTGCAAAAATGGCATTGGAAAATGAACACGCCATAACGTTATTTCTGATCCTGGCAAACTTCTAAAATGGACTTTTCTGTTTACACTGAACCATTAATTAACTGATCAGTCGGTTGTTTGGTGAAAATGTTTTAAGTAAGCTTACAAACATCTGAATCTGATCATAGTTTACACCGTTCTCGAACGTTGCAGTAAAGTTAAATGTAAACGGACTTGATGTATCTAAGTCTAATTTAATGACAGCACTTTTCTTTTGGTAGGAATCTTTACACATTCAGCTGATAGAACAGTAAACTCCGTTTATAACGAACTTTTTGGGACCGGTTAAATATGTTCCTTATATCCGGAGTTTGTTATATCCATATAACATTTTCATATAAGATATATTTAGCATTAAATTCGGGCAGAGAAAATGTGTTCCTTATATCCGGACTTTTGCTATATCTGGTGTCGTTATATACGGAGTAAACTGTATTGTGTAACTGCCGGAAGTCCATTTGCGTTTGTACAAATACAGTAATAGTTACTTATCTACATTAAAAGTGCCAACGCAGCCCACATGAAATATTTGTAACGAATTGTAAAATGTTTACAGAGAAAAAATATGACCAAAGGGTTATTGTATTTTATAGCGTTTCTTTTAATTGAACATATCATTATGAAATTCATTCGAAGTTTATCTGTTTCTGATATTTGATTTTTACATGAAAAACAAACATGAAATAACATAAAATTCTTATGTAATGAATACTACTATCAATGACAAATACATTATGCAGGAAAGTTGAAATACCAGTAACAACTTATTGCAAAATAAACGAGCTACTTAATTGACAGGTATTTAATTGACAGCTCTTTAACATAAGTTTTAAATTTCTGGTCGTAGACATTGAGAAATTAACCAAATTTCTTCCAATAATTTATGGAAAACAGACAATAGCAAAAATAATTGACCAGACAGTATTCAAAACTCATACAAAAGAAGTAAAAAGAAAAAGATTGTAGACCCTCCAGTAAACGATTCAAAAGTCAACCGAGTCAATTGAACACAAGGTGTTTGTAATTTAAAACTATTTCAGTATTTATTGACCCTGTATGACGGCTCTTCTGATCCACTCGAAGTAAAAGTTCGTTTTCTTTTTCTTTAGTACTAAAATAATGATATGTTGGTTAGCATGCAAAACTAAAATGCCAACGAACTTTCTAAAATGGAACCGTTTATTTCATTTTGTAATTGAAAATTACAGGGGTTTAGTTCGTGTATAAAAGGCATCACTCATTTATTGTCATTCAGTGTTTTCAATTTGCAAATTGAGTCAAATGCGGTCTTCCAGTAATGGTTATAACCTTACATACATAAAACAACCAGTACCATCTTACATAACAACTAAATCCAAACTGTAATACTATTCGCCTATATACCCAATGCCTCTGAAATCGATTTCATGTATAACTGCGTGCGGATAAAATTATTTTAAAACGAATCACTAAAGATCCCTCTCTTGCATTACTCGTGTATTTAGATCTTAATTTTTGGGATCCAATGAATGGCTTTACCATACAGTAGTGTCTATATTACAGATAGAAATCTGTCCAAACTGCACGTGTAATATCTATACGATGAAGAACGATTGTTTACACATAACACAATAAAAACGTTACTATATTCATGATTAAACAATGTATATTTATATCAGTCATACCCTGAGCTTTTTATATTTTCAGAGACAAAAGTGCCGACATGTTTCCCCTCTTATTTATGCATCCATCTTCCTAGCTCTTCCAGCAGTCAAAATGCACCCTCTCAAAGTCATAGAACTTGGTATGTTCTGATTGCTTCTTCCTGCAGTGCATGCTTCTGTTTCATGTTACTCCCTAGCCAAGTAGCTAGATATCCGAACCCATCCGAAATAGCTCATGCTGCGTAAGTGTTCGCTCCTTCGCCTCATATCTTTATCAGTTCGGTACCCTCTCGATTTTTTGTAGCATCTCTAACCATTTCAGCAGCTCCAAAACACTGAATACATCTAATACAACATGGTTTTAACATATTCACGGAGAACACGACGTTCCATCGTCAATATCCGGTATAAGCGATGATGTCATATCACGAGGTCTATCAGAATCGGTCTCCGGTTTTGACCGGTCTGGTCCGGTCAATTTAGGAATATTGTTCTCCTTTTTCCATTTCATTCTTCTGTTTTGAAACCAGATTTTTATCTGTCGTTCTGTAAGTCCTAACATATGAGCAATTTCAATTCGTCGTCGACGGGTAAGATAGCGGTTGTAGTGAAATTCTTTCTCAAGCTCTAACGTTTGGTATCTCGTGTAAGTTTGGCGCGTCCTCTTCTGTTCGTATGTGATTTCAGCTGAAAACAGAGGACGAAAAGTATAATTCATATGCCATTGTGAAAAGAAATCCCTTGTATACAACATACAAATTAGATCAAAGATAAATATTTTACCACAATTGTAACAACTAATAAGAGGTATAAAGCAAATTTGCGGTCGTGTGGCTCTCTTTTTCATCTCGAAGATGAAAAAGATTTTCAGGCAATAATAATTGATGTGTACTTTTTAAAAGTATGTACCGGTATATGTTTACATGTTTCGCCATGATTTATTCATTATGTAAAAATTCATGATTTATAATGAAGAAACTCTTGAAATCAAACAAAATGTTTACTCAGCCGCTCACACACACAAAATGATGTCATGCTTATCAATACAAAAATGTATATTCGCTTGAATAAAACACTACAGAAAGAATTTCAAAAACATTTTGCACAATTTAGTAATTTTAGTTGTCTCCTAGTATATATGTATGTTCAAATGATGTCTGTCTCACTTGAAATTAGATAGTTATGGTCATGAAACAAGTAGCTCTAACTTGCTGTTATTTAAGCTTCGTTATATTATATATGTCTACTTTTTTGCTTGTTCACATGTAAAAGTTTAATTGTGTTTTTTAGATAAATATTTCAAAGATGTGTATGCATTTATTGTTTTCTGACTGAATGATTCTTAAATTTTGAAGTTGTTTTATCTGGCGCAGAACAAACACCGAAGGGGGAAGTATGCAGCAGTATTCAGTACTTTTGACGATCACAAAGTTTTTTTAAGATAGAAACAAGAAAATAAAAGTCTACAGACGGATGCAGTTTTCTTCAAATCAAGGTTGGTGTCTAATCCGCTAAGAGATGGTTATTTGAGATCTCTAAACAGGTAAGATCCTGTTCAAGTTATCCTTTTATCTGCGCACACAAGCATGATGTGGAACCATCTTCCACCTTCACCGTGCCTTTGCTGACATGGTAGCCAGAATAAATTAAGATATATGAATGTCTAGAAACTCAGGATTCCCCAACGTTGCAGCTAACATAATTGTTACATAAGTTAAATAATGTAACATTAACATTTAGTCAACTAGTCGCACGTGGTTCAGTTGAATATATGGCACTGGTATATCCTACATAAATTCATATACATATTCAGTTTTTGCTCGTTTTAAAAAAGAAAATTGATAGCTAATATATAGTAACCAACATCGATCATTCACGTTAACACTGTGGTTTTAGGTACAGGACAAGAGAACAGTGTTTCTATCTAATTACACATTCACTTTTTCTTGTATATGGTATATTTTGTTATTGTTGTTGTTGAATATTTGATAGTTGAGAATAATTTTAGTTAAGTGTATCAGTTTCAGGAAATGTAAAATGAAATGCTTAATTTTTTTTTCAAAACACATTTGTCTTTTCTTTTTCTCTTTCTGGTTATATAATAAATGAGTTGTTATTTGGCTAAACAATTTTAGAATAAAATTCTGGCAACTTTTGTAAAAATTATTTTTTTATATATATAATAATGAATACAAAACACATGATTTAATATATCATATCGCGGATAACATTTTCATGAATGTCAGTCTCCTGTATTTTTTTCATATTTTTCAAAACTGATGAAGTGCTTTTATTTTTATATACATTAATACATAGAGGTTTGTCAAAGAAGTACACAATTTTAAACCGCGTTTATGCCATATGACTACTTTATTTGCCGGATGGGTTTTCTTGCTTATTTTTGAAAAGTATTTATTTATTACTCGCTTTATGATTTAGATATTTTTAACTTGAGCTGTACTAATGTATTTAATTTCTTATTTATTCCATTTTAAAAATAAATATCAAGATGTGAAATTTCATATTTTAATTTATGCAAATAGCAATTTGTGTATGTATAAATATTAAATGAATATTTTAAATAGTTTTGAATACAAATGTAATATAACACCAAAACTATGGATTTAAACTGCAGCTATTTTATACATTTCTAGTTCTTATCTACATACTTAATACAATTGTATATGAATGTATGAGGATAAAATAATGTAATTCATCCTTGTATTGTTATTCAATACATTTACATATAATAAATATTGTTTTTGCCTGGTAAAATTTATCTTGAATTATTATTCATTTGGTTTGAAGCCAGTTTATAATTATGTAAACATTCATAAAGATTCTTTTCCAAAAAAAATTCTTAAACTTCATACTTTAATTATTTTTATCTTTATTTACTAGATGTATTGTTTTAAAAATAAGATGGATTAATAAATATATCGATCAAAATATCTAGACGACTTGCAAGAGAATATATATAATTTTATTTCAACTTGTAAACTGTTCTGAAACGTGTATTATAGTTCTCTCAAACACACACGTTACTATTCTTCTTCAGTTGTACTAAATTATTTTACAGGAAATACGGGTTGGAAAGCGACGAGGTATCTTTTCCTTTCGTTATTTTTAAATTTGTAAATATGAAGGTCAAACGGCATTTTTACAACAGCCAATCTAGAAACAAAATATTTTGTAAACAACCTGAATGACGAATTGTACGCTATGACATTCGGTAAATTATAAACTTCAAAGACCAGTTAATTTATTTTATAAAGTTAAAGATTGAAATTAATTTATCAAAAGAACATATCAATTTTATTGTTCATTTATTACTGTTTATTTCAATTTTATGTACCCCAAAGTGACAAATAACGTAACTAAATAATGACCACCTTTATTGTACGGGCTACTTAATTATCTGTTTTAGTATAAAATTGACCACTTAATTGCAAAAAAGTGCGAGAAGTCCAATAAAAGCCTGTCATTGTCCACTTCAAAGGACACCGCCATCGATACGTACAATACCTTTCTGTGCCCCCGGGCTTCAATGTGAAATTTTAACTACCGTCTAATAAATATCGTGTAAGAACTAGATTTACAATGTCCATCCTTTTGATAATACAAAATTTATAACATCCAAACAGACATAAGACAAGACGATAAGAACACAATTTTGTCTGAATCTACGTAAACATAAATCAAACGCGACCACGGCAGCTCAGGGATCTCGTGCCCCGGGCTGACACAATGACCTGTTACAATCAGCAATTGATTTATGACTTTTAATTTCATATTTTCCCAAATGCGGATTTTCTTCGCTTTTCAAGATTGGAATGTCGTCTTGACCTGAAGCCTGTATTTATTTCCTTGACGTTAATGGGGAGTTTTTGCACGTAAGAAATGATGGTTGAGTCTCGTGTCATATTTTAATGGTTAAAAAACTGTCAGTTTTGGCGATTATCTGGATTACTGCAAGTTAAACGCAAACAACGTGTACCAGAATTAAAAAAAAACAGAGAACGATCTCGTCCATATTACTGTTTCTTCATATATATTTGAAATTACGATTTTAACGAACATTAAAAGGTTGTTGCTCTTTGTCACTGAGTACTTGTTTTAGTATGGTTGATTTTGATCGATAACGTTGATAGTTTTGTGTTTGATTGAACACGGATCTAATATGCAATACATGTACATTTTTTACTGGTACATAGCAGATAGTTTAAGTGTTATATAATAAATAAATAAACCTAAATACTTATAGGCGGATGAATTAGAGTGAACGAACAGTTTTTCTTTTAACAAAAACCCCAACCTCTTCGTAAAACAAAATTCATTCACCGCTGAACTGTAATGCATATATCTTATTCTTCACTTTCATATGACATGTAAAGCAAGTTCATAATAGCTACTGATAGTTAACACTGGGACTAAGTGTTACAAAATTGGCACTTTACGTATATCTAGTCCATCTACATCCATATTTAATGGCAAGTAAACAATGCGGACGCGCAGCGACCAGAGTGGTAGATGGGGGAGAAAATCGACATTATTTCGCACATCTATCGGGCGCTGTTGGGGTTATAATGAACGTTTCATTGCTTCATTCATTATTAACAAGCGATATTCATTAGCAAACTGATTTATTTTTGCATTGTATGTCACTAACTAATAACAAAAGCCCAGGAAAGGAAATACAAATCCAGACTATTGGAAATCTATAGGTTTTAGGTCCATTGATGGTTTTCCGCACTTCCGTAAACGACAGGTTTTGGAGATTTCCTACAATGTCCATTCCATGGTAAATGTTGATTTTGTTTAATTTTTCATTAGCGTTTAATGTGTTTAACCTCGCAGTCAATCGATCTACGCAAAAAACTATATATTTTGCATATATGTCTACGCATCCAATATTTGAACAGAACTATCCATTCTGTTCCTTTCTTTTGTAGTTTGTACAGGTATCTTTGCATTAAAAGTTAATTTATAAAAATCATATTTATTAACTTTGATGTATTTTCGAGCTGCTAAATTATACCTCATATGCAGCAAAAAAGATTCTGTTTTTCAAAAAGTATATTTGCTGTTGTCTTTTGGACCTAAACAGAGCTGGACGTTCAAACCAACATTTACTTGGACAAAGGGCAACAACAATGAAAGCAAGAGGGTATTAGAAAACAATCCACGTAACTTCACAAAGTCAACATGTCGACAGAGCCTTATTTTCTTGTTTCCACGAGTGAATGGCCCTGCCATCTTTAAAAGCAGCAAAGATAGGTAATACACATTTAACTTTAGTAGCCTGTGACTATCTGACTTAATTTCAGAAATGGTTAACATGTTTACATGTACTATTTAGCCCCAAAACAAAAATACAAATGATATGTAATTAACACGCTGATTTGAATATTTAAGACCTCGTATTTCAGTCTGAAAATTGCTTTAAATTCAACTTAAGTCCGGTCACTGGTTAACCCTTTGATGATCATTCTTACTTAACTATCAGATAAAGCATGGGTTTGCAAGTCTATGCGCAGATCTGCAGGTCTGAACCTTATCCATGGCATATCAAATTAACCGCTCTAACAGCTTAACTTACACAAAAAATCTTAAGTCTAGCTTCCGAAATGTAGCCCGATATAACGCAGATTGATTTCAATATTGCAACTTGATGACGGTTTAAAGATATTGGGTAATAGCAATTTTTTATGCTATTTGCACTTTGGAAAGAAAATGTATTTTTAAAAGACATATCAACTGTCTCAGATGAACTAGTTTCTGGTATGGTTGTAAAATTTCTCTTGTGAATCACCCGGGTCGGATGGAACAAGGATTGTGAGACCTAATTTTCTCCTTAATTTGAAACTTTATGCCAGCCAAACATGGAAGCTGAGAGGATTAAGTTGAGCAGGTCCGTGATGACGACTATTCGACGATGGTGCTGATAATATTGATGATGACGACGATGATTATGATGATGATGATGATTACTATTTGATGAAACTCGCGAACTCGAATTTATCCGCGGGAAACTCGGGGGCAGATAAGACGATAACAGCGTTAAAGATGAAGAAATCAACAACGATGTTATAGTTGAACTTAAATACATACCGTCATCGGGTTGTTTAAAATACAATGTTTACTTTATAGCAAAGAATATCTTTCTTGTGTAACACTGACCCTTTGAAAAACAATATGTTTGAGCGCAAATTCTAACACGCAAGTATCTGATTGAAAACAAGAACGTAATCCTAACTTCATCTGTTGTCTATGTCACGATAGACAGATTTCTCAAATATTTTTATCTTGTTTATTTGAAGGGCAGACGACGTATCAAAAAGTGTTACAGATACAACTTGCATTGAAATAAAACGCAACATTCTTTGATATTACAGCTTTATCTCCGAAAAACATTTTTTGTTTATGTGGTCTAAATTTTTTGGCTTTGACAGAATAAAATATGTACTTTTAAAACTGGTTTTATGATAAATGTCGAATAAATTCCATTATCAATTCAGTAACATTTTAAATCTTTTTCATTAAACTTTGTTTACAATTAGTATCTTTTATGCAGTGGGCTAACGAATGACAAATGCATTCACCACTTATTGTTTAAAACAGAATAATTTTCATATTATTTGACAAAATGCACTCATTTTCTTTTCCTTTGATGTAATCCTTCCTTGTAGATAAATTAGATTCTGTTATAATAGTTTTATAATGTGATATTCTTCGTGAAGCTTGTATGTAATTTTAGTCAATTTATTTCACATTTTAAACGTCTTCTCCTGATGGACGTAATTGGCACGTGAGTACTGGTGTAACAACGTTCACTGCTACAAGAAGCTAAGCATCATTATTTTCACCGTTTCTTGCAGCATCACATAGTGCTTAAAGGGGCTCTCTAGTCCTGTATCAGTCAGTAGTAATGCCCTACCGCCCCACCCACAAAAAGTTGCAAAATAATTTCATTTTTATCGTGGTTTTGTCCATGTAGTGTTCGTCCTTTAAATTTCTGGATTTTTTATAACCATTTTTTATGAGCCGGTGTAATTTCTAACTACCATGTTCTCGCTGAATCTCCGCAAAACCTAATATTAATCTAGCTCTGCCACGTTTATGAATATTTATTAGACATATGTAAATAGGTACATATTGAAATAGCCCAACGTATCAATGAAACAGAGCATAATGATCAATTAAGTGTACTAACTACTGAGATAAATATAGACTACGTTATTTTTACAACCTGTTCTAAAATGACAATAACAGATCTGATTGTTTTGCTTTATTTAAGTGTATTAATTAAGACTCTTGTCAGTTGCTTTAACACATACTACTAAGGTATTGTGGACTTACTATATAGTTGAGAATGTTTAAGATGCACCGGAAGATCTGTGGAAAGGAAAGCAAAAGAAGCTCTGTAAGATGTTCAAAACCGGACTTATAAATTAACGTCTTGTAACGTTTTCAATATTTAAACTATTGAGGAAAACCCAAAAGATATGGTTCATCGGTCTAAATTTCAAAATGCAATTTACATTTGAAACATATTAGATCAACAGGGCTTGACAACTGTTGTAGTAACGCGAAAGTCCCCGGATGTCTAAGTCCCTGTACAGGGTTCGATGGAGGATGCATCTGATGACGCCAGGGAGTATACCTGGTAACACCATCCGAGTTGCTGGTTCCCCTTCTTTTACAAAAACGAATGTTATTACAAAGAGCCAGGTTCACAATCTGATCTGATTTATTGGTTAGGAAAAAAGTCGAACGTGTCTTGTTTTTTTTTTTTTTTTTTTTTTTTGTTATCGTTTTTGTTATACTATTTGGAAGTTACTGCTGTAATTTAACACAGACAGAGGTGACACGATTAAACGTATATGTTCATCGTTACACAGACATTAACACATGTATATGATCATTCTACATAGTTAAATCAGTACTGGCATACGTTTTTCTCAACATATTTCACATATATCTACCCACACAAACACATAAGCCTGATCTCCACATACATATTTCAATACAGAAATAAACCTCTTTGATTACACAGGCGTGTACATTCAGTCAAGGACAAGTAAGCCTCAATTACACATACATTTTCGTCACTACACAGACGAATTACATCTCAAACATCTAGTACAATGCATCCTAAATGTGAAATACACATGGACAATTTTCTCCCTTTTGCAGTAGCCCTTTAAGGGACGCCCTATGGTAAAATAAAGCTCATGCTTTGTAGAACTAGACCCTGAAATATCTCAGTTGTCTTTTCATTACCGCTACTGCCCTCTAATCTAGAGTATTTTAATAATTTAGTAACATTAATTAAAAAATCGCTTGTTTTTTTATTGCTGGTGACAAATAATTTATCATATTTTAAAATTTGATTTTCTGATTCACATTTTATGTTGGCACAAAGTTTTAAAAACATCTTTCAGTCTTTGTTTTCATTAGAAATATTCAAGTTATTCTGCTTAAATTTACTGATTTTTTTCCTACAAACAAAAGCTTCAATAGCGTTGATAACATCACTCCAAATACTCGTGGTAAATTTTAGTTGAACTTTGCAAATATTTGTTTTGTTTTAATGGGTGTAATTATATGCAGCATCAAATAGTTTCGTGATTGTGCAAATATCTGTACTCAATCGTGTTGAATTCAGCGTAACAGTTTTACTTAATCAGCTGTTTTGTCGAAATGTCAAGGTCATTTTTATTCGTCGCAGCATGGTAATCAACTAAAAACTACAGCAGTCCTTCAAAATGACTGATTTGCATATTAGATCAAAGCGATCTGTCTTTTTATTTCAATGTAAAAAGCCGATTTGTCTTTACAAAACGGTACATTTTACAGTCAGCGCGTGATAAATGAAATCTGTATGGAAATTTGAGTATGTACATTACACTTTTATACATCTCCGCGTTTTGATATCGGTGATGTCATTTAATCAAGCACGATAACAACCTTGCGTAGGTAGATCAGCGCGTAACGTATGAGTTCTGGAAAAGGTATTTGAAAATCATTCATGTCACTGAGAATACGCATTTTAATTAACACGTGTATGAATAGGAATGATCATGTTTAAAGTAAATTAATGTATTGTCAAATATTTCTATGAAGGCGGGTGCACCAATACTGTTAAAGACATGAAACATAGTCATTTTCTCAGTAAGCTATTCAGGCTTTGGTTTTATATAGAATAGAATATTTCTTTCGTAAAATGCGACTGAAATATATGAAAATAATGTCAAATATTCTGTCAAATTGCGACACAGTCTGTGCATTTTTCGCCACAACACTTGCACTTTCGAGTAAATGTCTAAACTATTTTAAACAAATACAGACATTCTATAACAATGAATTCAGCTTACAAACATATTATAGACAGCGATTGCGTGTTAGATTTTCATCTCTCAGGGTAAGATTGAGTCACACTGTAGCATCACGAAGCTGCGTTTTATTTTTATGAACGTGATACATTTGGCACGTAGGTTTTTATGAATGAACTTTCTAACAAGCTGTGTGCAAAAAAAGTAAGTAATACAAAATTAGTTAGTTGTAGACGGGAAACATTTTGAAATTATATCCTCAGAGCGTTTTTGCATCCTTGAAATGAATAGAGGGACCTACAGTTTTATATATTCCCCCCAAAATCAACATATTCTTTGTACAATACTGTAACTTGCAAAATTATGCATGGCAATATTTTTTTTTTGCAAAATTTGTACACAAAACTTGATCATAACATAAAAGCGAGAAAAAATGGAATGTCTTTATAAATTTTGGAAATACATATCGACGGATTTTGCCCTATGATAAATATCCATCTTTAAATTTTCAGAGAATCACCGTATCTTTAACAGCAGTGGAAAGTAACGCAAAAAAGAAAATTTTCAATTCAAGAAAACAATTGTCATACGTTCAGGGGCATTGTTTTGTAAGTGACACGTTTTCTAACAAAAGAAACAATTGAAATGTGTTGTTTTGCTTACTTTTATTGTGGGGAAATATCACCCCGGCTAACGGGGTGGGCTCTTTGGTATACCAATATTTTTAACTCGCATCAAATCAGCTGACTACGTAGTGTAGTAGGTTAAGCCGCTGTAAATTTTTGTAAGCACAAAGATCCGAGTTCAAAACCTGGCTCGGGTAAAATTTTTTCTACCTTTATTTTTAGCCTTACACAAAGAAAATAATCTTGATGCTGACAAATTGAATATATATTGATTTTACCAAAAAATTAAAATTTACTAAGAATTTGGAGTGCAGTCGCTTTAATATCCTTAGAATGAGAAGGAATGAATACATGTACAACGCATATGCCAATTTGTGACTTTATGCAAAAATAAGATTGTGCAAAACACACGGTTACTAATTTATACTTCATTAGAATATTTTACAGGAGATATTGAATATTCTTATTGGGTGTTTTTTTCTATAATTCTAACATGCTTTCGCATCGTCATCAGGCAATCTCGGCATCACAGAATGGGAAAAGACACGTGCCGAAAAGGACTAGGTTTAATGTAACTTTATTTAAAGAACTACAGGAACCAGCACCGTGCTTCCTAAAGGGCTAATGGAGGGAAGATGCCGACGAATTTGCAAAGAAAATGAATTAATTTCCTTCAGCTTTCGTTTCATGTGACAGAAAAATGTTGCTGAGAACTTCGCATCCTTGTTCGTGAATATGTCACGCTTAATATGGGTCGTGACCTGTGACCTACAGAATTCCCTGAGCCCCTTTCTCATCTCCGAACATACGTTTTTGATGTTGAAAACCAATCAAAGTATGTCCAATTTAAAATGATTTACTATCGCTACTTCCGAAATTTGAAACATAAATATGATTTAGACGTCAGTTTCCGACTACAGGTTTTTAAACGGTTGCTGATTCGAGTGTAATTTATTTTGGGGATGAGAAAGAAACCTTCTCTCGGTCAGAGGTGCGGAGTTAATGACCAGACAGAAATAAAATAGGCATAAAAGTCGCACAAAACACGATTGTTAATGACAGCATTGGTAGTAAAGTCGTACTGAAATATAATTTAGAGATGTGTTTTATGAATTTCCTATACAAACGTAAATACAAAAATAACAACACCACTTAAAATTAGTACTTTTTGATTAATACTTAGTATAGTATTGAACATATAAAAAGTGTATTATTACAGCCGTACATGTTACCCAATTGCCAGTATTTCAAAAGTAAAACATTATACACTATTTTTGTAAATACACAGTGAACATAAACTGTAGATGAAAATCTGTAATTCGTTTCGTATATCAAGAGTGGATATGATTAAAAGCACAATTTATTCGCGCTACCGGCAATAGCGGTTAGTTAGTACACCGCAAAATAACACATATGCTTGTTTTATGATATTCAGTCATAAAATCTGTCGGCATCCTGTGATTTTAGATTGATCAAATTCTTGTAAAGAGAATTTTCATTTTTCCTGAACAATATTTCCATCTCACGAAGCTTTGAAAACATCTTTCTTTTTTACAAACATACTTCACATGTTATAACTGTTCATCGGAGAGATCTCTTTGTTTTTTGTGCATGTAAACTTTCGATTTTTTTTTATCTCATAGACAATTACTCTATCAAAATAAATCAATGCACATCCGATCGGAGAAAAAATAGAAAAACAAGACATGATAATTTGAAAGTCACTGATTTATCTTTGCAATATTTGCATCACTGCGTTTTAAAATGAGCTTGTTATCTTATTGTTACCGGTGTTGCTATTAAAGTTTAATATTAATCATGTATAAAGGCGCTCATATTTATTTCTCAACTTGCTAATACATCACTCCTTTATTACTGCGACAGACGCCGACTTGACACAGTAATGCTCTTCATCCTAGAAAACTAGGCTATAAAATCGCACCTTTCGCATATACATCATGGATTTAATTTGATACCAGTATAAACAATTTACTGAATAATTTTCCATAATATATGATAAGTGAAAAACATGAATGTACAATGTAATTTGAAGGGTTTTTACAAATCTTGTATGATAAAGAAAATAAAGAAATCATAAATAAGTAAGTGGGGTTTTTTGAACGTATTTTTTTTTTATTTTGTGGTAAGGGTGTATACATATATCTTTGTAAAGCATGCAGATTGCTAAATTATTCATGAATATGACAGACAAAATAAAATGTTTAATACTGAATCAAGCAAATAGGTTTATTGGTTAAAATCTAAGTGCTTACTTCTGAATATTTTAAAATTATCAGTTTCGATTTTTCAACATGTTCAATGGGGCTTTGTTGCGTTAATCAAATATTTTTATATTTTACATCACTGTTGTGATATACAAAGCTTTTACAAAAGATTAATCAAAATCCTGTGATGTTCAAAGTCATGTGAATTTTTTGACAGAAGTCATTTGTTACTTTAAAAAATGAATATTTAAGGAGAAACGGGTATAAGGTCGTTTTTACACATATATTTTTTTTTTTTGGGGGGGGGGGGCAACATATTGTACAAATATTGTAAAACACTGCAGTTGTTTTTCTCGTGGTAGTTATTTTTTCATTTCTATGGAGATCTTCGAATGATATTAGACTGACATTTTTGGACTGGAAGAATATCATTCTTAAGTGGAAAAGGTGCATTTCTTAATTCATTTTTCTGTGGGTAATGTGAAAAGGTGCAAAGCTTTACCTTCATTTTGAAGCAAAGTTCAAGCCCGTCGTTAACATGTTTTGTATAATTTGCTAAGAATTGCATTTAAATAAAATTACACAAGGAAAATGTCTTTATTACAATTTAAATATAATTGCGTCATAATGTTTAAATTATATTTTAATATTTAATCGTTGAAGTAATTTTGGAAATTGTTATCTATGTGAATTGTAAAAAAATAATCAGAAGAACTTGTCCCAGCCTACTGACAGTGCAGTGACGTGCTCTGGTATTTCTTACAATCTTAGTCAGCGATTCTTTTCAAGCATTTATTTTGTGGTATTTACTATACTCTGACCCAGACAATGCATTGAATGCACGGCCTGGCATTTTTTCAATTTTTAACCACATTTTAAACGTTCAAAATACTACTAAGGTATGGGTATAGTACGGGGCTTTTTCTATGGAAAATGTTATTTTCAAATTGCGGTTGGTTACTCTTTCGAACTATTTATTCCCGACAAGTTGTCGAGGAAAATCTTCACATAGAAATATATATCATAACTAAATATTGTGTTGTCAAACTGAGTAAAAATCTCAACGTATGTTAAAATATATTATTTTTCTTCATAAAAAACTCAAGTCAATGTTTAGTTTCCATGCACATAAACTTTGAGCAAAATTAGTACCGAAAAAAGGTAAATTAAATAAGTAAGCCGTTTAGATGAGCTTCATCTGTCAGTGTCTTTCAATGAAAGACTTTTTCTTTTGCTTTTTTTAGACAGATGTATTCAAAAGTTGGCATTATTGTCCTCATATACCTTCATACTTTATTATTTTCTATTTAATTTCATTGTATTCAGTACTGAAGTATTTTTTATTTAAGTAATTTACCAAATCAAAAACATTTATAGCTAAAAGGTTAATTCAGATTATTTACAAAGATTTTTTCTCCAATGAATATGACCTTAAGGAAAGAAAATATGTTACCTTGGATAGATTTGCATTTAGAATAATCACTTTTTCATTGAACATTTTTTCTCTTTTATCAGATATACATATGTAACATTTGGCACGAAGAAAAACAAAATATTCAAAGAAGCAATAAAAATAGACATCAGCCATTTTTAAGTTCAACAGAAAATTTGCATAAACATAATACTTCATTTAACATTTATTTTTAAGAAAATTTACAGTTTTTGTTTTTTGTTTTTTTATATACATGATATTTATAGCAGTTAATAAAGGTAAATTTATATAAAAGAAATTACAAGCTATTTCTTTTGTTTTATATTTAACAAATGAATATTTGATTTGATTTATTGGAAATGCGGGTTTTTTGTGGCTTTCTTTACAAAGAAATGTGTTTTACTCTCGGTTTTAAAAATACTATGTTATAATACTAGGACAAAACCTTTAGCGCCTTTGAAAGAAATATTACAGCCATCTTTAGCAGGCCTTGTGTAAGAAAACTGACGAATATAACGATTTCCGAACGTAACATATTCCGAACCCTCCAGTTTGAAGCGCACTCTTTCAATTTCGCCGTAAATTCGTTTATTATTCAAAACCCTGTACGTAATTTCATAGATGTTAAAATGTCATTTATCTTCCAAAAAGATCATTGAGGGGTCTTGTTAACTTCGCGGTTTTAACTTCTTTTTAACGCGTTAACTAATAAATATGTAGAAATCATGCGGGTCATTTGACCTCAAAAATTTACTAATACGACGTTTTCATCTTGTTTAAGACGACTATCTGCGATCTATTTTGGGGGTTGACAGAACATTTTCATAGTGAAACCCGATTTACAACCGAGTTACTGTGACCGAAAACAATAAAGATTCGTACAATTGTATTTATAAAAGAAGAAGAAAAATCAGTGTACACAAAGTCGTTCGCTTTTGCATGTTACTAGTATTAGTATAGTCTTCCTTATTTGAAATTGTGTCATGGTGTCTTAACTATGCATGTGTTGCGTATGTTTTAAAATAATAAATAACAAGCTTCCTAAGTTTGTCCGACAGATGAAAAACAAATCTGTCCGCCAAGATCGTAAATATGAAAATAATATCTTGCATAAAGGAAGAATATAAGACATTGATATGTCCTACTTCGTTTTCATTATGCCCTATGTGTATTTGCATTCAAGCATATTGTTTTATAAATAGATGAATAAATAAATAGAAACCAAAAAGAAAAGTCTAAAACCCAGCGCAGGTTTCTATACGTACCCGGCAATTGTCTCATCCATGGATAAGGAGCTCCCATCATGCCGTTACAATGCTGGGGTATAGGTGGACTCGAACTCATATTATTATGTACCATGTCCGTCGGCGAGAGGCCGTGGTGACCCGGATTATTGTTTATATGGTTAAAATTTTGTTCATGAGGTGAAAAGGTATTTGGCGGCGGTGTTGGTATACAGTTGTCTTCCGATTTCAAATTGTTTAATCTATCATGAACATGCCGTTCATCCGGATATTGTCCTATTCCCGGCGGCGAACCACTACTCAGATTTCCATTAACGTTTGTGTTTACATTGCACGAATTAAGATAATTATTAGCATTTTGATAAAAGTACCCACTGTTACTGAATGGCGGCATCTGTTTCGCTGACAAGTTCATAATCCGACTGTGCCCGCCGGAGTCGAACTTGTCATAACTTGTTTGATGGAATCCGTGGTAGTTAGACATTCCATATGAATTTCCTGTCTCGTTCTCATAGCACATACTTTGTGAGTTAGAATGGTAGTTAATATCCACAGAATTAGCTTTTCCTTCTTGGCCGTAAAACGCGTCCGTCTGTCCGGTATTCATATGCGGCATATGCGCCGGTACGACACTATTATAGTACGAATTCATTTCTTAAATTCTTTTTTATCACAATCCACTATATTTATGAGCTATGAAACGACTCATATCTATACACAAGCATACAACATTAAACCGTACCTCATATTTTCCCTTCCATCAAATTCATTTCAATGACTTAGAGTCACTGAGCATGTCTTCAATTCATCAACCAATCAATCCTCACTGCGATATCACGTGACCAGAAAATACACACACTTCATATTTTCTTATGATAGTCCGGATTTTTTCCCTATATTTATGTCATAAATGACAATTTATGTTTATGACAGAACTATTTTAAACTTAAACCAAATCAACGCACGAAACAAGTTTAAAGTTAGTTGTAGTAAATCGATTTGATATCTTATGGCAGGTGAGTGTTCTTTTTTACAAATGACAATATTTTCAATGTTTAGCTAATAATAACAGATGTAATGTATTGGTGTGTCACTCATGCGTGAAGTCCAGCCCATTTTCATCGCAATGGCTGTCAGTATTTTTTTAATCAAAACAAAACATTTCACCTTTAACAAATTTTTATCCCGATTATTCTCGGGATTTTGATGAGTTAAAGATCTAAAATCAGTTTAAAATATCTTTTTCAAAGGAACTGCTGTCAAACATCTGTAAATAAGTTGAAAATTCTGATTCTTATAATTTTACAACCTATTCAATAAAAGGCAATAAAATATTAATTAATGTTCAAACGTTATAACGAAATCTGATTGATATTTATCAAGGTATTATGGTTGTAAAATTTTTAATATCTTATTATCAAATCTTATCAAATTTAATTTTCTTGTTGACCAATACTGCGCCTTTGGTCAGCTATGTGAAGGGCTTTTGACCGCAAGTGTAATTACCTATTTTTGGAAGTTTAAAGGGACAATAGGGGACAATACGGGTTCTTGATCTATTGCGATCAAACAAGGTAAAAATCTTTGATGTTTTAGTGATAGAACATTTTGTTACGCAATTTCTACTGTATCGCGAGTTGAGATTCCTGTCATTGAGATATGTTGCAACGTCTTTACTTGTTCTTTTTATCTCTTGCCGATTTCAAAGCATGTATTGTCTAAAATGATATATGTGGGTTGTAAAAACTACAAGCTCCCGAGAGATAAGGGATTCTTCAGCGTAATACTTAGAAAGAAGTATTTTGCTCCCTAATTTTTGAAACCGTTTTAAATCTTTAAAACGACCATTTTCACCCCTTTGAAAGGTTAAGTAAAATTTACGAGGACTTTGCTTGGCTATCGACTCTCAACTGAAGAGATTTATGTGTTAGGCGAATTAGAATTGAATTACGGAAGTATTTTCACTTAAGAATGTTTATATAATTTTATTGCTGTTTTAAATTTATAATCACAAATATTTATTCAAGTCACGCTTACGTTTATTTCACCCTTTATCATGTACACCTAAACTTAAATAAAATGATATAAAGTATTTCCCGTAGAACAAAATGTTTCAAGTTTCTTTATGCTTATATACATGTAATTATACAAAAACCGACCTGAAACAAATAGCACATGTGAGATGCAATTTTTATAAAGTGATATAACTTCCATAGTAACCATCATACTTTTAAGAAAGACTAATAAAACACTGACTGATAGTTTTAGGGAGAAAAGTGAATATTACTAAAGCTTCAACTAAAATTTGTGAATCTTTGCGACTTTTTTTTTAATTTCTATTTAGCAAATTAACGTTTGAGTAATCTAAGTCAAGATTTAACAATCTGCCTATTTTATTTTCATTTTTTTATCTGCATGCTAACAAGACAGACTCAGTTTTAATTATTTCTTGTATTCATGTTGGTCATAATGCAGTAGGTCTCTCTGAACAGAAATTTAACTTTAGTTTAAACTCTATTTATTCAACAGATGCACATTTAATACAACAGATAATAACTAACAAATAGTCGTGAATGGATGAGAGAACAAGTGTTTTCAACACTTATATTAATTAAACTTTGAATCAGGATTTTAAACATGTTAATTATTCACAGGAAAGTTATATTCAAAGTCAAATGATATTTTTAACAATATGCAATATGCTGGTTTTGTTTTATTTTGCAAGCATTCCTTTAAACATGTAAAAGTTGTAAGTTTATTGGCAAATCGGCATCTATATAATACATTTGGCCGTTTAACAAATAAACAGTACAGATGGCCAAACATTTATACAAAAAAGTAATAACATGAAATGTTTCTAAATTATAAAGAAGCAGATATATCATCATTTAACAATCCAATATTACAAGTTCATCGGGAATGAAGTGAAAAGCATAGTAGGTGCTTTGAAAACATATAAGATATGAGTTTTATACTGAATGATTTCTCTTATAGACAGATATAAATGAAAATACAAGTACCAGAAAGAATCGGTTTTTAATTTTTGACTTAGATGATTCAAAATATTTTTACAGATTCCCTCTGTATTTATTGCAACTGTAAACAGATACATTATATTTTTGTTATATCTATGGCAACGTTGATTATTCTACGAGTATAGAACTCTTATGAATGTCTTCCTAAAATAAAAATGGTCACTTTGCAGGGTAATATACAATTATAAGTATTTGCAAATGTATAAGATATGAATTACAAGACAGATAATATCAAATTAATTTTATTTTATCAAGAAATAGACCCAATTTAACCCCACCCTTCCCTTCGAAATTGTGACACAATTACATGTGTTTGGATAAAGATTATTACTTTCATATTCTTTCAAACATTATATAGGTTGAATGTTTGATACATAAAATTTATCTTATGTTTTTATTGTCTCTCAATTTTTAAGATGTGGCGTTTTTTTATCAGATTTCACAGATTGCTTTGAAAATATTCATTGTACACGATTTAGCTAATGCAAATACTAAATACCAAATATTTAGGTCCCTGGCCAATCTAAATAAACAAGCAATGTCAACAGCCAGTACAATAATGAAATTCCCCCTTTTGCTTTAAATCAATACCTGAAGTTTTAATATACACGTGTAAATGAAACAGTTTCACTAGAATATTCACGAGAAGGTTTGCTGATGCACATCTTGCCATTTTCAAGGCACTGTCTTGGCAATGTCCAACATTTGGAGGAAAATGCCAGTTTTCCGGCACCCGGGACGGATTACCGACAATTAACGGCATACTGAGTCGGCCTGTGTATTTGTCAGTCCGATTGGTTAATTATACAGACCTTTGTCAGTGTGACAGTTCTTTGGGCCAACATCTTAAAGATTACCAGTTGAATTATTTGTCGGAATGAAAACCTGAGTTCTTTTATGGTACCTTTTGATATATTTTTGTTTTAAAACAATCCATTGTAGTAACATTCCTAGGAGAGAATAAAAAATAATAAATTTTGTTTCAATATAGATTGAGAGAAGATAGTTAGTTGTGATTAATTACTCACATCAAAAATGCATGCCACAAGCAAAACAGTGTGAAAAGTCATCGTTAATGTGTTATTTAAGAGAGTTCTATATTCATCTCCAGATTTCGCCGGATACAAGTAAAAACTAACCGAAACTTTTTTTATTTAACACTTTCAATGTGTTAAATACAGATAACAATAACCGTTGCAACGACCATAATGCCTTAATTTCATGTCCCTTTTTGCAGAACAAATGACAGGAGGCCCCTTTATTCCGACATAATGCACAAGACATGTAGTTTAAAGATTAATACTTCCATTTTTATTTGCACATCTAATTTCAATGTAACCGTAATGCCGAAAACATGTAAACTTTAAAAACATTCATTACTGCATTGTAATTCTTCGCGTAAAGTGATTTAAATTCCCATTTCTTAGTTTCACATTCGAATAGATTTTAAATTGTATCTTATTCATTAGTCTGAAAATATAATGGACTGCAATGTTGTTGTCACATAACGCGATATATTTCGACACTCGGTAAAAAATATTTCACGAATTTTGTAATACTGTGAATCACCAGTTGTAATTCTTAGACAAAGCGACTGTTATTTTTGTTGGGTTAAATCTAACGCTCTACGGATGTGACGTCATTTATGATTGATTAGCTACGTCATTAAATTTTGCGACTGTTAAATAACAAAAAATGGAACGATTAGTAATGATCGCATTTTAGAACAGTGTGCGTTAGAATAGGGTTAACCGTTTTGTGATTTTGACATTTGCGACAACACATTTAATGGTCGCGTACAGTTTTAGCAGCTCGGTTAAAATGCGACCATTAAAATCCGTATATACAGTCATATATATCAAAATTATAAAACAGTTAACCATACAGTATACTGTCGCGGCTATATGTAAGCTAAACCGTCGCAAATTTAAATGGCGTAACCAATCAGAAATGACGTAACAACGGAAGTGCGTTAGAATGATGTATGAATTATATTAGTCACATCAATTAAAGGGTCTTAAAAGAAGGTTAAAGTACGGATCTTAAGTTAACTTAAAGTATGTCCGCCGTCATATCTTCTGCGGCGACTGGTTTTACAAAAACAAGGAAACCTTACAGGCCTAGGTGACCGGACCATGCAGTATTCAACAACGTAATGGCGAAACAACCGAGTATAATGTCCGTATTTAAAATGCATGTCCATTCATGTATCATAATTGCACACAAAGATATGTATGTATCAGTCTGTTCTTGGTTTCCTCCAACCTTTGCAACAGCAACATTCCGAAAAAAGAGAAACCATGACCCCCTTTCTATACAAAAATATAGAGCATGTATTTTAGTGGTCTGCAAATTCATAAATATTCACTAAGGAGATTTTAATATGCAAATAATTGTTTAAAAGGATTTCCACTGATTTGCTATGCAGGGATAAATGCAAGACCCTTTTTGACATGAACGTCATTTTCTTTCAGTAAAACAGTTTTATGACATAACCTTCTTTGATGTCAGTAGTCAGTGGTCATAAATTCGCAGCATGTTGCAGCGGGTAGCTTTAAGTAAAAATGCCTGTGATTGAAGGTGTAACAGCTAGGGTGACTATAAAATGGCATATTCTCTCCTTAACATTGTGCTCTGAATCATACCAAACAAATCAGCGTATTATATAGCAATTTTAGTTTATGAACGTGACAGGTTTATGCAAATGTTATAACGGAATATCCTACATAACTACAAATTGCAGCTTTATTGCGCATGGCGTTCTTTAAATGAAATTGGATTACACATTAACGCATTGTTACTCAACTTTAGTGTACACAAGTCGTTTTAAAACACATCCGTTTAGTTTTAAGAAGCCCAGCGTTACTGTCTCGGCAGTAAAATAATTGTCAGCGCAAAGAAGTGGGACAATTTCGGAAGTGACACTAACACTGGCCTGGTTGTGAAGCTAGTTTCTGTGCAAAACATTGCTGGAATGTAATCTGGTCAGCTGACCATAACGGCGACCATCGCTAGTAATGCCTTCTTGTTCAGTAAATTCAGTAAATTTTCCCAAACGTAGTCCATTCCCTCTCGCTGAAAGTGTTCTGTTGTTACAAACAACAAAATGATACATAAAGATATTGCCCATAACTTGAACAACTCTTTCTACAGAACAATTGTGTTTGTCCCCTGATTTAGTCTTTAGAATCCTGTATCGACGTATCAGGATTCATGAAACATCAAAGCTTAGGTTTGCTATTAATCAGAGCTTAGATTCAACACTGAAACACTTCCCGTTTCTTAAAATGACAATTGATTGGTTGTCTTTCAATTTGGTATGTAGCACCATTGCATAGTGTATGCTTAGTTGTTTGGCTGAGAAAATAGGGATATTTCACACGAAGTGGTAGATGCGGCCACACCGCTACAGGTTTTAAAATGCAATATAATTATGAAACGAAACTACTAAGCTGCAGAAAAGACCGTTAATTTGCAAGTTCGCGCGAGACAAGGATGGTGCATGGTTAGCCTATAGTGCCAGCCTGAATCCATGTCCTCTTCGTATACGTTAGTTTCAGTACAAAGTTTTACTTCTGTTTAACGAACTACGTTCCCGATGTGTTCAGCTGCAAGCCAGAGAAACTAGTGTATCATCCGATTGTGTGTAAAAGTAGGCAAAAATATGTGGAGACCATTCAACAGGCTCTTATATCAGAGTGTTCAAATGAGGTTATGCGAAGTGGCAATAACTCAATTATTGAGAAGATACACAGTGCCATGCCGTTCCTAATTACAATACATACACGTTATTAAGATTTGCAAAGCACGTCTGTGGCTGGAATTCCAAGTTCAAACATGTCTCAAGGGCTAACTACATGTAGCGCTTGGCAGCGAATTTGATCTAACCGAATTATTGCAAATATAAATAGTTCTTTTGTTTAAAAATGGTTTACTCATATCGGAATAAAACAGATCTTGGTTTGTTCCATCCTCCCGGGGTATACTTTTCTCTTTTCGTCTCAGTTTTCCCTGTTGATATTTTGTTTGTTCTTCCAGGCCAGTTGTTTGGTTTACTGTTTTTTTTCGTTTGCAACAAGATAATTATGTTTCTAATATTCAACCTTGCTGGTACACATAAAACTTAATCATTATTCCTTTAACTTACAACTATATCTTACAACTAAAAGAAAAATACATACTGTAGTATAGATATATTTGGGCTACTTTGTGGTCTCAACATTTAGTTTATTCTATTTGCAAAAGACTTAAATGGGTAGAAAGTCTCCAGGAAATTTAAGGGTTAGAACTTTTAAGAATTAATAGCCAATTGAAGCGTGAATGCTGCACGAAGTAGCAAAATGATACCATTACCCAGGCCTTGAATAAATTATTTCAACTAGATGTACATGTACATGTTTCAATGTTAACAAAAACACAGATGAAGCATACGTTTTCAAATTGTTTTGAGAAAATGGGCCTCCTATAAAAGATATAAGAAGCAAACATTTACTTTTTAATCAATCTTTAAGTTTTAATCAAGTCTACAGTTGGTAAGCATGTAACGTTGAAATCTAAAAGATCAAATAATAATGTTGAACCTCATTTTATTTTTGCGTCAGAACGGAAATTCAAAATGACTTTTTGGAATTAAGTCAAAACTGTTGGTTTATGTAGGTCTGAAAACTTCAAAATGATAACATACCAAATGGAACGATGTTTATCTTATTAATATCATTTAAAAAAATGTGGATTCGAAATCAGAGCCTTTCGGACGATAAGAGTTACCAGTAACTGCAAAAGCAACGTGCATATTAGATGTCGACGTTGATCATGTACAGTTTACAAGTAGATAAAGAACCATTAATCTTACAATTTAGGCAAAATAACTTGCTGCATTAGCGTATGATATTAAACAGTATTGTCTGTCTATTTAAGTTTACATCTGACATTTGCAAGTTGTGTACATTGTACATATTAATGGATAATCCTTAATACAAGGAAATAGAAATTTATAGGGAGCCTTGGTAGGATGCTTGAAGACAAGCATGATTCACTCTCGAACAGTTTCACGATATTTATGCACTTTATTATTGTACTTTGTTACACCACGAATGTAATGAAATATCTTTGTGACATTTTACAGTTATGTTTTCTGATAAAAGCCCGATGGACATAACTGCTGTGGACTTTGTTGGTATTTTCATAAATGATTTGTTTTTCGAAATAATTGCACACTTCATGCACAGTGTATAATTATAACACATACATGTGGACAATTAAACATAAAAATCCTCCAGGTTCTGTTAAAACGATTAAATTCAAGTGAATGTATTAAGTTATAAACTTCAATCCTTTCCTGGCCACAAGGCAAAAAAATCTATGTTTTAAAGCCATTACAATTTTTCAAAGTCAAGACTTAAGGGTTGTAAATAAAAGCTTTCGACACGAACCAGCCTGTCTATGATTATTCCAGACACGAGAGACCATTAAAACACGAGGAAACGTAGAAATCCAGAGGACTGATTAATGACCAAGTATCATTTGTTTTGCTCTAAGGATGCCATAAATTCTCATTCGGATGATTTTGACTTTTGACCACTGATATTGACAAGGTAGTTTGACAGGGCGATGAAGGCATGCGATAAAACCTCGTATACACGTTTTTTTTTCACGGGTTAAATGAAACCGGATTGGTGGATAGACTTATACCGCTATGGGGAAACCTATGTGAATAACGTCCGAGTGGTAATACAACAATGAGCTATTTGCAGGCTAAAAAGAAAAAAAAAAGGAAATCGAAACCAGGTCGACCGCTAACGCTCCCTCTTTTGAGTTTGTTTATCGTTTAAATGTATTTGTTCTGCTCCTGACCATTGCATGATGACTCTTTAACTCTTATGTCAGTGAAGCTAGCTAAGTAATCAGATTTACATGGTATAACGAATGTTTAAGCTATTATGTTCAGCTCCATAGTTTGCTCGGCTGAAAGGTGCATGTTTAGCTACTTGTCTAAGTCTTTGGCTAGGTAAATATGAATATCGAGCCGAAGTCAGTGACGAGCTAGACATTTCTGATAAACATTCATTATTTACTATACAAGTCGAATGTTCAGCTGAGTAACACGTCGAGCTAAACATAATAGCCAAACGTACACTATATAAAGCCGATGGTCGATGACCGAGCTAACTTCACACATACTTTTTTCATGACTTTACTACTTTTGTTGTATTTCAAGTATTAGATTAGAAGCGAAAAGAAAAATGAACTATAAGACCTTGGCATACATTTCATGTGTAGATGAAATCGTTCATGTAAAAACGCATGTATAGACGATGTCTTTGATGTCACATACATCTCGCAGAAAGGTTCAGATCCGACTGCCCATATGTAAAAACTTATCTGCATTCATACTATAAACAAAAGGAAACATAGATGTTATGCTTAAACACTTCATTATACATTTATTACGCGTATTTCCTTATCATTCTGAAATACAAATTTTATAATACCAGAACCAACTTTGATTTGTTTCAATATTTATATTTGAACGAAATGTTGATTTAAAAAAACAACTTGAAATCTTTATAAAAGGATACTCAGTATGCATTTAAATGCTAAGGTTTGAAAGGAAGAAGTAAACTATGGGAATTAGATACTTCATTATGTATTTAATTGTGTTTTTCTTTTCACTTCGCTCATGCGCCTTAGTCATAATACTATATACTAAAATAGAGTGGAATGTATGCAAATGGTGATGATTAAATCAAGGAAGACAACTCGATATATACATGTACATTGTATTGAAAAAAGGTAAAAAGAGCGATCAAATAGAAAGTTTCTGCCTTATTATTCAAAGCTGTAACATTACAAATTTTACCAATTCAATTCAATTCTTTATTTACACACATTTCATCATACCAAATTCATTTACAAAAGCAACAACCGAACATATACTAAAGCTGTAATGTGGACGATTAATTGCCAGCTATTGGACCACGATACGTAAACATTTTTCAGGGAACGGGCGAAATTGCTCAATAATGTATATTAATTCTTAAAATCTATGCCAAAAGAAATACAAATTATCTCAATAAAAGAATGATCAGTGAATCCTTTCTTGTTGCAATTAATTGGTGTCTGGTTCCGGCAGACAGAAAATGTAGCGTATAACCCAGCGTTTGTTTGTGTTAAAATGTGCATTATACACACATGTATAATGCCAGTTGTCATTGGACTAGCCACTTTGGCCTGTGTGTATACTTCTTAGCGAATTATGTTGACGGAAGTTGTTAACGCAATTAAGTATAATCATTAACACCATGTTGGAAGTGGGCGTGCATATATAAATAACACATACGATTTTTAAGGACTAAATGTTATACTTGCCAAATATGGCATAAGTAACAGTCTGTCAAGTTTGTCTTTACGACCGAGCTGTCTATCCGCATTAACTTTTATTTTATAATAAGGGGAAACAAATTCAGAGCGTTCATTTTTTTCTTTTGTTTAGATTAAATTAAGAACAGTGTTAGAAGGATATACTTTAATATATATATATATGTACCGATAAGTAAGCACTAAAAAAAAAAACTATATTTAATATATATATATATCTATCTGTTTTTTTGTGATTCGTAATCCAATTTAGATATCGTATTAATTTTTAAAAAGGTTTAAGGTTAAATATCTTCAATTCTGTTACAAAAATGTTTATTTCGCTATGCAGCACTACTAAATAAATGTATGTCAATGCTAATTTAGCGTCACATAACTTTGCGTTTTACATCAAATATCCAACAACAATTAGAGACGTCTAAATGCATGGACTGATTTTGAAGTGACTTCACACAAAAGTGTGACATGCACAACACCCATGGGTTACCTTTAAGGTCAATGTCACACTAAGGGCTCAGACTGGTAATTAAAGGGTTTATTCTGCTTTTTGTTGACTGAGCTGTGACTTCTACATGCAAAGACTAATTTTGAAATAACTCCTCTAATTTGCTTGCTCAAGGTCAAGGTCATATTTCAGGGTCAAAGGTTATAAGACTATATCTCCTCAACCACTGGAAGAAGGTTTTAACATATTGGGCCAAATGTTCTTCTCATTGGGACAACATGCAATATTCATGTTTCAATCAAGTATGTTCAAGCAAAGGTCAAGGACACATTTAGAGTCAAAGGTCATGTTCCTAATTCTCTCTAAGTTTTTTTAAGGATGTTTTTGAATGAGGCGATTTAAAAATCAGTCTCTCACACTAAAGAGTTCACCAAATAATGACTCTTTAACACTTGGAAGGAATTCATCAAACTTGAGCCAAATGTACATATCATCGTGATAACAAGGGCCAGGGTCAAACTTGGCTTCAAGTGAGACTATGGGGCGATTGTATTCAGCATTCGAAAAAAATAGACGAAAATCACCCTGAGCCACAAGTACAGTAATCAAAGCTCCGATAGAGCAGATTAGCAGATTTCTAACAACAGAAAGAATGGTATATATTCAGCAAGAGACACTTATAACAAATAACACATTCCCTCCTGATGAAACCCTTTATTTAACACTGGTTACAATAATACCAGGACACTTTGAAAAACATATCTATGTTCAGGCGACCTTGACCCTTAAACTTTAAAATTAATAAAAGTCAGTTTATTTCAGGAACCAAGACATGAGATTGAGAACAGCTACTTACTAGGCCCGGTTATTACACTGTTCAAGATCCACACTCGATAGGGGTTATCTACTGTTGATGAAAACGTCAACTAAATTGTTTGAGGAACACGAAGGTATGCTAAATATGTCTCTAGTTATTCGTCGGACACTCTTCCTTTTCAGCATAATAACATTTCAACATGAACACGTCCTATTTAATTGTCATTATGGCCAACGATTCTACCAAGATTGCGCTGCATGGGCCAAAATGTTTTTCTTGACCCAATGTCACCATTGCCTTAATCTAAAACATCTATAGCGTCCGCAAAATTTTACTAAATTTATGATTCCAAACCCATTGCTTGAAGAGTTAGTGATCGCGTACAAAATCGTCTTTATATTATGATCAGCTTCCGTACCAAGTTTTATCCCATTTACCAATTTTGTCAAATTATTGATTGGAACCTTCTAGTCTATTTTTACTCATTTTCTATGTGTAAAACAATAAATCAGTTATTATTAACACACTTAACATACTTGTAGGATGAAATTTGATTTAAGGACAATTAACAATAAAAATGATTTTTCTGTTTTGTGTAGTAGATAAAACCAGAGACAAACTAGTTGGTTGCTTTTGTCACAAAAATTTGTCTCCCCCATGGCAGTTTTTCAATGATTGTAATACTGGATATTAACAAGAAAACGCGACAATGCCGCCGAATAAAAAAAAAGAAACAGAAAGAAAACACCTTGCATTTATTTTTTTTAATGAAGATAAAACAATTTAAATCTTAAATGTTTTTGTTTGATTCAATTTTAAAACTTTTAAAAAATCTATTTTTAGTAACAGTGACCTTGACCTTAGTGACACACAATTCAATCCCAAGCTACATTTCCACGCAAGCTACCTACATATCAAGTTTCATTGATGACTCCCGACTCGAGTTATTGAGCGGAAACCATTTTCTATTTTTAGTAACAGTGACCTTATCCTTTACCTTAGGTGGTTCAATAGATATGGAGCGGACACGAAATATAGTCATATGACCTTTGATCTCTAATTGTGACATTGACCTTGATCTAAGGTGGTTGTAAAATGCGCTCTGCAGGTCGTCTCAATATGGTGAACATTTGTGGGGAGTTATTCTAAAATCCTTCAAGGGGTTCAAGAGATATGAAGCGGACACGATTTGTGACGGACATACAAATAGACAACTCGACCAAAAGCAATATATCTCTTCCACATTGTACTGGGGGAAGACAAATTTAATCCATTGTTAAATGTTAGAATGTTTGATAGTTTATGTGAGCAAGTGTATGCCTCGGCTTGGTCAATATGCAAATGACAACACGGTCTTTAGAAACGTGTACTATCCCTTTTCTAGCATGATTACATTTGTCTAAAAATACAAAAACCTATATTCAAGATAATTTTGGTTGATAGTGTACGCTATTATTTGCATTCAGGTACGAACGCACTCTCGCCGGCCAGGTAGCAGTTTCCAACAACTACCAGGAATGTGTTTCATTTTTAAAGTTGAAAATTCATATATTCAAAGATGATTTTCTTTTACCTTTGTATTATTGCTTTCCTGCGAATACTTTTTTTTTAGATAAACCACAATGTTTGGTTCTCTACAAACATGTGCACGCCTGCAGGGCTTCCACGGTTGTTTATTAGTACAAATGGTTATTGTTGGAATTAATTCAAAATTGTCTTTGTAGCGAAAAATTCTTGTCAGAAAATGATATGACCACAGGCTTCATACTGTATGTATAGCAAAAAATCAAACGGACACTGGTATCGGGGGGAATGACGTCATCATTTTATGACCAATTGAAGGCGTCATGCGTATGAATATTAATTACACTTTCGTTACCACAAAGTTTAACTGGCATGACCACATGTTCGAGAGAGTCATGCAAAAATAGAATATACATGTATTATTTTTGGATCTGGCCATTAACTGATTGAATTTTACTTGTATTTGACCGAAAAACAATAATTCAAACATTTATATTTAATTTATTTTAAAGAGTACTTCCTCTAAATGCAAATGTTCGTATATTTTACAAATTTTAAGCATAGCCGACTCAATTATCCACAGAAAGAAAAATGTCTTGTAGAGCAAGTTAATTGGATAGTTTGTTAAACAATAGAAACAACATGCACTCAGTACTTTGATTGTAGCTGGTCTTGCGTTAAGATATAAAACATACTGCCTCTCTTTACCCGACGTTCCGTTTACTGCATATCGTAAGGAAAATCGTGTTTAAAATATTTCCCTTACACATGAGTGAATTTTGTATAGATTATGTCATGTTAAGATGTTTAGCGTTATATAACTTACGTTTCATTAACTGCGACACCTTTAGCCGAAGTGTCAACAGCCCAATGAATGATATAAACGAACGCGTCACGACAACGCTTCTCATATTTTACATGAATATAACATATAGCATCTTATTCAAACTATTAATAGTCGATGATTTAAACGGCAGATTTGTATGCTCAAACAACAATAAGGCTGAGCAGACTTTATGAAGTGTTTTCAAAGTCTTTGATAAATGTTAAAAGCTAATTTTACCTTTTTGCTTTGGTTATATTGGTTTGACTTTTATCCGCTTGCATGAACGTGTTTTGGACACTTACTGATTCACGCACGGACAACTCTAAAATCTTTGTTTAAAGTTTTTTTTAATTTCTGACACATACTTATATGCACATGTATAAATGTGCTTTCAGACGTTGTGCTTTATCTCAGTGTTTTATGAACGTGACGTTACATCTACTGGGTTGACAATTTTGAAGAATTTACATTTGACGTTAGTATATAACGTGAAGGGGTCTGAGTTCTAAAAACTACACTGCGCATGCCCTGCTTATTCAAATACTAGAACTAGATGGAATATTGAGGACAAAGTGTTGGCATATTCGTTGCTTTATTCACCTGCTTTATGTTTACATGTTAGTAGCTTAACTGAAGTATACGATACGATACGATACGATACGATACGATACGATACGATACGATACGATACGATACGATACGATACAATACAATACAATATATTACACAGTGCACAGTACACAGTACACAGCACGGTAAGGTGCGGTACGGTGCGGTACTGTGCGGTGCGATGCGATGCGATGCGATGTGATACAATACAACACAATGCAATGCAATAAGCTTTAAACATTTTTACAATGTTTCTAGCTCTAGATGAGCCACAATGAGAACATGGTTTACAGAATTGCATAATATAAATATCCGCATGAATATGCTGTTTCACACATAACTGCAATATTCAGTGACATCAGTTATTTTGTATGGAACTGTTTAATATTGCATTTGTATACTGTGGAATGTTCAGACGCATCGCAATTTTGCAAACAATGCTACACAATCATGCTTTCAGACGAACAGTTTCACAGGTTTACAGAAAATACATTAAACAAATTGTCTAAAAAAATTCTAGTTTACAGCAGAGGCGTTTATATGATAACCAATGCAAGCTCAAGTAAAACAAAGATGCAATAATATATTAAATAAACGACGAGTTTCATATATGGTAGGCCGCTAGACTTTCGGACCTTCCTTGTTGAAGCATGGCAACAGTTTTTTTTTATGACAAGAGCTGTAACAAAATAAAACCCCCTTACCCGAAGATGGGAAAGAAGACTAATTGTGAATTAATCGAAAATAGTACAGGTCTACAATATTTCATCCTTTTCCATCTGATATTAATTGATTCATCTTAAGCCACAAGGTTTGCGATCAATCATTTAATGTCTATATTACCATAGGTTCAGGTAAATTATGTTATGGACATTGCACTCAGAGCTGAATATTCGTGGTACATTTCATTCAATATTGTTTGAAGGCAGTGGTGTGAATAATTACACAGCATTTGTTTAATATATAAGGTTTGAACTGTTTGGATATACAGCATATGGATGCCATTGAAGATTTCCGTTTAGTTCAAATAGCTAACAGCGTTAGTATTCATGTAAAAGTTTAATTTACATCGTATTGAGATGTTTCAATGTGGCCTCCACCGTCACGTTGCTTTCCTCTCTTTATTTGACTGATAAAAGCGTGTTGTTTCATTTCCGCTACAAATGTATGAACAGCGACAATGGACAATACTGTCAAATGCATGATTAAGGTCTATAGCTTCAGCTTCGTATATATAGGTTGTCCAACGAACAATTCATATGCCGCAAATATTTTAAATCATTCTAATCCGTTTCTTAGTTTGTTTGAAAGTTTTTTTCTGGTTCACAGTTTTGCTCAGTTCGGAACATTTTCGATGAACACGCCTTGAAATATGTGTTCGTAGGTTAATCCAACAGATGAATAAGGTGAAGCAAAATCGGAAGAAATATAGCATCGTCAGTGACTTTTCGTCAATACATGTTGTTTGTATCTAGAAATAGATTCACGACACCAACATTGTTGTCTTAGCTTTATTTCGCAGTTCTCTTTCATCTATTTCTTGTATATCACAACTAACAGTTGACTGGTCAGATGTTCTTCTTTTACGTGCATGATCGTTGTTAAACGTTCACTAAAACGTAATATCTCCCTTACTACTGTAGTGCCCACCACTCGATCGGAACGTCTTAAAACAAAAAATATAAAACACAGCAACCAGCATTGCAAACGCAGTTCTTGTAAAGTCAAAGGTGATTCTCTAAACACCATTTTAGAAAACAGTATAGTTCTTGGAAACTAACAATTATGATACAATTAAAATAATTATGCGAATCTTTAAAAAGTCACAACTTTACGTACCTAAAACTCGAAAGCAAGTCCTTGATGGCACAGGATACAAACTTGTTGGAAAGGGAAAATGTATAATATCCTTTGTCAAATAGCACTGTGGAAATGTGATCCTGAGTCGCGAAACATTATTGCAAATCGTGTCATTTGAATGCAAATGGTGCTTATTTATTGCATCTTAATATGCAACATAAACTGAACATAAATATTAAAATCTTATGCTACATTTATAGCATCAATAAATCTGCAAAAGGATTTGTTACTGATATTATAATGTGTAAATATCCGAAATCTTAAAGAAATGGCACAAACAGAGGCTAAACTGGATTACTTGATAGCAATTAGTATTTAATTAAAATATTACGAAATTCACATATAAATGATTCGTTCAGGGAATATTTTTTTCATTGGTGGAAAACCGACTTTATTATTAAAGCAATGTCTGATTTTGTAAAGCAGTCAGGTTTACAGTTTAAAGACATTTGTCTCAATACAAAACTGAAATTTAAAACTGTTAAGGTAAATTTTGGAGGGTGATCTTGAAAATTTTCTGAATAATATATGCAACACAAAAATAGTAACACCACCGTACAAGAGTATAATCAATGGTACAGGAGGAACTTTTGTGGATATAAGCTAATAAAACTCTTATTACAACGGACTTAAAGTTTTCGAAAACGTTTATTCGAGACATGGGAAGGTAGGATAATTTCCAATTACATGTTTTAGTATTGTTTTGGCTTGATTGTTTCAACCCAAGCAACGTTGAAACTGATTGGTCGCTGGCTGTAAGTTTATTTGATAGCATTCAAGTAACTAGTGTTGGCTTGTAAGCAATGCCTACAATACTTTATTTGTTTTGAATGCATAGCCTTAAATTGCAAGGAAATCTGTACGTAATCATGCATGTGTTCATTGAATATACTAGTATATATAGGTTTAAGAAAATGAACGTCATCGTTCAGTACTTGTATATTCTAAAAGTGACAGGAAAAGCACGTCGCAGTTCTGCATTTGAAGTATCTTACAGTATAAAAAACGCACTCCCATACTGTACTTGAAACTTCTAAAGACAATAGAAATAACAGTATTTCACAATTCACATATAAACTCAAATCGATCGACTTTGAAACAGAATCCAAACGCAAATCATTTTGGATATCCATGTACCACCTTTTAGCATCAATGATCTGTTTCCGGGCCTCAATCGGGTTTGAAGAATGAAACCATACATTATTTATTAGGTTACTTCATACATGTAGATTGATCAATGGATAGGACTTTGTAAATGTATGTGCACCCACGAAGTTTTAACCTAGTTTTCTGAATATTTCTATCACAACAGTTTTGCTATGGAATATTAGCATTCATTGAAAATGCGCTTACTGATACAGTCATCAGTGTATTTAATTTTCAATGAATGCTAATTCCATATATATATATATATATTGTACACCTACGAACTTGTTTCTTAACAAAATTTTGTTTCAACATCCCTAACTCATCAATACTAGTATGTAATTTATCCCGAAATAAAAACAACAATACAAACAAAAATGCAAAAACCAAATATTTTCACTTGTCATAACATTATGTAAAATTATTTATTAACTAGGAGACATGATACTCAAATACACCTGTTTTAGCAAAGTATAACATATCGCTTTTCACACTTCTGGTATGTAAATACAAATCGGAAAATGACTACTTGTTTTGATTTATTCATATTTCGCTATCTTCATGTTTCTTACATTATCTTTATTGCTGTTAAAATGTCTTGATTATTGTTTTCAATAAATGAACTAGCAGTCAATGTGTCAATATGATGATGTTTTGAGCCATTTGACCGCAGTTTAAGGTTACTTTATAGCAGACCTAATGGGCATTAGAGGAAAATTGGGCCCATTAATGGTTATGTCTTGCCTATTAAGGGACATTTATAATTCTTTAGTATCATTATTCCCATTTGTTTTAGGGATATAACACGTCTATGTAGTTTGAGAAAGTTCATTTTCAGTTTGGGCAGGGTGGTGCTTAGTTGGAATTTACACTTTTTCGCTTCTTCTGGGATTACAAGCAGTTCTAAATGATTTCAGTGAAAATGGATTTAATTTCTGGAATGGATATAAATTTTTACTAGAACTGAAGTATTCTATGCTAGCACGTGTCTGTGTCCTTCTAATGGTCTAATGTCATGTGCAAAATAGAATAGAATACTGCAGGTGATTGTTGTTCTGAGGTTTGAGTACCAAATAGTGTAAGCCGCAGTAAAAGGTGTGTACCAAATTCTGTAGTAATATGAATATAAAGTTATTGGTTAAATCGCGTTCTCATGAATCTGGAAAGTATTATGAGAAGTTTGACAACATATCTAAAATGGCAGATCATTTCATACAAAAAAAATGCAATAGTTTATGATGAAGCCGACAAATATTCGGATTCTAATCGTAAGATGCTTCATACCAAAATGACAGTTTTTATGGAGCAATATGCTGGTTCGTTTGTACGTTACCTGGGTGGACTGTACTTAGACTGGCAACAGTCGTTAGAGTCATTACCTCGTCTTTTCTGGACATTTTACAACATCTTCGCAATTTCTCCTTCCCTTGACTCTAAGCTTTGATTCATACAAATTTTTGATAGAGACATTTTTCTTAAATGAAAATAAGACTTTGAGAGAGAAAACGCCTCTCAATCTCAACAGACTTTTATAAGTCTAGACTGTACTGTATGTATGTAATAAACATTGAATGTAGATACATGCATAAAGTACTGTGCATACAACGTCGCATGTTATTGTATAAATGTTGAGAACACTAAGGTACGGCAATTGCATACGTTTGCAATTGATCAATTTCGATCTGCGTCATATTTTTTTCTTACTGTTACAATTGTTCAGTATCTGTCTGCAATTGCTTTTGTAACGTAAATGTCTCAGTGAAATTACAAACTTTGTTGTCAGTATTGGATTGGATTTATTATTCTGACCATATGACGAATTTTCCTAGCTGTTTCTCTTATTTCAATGTTAGTTTCTGTCATGAGCACGCGGTTCAGATAGAAACATTCGTCATCGAGGGTAGCTGTTTTGGTGTGAACGAGTTCCCACCAAATCAGTTTACCGAAGTGACGGATACATCCTAACCAAATGACACCTCATAGAAACTTTTTCTGGAATACCGTCTGGCACTTTAGAATATATTTCCAATGCAAACTTATCAAAATGATGCATTATCTTACAAAAACAAACAGTATTCAGATGTCGTATTTGGGAAAGTGACGTCACAAAATTTATGATGCTGGGATTTTTTCGGCCGTTTTTAGCCGTTATTCGACTGAGTTCACAATGCTAAAATATATACGTTTTTCAAAATGTTTTTTTAAAAAGTCCCACTAAACAATTTAAAAAATAGTTTGGGGGTAGAAGATAATGAAAATAAAATGTATTTTCCAGTACTCTCGATCCGCACCTTTTGGACCGAAATTCGGCCACCTTACCCCACTAAAATATAATCTTGATTTCCCCCTTCCCCCTCTGACAATAGTGTACAGAAAAATTAGTCTTTATGTAATCATCTCTAAATACCATAAAAATATATATAGTGATTCTATTATTTTCTGAAATGATATCTGAGTGCAAAAATGGAAAACAACTTTCACAACATCATAAAACGTATATAGAAATGCACTGCATTTAGTGAATATAATCCTATTCAACTAACAAATAGTTACTTTGAAAATAATTCGGTAAAATCATTTTGATATCGGAGAAATTGACTAACATCATCACGTATTCGGGGCCACACTGGGTCGCGAAAATATGTGACAATGGAAAAAAAGAGGGGGATTTAAGTCAATCTGTTTTGGGGGATATTTAATAGTAACAATTTCTACTTAATTTCAAGTGAGTTTGTAACAAGACGTGTCAATTTTTAAAAAAAAAATATTAAGAAAATTTACAAATCGCATCCACGTAATTGCATCAATCCAAGATTCATGTCCACGTATTTTGTTCTACTACTCCAACATATTCTTCATAAGCTCGGTAAACAGGTTGATCTAGGAATATATATATATAACTGATCTAGTTGAGTAAAGCAGTAGGGAGTTATATTTCCCCAATTTTGAAGACTTTATGCATGGCATGGGTAACCCGGAAATACCGATCCAATATGCAAGTAGTCTGAAGAGAATGCACTATTTTCAGTTAAAAAAGATGAATAGTCACAGACAGAGAAAACTGCTATCAAAGTCATATAAACGGTTACCATGCAAACCTTTAAATGTTGAATTTTACTAAATTTTGAATATTTACAAATTGCAAACAAATACCAATTTTCCATGTTACGGAGTATAAAAGATCAATTTATCCTATTTTTATTTTTTTGAAATGTTTATTTATCTACTACGATTGTATGCAGATTTCCATACTTTTTTCTAGATTTGCCATATATTATTTTTCCAAATATTAAATAGTTAAATGGCTCGTTATGGTTACAATGACCACTTTGTTTTGAAGCAGATCTTTACATGTCATTCTTAATTTCGTAACACTATATATTTCATTGATAACTCTGGTTTTGCACTCCACATATTTAACTTTGTCAGACGGGTTCTACTGACGTTATCTGACCTCGGCGCAGACACGCCTCCCCCTTTGATCTTCTCTCCAAAGTCACAACTCAGGTGATAATAAAGAAGTATCATCGTGTATTTATACAAACAATTTCTAGATTGCTATCTTGTCTCATAAACCACTCTTAAACGATCAGTCAGTTGTTAAAATCTTTAAGACTCGTATGTCTACCGTTTCATTTACACCATTGTCAACGTGTCGTAGCCAAGGTTCAGCGTTGAGACCTTTGTTATTGCGTATGTATTTCGTAACGCAAAAATTACAGGGTTGTTTGTCCTGTTTTCCTTCACAAAGACCACCGAAGAGAAGAATGACCTGAAACATTTTCAATTAAGTAGTTTCTTTCGAGACAGATCTTCTTAAAATCAGTTTTTAAAATCCGAAGACTTTTCATATTACAAAATGTACTTGACTTGGCGACAAAAACTTATGTTAGTGATAAAAAAGGTAACTCTTTTTTTCTTCGAAGTTTCTACTATAAAAGTTTTCTTCGGGAATCCAATTAAAGACCAAAAAAAATCTGCCCATTTTGTTCAAAACTAGGATGGAAACGGACTGCGCGAAGTTTGTTTGTAATTTAAGGCCAGTGATATTAAGCGTTCTGCCTCGTACAGATCTTCTTCATCTTAATGATACTGA
Source organism: Saxidomus purpurata (assembly GCA_022818135.1). Lineage (NCBI taxonomy): Eukaryota > Metazoa > Mollusca > Bivalvia > Venerida > Veneridae > Saxidomus > Saxidomus purpurata. The sequence goes on from JAFMSR010000016.1 coordinate 35,417,765, forward strand.
TTGGGATATATATCTCACAAAATTCTTATAGCTTTATTCCGATCTGCCGGAGACCATTTTGTAACTTAAGTTATTGTCTGGAAACATATTGAAACCAATTTATTTATAGAGGTTTCTAATAAAACCAATCATAGATATGGTACTCCAATCATGCGGTGAATTCAAGATAGGGTCAATAAAATGTATGGACTAGCTTATTCCAGACATTTTCCGAATGTTTTCCAATCATAGAGAAAATCTCTGACAAAATTGCATTATGTCGGTGTCCCATCCCATGATGTAGAGTTAATCAGGGACGGATCTTAATCAATTTCGGCTCTCTACATCGCAAGTTGTGTCTGATCCCATGGTAGCGGTTGCGAAGAACATTAATTTGATATATGGACGCTATTATTTCGGCAAAAGGAAAAAGGGGGTTCTTAGGTAGCGGTGGTGAGCGCGTTTGTAACTTGATCAAGATTTAAGTGGATTTTGTTGACAATGGGATCTGTGCTGATGCACTGTGCATTATTTTGAGATAAAGGAAGATTGGTTATGGCTTCCAATACATTCAAGTTTGCGAATCAAAACTACAGTACAATAGGAGGAAAGAAATTCATCAAAGTTAATAAGAGATTGATAATTCAAATGATTGGATCCATTTGATAAATTTCTGCTATTATTGATATTGTTGGTCGCAAGATACGTCAGTCTTATTTTTGTCATATTCTTATTTACGCAGAATGCAAATTTCATTTAATTCTACTTGTCTATGTCTTATGCGATTTTTAAATTTTAGATTATGTATTTATTTCGTTTGTTTAGAAGTATATGTCATACAATGCGAATTGTATATTTTCGATTTTATTCAGTTAAGCCATTTTATCAGAAGCTATTTTAGATAAGTTTATCTTTGGTTACCCCTACTGGAGTATCCCTGCCGGTGCCTTTCAATGTGTCAGATTTCAAAACAAGGTTGCTGACAGAGTCCTAGCTCCGTATATTGCAGCTAAACTGTAGACTTCGTTAAAACTATGCATATTTCGCTGCATAAATCATACACAGACGCGTGCTAAATGACATTAATGGACATTTTGAAAGTCCCTTTGGTTCGTATTCTAAATGATGACATCAGCACTCTGCGTTTAATGGTGGAAAACCTTGTGTCATTTTTGACGTGTCGTTGCTTTGCGGCACCTAAGATACCGACATGTTTCGAACTATTTCATAACACGATACCGGCATTTCCCAGATTCTGATGTGGTGTTTTTTTTTTCGGTTTTTGTTTCAAGGATAATTTACGTTGCAGATAATATGTCAATATAGCGATTAGTGTCCTTATTGGTAATTGCATTAGTGTCTCCATCCTTCCAGTACACGGATCATGTAATTTATTCAAAGAACCGAAAGTAACATATGGCAAGGTGTACTTATCAGCATCAGATCTTTAAATTCTATCAGATTAGCGGACGCAAATTCAAACAGCTCAAATATGGCTGAACATTAAATCAAGATTTTATGTAAGATTATGACTTCTAGGGTTTTGTAAATTTAAGTACTAAATACGATAAAAACAGATATCTTATTTTTCGAAGACATTTAAAGCAATAATTGATACTTTATACATGTATTTTTTCTTGGAAGTCTTTTCTTTATTTCCTCGATGGAAAGATAGAGTCCAGGACAAACGATACCGAAAGAGTTTGCAGAAACACAACCCCACAAAGTTGCATATACTGATTTGCCGAATAATTGTGAAATAATGAAAAATACATTAAGCTTGACAGAAGAATATTGCATGTGGTATTTTCACAAATAAATTCTATCTATATTTACTTGTTTCTATTAATACCCTGATATTCCCAATAGACGAATGCTATCCTCTTTCATTGTTTTCTCTGTTCTTGACCCACGCTATAGTTTATAGCGTAAACTACTAACACTACGTACTTCGCATACTTAATTACCTCCCTTTATGTTAACAGACTTTTTTTCCAATGGACAAAAATATATTGCCTGCTTTTAATTGTTGAGTCTTTTCTTTTGTGCTCGTTTCGCTGTGCTTGTTGTACAGCCTACTATTATGTGCATTAGTTTTTAAATGGAAACCATTAACTCTGCAAAGTTTGCATAATTAATAACAAATCATCTCCCTTTAACTTTGTTATTTTTTATTTCCGACAGTACGGATATGTAAAATATCCATACCGGATTACAAATAAAATTCATTGTTACCTTATTTTTGTTGGCTGTTGGTAAGGATGAATCAAGGTGTGTATCAGTGGCGTTATATTTAGCGATCGTTGTACATTTACTCTGTCTCCAATAAGATTAATACATGTTTTCGTGTTCTTTTTTTTATATAGTGCTTTCACAGTGTATAGCGTATCGAAAAACTGCTTTTTATCCGTGTCGTTTTTGTTAAATTGTTGGTTGTTTTTGTTTTACATTTACAATGGTTGTGAACCTTGTTGGCAGCGTTTTGTAGCGCACATGCTTTGCCTTTTTTACCTCTTCACAAAATTTCCGGGATCTTGCTACTCCCCCCCCCCCTTTTCGTCCTTTACTAAAATACAGCATTAAGACTGAAAATCACCTCAATTTTCCTACAGTTTCTGTGGTGAAATGAAATTAAAACTGTGATTTGACTTGAAGAAACCTAGTCATGGTCATGCTAGTTTTCTTTTGAAATTTTATGTGTTAAAATGAAATTTTTACCGTAGGATAAATATCCTGTCTCACAAAATGCCATTTGTTTGTTATACTTATCGCTGAAAATTAGTTTTTCAACGTAAAGAAAAACTTGGAATGAGTTTTCGGTGTAGGTTAATATGTATTTTGTTTGTTATCATAAACTATTACTATTAGCACATAATCATAATGTTTTCGGTGTGTAAAGAAATGCGTTTTGTAAATGGAAGTGCCTTATATGTGATCAGGCAAAAAATATACATTTACCCCCATGCAATAAACATTAGCATGAAAAACACGTGGAGCATTTACGCTAGATGTCTTGGTGGGAAATTACACCCAGTTTGATCAGTCAAATAAAAATATGGAAATAGTTATGAAGCACATTATCGTGCTGAGAGCGTTTTTGTCCAACAAATATTTTGATATATTAGTAGATGTTTGCAATTTATTTTATGTAACAGAATTTTATGCACGTGACAACGATAAGAATTTTCTGTTTATAGAGATTGGAATAGATTTATTATCGAAAAAAATATGCACGTGCTTTGATTTAAAACTGTGAACTAAGTAAGAATTCAACTATACTGACCGTTTAAAGATTTCAGTTTTAATCTAAATGTATGATATTATTTCCATAATTATTATTCCCCTGTCGGTTTCACCAGATGGGACTATAGGTTTACCCTCCGTCATTACGTCCGATGTCCGTGGATCATGCAATATCTCAAGAACAACAGATGCTAGTCAAATGTAAAGACCCGTCAAATAGTAAATAATGCGCCATAATATTTTCGTTCAAATTTTAACATTAATGAAATAGTCTGTAATTATCGTGGTGAATGTCGTTGCCTCTCTGAACCAATAAATCGTTAGTATTTTGAACTAGCATCCATTCTTTATTTTTGCAATAGTAGTGTGTAATACGTGCCTTTCACTATAAAGAACAATTCAGAAGTAATGCAGAAAAACAACAAAATAAATCTATTGATTTGTTTCGTGTTGTTTTAGACCGGACTCCAGGAGAAATAAACATCAGCTACTTTGTATGATGTATATCAGTGGGCCATAAATAAAAAGAGCTCAGTGTATTTATTGATACAATGTTCCTTATACGAATATAACTGCCAATAAAAAGCAACTAAACTCTCGAAAATTGACACATTATATGGCTTTGGTTGTAAAAGCGCAACGTTAATATTAGACAAAATCATACTGAAAATTACAAGGTCATAAAATGTTCATAAACGTATCAAAAATCGGCTTGTTTCGCTGGTTTCCCTAGATTTACTGTCGATAAATGTACCGTACAGTGTAGAGTTTTATTCACTGGATCGTGGAGTTTTAAAGGGAGGCAATTTTAGACGTTGGAAGCTCATAAATTTTGCATAAATGTACATGTATCTTGTAGTAGTAAAATTGGGGACTCCTGGGTTTAGATTCGGGGTGCATTTTAGTAACTGTCTTAAAGTTTGAACAAACTATGAGCAGTATGGTACTGTCTTGACAAGCTTAACAAAGTTTTTTTTTTTTTTAATTTTTAATTTTTTAATTTTAACTTAACAAAGTTACTATACAGTTAGATGTACAATTATCTTGTCACTCTAAAAATGTTTTTAAAAAAGATCCTTGCAGTGTGCACCTTCATTGTAATTGTGCACGCGTGCATTTGATCATATTACAAATCATGTGAAAGACAGGGACACACTGAAATATTTTTACCAATTGGAAGAACTTTGTACCCATCTTTTAGTTAATTGTTGTATGTCTGTAAAGGTTTTATAACAAATAAATGAATCTTAATTTCCGACAATGACAATAAATCGCAGTTATAATTACTGGTTTTCCATTATGGAGGTAATGAATAGCTCCAGAAAATTGGTGATAAATTTAGTACCTTCTAAGCGATGGAATTTCAAGTAATTTAGTATTTGAAAGCCGTTCATTTACTATATAATAAGTAGAAATAATAAATATCTCGCACTAACGTTTGACGAAGGAATGAATCACAGATGGCGCCACCAAGACAATAGTTGACTGACATTGGAAATGCAGTGTTCTTGCTTGTGTCTCACTTTTATCGTATACGTATTTTCGTTTCAAGGGCATAGGGGCAGTAAAAACGTAATTTTACTTCATTGTATGAGGAAAAACAGTTGTCGCTATTTACAAAACTGGCGATTAGTAAGCTTTGGCAATACTTCCTTTGCTTGTCCGTAAGAGATTCGAACTCCAGCCCGCCCCCTTTCAACGTGCACATGTATTTGAAAAATGGCTACAACTTGCTTCAGAACAAACCTATGGATCTTTACCAAATCATTTTTTCGTCATCCCAGACGCTAGGCTAGACCTGAAACATTAAGGCCAAACATCTTTCATTTAATCTATCTCCGACAAACGGGGTTGGCAAAGGGACTTACTTCGTCTCCATAGAAACTGTTTCAAAAATGATACAAGATCGAGATGAGACTAGCTCCGAAAGTATGTAAGTCGCAATGAATAAGAAGCACCCTTTTAGCCAACTTCTACAAAATTCGAAGCAACCCGCTGCTTAAAAATGTTAGCTAGATGTAAACCTTTCATAACTGAACAATAAAACTGATTTATCGACGGTTATGTTGATCCTATTAGATTTGTATCACGGGCGATTTCAGTAGCAAACTGATTCTGGGATAAAGTGTTTGAAAGCATACGGCGTTCAAGTGATCATATTTTTGAGTTTTTCTGTGTGAAAATTTCACATTTATTTCAATAATCACGCAAAAAGCATCGTATTTATTTTGAAAACGGTGTTTATGATATTTCAATTAAGTGCCATATGGCACTACACTGAAATAATTATAAGGATCTTCAAGGCGTCATGTCGGGGCACTTAATTATACAACAAAATATTCACATTTTAAAAATTACAACATCTTTTATGATACTACCTCGCTCATACTCTATTTTAAAAATAGGAGAAATAAGAAAGAAAAAAAAACAAATAAATAAAAAAAAAAAATTTTTTTTTTTTTTATATTTTTTAAAAAAAAAAAAATTTTTTTTTTTCCCGTAAAAATTTTACATTGTAAAAATGTAAAATTTTTATTATCCCGACCCTTTTCCTACTGGAAAACGGAACCGGATATAAGACAAAACTTCAAAAAATTTGAAGCTACTTTTGCAACTAGTCAAATTTTGTTTAATATGTAGCGTCAACGTTTGTATCACGATGTTTAATAAAAAGTTATGAACTTCATAAAAATTATGTTTTATGTAAGTATATTCATCAGAAAGGTTAGCTGTTTAAGGTATTAAGACATGAAACTTACGTGTCTGAAAGCAAATAAAATACAACATCAATTTGTACAGACAAAAGATTATTTTATTCCGGCCCATTAACGAACTTGATGTATGCAGCCGGGAGGTCATATTAGAATTTTAACACATCGTAAAATGATTTCGTTTATAAAGTTTTATTTATCGGGGGAAAAAAAAATTGAAAAAAAATTTTTTCCTTTTGGGGCTTAACTTGGTAAGGAAAGTTATGCAATTTTCCTTAGACCTTTTCCGGGGTCACATCTTAGGTACAGTTATCTTCTAATGAAAACATATGGAACATTTTGTTCTCTACTCGCTAGCAATGATAAGGCTGGTCAGAAAATCGATAAAAAAGGTGGTAGGGGCCGGACAGTTCGCTTGCGGTCGTAAATTTTCCGAAACAGACCGGAAAACCGCTGATTGTTTCAGCAGCTCAATAAAAAATCGATATTTTTAATGGAGTTTAATATGTAGCGTCATTACGCAAAAAAAAAATTCTTTGTACTATTACACGTATGTTTAAAACAACTGGTGTAAAATAAGAGATTACAGAAAATGAAGCAACACTGATCTGATTAATAGAGCTATTATAGTTTTATTTTGGGGGGGTTTTTTTTTTTTTTTAAAGAAAAACCCTCGAATTTTATTAACATTTGTAAATATATATTCAATGCAGAACGGTTAGCTGTTATAATGATTGAAGGGATCATGCGGACAAACTACAGGTAGCATAATCGTTATATTGTTGAATTAATTTTATTGAATTGAATCACATATATATCAAAGCATCCGCATTTAATGTCATTAAGTGAAGCTTCACAACATAAATCATACAAGGCATCACCAATTTGTATCCAATGTAAATTTTCCTTTTTTTTTTTTTTTGCCCGTGCTTAAAAGCCACAAGTGGTTGTATATCTTGAAAGGAATTAGTTCCTAATTAAAAGCAAAAATACAACACCCTTAAAAAAGGGTCGCGTGTAACTTTTGTATATGAAAGCGATTGGTAGCTTGATTCTAAATTAAATGTGAACAATGAAAAAAAAAAAAATTAATAAGAAAAAAAAAAAATATTTTTTTATTTTTTTGGCGGGGAAAAAACAAACAACACGATAGACACAATGCCTGGACTGAGGTCATATTAGTACTAATTTAAAACTTAACTACAAGGTAGATTTACATCGTTAACGGAGTTTCCCGTTTGTTGACGCCAACGTTACACGTGCGTAAAGATTTTTTTATCATTTAAAAAAATGGTTACAGCGGAAGCTTGGACGACACACTTAAGTGTCGAGGATTATTTTGAAATTATTACATGAAACCATGAACGTTTCTTCGAAAAAATATTTCAAAGTGCGAGTTATTTAAAGGTTTCTTTTGTCAATAAAAGGAATAATCAATAGGGGTTTTTTTCGTTGTCCCTTTACAGTAGTTAACTCTAAAAGCAAACAGAAATACATTTATTAAACTAACTAAAATACATTTCATTGTTTCTGAGATGGGTGTACAATAAAAAAAAAAATATATAAAAAACACATTTAGGGTTATAAATTACCAAGACTACCAAAGACTTTTATTGCACCCTAATAATCCATATCCGTTTTAGTGTTTTATGCCCGGGGGTATATTGTAAAACGCAAGTGGTAATTCTTATGACAGATTTTAAGTTTCTTTAAAATATAAGTTTACCGGTATAACATCTTATTTGCATTTTCTTTTTCAATTTCTGAATTTGATCAAAAAACTAAAAGTAATAATTCACAAAATTATTTTTCGACACTACATGTAACTGATTTCGATTTCGACCGGTCTTAACTTTTTCATTTGTCAACCACCTGTAAGTTACAAAAGTTTATAGGGGGGGGGGGGGGGGGACCAAAGTGGAGAAAGAAAACGACTTTCAAAATACGCACAAATAGCAAAAGCAAAACAAAACACAAAACAACATCACCACATTTATGACGGGTGAGATCTATCCGGACGAACGGATTTTGAAAACAAATTCTTTCATATAAAAAAGCGTCACAATTTGAAAGTGACATACGTATTTGTGTATATGTGTGTTTGTGTGACATTACAACAGTCCCGTGAAAAGTGTATGTATACACAAAATCATTTTTTCACAGGTGTTACATTTACCTGTTTACGTTAAGTTGAAACAAAGTGTGAAATTTAGTCACTTTGCTACAATACAGATAACTTTAACCAAATGCAGTCCTTTTAATTTACTCATTTAATTTACACATTGATAAAGCATCCGAGACCGTTCAAAATTGGTACAATCATATTCACTTTTTCCTCTTCATATAAGTATGCCATCCTTACGTTTTAAAGCATCAATACGTACAAAATCATCACGACTTTATTACGATAAGTAATCGACAACTTCCGTGAATATTACGACGCGCCCGATCAGTATTACGATTACATTGTTAACTGACTGTACTCTATAAACTTTAAATGAAAAGATGCTTCAAATATTTTATTTATTTTTGCGTCGATATAATTATACTTTGCCGATGTCACTGAAGCAAAAACAATCTTATAATTGATTTTCTATGTATGGGTCAAAGAATTAGACAAATGACCCACAAAAGCTGACTAAAAGTATTGCAATCCTTAACATTTCATATAAAGCAGGGGGCTTTTTTTTTTTTAAAGGTAAGTGGAATGGGAAATTATACCAACTTTTTGAATAGATCCTTATAAAGGGGAAAATTTAATTCGTCTGACCGAAGCAAAAACGATTAATTCAGGGTTTTGTTGATTAACAGAAACCGCTTTTGTTTAATGTGTAAAAGCCGCTCTTATCGAGGGGGTTATCGGGAAAACCTAAATCTCTAGAGACCTTAAGTCAAGATATCCCAAAGATACCATATCTCAATCTTTGAAACAGGCATATCATACATTGTACTACTCTCTTTTGTGCTATGAAAATATTTGTGCATCCTTTTGTTTAAAAGCTCAGTATTCTTTTCACAGAAATTTACTCCTCTATGGGGATTTCAAAAAACCTCCCCCTCCTTTCTTGCTAAGTCAAGATAAGCTTATTTTTTAAAAAAAGAAATATATTTTTTTTTTTTTTTTTTGTGGTTTGTTTTTTTTTTGATAATTTTTTCTTCTAGGTCTTGCAAGTTAGCTCTTCCATTGAAATGCGTATCTTGTCCCGTCAAAAGAGGGTTTCAGTGATTTTTACAAATCTGTTCATCTGATTAGACAAAATTTTGACTACGTGTTATAGGCTTTAAAGGTGGCATTCATTTTAACTATCATTGAAATATGACATATGACCCCGTGACCCAAAGACATGCTCATTGTACACCCGTCACAACAAGTAAGGGATTTCCTATAATTATGTATCATTTAGCATAGATACGAATAATATATATCAAGTTCGAACAAGACTTTGTAATGGCGCGGAGTTTTTCTCCTTTTTCTTCATTTGTTAAGACGCTAGTTAGCAGTTTGAATTAGAATCATTTCAATCATTCAAACGCTGTTGGTTTCAATCCTAGACTATCCCTGTCATAAGTATAAAAAAGAAGGTCCGAACCTGTCTGGAAAGAAAGAAATAGCCAGAACCACTTTGGGACACCATCTACAATCAAAGATGGAAACAGAATGAACAGGCTTGTCAATGCAACATTAACTTAAACCGAAATAAATTATATTTTTAGATAGGCAATACTAGTACCTAATTTTAATACAAACCCAAGCAGTATTGCAGATTTGATAATATTTAAGTTTAAACAAAATTATGAACAAATTTGAGACCGCCCTTACTATTTTAAATCTTGAATGTCTTAATAATTATATAAATATGTCCGGTTTTCATGGAATTATAAATATGCAACCCTACATGAAATGCTATCTTTTTTTTAACGTAGTAGCAGCATTTGGCATCCGGTTGATATTCGCACTCAATGCCCTTCGTACTGTATAACTTTTCGTCTCTGTTTTGACCTGTGTAAATAAGCGTATAAAATCAATTTATTTTGTCTGTCAGATTTTACACACAAACAATAGTAGACTATTCTATGATTACACAGTCTTTCGTGCTTTAAGTAATAATCTATGAATCAACACATGTTCAAATAGATTAACTATAAACTTGTCATCGAGTAGAAAATGTTACTGAAAAAAGACGCTTTGAAATACGGATTGGAGCATTGAACCGGAAAGTCATTAGGATAAAGCTTGTAATTCAATTTAACACGTTTGCATTATTCAAAATGTGTGAAATGACAATTCTTGTCTATAATTACCTGTCAGCAGATAAAAGATAAAGGTTTGTCAGTGCATACAGTATTGCCCAGGTTGCTGGGGTAGGGGAAGAGGACTAGGGTGGGTCCTTTACGGGGCGTGTAGAATACAGGCTAGGCATATGTTTGCAGTATTCTTCAAAACTAGAATATTCGACGGTGTCAACGGCTACGGACTTGAACAAAGTTTACAAATCTACGAAAAAAAACTTTTTTGTTTGGACAAAGCTCGACTGGAAACCTTACTTAGTACGGAAATTTTGATGAATTTAGCAAATGCAAATGTATGCTTTAGTCAAGTGAGCTTGACACTCTTGAATTATTTGTCAATGCTGTTGACTTTATGTACATGGTTTACTGTTTTTTGAAATTATATATGATATATTCTCGTCTTTCAAACCTACCGTTCTTTCACGATGAATACGGCGATAACATACATATATATGTAATCGTCGCGAGAGCTTTTTGAAGTTATGCATTAACGTGAGACCGAAAGAGTCAAATAAATAAATCACATCTAAATAAAAACCCAGCGCTTCAATTTAACCCGTTGATTTAGAACCTAGCGCGAAAACAATAAATTCTTTCGTGGCAATAAATTTAATTTATAGAATAGTTAATTCTCAATTAGAAATTCATACTTGATATATTCAATTTCATCTCTGATTTATTTTGCCGTAAATAATATATATGATTTTAAGATATCATTTTAACAAAAACCTAGGTGTTAACACGTTATGCACGAATTGGCACTGATTTAAATGCACTTTCGGATGTGACGGAATAAATTAAGATTTTAGATCTAAATAGTCTTTTCGCATTTCTTAAGATGTGCTTATGTATAAAAGGGGTCCCTTCACGTAAGCGCCAAGTCTTCAAAGGTTTGCCATATTTTAGATCGTTCTGGAAATATTATTTATGGATCCTTCCAAAATTATGCAGTATGATTTACTATTCGTCGTGCCTTTGAAGCGGTAGCCATTTTTGTATATCTTATTTTTCAATCTCCAAGATACTAACTTTCCAAACCTTTAAAGAATTCCCCATAAATATCTATTTGAACAGCGCGTTGCGTAAATCAGACTTAATTTGATTGGTTGAGGAAAAACACATTTATTTTCATTGAATTGTTGCATAACATTAATTATATTTTGCTGGAGAAAAAAGCTGTTTGCATAAAGTTGCAGCCATGCATTATCAATTCAGATGATAAAAAACAAATTTTTCGTTGCCTAGAAATACAGAAATAACAGTTCACAAAGATATCGGGTTGAGTAGCAACTCTGTTCTGTTCTGTTCAGCAAAGAAATAATAATAATAATAATAATAATTATAAAATAATAATAATAATAATAATAATAATAATAATAATAATATATTATTATTATTATTATTATTATTATTATTATTATTATTATTATAACGACTTTATTTAGCGAGAAAGCGCAATTGATGTGATACCAGTCTGCCTTGCGGATCTCAGTAACAGGTCTAAGTCGGCGTTTGGAAAACTTCTGAAAGCAAAGTATGGTTTCTCAGACTTTGTCTCACTTAGGGATTTCGCGTTTTCGTCTTATTTAACACTATATATAAATGCGAAAATAAAAAGTTGGCGAAAACTTTAACAATGCATACTGAAGTCGAAAACAGGAGAAAGCGAATGAAACACAAACATTTTATCTAACAGTCTTGCAAAGGTGTTGGCGTCTTTTGATTAAGAAACTAAAGATCGTCGATGCAGCATCCCATGCAGTGTCTATTAAAAGCTTACAGTTCAAATGTGCTTAATAACTTCAGAATCTTTTACAGCATTGCATATAGTACATTCTTATGGGGATCTGTTAGAAAAGATTTCATTTTTTTAATAACTACATCAAAAACACTACGAACTTCTGTAATTTAACCGCTCCCTTCAGTAGCAAATTAGGGAAATTTTTAAAGGACTCTTGAAGGACACAAAGGTTGCAACCATGAATATGTGTTGTAAAGGCTTACCTCCCTTGAGAGGCATCAGTCATATCTCCCGTTTTGTACTTAAGGACACATAAAATGAAATGTATTAAATTTTTAAAGTATACGAAAGATATTTGTTTTTGCGTATTTGTTTCTTTTTAAATCCTGACTTGGTGCCAGTAAATATGGAAAAGAGTTTTGTCTGATTATGAGCCAGAATGTTGTACTTTTCATGTATGATTTATCAATTACTTTTCTTTCTCATCAAATTTCTTTTCTTTCCAGAAATGACGCAAATGAAAAAAACTTCAAAAGGAAATGAATAAATCAAAAGAAGATGTGTATTTCTGATCATTGAATTCAATAAAAACAAGGTGTGTATAAAATAGAAATACATTTATTTAGTTTGATCTATTTAACCTGTTGAAGAAATTCTTTGATGTGCTGGTAAGGTGTTTTAACATCGGAAAAGCATTAATTATTCTCAAAGTGAAGTTTTGTGTCGGTCTGAAAGTTCACATTGAACTGGGAAAAAGTTTCAAACAATAGACCACTATTGACCAAGACTTAGCACAAAAAGAGCCGATTCGATCAAAGGAAAAGCTTTTAGAATAGGAAAAGTTGAGCTTTAGCCGTGCAAAGTATAGAATGCCATAGACGTCAGCCTGTTTGAAATTTACGATTTTTCACGTTTGAATTCTGACAAGAAAATATTAATTTGAGTCAATGATTACTGGGCCATAAACTTGTTGGTTGCATCGGTTAGACACTTCTTATGTAAGTTATCTCTACAAATAGCCATCCTCCAGCTATTAACGCTTCTTAATGGCCATTAAAGCCGACCGGTTGTATAACTGGCCACGCACGTCTAAATTAGAGGTACATAACCCATTAAGAATGAAGTAAACTAGATTTCTGAAAAGACAAAGGCGAGATGATCTCCTTCCCTGGTCAAAGCAATAGCCAGAGGCTGGGAAAAAGTTAGATAAAAATACAAAACGGCTGAAAAATTTATATGGCTTTATTTAAACAATTAGAACATGACCACGAAACTTTTCTGGCTTTTTTTTGACAGACAGACCTTATAATTTGGGTTCAATTTACTTCATGGGGGTAGTTATTGATGCTCAATTAGGTATCAATCGGAACACCTCGGTGAAATTTATCCTATGAAGGGGTGTGACGGCCATTTTGTCGTAAGGGGATTAGGTGGTCCTGGAGGCTGGGAGAAACGGAAGTAGGATAAAAGAGACTAATTGGGCGAAATTAATGCATTACTTGTACTATTTACCACAACACATTTTTGTCAATGTGTGAGGTTACGGTATGTATCGTAGCAACATTCCTTAAAGAGAGGTGAATATCTTTGCCTGCACAGCGACAGTAAAATATACGTTTTAAATGTTCGATCACATTCATCAAACAGACTTAACATATTGATTAGCGCTGTTAATTGTTTTCCATTGCCCTCATAGGTGTGATACTGCAACATGCACTATGACGATGCATTTTGTTGTTGTTTATCCTTCATTGCAAAGGGTGTTTGTCGAGTTGAAACGGATAATAAAGTTGTAGTGGGGAAATAAGCATGAATAGAAATATTACTTAATTCTAAAATTTGGTTTTGTGATACTGAACAACTGTACGATGACAAAAGTTGGTTATCTGCTAAAAGAAATCCCTTGGCCTAGTTCAGTTCAAGCAGTGGGTAGAGCATTAAAAAAATTACAAAGTGTTTACCTTTTTATCCAAATTGAGGACACACAGAAGCCCCTTTTTCCAAAGTGAGGCCTTATAAAATACATGTAAACAGTAGTCTTCTTATGAAGGTATGCTTTAACTGTGTTTAACATAACACTAATAAATAGATGCCTTTATTTTTCATTTTACATCATCTAAGCAGTATGTACAGAGTTACTGTTCTTAGCTTGTTCAGATAGCGTTGTGCATGTAAGTTTTCTATCACCAAAATTCTTCGCTGTGTTAACCCGTACTCTACTGAAATTTCAAAATGACTGAGTGGATAATAGCACCCCCAAAAGTGAAAATGGTCACAAATGTGACCATATATATAAAAACTTTACATCGGCTGTTTTTCACATTTTGTCGAAAAGTATTTTACATAATTATGGGGTAAAATTATTTCACATTTGTGTTAGGTTTTATAGCTTATTGTTTGTTAGGGAATTTCACATTTGTGGGAAAAAATCTACTTATAGGGTAAAAGTATTTCACATTTGTGACCATTTTCACAGAAGAGAACAGAACAGAACATATCGTTTACCCTTTGTCTCTTTTGCTCGTATAACTATTTTGTCATGTATACTGCCCTGAACAAACTGGCTTCATTGAGACTTCCGTTTTAACTGGACAAAATTAGTTTAAAAGTAAAAAAGTGAAACATAGACGTCCTCTTTTATACCTAACGGTGAAATAGAAATGAATACAACGATGATACTATAATATACCTTGCACGTAAATAGATCTTATAACAGCAATTTTAATACCAAGCTGTATAGGGATATTGAATTAATTGTTTGTTATATGTTCAAGATATATTTCATTACATTAAGTTTAGTCCATGGATTCATTTAAGATAATATTTATTTTTTATGTACATGTATAAAATGAAATGGTATCACTACCGATGAGTGTTTCTATCTAGTGAGAGTCCAATACTGGTTGTCTCCCTTAGACTGTAGACTTTCTATGTCTGAAAAAGCAGTTAATTTGTTTGTTTTACGGTACGTTAAACTCATTAATCTTCTTCTGTTTGCATTCACACAGTTATCTTATTTGAAATTAGCAACACATTTTTGTGTGGTTAACTATGTCGTGTTTACATTTTACGCCCACTTAGAGCAATTTATAGCCATGTTCTCGTTCCGTCCGCTAAAACTCTCACTGCATGGTTGGGGGTTATGGTTCGAGTCTTGCAATCGACATGACTCTTTGTGTGGGGAAGTTGCCAGTTTCTTACGGAGCATTGGAGTCGCGTACTGGTATTCTTGGTAAATTTCCCTCCTGTCAGTAACCCAATCTCAATTGCAAAACTATAATTACATTATAATCATCATCTGCAATAGCAGCAGCAACAACAACAACTACTACAATAACAACAGCATGATCTCAGTGTTTGACTTGACGCAGTTTCCTAGTTGTCAATGGCAACTACGTCTTTTATACATAAAATAATTGCGTGTTGATTTTTTCCCGTTCACACTAGAAATCAAAAGCACCATGGCACCTCTGAATACAGCTCTTGCTCTACATTTTCTGGCCATCTGACACTCTAATGACAAAACTTGCCCTATTGGGATTTGTGCGAAGACCCTTATGGCGACTTCAGGGGAAGCATTACAAAGCTGTTTGTTGTATTTAGAAACATGACCCCGTGAAATACCTCGCATCAGAAACATTCAAGACAGAAGAAAGTAGGCCCGTAGAAGTGTAATAAACAACTCGAAGTTGTCTCCAGTAGCAATTCGTATCCGTGTTTGAAGGTTCCCAGAGCCGGTACACAGCTGCTGGGTACGATTATGTTAGAAAGAGGATAAAGAACATAAATCTAGTTTTTCTTAAGTTTAGGCCAAGTTTAGTTTCTTATTCATGTCTCAGACCCCAAGATTACTTTGATTTAGGCAAAATACATTTTTATGCATGACTGCGTTAGGACAAGATATAATTATAAATTTGCGTTTCTTATGTAAAGCCAAAACAAATGTTCTTAACCCCTTCTTTGACCCAATAGTTGTGTCAGACAGGATATAAGGAGGTATAGTATCCTTAAATTTAGACCAACATTAGCTTTCTTTGCTTTTTTCAGAGCCCTGACATGGTGGCTTACTTTTTCACTGAACACGTTTTACTTTTCTTTTCGTCTTTCATTGCCATTTTCCAAAAACTCCAAATTATAAATGACATTGTCATAACGGACTGAGCAATAAGCGTGTGATGCAGGCGAGTATGTCGTTTACTGTCTATGAAAAAACCCCAACTGTTTGAATGACTGTCTAGAAAGGTCAACTATTGTTGGTTTGGTATACAAACGTGTGTTAAGACATGTATATCCCATTAACGCACGTATTTTATAACCAACGCATTTCTACATATCATTATCTTATAAAAATGCACACCTAAATGTTTCACTGTAACACCAACTTTTCAAAGGCCTTTTTTTCACATCACGTAAACTATTAATTTGCAGCGATGAAACTGCTAACACGTTGATCATATGAATAAAATATTGGAAATTCGGCCATTTTGTTGGCATTAATTTAGTGAAATATTTGGTGTGAAAAACGTATAGTTACTCCAGAAGCCTTTACAGCCTCTAGGCACAAGGGTGTGAACATTCCCGAGCACAAGTACCGAGCAAAAAGGCAACCATTTGAACATATGGTACACTTTAGAGTTTCTTCAATTTCATTGAAGTTTCTGTAGTTCTGTTCATTAGCGGAAATTTAAATTGGCTCATAAATCAGAAAACAGCACAAATTAAAATGAAAACATGTCTTTCAAAATAATGGAAACTGTTGGAGCCGGCTTTAATGGTTTCAGTTTATGGTTGTGAAGTGTCCCTTTAAAGAGTCTGGAGGAAATTAATCATGATTTGGAATTTGAAAATA
This sequence comes from Saxidomus purpurata, assembly GCA_022818135.1. Classification (NCBI taxonomy): domain Eukaryota; kingdom Metazoa; phylum Mollusca; class Bivalvia; order Venerida; family Veneridae; genus Saxidomus; species Saxidomus purpurata. The sequence goes on from JAFMSR010000016.1 coordinate 35,434,578, forward strand.
TACATTTGAGCCTTTGAATTTTGGCCATTGGTATAATGTAATTATATTAGCAAGTGGTTGTTTTCACTATTTTAATATGCAACACAAGGAAAACTTAGAAAAGAATAATAAAAATGTATACAATGTTAATAATTCTTTATTGCGATTTCATAAATGAAATTCTTATTACATAAATGCCGATTCATTCTCATTTAATTAAACAAATGAACACATAGAAACATATTGTTTATAATAACTCAAATCCAATGTTATTGCCTTTGAATGGGTGAACATGTGATATTGTCACGTAGAAGCTTATTCATTTTTTAATGAATTAATACAGAGACAGAAATTTAATGAATTAGAAAAATGAAAATAAATGAAACATGAAAAAGAAGACGTAGATGAAATTTTTGAAACTAAATTGCAGTTTGTTCGTTCGCTCGTTCAAACTTGAAACATGAATATATTATTTATTTATTTATTCTATTTTTTATTCATTCATTCATTCATTCATTTCCATCCTAAAAACAATATAATTTTATTAGCTCCTCTACAATTTTCAAAGTATTTTATTATTCTCCAGAATGGATAAATTCAACAAATATTTATTTTCCCATTCCTTCCATATTTTCAATACTTCTTAAATTGATTTGAATATCTTGATTCATAAAATAATTTCCTGCGTGTTTATTTTATTTATTTACTCTTGTTAGGTTATTCTGAACAAAGGTTAACAGATACTTTATCGGTATAGGAGCAACATATGCAATTTTAGTATATTTTTTTCTTAAAAATGCGAAATGTTTTCTGCGCATCCTTGTAACGACACACATCAGCAAAATATCAAACGATTTGTTAAATTTATATGTAATTCAGAATATTTGAAACGTGAAAGATCATTTTACTTTTTGCTACTGTAAATTTTATTATTATATTTTACGAACCTTCATTGCTTTGGGAAATAGATAAATACTAAAACATAAATTTAATCTTAATAATAACGTGGCGACACATATAATTTATGACAATGTAAAAGATTTGCATTCCGTTTCATTATAATCATTTAAGTTACTTTTCCAAAAAGAGGCACAAATATTCTTTGCACTTCTTCATATCATATTGTATCCATGTACGTATATTAAATATATGTGACTATATGTCTGAAATAAGTGACTATATGTGTGAAATATGTTACTATATGTGTGGTATATGCTTTGAATTAATGATATTTTCAATGAATAAGGGGTTCTATGTATTGAATTATATTTTATGTATGGGATAAGTAAATATTTGTACAACTAAATAATTGACAATGCTGAATTTCTTGTTTATGTCACTCTAAATAAATGAAACTAAAACTACTGGTTATTTTGTACATGTTGGAACTGCCAAAATCTATCATTTTTTCTTCACAGCCGTACGTGAAAATATTGTTAATGTTTTTCGGAAGTACTATCGTATAAATTATGTCAAGAAGACGATAACAATATTACAAAAACTCTTGTCATTATTTTATTATTATTTTCATATGAAGTGTCAAATACAAAAGAACAATGTTGTTCATGTCATACTTTTCCACCACAGGTGAAAACAGGAACATATTCATATCTCCTTCAGTGACAGTAAATTGCAGCGAAGAATATAAAATTTGCATTCAAATCTCATTTGATGCTCTCAATTTCGAAAGGCCCACTCCCAGGCTGTCTGACAAGTCATCTACCGCCCAAAATACACATTACCTCGCACAAAAAAATGTATTTCTGGTCTCCCCCTACCTCGCAACCGCCGCTTAAAACATATGTTTTCCTCTTTGAAATAATGTGTTTTTAAATCAACGAAGAAATCTTAATTGCGAATACTTGCCTTTGAAACACACTGCAGTTTTAAGTTAACACAGGTGGCAAAAAGATGCGATCAAATTGAAGCTACGTCCATACTTAAGATTGTACCGTGTTTCTTTCTAAATATTTACATTTATCATTACCTCTGGGCCGATACCGTCAAGTAAAATCATCAAATTTTGATAAATAGTTTTCAAACGCATCCATCTTTCTCATTTTTAATTTTATAGGTCATCCAGTTCATTTTTTTACTGTGTTGCTCCAATATCAACAAAACGGACGTATCGAATTGTTATTTGAAATTCTGGTGAAATTCAACGGTAGCCATTTCTAGGGTTTAGATACAGGACAGTCGGCCGACGAGACGTTGCTGGACTTTGAGACATGAATACAGTAGTGCAGGAAAATGTAAAACAAAAATGTGCAAATCATGTATACGCTGTTCGGGCATCTTATTTCTTTTCAAACTTCTGTGACTAAATTTTAAAGATAGTACAATAATGTATTGAAATACTTCATAGTCTTATTACAGTGAATATTTGTATATTTGTTTTTTCTTCTCTTTTATTCTTTGAAAAGTTCAGTTTCAGTTATTTCAAATACATTCATTGAAGCTGTCGGATAAAGGTGACCATGATAACAAAAGCAATTTAATATAAAGAGGATAAATGTTGGTTTCGGTGTAATATCATGTTAACCAAGTGGACACCAAAAGAGAGTCGCCATCACGAGTGAAAATTACTACTTTTGGTGTATACGAGTGAAATCATCGTGGTATTACATCGATACCAACATTTTTTCTGTTTTAACCGAGTGGACAGTGAGTTTATCGGGATATAATCCACTGTTATATTTCGATAAACCACTGAAAAATCTAAAATAAAGTTTTTTGATCAACGCTTCATTTAAAAAATAAACAGTATATCCAAACAGAGTACAGAGTCGCCGTTGAATTTTGTTAGTTTATTGGGCCTACATTGTGTTGTAAATACATGTGAAATGGTTTAAGAGAAACAGTTCAAACACAGTACTGTTAAAAAGAAGTCCATGCCTAAATGTAATAGTCTATGATGCAACTTTTCGATAAAAACTGTCCAATTTTGTAATTTTATCTTTAAAATTATCGTCACAAATTACATGCTTGCGTGCAGGAATCTTGTACTTTTGACTAAACGAACAGACAGTAATACAACATTTGATCCTAGATATCGGCCTCTAACGGTCAATATTAATTATGTACTTTATATGTTTGATATTTGTAATTATTATTATTATTATTATTATTATTATTATTCTATCATCATTATTATTATTACGTAAGAAAAAGGCGTACATATTTTAATGGTTATTATTATTATCATTATTATAAAATTTGGATTTAGATTTCGAAGATGCTAAAATGAAAATGAGAATTTCATTAACTTAAAGGCTGTACATTGTTATTCCTTTAAACTAACTTAAGGTGACAATGATTCAACGACAATATAAAGAAAATGAAGTGATCGTTCACATGCCAGTATGCGCTCCTCTCTTTATTTTCAAGCAATCATGCCTTTTTTGATATTTTCTTCCATTTCATGCGTCGGTTTTGGAACCAAATTTTGATCTGTCTTTCTGTGAGACAGAGCGCATGCGCAATTTCGACTCGCCTTCTTCTGGTCAAGTACCTGTTGAAGTGAAATTCCTTTTCAAGTTCAAGAGTTTGATACCGACTGTACGTTTGCCGACCGCGCCGACGGCTGGCCTCTGAAATGGACATATTTTAAGAATTTAGAATGGACATCAACGGAGCATTTCATTATATAGTTAATTAAAATCGTTACATCCTATAATTGAACAATTCGTATATTATAGACCCTGGTCAGTGTAGTTTGAAAAACACGCTTTATGTACTTATCTTTATGTAGAGGTATGGATCAAGTTTCTCTATAATTTGTTATACAATCTGCTTTCCATTAAATAATGAATTAATTTTTTTTTTCAATGAATAAGGAAATACAGTTCAAGTTAAAACAAGATCGCGTTTATATATTGAGAAAAAGAATCACTGTTAATTAAACATGAATAAGGAATATGAAAAAATGTAGCTGTTCAAATCGCCTTCCTATGCTGTCACATATATTCAATACAGGTTTGACGTATTTCCCTCTTCGAAAAATGTTCTGCCAGCAGCTCTAATTTAATCATCATACTTTGTGTTCTGATATATATACACAATTTTACACATATGCTAAACCATACACTCTCCTACACATTGAAAAGATACAAAATCATTTTAACGTAATCCTTTCTTGGAATCATTATCCAAATATGACAGATTCTTTGCGAAAATTGAAAACAAAAAAGAATGCCCTTTTAACACAAAACGGAACAGAAAAATTCACACACACACATTTTGCACGCACATACTATTCCTCTCACGGAAACAAAACAAAACTAACTAAAATTTCTTTACAGACAGCGGGAGTTTTATACTATCATTTCTAAACATTAATTTGAAATATTGGCTCATAAAAATTTCTCCCCCAAGCCGTGTCCACCAATATATCTAATGTTGTGTTTTATGGGCGAACTAACCGTAAAATTCATATCCTCAGCGACTTGTGAGGTTTTATGATCATTTATTGCCAACTTAACGACAGATTATGTCTCTAATTTTATTTGTGATTTCCATGCAGAGTCTTCCATTGGCTAGCTTTTTGTTACTTGTATCATTAAACTTGGTAATTTACAAATAAATGTTTTCTTTTAAGTACAATTTTGACAAGAATTATTGCGCATTTTATCCACGCGCGGCTGGCTCTAAACAAAACGTTCAGACATTTCTTGCTGTAATATATTTTGTTTTAAATGTTAAACGGATTTTTAATGGTAAACTGTCTTTCTTTTGGCGCGGGAGGCTCAGAAGTCAACATAAGTGTACAGCAACACGCAAGAACAAAACTAACACCATAGGAACATGCGAACGCAAATAGGACATTCTGCTTCGACTTACTTAAGAGTTTAGCTTTCAGGTTATTGAACAAATTTCATTCTACTATTGAACAGCCTCACCAAGTAAATCGACATTCCATAGCATAAAAAATAATACGAATTTTCAGGAATTTATCATTATTTTTACCATTATCATTATAAGTGATCATTTTAATTTTTATTATGAGTTATTTCAGCTGACAACATTGTTCATGATTACATAAAAACAAGCTTGCCTTAGCATCTCAAAATGTATTTTATTTCTAATTGCCGCCATTCATTAACATTACGGAAAATGTAAACAAATCTGCACTACTTTTTATGAGCAGTAATAGATTCGTGACTGGATCAATATTAAGCTCCGCCTACTCTCGTAAATCATTCCGCCGCAAAACAAGATACATGCGCGTTTCTGACATTGATGGATAGGTTTATACCGTCAAACATTGTAAAGGTTTTACCGCTGATGAAAACCGTCGATATGCTGTACATATCTGCCAATCGTATTATGAAAACACATTAATTTCGCGTATGTATATATCGCATGTTTACACGCTGAAATGCATGTGTTTCGGTTTACAGTGTAGTTCTATTATTGAAAGAATTCTACGAACTCATTCTTCACGTCTCGGGGAAACTGTATTTATTGTATAGTTCTCCTAAACCTGTGCTTGTTATTCCGAAGAGCAAATTATTTGCTGTAGTTACCGAATTCTTAAAGTAATACATTTATTTTGTTTTAAATCAGTCTTATGAATTGCTTAATCTATCATTCGTACAGCTTTGAAGGCCAAATATTTGAGCATAATATGAGCAGTTTGTTTTTGTGAAGTCTTCTTTTATAATACTCGGTCATTGAAAAATAGAAACTTACGTACGACAAAGTAACTGTATATATCTTAACAAACTGTTTGCTAATTTACATATACCGTAGTTTCGTTATCCGTTCTCATGTGTTATAACAGTGTTACAGGTAAAATGAATACAAAACATATATTATGAAAGGATCAAATGTCTACAAACCGTTGTAATATGACCGCATCCACGGATATAAAGGCATGGGCTCTGAATCATCCGTTTCTTCATCTGACACCCCCACCTCAACCCCAGACACGACATGATCTCTTCCGCAAGGAATCTGAAACCCGCCTTCAGAATCCGTGTTGGAAGACTTCCTGTCATTGTTGATGGAATAATGATTTTCCGGGGGTATACTGTTTGCTCTGAAAATATCTAAAAGTTTTTCATTATTGACTGGAACAAAAACATTGTCTTGAAAGCTGTCACAGTATTGCTTCCGGACACCGTCCCTTTCCGTGTAGAATGTTTCCGGCATTAAAATAAGATAACTATCCGAGGGAGAATTGTTATCGTGTGAAAATGTTTGTTTGATTTCATTCTTATATTGTGATGAAGAACATCTTTTTCCTTCAAATTCTTGGTTGTATTTAGGCCTCGAATCGTCTGTTTGTAAACGCCGAACTGTTGTACCTTGATTGTTTATGTCTGCCCTAAACTCGTGTGTAGTCACTGGAACGTATTGTAAACAGTTCGGCAAATTAGTATTCATTATGGCGCACAAAACTAATTCAAACAATCTCAAAGTTTTGAATACAGCTTCTGGCAAATTTGTAAAGATCAAAAGTCTTGCGGCGGCCTTTAATAGAGTCGTAAATCCTTCAAAATCGAGAACCACTTCAAATTCTCTGAAAAGAAACAGAAAATTTACGTGAGTGTCAGTTTAAACCCGATTTCACAATTTTACATATGAATGGGAACATTTTCAATTATAAGTATCCGGTACTATAGGGGGAAATGTCTATTAAGGACCTCACAAAATGTTTTGGTTATTGATTCATGTTGTATTTTTGACCGTAGTTGCTATTGCTCCAGTCCGAATACTTTAAAGATGGTTTAACGCGTTCAGAGTTTCTCCCCAGACTTGGTATTATTCATCATTTGAACATAGGGCTAATTTTCGCAAAGAAAACGTCTGTTTATTTGATTTATGTTTAAGGATAGACCTATCTTCCTTCCCAAAACCGTCTATATTTATTTCTATTCCCATGCAACCGGTTTCATACAATTAGCATTCGATGGTTGCTGTTTTTAGGCTTCATTCCAGGCCCTTTTTCGTACCTATTATTTTTGTCTCAAATGTTGATGCACCCGTTTTGATAACTATCCGAATCTAATCGGACCCGACAAGAAACGTCAAGGGAGGTAACTTAGAAAAATGTAATACCCGGTAGTAGAATATAGGGTAAGTCCATATTCTGTGTATTTTCAGGATGAGGTCAAGGAGTGAGATGATTTAGAAAGCTACCGGAAACCGGCATCTCTGAGACAGTACTAGCGAGCGTACTGGAGGACACTTTCTGGACCAGTCCTACATTTTACAAATACATGTATAGTTAATATATAAATAAAAAAATAAAGTTTGTACTAAATCTAGTGATTTTCATTTGTAATGAACAATCGTGTGATGACCGCTTTCTTGTAGAAAAAAAAAAGAATGACTGTTACGAATTACTTTGATATTCAGTTTGTATAAGCTCTACCAGTAACGACCAAACAGTCTTTTTTGTCTGATACTGATAAAATAAATAGCCACACAGGGACAGCCATTTTATGATATAGGAAATGTATATGATATATGAGACTAAATGGTTATGAAAGTGTGAAATATTATAAATTAACATATACATTTGTATTCCTCTGGGCATATGGAACTCTCCGTTAAACAGGCATCGCAAAAGGAATTTTTAATGCAATAATCCAGTAAACGTGATTGACAAAATGATATTCTCCCTATTGGGTTTAGGGTTCTTAAAAGTTTCCAGTATCAACTGATACGCACAAGTTTTGATACGATGACACTGCTTAAGTGATTATTCTTTTGATTCGTAAATTTTTTAATATTCATATATTCCCTTAAGGAAGACAGGGTGATGATATAAATTAAACGGTCGAACAGACGTCTGACAAAAGCGTCTATTGAAACAGAGTCTAGGGTACAATAAATCTATCAAAATCATTTTTGATGTTACCGATATTAACAAGGCTAGGAAATTCCTTTCAACCAAGACAAGGAAAAAATTGGGACTGATCGAATGCGGTGATAAAATGAATGACGGTGCAAAACGTGTGGCTCAACGACACTCCCATTCGTTGCATACATAAACCTTTTAGATTCCATTGAAAATGCAATTACAAACATGTAATGTACCGTTGATATATGTATATGCATTTTGTAAAGCGTACATTTGATATGGCCGTGGTAGGTCTCAGGTATGACAGGAACAGTTTTTCTTCCCGAAATGTTGAAATGAATATCATCCGTTAAAAAGAAAAATATGCAATTTCGTTTACCCGTTTCCGAGTTCTATCCGAAGGAGCTTTCCTGAATTGTTATATAATTTTATAGGCAAGAACAGTTTCAACACTAAATGTTGGCAGCACGTTTATGTTGGCGGTAACCTGGATCTTTTTCCAAAAACCTTTTTGTGGTCCTTGGTGTTTTTTTTATCTTAGCGTGAAAGAATTAGAGGAACGGAGAAAAAAATCGGTACGTTGAGGGAGGTAAATGCATTCTGTCCCAAGAACACTCAAGCCCCAGTGATATATTATGAGAAAATGTAGAAAAGCTGGTTATTTAACAAAGCAAAAATACAGCTTTTTACAAAAGAGAAGTATTGACATCCTGTACGACACTGAGACATTTAAATTTCAACTTTCATGTTAACAGAAAGCAAGTTAAAGGAACCAGTAAAGTAAAAAAAAAGAAAACGTACATAAATTTAAACGGCAGAAAAACTTATTTCAATCGAAGGCCATGTTTTTCTATGCTCATAGAGCGTTCAAGATAAATGTATTTTTGGTCTATGAACAAGTGCTTTGTCATTACCAACTTGAGATCATAATAAATGCGAATTTTATTGTAACACAGGTTTTCAAAAAGATGTTGAAAATATTAACACCTGGTCAATTTGGTTCGTTTGCATTAAATCAAATTTACTTGAGTGATGACACCTTTATGGAATACCTGAGCCCACATTTTTGAACTAGAAAACATTATTATCATATAGATAAACATCAAGCGGTATTTATTCAACGAGTCTTTGAAGTGTCTAAAAACTTTTTTCTTCATATTTTAAAGCAATAGAATTTTTAATGAGTATACAAATATGAAGTAATCTGTTCTCTTTTTGTACTTTTAATACAGACCGGATTAGCTGTTGTAAATATTTTATAGACATTTGATCAAATAATAATTACATGAATTTACCGTTTGACTAGTTACATGCATAATACTTTACTCATGTATATCTATATACACATACTGCATGGATGTTCTGATACAGTCTTTCATCTTTGTGTAAAAAAACATTTCCACGTATTTTACGGAAAGAATATTGTCCATCAGTCTGTATGTCTGTCTGAAGCATATATTTTTAAATTTTGATGTTATTTTATGATATTATTGCATATCATGCGACAGTCGGATAATTAAGCAGGAATTAAACGCCAACAAAGAAGGCACATTTTGCGAAAACTGTCTAGGAATATTATTATGATACTTTTTTATGAAGGCATATTGTGAACTAACGCCTACACACCTAGTTGTATGTATTATGTGATACTGGAAAGCTAAGTGACTTGGAAAAACTGATGTTTACCATTTATGAGCTCGGAAGTGGATCACCCTTTTCCAAACTGGAAAACAGCCTTGCAATAGTAAGCAATTTCAAATAACATGAAATTATTTTCTCTGAATCTTAACTTTCGTCATATTTTACCAAAGTTCATTTTTAAATTTACCCTGCCTCTCTCAGCATCCCTCTTAAACTTAACACAAAGGTCAACCAATGAACGAAGACAATTAAATATATGGGACGGTTGTCGCCAACATATGGATGGGTATGGTTTTGTCTGGAAAGGGTAATCGCTGTGGAAAACCCGAATATTGTCTATAAAACTCCAACACACTGATCTCCCCTTCTACACTTTACTGCGAGGGAGTGGCAAGTAAGTGGAAGAAAATAACCTAAGTAAGCATGTTCAACAAGTCATATAGAAATCGGTTCTGAAAATACTCGGACGCCTTAAAAATAGTTTTACCTACTGGTCATAACTTACAAATGGTGGTAACTCTAGGCAAAATACTTTTAATATGACCTACTTTCGTGAAAAGACTGGACTGGAAATTTTGTTCAGAAATCTCTTTTAAATAAAACTTAAATGTGTTTTAGATATTTGCCACCTGTTCAATCGATTTTTTTAGATGGAGGGGGAGTTAACTTTCGTGAAAAGAAGGGATGCGAAAGATATTAGTTCATGAATATAGTTCGCTCTTAATATTTGAAAGGTGAATAGCTTTAGGCTTATGTAAAGATATGTTTCTTAATTAGCTAAGGAATTAGCACCGTGCACTAAGTGACCGTGGAAAAGCGTGTATCCAGGACTTTTTACTCAAATAAAAATTATTCCTCCGTCATTTTGAATGGTTTTCATCTGTATAAACTGTGAGCTAGTCTCAATATCGATATAGCCCATATTTCCGAGAGGCAATAAAATAACTTTTACTGCCACAAAATGGGCTATAAGTATCAGAATATCAAAAAGAAGCGCCCTCTTATAACCAATAAAATGAACGTAAATGTTCACTTCAGCGGTGTTTAATGAAAGCAGCGCGTATAGGATACTCGAAAATGCAATTAAAGTATATGAAAACCGTTCATAAACCTGCTTTAATTAGTAATTACTGGCGATAAAACAAACGGAATTCATTGAAGATTTTGGCAAATGATTAAAGTATTAAAAACATAATTCTGTCAATAATGGAAAACCGAAACCCAACAATCATAGGCATGGATATGTGATGTAATGGTAGGATAAATAGTTTGGATAATGCAGATGCCAAGAACTTTGCGCTATGCTTGTGCTTTTCAAACGCATGCTGATATAATATTTTAATCTTTAATGAGGCAAAACACAAGGTAATTAATGCTTTGAGCAATAATAACAGGCTGTTACTCATGAGATTCCTTTCTTCATCATCTTTGAGGCAAAAGTTTCAAGTGTTTAAGTTAACTCGCAGCAACATTCCCTCTTAAAACACTTGCCTAAATCAATTTTGCCCAAAGATTCTGCCAAAGGTTTGTTAAGAGAACATCATTCTTAAAAATAACTAAGTCATAGTACAAAAATAATATTAAAATCAGTATGTGATGTCTTCTCAAAACTACACCAATTGTTACAAAAAGTTTCGTGTTACTTCGCTCTGTGACGCAGCTATATGTATCATTGAAAGTCCGGCACTCCAGCCGGTGATATCTTTAATTCACAAACTCATACACTCAGTGGGCAGACGCTGATATGAAATTTTACACTAGAGTATATTCTATCTATTGTGTACAACATGGAATATAGGGGCAATAACTCTGATTGTATTATACTAATGCTGTACTTCCGCTTTCGGTTTGAATGCCACTGCACATTTTGTGGGGCGTACTGCTTCAACGTTTTAACAAGTTATTCGGTACAAAGTCATTTTTGATAAGCAATTAACAATTCCCACAATCTGAAAGGCACATCATAAAAAAATGACAGTACATATTAAAGATAATTGCTGTTTTGACCAGATGTCCATTATTGCTGACCGCAAAAATTGACCACCGCGTAAACGCCGAAAGAAAAATCTGTTTGATGTGGTTTCGTTGTCTTGTAGCCTTGTACATTGGTCAGTAAGTGCAAATACTTTTTATACTGCAATTAAAGGGTTTGAAAATTCAACACATGAAATACTAAACCTGTCGCCAAAATAAAAAGAATACGAAACGGAACGCAACTATGACAGGCATTAAATACGGCTGTGAAAATGCTGGTTTCTCATTGCTGAATATCATTTATAGTTTTAAACAGAGCGTTTGTTGCAGATATTTTGCAGATTTTACCAGTTTGGGAACGATTCGTTGCTACAGAGCTGCCCATGTAGCTCGGCAGAAAGATTGTCACAGACAAACGAAAAGCTCTTGAGAATACGCCGAAGGGCATTCACCTGAACATTGCAGATCCATATACTTAACACATCGCATGTCAAGCTAGAATGAATGTTCAGCTGAACATTGCAGCGCGAATACTGAGATTATCTAACTTATTAACTGAATGTCAAGCTGGAACTAATGTTCAGTTGAATATTACAGCTTGACATCGAGGTTGGCCTATTTCATAAACTATTGTCGAGCTAGAACGAATGTTCAGCTGAACATTGCAGCTCGACACAGAAAAGTGCAGAGAACATGTTCATGTTCAGCTACGTGTATGTTCAGATTGACATCTCAGGTGAACACTCGTCGCTGTAAACCTGAATGTCGGACTGAAGTTAGTGTCGAGCTAGACATTCCAGATAAACATTCAAATACATAAGTCGAATGTTCAGCTGCGCAAAACGTCGATAGCCCATGACCGAGCTAGATTCACAAAACACATTTTATTTACTACAAGTAATAAATAAAAACATAAACACAGACATTTTCGCTACACTTTTCAGGTTCTGTTGAATATTTGTTCTAGCTCGACATTAGTTTATAAAACAGGTCAACCTCAATGCCAAGCTGTAATGTTCAGCTGCGCATTCGTTCCAGCTTTTACAGCTCTTAGAAATTATCTCTTAGACATAATAATGGTAGCCACCAAAAAGTATTATATTTTCTTGGAACTGCAAATTGTTGTTATATAATATACTAGCGTAAAGTATACGCTTGATCGTCTGTTACTGATCGTTGTTTGCACATACACCCAGGCTGACAGCTAATGGAAAAGAGTAATAAGAACATTTAAACGGACACATTAGCATGTTCACAAGACCCATTCCTAAATAATCTGAAATAGGAAACCTTGCGCTCATTGACCGAGAAATATAAATAGTTAGTCTACTAATTATTCTATTTAAAATGTGTAATAAAAAATTGGCATCAGTTTATTTATGTATTTCACATTTTACATAACGTTTTTATTTCAACTATGTCACCGCCTACTTATCAATTAAGCATTTAATAACAGGGGCAAAAATACCTTGGCAGGATGCGATATAAAATTTCGCACTTGATAAATGCATTTTGTCCAACGTGCTTGGCTTATCAGTTAATATCATCTTCATTCTGCGGTTTTCACCGTCCCGATTTTCACTCGCCAGGTGTGAACATTACTGTTGGTAATGTATAGGCAGTGTTATAAATGTATTTTTCATGTATATTAAGATGAGTGTGTTAGATAAAACAATTTGATAGGTTTTCTTGGTCAGGTCACCTGTTATGGTAATTTATCACTTTTTGAAGTTGAAAAAGTGGAAAATTGTGTAACTATCTATTTGTCATTAAAATCATGTCCAAACATAATTATGTAGGTACGTGTGCAATGGCGTGAGAAAGAAACTATATGCGGAAGACAGCAAAATATCATGCAGTAGACAATCTATATAATTGATATATTCTACACAGATTGCTGGTCCTAGCTCTCAAAACTGTAATGGAACCAATGGTTCACTCCAGCAAAATCGAGCAAACACACATCACATATACCAAAACCATCTTAAACTTTTTAAAAATAACTGAAGACAACTAACAAAAACAGTTAACTTAATTATTTACATCTGCAAGCGACTACTATGTATAAACTTTAATACGAAGTATCACATTTCTCAAAAAAAAAATCCAGAGATAAAATAGTCGTTCCAAAAGTCTTCGGTGAACTGTCTGTATAGAACTACACTGGTACACTGGACACCGTTTGCCACTGCAATACATGTATTTAGGAAATTTTTGACAGTCTTGCATACATGTGTATGAAATCCAAAAATAAGTTATTAATAAGACAGTCGTATACGAATACCTTAAAAGCAGAAATCGTCTTACCTTTCTACTAATTCCAAACTGTTGTCCAGTGTCAAGACCTTCCAAGATGGAAGTTTTTTCTAGTTCTTCAGGTCTTTTATACTGATGGTAATAGAACAATACTCTGTTTAGATTTATTTCCATGGTCCAGACAATCTATCATTATATTAATGAATTTCATCATTCTACTTGACGTTTGGACAGCGTTATCGACAAGCGTTTGATTCCACGGAGGAACTCCTGTATTTTTTCTACGGTCCCATGTGATTGATGGACAAATAATGTTTTATGGACCTCGGGCGAGTTTTCAACACACGAAACACTTTAGTTTTGTCGGATGACAGTATTTAAAACGCGATTCCTCTAGAGAGTACAGTTGATTCCAGCTTGGACAACCCCGGTCAACATGAAGTAGAAAAGTCTTGAATCGTTTCGGTGATTTTGACGACTGCACGTTGATGACGACAGAGATGAAGAAGAATGGGAAAAAAAACCAGACAACACAAACTTTATTTTATTTATTTATTTGTATTACAATGATACCACTTTTCTGCAGATGAGTTTTGAGATCGACCTCTGAAAACACACTGAAAATTGCAGATGTAATTTGTTTTAATCTCTTCAAAGAATGTTAAACTGTAACTGTAAATATTGAAGTCATTAGATCTACGTATATTTGACAACTATAAACTTAGAGTTACTGTAGTGTAGTAGTAAGGTTTAGGACAGAAGCACATACAATGCTAAAAATATGTCCCTTTCACATCAGCTTTTGACTTATTAACCCCAAATAATACTATGGACACCAACACTTCACACTCATACTTCCCGCCAAGTTTCATCAATATCCAGCAAAAGGTTAAGGGAGATGACAAGATTTTCTACTAAAAAGCCTATATTACATTGACCACAACTGGACCATACTGATGTATTTTGTCACGTTTGATCAAAACCCAATCAGGAATGCGTGGGCAAGATTTTCCACTCATAAATCCATCATTAGGTTTAAATGAACACCGGCAAAGCCAAGTAAACAGACAGACAAACAGATGGCCAAGGAAACAATATGTTATATTGGGACATTATAAATTAGCATTGACAGCAGTATGATGAAAACAGCAGCAGCAGCAGCAGCAGCAGCAACAGTAGTAAAAATACGCAATAATTAAGTAGCAGCGACTGTGATGTAATTGAAGCAGTAATTAAAGCAGAAATAGTTATACCATAAACATCAGAAGAAGTAGAAACAGTACTAGCATAACCAGTTATAAAAGTAACAGAAGAAATAGTGGAAGCACAAATAGTAAAAAAGTATACGAAGCAGAGGCAATAGTAGTAACAATAAAAGAGACGGAACTAGACGGGGCAAGGTAGGAACAGAAAAAAGTATTGCAGATGCACACGATATAACAGTAGCAGTAGTAACAGTAATAATAGCGGTATCAAAAGAAAAATAGACTCAAAAGCAATTTAAAAAAGTCCCCCTATGACCTTGACCTTTGAGTTAGTGACCCCAAATTATAACGAGAAATTGACCAACGGTCACTGTGACCTTGACCTTTGAACTACTGACCCCAAAAACAATAGGGATCATCTGCTCAATAAGACCAATCTCCTATGAAGTTTGAGGTCTTAGGTCTAAAGGAACTCTAGTTATCATCCGGAAACGAGAAATTGACAAACGGTCAGTTGACCTTGACCTTTGACCTACTGACCCCAAAAACAATAGGGATCATCAGCTCTATAAGACCAACATCCTATGAAGTTTGAGGGCTGTAGGTCAAAAGGAACTCTAGTTATCATCCGGAAACGAGAAATTGACCAAGGTCACTGTGACCTTGACCTTTGAACTACTGACCCCAAAAACAATAGGGATCATCTGCTCAATAAGACCATTCATCCTATGAGTTTGAGAGCTGTAGGTCAAAAGGAACTCTAGTTTCGTCCGGAAACGAAGAATGGACGGACGGCTGACGGACTCCCCCAGTTTGAGGGTTGTAGGTCAAAAGGAACTCTAGTTATCATCCGGAAATGAGAAATTGACCAACGGTCACGTGACCTTGACCTTTGACCTACTGACCCCAAAAACAATAGGGATCATCTGCTCTATAAGACCAATCATCCTATGAAGTTTGAGGTCTGTAGGTCTAAAGGAACTCTAGTTATCATCCGGAAACGAGAAATGACCAACGGTCAGTGTGACCTTGACCTTTGACCTACTGACCCCAAAACACAATAGGGATCATCAGCTCTATAAGACCAATCATCCTATGAAGTTTGAGGGCTGTAGGTCAAAAGGAACTCTAGTTATCATCCGGAAACGAGAAATTGACCAACGGTCACTGTGACCTTGACCTTTGAACTACTGACCCCAAAAACAATAGGGATCATCTGCTCAATAAGACCATTCATCCTATGAAGTTTGAGAGCTGTAGGTCAAAAGGAACTCTAGTTATCGTCCGGAAACGAAGAATGGACGGACGGACTGACGGACTGACGGACGGACGGACTGACGGACAGGGCAAAAACAATATGTCTCCCCCCGAGGTGGGGGAGACATAATTACAGTTGAGGCTGAAGTTTAAGAGAGAAGTAAGTGTGAGCGGTAGTTGCAGAAGTACACAGGAAGTAGTAGATATAGCAGCAGAAACGTCAATGAAAGCTGCAGTAACTGAAGAAGAAGCAAACGAAAAAAAAAGAGGGGGGGGGGGGAAAAATTTGGGGGGGGGGGGGGGGCAAAAAGAAGAAACAGTTGTAAAATAAGTAGAAACATCAATATCAATATGTTTTGAGAGTAGTGGTTGTAATGTAGGCGCTATTTGTTGTCGCAGTTTTAAAAGTATTAGTACTGGGATTAAGGATTGTGGTAGTTGTGTGAGTGGAAGTGATAGTCTTAATTGCAGATGTAGTAGCAGCAGTATAAGAAGTTGTAGAAGTAGTAGTACTGGGATTAAGGATTGTGGTAGTTGTGTGAGTGGTAGTGATAGTCTTAATTGCAGATGTAGTAGCAGCAGTATAAGAAGTTGTAGAAGTAGTAGCAGTGGCAGTAGAAGTAGTAGCTGCAGCAGCAACAACAGTAGCAGCAGCAGCAGCAGTAGCAGCAGCAGTAGCAGAAGCAGCTGCAGCAGTGTGAGAATCAGTAGCAGCAGCTGAAGTAGCAGTAGCAGTAGCAACATCATCAACAGCAGCAGAAGCTGTAGCAGTAGAAGTAGCAGTAGCAGTAGTAGCAGCAGCAGTAGCAGTAGCAGCAGCAGCAGTAGTTTCAGTGGCAGTGACAGTATCAGTAGTAGAAGCAGTAGTAGTAGTAGAAGAAGTAGTAGCAGTAGTTGTAGTAGTAATAGTAGTTGTAGTAGAAGTAGCAACAGTAGTAGTAGTAATAGTAGTAGTAGTAGTAGTAGTAGTAGTAGCAGTAGCAGCAACAGCAACAGCGGCAGTAGTAATAGAAGAAGCATTAGTAGTGGCAGTAGAAGCAATAGAATAAGTAGTATCAACAGCAGTAGTATAAGGCATGCCAGAAGAAGTAGTTGAAGTATTTAAGTAAAACTACTGTTACTATTGATACTATTTCTACAACAACAACTACTACTACTTCGTGTGGTAATATTACTAATGCTGATGTTGTTGCTGCTGCTGCTACTTCTACTAATGCTGCTATTGCTACTACCCTTGCTATTACAACTGCTTCTGCCACTGCCACTTCCACTTCAGTAGCAATAGCAGATGATGCAACAGTAGTAGTTCCGATTGCAGCAATTGTACTCTCGGAACTACAACTGCCTACTGCTATTCATCCTATTTCTACTTCCCTCCTCCTATTTCTACTTCTACTACTGCTTCTACTGCTTCTTCTACTATCACTACCACTTCTACTGCTACTCCTACTTCTATTGCTACTTCTTCTACTACATACTACTACTACTGCTCATATTGCTGCAACAGCTGCTTCTGCTGCTTCTACTACTACTTACTACCACCACCACCTCTACTAGTACTACTACTCAGCAGTAGCTGGAGTTGCAGTGACAGCAGAAATTGAAGCAGCAGCAGCAGCCGCAGCAGTAGCAGTAGCAGCAGTAGGAGTAGTTGTAGTAGAAGTAGTAGCAGCAGTAGTAGTAGTAGTAGTAATAGTAGTAGTAGTAGTAGTAATAGTAGCAGTAGCAGCAGTAGCATCAGCAGTAGTATCAGTAGTAGTATTTGTTGTAATGGAAGCGAAAGTAACAGTTATAGTAGCAGTTGAATTCACAGTCACGGTAGCAGTAGCAGTGCCAGCATAAGTGGCAGTATTTGTAGTAGAAATAGTTGAAGTTGCAGCGGCAACAGCTGCTGCACACTAACAGTCGCAGTAGCAGCAGAAGCAGCAGTCTCAATTGCAGCAAAAGTAGTAATATAATTGTCCAAATTGCAGAAACATTAAAACAGCCGAAATAGTCGTAGTACAGGTAGTTGTAGTAGTATAAATAGCAGCAGATGTAGCACCACCAGCAGAAGTAGCAGTATCAACATCAGAAGCAACATTAGTAGTCGTTGAAGAGGAAGCCGTAATAGTAATACCACAAGCAGAAGTAGCAATAGCAATTACAGTTGTTGCAGTTTCAGTAGTGATAGCAGACGCAGTCACAGTAGTAGCAGCATATTGTAACAACAGTCTTAGAACAAGTAGTTGCAGTAGTATTTACAGCAGCTGTATTAAAAGCAGCTGTAGTAGCAGCTGTAGCAATAGCAGTCGCAATTGCACCAATTGTTAAATACGACATCAGTAACGGTAGTAATAGAAGCAGCAGTTGTAAACGTAGAACAGCAACAACAGCATCATCATCAGCTGCAGCAGCAGCAGCAGTAGCAGTAACAGCAGTAGTAGTAGTAGTAGTAATAGTAGTAGTAGTAGCATTTGTTGCAGAAGTAGAGCTCTGCAGTAATAGCCGCAGTATTAGCAGCAATAGCAGCAGCAGTAGCAGCAGTAGTGATAGTAGTAGCAGTAGTTGTAGCAGCAGAAGCTGGAGCAGTAGCAGCAGTAGTAGCAGAAGAAGCAGCAGTAACAGCAGTAGCAGTAACAGTAGATGAAGCAGCAGTAGAAGTAGTAGTAGAAGTAGCAGTAGAAGTAGCAGTAACAGTAGTAGATGCAGAAGCAGAAGCAAACTTTGTAGCAGTAGAAGTAGTAGCAGAAGCAGTAGAAGCAGAAGTAGTAGCAGTTGTAGCAGTAGCAGTAGTAAAAGCAGCAGCAGTAGACGCAGTAAAAGCAGCAGTAGCAGCAGTAGCAGCAGTAGTAGCAATAACAGTAGTAAAAGCAGTAGCAATAGTAGGAATAGTTGTAGTAGGAATAGTTGTAGTAGTTGCAGTAGTAGCAGTAATTTTAGCAGTAAAAGTAGCAGCAGAAGCATTAGCAGCAGTAGCATAAGCAGAAGTAGCAGTAGCAGTAGTAGCAAATGCAGTAGTAGTAGTACTCGTAGCAGTAGTAACAGCAGTAGTAGCAGTAGCAGCAGCAGTAGTAGCAGTAGTAACAGCAGAAGTAGCATAAGTAGTAGCAGTAGCATTTTCAGCAGCAGAAGAAGAAGCAGTAGCAGGAGTAGCATCAGCAGCAGCAGTAAAAGCAGTAACATTTGCAGCAGCACCAGAAGCAGTAGCAGTAGTAGTAGCAGAAGTAGTAGCAGTAGCCACAGTAGCATAAGCAGCAGTAGAAGTAGCAGAAGCAAAAGCATTAACAGTAAAAGCAGCAACTAAAACAGTAGTAGTAGTAGCAGCAGTAGCAGTAGTAGTAGCAGCAGCAGCAGTTGCACCAGCAGCAGTAGCCGTAGTAGTAGTAGTTGTTGTAGCAGCAGTAGTAGCAGTAGCAGAAGTAGTAGTAGAAGTAGGAGTATCAGCAGGAGTAGTAGTAGTAGTAGGAGTATCAGCAGCAGTAGAAGCAGTAGCAGCAGCGGTAGTAGTAGTAGCAGTAGCAGTAGTAGTAGTAGTAGTAGTAGTAGTAGTAGTAGTAGTAGTAGCAGTAGCAGTAGCAGTAGTAGCAGTAGCAGTAGCAGTAGCTAGTAGCAGTATTAGCAGTAGCAGCAGTAGTAGCAGTAGCAGCAGTATTAGCAGTAGCAGTGGCTAGTAGCAGTAGTAGCAGTAGCAGTAGTAGTAGCAGTAGCAGTAGCAGTAGCAGTAGCAGTAGTAGTAACAGTAGCAGCAGTAGTAACAGTAGCAGTAGTAGTAACAGTAGCAGTAGTAGTAACAGTAGCAGTGGCAGCAGTAGCAGTAGTAGTAGCAGTAGCAGTAGCAGCAGTAGCAGTAGTAGTAGCAGTAGCAGTAGCAGTAGCAGTAGCAGTAGCAGTAGTAGTAGTAGTAACAGTGGCAGCAGTAGTAACAGTAGCAGTAGTAGTAGCAGTAGCAGTAACAGTAGCAGTAGTAGTAGTAGCAGTAGCAGTAGCAGTAGTAGTAGTAGTAACAGTAGCAGCAGTAGTAACAGTGGCAGCAGTAGTAGTAGTAGTAGTAGTAGTAACAGTAGCAGCAGTAACAGTAGCAGTAAGCAGTAGCAGTAGTAGTAGCAGTAGCAGTGGCAGCAGTAGCAGTAGCAGTAGCAGTAGCAGTAGCAGTAGCAGTAGTAGTAACAGTAGCAGCAGTAGTAACAGTAGCAATAGTAGTAGCAGTAGCAGTAGTAGTAGCAGTAGCAGTAGTAGTAACAGTAGCAGTAGTAGTAGCAGTAGTAACAGTAGCAGCAGTAGTAACAGTAGCAGTAGTAGCAGTAGTAGTAGCAGTAGTAGGTAGTAACAGTAGTAACAGTAGCAGTAGCAGTAGTAGTAGTAACAGAAGCAGTAGCAGTAGCAGCAGCTGTAGCAGTTACAGAAGCAGTAGCAGTAGCAGTAGCAGTAACAGAAGCAGTAGCAGTAGCAGCAGCTGTAGCAGTAACAGTAGCAGTAGTAGTAACAGTAGCAGTAGCAGTAACAGAAGCAGTAGCAGTAGCAGTTACAGAAGCAGCAGTAGTAGTAGTAGTAGCAGTAGCAGTAGCAGTAGCAGTAGCAGCAGTAGTAGCAGTAGCCGTAACAGCAGCTGTAGCAGTAGTAACAGTAGTAGTAGCAGTAGCAGTAGCAGCAGCAGCAGTAGTAGTAGTACTAGTAGAAATAGTAGCATTAGCAGCAGTAACAATAGTTTTAGCAGTAATATTAGCAGCAGCAGTAGCAGTGGCAGCAGTTATAGAGTTGCAGAAATCTTAGTAGCAAGATCAGCAGCAACATTGATTGGTAGCAGCAGCAACACGGGCAGTAGTAATTTTGATAGCAATGGCAGATGCGGCAGTAGGATATGTAGCGGTAGCAGTAGAAACAAAATACCAGTAGCAGCAGAAGAAACCGAAGCTATATTTGTAGCAGTGTAGTTGCGGAAGTAGCCACTGCCCAAATACTCGCTGCCATGGCAGCGATTGTTACCAGTTTAAGCACGACTAATTGTATCTGCGGAAGTAGTAGCTTTAGATATACTGCTAGTACTGGAAGTAGTAGGAACAGTAGCAGTGATAACAGCGGCGCTGAAATAACGGTAGAAGTAGAAGTGGCATTAGAAGGGTTAGATGCAGCGACAGTTGGTACAAAAGTAGTTTTAGCAACAGAAGCATCAATAGCAGGTGTGTTGACAGGAGGAGCAGTCGAAACAAGTGGTTCTAATAGCCTACACTATAGTTGTAATAGCTATATAGCAGGATATTACATGTAGCAGTTGTATGATAGTGAGGTCACAGTTATAGGTGTATTAGTAATAAATATAGCATATACAGTAACAACAGACGAGAGAGTACAGTAACGACCAAAGGAAAAATCAACAGGACTAATCACAAACAGGATAGTTTGTTTACACTACACGAAGTCGGTAAATTACAGCGTTTCACAGACAAAACAACTTTTCCTCGGTAACATTTTACATTACTTTCATTTCTCTTCGACATCATCTCAGAGGGTGTCCGTGTGTGGACCAAATTTACAAACCACTAAGCTTGATACATCGTTTTCTAATATGACTCGGATGTTTTACCATGAAAATCTGTTTAAATCTCAATATGGCATTAACGGTGTATAAAAATAAAATACCCACCGTGAAATTCACTTAAAATAATCTCCAACAAGGTTTCAAACGGTGCAGATAGAAAATCCATTACTTAAAATACAAAACTACTTAGCTCATTTTATATAATGCAAATAATGTCAGACTTGGTCTGTAGGTTACAGACCACCGTCGGGTAATCGTTTTACCAGACACGATTGAGTGTAATCTGTGTTAAATTTTTAAGATTTTTAGACGAGGAGTGTCTGTTTGCATTTTCACTTTTTATGTTTGCTAGATTTTACAGTGTATGAATGTATCAAATTCAATTTTATTTTCATGCCTTCTTAAGATTTTCTCCGCTGGAATTCGATTAAAATACGAAAGTTTGTAATAGCTGATTTTTTTTTTTACAGATTCTAATGTTTCTGTGATATTCCTGTGCAAAAATATATATACAGCATGTTCAATAAGGTATTCGGCCGTATTTGTTCTTTTTTTTATTTTGCAACATACAGACATTGGCAGTGCACCTTTATACTATGATAATATAAACTGTCAAACGCCTCTATGGACTGTGCAGTTATTCCCCTTTATAAATGGGGACAACTTTTGTTACCCAGATTTGTACTAGTCTTTAGGTTACTTCCCTTGGTCCAGCACATATATCAGAGACATCAATTGTTTGTATTTATTATGAATTAATATCTCCACCGACTTTTGTTTATTTGTTTCGGGAACTATATGGTTTTTAACAGGTGAGGCGGCAGACGATATGAGTCTACCGGTTACCTAGAAAATAAGAACTCGGGGTTTTTATCCTATGATGTACAGTTTTGATAAGACGCATAAAAGTCAGAAATAATTGCTTATTAAATTTTTGCATGATTTTCTCAAATCTTTGTGACCCGACTTTCTTGATGTACTACAGACGGGTGATGGATGGGGTGGAGATATGAAATTTCATCAATAAAGATTTCCTGTGATAATTTTCCGCGCCGTTCTTCTCTAAAATTTCCCCAAAAAAAACAAATGATGATCACAAGAAAATAAAGCAACAAAATGTACAACAATAATATTTCCTTGTGCTTCTTTTCTAAAAATAACTGCCTTTACAGTACAGAATAATTTTTTTGCATTTATATAAATGATCGATCAACATGCCAATCAAAGTAATTACGACTGAAATAGAAACAGTCAAAATTTTCAATCACTTCTTGCCAAAGACGCGATCTGTTTCCGGCATATTTTTTGCCGAAGACCGGTTTTACATACAGAATGTCATCACGGCAAAAAATGAACCACTTTCAGAGATATTTCAGAGTGAAAGGTAGATGTTTTGCTATAAACTGTCTCTATTCATTGGTAATTGAATGTTTTCTCCACTTGCCGCCCATGTATTCTCCGACGTGACGGGTAAAATACATATATATAAATATTATTTTATGGTATTTAACGAGGTTTACTCGTTCGTTCATCCAAACATTCATTCATTCATTCATTCATTCATTCATTCATTCATTCATTCATTCATTCATTCATTCATTCATTATATTTCAAATACCATGTTAAAACCAATTTGATTATTTTATGACCACAATTGGGTAACATCTTTCTGAAACGAGGCTGATGGAGCTTAGGTAAAGGAATGGGGATATTTGTTTCCACAATAAATAAAACAAACGTTTATGCTGAGACAATATAAAACAATATAAAACAGCTGTATTACGTGACAACTTAACGACAGTGTTATTACTAACCAGGAACGTGTCAGAATTGAATATCCTCGTAACTAAATTACACATATATTTTCTCATACTTTCTGATTTTCTAATAGAAGACTTTTATATTAATTCGCAAACAGGTTTCTGACTTGCTATTTAGATTTTTTCTTACAGAAATTTGAGTAAGAGAAGCAAAAAGTCCAGAAAAGTCTATAGATCACATGAAACGTTTTCAATAATAACGGAAGAAAATGTCCCCAGTCTCGTGCGGCGATTATTTATTTTCCATTTTGCTTTTTTCACAGAGTAATATAAGTACTAACTTTCACCGCAGACGACAATTTCTGATTTACATTCCCAGAATTCCTTTCTCTCTCGAAGAAATTGTACTTTTTAATTAAATAATGGCGATTTCAAAGACCGTTACGCCCACCAATATTCATTTGCTAACCCATTTCGAGAAAAAAAGGCAATCTTCGGACACTCGCCTCTTTAGTAGAGGTCACGTGTTAAAAGCACACTTAGAGAAAAGCCCCAATTTCTCCTTAAACAATTGTTTTTAAAACAATTAACACTGATTACCACTAATTTTAGCGTCTAGAAAAGTACTAAAATTCAACTTTTCGCACATAAACTGTATTACGGTAGATTTAACGACCGCTGGCGGACTAATTTATTTGTTGCTATGAGACGGATTTTATTTTTATTTTATTGTTGAAGAATAAATTTAAGAATCTCCTTAGTGACTATTTTCAATCAAATAATCGGGAAAAGAAATAGAAGCAAATGAGAAAACATTTGTTGACAGACGACAGTAAATCGTCAAGAGGTGTTGCATAAAATTGTATATTTCGGTGTAACAGAGGAGAGAATATTGTTAGAGAGTATTTGAATCGGTATATATTTACAGATTTATATCTGTAATTAAAGTGATCGTTTACAAGGGATTTATGAATGGTTTCTTCCAAAATGTTGTTACACCGTAGTCGGAGATTTTGTTGATCTTTCTTATGTTCTTATGTACAAACTATCTAATGATGCTGATGTAAATAGCGAAGAAGATGATGACGATGATGATGCAAGTTCTGACGAATGACAATTTTTCCACCTAAATCCGACAGAGGTGAGAAACCGTAAGAGGACTTTTTTCTATAGTCTTAATGAATTTCATCAATGCTCGAACTTGAACCAGCAATGCCGTATCCTGAATCAGATGCTGAGACAACTAACCAGCTACGCTACTTAAAGAGAAAGTAAAAATTATATATGTAACAAAAGCAATACCACCGCTACCGATAACAACAAGGTTTAATAAAACTATAAAATGCAGAAAGAATAAAAAGAACGGACAAGAACACTAAATTTGCATTTTGTATCTGTTTTCCAGACAAGATTTCAGAGAATCAACAAAAATACAAAATGACACCGACAACGATGTACTACCTATATTCTCGACGTCTTGAGAGAGACAATGTAATCATTTGGTCAAAATTGGCGGAACATGTTCCCTCCGGAAAGTACCAGACAAGATCTGATTATTGTGTGTTCTACGTATTTTAATATCGTCCGACAGATGCAGGGCTTGTTCAAAGTTCCTGGGGAATTTTTCAGTCGTGTTGGAAAGGCGAGCTTGATTTACGATCAAAGACTCGAAGAACAGCGGTCCAACTGTCAAGCACGGGTGTTTTATGGGGGCAGCAAAGCATCAGTTTCTCTCTTGTGTCACGAACTGTGGATCGAGTTTGAACTTTGCGCTTAGTTAAAAGTATCTTTCTCCAGACAAAGGAACTGTAACAAGATCTGGTTGAAATACGAAAGGCGTTATAAGCATTTAGAATAAGTATAAGAAAATTTACTGGTCCCATGCATTTCATCAACGGTTATGTGATAAAAATACATGTATTGCCAAAGACAGAAAATATCACCTTTATTTGAAGTACTGTATAAGAGGATTAAAATGACAAACTTTGAATACATTATTACATCTAGTCCGCTATAAGGACTACAGTAAAGATGCAAAGAGCAATGAGAGTCGAACAATGAATATACAAACACTATGATGCGCTTTTTTCGCTTGTTACATATCTTCAAATTCTGGGAAAAGGTGTTGTATGCGCAAGAAGCGTTATGTTTTCTATTAGGATTACGTGTTAGGTACAGCACTTTACCGTATGCTTATACCATGTATACTCTCCAAGGTAAGAGTGAACCAACAGAACCAGCTGCATCAGTCTAGGGCAGTAAAAAGCACACGATTTTATTGAGACATGTTTCCAAAAGAATTTGATTCAATGGATAATATAAAATTACATTTACATGACGTGCCTGCGGCATTAGAAGAAACTAGTTATCTGTTGTATCCGCCGTTTAAAATTCGAAGCAATTACAAGTACAATTTTGACCTTTGTAGAGTCTTCATTTAGACATCTTAAGTATCATTTAAGAAAATAGATTTGCCTTACATTAATCAGGTTTGGCTATGAATACTATGATTATAACGCAATTCAAATAGTCCCCCATGGAAATTATGTTATCATTCCGCGACCTACGTCCCAAAAGCAATTTTCCGCCCAGCTTTATAGTCTTCCTTACGACCCTCTTGCGAAAAACATTCCTAAGGAATCGAACACTTATTCATCCGATTTTCCCTTGATTCCCAAAATTCCGGAACTGGATCTTCGATCGGTTCATTTGTATTCCCCACGATCTCATGATGCAAAGGGTCGTAAATCAAGCACGCCTGTTCCCCTTGGACGGGTAAAGCAAATCAAGCGCGCGTGGAATAATTCCAGACTGGTTTAAATTGACATTTCTATGGATGCCCTGAAAATGGAAGTCGACAGCTTTGAAACGTACACCATTCAGTTATTAAGTGTAGGTCATTTCGGATATGATATCTAATATACAATATAATTTGTTTTAGGCTACTCATATATACATTTGAATAATTACTTACTTACCTACTGTTATACTGCAAGTCTTATTTAATATGTAATTGTTTACTATAATATACAAGACATTCAGTAAACTCATTTCCAAATTGCAAGATTTAAAAATGTAATTATACATAGAACAAGAGAGAAGTACTCCGGCTACTATTTAGTTAACTTGATTCTGCACGAAACCGCTGTTTCACCCAAGCAAACTCATTTTTGCATGCATTACGGATGATTTTGATCCGAAAGCGTAGAGATAGAAACGAATATAAAAGATATAGAGATATCATATCATTGCATGTTATATATTCTTTCAATACAAGAAATGCATTTTGAGATCTGTATCAGAACTTCTCGCTCCGGAAGAAAAGATGGCGACGTCGGCACTCCTGATAACTAATGATTTTGCTTTCAAAGTGAAACCGTCCAGTTGTTAATGAAATGTCTATCTTTATAAGAAAAGTTTTATGGAGAATATGCTTTTATTCGAGGAGGATTAAGAACGAATTATCACTTGTAAAATACGGCATAATTGCTCTCAGCGACTTGGTTCTATAGGCAAACACTCAAATGCTCTAGGAATTTTTCTTGGCCATTGTGCCATCTCAGTTGTCGAAGAAAGCTGGTTACTGGCATTTTAATGACACCCCAAAATACAACAACAAAAAATCAAATACCCAGTTTCCGGCACTCTACGGCCGTGTTTCGTAGCTCTGTTCTGTTTGAACTCTTCAAGATTAGGACTTGGGCAATTTTCCGCCGGGTGCATTGGTGAGGAAGAACAAGATTTCATATGGAATGATTTACGCGTGCGCTTATGGGACTGGGTTTTCATTAAATCCATTGTAATCAATACTGATAAATACCAATTATACTCGAAACCCTAGATCCAGGTGTTGGAAAATTCGCCAATTCAATTGTACTCCGTATGCAGAAGTTACCACAGACATATTCAATTGAAGTTTTGCCTGGTAAGATTTATGTCTTTAATTAAACACTTTTAGACAATTGGGTATTCTCAATTCGTTGTGGAAATTATCACACGTCCGAGGGCCAGGGTAGTAAATTTCTTATAACAATAGCGCGACCCTGACAGTCTGAAGGGCCTTTTAGCTGATTGGAAAAAATCAAGCCGAGTATGTGGACGTCTGAAACATTTTCGCTCACATTTTTGGAAGAAGTGCTTCATTCCCAAATGGAGACATAATTTACGACTTCCTTGTTTACATGTCCTTTAAAAATTCACCACCGTCATAAAATATTAATTAAATTTGATCCAATGAAAAAATAAGGTCGTATTTAAACAAAGTTGTGCCTAGACCGGTTCTTCAGTGCCTTCATTTACCACACTTCATTTACTGACTGCATGATCAGTTCCTTTTGTAAACATCAAATGTATATATAATTATACATAAAGTCATACATCAGGAGTGTGTACATTGTTTGAACGCCACGTAAATTTACAAGAAATAAGATTATTACACAGAATCCACAGTGAGAGCCTGAAATTTATAAATAAATATAATGTTTTTTCGAATGTTTAAATTGTTCAATTCTGTATAAGGCAGTGAAATTTCAGTATTTTATTACGTCGTAAAATTAACAAGGGCTGGTCATAAAGTTCCAAGGCTGTGTGTCACTGTAGCACATTAAATGTTTGAGAACCTAACTATATTACTGCCTTTGAACATCAAGATATTCATTTCGAAGCTATCAAGTTATAATTAAGTAACAGGCCGGAAACCCATTAGACAGAAGATAGTACTTTATATAGATTATGACTAAAACAAGTAGTTTTCATGATAAAACTTTTTTAGTTTTTGGCCTTTGACATTGTAGAAGAACATACAGACTAAGTGGCCTGACGGTTACAATATCGCTTTCCCGAGAACACATTGCCCTAGAATGCGGCGTTTTTACTCTATGTTTGGTTTGGGTCGCAGCGAACCACATAGCATTATTACTACTCTGTAGTATCAAAATGACGTAAAACAATTTCAGGAGAGAATCTTTGAAATCCAAGAAGCACACAAAACACCAACATGTATTGTAACGCCACACTGGCATTAGGTAACAGCGAGTATTGAAATCTATATATACATGTAGATGTATTCAGTAACATCATAAGAGACTACAAAATTACGGAATCCTATTTCCGCTATCGAGATTTCTATCGGGTGCAAATAGAAAAGTAAAAGTTTTAAATGTTTAATTTCTACTTTTTTGGTTGACAATTAGAAATATTGCGCCAAAACGGCCATTTTTGTACTAAGACAAAAACGAAAAAAAGTTGAAATTAGGGTGGAGATTGTTATAGCACGACTTTAACAATTGTAGTTTTCTAGTTAAGTTTTGATATATAAAAGTAGAAATGTATTGTTTATTTTTCTACATTTCATCTCGAAAAGTCGAAATTAGCGTGACAATAGTCAGACAATTGTTGTATTTTCTTAGGACATGGTCATGAAGAAATTGAACATTCAAAACTCCTACTTTTCTACTTGCGTCTTGTAGAAATCTCGATGGTGGATACATAATTTTGTAGCCCACACATTGGGAAACTATTAGTGTATCGATGCCTTTTGATTTTATTTGCCTCGTTACTACACATCGCATTTATTTATATCGTAAAGACAGTCTCCATCAGTCAAAACTGAATGGCCTAACCTCCTAACATATTGTTTTACAATGTTCAGGGAGACCCTTATTTAGACAAAATCGGAACATCACTCGGCCTTTTCCCGTAGAAAAACTATTTCTACGGAAAAGGCCGAGTGATGTTCCGACTGATTTAGACTTTGATAAGAACATTTGTACCCAGTCAAGGAGCATGATGGATCGAACTCCGCCATCTGTACCATCTTATCATTGTCTCTGAAATTGGTTGTTCATCAAAACTTAAGTCTGATGTAGTGATAATCCGTTTTTCATAATTGATGTATAACAAGTAAGTTGCAAGTGAATTTGGCAGCACATTTGTTTGATCATAAGATACATACTTTATATGAATTTAAAGAGATTGATCTCGAGATTGTATTTAGCCAAGTCGCATCTGAGATTGCAATATATTTTCACGTGCTTACTTGACGATTAAGAGATCATAAAACATTAACACCAATAAAGACATCTGCAACAAATTGGTATTAGTTTAGTGTTCCGATGATCTCTATCACTGGCAATAATTGCAGAAATATAATTTTCCAGATGGAGCAATGTAAAATAGACAAATTGATAGTGTAATTTGTACGTTCTTACAAAGGTTTAACAGTTCTTTTTCCAAAATACGAGCATTATCTTACAAGATACAGACCAAATGCAATGTAGTACGGTCACCACCCACTTCTTCTGTAGCCGCCATATTGCCTATGCCGTCATGTTCCTGCTCTTTTCAATGTTATTGGCTATTTTTGTTTCATTCTTTCTATGTGAAGTATTACTTTCTAAATGTTCTTTTCTCTTTAACATCGGTTTTCCTTAATCTTAGAGCGACTTTAATACACGTAGTATGTGCTTTGGTCTGTTCATTATTTTGACGGTCCCAAGTGTGTCCAGTCTGGTTCACCCGAACTACTGCACGTTTTAAAAATGAAAACACGAATGTTTATCACATAGTTCCTGGCCTAGAACATTTTTCATTTTCCCAAGTGTGAGTCAGGTTGAAAGCTTTGAGCCACCATCTTTACTGAGCATATGCAAACGGTAATGTGTTTGAGAAAGCTTTAGAGGTTTTGGAGGGAAAATTTTAAATGGTTGATGCATTGTGAGCTATTGATGAAATGGAGACGTCAGAGTAGAGACAGAGTTTCTGCACATGAAAGGAATGTCACTCAAACAAATTCATGGAGAAATGAAATATACTCATGGTGATTACTTTCCTTCATATTCAACTGTAAAGAAGTTGACTGCTGAAAATCAAGCGTGAAAGAACTGGCTCTAAAAATGATCTACGGACAGGTCGTGCTAAAGATGCCACTGCAGACACTCAGATTGATGTTGTACATTCTATGGTAATGACTGCTAGAGGAGAGACATTCAGCTGCTAATACTTAGTTCCACCCAATGGAGTTTGTCTGATGTCCTCACATGAACAAACTAACGACAAGATGGGTTCCGCGAATGTTAACATTGACCAGGCTGAATATTTCCATAGGGTTATTGACACGTTTTGAGTGAAAGCTAGACAACGTTCTCATAAGAAGTGTAACCCGTGATGAGACGTTAGTGCATGACGTTGATACTGAGTCAGAAGTTTAAAACAATCAGTGAAGAAGTGAAAGCAGACTATGCTTACGAAGTACGAGATCTTAACGAAAACATTATGAAAAAAGAGCAGGTATCCTTCTGCCTTAGATGCAGTAGCTGCAGCTGCTGAATGTGGATTTCAACTCCTTCCACATCCCCCGTATCTTACAACCTCGGTGATTTTCTTTCTGAACTCAGATCTAAACTACATGGGAGGTTTTTGACAGTGACGGTTACTTCATTAGTGCTACTGAAACCTTGGCGTGGACCAGGAAGAAAATATTTCTTTCGAAATGGCATAATAACAGTTAGAGCGTCGCTTGAACAATTGCACTGAACTCAAGAGATTTGGAAAAAGTAAAATGAAGACGTTGTTAAATAAATTTTGTTTATTATGTTAGACTAGGGACTTTTCAATGTACCTTCGTATTCAGCTTTGGTAATCTGCATGCATGTGGCTGACACACATATTGGAAATGTATGGAACGCAGTTGTTGTCTTGCTATGCACTTTTGGCCGCTGTGAGATTCATATAATGTCAGATGTTTTAAATGTTTAGTACATGCAATAAATAGTTCATTACGTGGTAAATCATATATCATTATATAGAGTAGCATTTTGTTTATTTTAGTATGTAGTACATGTAACTTTGCTAGTAGTAAACAAATATACTATATACATTAAATTTGGTTGATATCTCTAGTAGACTAAACAATTTAAGATGTCTTTTTTACATTGTGTGACATACAGTAATATGTAAATAAAGTTCAGATTAAAGAAAACAGTGTCACATTTAATGGAAATTCTATAGTAGATAATCACATATTCAACGTTCATAATGAAATATCTATCTATAGTATGTATTAAAACATCCACCGTAATCATGGTATCTAAGGAGATCGATTGCATATACATGTAAGCAAAAAATAACGTAGTATATGACAACAATGACGTTTCATAGTATAATTGTTTGCTTCATTCCTCAATGAGTTTGTGGCAGATTTATGAACACGTCCTTTTCACTTCAACAATTTTTTTTTTCAAAGACAACAAGCAAAGCCTTTAATATCGTATATGTTTTAGACATTTATCGATATTTTTCAAAATCGAATACATGAAAATAGATATGAAAGAAAGAAAGAAAGAAAACAGTGTGAATGAATAAATGAATAAATAGATAAAGGTCTGTTGACCAACCAGGCTTCGCGTTTCCATAGCGTAATAGAAATCACTCTATCGACCTTTTTCACTGATAGCAAGCAGACAGACGTTGGCAATTTCACGCCACCTCGTAAACAAAATTTGCAAAAGTATAATATCAATCAACGAACTTTTAAGTTACTGTTCAGTTCAGGTCTTTCTGCTTCATGGAATAGATTTCTTTACCCGCATTATCATATCGACAAAAGGGACAAGGATTCAAATTTCTACGTTCATCGATCAACCCATTTTTCAAAAATACACCACCCAAGATTTTGTTTCGGCAAACCGACACTGACACTCATTATCTACAGTGTATAATCATAATTTCATCTGAAATTTCATTATCTGGGTTTAAACTTTGAATAAGCCTTCTTAATGCATAACCCAAATTCAGATGAATGATAATAGAGCGGCCAAATTAATCATAAGAACTTTACGCAACTCCACATTTCTAATAATTACATTCGCTTCATAAATAACAGTTCGCCGTCAATGCCAATTGGAAGCAGTATCTCTAGCCTTTCGTATACCAAGGAAATAGTTTTCAGAATTCTGACCGACGCGGAGATTTATTTCTTTCTCCGGGTATAATCTGATGTAGATAAGACCTGTCGGTCACGTTCCATTCCTGATTAAGTTCTCCAAGATTCGTGACGTTGTATGCTGTCGTATCTGATTCTCGAAATTTTGATATGAAGAGGAATCTTCTCTTGATAGTCCTGTAATCTTATTAACTTCTTATATTCTAGTTCCTAAATATGAAATGGATGTGTTACCGGTTGTTACGCTTGACGCCTCGTACCAATATCAAAGGAAACAAAATTGTATATCTATTTATTAGTAATTTATACATCCCTTTGAAACTTTGGGAGTGCATGCAAGAACAATTGTGGGATACCATTTAGAAGCTCAACCGACGCTTTCTACTAATTCACCTAAACATTTAAATAATTGCAATGCTATGTACCTGTCTTGTTCTTTGAAATGATAATTTTTCGAAACTGTAAGGAATTAAGTGAGAGTGGTAGATTTCGAAAACACTTTTTTACCGCAAAGGTCAGTTTCAGCTCTACTTAACAATTTATAACTTACGTTAACGGTTATTACAGCAAACGATATTCGACATTAAACTTTCAAAACTTGTCCCACATACGGCATTGAGAAAAATATTTGATTATTATGCTGGCTCGATATTTGACATGGGAAATTAAACAAGAGGGCCATGATGGCCCTTTATCGCTCACCCGAGTACAACTGCTTTTAACAAAGTTGCTAGAAATCATCGAAACAACCTTTCTGACAAATTTCCAGGATATTTGGGCTGAAAATGTTACCTCTAGAGTGTTAACAAGGTTTTTCCATATTTGGGCTCTGTGACCTAGTTTTTGACCTCAGATGACCCATATTCGAACTTGAGCTAGAAATCATAGAAACAACCTTTCTGACAAATTTCCAGGATATTTTGACTGAAAATGTTTCCTCTAGAGTATTAACAAGGCTTTTCCATATTTGGGCTCTGTGACCTAGTTTTTGACCCCAGATGACCCATATTGAAACTTGAGCTAGAAATCATCAAAACAACCTTTCTGACAAATTTCCAGGATATTTGGGCTGAAAATGTAACCTCTAGAGTGTTAACAAGGTTTTTCCATATTTGGGCTCTGTGACCTAGTTTTTGACCCCAGATGACCCATATTCAACCTTGAGCTAGAAATCATCAAACAACCTTCTGACAAAGTTAAGGCTTGCTGAAAAGTCACATCTAGAGTGGTAACAAGGTTTTTCCATATTTGGGCTCTGTGACCGTTTTTGCCCCAGACCCCAGATGACCCATATTGAAACTTGAGCTAGAAATCATCAAAACAACCTTTCTGACAAATTTCCAGGATATTTGGGCTGAAAATGTAACCTCTAGAGTGTTAACAAGGTTTTTCCATATTTGGGCTCTGTGACCTAGTTTTTGACCCCAGATGACCCATATTCGAACTTGAGCTAGAAATCATCGAAACAACCTTTCTGACAAATTTCAAGGATATCTGGGCTGAAAATGTAACATCTAGAGTGTTAACAAGGTTTTTCCATATTTGGGCTGTGTGACCTAGTTTTTGACCCCAGATAATCCATATTCGAACTTGGGCTAGAAATCATCGAAACAAACAATCTTTCCGACATATTTCCAGGATATTTGGGCTGAAAATGTTACCTCTAGAGTGTTAACAAGGTTTTTCCATATTCAGGCTGTGTGACCTAGTTTTTGACCCCAGATGACCCATATTCGAACTTGAGCTAGAAATCATCGAAACAACCTTTCTGACAAATTTTCAGGATATTTGGGCTGAAAATGTTACCTCTAGACTGTTAACAAGGTTTTTCCATATTTTGGCTGTGACCTAGTTTTTGACCCCAGGTGACCCATATTAAAACTTGAGCTAGAAATCAACCAAACAACCTTTCTGACAAATTGCCAGGATATTTGGACTGAAACAGTAGCCTCTAGAGCCTTAACAAGATTTTTCTATTTTTGGGTCATGTGACCTAGTTTTTCATCCGAGATGACCCATATTCGAACTGGTCGGAGTAATTACTGGGACAGACATTCTGACCAAGTTTCGTGACAATTGAGGCAAAAATGTTACCACTAGAGTGTAAACGAACTAAGTGTGGACGGACGACGGACGACGGACATTCATCGATCCTAATAGCTCACCCTGAGCCAGCTCAGGTGATCTAAAAAACATTCGACCTTGAAAAAAATGTAAATAAAGACATAAAAAAGCTGAGGAACAGGAATTGAACGATATCGTGGAAGTTGATCTTGTCTTGTTTCTGATCAACAATCAGTCAGGTATATGCGACAAGACATAGGAGATAAGGCAAATATGCAACAGACGCATACTCAGAAGATAACGAAATTATTAAAACTAAGCATAAAAAGGCAAAGATTCAGAATTATAAGCTGACGACAAAAACACCCAAACAGGACTCAAAGGAAAATCAAGTAAATGATCATATTGAGGATGGCCAATCAGACAGAAATAAACAATAAATTTCAGAAGACGATGCAAATACACCAACCAAACCTAAGTAAGGCAAGGAACACATGAACAACTGAAGAAAACAAAGATGTGTAACTTGGAAAACTTGGTAAAACCAATTCGTAAAAGAAGGTGATCTTGTTGATATTTGCCTATCAGACGGAATAATAATTACCTCAAGACTTAGAGGATGGGGCAAATACGCAAAGCAAATGTATAAAAAGAAACACAGTAACATCTGGAGAGAAAAGTCCAATGACCAATTGTTTATAAAATCATTCAAAACATTTACTCCATTTTGAAATTATCTTGTCAACATGTTTTTTTTCCAAATCTATTTATTCTAAAGTAACATTTTGCAATTTGGCGTGAAACTCGGTTGATATATTCGAAGAAGAAACAGGCAAAGTTTAAATATGTCATCACATTTTAAATAGTACAGAAAAACACCAGAGTCACAGAACCTCATTAATGTTAAAAGATACCAATCGTCAGTTACTAAACTCAGTGGTCAAAAACAAGATCAGAAAGTTCGTATTGAAGGCTGTT
Source organism: Saxidomus purpurata (assembly GCA_022818135.1). Classification (NCBI taxonomy): domain Eukaryota; kingdom Metazoa; phylum Mollusca; class Bivalvia; order Venerida; family Veneridae; genus Saxidomus; species Saxidomus purpurata. The sequence continues at coordinate 35,469,961 of JAFMSR010000016.1, forward strand.
ACAGCTGTCAGTGACCCAAAATACATTATACATGTGTATAAGTTTTCAAAACCTTGTGTCTGGTGAATGTCTAAGTGCGACATTAAAATTGTTTTAAATCTGGAATGTGGAACGAGCACATTAAACATTTTCTAAATGCCGAATGTCGAGTGAGGAAGACAATTGGCTTTTTTTGGAATGTTTAATGCCTTTGGATGACCGAACTACATATAGGACAGGTGAAATTAATACGTCATATTGTCGGTATAACTCTAGAACATTTAGCTTTCTCTTCTGGCTGTTTTAGGAGAAGAGAAAAGTGTCAGCAAAAAGATACAGCCCTAAAGCCATATGGTGTTCAGTTTCGGGAAGTGAAGTGTATTGAAGACTGCTTTGTTTACAAACTTATGAAGATAGCGGTATAGGAATAAATCATTTATGTGTAAATTATTTGATGTGTTTTATAAATATATGTTAAGTTTATGACTGTTAACTGATGTTGAAAAGAGAGGGTGGTATGGTCATGTTGATGGATCTTGTTACACGGTCCTTCCTGAACAATTCGTATTCGATTGTTTTTATATTATATTAAATTTGGAGAGCATATCTAACACTCATATGCCAAAATGTGACAAATAGTTTCTAAATTGTTAGGTTTCTAAGTTCTAACCAAAAGCTGCATTATTTCTATATACTAGTAACATATTTGATTTTAGATGATACACTTTTAGCACTATATACCGTCCGTGAAATTATTTGTTTGTGCTATTAAACTGGCTATAGGCCTATACTGCAATGTTACTTTTAAGTCGATTCATTCGATCTAATTAATTACAATAATCCACAAGATTGATAATGATTTAAGTTTACCACTCACTTGCCTTATTAAGATTGATGACAACAGTACAGGGAGACACCCGTAAGCCTCGTAGTATCACCGTCCATATTGTATTGTCAAATGAAATGGGTGCCCATGATTTTATTTTTTATAGAAAACTCATTTTCAACTCAGAGATCGTATGTAGTCATAGAGGGGTTCTCTTAAATGCTGTCAAAAAGTACCTTCCCGTTCTTAAAGCACTACTTCAGGCAATTGCTTAGAATCTATAACTTTACTGTGACCTACATCGTAAATTTTAGCTTTTGATGATGCGATCTAACACATATTGGAAGACCCTGTTTTGCAATTTAGTTTGCTGAAGTTTGATGAAGTAACTTATTACGACAAATACGAAACTTCGTTAAGAAAAAAGAGACCAATTTCAGTTAATAAAAAACCTAGCTGACTTATGGGCAAGTGTTCTTTTATACAGACATTTTAATTCCTGGAAATTTTGTACATTTGTGTTTCATACGAACTATCAGTTACCTTTTCATGATTTATAAGAATTTTGAAATTTTCGCATTTTACTGAAATTCCTACGCTGGGTGGATGCCCCGAGGTATTTTCAAGTTTTATTGGTAACGTGTAATCTGTACCCTCCTATATAAGAGTTACATCAAGTAATGGAGGTTGCAGAAACAGACAGCTGTCAGTTTACAAACAAATACCAATAAAACTGACTAAACATCACAAATAGCTTTATTCAATAAACGCAACCACACACAACTTAAAATTGAAGAATCAGTTCTGACATATCTAAAAAGGAGGAACAGACAAGAGGACTAAGTTGGTTAAAAGTGTCTCATCTGAGCAAGTGTTTGTGACATTCCACCCGTGGGTTCATAAGAAGAATCCGTGACAATGGTCCCTGTATGCTGTAGACAGGTACCAATTAATGGGAAAATGTCAGAGCATGAATGAAGGCTTCAGAGCATTTCTAGTGACATTGTTTGCACAAGGGTAGCAGCCATTTAAAGATTGTTTTCATATTCAGTAACAGAAACCAATATGAGGAGTTACCCGATGCAGTGGACCGATGCCATTTTCAAAGAGATCAATTCATAGAGACTACAAAGCCAGTTTGGAAGGTAGCGAAGGAATTACAGACGTGTTCAATTACTAGTATAAGTAACAGTAATCCTTATGTACAGAAAACTTAATCATGTTAGTAGTAAGAAATGGGCCAAAAAAACAAAAATAAAAAGGGAAGCCACAACAAAAGGCCTCCCCAAAACGAGCCCCATAGCACCCAGAAGTGCACACCACCAATGCAAGGATAATACAGTGCAAGTTCGAGGACATACCATCCATTGATGCATGAAAAGAAACAGTTTTTTTGTATATTTTAGTATCAATGGCTTCTTTGTACTGTGGATAGGAAACTTTTCTTGGATTCGGAAGTTTGGTTTATCTCTGATTTGAAGAGACTTCAAAGAAATATTTACGATGGACTACAGGCCACCCAACTATACTGATACCTCATCCAGGGCTTACAGACCAGATGCGGTACAAAGGAAGCACAACTATCTCGCCTGGAAGGACAGTTTGCCTCCATCTCTAAACTCAAAGACGTAATGAATGTTTTAAATTGTTGTCCTATCATGCGTTGATGTCGTATACTTTCGCTTAGAAATGCAAAGGTCAACCACTGAATCTATACCGCGGAAAAAGTCATAGCTGCTACTTTTCTCTCCATCTGTAACTTCTTATTGTTTCTGATTGTCTATTTGTGAATTTCTTTTTTATTCTGCTGGTATTAGACCTTGCTAATAAGAGTTAATGCTGATGTCGACAGTAAACTCAGTGGTGGTTGATTTCTGCTATGTCGCATTTTCTAGTGGCGGGGCGAAAATGCAAAGCGAAAATGCGATAAATTACTGATTTGTCGCGTTTTTGCATCGCTGGTGGCCCAAGCGAAAACTGTTCACCCGCTAACGTGATGAAAAGTCTGTCGCAATTTCTCCTTCAAAGTTTTGCATTTTCGTCAGTAATAAGTCGTTCGCATTCTCGCTCCACCAAGCGGAAACGCGACAAAGCAATAGTTTACCACTTTGCGCGTTTTCAGTTGGCTGGGTGACACAGACGAAAACGCGACAAACTACAAAAATGTATTTGTATTTCTATTTTGTGATTATCTGCTCACTTATGTTTTACAAATTCTTTCCATTTACTGCCAAAACAGTGTACATGATCGAGCCCTGTTAGAAAAAAAGGCTGAAATTGTTTTGCCTGAAGTTTCAATGAAATATATTATCATCTAACCTGGTGGTGAGGCTATGTTAAAATGCTATATGGAAGAAATCAGCCACCATAAAACTGTGTACCAGAAGACATCATTAAGAATCTTCCTGTAGTTATTCACCGTAAGACTTTTAAAAGCAAATTTGTTGAGATGGCGTGAGTGCATCGCATCAATTAGTTAGATGATTATCAGAAGAAACCTTGTCTGACTTTGTTTTTGTCAGGTCACGGTCTTTGCAATATAAAACTGATTCTTTTTTGTTTGATTGTCTTTGCCAATATTTTTATGGAACGCCACTCAGAACTGTCAAGCGACTTTTAAATATACCTGTTTTCGCGCACCTATACCAATGTCACATTTCATAACATATTTTGATAATTGTACAAACACACACATAAAGAATGCTTTTGAATGCAATGACCCATATTTATAATTATTATAAGTTAAAAATAAACTAACATGTATTGAATATGATTGCATTTCATTATTTATTTGATAAAGCACCATAACACATATCTAAATAATTATATTTCCGCAAATACACTGGTACATATAGACTCGGGACCCAGTAAACTGTCACTGGACATGCCTACACACATTCAAAATAATGATGCCTTTGCAATTTCACTAGCACATGTTCACTATGCTTTCAAGTTGCATGTGTTCTATGATTTCGAAAATGCAATGACACATAATCGTTTCAAGCTGCACAATTTACTGTTTATGGCAAAACCCTGTACCACATTTACTTTGATATACTTGAACTACGGTACAGTCTCTAAATGTTTTTAAGTATAGCAAATACAAAAACACAGATTAAAAATTATTTGAAGTAGCAAATACAAAAACACAGATTAAAAATTATTTTAAGTAGCAAATACAAAACACAGATTAAAAATTAAGTAGCAAATACAAAACACAGATAAAAAAATTATTTGAAGTAGCAAATACAAAAACACAGATTAAAAATCATTTGAAGTAGCAATTACAAATGTACAGATTAAAAATTATTTGAAGTAGCAAATACAAAAACACAGATTAAAAATCATTTGAAGTAGCAAATACAAAAACACAGATTAAAAATCATTTGAAGTAGCAAATACAAAAACACAGATTAAAGATTATTTGAAGTAGCAAATACAAAAACACAGATTAGAAATCATTTGAAGTAGCAAATACAAAAACACAGATTAAAGATTATTTGAAGTAGCAAATACAAAAACACAGATTAAAGATTATTTGAAGTAGCAAATACAAAAACACAGATTAGAAATCATTTGAAGTAGCAAATACAAAAACACAGATTAAAGATTATTTGAAGTAGCAAATACAAAAACACAGATTAAAGATTATTTGAAGTAGCAAATACAAAAACACACATTAAAAATCATTTGAAGTAGCAAATACAAAAACACAGATTAAAAATCATTTGAAGTAGCAAATACAAAAACACAGATTAAAGATTATTTGAAGTAGCAAATACAAAAACACAGATTAAAAATTATTTGAAGCAGCAAATACAAAAGTACACATTCACCATTATTTTCAAGTAGGTTATACAAAAGCATACATTCATCATCCTTTAAAGCAAATACAAAGGCACACATTCACTATTATTTTCATGTAGGTAATACAAAAGCACACTTTTACTATCATTTAAAGTAGCAAATACAAAAGCACAAATTCACCATCATTTAAAGCTGCTCGTTCTCAGCTACCGTTGAAATTTTTTTTTAAATTGACAGAATTATACATAAATATAAAACTAAAGGCTAGCATCAAATTATAAGCAGAAATCTAGGTAGGAATTTGCAGAGATCGATTGAATATGTCGGTAACACGGCACCGCTACACTATATGTTTATATTGAAATTTCAAAAGCGTTTGCAACGCTCAGTTTGAATTTGGTAGCGTATTTTTTTTGAAATTTAGAGATATACGTGACAGGAATTTATACTGGAGCCTTTTTATATGACTATATGTTCTAAAGTACGTTATTTATGCCATCAGGGACTAAGGAGATTCGCATATTCTATGTTTAAAAATACTTTTTCAAATGAAATTTAACTCTAAAAATTTTAGGTAACTATTCATTATTCCCTTTAGAAACACAATTTAATGCAGTCTTTGTTGTTTACACAAAATTACCCGATATGTTTGACCTCTGACTTTCTGATACATTCTGACACTTTCTCCGCGATCCGAGGATTCTGATTGGCTGAAATTTGGCTGTTCCATTATGTGCTTCCCGCACTTTTTACAAGTGAATTCAGTAAGTATGTTCTAGACGCAAGGGAAATAATCACTCCTGACCAAGTGCAAAATGGAGGATAAAATTTTCAGCTTATTTCCATTTAATATGTTAAAATGAAGTAGTTTTTAATACTTTTGAAGACAAAAAGTATTTTTACATGATAATTCTTCAAATACCTGCTTGATTTGCATGATTTTTCTCGTAAACGTGTAAAATCGCTCGATACCAAACTTGCATAGAATCCGGAGTTTTGGAATTATTTCGCGTGCGACCATTCGTCGGAAATAACTATAACGCGAATCACGGAGAAACCTCGGATCGGGGAGAAAGAAGGATACATACAGTTTGAAGAACTTTATTTTTTTACCAAAATCTGAGAGCGAGCAGCTTTAAAGTAGCAAATACAAAAACACACATTTACCATTATTTTCATGTAGGTAATACAAAAGCACACATTTACACATTGTTGTTAATCATTGATAATGTGAATGTGACATATTTGCTTTCGGGAACCAGAAATTATAGTACGTAAGACGATTGCCGTTCGGAGAAATTCCTCATTCGTACCATTCACAAGTTATGTCATAAAATATAAACATAGGAATACTAAAATCACTAAGCAAAACAGTGGAGAAATTGTAATTATCTATAACACAGCGGTTCAACTTATTTTCTTGTATGTTCGGCCCAATTTGCTTACGCATACACTAATGTGCTTAATACTTAAATCATAAAGACAATATTCATTCATTTTCACTGAAGATCATAATTTGAATAACTTCAAATAACACGTGCACATATAAAATATGATTTCACTATGGTTAAATTACAATTGCAACATTTACAATGTTGCTGATAATATGAGCTGACAATATAAGCTGATACTACACAGGCTTTTGGAAGTGAACATGAACAATGTAATACACCACATTTAATATTAACAATAAATAAGGTGACTTAAAAGTACACACTGCCAAACTTCACTTTATTTTAAGTTTCCTATGAAATAACACTTACATTTAATACGATTATAAAATAGATATGACTTTTGCGTCCATTAATTAACAATGTTCAGAAATATTTTACTTGGGGTCAAATTCCGTTCTTACCAACGGTCTTAGTTACTTAAGTATAGGTGGGGAGTCTGCCTTACCATGGTTTCTGGAAAGGAACGGTTTTAATCAAATTTACAAATTTTATAATTTTTAAGTATATATACACAATTTGAAAACGATTTTGAAATACGAATGTACACATTTGAAACATTTTAAGAGTTGTAAATACACATATACATATTCAAACCATTATAACAAGTTTACAAAAACACCATGACTATAATTATATGTAGAATTTGACAAAAGCGTCGTCAGGTTAATTGTGTACATTACGCTTGTCAGCTGCCCTTTTCAGTAGTTATCGCACACATTGTCTTGAATTTATTTTCTTATTATACATTTACAAAACACTAGCTTACACTGGCAAAGTTACATATTCACAGAGTTATATTTACACATATGACTTTAAAAATACAGTGCCATTGGTTTACCGTGATATTAGAAAACGCGTGTATGTATTAAAAGTGTTTAAAGATGCAAATATGATGACACACAATTAACTTGATAAGGAAATACATCAGAACATAATTTATTTAATTGCTAGTTGCAAATACACTGGCACACATTTACTACAATTTATATTTACATATGCAAAGACAAACAAGAGCTGTCCCTTACAAGTGACGAATGCCCCCGAAAGAGGTGCCTTACAGTCTGTGTCCTCTTCATGTGCTCAATAAATGTGCTATGTAATTTTAAAATCCTTCCATGCATGACAGAGTAACCATGCATACAGTATTCCATTACTTTAAACACTAAGTGTGACCTTGACCTTTGAGGTAGGGACTTGGGTCTTGCACGCGACACATCCGCTTGATGTGCAAGACGTTTGTGCCAAGTTCTTTTAAAATCCTTCGAAGCATGATAAAGTTATAGTCCGGACACAAATGTATGCATATACAGGATTCCATTACCTATAAACTCCAAGTGTGACCTTGACCTTTGTGGTAGGGATGTGGGTCTTGCACGCGACACGTCGTCTTGATGTGCTAGACATTTGTGCCAAATTATTTTAAAATCCTTCAATTCATGACAAAGTTACAGTCCGGACACGAATGTGTGCATATATAGAGGATACTATAACCTTCATACTCCAAGTGTGACCTTGACCTTTGAGCTAGGGATGTGGGTCTTGCACGCGACACGTCGTCTTGATGTGCTAGACATGTGTGCCAAGTTATTTTAAAATCCTTCAATGCATGACAGAGTTACAGTCCGGACACGAATTTGTAAGTGAGGACGCACAGACGGACGGACAGACGGACGACCTTACAAATGGGCATTGTTGGGCTTCCATTGCCCTAATGATAAGAGGGCGGTAGCCAACAAGTCCCAAAATAAAAAAAACTTTTTTGTGGCTCCTGACGGAATGAATGATATAGTACCCAATATATGCCCATATGCGGGCCCGGACAGACGGACGGACGGTGCGAATTTTAATATGCCACCCTTCGGGGGCATAATTATATGATCAAAGCTTGACAACACTCACATACGACATTGCTAAAACGGTAGCACACATTTACAAAGACTACCACACTTTTACTTTTGTGAGTATATTCGTATTGACTATATCAAGCGCAGTATTTATCATCAACCTGACCATGAATCTTCCATATATAAAAGGACAGCTGACAAGGTACGCACTGCGTACTGCAGCTTCAATATCAATTATATAAAGGCAACATTTTTGACAAGTGTAAGACACAGAACAATCATATTGTAAAATAACAATTCTTGAATCTAAGTTTACTGGTTTTGAACAGCCAATTACTTAAAATGTAAATATATTTTGTATTGGGAACGGGGAGCCGATGATTTAACGTAGAACCTTTCCAGCTTTCATAATTTTCTTACTTTTCCTAAGCTGTTTCTACTTTTCCAGAAGTGGTCTTATTCTTTCCCTACTTCTGCAAATTAGCTCCTGATATTTCTAATGTTTCATTACCAAAGTAAAAGTGCTTCTTTAAATCATTTCATCTTCCATTAGGATATTTTAGCAGAAAAAAAGACTGAGGCTGTTTTGTTGACAGGTTTCTGTGCTCTAATATGACTTCTTTGCAGGCGGAAGTCCATTGCATCCAAACGAAGCTGCCTCCCAATGATACTGCTGTAAGAGCAGTTCAATGTCCTGAGGTATGACAATAAGAGAGGACACACAAACTACTGAGGGAACTGTGTATTGTTTTGCTCACCACTGAAGATGCTTCTGAAATATTAACAACAATAGAGAACATAAATGATGACACAACCTTTGACAAGGAAGGAGAGTTGATCAGAGTTGGCCATTTCTTGGACAAAGTTTTGAAATGTGACAATATGAGTAGAGGAAAGAATGCAACTTTAAGAAAGTGATACTTAAATCACATGAGACTACAGATGCTGTAGTTTTAGGCAGGTTTACAGGGATTACAAGGCAAGGGTGAAAGCGGAAAATTCAGAAGTTCTATTGCAATAGTGGGTGGGGGAACAGAAACTATCAACAACAGGAGAAGTAGAAAGAAAAGCTTTTGAACAGCAGAAGAAAAGACAGCTGAATGACAAAGAGAAAAAAAGCTGAATGGCACAGAGAAGGCAGTCATGAACAATTAGAATGAGTTAATGGCAGGTATTGTTAAAGCTAATCAGACATTTGAAGAAGGAAATGCAAGAGTTGCTTCAGCTATAAAGAACAAATACTACAAGGAGATGATTATTGTTCAGAATGCTTTGTAAAGAGCAAAATCTAAAATAGATAAAGTGCAAGTTGCATTGAACTTATGTATGAAACAGTGAACAGAAACGGGGAAGGGTCGTCCAAGAATAAATGATTCTGACATGAAACAAGTCAGTTGAAAAACACATAAGTAAACAGACGAGCGAAAGTTCGTGTAGATAGTTATTTCAATAGCACCTCCTTTATCTTTAAAATGTGTGTAATTGCTTTTATTGGTGATTATTAAGAAAAAGGTTCTACAACAATCAGTTTTTATTTCACATTTGTACAACTAACAATTGTATTGTCTACACTTTATCATCATAGTCATTAGCAACAATTATTCCTTCAAAGGTAACATATTTTCTTGCTTAAATTTATAGTTCATATCGCTTATTTCGCGTTTTCCTAGTTTTCTTTTCTTGGTCTTCTGTAATTTTCAATCCTAATTTATTTTAGGTCTTTTGAACTTTTATATAAGAACATTAAAATGGATAGGGAATATATGGAAGAAGTCACAACTCCTCAGTTGACGTGGAGCTTGTCAGTCAATGTGCAAAGGACACGACATAAAATCGTAGTGGGTTTTGATTTATGTAGTCACTGCTTATTGAAGTCCAGATTTCATATATAGAAACTCCCATCAGAATAAAATTTTATTTGAAATATATATCTTCCGTGTCATGGTTTGAATGATATACGTCAGCACGAGTTTCGCGTAATTCTGTTGCAGTGTCAGACAGCTGAATTATTGAATTAACGTTTACACGTTAATACAATCTTTCTTGTTGTGATTTGCACAAAATGTCATGTACATTGTATTAAATGTTTTTACTCCAGATATTCTTGATATTATGCACTTGTGATTTATATTAACAAAGAACTGCTTTCCTTCCAGGTACTAATGTGACATACCCAAGCGGTTATAAGACAGGGTATGGAAGTACTACAGAAAGAATATGCTGACAAGATGTTTTAGAAGCTCTGATTGCTGATGCTTATAAACAAGATCTTGGGAAAAACATGTATTTTTATGCATATTTAGGACAGTTTCTTGAGAAAACATTCAAACAATTGTGTTAGGAGAATTGGTTTTTTTTCTGGAAATTGATTTTAGGAATGATTCGTGGAGAGGGTAGCGAATGTGTTTATATATTTCCGTGTAAATAGTTTAGCTTAAAAGAGCCTAACAGTACATCTGGTTTACATTTGAAGGCTGTAGCCAATTCTGAAGGCTTGAGTATGCATCAACTTAAATCCCACAAACAGTTCCATCTACAAGAAGTAGCTTACGGGGCTATATGCGTCGTCTATTTGTCTCCACATGTAGCTGACTAATAACCTGCAAGAGCCTCTATGCATATGGCTTTTCCGGATCAGTTTTTGTACAAATACAATATCATATACGACACCTTTGAGTGTTGAATAAACAACATGAACTTCGCAATTTTGATAAACTTACTTCAAATGGAACACGTCAATACAATCAGTTGAGGCCACTACTACTGAGGCCATCATCTACGACATCATCAGAGTTACCATTGTCATTGTATTATGGGTTTGTTCGGCTTTCTGTCTGTCGTCTTGTACCTTTATACGTTTACTTCGGTATTGAAAACACTTCTTATTTCTAATATCAAGAAAACGATAATGCTAGCAGATATTGCAAGCGCAAATTACACATACGTTCTTCTTGATATGCAGTGATAAAAATATTAATAATTGAACTATATCTATAGTTGATTGTAGTATTCTCCTCAATGGTAGAACACTTGTAGGAATGAGGTCTTAAAGATAATCGGTTTATTTACTGTTTCATAAGATGTGGCTCTTATGTACTTAGGAATGATTACTGTATGGCAAGGGAAAGAAAGAATATTTATCTTTCCACGAGCATTATGGATTTTGCTTAAAAGTTAAGGTGTCTTTTACAGGCTTCCGTAGTCCACGTATGTTATTTAAAAGTCAGTTGATGTAACTTTTCCGGCGGTAATTTTGACACGTCCCAAAGAGTAATTTATAGCCTCTGGGACTCCAGTTTGCTGGCTTCTGACAGCGTACAACACTGAACCTTCGGTACAATATTGAACCAACTCTCTAATGCACTGTGCATCAGACATCATTGAGAGTATACAATAGTATAAAATATTGTTTATTCAGTGAAAATAAAAGATCAAAGAGACTAAAAATTAATAAATGAACGCAAGTCGTAAATATTAATGTCTTCTGATTAACTGCGTGAAGTTTTATCTTCTCGATCGATCAATGATTGTGCGACAAAGTTTTATGTACTTTTTATGTGTGTCGAGGAGCTCCAGAATCTCCTATTATTAGTTAGCATTGAAATTTTGAAAAAAAGATAAAGCGGGTTGTAACATCGATTTCTGAAAAAAACTCGAAGATTTTGTCGGATGCGTGTGTCATCGTTCAGTTCAAAGTCCTCTTTGCTTTTTTTCGGTTTCTTATCTAGCGATCTGGTTATTATTAGAAATCTGCACATGTGCTCTTACTTAAAAACAATTTTAACTTTACCAGGTTTGAGTATGGTCAGATTGAAATATCTGCGATATCTTAATGTACAAAATTTATCTTTGCTGTTTCTCGAACGTTCAGCTAGCACTGACCAGTTATCTGCTCTCCATTTAAACACAAACTTAGACGTCTAATTTCAAAACCGTATTGAATATTCGAGACCAAAGTCGAGTGTGACACCTTACTGTGACGCGGTTTTTAATGAAATAGTTCTAAGAATCAGGATAAATATTGTTCTATGTACCGTTCATCTGTCGCTAAAAGCTCTACTTATGCGTATGAAGAGAGGAAATTACTGCGGATATTACGCCCGGGACTCCTAATGAAGAACAAGTTTTTACGATGAAAACAACAGTCATAAAAATTACAAACAATGCAGTAACATAGTGCATTACTCCTCTATTGTTTCTCCCATGCAGTCTGGGATTAACAAAGTGACCTGGTCAAACCATTAACTGAAACAAGTAGATTGAGAGCCACCTAAGGTTGGGATATGGACTTTTGACAGAACATTTCGCTTTTAGCACCTTTTGCCTCGTCGCTAATGTCCTTAATGAATTTCACGTGGGGTTAGCTGCCACGGTAGTCGTGAGAGTGAATTTATTGGTCAATAAAAACGTCCAGTTCGGACAGTCAAAAGTAACCAAGCAAATGTGCTTCTATCCGATGACCACAACTGTAGCCACACCGCTGACCATAATTTTGGCTTATTTTTTAACATTTGTTTATCATTTGATAACATGAGGGAAACCAATGCTCAGTAACTTTGTTCATTTTCAGTGAATACGCTGGAGACAAAAAAAATATTGTTCAATTTATATATATATATATATTAATAAGCACTTCTTATTGATGCTATCTTGCAAAACTCATATGATTATTGAAATGTATGAATAAATCATTAAATTAAGATGTTGCTATCGATTGTTTTTCCAGATGCCAAGATCTTTGATTAACATTTTTTTGGTTTTAATGAAAGTACCCCAGAATTACGAAGTGAGTGGAAGCACTGTGAAGATTTAATGTCTTTAGATTTTAATAGGTTAGTATGCTACTTGAATTAATGGTTAATCCGTCACGTCACAATGACTTAAACAGCCATGAGGACAACGCGCAAAGTATATATGTGTTTGTGTGGTGACAAAGGGATTCTTTTGGCTTGCAATAACAATATAAAGAACGGCTTTCTTACAGACAGTAATAAAGGTGTTTGATTTAAATTGCAATGTCTGCATATCTTGTTTGAAAAATAAATGAGTACACTGTCATTGAATGGTTATGTTGAATTCGATCCTTCGGCAAGCGATAAAAGTGGAATGGGTTCACGTCGGAAGTAAGGTGTTCAACATATCTTCTTCTTTAAAAGCAATAATTTTTTATTAATCCATTTCTTAGACCAAATGAGGGCTTTCTTCCTGAGTAGTTTTTATGCAGCTGTTTAAGGTTTGAAAATAGTCTTACTGAGAAAAGATAAAAAGACATATGATTTATATATTAATATCATGAATTACAATGTAATGCACCGAAGAATAAGAAAGAAAGAAAAAAGCGAAGAGGCAAACAAATCACGTCTACGAGAAATGTAGTGGTTGTTGGGGGAAAATTTTATATTCACAGTGAGTGTAATTTTAACTGTACATATTACCCTCTGAATGCGCTTTATTAAAAGCTATTGTCATTCTCACATGGGGATGGAGACAGGAATATATCTCATAGCGTTTTGGACACGGTCATGACCGTGCAACAGGTTTTAGAACATCCTGTTGTAATTGAAAACATGACTGATTCACGTATCGAAAATTGTACAAGATAATCGATCATGTCCCAGACAGCCTCGTCATAAAAATGGCCACCGCTGCTAGAAACCAATCAAAAACAGTCAGAATATCGTTTCTCGCCAAAATAACCAACTTATTATATTTACGACTGAATTATGGTCGGCGTTTAAGGTTCGTTTTTATGGTTATTATTTAATGTGCATCCGTAGGGTTCTGGGCCACCTTGGCGTGCGATATGGGCAATATTCACGACATTTGGTTATTAATAATAAAAATATTCATACGCAGTTGATACCTAGGAGGAACAAGTGTTGATGAAAGTCTGTTAACTTTATATAAGGTCTTATCTTCAGAACTATAGATAGGGACTACCATTTGCAGATGAAAAAAATGAGGAAGGGATTCATGGCGCTGATTAACAAGAGGAGTTACCTTCACTTGATTTTGCTGTTCTTTATAAAACCCAAAGATGTTAAATTGTCAGTTTAGGCCATAACTTTTGTACAAAAGGCATTTATTCCAAATTTAATAATTCACTTACAATTTGGGTGTCCCTATTGTGGTGGTCCGTCACTGGTTAAACTGATACAGGATGCAGTTTTATTTTCATTTTTGTTTGTTTTCGCAATTTGCTTGTATTACAGCAGGTTTCTTGACAACATATATTGCTTTCTTGAAGGGTTTATAAATGTTTTGGTATTAATAAAACAAGATATGTAGGAGTATTTTAGTAAGGTATCTCAAAGCATAGGTCAAAATTACAGATATCATGTAGCTAATGGCTGGTTTGTATTTCTAGGATATAAACAATTATCTGCCTTGGAAATCAATTTACATGCTTAATTTATTAATCAGTTTCCGTTCGATTCGCAAAAAAGCTAGTCTACCGATTAAAATGTGTTTTTTCGACCATGTGACATGGTCGTTACTGGGTCACATTCACATATACATGCAACTACTAAACATGTAGTGTGACATTTGTGAATGAATTTTCCACCAAGGTCAGAGAACGGAATAAGTAGCAAAGGATCACCCTGTCTTATTACACATATAGAGGCACAAAATAGCGTACATTAAATCCGTAATGGTTTCCCTGTCACGTGGTCTGTAATTTAATGATTTACGTGTCTCTAAAGGTCATTAAAACTTCAGAATTGGGGACAACACATATCCGTCCCTTTTATTACACATTCTTTCTACCTAAAGCGTATATCAACGTGTGGTTGGGGTATAAGGAATACCCCGTTGACATTGCATTTCAAAATAACGGATCACGATCTCTTATATCAATGGGGAACATTTTTATGACCACCCTCTTGAATGAAGAGTAGCCAGGGGAGGTAATAAAACGGCCATTATTTAGATCGAAATTAGAATTACAGAACGCCATAATTTACAGTTTGATGACATAAAATCTGTTAAATTTACAATGACACTTTAATGACTGTGCTTGAAATCAAATTATCCTGTACATATATACATGTGAAACGTGCCGAAAATTTGTTATACATTGTAGAAAGATTTGTCTTTCTGTCAAAACATTTCAATTGTTTACATAGGTCATTTATATTTCTCTATATGATAACCTTGCTTTAACATTTAAAGAAGTTTAAACATCTTAATTTTGGTGGTAGGGCGTGTGAACGTTTGATCTCCGGATATCTCAAAAACAAGCATTTCCTCTGTATCAACACTTACAACCATATTTTAGTAGTTATATTCCAGAAATGTTTTTAATCATACAGGACTGTATGGTACATCAGAGAGTTTTAACTCTTAATCAAGTTCTTCGTTCGGTATTAGTTTAATTTGTAAAATTCTCGTATCAATCTTCTGTCATAAAGCATTATAGTGTTGAAACGTATTTGCAATCTGTACTGACTGATGATTATTCTTAGCAAGTTTTTTTTCGGTCTCTTTGGAGTAAATATGCAAGAAGGACATTGTTTAGAGCTTTGATGATATAACGCGACCTCTTTTGATATAGGTATACTTAACTACAGTCGGAAAACACGTAGAACTACTTTGTCAATAACGACTTGATGACTCATGTATGCATGCGCTGTCATGTTGAAAAAACAACTAACTCGATTGATAATATTTGAACTTGTTCACAATAAAAGTGAAGATATGCACAAAAATCAAACAATAATTCAAGACAAGTTTAAAAGTAGCAGGTATTTTGTAAACAGCATACCTTTTGAAGTATGTACAATTTTTGTTTAGTCATTCCATTATAATACTCAAAGTGTCAAAATGTTTACAATGCATGATATAAGAACTTATACCCTCAATTTCTTGTTTACTTTGACAGATAAAACTGAAAGATCGAAAAGGATTATAATTTTCAAAAGGGGTGATCCAGAAGTTTGTAGAAACTTATTTTAAAGATACGATCCATTTTCTTATAAAATTATTGAGACAATGGTCGATGTGCAAAAAAAGCACAAAAACTTGCAGAAGAGCGACCTAACGTTTTTGATTCAATGTTAGATCCTCCCCTTTCCCACACTAATTGTGCTGATGTTACACCAGTGTCAGATACCCTTGTCAGCGACAGGAAATCTTGGTATCTAACAGTTATGACTGGGTCTTAGGCAACTTGGTCAGAATGCCAGATTGTAGTGAAAAACTTGGTGTTTCATGTGTCCAATGATATTTTCTGAAAGCATACATATTAAAGTTCCAGTCGATGATGCAACTGGAGGTTTAAGCATGTTAATCGTTAGATTTAATTTGATCTGTATGTAATTTACAGCCAACACGAATCCTAAATTCCGTTTGATTTTTGTAGACATTGAAAGGTACTTGATGTATTAGAATAAGTTGAAAGTTTATGTCTTATCATTGTAGAGAATTACAGTGGTTTCATCTCGATAACGATTGTGTTGAAGGAGATATTACATCTTTGACGTTGCCTCATCAGCGTTATTTTGCTAAGGATCATGGGAAGTATTAACATTGTCATAAAATGTGTTTAAAACGCGAATTCCGACGAAGTGACAACCGATTGAAAACGTTTGTAAATAATGAAGTGTGCAAAAGACTTGTCTGCTGATTTTTTGTTTTGTAATACATTAAAGATGCTGAATTCATTTTGAAGATCTGATAACTAGTAGTACAAATTCCGGTAGGTCACGTGATTAAGGTCACGTGTTTCATTAATTCTTGGCACCTGGAGCGTTGACAGTTTGGAAGTTTTGAGTCGATTGAAACGAACAATTTGTTGCAGCCACTTGCACAGCAAAGCTATTTTGAGAATGGTTTGATATTATCACACGTTTGTAAAACATTATTTGAAATTTAAACGGTACTGACTAGACTATTCTGGTATTGCCAGTGATAATATATTGCATTTAGTTATATAACTTGTCAACCTTTTATTCGTTGTACAAAGATTTGAATACCTTAAAATTTCATTTATGATATCTTTGTGTACGTTACATGTAATTGGCATATAGGGAACTGCGACTGGTATCGTTTCCCAACTTCAACGGCATTGGCCTTTTAGCAGATCATTAAAAAAAACCTTCAGTGGTCAAGCAGAAGATAAATTCAACTTTGCCGTTTGAGCATCGTATGGCAATGTAGCACATATATACGCTTGATGACAGTGTGTTTTAGCTTATATAAAGCAAGAAGTATAAATGGATGGTCACCCTTTTTGACCACACGTGACTATGCAAATACGTAAGACAGACTAGAAGTAATATTCATTCACACACCCACACAAAAAATCCAAAAACACAATAAAGCATTAGAGAGAAAAACCTACAAGTGTCGCATCAAAAATAAGAAGTGACGGTTTGTTTTTTTATGAATAAATCTTTTATGGAGAAATATTACTTGCAATATAAATTTCTTTCTACCGTTATGAATAGAACGTAGGTGAAATCGATCAACAGACATTTTAAATTAAAACAAAAAATGTACTTTGAACGCAATAAGTTGCCACATAAAAGGTCTGAAATGATTTCTTCTCTGCGTACAATGCTTTGTGAAACAGATAAAATGTTATTATAAAAGGTATCTGTGCTTATTTTTATAAAGTAAACTTCTCTTACGTAATTTTTCATATCTGCTTTGAAAAGAACTTTTAAATAAGTCCGCTCCGATAAGACACGAAAAGGTTTACCCTTTTCCTGGTTACATGTAAGATGTTTTCCTTTGAACATTGAAGGATAAAACCCCATTCCTCCATTAAATGGCTATTTTTCAATAAATTTTGTATATACTGGTGTTTGATGGTCATCTATGAGATAATAGGCTCTTCAAATCAGAGATACTGAGATTTCCATTATTAAATTTTGTAAGAAAATGTAATCTTTTTCTAAAGCATGGATTTGAAACGTTCTTCTTTTCTAAATTCCCCGTTAGCGATTTGTCTCTAAGAAAACGGGCTCGCGTGACAGGGTAAATTGACTCGATTATAGCAATATTATAGATGAAAGAAGTTTGTTCGGAGATATGTATTTAAACAAACAAATCAGGCTACTTAAAAGGCTCATTTCTTGAGGTAGATGATAAAAACATTGTACAATAAATCACCGGCACTTTTTCCTTTTCATCGAGATCATGTCACGCAACGTCTACCGCTGACGCAAGATTGCAATCCACGATGTCTACAGAATTTACGGAGCCTAAGTCGCTAGATTACTGGAGCCGAGTTTCTTCGCGTAGCAGACTTTGTGTGATCGGAGCGGAATCTTCGCACCCAAAACTGTTTAAAATGCTATTATACATTAAAACGTCATTTATCAGGACGATATATTCAACAGAGATAGGTTGATGGTCTAGAAAACAACGAAAAATGACGTAACTATCTGTATCCTCTTTAGTAATATACGGGTTTCTTGGCCTAAACAGTTATACAAATTGCCGAAATCTCTACAGCAGTTCAAATCTTGAAGAAAAGGGGAGATAATTACAGATAAAGCGCGATTTTGCATACTGCAGCCACGTGGTGTCTGGCCTTTTGACTTCCACTATCTATATCTTAGTTTGTTTAATTCAGAAACTGTTCAAATTTCAAACGAAGAGATTCCTGCACATGTGCACCACGGCGTTGTTCAAGTATAAAGGCAAAAAAAACGCTAAATTAATTATAGCACCCTACTTTGGATTTGTTTAATATAGCAAATATATTAAACTAACAGGTTATGTAGAATAATTTATGTTTTAATCAACAAATAGCTATCAATTTCGTGAATTCAAATTTCCGTTTTATTAGCTATAAACAATTTAATATTAATTTGTTTATTGGTTGATACTTATCAGCAACTATAAAGAGGTAACGCTTCCTGGAGTCTATTTGATTCAAATACACTGTCAACGTTCGGCTATTTTCGCACACTCTTTTATTTAAAATTGTATAAATTATAAATAACAACTTAATTGATAAAATATAGCGCTACATTGATCTAAATAGAAAAAAAAACCAAATGCCGTCTGTTACATGTTTAGAAACGTACTTTAAAGTTCCATGATCACTTTGAATTTCAGGATATAGGAAAAAAATACTGATAGAATAATGAAAGAACCATGTTCTAGAACCATGTTCTTTTCACTCTAAAACAATGTTGACATAAAGCCTTTCTTTCGTATTCAAGTCGTTTCTTCACGAACAAGAGTTGCCAGAAAGCCTTTCTTATTTTTTGTAATATCATTGAAAAAATACAGGGCTATATTTCTAGCATGTTCTTATCGAATTAAAAAGCAAAGCTAGGAATGGTTTTGGTACAAAAAAGGTCATCTCCATCGGTAAGACGACAACGGGTCGCACCGATTATAGCCTCTTTAGAGGATGGTGGACCCAATAAGCACAATTACAAACAAAAAAGGTAAGACGACATCTTTCTTAGTAAATTAGAGCTGTTGGTTATTGTGCTCCTTCGCCTTTAACATGGCCTTAGTTATGGAAGGGGTAGGATAGGTATTCGTAAATAGAGATTAGTGTAATCTAACATTACATAAAAGACGTTTTATACGATTAAAGCCACATGATCACGTTGGAATTTGCTCGTATTAAATTACAAATACATTAAACTCCGTAAATAACAGTAAATTCCGCATATAACGAACAACTTTTCTGGGCCTGGTGTTTTTTTCTTGTTTAAATAACATGACAATGCTATTGAGTTATAACATACTCCGGATATAAAAACGGGTTGTGTTTTAAGCGATCAGTTTAACGTAACTTTATTTTATTTTTTTCAATAATTGTTCATTAAAATACTTTCGAGACACCCATGCAACATTTTGATTAGCACTGCCATATAATAATTTAGATATCACTTTAGATATCATTGAAATAATACACAAAATGAAATTTCAGCAAGGTAAAATAATTTCTGAAAATATATGCCATTTGTACGTGAAAAACGGCACCCAATCGTACCTTTCCAATTACAATTTCTGGTTAATTAAGTTTAATTGTAAGTTAAACTGCATTTTACCAAGTTTATGTATACCGATGCTCTAAAAATGGAGTTCGGTTTCGTTAATTAAGAATTGAATGAAAAGAAAGCACTTCTTCAAGCGTTTATCGCGTTACCTATTTAAGACAATAAAACGTACTTTTACAGGTTATTTTCTAACCTTTAAAACCCTCACTCGTCCATGATGTTTCTGATAAAGGACATTTATAACATATAAAATAACACATACACATGTAACTAGAAGTGCGATACAGATTCTCCGAATATCCGTTCGACTCACGTGTGCGGTTTAATTGCTATTTTATTATATTTCACAAATTTTATGGACCATAAGAAACGCAAATAATTCCCGGCACTTGTTCTCCACTCGAAGACGAAAAGGCGAGCGCGCATCTGAAAAGCACATTATTTGTGCTTCTTTCAGCAAGAGAGTTGTGGCTTAGTATTACATACATCAGCACCAACATTAGACACCACTAAGCGATTTAACAGAGATTGGGTTCCGGCCGCCAAGACTGATATAGTTGCGTAGGACGCCACCATGACAACATGTTGCAATTACGTTTCCGCTACACACTTTTTTCGATCTTTTTTTAATTTGTTCAATTCTGTTGCTTTACATTACTATAAACGACGTTTCGACTGTTTTTACTGGGGTTTGTTTTGTAATTTATGTAAAACCTCTATATTTGAAAGTAGATATGAAGGATTTCTTACCAGTACAGATGTAGAGAGTTCGAGTCTCATGTAGAATTATGCCCTAACGCCTCTTAATCCAGCAACTACCGTATTCAGGAAGATTCTAAGACAAAGGTGTTTTGATCGACGGATTAACTTGACGTAAACTGAATACAAATGTATGCTGTTAAAATAGTGCATTTTACAACATGGCATTTAACAGTGCCGTGTGCAAAATAAAAGCTTAAAGAGGAAACAAACTACATTATTAACAGCCTGCCCGGAGAACGCAGCTATATCTGTAATCACACTTGCAGAAAATAATTATGAACTAAGTCATTAGTTCGGAATGGTATTAAAAATCTGTACGTGCGATCGTGCATGGATAGTTACAGCAATTTTATGTGAATGTACTAAATGTGCTAATGTATCTGTGGAAAAAGCCTCACAAAATCTGCGGCATAAAACAGAAAAAGGAACAAGCCTCATAAACACATTGCATTATCTCTCGATGAAGCAATTTCCAATCAGTTAACATGGAATCGAACTTAAAGCGACAGTGTAAACTTGAATATGGTGACAAAAAAGAACTGGTGGTATGCTTTTCCATGGTGACTTATCTTTTCCTAAAACATGTACATTTAGACCCTTAAATGCAACGCTGCTGTAAATACCACTTTGGAAATTCTAAAAGAAGACCCTGGGCGACATTGAACGAATTCGTTAAGATCTCTTTGTCATAAAACTTTTGAAAATATTGACAATTGTGGCTTGTTCTAACTTTTCATTTCGTAAATTGCGCAGGTTGTTTTTAAGAGATGGTTTTATCACCATATTTCTTATACCAGTTTTCATACAAAACAAACTGTTTGATCACTTCACAAAAATAAAAAAGACGGCAATGATGGCCCTATATCACTCACCTGAAAGAAAAGAGAACATTAGACTGGCATTCAGTCCTTACATTTACTATTTCTTACTCAGTTAACTCCCTCGGCTGCCAAACATATAAGGGATGATCAAGCCCTGTCAGTAGATATGGGCCAGAAAATATTCTGCTTGAATAACGAAAATACACTATCATCTAGCCTGGTGAGAACATCAGCGAGACATTATCAGATCTGCTTAAATCCTTATAATAAAGATAAAAATCAGAATCCGTTAGAGGACCATCCAATGAACAATCGTGTTCAAAGATTGGCTGAAATTGGCCCAGTGCAGAAGGAGATGCCTTTTAAAGGTTTCTTTTTGTTGCTTTTTTTTTTTTTAGTTCTGACGGCCTTTTTGTGGAGCAAAGCAAAACCATTTGAGCAATTGTGGTAAAGGACCGACCAAGCAACAATCCTGTGAATTTTGTTGTAATTTGCCTTCTGGTTACGGAGGAGATGTCGTTTTAAAGTGTTTCTGTTTATAGATATCGAAGTCGTCCTGTTCAATGAAGCTAAAGCGTTTGAGCACTTAGACGACCATCTAAGCAACAATCGTGTGTAGATTGGTTTAAATTAACCTAGTCTTTAAAGACGAGATGTCGTTCAAAGGTTTAATAAATATTGCTCCT
This sequence comes from Saxidomus purpurata, assembly GCA_022818135.1. Classification (NCBI taxonomy): domain Eukaryota; kingdom Metazoa; phylum Mollusca; class Bivalvia; order Venerida; family Veneridae; genus Saxidomus; species Saxidomus purpurata. The sequence goes on from JAFMSR010000016.1 coordinate 35,492,112, forward strand.
GTGACCATTTTGTGCATCAGAGCGAAACCATTTGAGCAATTATTGTAGAAGACCATCCAAGAAACAATCCTGTGCAGTTTTGTTGAAATTGACTCCTTGGTAATGGAGGAGATGTCGTTTAAAAGTTTTTCTATTTTTAGTTATGGCAGCTAGTCTGTTTACCGGAGATGAACCATTTGAGGAATTTCGGTAGAAGACCGTCTAAGCAAATATTCTGTAAAGTTTGGTTAAAATTGACCCATTGATGTCCATCTGTTTAATACTCTTGTAACCATTTCGCGCAGTAAAGCGGAAGCGTTTGATCAAAACAACAATCCTATGAGGTTTGGTTGTAATTGGTCCGGTGGTTTCAGAGGAGATGCTGTTAGAAGCAATTGATGACGACTGACGACGCACCTGACGGACATCAAGCGGTCACAAGACCTCACCATGTACACTAAGTTAATAAAATGTGTATCATAAAGCATAAAGCTTTGAACGTATTCCCTTTCTAAGTATATCATAAAAATTATCATAATATAAAGGGGATGCAAATATAAACACCAAATACTGAAAAAGTCAAAAGATGAATCTTATACTATTTGAAGTAACTTTTTCACTACTAAAGCAGTTACATTTGCTATTTTCATGTACTTTTTCGTTGTTTCTTTTCAATCTGAATACCGACACTTATTCAACACTGTGTCAAATGTCATGACATCTTAGCTGACATCATGAAACCATGTTTCGTATCTTTTTATGACATTTGTTATGTTTCAAACGTACGGAGCCATAATACTGTCAATTCACATAAATATCAAAATATGTCTTAAACCCTATATAATTCAATATTACTGAAAATTTATATATATGTATCATAAAAACCAACCCTGCACGTACATGAGTTCTTGCATGCATTGACTGACTGCCCGCTTATTAAATAATGAGAACAACATACCATTAGGCATGCACAACTTGAATTTATCTAGTGCGTTTGTCATCTGAGAAGGTAGTTCAGATTTTCTATGTCATGAATATATCCCTGTGGAAAAAAATCAGAGCTGATAAATTCTTGTGTCTGGAAAAAATTTAAATGAAATATTTCCAAGAATTTCGAGACGTGTACATAAGCGTTTGGCGTATGGTTTACTATAAAGTTTGTGTAGCTATATAGTCTATCTTGGAAAGGTGCATTTTATCCATCCACCATCTATACAAAAGACGTCGGAGGTGTCAACAAGAGGGCTAACATATGGATGGTATGAAAAGACGATATGAACGATGTCGAAACATACTAATTGGTCAACGATTATGATGGTTTATCGCACATAGATACGTAAAACCATTTTTAAACCTTCATGTATGATTTATCGAAAATAACTTGAAAATAACTTGTAACAAATACATTTAAGTGAATGGTGAAGCAGACAAAGCCATGGTCTTAAACTATAAAATACGAACAAAGAAGACCACATGCTGTACATTATATGTGAGTTTGTATGACAAAAAATGTTGTATGTAACTAACATATGTAGGCCCAATGAAGTCGATCCGGCTTAAGTTTAACACATTAAAACTTTAAAACCCACATCTCCAAACAAGTGGTAAAGCTGTCTATTCCAAATATTGTGCAGCCGGAGGGTTTGGAAAGAAAGAAATAGAAACAATAACAATAGAAGACAAATAAGATGAAATAAGAAACATTTTTTCATTAAAATTTGATAATAAACGGAAACAAATCGCGCCTACAGTGATAGACAAGTTAATGTTGTAGAATCTTAGCCGGTTTGAAAGACAGTGTTTTTAACCAGCGATGAAGAAACAACCGACTTAATTGCTTGTCAAATATAGACAATAATTGAATGCGAGAATGTGAGAAATACAATCGTTATATGAAAATGTAAAGAAATGAAGGACAAAACAATTCGAAGAACGCATCAATCATCAGACGAATATGAGAGTATTGTCAAATATGATAAAAAATCAAACTTCTCTAGCAATATGTTACTTTTTGTCTATTAAGAATTTCTTTAACACCTTGTTGCTTTTTTCCTATTCTGTTACTTAGAACTTCATATGTCATGAGACCGTAAACATCTAAAATGCTCTGCTTTATCAAATGTACCAGGTATTTGAGTTACCTTTGTGTAGTTATAGTACATATTCATTGGTATATTTATGTGTCATCATATAAAGGTTTCGTCCGCACTTGATTAATTAAAAGTAAACTAACAAGTGTAAAGGATATATGGAATTGTAGAGTAAATCTGTTCTTTACGTAATATACTTGTCTATCCATCTATCATGTCAATGCAGTTGAGATTCTACGTAGAGACATACTGTAAAAAAACGTTGAAACTCGACAGACTCTCTTTTTAACGCTTTTTGCTTTGTCAATCTATCTTGTTCTTTTTTGGACTCAATATCTCCGGCTGGGCTGACTATACACTGTAGTGTTTGTCCATTTCTGGTACGTATCAGTTGTGTGGATGTCGTTTGACAGCCTGTTCGCCATCCTAACGTCCTCAGACCTATCAACGAAAAAAGTTCTAGCAGTTGAATCTAGCCTACATGAAAAGGAAAAAGTAAAACAATAAAGGATCCTGCATGTATACTATTGAGCATTTTTCGCTGTTAAATAAAAGAAGAAATAAAAAGTACTTATAAGTGGAAGATCGTTATAGACTTAAGCATCAACTGGACAGTAAAAATGCAAATATGGACGGACAAAATGTATCTAGAAGACTTTAACAGGAGCGAACTTCAAAACGATTCTAAAGTTTGGTAAGAATATGGTATTTTTAAAAAAATCATTAACGTAATGAAACTTAAAATTCTTTTAAATGGACAATCTTTACTTGAACTTGAAATTTGTATGACGAACAGGGTAACCGAACATATTTAAAAGATCATAGGACGGAACCGACAGACGAAAGTAATTTGTAATGAGATTCACCTGAAAACTTAATGATACTGAAATCGACAGACGATGGTTGTTCGTATATAAAATGTGTAACAACTGACTCGAAAGCTAAATGTATCTTAAATGTCTTGGAAAAGAAATGATTGACAAATGCTATTTGTGACTGAAATATGTAAGAAAAGGCTCAAAAGCTAAAAGTGTTTGAAAGGACTGGAAATAGAAACGAAGAAAAACATAATTCGTAATTAAACTCTGTCAACAAAAACTCAAAAACCAAGCATTATTAAAGACCTTGCAACAGAAGTAAAGGAATGCAATCATTTATTACTGAAATATGCAAGAAAATAACTGAATGTAAAAACAATACTAAAGAGGATCTTAATCAACGAGAATAAGAGAACATTAGAAAATGTTACTGAAACGCCAGACAAACTAACGTTATTTGTGTTGGAAATATATAAAAAGGCACGGGAATAAAATAGAATTAAAATATGTTATGTACAGACACAACAAACAAACGTAATGCGTAATGAAATTCATGAGAACAGATTCGAAAGGCAATCTATTGAAATGGGTTTGAACAGGAACAGCAGTCAAACGGTTTTCATGATTGAAATATGTAAGCCAAACATTATTATAAGGTCTGAAAACAGAAACGACAGACGCGTGTAATTCAAAATTGAATGAGTAAAAAAGGAACTACTTATAAATGTCAAATATTATGAAAAGATTTAGAAACATACGTAATGGGTAAACGCTATTAGTATAAAAATGTGTAGGAGAGGTACGGAAAGTCTAATACATTCGTTCTAACGTTAGCAACACAGAACCTGAACATAAAATTGAACAGAAAAAAAGGTGAAAAACTGAGAACAACTGCTTATTAATGTACTCAAATATATTTACTGAAGTCAGAGCTTTCAGGGCACTACTAAGCAGCAATGGCCAAATATCTAGCTTTCTCCGAGCAGTACCTTCCATAGTAATCAGGATGTGCATGCCTGGCTAAAGAAATGTTCAGGTTTATATTGTGTTTAGTCAGATGATCATATTTGATCATAATTATTTGAAATATGTAAGAATATATACAAAAACCAAACATTACCAGTATTAGATGGCTTTGGAACAGAAACGAGAAAATTTCATTGTTTGCTATGTTAAAGTAAAGGAAGTGACTCATTTGTCTTGCAACTGAAACTTCACACAGGTATTTGTAAGTAAGATGTGAAAGATCCAAAGGCCAGGCATTTGAAGGTCTTGCGAATGCAAAACAAACGAGTGTTACTCGAAATTGAAATTTGTTTGACAATACCTAAAATGGAAACATCCAAAAGCTAAACTTTGATAGCATTAAAAGGTCTTGCAAAGGAACCGTTATTTTTAGTTTAATTAAATGTTTTAATGTAAATATATTTTTCCAATATAAGAAAAGTTCTTGAAACAAATACGACGGACAAACGTTTTTGTGAGTAAAAGGCGACGAAGAGACTAACAAGCAAAATCATTAGATCTTGCAAAAAGAGAAACGATAGACCAACCTTGTTCGTAAGTGAAGTGTTAAAAAAAGACTAAAACTCTAAACTTGTTAAATGTCTTGCAACAAAATGGACTGACAAAATGTAATTTAAATTCAAATTCTACAAAGGGAGACACAAAAGTAAATCATTTTTAAAAGGTTTTGAAACAGAAACATAAATAACAAGAAAATGAGATATAATAAGGGCTAGCCAAACAATACCCCGAGGAATTTAGTCATTACAAACAACCAAAGTCGTTACAGTACTCATTAAACAGAAGAAGCAAATTAACTTTATTCAAAAGTTTTGAATTAAAGGAAACAGAAAATCTCTGAAAATTATTACATCTTTAAATCTATCAGTCAGACGAACCGGGCTTAAAACAGTCTCAATCGCCAAATTTCATTCAAATTTCTTAGAAACGGACAAGAAAGGGATGTAATCTCAAGAATAATGTTTTGTTTGATATATTTAAAAGGTAGTGATGTGCCATATCAAATGACTGGTGATAAGAAAATCTCAAAGTCAATACCAAGCAATAGTCAAAGCAATAACAATAAAAATGCAATAAAGTTTAATACGCACATAGAAGTGAAGCTGCAAAACCTTGTCTTGGAGCAAAAGTAAAAGCGTGTTAGATGGTTGATACCTATTTGCAGTTTACTTAGTACTGAAACAGGAGCACCGATCACCTAATTTAATACAACCACTAAAGCTCCGCCTAATGTACAAGCTTTTTACTTGCCTAGAAACATTAGTATTGTACGAGTAGGATAGTTAGGTTTGTTACACTTGCGTTTTACCTTTACTTTCTTGTAAATCTTCAGTTTTCGTGTCAATAATCTAACAGTCATAACACTAGGCTTTACATTATGTTCAATACCATTCGATCTTCAAGAATGGCTTCAGACCTTGCTATTATATGAACCTTTCCATAGTTCAAAGTCTGCTTCTAGACTCCGATCTGCATTTCCACCTAGCGAAGTATTCATATAAATGACGTTCAGGTGCAAGTGAGTGCAAAACGCTTCACGTAAATGTGGTTTTGAACATTTTATTGGTTTCGATGAACATTAAGATCTATAGTACTGTAATTATACTAATTTGTTTAAACTCCGCTGCGAAACAAATTAATACGTTTTTTTTATTAATTGGATGAACCAGCAACTTGCACTGGTACCATTTCACTGTTGGATAGAACGATGTGTGTCTGCCGTTAAAATATACCTTTTTAATATAGATAGCACAAACTATATGATTGGCTATTAGGTGGCAAAATGTTTTTAGAAAGACCCAAAAGAACTAGAACCAAGAATGTATGCAATATCTCTTATTCATATTTTGTGCACTGAAACATGTGTATTTCCGTAAAGAAATTTAAGTAGAAAGAGTGTATATCTTGCACTTCAAATATAGCTCTGTCTTATTTCATACCACATTTAACCAATGATACAAGTCATTTTTTTTCAAACATTGTGTTCTCAAATTAATCCTGACACTTTTCCGGTTTAAGTAGTTTAATAAGGACTCTAACCACATAAACAGAATTCACTCCCTTTGATATGCGCACCAAAATGAACTCTCATTTACAAGGCATGGGTCGTCACCTTTTCCATTCTTTAGTCTGTCCAATTTTTCTCGTTGTCAAACATGTTTTTTGTCAAAGGGAATGAACTTACATGTTGTCATCGCGATGTGTGGCTCCCCGGATGATTTTGAGTGGTACAACTTCTCAAAACGAAATGTTGGGTTCGTTTTAAGCCATAATGACACGTTTTTCCGCAACTTGGGGTTAGTTAAATGAAACATGGAATTCGTTTAAACATAAAAACTGAAGGTTAAACAAGGACTTGCATGTTTTCAGGGATGTTAAATGTAGTGATACGTGTGTGTTCCGCTTTAAACATATTTGACAAAAAACAAGCCAACTTAAATATGGTAAAGACGGAAGATTTTATGAGTTGCAACTGCTTTTTATATGATAATCAACATTTTAAACAACATTTTTACAAAAAGTACAGCACACTTCAGTTTTACTTGTTTTCTTTATTCACAATTCAGAAAATAGATGAAACTATAAAGATATTTAGCTCAGTAAAATTACATAATTCTGTTAACAGTACGAACAATTAATAAACAGGTGTGTACTTTTAGAATACACTTTCTTAAAATTCTTTTAAAAAGCCGCTTTATATCTACGTACAATACTAAAAAACATGAATCCATTAATTTTAACATCTGTTGTCAAACAAACTACTTCGACATTTCAGTGACATTCAATAGAAGCAATTATTATTATTATTTGCAAAAATATGCGATTTAAAACTAATTAATACAGTTTCCTACAAAAGAATTCACGCAAATATAAATAAATAGACCTTTTAATGTGAGAAACATTTCAGTAGTCTATTTTCTCTTCGCTCTATCATGTGAATGCGCAATTATTGTTGTGTATTATGAAACTCTAGAATAAAGTCAATTTATCACAGAAATTGTACGCCAACTACCTAACACCTGTGACTATCTAAAAAGCTTTCGATTCCATATCATATTTATCGAGAATACATTCTCTCAGACCATTAATTCGTGGAGGTTAATGGATTTTTACTATGAATTCACGCTACCCGGATTGCGCGTAACATGAATATGTAATGCTTAAAACACCGATTGCCAAACCGCTCTATTTTATTCTGTACAATCACATAAGGTACCAGACTTTCGCCATCATCCATTGACAATTGTGTTTTCACATGAGTGGTTAAAATACCATGCCGACAAATTCTACCAAAACAAATGCTTTTACCGGCAATTCAACTATGACATTTTGTAATGTTCTTATATTCAACTTCCGAGTCGACCTTTTCAGAAATGAGCGCATTTAATTCGCAATTATGTGAAAATGTGCTGCGATGCGTAGTGTTTGGTCGGATTCAGCGAACGCTTCAAGGCGATAAACAGTATCCACAATATAACCGGAACATTTATCATTTTAATGTCTCTTCCAATGCTTCGTGCGTTTAGATAAATGGCTTCAATCAAAACACATTGTAAGACGCATTCAGATAGCGATTTGAAACATATTGTATCTCGAGTATTAGTAATGGGGTACTCTCCCGTCTTGAAAACCAGCCCATCTAACGCTTGGGTGGCTAATGCATTTCGGTGGTTGCACACAGCGTTTGGAAGGAACGGCATCCGCTGAAAAATAAACATTAAAATACAAGAGAAAAACATAAATTGAGATCAAAACGTCAGGTTGGGCTTTGATACTTCAAGGGGTTAACACTAATTCTGTTTATTTATATAACACGAGCTATTAGTGGGCGGTTAGGGTCACACTGTCTGAGTGTGGTCAAATGACTATATTTGACTAAATAGCTAAAGAAAACAAATGTAATTTTAAATGTGTAGGGAAGTGGTGAAACTCTGTGCATGTCATTTGTTATACTTTTATACAGGGCAATCTTAATGTGCCTGTATGACGGAATGCGTATAGCTAAACATTTACGGTACTATGATAAACTTTTAACACTTTAAGTTTAAAATCAATAACAAATGTTCTGTTCTGTTCTGTTGTTCTTATAAAGCCGATATGGCAGATGGATACTGCTTACCTCATGCTTTGCTACTGTTACTGTTTACTTCTTCTACTGCCAACTTCACGTTTTGCTAATGTTACTGCAAAGTACTGCTACTGCCAACTTCACAATTATGTGTGTGAAGTTGGCAGTAGCAGTAGCTAGCAGTATAAGTAGCAAAAACCTGATGTCGGCCATAGCAGCAGCGTAAGTAAAATCATGAAGCTAGTTATAGCAGTACTTGATAGTACCAGTAGCAAATACATGAAATTAGCAGTATCAGTAGTAAGCAGTAACAGCATTAGCTGCTTTAATATATGTCCGAAATATCTTTCTTTTTGAACTAAAATTTCAACCCTAATAAAATAAACATGTCATCTACAAAAATAATAAATTTATTGTAGAATGGAAATGCGAACACTCAAAACTGCTACATTCAGTTACTGCTACTGCCATCTTAAAAGTTTTTCAACTGCTACTGCCAATTTTGTTACTTTTATTGCCAGCTACTGCAACTGCCAACTTTTCTCTTATTTGCTACTGCCACTGCTAACCTCACACATTTGCTACTTCTATTGCCAGCTCCTTCTACTGCCAAAATTGATCTTTCTTTTTGCTACTGCCAACTTTACGTTTTTGCTACTGCTACTGCTAACTTATTGTTTGCCACTGTTACTGCCAACTTCATGTTTTTCCTACCGCTATTACCAATTTCACGTTTGTAACACTGCTTCTGCCAGATACTGCTACTGCTACTGCTAACTTTTCTTTGTTTTGCAACTGCTACTGCAAAATTTACGTTTTTGCTACTGCTAGATGCTACTACAGCCAATGCCAAGTTTTTGTTACTGTTACTGCCAGCTACTTTCACTGGCCAACTTTTCTTCTTTTATCTCTTACTGCTACTGCCAACTTCACGTTTTTTTTTGCTACTGCTACTGCCAGCTACTTCTACTGCCAATTTTTCTTGTTTGCTACTGCTACTGCCAACTTCACGTTTTCACTATTGCTACCAACTTCCTACCAATCATTAATGTAACTTAATATTACGTTTTATAATCTCTTTATTAGGTTTGTATAGTCTTTTATTCCCAACATGAACATGTTACCACCTCGTCGCGTTGGCGTAAAAGTAACTTGTCACAGTCTAGAATATCAAAGAATTAGATCAAACCATTGAAAATCCGTTAATGCACAGCATTCTTATCTGTCTATGTATTTGACTTGTTATTCCCTTCAGGGATTCGCCCGATGTCTGAATAGTCAAAAAAAAATACACAGAAGAACCTTTTGTAAATCATAGATTTGTTTTCCACTTTTTCATTGTACATGTAGCACACCGATAGTACCACACCTCTGTCAAAGACTTCTCGCGAGCTTACGACGTGGACATGATACCGACTTTGTAGCAAATATCTGAATCTGATTTTCCACTATTTCCGCTTTAAACTAAAATGAACTAACACGTATTTATTACAGATAGTTCTACATCGCAAGGTTATCACACACTTTGAATGAGTCTAGTCAATGTGCGTGAAGTAAGCGGCAAGTTTCCATTTACCAGTTGCCTATTAAATTGGCAGCTGACAACTGGCAACCAACTTTACAGTCCAGCAGCCAATTCGACTTAACCCGCGAATCTTTACCCGCGAACTGTGTCATGAATTTTTAACTAGTAGTCTCTCTCTTTCTCCGTGTTCACGGTGTCACCACTTTATGATCTTCTCCGGTTCAAGGTGTCACCAGCCCTTCAAGTTCATATTCTTTTCCACAACAGTATGGTCTGGTCACACATCTTTTCTTGACCGATCATCCAGGGGACATATCTAAAGTAAATGCTCCGTTGTTTGGTCTTAAAGACCACATGAGCATTTCGGCGTTGAGGACAGCTTCCATATTTCATACATATGAGCATTATTGTGTCCTGCACGAAGCTTGAATAAAATGACTTGTTCCCATAATAGTAGATGGTAGTCATCTTTTTGTAAGATTCTTTTATTCATTAGTGATTAGTGGGTGGTCGGCCGCCTCCAGCTCCTTGTTTTGCAAATTGGTCAACAATCTCATTGTCATGAACACCACAGTGTGCGGGTATCCATTGAAGGGACACGTTCCGCTTCTCGCTGAGCCTGTTAAGTTCTTTAGAAAGGGATAGCAATTTGGTATAAGCCAAGACTTCATAGACTGAAGCATCTATTAGAGCATCTATTAGAATGACCACCTGATGACAGTCCTCTTTGACTCTTCAATAGTTTTCGATGCCTGTATGATGGTCTCTTCTTCTGCTTTGTAGTTGTTAGAGTACTTGCCTGTTGGTATGCTGTCGTCACTGACCTATCAGTCGTGAGCATGATGGACATACCAGCACCACAATCATGTAATACAACTGTAACAGAGCTGTCTCTCATCGATAATCTTCTGAGATCGTTGCTTGTGTCATAGATTTCTTAATAATTTCATCTTCCATTTCCGAATGGAAACAAGGTACTGTAGTGCGGATACGGATGTTTGACAGGTCATTCCCCCATGGCTCTGGCAGTTCCGACTGGTCCAGAGGAATAGTAGGTAGTACAAGATGGGCAGAGTTTTCTTTTGTCAGCTTCTTGGATTCATGGAATGCTCCCTCTTTTCATGCGGTTCTTTGTTTTGGTCCCAAGCTTTGATAAGAAGTGAATTGGCAAATGAGAGCCAGATGCCAAAGCATCAACTTGCAACTGGCAGCCAGATGGTAATTCGACTCGTGTCACCATCTAGCGCACGAAATTGGTCCTAATTACTGAAACGGTATGAATTTGTTACAGTTGTAACGTAAGTAACATATTGTAACATTTGTAACATATTAAAACATCAATGATTGATTAAGCCTAGTCAGTGTTATCACAGACAGTCGTAAAAGATATTAATGCAAGGTTTGACGATCTGGCATCTAGCTGACAATTGCTAATTCACTTAATATTACAGTTCGTGGCACAAGTCGAATTGTCATCCAGCTGCAAGTTATCAGTTGAAGTAAGCGAGGTTTAACGAATTGGTATCTGGCTTCCAATTAACAACTTGTGACAAAGGTCGAATAGGCATCTGGCTGCCAGTCGACGATTCATGATGTTTAATGAATTGGTATATGGCTACCATTAGCCAGTTGTCAATTCACTAACTATTAACTATTTACATTTTGTGACAAAAGTCCAATAGGCATCTGGCTGCCAGTCGACGATTCATGATGTTTAATAAATTGGTATCTGGCTTCCATAAGCCAGTTGTCAATTCACTATCAATTAACAGTTTGTGACAAAAGTCAAATAGGCATCTGGCTGCCAGTCGACGGTTAACGAGGTTTAATGAATTGGTATCTGGCTGCCATTTGCCAGTTGTCAATTCACTAATTATTAACAGTTTGTGACAAAAGTCAAATAGGCATCTGGCTGACAGTTGCAATTAACGCGGTTTAATGAATTGGTATCTGGCTGCCATTTGCTAGTTGTCAATTCATTAATTATCAACAGTTTGTGACACAAGTCAAATAGGCATCTGGCTGCCAGTCGACGATTAACGAGATTTAATAAATTGGTATATGGCTGCCATTAGCCAGTTGTCGATTCACTAACTATTAACATTTTGTGACACAAGTCGAATAGGCATCTGGCTGCCAGTCGACGATTAACGATGTTTAATGAATTGGTATTTGGCTGCCATAAGCCAGTTGTCAATTCACTTACTATTAACAGTTTGTGACACAATTCGAATAGGCATTTGGCTGCCAGTTGCCAGTTGACAATTAACGAGGTTAAATGAATCGGTATCTGGCTGCCAATTGCCAGTTGTCAATTCACTAATTATTAACAGTTTGTGACAAAAGTCAAATAGGCATCTGGCTGACAGTTGACGATATTAACGAGGTTTAATGAATTGGTATATGGCTGCCATTAGCCAGTTGTCGATTCACTTACTATTAACATTTTGTGACATAAGTCGAATAGGCATCTGGCTGCCAGTCGACGATAAACGATGTTTAATGAAGTTTGGATCGGGGGGCAAAAAGCAGTGGGTAAATTCACTAACTATTAACATTTTGTGACATAAGTCGAATAGGCATCTGGCTGCCAGTCGACGATAAACGATGTTTAATGAATTGGTATCTGGCTGCCATAAGCCAGTGGTCAATTCACTAACTATTAACAGTTTGTGACACAAGTCGAATAGGCATCTGGCTGCCAGTCGACGATTAACGATGTTTAATGAATTGGTATTTGGCTGCCATTAGCCAGTTGTCAATTCACTTTCTATTAACAATTTGTGACACAATCGGATAGGCATTTGGCTGCTAGTTGCCAGTTGACGATTAACGAGGTTAAATGAATCGGTGTCTGGCTGCCAATTGCCAGTTGTCAATTTACTAACTATTAATTAAAACTCCGTAACACAAGTCGAATAGGCATCTGGCTGCCAGTTTCCAGTTGACGATTAACGAGGTTTTATGAACTGGTACATTTGTATCTGACTGCCGTTTGCCAGTTTCTTGTTCATTTATTAATCACAATTCGTGACACAAGTCGAATTGGCATTTGGCTGCCAGTCACTAGTTGGCGAATCGCGATGTTTGACTAATTGATTGGCATTTGGCTGCCATTTCGCTTATATACAAGCTTTAACAATTCGTGACAAGCAAAATTGGTATCTAGCTGCTATTTATCAATTTACAATTCGCGAGGTTTGGCGAAATGGCATACTAGTAAGCTGCCATTTGCCAGTTACAAATTCGCTTACTATTCACAATTCGTGACACAAGTTGAATGGGCATCTGGTTTGCGACGTTTGACCACCAGTAATTGACATCTAGCTGTTGTTTACCAGCTGCCAATTCATTTTATATTAACGATTCATGACACAAGTAGAATTGTCATCTGGCTGCAAGTTTACAATTCACGAGGTTTGACAAATTTGCATCTGGCTGCCGGTTGACGATCGGGAATTAAGTGAAATTGTTAGCTTGAATGTGAAGTTGGCTTCCACTTGAACTGGCAGCTAACTTCACGCGCATGCCTAATGATTACATTGCTAAGTTTCTAAACAGACTTGTCCAATCTCTCAATATAGACCATACCATTAATTGGTCAGAGGGTGTGCTTAGTGGAAAAGCAAACAGTGCAGATTTGGCAAGACTCCACGATCTGTGTTGGTTGCAACGTAAGAATCACATGTCATCAATAGATTAAGGGTATAATTGACTACATTATCAAGCAGTTATAAAGAGAAGTATTGATATGTAGAAATATTACACCAGAGATTGGTTGAACAGAATAAAAACAACCCATACATTTTAACTTCTACAGAGTGATAAAGTAGCACGGAATTGTTTTCCCTTAAGTCTTTGAAAAATATGCCGACGCATATGTCCGTAGTTAGCACAGGTGGACGTATTCAGAAAACGTGTAATTAGCACCGTAACCCAAATGTCGGATACTTTTTCCTTCTCTTCCATGGAGAAAACTCTCGAACACAGGTGTATATAACTTCATTTCCGAAGATGTTTAACTTCTTGATGGATTTATTTCTTCCTTTCCACCTCTTCATTAACAAAACGTCTTTGAAGATCTGCTTTGCCATGCGCATTGTGTAATCAAAGAAAGATGTACAGATCGCCTTTCCCCTTATAATGATATGGTATCCCAGTGACTATCGCTCCAGCCTATAATTTTGAATACACCTTAATTGCACTGTTGTTAAGTTTATAGCCAGCGAATTAAAATTTCTGGAATTGATTTGTAATGGGTGGATTGTTACTCGAAACTTTGCTCTGTTTTTTGTCAAAGGATACTTTCTCGTCTTGTGTGCATATCATTATCTTTGTTCGTGTTTTGTTGTAATGTATACTTGAAATGTGTAACATATCGAGACTTAATGTAACACTATATTCCGTCAAGTCAAATATAGACAGTTTTCATTAATTTTAACTCTTACCTTCACGCTTGCTACAACTGATTCCGCCTTGGTGTCCAGTGAAGACTATGATCAGCCCCTACATCCACGACTGAAAACTGGCCTTGATCTGCACAGTTCATTGTCCAGTCAGTACCTTTACAGTTAGTACATATTGGAAAATTAATAGTACTGTTCAAACTAGAAATATCACTGAAGGTGATGAATACCCCCCCCCCCCCCAACACCCCACTGACACAGTATATACACTTTTTGTAACACTTGCTGCTTTAATTATTTGATCTGCACAACTAGGCATGGTACTGATAACTTCTGTGAAGTATCATTAAATGCTGACCAGAGGTTTAGGAGATTGAGAGCGCACACGAAATTACTATCTCGAACCCCTGTGACCATGACCTTTGACCTTATGACCCGAAAAATGGACCATGCACAACTAGACATGGTATTTATCACTTTTGTGAAATATCATTAATTCTGACCAGAGATTTAGGAGATTAAGAGCGCACACGAATTTACCATCTCGGGCCCCTGTCACCTTGACCCCATGAACCGGAACATGGACCATGCAAAACTAGGCATGGTACTTATCACTTCTGTAAAATATCATTAAATTCTAACCAGGGGTTTTGGACATTTAGGGTCCACAAGATTTTACTATTTCGATCATTGTGACCTTGACCTTTAACCTAGTGACCCGAAACATGGACCATGCAAACTAGGCATAGTACCCATCACTTCTGTGAGGTATCATTTAATTCGGATCAGGGGTTTTGGAGATTTAACATCCACAAGAGTTTACCATTTCGAGCCCCTGTGACCTTGACCTGAGACCTAGTGACCTGAAACAACATGGACCATGCACAACAAGGGATTGTATTATCACTTCTGTGAAGTATCATTAAATTCTGACCAGGGGATTTTGAGATTTAGTGTCCACAAGATTTCGTCAACAGACGGACAGACGGACGGACGAACAGAAAGCTTAATCCAGTTTACTCCCCCCTAAATCCTTGTGTTGTTCGGGGGGTAAAATTAAAGGATGGACAACTTCTTTTCATAACATCAGCAAGATAGTGGTTGGTGCCGTAAATATCCTTTGAAATATGTCACAAGTTTACATAGTGTATTCAATATTGTAGTCAATGATGCAGTAGAACTTGTAGTAAATAGGTCCCCTAGTGAGTAGAAGTGAAACATTAAATTTTGCCAGTGGCAAGATGACCATTTACTCATGCTAAGCTGAACACCTTTGCATAAGTTTAGTCGAGTTTACCTAAATAAAAGGATAAAGTTCTTGCAACTTACGTAACTACGCACGGTTTCAGCTTCTTGAGGCTCTGATCAGTGATGCTTTCTAAAACTGTTTCCTAACCTGGGAAAACCTCATGTGCGTATACGATTTGAGGGTAATGCGTGTTTCAGGAAAAATGTACAAAGTTCTCATTAATATGTATAAATGTACATGTTGAGAAAGAAATTTTCAAAAACAAGCCGCACAAAAATAGATCCTTCATTTATGAGAACAGGTATACACCACAACTCTTTAGCATGAACGTCAGGCTTCACAACTTATTCAAGCATTGTTCAAAGAGTCTTCTGTTCGTTAATCATAATGCTCTTTTATGTAATCATTCGCTGAATTAAACATTTATTTATAAACATTCTTGCCTTTTTGAGGAAAATTTTGAAAACTCTGTTTTCATCCAGATGAAATTTATATGATTTTTTAAAACTTGCAAAACTGTTATAAGTCAAGCTGGAGCCCTTCTTGACAACAGCGCAAAATGTGTTGACATTTATTGGTTTAAAGATAGAGGACCCGTTTTTAGAATTTGTATGTACATGAAGTACTAGATATGTAGGTAGTGTGAGGCTATGAAATGTAATTACAGCCATATGTTAGCCGGCCTCATGTTTCAGTTTTATTTTGAAGTTATATTAATAACAGTGGGTTTCGCACGAAGCAAACTTGTGCTTTCGAGTAATAAGTACTAAGTTAAGAGATTCCTTTTGCAATAGCTGACGGAGGCTTGATTATTTGTTGTCGTGGAAGACTGTGGGTTTAAAATGCCACATATATCACAAATGCAGGGCTTCTGTGTAGAATTTGGATATTCAGGTTTACCCACTTTTTAAAAAAAATATAATGCTTATACTGTATTTACCGAAAATAAAGAAAGCGGAAACAGTAACAGCGCTTCACCTTTGGTATTTGCCCGTAAACAAAGAAGGTTCAGTATTTAGCAAACACTTTTGGCTCAGTTATTACAATTAGGGAAGGTTTAAGGACCTAACTGATCTTCGCTTCGTTTAAAAAAAACAACAGCGTAGGTGCTTGTTATGGCAAACGTTCATGTCATTTTCGGTGTGTTAACTTTCATATCGTGCATTAAAATAAGGTAGGTAGGTCGACATGTAAAGAAGTCATTTAATTTGTTCTTTTGAATACAAACCTTAGCAAAAATCCAATGACAATTCTGGTCATACACAGTTTCTTACACACTTAAAGTTCAAAATGGAAATGCAATGCACTATGCAGAGGCACAAACACCGCAAACTTTCTACTGTTTCATTTCTAAAATTGTCAGGCAAACCGTCATCACTTAACAGTTAATTGAAAGGTCGATGTAAAGACTGCTAACAACTACTTATAAAGACGAAAAGCTGGTATAAAAAGGTTTATAATGAGCCAAAACATAGAGTTTCGTAATACTGTTTTTATTACTTGTCCTCGCAACGAATATCTGTCGAGAAATGTCATGTAAGACACGGTAAATTATGACAAGTTTTATCTGTTGTATAAATTATTATTTTGTCTTTGACAAAAAACAAATTTGAAGGAAGCAAGACAAAGCTATGTATTCTGCTTGTACTGGGGGTAATTTATATTTACGTTTTCATTGTCAGCGTTTTGTTCTTTTGGTTTCCATCGGCTGAGTGCATTGGCTGCATTGACAATTTTTTTATCGTTTGCTTTTGCTTTGTAAAACATACCAAGAACATTATTGTATTCTAAGCTTAGGTGTTGGGATATTGGTTTTTTTAAATAAGTCGCGAAAACTAACTGCAAGTATTTGCATCAGGCAAAAGAAATTGTAAGAACAATTTCAAAACTAGACTGAAGTAAAAAGTTTGAATATACACTAACGTTTCCCTGAAAACTAGGTTTGTCTCTGTCGCAACTTTACAAAACAATCTGTGTTGTTCGCACTGGTAAAACAAATTTAAGATTTTAATGGGTTTTTTTTAACATAAATTGCTGATTTTAGTTACTTGTGTTGGATTAAACTATATTTGCATGCTCTAAATTTTGCATTTATGTTTTCCTTCCCTTTCTAGATCAGCATTTAAGTCAAAATATATAGTAGGTGCTCTCCAGTCTCATCAGTTCAAGCAACATCTTTGTAACTTGTATATTTTCAAAAAAGCTAACTAAAATACAAAAAATAGCGTCTGTGCGGTCCTTTTATAAAACTTAACGGCTTAATTAATATGGTCATACATGTATGTAAATAAATGCAATGCATTATGTATTTCGGCAGCTTCTGGTTTTTTTATCTATGTCGTTTTGCAAGACCCTAAGGTCTTTGGCATTATACATAACTCTATGATTTAAACTAATTCGAGGAAAAATCATAACGAAGTAAGCACGTAAGTCACATTTCTATGCACCTAAGGGTAAGAATAATAAAATTGTCTAAATTTGTCAAACTCGAAATTGTAGTTTGACGTACCGGAAACAAAGACGCTGACGGCACGTGACTCTTGTCGTGTGTGTAATATTTATTACACATTAAATATGCTTAAGGCATATAATTCTTCTCCTAACTGATATTTTATCGGTGAAAAAGTGATGTTGAAACAATATTGGTTCGACAGTTTAACGACTAATATAATGTCAGCAGTATCTAAAAATAAAGAAATCTTTTGTTGTGATAATTGATTGTTGAATGCGCTGAGAATGATGGCTGTCCTTTCCCATCATAAAACAAGAAATTCAACACATATGTGTCGCTCGTTTCCCTTGGCGACCTAGTTTCGCAAGAATAGTTCTGTTTCTGCTTGAGTACCTAGTAAGATGTTACTTCATAAGTGTAATATTGACATATTAACAGACAGCTGTATTGCATAACGATAGACACAAATGCAATCATATTTACCAATTTATGGGTACCGACAGAGTTTCATTGTCAGCTGTATGTACACACGGTGCAGGTTTTACTTTAAAGGGTACATCAATCTTAAATAATATATGTACCTATTCCCATCAGTTAGAAGGTTTAGACCTTCCCGAATTGTAGCCTTCGTTTCAGGCAGTTTAGAATACATTTTGTGCCTGCATGATTGCTCTGGGATCAGTAGCTCATTTTGAGATTGATATTTATATACTGATTATAAACCTTTAAAGTTGTGACGTCATTGGTGACGTAAATGGAAAACAACAAAACAGCTGTGTAACACTTTTACTTTATTTCTACAAAAGTCAATAACATTTCTCGTTTCGGTCAATAGCACAGTTACCATTAACAATCAATAAAAACACATATACATAATACAGTTTACAACTGACATATATAGACAACAATATATAAAAACATCCAAATCACGCAGTAGAGTCTACACCTTATTATAAAACCCTGTTAATCCTCATAGAGTCAAATTTGAGACACATTTTATTTAATATTAAAGCTTTTAACTGAAATAGTTTGCGGAAATTATGCTAAAAATAGATTGGACATTTTATCAAATGTTCTATTTATACCGCGCTCCGCACGCGGGTGTCTTTGTAAATTCTTAACATGTTTCGAATAAGAGTCTAAAAGGATTACTTTTCTTGCGTACAAAAGTGCCGTTTGGAACGTTTGGAAAGTAAATCATATCCAGGTTTCCAAATTGTAAAATGTGTAAGTTATGATATCGTAAAAACAACGGGAGCCATGTACACGTGTTCTGAAAGTATTCTAAAATGTGAAATGAAACGCTGGACTTTTATTGATTGTTATAAAAAAGCTACGTAAAGTGTCGAATACAATTAAAATTTTCAAAACAACTTAATATACTTCAAAGTGAAGGTTGTAAACCTATAGTAAATAAACTTTCTTATCATTTCAACATTGCCGCAAATGTTACTAAAAATAGGCATAGTGTATACAATTGCTCTATCTTTCCGATTGCCCTAATGAACAAAATATCATACTGTCTAAATACACTCGATGTAGATGTATTTACTTTTGCACAAATGATAACTTACAATACATATTGTGTATCTAACGATATGATGAGTTAATAGTACACATCATCCTGGCGACATTACTAAAACATATTCCAAACGACATAAAATGACATTGTAAAATAGTGTAATTTTCTCCCATATTGTATAATATTGTCATTTAAATTTACCCTCTTTTTGTATTTCATCACATATTATTAAAGGAAAAAATGAATAAAATGCACCAATCTAAACATAGGTTAAAAGGGATACAAATGTCTCTCGTCACCTAGGGGAACACTGGCGCCACGGTAGTGACATCTTTTCTATAACCGATGGAGCTAAATGTACTGCTTCGGTGTAACAAAGTTTCAAAATATTTAAACAAGTACATTTTATAAGAATAAATCTTTTATACGAAACTGAAGTATATAAAGAAAAATAACTTGACTTAAAAATGCGGTTCTTTTGATTTTTTAGCGATCGCTTTAATTTTCGGAACTGATTTGTGTTTTCCCTGACAAGGAATTGAAAGTACTGTCGGTCAAGTGAAGCCAATCACTCACATTCAGCCGTTATATACAACACTAAATCTATACCCGTTTTGTATTTCTTATATTTCTCCAAAAGTAACATACTGACTATAAAATTATAAAGTTAACTTAAAGAACTTGCAAACTTTCTGTTCCAACAACGTGACCGATTTTCTATGATGATACAGCCCCAGCTCACTTAACAGAAAGTGCATTACCGCTCAACCCGCTAAATTTCTGAAATGGACTCGTCTATCTTATCAATTAAGACGGTACCATTCATCCCTTAAAGGGTTCACTAATTGTATAGCGGACAGTGCAGATCATGATCATACTTCATGCGTATACATGCAGCTCATGATGTACCCTAGTCACATTAGTAGAGTCATTTGACGATAGCAGCAAGTAAGAGATTAAATGGATAAAAATGATGCAACAATGAAATAATTATCAATCCAATCTGCACATACACATAGAAAAGAAAATATCAATTTGAAAGGTCTACTCTCAGTAATTGCAATACAATGCAGATTTATACCAAAGGTGACTTGCGGAATGATACACCCTATACTACGCTATAGCAGTCACTTGCGTTGAGACACCAATGCTATGCTAGGGATACCTGTTTTTAACGGTTGTTGCCATGACAACAAAGACCTCAAATATCCCCGGTGTTCAAAAACATTAATGTAAGAGAACACGCAATAACAAGATCACGTGCAAAATCTTGCTGTACATTTTGTTGATTTGTTTAAAAGTTTGCTGTATTTTTTTAAAATATTATGAAAGCGTAATTTATAGAACAAGTCAGTTTTTAAAGTAAGATAAAAGTACTCTTTAATAAAACGAGATTTAAAAATGGCTGCAGGGGTTTACTGTAGCTGGTAGTTCGGACAATTATTAAATATGCAGGCCTTTAATTGTTGCACACGACAACAGCAATTTACCGCCATGACGTCATCTATGACATAACGCATCAAATTCTCATTTTTTAGTAATATGCTCAAAATGCATTGGAAATAACACATATAGCATAACACTGACCGACTAAGTATTTACGTACTTATATTGCACTAAATGTTTGACACCCGAATACAAGTTTCTTTTGCCAGAAATGACTACATTATATACATTAGCTAGCCAACATGTTAGAATGCGTAGTGAATAGCTTGGAAAGTGTTAATTACTAAACATCATTAACGTTCAATGAGCTGTCTGTTCTTTACTTAATTTAAGATTCAACGATAAATGCCGAGTGGAACCGGCAAATCACGTGCAAGTCACGCCTCCTTTACTGTTGTTAAACTATACAACTGAAAATAGTTGCTTAGAAGATAAATCTAAATGAAATGACTTAACGTATCCACGTGTTTATGGATTTTCTCTAAAGCTTAAATAATTTGTATAAAGTTTGCAGCTTCGGTAAATACAAATTACAAATTGCTCGGTACGATTTGCATGTGCCTCGCAGTTGCATAAATGCACGGCATTAATCTCTTATGCATCTAATATTTATAGCCATTTCTAATTGCACAAGAGATACACCGCTTTGTTAATGTGATGAACGTTTTTTAATTTCTTTTCTCGCCATTACCAGAACTGTAAATATGAATGAATATGCTCTAAAAAAAGAAAAAATGCATATTGATATTGCTTGAAGTTTTGAGATCGTGAAGTTAGAAGCGGCAGTGGGAAGCAGGGAAGTTGATTAGTAGCACTACATTATAGTTTGTAAGTCGGATTCCTATCAGATTCCCAGTTCCTGTTTAACTCTCCTCTTGGCCTAGGTAACGTTGGGAAAATAGTTATTTCCGGGAAGACTTTTATTACTTCGTCGTCTTTTTTAAAGGAAAACACCAATGGCGTTTTTTACTAAAATGATAATAAACGCCATTATTTCAATACATGTGTAGTTATGTTATTTGTTGTTTTTATCAGGAATGCCAATGCCTAGAAATGTTTTATGTTATATGCAAATGTCTGATAATTTTCATGCCAATACATGTAATTGCTCTAGCAAATCTTTACAAGATGTGATTTTATAAGGATGGCTGGAAAATTGTAATATTATTTTTATGATTTGAAGATATGTATGAGAACTGGGAATGAAGTAGGAAGCGACTTACATGATTTGGTTAATAGGAGTTCTCCCTACACTGTACAATAATAGATTGGCTGTACTGCCAATTTGGCCTCTCTTCTCGTGTTGGGTATATTTTATGACTGTGATAATTCAGTCACATCATTTAAGTTAAAATTATGAAACATAACTAATTTTTAAAAAAATGTGCCATATGTGAGAGTGTGTACATTTGAACACAGGTTATAAAGAACGCAATATCACGAACAAGCACAAGAGTTGTGAAGTGAATAGGGGTCATGGCTAAAGTGTAATTTACCCTTACTTATTCCAGTGCACAGTAATAAATACATTTTCTCTGCCGATACTGTTATATCAAACCTTACGCCATCACCACAAACTCCAAAGTAGCACGTTAGAATGTATTTAACAAGTCACATGACTATTACGTAACAGTAATGTCTTCTCGTCGTAGTGAGTAAATTTTCTACCTTTCACTTTCTTCTCGTTATCCCATAGTTACTTCATCACACTGCCTTCTTCTCGTCGAGGAAATCCACTACTACCAGCGGTATTTCCTCCACGAAACTATCACTTCTACCGGTATTTTTTATTTCCCGGTCGACAGTTATTGTTTCTCGTCCGTAGACCTGCTACTTTTTATGATGAATCATCACTTTCTATACTTTTATCGTCGTCTCCTTTTTCTGAACTTTTAGAGTCACTGCTTTTGGGTTTTGTAGTGTTATCATTAAGCTCCTTTATGGCTTGTCTTTCTTTCTTCATTTTCATTCTCCGATTCTGGAACCAGATTTTTATTTGTCTTTCAGTCAAACAAAGCGAATGTGCAACTTCGATTCGCCTTTTCCGAGTGAGGTAGTGATTGAATTGAAACTCTTTTTCCAGTTCTAATGTCTGGTATCGACTATAGGTTTGCCGACCACGACGTCTTTGTGCTGAATTGGGACCTGAAATGAAGGAAGGAAAATTTAAAATTGCATATTTTTTTTTAACTATATCTGATATGATATGATGACTGTTTATACAGTCCATTTTGTAACCGTGAAGGCATTTAAACAGACAAATTGTCATTTGGAAACATCTTGTGCAAAATAACCAATGAAAAGGTCAGAAACCAAGTTCTGAAATAGCATATGGAAAAAATAAGTTGTTGTTAAAATGGTGTTTTTATTAATCTCCTACTGGTGTATATAATGATAAGAACCCCCATGTAGCACAAAGCCCAACACAAATCAGCAACCAGTCACAGAAAAAAGTAATACAAAAGTAAGTGGTCCTCCACAAAGCGAGAGAAAGTTGCGGACAAGACACATCAAGAGCTTTCAGGTAACTGAAGTATTAAGACAGATATATCTTTGAAAATTATTGAAAACGCAGCAAAACATTTTTATAAAAAAAAAAACATCTCAAAAATACATTTCTGAGAAATCTTTCCTTGTCGAGACATTGTAAATCAAAACATGAGAGAAAAATCGCGACTTAACACTAAAATCTGTCAACTCACGAGCAAGCTGACTGGCTGGATAGTAAAACAGAAACTTAATGCTATAAAAGTTACATTTCTCGTGGTTTTCTTTCTATTTTGCTGGTCTGTTTATAACTAGATTTCCAGCACTGTGTGACACACAGCTCTGGGTGGTTTCTGTGAATATATTTTGCATGACTACTGGAAGAAACTACTAAGCAATTTCTCATATAAGTCAGATATGGACTTCTGTTTTCTATTTTTTCAACTAAAGTTCCTTTCACACACTTCTACGCATAACTTTATATGAATAAAGTCTAGTTTATATAATACTTCCCAGTAAAATTTCATAAATAAAATCTAATATAGTATGCTACTCAATAACCATTTTTCATAACATAATTATACTCCAGTATGCACCTCGGCATAACGACTAATTCAGTAGAATACTCAGTATAGCTATATATAAAACTTATTTTAGTTACTCAATATAAATGTCAAATACAGCTTTGTTTAGTTTGTTACTCGCCACATCTTTTTAGGGATAAAACTTACTTCAGTATGCTACCGAGAACGTTTATCAATAATGACTAATTCAGTTTAAAGCTGGTCGCTCTCAGTTTTTGGTAAAAAATAAAGTTCTTGAAACCGTATGTAAATAACGTATCTTAGAACATATAGTCATACAAAAAAGGCTTCAGTATAAATTCCTGTCACGTAAATCTTTAAATTTCAAATAATATGCTACCAAATTCAAAAGCGTTGCAAACGCTCTTGAAATTCCAATATAAACATATAGTGC
This sequence comes from Saxidomus purpurata, assembly GCA_022818135.1. Taxonomy (NCBI): domain Eukaryota; kingdom Metazoa; phylum Mollusca; class Bivalvia; order Venerida; family Veneridae; genus Saxidomus; species Saxidomus purpurata. Next base: position 35,516,159 of record JAFMSR010000016.1, read on the forward strand.
AGCGGTGTCGTGTAACCGACATTTTCAATCGATTCCTACCTTGTTTTTTTTTTTGCTTATATTTTGATTCTATCATTTAGTTTTATATTTGTGAAGAAGTATGCCAATCTTTAGAGAATAAAAAAATTCAACGGTAACTGAGAGCGAGCAGCTTTAATACTCAGCATAATTTTCAGTTAAAGTAAGAGTTTCAGCATGACTTTATTTCAGTAACACCTATAGTTTAGATTACTTCTTACCTAGATGTGTTAACATATATTTCATTATCTCAGGTTCAGCATACCTTTTATTGATATATCTACAGAAGTGTCGTACTTAAAATCATACACAAAACTAAATTTCAAATAAGCATTAATTCAGTATACTACTCATTATAACATATATAAAAGCTAATTAACTATGTTGTGTAAAAAAAGTCTACACAGTTCTAATTCTGTAGAGTTTACAGCCATTGTAAGTACTTGTAGTTTCGTTTAATAAAGGTTCTGTTCTGTTCTGTTCTGTACTATAATGTACGGTTCTGTTCTGTACGAATCCTAATTTCAAAGGAGGTTTTCTGATAAGTATAAAGAAGCATAAATAACTTCTGGGCATATTTTTTATTTGAATAAACGGTAGTTCGGGGAAACAGTAATTAACAAGTACTGCTAGCATTTATAGTATACTTCCTACTAGACATGGCTTTTATTTAATTCATGTTACTCTTAAAATAGCGACACTTTATCATGTTCAGGCATGGTGCTTAAAATAAAATGAATGATTGAAAATATGTAGAAAAAACGTACACGGAATTTTTTCTACCATAAGCAGGCAAGACTTACAAAGTTTTGATTTGAAGCAAATTTTATAGGTCCGTCCATGAAAGCATTTATATTAGCTTGTATTCTTGGATGAGACCTCAACCTTTTAAAGTGGGCAGATTTTCATTATTTGACTAGGAAGTCGACAATATATTGCACTAATAATCAACTATATTAACTAGAAATAAAACTGTTACACAAATCCAAATATTAAAATGATATAAAATAAAATATATCAAAGTTTAAACTTTGGTAACATTCATTTTTCCACGAGTATAAACCAGTGATGAATGCCTTTCTTAAACGTACGTTGGCCAATTTGAATCGTAATATCATTTTAATAACGCAAAGATTTACAGATTAAAACTAGATAAGTGAAGTTCTTATTAAGTCTGTGTGTGACTTTATATTCAATTTGCAATTCAATTTACCTACAAGGACGAATTATTAATTTAGATTCATGAAACATTACAATCATTTAATTGTTAACAAGCAAATGGCTCCCTTGTTGCCCAAATGGCGTGCAATGAAGTAAACGTGTGCATCGTGCATCCATTATTGATTATACATAAAACTAGTAATTGTGTGTATGACAATTGTTCTTTGAAGTAATGCTGTTGTAGAAAGTTGAAAAGGAACTTGTCTCTGAAATCTAATTAACGGTGCTGCCATAGTCAAACATACAATACGAACAAATAAGGTTTTAAATGTATAATTCAACTACATAAATGAATGTTGTATATATATATTGAGAGATTCCCGGGATGTCCAATCCATTGCTATCACTTCAGAGAAGAAATCTATTTCTATATCAATCTATGGATTTTTAATATGCGAGATGTTTTCATCTCTTCCTAATAATAATAATAATAAATAATAATATTAATAATAATAATAATAATAATAATATTAAAAATAACAATAATAATTATAATGATGATAGTGATGATGATGTTGTTGTTGTTGATGACGATGGTGTTGTTGTTGATGACGATGGTGATTATGAATGACCTTATGCATTTGCAATATGCGAAATATTTTCATCTTTACTTATAATAATAATAATAATAATGATGATAATAATAGTTATAATGACGATGATAGTGATGACGATGATGTTGTCATTGTTGATGATGATGATGATAATTACAAATGGCCTAAGCGTGTGGGCTACTAACAACTGAATCATTTGTCCTCCAAATACTTAAATCATTTCTTACTAGTAAATTTTATACCTACAGTCCAGAAAGAAACCATAAAATTCAAATATAGTTAAAACTAGACGGAATATTAAAGGCGACAACTGAGAAACCTTTTTAATAATATGTATCACTGTTCGTCATTATATAAAACTGTACCTGATATTTTAATTATTACTTCTATCATTTCATTTTTAATAAACTACTACCCTTCATATCTTTACCACGAAGGATAGCAAAAAAAAGACATACATTATCACCGTGACTTAATATGTATAAAAAAAACAGAAGATCCGATTTCGAGGTCAGGTCTAATCTGATAAATCAAATATTCCAAGGCTTTGATTAGTGTGGCGGCACCACTGCTCTATTGACAGAGGATCATACACCACAGTCATATCTGGTCAAAACACGCGAACCTAATCCTAAGATCAATGGAAACTTCAACAAAACAAATGCGAAGTTAAAAGGTAACCCATTTGTGTATTGTTTATGACTACGATTTGCTTAAATGCGATTATTACGGCCTGTGTATGTGTTAGAATGATTTATGTATCAGATGTCATATTTTCTGCTATTCTTTTGTGCTTAATACTATAAGCAAATAATTGTTCGCCCTATGTAAATTCTGTTTTATTTCCTAGCTTTTACGTGCAACGCTTCCAGGCTTTGGCAATACCAACGGGCAGCAAACAAATCTGACAAAAAAACAACAACTCTATTTAAATGACCATTCCTGATTACAGAAAGGTCATGTTTTAACCTCATTTTGTTTTTGCATCCGCTGTTGTATTACCCTGTGAGAACGGTATTCTGTTTTAGCAAAAGCACTTTCTTTTTTATTTCTTTCTACAAAGTCAATCTTTTGGAGGCATAACGTGCAACACACGAATGTATGTAGGTAAGGAACGTGTCATTTACCTCAATGTCTGAACAGTTCTTTCCGTCTTTGCATTCTTAGTCGACTTACTACCTCTTTGTACAGAAAAAATAAATGTTAACATTGACGGACGCCTCAGTACACCATAGTTTTCGAGTTGGTCGTAAGTCAAGTTTGATGTATATGTATGTATTCAGATAGCGTGTGTTATAAAACAGCCCAGTCAATGAAAAGAAACTGTGTCGTTGAACACAAATTTGCCTGTTCTCTTTGTTGTTCACGATAGATTACTCCAAGAGTGCTGCATGATTGATAAATTATTTTAGTTTAATGGTTTTTCGACAATATTCCAGCCAAATCAAACCAATTAAATAGAAAGCAAATATCTCATCGGCACATTACTCTGTGAGTTATGTCCGTATACGGAGGTATAGTATGGCAGGGACATCAAATGTTCTCATTATCCGTGAAATACACAATCCTGTTCTTATATGTATATGCACATGGATCAACATTTATACACGTCTGCCACCTTCCAATCTGGACTTACATTCACAAAGAGTATAAGGTTTCTCTCTTGCTCAAATTGAAACTTGGAAATTCTTAAGCATTACAGTATGGCACCGGAGAAGTAATTCAAGACTCTCATGCATCGCGTTTGATCTTTCAAACTGCTTTCAATTGATAACAACAAATTTACAATTCTGTCATACATTATAGATCATTTTTATTCTCTTCCCCCTTCTTTTTTGCATTTGATAATCTGACTCAGTTTGAATCAAAGCAGAGAAAAAAACATTTGAAAGGAATGTTTGATGAAGTGCGCATGTAAGGACAGGTGCAAAACTTTACCACAGGATGGATCACGACAACAATTTTTGCATACACTTATAAACAATTATTCATGGGGGTAATGTCATGAAAAGTGCAATCCGGACAAAGATCATTGCGTGATCCCTTGGACACGGCCCCCTCCTAGTCGGTCTCAAATGAATTTTAAGTATAGGTTGAGAAATAAATTTCTTATGTTCAATTTCGATTAAAAGGTACAAATATTCCTAACCCCTATTATATTCCGTGTAACCTATCCACAGCAGGTCAGGTGTGTCATGTTTGGTTTTAAATTTGTCATACGATATATGATCAATCGCCATCCTGAACTAATTGTCCACATGTGTCCTCCAGAAGTCCTCTACGTTCAATACATTTCTATTGCTATAAGCTTACAGACCCCGTTAACCATACATCGTAATGAGTGACTCGTTCTATACTACTGTAGATCAGAATATCCAGACTGAGTTTGTCGGAATCTTCGTTGCCAACGCAATTTTCCACAGACTTCTACTAAAAGGTTCAGAGCTGTTATTTACAGCTAATTAAATTTTAGCACTATGTGCAGGTGAAATACATCAAGAGCTACTTTACAGTAATTGTCTTTTTCATTTGCTCGTAATTGTTTATGCGTCTTGTTGCTTTTACTTTAGCTGATTTGCAATTCTTCAGGATCTGCATTTGTCTTTAATTTTCATGTGAAACAATTATAATAAAAATAAAGCAAAACTGCTTCAGTCTACAGAAAGCAAACTCATGGTAAAATAAAAAACTTAGGTTGGGTGTCGCAACGCGAAGCCTATATTACAACTTTGTGGGTTTATTGAATACTTATGTCTCGTATAGAAACGGTGACATTGAATATATAGAGGGCATTTCGTATAATGTCGTAAACGTGATCTGTGTCACGTGTTTGAAAGTCTATCCCATAATGCTAAGCTAGTGGTCATGTTAGACGCTGAAGAGTGCACGCTACTGGGAATGGACCACAATGCTCTGTCACGCTAGCGTTCTGCGTTACCGCAGCATCATCTGGTACGGTGTCCGATTACGCATTGTACCTCCATCCAAGAACATTTGTCCACTCGCTCATCAAGCCCATTACACACGATCAATAGAAACATTTTTTTACAAACCATCATAGGAAAAATAACGAGGAAACTCAAAGGTGGTTTTTTACTAAAACCACAATCTTCACCACCTTATCGAAATAATTACATGGTAATGATTAAGTTCTGAGATATAATAAACTATTTCAGGGTTCCCGTTTCTTCTATTCATTGATAGTTTCAATTTTACTCTGAAATGGCAATTTGCAGTTTACTTTGTACCATTAACCTGTTGTTAGCAGAAACGTATACGTATACCATATAATTATGACTTAAAACAAATGATCTGTTTATTTTTCTTACTTTTTCTTCTTTTTGTGACTAAGTTTTCTATATATGATAGCTGTTTTCCATGTATTCATTGCTTACTATTGTATGTATATGTATGTATGTTGTGCTGATGCAGCCCATAGTCTGTGGGACTCATAGCTTTGTTTGTAAATAAACTTTGAAACTTTGAAAGCTTTGTCTATTGGACCAATTTATGCTTTGAACCTGTCGGCAATACCCAAATTGAAAAATAGACGAGTCCATTTCAAAAACAATAGCAGTGCTCAGATAAATCATGAATAAGTTGCTCAAGAATCATCTGTATTTCCTTTTTCACTTTTCACTTGTAGGGTTTCACAGAAACCTGTTTGTAAGGAATTCTGTTTTATTTCATTTTGTTCCTTGTCGCTGATGCAAGATTACTTTCTTTCAAGTCAAGGTTCTGAATCATTTCTGGTTTCCAACACACAGGAAGTTATATTGATTCCAAGCATTCTGATTTATTTCAAATGTCAATATAATTGACTCGCGCTGAATTATTTACGAGCAACTATAATAATTATTCTTTATATAGAAATGCTCATTCCATTGACAACACTGTTGTATGAGTTGTAACATAAGACTAATTGTTGCCTTCAACGCGTATAGCGATGACATAGACATATTTTCTGTGTTTTAATTTTTGAAAATAGACATAAGAATGTGTTAAATCATGCATAATGAATTAGGGCATCTTTAATTAGTCTGTGAAAGCGATACGTCTAATATTGTTTCCCAGAACAAATATATACCAGATATTGAGATATTGTCGTGGTAAAAAGAATAGACAAAGCTTTTAAATGGGTTTTCAGGAGCGAATTTAACTGGTCTTCTGATTCTGAATTTTTAGGGTTTCAGTATGAGCGGTTCCAAAGAAAACTAGCAACATATACTAAAATGACCATAATGTATGTTCACTGCTTTCGTAGAAACCCGAGTCCAGCAAAATTGGTTCGAAAGGAGTTTCTCCGCTCCCTCCTGGACACAGGTGGCTCCACACTGACGTTGCATGATTGAAAGATGGAACCATCTGGCAATATGACACAGCGAAATCCAAGTAAGAGCAACAGATAGATTCTACAGATTAATGTCCACTATATAGTGTGACAGATATGAAAGCAACAGCTTTGTTTCCATAGAAATGACGTTAAAATATCTAACTAGAAAGACAGCTTCATCTATGACACAAACAATTACTAGGTGGAGTAAATTGTCTCTCAAGATGAAATGGTCATTGTGACGTTGGATGTTACATTCAAGTACATTGTGACACAGCAAACAGACAGTTGTTGGGGTGGGGGGAAGAGGGGGGGGGCAGATTTGTTCTTTCGAACATTTGTACATACACTCAACAGGTTTAGAAACGCAAAGATTTCCCCTGTTGAACATTTTTATTTGAATGACGCTATTGTTTTTATTTCTATTTAGGCATTTTGGCGATGAATGATTGAAACTTTTAGAAGAATTCAATTTTATATTGTTTTTGTTGTGTATGAAATTTGAATAAATTTGAAACACGATAACATTGATAAAATAAATATTTTGCCACTTTTGCGTTTCTAAACCTGTTGAGTGTATTAGGATGAAGTTGGCTTTAACTACGTCGCAAAAAGCACAAAATGGAATAATAGAAGTAGTTTAAAAGACAAATTCCATGTTCGGAGGAAGAAGTCCTTACGTACTGTTAGATAAACAACTGTGCTTCATAAAACTGCTTATTTGTAGTGACATATTGTCTCAAAGGTAACATAACAAACGGTTTATTCGTGTAGACCTCCCTGTCAGAATTTAGTTAATGTTTGCTTTGAAACATGCAAAGTGTTCAATGCAAAAACCAATGTTCAAACACTTTACTTAACTGATTATGTTTAACAAATGGAATGCTATGCTTTTGATTTCTTTACAAATGTATTTCAAAAATTACATCAAAGTAACAGACCAATTGTAAAATGATGCAGTCGCAAATCGGGTCAAAGTCGTAAAGCATGCGCTCAGCATGATGTTTTGTCCCCCTAGATGTTGGAACTGATATTGAAGTCTCAGATTGCGTTCATTGAACATGTTCAGGAAATAATTAATTGCAACAATTGATTCGAACAAGGAATTTTACATTTTTTTACTACACAGATAACATTGTTTGTCGGCATTTTGCATCGATGGGTTTGAAAAACACTCAATGACTCGTGTGATACTATTAGCCATGTTTTAAAAACGCATTTGAAAACAATTTTGTGTCACGCTTTGTGTTTTAAATCGACATGTTGAAAGAATGATAAATTATTAAACACGCAAATCAGAAAAACTCTTTTAAATAAATGCAATAATTTATAGTTTATAAGGTAGTACTATAATAAAAACACATTTTTCATGACACGGCGTTTTCCTACATGTTTCACTGATTCATAATGTATAAGCCAACTACCTATCAATAATACAGATAAATATTATAGTTGATATGAATAAAAAGTGAAAACGCAGCATCCTATCACAAAGACTAACCACTGCCAAAGACAGAACTCGGTCGCAACTCACAAGGCAAAGCTTGACATAGACGTGCATATTAGTACAATGTATATGTATCCCGAATCTGTAATACATCGGTTCTGTTCTGCCTTTTCTTATAAAGTTGCTGACTTAAATAAGAGATGTAAATAACAATTGTTGTCATTCCCTTGAAAGCACTACATAGAATACAGTGTATGCAATAGTGTGTTTTCGAATTTGATAGAAAAGAGTCAATAAAAAAAATGTCATAAAGTCATGTCTAACAAGATTTAACTTATACTAATATATTTATTCTCGATTGCGAAACAAGTTACAACTTAGATTAATCCCTCTCGAGACTCAAATTGACCAAGTGACCCTGTGTTTGCTCCTATTTAACCTAATTCAAACGTTAACTAGATCGTCACTACAATCACTTATCAGCATGCTTGGGTGTGGCCTTTGCAGGTTTCACAAGGTGATCTGTTGAAATAGGTATTTTGTTCCCTTTACCAAACATTCTGACCAAGATTCATTATGATTAGGTGCAAAATGTGGCCCGAGTGTTATTAAGTTTTTCTGTCTTTTGGCTATTACTCTATATGAGTTTGTAACATGACCTATAGATTAACATGCTTGGGTGTGGTCTTTGCAGATTTCACAAGGTGATCTGTTGAAATATGTAGTTTTTACCCTTTACCAAACATTCTGAACAAGATTCATTATGATTAGTTGCAAAATGTGGCCTGAGTGTTATTAACTTTTTCTTTCTTTTGGCTGTTAATCCATATGAGTTTGGAGCATGACCTATACATTATAAAGAAGTGCTCATTAAGAAAGTATAACCATACGACAGACATGAAACGATCACATGTCAAACGTGTTTCAAGGAACACCTTTGAATAAAGACCACCTTTCGATATGACCAGTATGAATAAAGTATGCACTAGTTATCCATAGTGAATTTCCCTGTTAATAAAGACCATCTTGTCAACAATGTCCACTTTAATTTCTTCTAGTCAGTGGTTCTTGTAAACGGTGCTTACTGTTATGCACAAAGAATGTTCAGACTTAACTGTTTAGGAAAACTAATGCTTGGAGTACCAATTCTCTGCAAGCAGCTTAAATCATTCACACTGGAAGCAGAAGTGTGACATGTATGACTGGGAGATACAATTTCATGCTGTCACCGATTGTGCCAGAGTCTGATTCTAATGCCCAGCCTGGAGGACTCCTGTTGACATTTAAGAGCATGGTTTTCAATTACTTCCAGCTCTGTGCATAAATGCTTTCTTATGAACATCAACGAGCAACAAAATACCACGTCTGTTCACATAGTGCAGTTGATGTCAACAGTATGGCATGTAAGTGAAATTTCAGCCCTTGTTGCAGCCGACAACAACCAAAGAAGGGACAGCATAACTGCCTTTTGTTTTTGAAGTCCATACTAGATGGGTGATCTCAAAGTCGACCTATACATATTTTTTAACATAAATTGTGTAAACATTATGAAAAGATGAATTATAACTGAGGTCTCGGGGCAGTGATTATAGCTTTACTGTCGTAAGCCATGTGCGTTTTGAAAAGCTTTCTATACAGAACATTAAGGTATAATGAATGTGAAATATCAAGTTTTCAAATGCATAAATGTGGCGAACACCTGTGCTTACAAAACTTGTGAAGATGAAGTTTCTGTCACAGGCTTTGAAGGGGATGATATCATATGTTGATTGTATGTATTGTATAGAACGGTAGAAAAAAAACATACGTGAGAAAAGGATATTGTAATATAAAGGTGTTTTAAGCATTTAAGACATATTTCATATTGTAAAGGAATGTAACGAAGCGATATTTCGTTAAAATATAAATAAGCTTATTTAAAAATTTAATTCTCAAAAACAAAAGTACAAAATAACTAGTATGGTTGTAAAATGAGTGAAAGCTTACAACGATTTTGTATTTGGTTGTGCTGAACAGAATAGAACAGAACAGTTCTTTTCTGGTTATGCTGTTTATGTCACACTACTATTAAATTTACATTGAGGCTGACAAAATATAGACTGTATTTGGTTGCATGATAGAAATGTTTCCACAAAAGGCGAACCGTTACTCTGTCTAAAGAGTCGAGAAATTTTGCTTTTTAACATAAACAATTGATCTACATTCTCAGCCCTTATTGGGGCCAACAAGGCACAAACGGTCCATGCCAAAAGCATGAAAGGATAACAGCGAAAAATATACGCAGAAACTTTAATCGGTTCCAAAACACTCGCTTTTAAATTAGCGAAGGAATGTGCACTAGGTGAAAAAGCTTTGCGTGTTTTTCAAGAACAATTTGTTTGATTATAACAACTAGTCTGGGAGGATGTAATAAAAAGTGTTCTTTGTTCGGATCGTTAATTTTTCTGAAATTGTATCCAAATATAGGATAAATATAGGATAACTATTACGTCTACAGGCTTTAAAGTTTACCAAAATTGTACTAAATTATATATATGTATATAAAAGTATTTGCTACCGAACATTCTTACACTGTATTATATACATTATGTCATATGTTTACCTTGTGCTGTCATTGTATTGACCTGAGTAATTGTTGAACAATAACTTAATCTCTAAAATTGAGAAACAACTAATTCATTGCAAGCACTTGTCATCAATAGATTCACTTTTTTACATGTCTCTCTGATGACTGATGAAAAAAAAAAATATCAAACAGGGAATGCCACATACCAAAAACACTTATTCGATCACTTTGAAACCCGTAACAAGAACTGTCATTGCTATATGTAACACACTTCCAATCCGTGTTAAAAGAACACATTATGCATACATATTATATTCAACACGGCATAAAGGAGAAATTTGATTGCTGTGTGCCTTCTAGCCGTGCACACAGGATATAAATCTGTCAGTCGAACGAAGGGCTCAACTTTCTTCTTATGGCCGAAAGTCACGCAATCTTCGTCTTGTTCCGAGTGTTTCCACTAAGAGGATTTATATTCTAGATTTTATTTATAGATTGCTTCTCTTAGATGAATTCCCTTCTTGCGCTACAAACATGGCAATCGATGTAAATTTGTTTTATTATGGTTTATGTTTTGTTTTGTTTTTGGGACGATTTGAATAGCATCTGTTTACAATAATGTATTGGTAACAAACACGTTATTGACCAATAAGCACTGCATGTTCCTATACTTCATTCGCATAAAATCAATATCTTGAAATGTGTTTACATAAACACAAAATGTACCCCAAGATTTACTTTAAGTCTATATTTAGTTTTTCTAATAACCGAATCTACATGTTTATATGTAAATGGCAAAAACAACGATTTTTGCAAGTATCAGACGTTAATGTATATGTATTGTTTAACATTCAAAACATTAGAAAAAGGAAAAAAGCAAGCGCCTGCTTTATATCAATGTATGCTCAAGCTACTGTGGCATATTATTGTTCAGGGATTCTACACAAACGTGCACTTGTATTTTTCATGTATGTTCCGTATCATGGTGTACAATTAATGCACATTTTCAAAATATATTTAGGTAATTTCAAAAATTTAAATGCATAAGTAAAATTGCGTTACAATGAACATGTTTGTATCTACGAAACAACCTATTTAACAGCAGTTTCAGAAGTATTTCGCATCTTCAGTTGAATGTTTTTATTTTTGTAACAGAAAAGTCCGCCTTGTTAAAAACTAAACATCTAAGCAACTGTTTTTGCATTAAAAATGGGAAAATAATGTTTGTTAGGGGAAAAAATGTTGGAAAGCAATGTTGTCGCTAAGTCATGTCACAATATTGCAAATTAGTCTAGCGTTGTGGAATAACCGAGAGCAATTTCATATTGCAAATGATGTGTGTGTCTGTTTGCTGCATCTAATAGATCCATCTGCCAAACCGAGTCACGATGGCATGTCTAAAATACTTTTTTGGTGATGTAAACTTTCATTATAGAATAAATGGGGGACGAAAATCACCAAAAAGGATCTAGCATTTTAAGACAATGTCTTGGTGCAGCAGAAGATGTAGTCTTCTTGTAGTTTTTAACTTCATGTTTATAGACATACACTAAGACGGACAGGAATCTTCGTTCGAACTATGATTTGAAGTATTATCTTATAATCATATATGTAATGAAGAGGACATAAATTATATATTTAAGTACAATTTATTGCAATTAGCAAAAGCGCATTAAATGCAACATACAGCTGAATTACTGTGGCTGTACGGTGTCAGGATGGTCACTGAACAAAATCCACACTCTTTTATTTACGTTCATGAAACTTTGTTAAAGATGAGCTGTTATTATGTTACTTTGATTGCTTATTATTGGTCGGGTCTTACGTAATATGTGACGGCATAAATGAAATAAGAAAATGTGTACCTTTATTCTTTTATTACATAAAGCTTCGTTTACAGTTTATAAGTCCGTTTAATCACCTAGAAGTATAAAACATGTCAAAAGTTTGGCCATTTTTGCTAAGTTTAAAATTCTTAAAAATCATGAAATGATACACTTGCAAGTAGAAACTGTAGAATACACATGTATGTATTTTACAAAGCTTTTGAGAACTAATTCTCACTATAGTAGCAAGGGATGGTTAGCAATAATAGAAACAGTATTGCATCATAGTTATGCTCTCTGTACACTTTCACATATTTAAACAACCTTGAAACAGATGAATCTGACCTGGTAAGCATATGTTTACATTTAAAACCCTTTTTAACTATTTTTTCAGGTCTACAAGTGTATCAAACCTTTGCATACCGTCTAAATACCTACACATAACTTAATTCAGATCGTATGAATGATTTTATGGGAACTTTGAGCAGGTCTTTGCCAAATATTTCCACTTTGCACGCAATCTGTTGTATAGTTTTTTCGCATTCGGATTGACATTACACGCATAATTATACTGACCTTTGTGTGTTTCACATTATAGAGAGCAGACCTTTCTGATTTTAATCTCTTTGCAGCTTTTGTACTACCATGCACTATGTTCTCTTTTCAAATATACTAAATTTCAAGGGTGCAAGGTGATCGCCTTTTAAAAAGCACTTTGTTTTCACTTTTCGAAAGGTTTAGACCTCGATGAAACTATCGGTTTGATCTTTTCAATGTAATTATGATTTATTACATTTATGTATTCGACTTTTTCAAAATAAAGAAATAATCTACTTAAATTATCAATTTATGTAATGAAAATATGAAATGTTCAAAGATTTGCGGGGTTTTCTTTGAAACCTGACTGGTAACGCTTTATGCTATTTTATCTATTGAAAACAATATTGTGGATCTAGACTTTGGATTGTGCAGGAAATATTATAAATGATTATAATAATAAATAATAACTTATAGCTAATAGTTCCTTACTGTGCCCAAATCTCTGTGGTATGTATCATGTGGGTTTCCTTTTGATATCTTATTAATAAACAATGCTATTTTTTAATTCTTAATTATTCTTAACGGTAATGCTTGCTTCATGTCAACTTTGTTATTATTTTTGTTAATTTTGCTAGTCAAGCTGACAAAGAGCTAAACTCATATAACTGGAATCCCCAATTGTACTGTATATCATAAATTGCAGATCAAAACAGAATTTGGTTGTAAAATGCATTTAAAGAGGGTTTTGTAAACGGTTTGATTGGTTGTTACAGTGTCAGAAATTTGTCAGCATCTAATGATTGTATCTTACAAAAACCATCAGCAAATGAAGTGTTAGAGGAGGCATTGTCACCCGTTATATTTACAAGATTCTCTTGATATATACATAGTTTCGCATTCTTCCTTTAATCTTAATTATCATGGACACACAGATTTGCCAAAACAATTTTAGGTTTGTTATTCTTGTCAGCAGCTGTAAAATAAATGCTAAAAGAACCATTTTTCATTTTTGACGTGTTTAGATTTGCAACTGCAAAAGCCGTCAAAATCGTGCGGCATATGGTGTCACATTCTTTACAATGTCTATTACTTTTTCCCAGGACGGCGATAAAAAATCAACACCCAAATATCAAAATATGATTTATTTTCATAATTTATGGTCATAATTATTGACATTTAGCAGGTACTGTGTTAACATTATCATTACAGTAAACAGTTTCTTAGTTGTTTAAACTACATATGCAACTCCTGTGTCTTAATGCCTCTCCTGTCACCAAGTCACATTAAACATTTTTATGGCCCTTGGGTGCCCAAGGCCTCCATAGTTGAATTTTTGTGTGTGACCTATTGTTATGATTTTACAAGAGGACGAGTTTTATATAGGTGTGGGAAGTTAGTAAATTAGTTTATATGTTATTTATTGTTTACTTAATGCATTATTATGTTTGTTTATGATAGGGATGCATATAATGCCATATTAATTTTAAATTGCGTTATAAATCAGTACATACATGTAAATACATTTGTTGTGGAGATTTGTATCAGGTTTACAAAACAGTATTAAAGACTCTGCAACACTACTCACATAATGTTTATAGGGGTATAATAAAATTGTAACATAAATTAGAATATACCGGGGGAACAGGGAAAGTCCGTTGTATTTGTTTTGCAAAATAAAAAGGAAATGAAACTAAGACAGAAGAACTAATGCTTCCAAATTCCTTTGTCAGCGAGCGTGCAATAACATTTGAGTTCATTTAAAATGAATTCGTGACAAAATGTGCCACATTTCAGCTTTACAGGCATTGGTTGAGATGATTTTATGTTCGTTTTGCACTTTCTGTAGAAATTGACTCTTGACTGAAATAAAGCACATCATTTTCGTTTCAACCGATGAAAAAATAAACGTTAAAGTAGGATAGCAGGGCAAGTTTGATAATGTGTTTAATTGTTAAAAGAAACCGCAGTTTTATATTATTCTGTTGAAGAGAAATCGGAATATCGGAATTTTCTTGTGCAGTATATTTAACTTTATTTAGAATTGCTTGAATGTCAAAAGTAAAAAGAAAATATATATCAGATGGCATGTGAAGGATTTTTTTAACTGTTTGTACTCCGAAAATAGCATATGAAAAAAGAGAATGTCAACAAAATTGAGAATGATGACATAGTAAATTGTGGTCAATTCATACTATTGGAAGATAGATACATTCGAGGGTTGTTCGAATGGTTCCGGTACGCATTTTACTTAAATTTCTATACTTGTAAAAACTTTTAATGTCATTTTTTTTTCAAATATATAACAACAGTAAAATGAACCCATACACTATATATAAGTCGGAGATAGCTTTAAAAAGATGATGATGATGATAATAAATAATAATAATAAATTAAGTACGTTTTTAAATTAACTGATTTGGTTTAATACTGTACATTTGATTAGAATCTATTTTGAAATCTATAAATATATTCTTTTATTATTCAGAAATACCATGATTATAGATACTCGACAGAAACAATAAAAAAATGGCGGTTTCAATATATACACACAGATTAATATATGAAGATCTAAAAAGAAACTTTTATGCGGCCTGACTCTACTTCTGTAATAATAGACAATTGGTTAAACTACGAAATAGATAAAAATGTAATTTTCACTGTCAGAATATTGATTTTCTTCATTAGCATTTTGTTAATTAGCACTTTAGTGTTTCAGACGCTGAACCAGGTGTGATTTAAATGTTTATTTATAGGCAAAACAGTAAACATAAATAAATTAGTCGTTTTTTATTTAATATAGTCCCTACGTATATCATAACCAAAGATGCCTAGAAAAAGTATGTTGTAATAAAACGTAATAAAATATTAGCATGTGCTAGCACAGATGCCGGTGTGTAACGTTATATTAATAAAATACATATCTTCAGTAATGCTTGAATCGGTATGTGTTTTTAAAGTTCGTGCACGTGTTGCGCACGGATAAAATTAAATGAAAGTGCACGTGTTAAATTTCTGAGAACACGTTTTCCCGCAATAAAAGTAAATATTTAATGGGTTTCAGTTTAGATTTCGAAATCAGAGTTATTAAATTCGATTACTCAATGAATAGCACGTGTTCGGACACAGTCACACTGGATAATAAAAATGTTAATAATAAAATAGCAATTATGAAATTCAGAATAAAATTGTAGATAAGATGCGAAAAGGTGTGAAATAAATTCCTTGCCGTGTGTTCAGCATCTTGATAAAATTTCAGCTCTTGTTGTTGTTTTCGTATTTAGATTGTGAAAAAAGTACTTCAAGAACTACGTTTTCCGAGAGAAAAAAGGACAAAACAAAACAAAACAAAAAACGTCATTGTACCCTGTAATTGCTTTTTCAAGTCAATGAGTAAATATTTTATTACTATAATATTTTATTTTGTACACAGTACACATGACGTGCTACATATGGCGTGAACACTATAAAACTAACGTTTTATCAATTTTTTATTACTTTAATACATTCAAGTGTGTAATATTATTGACATTACCCGAACCTGTCTCCTATGCTACATTAGCTTGGCGTTACCACCCGAGTGCAAGCAAGTTTTTAATTTTCAATTCAATTTTCCACCTGATGTGAGTGTACAAAAGGATGAAAAGGGTCGATATACATTCTCTATTCATGAAGTTATTATCTATTAATAAGAATTTTCAGTTATTCGATACGGAATACTGGCCAAACAGAACATATAAACAAATAAAAACATTATGGTACTACATGGAAAATGAAAAAGAAAGAACGAAAGTTGCGCCATTCACTGCACATGTTTATATTTTCACCTGTTTAAAAATCTACAGAAATAGAAATATGGTAGTTTTTATTTTATGTTTACAAAAAAAAAATATTTGGATTATATTTTCTGTTTCTTTTTTATTTATTTTATTTCAGGAAGATTTGTTCAATATATTATAGTCATTTAACTTCGCGAGAATGTGCCGTATTTGTTTTTTTTTTCATTTTTATATCAGGTTCATACTCTGGATTACACATACAGAAAAACTTTCGGTCACCACGCTGTTTCTTTTTTCTTTCTTGAGAAAATGAAATTCATCAGAACATTTGAGCATTCATTATTTTGGAATATAATATATACACATAAAATAAAACAAAAGAAAACTCTTCCCGATCACCACAAAGTTTCTTCTTTTTGTCTTTCTTAGGAAAATAAAATTTTATTTTATTATTATCCAACTCAGTGCGTCATACAGATAGGAAATCTTGGGGACATCAGTTCAAAATATTGCAGTTCAGAATAAAATTAAAGTGGTCTAAACATAGAAACCACTTGAAGATATCTAGGCAGATTTTCATTAAAATCCAAGTTTATCTCCGGTCATTTTAGTCTTCCTTTGAACACATAGAAACTATTGTTTGCCTTTCATATTTATGATGTAATGTTTTCAATACACCGAAGTTCCTTTTAAAAAAAAAGAAGAAAAAAATTATCAACCGATTCTCTTTTACCCCGCGGTAAATAAATAATTTATTTATTTATTCTTCTAATTAGAAATAAATAATTCATTTATTTATTTATCTATCTATCGTTTAGTTATTTATTTAGTTATTTATTTAGTTATTTATCATGTCATGGTATTATGATCATTAAAAAAAATAATAAGCACTCAATCACATATTATTTACTTTGGTCTTTATTCAATTTTCAGTTGTATACAAGGTGTGGATTTCATAAACATATTTGTTTAATGTGTTACTTCAACTTTAGGTTAAACAGTATAAATTCTATTTAAAAAAAAAAAAAAATCTCTATTCTTCTGTGAAGTAGAGACAAAAGTTCTTAATTTATCAAGAGTGTTATACAAAACAGAGAAAAGAAATATGATAAATAGGTCCTGCTAAAATATTATAATTTTGACCGATGATTTTTCTCCTCTTGTCAGCGTAAAATATATACTCCACTGCTAATAACACCTGCATAAACAACATTTTCCTATTAACCCAAAATCTTTATTCACCTAACATTTACTTACACAGAGATTTTATATTGGCCGCCGTCATTAAAATGTCTACTTTCTCCCATCGGTGGATATTTATATGTAAAAATCTTTTATCTGACATGTTATAAATATCTGACCGTTAGAACATGTCCTTTCGTTAGTTCGTGCCCTCTAGATTTAAACTTATGTCCAAACCGCGGTATTAAAAACTTTAGAATCCATCATTAGCAACCAAAACACAGCGTCTATATTACACTGCAACAATGGACGGCTTACATTCAGAGCCCTTAATGTTATTTTTATTGTTTATTGCCAGTTTACAGCTCTCTGCTAAATTAGCGATTATGTCTTCAGAATGGATGCACATAAAATCAGCAAACTTCTCGTAAAACATGTGGATTAAATGGGCCCCTAGTACACTGGGGTTACTTGAGAAGCCTTTCGGCCCTTATTACACAAAATGCGGGCTTTCAGAAAGACAGCTATAATGTCCAGAAATTAGTAGGGCTGAGGACTTAATACAAGTAATAAAAATCGTATAATATTATTAAGGTTTTATATCCTTGAATCCCCTCAACAATTTGTTATCATTTTACTCCAGATGTTTATGTTCGGCTGGAAGCTGGCATTATCTCGCCATTAAGTGTACAAAATGTATTTTTCGTGCAGAAATGTAGGTAATCTCGGCAATATGCATTATGTAACTGGGCGATATTGTGTTACAAACTCATTTATTTACGTTATTTGAGGAAAACTGCGTGAACAAAACAGAAAAGACATAAATTATACACTGCCTACCATGAAACTTAAGTGAAATTATTCATTTAAATTTGACATTGTGCGAGGTAGTGTTGAGACATTTAATTACACAGTTTGCTGCGCGTATATGCAGACTTTCAACACAATATGCATATTTCTTCTCATAATGAATGAATTTAATTAGAAAAGCTTCCTTTGGATGATAGACGGGATACTCCACTGTCTCCTTGTAAATACAGTGTACAGACATTTTTCATGTAAAGTTGTAAAATATAAACAGAGATATTCAAATTTTGTCGAGACTGAACGCCCAAGAACATATTACAATTAAAATTCTTAAGTTCATTTCATAATTTGATCATCACATAATAAATGATATACTAGTACAACATTAGTTCATATGGTTTTGAAATATGTGAACACCTGTTTCTACGCTAGGAGGATATTTTAATGCCCGTTTTTGATTTATTCGAAAATAGATTACACCCTTAAGGTATAAGATACGACATTATTTCTATACTCCTTGATCAAATAGTTGGTGACTTTTTGTCTTAAATCTATTTTTGGCTAATACACCATTAAAATACGAGATATACACAACTTTAACCTAAAATTAATGTGTTTAAGTTACACATAATTATGTCATTAGGTTACAGCGATACAACAAACAGCTCTATTTACATACCTACTATTCCCATCCATGGATAATATGGCGTCGAGGTTTCACCCGGACTTTGAGGTTCCTTTATATCTTTTTGAAGAACAGAACAGTTTCCGTTTTGTGCGTCTAAGTTTGTCGAATACGGACTGTTACTGTTGTGTGTAGAGTCCGGCGAATTTGAGGTACCGTTCCATGTCCCATCCGCCGTTGAACAGTTCGTAAAGCTACGGTGGGTGGGGTGTGAATTGTCGTCTGTCGGTGGATAGCTCGGAACACGTCCACCGTGTGCATTTGGAGTCCCATGAATTGCATGATCGCGACCGTATATTGAAGATGAATCGTGATTTTGATGTGCCGGATAAGTATTCGCAATACGTTGATGATCACTGTTGAAGCCTGTGTTATGATATCCTATTTGTTCAGCAAATCTAGACGCGAAAAGTCCGTAATTCCCAGCACTATATCCGACATTTCCACCCATATGATGATTTTCACTTGAATATTGCGCAAAAAGCGACGCTGGATAATACGAGTTCATTTTTCTGTTATAAATTTACTATACGCTTTAATATCTGACTACATGACCTATACCGATGGTAGTAAAACCCGTGATTTGTGGTTCATTTGCCCACTGTCCGCCTGTATAAATCATTTGCATACAAGTCACAACCGTAGCGATTCAGCCAATCGGCGCGCAGTATTTGCTATACAGTTCGGCTTTTATGAGCGTATCGTATCGCACACGGAGTTTTTCTACGTTGGTAACGATTATTGCAGAAAATAAGCCCAGTAACTTATTGCGACTTTTATATCGCGAAGACCTCCATTCATAGCTATGTTCTAGAGAATTTATGCAGGTTTTTGCATCGTAGTCTGTTTTTATTTCTTTATGATCTTACAAATTGTCTTTAAAAGAGATTTATCAATTTTATGATTACTCAGATGAATGAAAATACTAGATTTTTCAAGAAAAAGTTGGTGGCATTCTTACAGAATGTGTAAGAAAGTAGGATTCTTTTACAAGAAAATAAGAGTAATTATAGAAAGTAATAATATTGTTGTGTAAAGATGAACATAAAAAGATATTTATACGAAACGGTAAACCAGGGAAGTTACGCTCATAAAACAATACTGAGTACATCCTCCTGTCTTTATGGGTTAAACTTCCATAAACAGATATTTCAAATAAATTATTTACTACTTAAATCTTATCACCACCACCATCATCATCATCATCGTCGTCGTGGTCATCGTTGTTGTAGTTATTTACTGTTGTTAGTGTTTTGTTGTTGTTGTTGTTGTTTTTAATTAGTCGTCTACTTGGACTTATAATAACTACTTTCAAATTTATTAGAACATTAATTTTGGACATTCAATATTTTGAAAATCACCTATTTTTGCCCAAAACGTTTACACACAGATAAGTAATATTATTTTCATTTCTCCATTGTGTTGTTTTATGCATGGATCTTAAAGAAAGTTGCTGTTATTGTTGTTGTTTTACAAATTTACAAAGTGACAACAGTCTTGAACTTTCATTTGAAATTGTTCAGGTAAGAACCAACGTTTTTAATACAATATAAGTTAAAAAGGTGTTTTTACAAGTTGCTATGTTTAAATAAAATATTAATATGTTGAATTCCTGAAAAATTGATGTGTAATATTTCAGCTTGTAAAAACCACATTATTCTATTACAATCCCATTGTCTCTTTAAAATTAGTTTGATTTATACTGTTGTTTATTGCATAATAAAAAACGGTCTTTAGTAAGTGTAGAAAGGAACATATATTCCTTTAAGTTATTACATTTCACATAAATAATTTTATTTGTAATGATAAAAGGTAAGAGCCTTATTCAAACAACAAATTTATGCGTTTTGAGCGTTTTGTGTCACTAAATAAATTTTTATTTTAAGAGATATTGCTGCAAAAACATGTAGCTTCTTAACCAAGGGCGTTACTTATTTACAAAATTGTGTTTATAATTTAATGCTCATTTTCATTTACATATGCAAATATTTACAAAGCTTTGTGAATGTACATGTATATATGAATAAATGATATATGTATTGAATATTGACCAAACACCGACGTAATTGAACATATAGGAAACATATGAATGTTTTTACCTTGCATAGTATGTTAGTACTACATAACTGTATAAGTTGAATGACTGTGGGTATAATACATTATAGCAGAGACATATATTATAGTCAAGAAAGAGCACGATGAATGTATTGAAACATGTTAGCAATTACTTACACCTAGTTTTATTAGGGGATAGTAATGGAAAAATAAACCATATACAACAGTAGCATTGTCAGTTTTTTTTAATTGTTAAGTCAAAAATGATTGTCATTATATTCAATAGATTGGAAAAGTTACAAAGATTTTTGTACATTTTTATAATAACCTTAGTAACTTTCATTTTTTGCCCAGAGTATAAATCAGCGCTAAATGTATTTCTTGAACTTATTATGCATCATGATGGGTATCTCTCTAAATTCCGGGCAGTGCAGTTGATAGGGACTGTAACAGAATAATGAAAATTATTTTACATATGAAATATGTTTTTATAGACTTTTCGTTCACCGCTCATTCGACATCCGGAAGCCCCCTGGTTTTCGTCAGATATGACGAATAGAATATTGTGTAAATGTTATTATCATCACCTGATAAAATTGAAATTGATGGATGTTGGCAAAAACATCAACGTTCAGCTTATACTCGAGACATAAACTAAACTAACATTTACTGTCGAGAAATTAGCGTGAAGCCCTGTATAGTTTTGGGTACATTGTCATAAAAATGTTAGCTGAGCGCCTCAACGTCACGGCTTGAGAAGTGAGTTTTTGCTGGAGCCAAAATTTAAACATATAAGTCAGTTTTAAAGCCGCCATATTTAATTTTGAATGGCATTTGACCTTAAGAAGGGAACTTTTAAGTTTAGTAGAGCATTGTTTGTAGCCCCGGCTACATGATCTTGATTTTAGACTGCATTGGGGATATTTGAACCTTTTCTCTGACAAGAATATATCATACCTCATAACGGTATATATAAATAAACTTTATTATTAATTTAGTATCATTATTATTTTTTTAAAATATTATTACTACTATTATTATTTTGTTGTGCGTATGGTTTTGTTACTATCATTTCACAAGGATAAGCTGCATAATCTTTCCTAATTATTCCACTAATTTATAACACACGCATACACGTTCGTATATTTTTTGATGCACGAGATCTGAATGCAAGAATTTCTTCTTTGTTCTTAAAATACACCGAAAATAGTTGTTGGCATTTGTTATGGTAAAAATCTTGTAACAAGAAAACAAGAGATCTTTTTCATGGGAGGATGATGGACGTGAACAAGACATTTTAAAATCTGAGATCTAAATCAACCTGCCTGTTTATTTTCAGTTCACGAAATAAGCAATAAATGTCTATTTGCCTTGACACTGTGCTTAAAATGTCAAATTGTTGATATCAATATAGAAATACGCTTAATAATACTTGCACATCACTGATAATTTTTGTTGAAATAACAGGCGCTATAATAAACCAGACTTTCATTTAAAATTTAAAAAAAAATGCAATTCATTAAACGTAATATTGCATTGATAAGCAAAACGTATTTTTCAGAGGACTCTAAAACTAGTTTCCAATACTATTTGCTAAAAAGTGTTACAGTCAAAAAGGAAGTTTTGTATACCAGTGGAATGTTCCAAGTCATTTTCATGCTGGCTTTTAAAGTTGTAATTCTCTCAAATAAAAACATGTAAATCATTTAGTTCATAGCGCCAGGACGGCTTTGAAAAATGGAAAATGGAATTCAAGATTTAAAACTTTGAAATGCGGATTTCAAGATTTCTCATCCGTCACTAGGAAACTAGAAGAAATTCGTGACCGTACTGCGTTTCGTTTCATCCATTCATTTCAAGTTCCCTAATTTTCTAGTTATCTCTTTGCAGAAGGAATTCGTATTTGGTCAACGAGATAAGTTTTAATCTTCTATTACACGAAACCTTTTACAAAAGCTATCCCCAAAGCTCCTATAAACCTTATTGCGGTGTACTCCGCCTTGCGCTTGAGACATATTAACTATATTAGTAAAAGATAGCTCTTATACTGTTTCAATGGTCAGTGCGCCGATCTCTAAGTGTTTCTAAGTTGATTACAAGTCTTTGGGGGAAGTCTAAAATCGATGCAACTAATCCCAAATATAGCTGTACGTAGAGCCGGAGATCAATTCGTCTTGTATTGGATTCCAGTTCTCTAAAGCCCGAGCCACTCGCCAAAACTCTTGCACTGTCGGACGTAAATTGGACAACGTAGATTTACGAGCGGAATGGTAAAGAGGTTACTTCTGTGATTGCTTTCTCAAAGAGATAAAAGAATGGAAATAATAACCCAATCTATATTTGACTATCTGCATATGATCGCCCGTAAGAAGGTCTGAGAAAATTACTGCAAATCCAGTCCACTGCTGGGAAAATTTCTCTCTGGGAATCAGGGCATGGGATCGCCGCTACAAAACAAGGCTCACGCTGTAAAATTGCGAACTATTAAGACAATTATCATGTGCACGAACTAAATACTAGTTAAAACATGAACCTTATTTGGAATAATTTCAAAAACGTTCAACGCTGCCATGACAAGTTTCCTTTAGTATAAACTATGGGCCGGATTTTCATGATGTTATGTAATTGTAAACTTGAAAATGCCTAAAACGAACGAATGTTTGTTCTTCAAATGAGCATTGAAATCATATCTGTCGTTGATACACAACACGCTCATCATAACAGCTGAATATAGACTAGTATGCCAGATCAAATTTGATAAATCTTTATGTCATATAATGTTCTTCTATTGCAATTGCTATAAAACATTGAAAGACCTGATTTTCAAGTTTAGGAGTTCATGCTTATATGACAGTTTAAAATATTCTAAAGTATTTAATATAAGACAGCTGAAATCCGTGCAATTTACTCTCTCTGTCATGCCATTCAAACATGGTTTCAATTCTGAATCACAAAAGGCAAAAACTTAATTTTGTTTTAAAGGAAACTAAATGCGTATACCATCCATCTATGTATAGCATTTTAATAAATTATGATTCTAGACATTTTCATTTTGGTTTGACCTACTTGTTTAGCCGTTCGTAAATAACAAATGTTTTTAAGCAGATGGCATTTGTGTGCGGTGTCGAACGCGTTTCTTTAAGTACGAATAAACTTCTTACAAAAAGTACAAGAACTACCGCGATGTCCAGAAACAACAACGAAGAATGGCTTTATACCACTGGCATGCAGCATTTAGGATAGAGGCATCGCTTAATGGTTTTAAAATCTTGAACTTAATCGTTTCTTGTAATAATATACTGGAACATTATCTTTCCTTTTCAATCCCGTTATATGTAAAGTAACAATATCATACCTTCGTGCACCTCTTATTAAAATAGTCATTACAAACTGTTACAAATTACATCAGTATCGCCTCTTGTCAAATTAATGAATAACATTATTTCTCAGAAGATAGGAAGTTTTAATTCGTCGTCTTTCTATGCTTACTTCATATATATTAGTTTTTAATTAGTTTTTTTTTTTTCAATTTTATCTTCGCTACAATTAATATCATATATACACATGATACTTCAAATAGTTTTAATTGCAAATGAAAATTTGATAACCATCATATCTATATATTGTTGGCTCAAATCAATAATTAAAGCTTTAATAAAAATACTGATGGCGCTTAAACATTTCTTAAATATCGTTCGATATTAATATCTGTATAAATGGCAAATCTAAAAAACTATTCTTTTTCTTGTATAACCGTAATGCCTTTTGTGCGTAAATATCACATTTTGTTTAGCACATATAACAGTTAAGCCACGGCCTATCAAAAGCAGTATAATTTATAAGTCATATGATAATACAAGGTATATTGTTAGAGAAAAATGGTGGTAACGTTATTTTTCGACAGCAGTATATAACTGGCAGGTAAAAAGAAGTATGGCGGGACTATTCATTTAGCCCGTAAATCTTGGACTTCACCAACATGAATGAAACGACATTTGACTTCGTAACGCAATCAAGACCCTCCACACTTACATCGTTAATATTTGATATATATGTCGACCACCGAAACATCGCCAATACCTTTTTATTGCTACTTTCTACATTTTGCCGTTAGTGTTAGGTTTGTTTCATCATATTGTCCAAGTGATAGTGGACTGGCCAATGTCGGCACATCGCTCCTAGCAGAAGTTAGTAACTGTCATGTTTACGACTATTCGATTTGAATGGATTTGTTTATCCTTTACAATGAATTGTATCTTAATATTCTCCGAATATCTTTATCCGGGCAACTGGTCTATGATGTTTTAAATTTTATTTGTAATTATATTTTGATGACTTTGGAAGTTAGTGTAGTGTTTTTAAGACTTCTAAATTTTCATTTGCAAATGTCTACTCTATATGCATCTTTATTTCGCGCAACTTTGTACTTGTTTGATTCCCATGCACTATTTTCGTTCTGTTTTTCTCAGTCATGATTCAAATGTGTGGACTGATAAGCTACTACAGTAATACATTACTGCTTCATTACTTTGTAATAACATGTGTAATCAGTTATATTCTTGATGAGAATATGAACATGTGTCAACGAACATTGAATGTAAATACTTCTGCCTGTAAATAACTTGCTTGTCAGGTAAGTTTGAATTAAGACAAATCTTACGATTTCAACTAATATACATTGTATATATATTTATGCTCTATATATTTTTGATAATATAAACCAGTTTGATCTTTCTCTAGTGCACTTGTACAAGGTCAATTCGAGCTGAAAAGACATATGTTACAACTAATGTGCGCTTACAAATATCATATAAGGCCACCATGGCGTTAAAACATTTTTTGTTAATGAACCAAATGTTTCCATGCTCGGTATAACCGGTGCATTTGTAATTCCATTGTTCTCTATGACATTCGTGTTTATTTTTTTTTTTTGCAAAAAATCTTTGTATGGTTTGTGGACATGATTATAAAAACGGACGTTTATAGTAGACAAATTTTAATATCTGTCATACTGAGCAGAAAGGAAAAACACGAACTGTTCTAGTAACATTTTCCGACCTTAGACCGTAAGCCTTTTGCAAAATGTGGCCATCTAAAATGCACTATGAATGCAAACAATGCTTTTGCCTACACCAATTGTAATGTATGTTACACAAACGTGTCTATGGGAAGTTAAAATTTGCAAGAAAAGTGTTACAATATGTACATATAAAACCAAACCTTTTCCAGAAGCAAAATGCTCGGTATTTATAATGCTGTATAACAAGATGGGTTGACATTTAATATCAGACAAATATAATCAAAATGCATGTACATGTTCAGTCCAAATCAGGATTAATTTATGATAATAGGGACGTAAAGTTTGAATAATGAATGTTTAAATCAGACTTAATGGTTCTTTTAAGTTTGTGTTAGACTGTAAAGTGATGGATGTATAATGTGAAAAACTCCTCAACAAAGAGAAATAAAAGTTATAAGCGAAGGATCTGATGATTGGTAACACATATATAATGTATGTAAAATGCCACCTATACGACTCTTAAGGCGAACATATTTATAAATGAATAAGAGAAGATATACCGATCAAATTAAGACTTGATTGGTTTATTTCAGTCGAAAGTTTTGTATTTTACGAGTTTGATCTACTTTTGTCTCTTACTTGTTATTTACTATTTGGGTTAGTGGAGTAAAACTTGTTGTTTATAATATATGCAAATTGAGACTTTTGAATAATTTGTCTTAGCAGTTCATGCATTTGCATTGTCGTTGACTTGCAAACCTGCGTGCCCCGCTTGTACAATTGATTTTGTAGAATACCGTGTATTTCTAGACATGGAATGTCACCTCCGTAACATGTCAATTTATGTGATGTCATCCTCCAGGTCACTACGCATTATGTGACATCATCTTTCAGAACGTGCCTTCCGCATTCTGTTGATGCCTTTCCGATACTGTGACGTCATCTCTAGAAGCATGTCCTTTTCGTTCTTCTGCGAAATCAGCCATGACTCATTAACCCTGAGAAAGGAGCGGTGAAGCATGAAAACACACGCTCGGTTCAACAGGGTAAACATGCCATGGCGTAAAGGTCGGCAGTCTTCCTCCTTCCATGTATTCTTCTTGCATATTGGTCACTCATTGTTCATATGGAAAATGATTCAAACGTTACTTTTCACTAGCAATTCTTATATCGGGTATAAAAATTAAAACTGGCTTCTTTTAGAATAGGTAAAACGAACGAAATTACATATGTTCACAATCATTTTGTTAAGAGCTGCGTTTTTCTGCTACTTTACATGGCTTTTGCACTACCAGTTTTTTCTCTCCTGTGCACCATTTCCTTTTGATATGTTCGATTTGCGATTGTTGTATGAGTCACTTCTTTCAGACCTCATATTGTCTTTGCAAAAAAATCATAGTTGTTTTTAATGTATTGCCATTTACGCTTCTTACCAGTATTGAAGATGATTATGCCGCCTAGTGTTGCATTATCCTTAGGAAGCTTTGAACTTTCCGTGTACTTGGATGTTGGTTTTTATGCCACGAGAGACCTATTTCCCATCTTACTTTCTGATCCTTATGGTTTATTCCTCTTTGTTTAGGTTCGTTTATTTTGTGTCCAACGCGTCTTGCTCTTAAATGTATCCATCATGCAGCTGAGATCCCAAAATTTCTGATACACTAAAATAGTTTGTTGTTGAATATTTATATATTATTATATTATCTATGGAAACTTAATTACAAGTAATACAGCAAAGTTCAAATAGATTCCAACCCCATAACTATAACTTCTTTCTTGGGTGGACATGTCACCTGTCATCTTGATACTTCGGCTTCCAATTGTCACGAATTGTGTGCTTAAATGCACCACTCATCCTTAACTGTTAGGGGTTTTTCTTGTTTGTGTGCCCTTCTAACATTGTTATTACCAATCAGCCATTGCCTTCGAATGTTTCCATGATCCATACTTTAGGGAAATCCAGAACAATAGCTTATATATGTTTGTGAATGATTGTATTTGTAGGCGAAGAGGTCAAAACCACGTCAGTGAGATTGCTGTCACATTACAACAAAAACAACAACACATATTCTTGGCAAGTATGGTCATGCCGGTCTGTCTTAGCTTTTCTCGTCGGTTACTATACCAGTATACCTTTTATTTTATGGCATAATTTCTTTTATTGCTAGTAAATATTACATGCGTTTTAACACTGTTACGTAAATACTTATCCTTTTGTTGTTGTAGGAGTTTAACACCCGTTCAAATCGTATTTTGGTCATTTTAACAGGCGGGCAGTGTACTTAACCATCGTTCCTGGGAAGAACTATGAGAGGTTACAGTGATTTCAAGTCAACGACTCTAACCTCGGAGGCGGACTTGATTCATTTGCTGTCATGTTTCATTCTTCAAAGTAATGCTAGTGCAACTTTTTAGATATGGAATAAAATGCTACCGCCTTTTTAAAACTAAACACTCATTGTTTAATAAAATACGACTGCTGAATTCTCAAAGAATGCATTACAGTTAGGTGCAAGCTGGTCCTTATGGCCTGCCAAAGACATCATATAAATAAAGGACATATAAAAAAAATAATGATGATTTATACATAAATTGGTGACTAACTTTAAGTCTTCAAAAAGATCCTGATAGTGGGCACATATTAAATTTTGCGAGCCACTGGTTTGAAACATTTTGAGTGCAAACATGAATATGAATCAGCTGAATATCAATGCTTTATCACTTTCAACACATTTTTAAAAGTGTTCACCACCAGTACCAATAGCATAATTATTCTTTTTATCGTTCTAAACTGTTTCACACCTATCATTTGTCTGATATAATTTATAATTTATAAATGAAAGCTATACTTTCCAAAATCACATTTACCTACAATGGACTTCGTGATTTATTGCATACGTGTGTTAAAATTTAAAAGGCCCCAAGTGATATAGTAGTTTTGACTGTTATCAGTGGTTGGAGATGTTCTCCATTTTCAACATGGTCGCGTCTGTACTCGACAGTTCGCAACAACAGAAATACTGTTTATTCAAGACTATAAAGTATCCTTAGATTGAAAAGATTACAGCACGAGACGTAGGTCTCCACAGTACACTAAAAAACAAATGGTAAAATTCAGGTATTCAAATTTCGTTTGATAAACTATGTATGCATTTTAATTTAATAAACTTACACTACTGTTATTATACTCAGATGCGTAAAGCTGCATCATGTACCTCCAAATTTTGTTCTATGTACTGTCTTGAAACTAAGGCACAATTTTATAAACAGGTGCTATATTTTGACATTTTCTCGCAGTTTTAAATTTATCTTAATTGTCACTCTCCTTGAAGAGAAGCTTACGTACAAAATTAAAACATTTAGTCATTATTATTTAACAGCGGGTTCGTGTCTCAGTCACTTCTATTTGTTATTGCTTCCTCCAGTGTTCTTATTTTATCTAAACCATAAATTGTTTCTGAATTATTTTTGTTAAATGCGTGAGGTAACATCCAATTAGTATTTCGTTATGACAAAAATGACGAATCCACCTAGTTATGCAAATGCAGAAGGGTTATGTCAAAAAATGAATAACGGGGGAGGCGTTCACCTTTGGCAAATATTTATGCGCATACCTTAACCGTACGTAAAACAATCTTTAATTAACAAGTAGCAGCCTTTTATTTATTCTGATCTTAAGATAAGGATAAGTTGCAATAAACATTAGAAAAAGCATAGTCTCCCTTTAACTGTATATCTAGATGTATATAACTGATTTAAATTTCTCGCGAATACTAATGACAAAAATGGTCAAATGTGACTCTTCTATTGGTTTTGGCTTTTATGTCCCCAAATGTACTTCATAATAACTGCATTTTCAAATGAAGAGAGAGACAGAAAGTGTTTCGCGCATCACAGAATAATTCGCTTACCCCTAAATGTAGAAAATCAAATCTGTAAAAATGTCACGATGGCGGCCATATTGAAAAGAGTTCGGCGGAATAATACAATGTAAACATTACAGTAACTGATCTGTGTGCAATTTATATGTGAACGCGGTAGATTGACTAAACATTTTCACGGACTATCAAAATTTTACATCTCGTCGTTTTCGCATTTACCTCACATTATGAGCAATAGAATGAACCATTTAGAAACATAATGGCTCACATTAATCGACGGGTAACTTGAAGTGAAATCGTGAACTGGGAAAAACGCCATGACAGTTCTTCTTCGTGGGTGATTATGCATTTTCTGGTTCTAATATTTTTTTTTCACGAGGCTATTGTTAATTTGTATGCTATCTTAATCAAATTAAATATTGAATGAAAGTTATTTTTTATCGTTAATAATGCCTGTTTGTTTAATTGAATAAAATAATACTTACTGAATGCGTTATTATGAGTTTTATATCTACAAAAAGTAAAGTAGAATTTAAAAGAACAAATGTGTATAAAAAAATATTACTTCGAATAAAATGGCTTATCATGTGTTGTTGTTGGTGGTTGTATAGCACGGCCAGGAATGTGTTCGTCGCTACCGTGTGAAAATGACATAAATATCATTTTTCGTTCCCTATAAAATCCTATCGTATAATTGGACACAAGAGCTTCAGAAAAAAGATAAGAACTGACTGCAAGATAAATTGAATGATTAAGGGTTTTAATAAATCCCTATTTCTAAAGTTAATGCTGCAATAATTATAAGTGAAAATGTTTCAGTTTTTACTTTGTACAGAGAATATTTCTCTAAATGTAAATGTTGGAAATTTAATTACAACTCTTGTACATAAAACACACTTAACTGTTTTTCTTATAGCTATTATTATTATTATTATTATTATTATTATTATTATTATTATTATTATTATTATAAGAAAAATCATTTTTAATGGTCTGATAAACCAAAGAGAAAATCTTTCCATCGAACAATAAAACAAGACAAAGGAATCGTAAAAATTATAACTAAAATATATATTTGCATATAAAATGATCTTTTGTTAATTAAACATCGTCTTTCAATTACCTAATGAATAGAAATAGCAAATACTTTGACCACTAAAATGCTATTTTAGAAATATCTAATGTTTTTCCTATATAATATTCTATAAAGGAGAGTACTCATAATTTCTATATAACTTTATTTCTGTACTATATCTTATCACAGTTCTACATGTTTGTTTGATTTTAACATTCCGCACTCTACATTTACTTGATTCCTAGTGTTTTTAGACCCATAAAACTAAAAATACTCTTTATTGTATTACCGAGGTAACCTTACACCGAATGAAATTATTATCTCGTCCTTTATCCAGTCACAAATCAAATATTAGTGTGAATTTTACATTTGTATAATTGTCAATAATATTTAGATTAAACATCATATTTTATTATGGAAAACAATTTATCTCTTGCCAAGGTCACCGCGTTCGGTGGGTAAGAACCGGGAATAAAATGTTAGTTTTATTTTGGTTTTACTTTAGTTTTATGACCAGTCAGATAGTTCCTTTTTATTTACAGGGTGTTTGATGGCAAAAACTTATATTTTATGATGGCGAACTGTTATGGTAGGGAAATAAATACTAATTGAGACATTGCTCTAGTCAACTGGCATTCCGAAAATGTGTTCACACGGAAACTGTCGAAACTATCCATAACAAAAACCGTTCAATAGAAATAACTGTAAGGTAAGGGTGAAATATATCTGTTTTATCTATTAACGAATGAAATGCTTCTTTAAAAAAAAAAAATGAATTAATAAAAAAAAACCAGACATCTGACTTAAACGAAAACACTGACACATGGAATGAAGTTAATTTTTATGGATATCACGAAACAAAATTTAAAGGATGTTTTCTTTTTCTTTTCATGTCAATTATATTAATTAGCACAACCGATATTTAACTAAAGTTCAGGAACAAATTCACTGTAAAATTACAACCTTAAAGTAAAATCGTAGATTTATTCTAAAAATTCAATTGATATATTTAATGTCCTAGTCATAAATACTTGAACAATGCATTTCAAATTTCCTTGCAAAATGCCGAAAGAAAAAAAACCTATTCCATTTCTGTTTATTCTGAATATTTCTGATAATTGTAGAATGTGTGCGTTTAATGCATTTCAGCAAGTGTTGCTCCAGAGAATGAAGTCTATGAAATTCTAAGCTCATGATGTATGTAATTCGCTCATCCGACACTTGAAGTTTCCAATTTTCTGTATACTTATCTTTTCATTGAAGCCAATATGCGCAGGGTCGTAAAAGTTTCAAACAGAATTAAAACAGCGGGAGTTCAAGGCATTAGTTATATTCCATCTTGTCGGCTTTTGACATATCTAGGACTTCATACAGTGAGAAAAAGAATTTTGCCCGCATTTGCTGGCTCTATTCGAGACGAAATCAACATTTTAAGACCAGAAAGATTGGCATTTATTGCCGACGCACCGCGGTTTTGATATTCACAAAAATCTGTATCTTGAATTTGTTTAGATGCTTACGAAGGGAGGAGAAACTGGCCTGAAATACTGAAAATATGTATACTGGTAGCGCTTTATACATTTTATTGCGGTGTTCCATTTTGAAAACATTTGTCGCCTAGTTACTATGGTAACTGGGTCTCATAGTTCCGCATCTGCATGGAAATAAAATCAACGGGATCACGCGGGATGACTGCGCACAATCTGGAACTAGAAAACGGGAATTAATTTGATTTGGACTGGGGTAAATTGAGATAGTATTTTTACGACATCGCCACATGGTAGAAGGGTTCTACACTAAACGACCTGAGCCTTCTGCTTATCAGAGAACTTCATCGCGGCCTTTTTTATGAAATTTAAATACGCAACAGCGGGCTTTTATATCACATGTAATTACAGTACTCAAAACTATCAATAAAATCGATAATAAATATGTCGATGAAATAGTTTCTAGATTTATATGTCTCCGATACGAAAACTATTTTGATACCGCATCTACTTACTTTTTACACGTATATTTGTATAAAAAGGGCATCGGAATGAGTAATGAAAGTTATGAGAATTGTGCACAGAGTCGCAGACTGACGAAATTTACTTTTGCCATGGAACTGGAAAAAATATCATATGCAGATAAGATGCAGTTTTGCGCTTTTTTTGTGGTTGTAAGTAAAATAAAATGGAGAAGACAGTTAGTTCATATAGCAAATTTATGAAGTGGTTGTCTCTTTTTTTTCAGAAATGACATAAAAACAGAGACGGTAACAGTTTAGTTTTACTCCTTAATATTTTCTCACTTACAGGGACAAATATATGCATGGCGGGGCTTATTTTTTCAGAGGCGGACAACTTATTTTTTAGGAATGTAGATGAGAAAGATCGCGAAAACTCTGTTCGATTCGTCAACATGTTTCAAGTCAAGGACGTATGTGAGATTTCTGGTACATGTATATTCATTATATATTTACTAAGCATTACGACAAATAATCTCGTGTGCTTATTTGTTTTCCATTCCCGTGCTGTTTACAAATTAAGTAGCACACGAAACAGAAATAAATATCCATGAATAAGTTGGATCAATATTCATTTCATGATTCTTTTTCTAAATTCCTTCCAAATTGCATAAATACACAAAGACGCGTTGTATGTATAAGGGACCATGAATTGTTTTGAAATTTAATACTTCTACATTTCAATGTAAAAGTCAACCAGTGCAATGTTAATGTCGAAGATAATTGTTTGCCTGTACGTGTTCTATAATATTTGACCTTCATTGTATTTACAAGTACTAGTTTTCACTCAATACCTTCGATTAATTTGCTGTAGGTTGTATCAAATATCGGTGAATTACACTTGCTTTTTGAACATTCTTTCAAATGTCTTCTCTCCTATAAATGAAATAAATAAATAAATAATAATGATAATAATAAATTATAATTGTGTTTACATTGTAATTATCATTTTTATTGTTTGTTGTTGTTGCTTTAATGTTGTTTATTTATTTCTTATTCTTTTAAATATTATTATCATTATTATTATCATTTTCATTAAAAATCAGTTGAAAGAAAAAATTATGAAGAAAGAAAAAAAATGTTTTTGCGACACTGACCAAAACAATTTACGCACACAAATCATTATCATGTTTTTCTTTTCTTTTCTTAAAAGATGAAACAAATGATTATCATATGTTACAGAAATATCAGCAATTCAAAGACGGTTTTTAATGTAATATTTGTTTTATTCTTTACGATGTACAACTACAATTTTTCGCCCTTTCTTTCGCAGTCCTATCTTTTCCTTGGATCGTCATTCTGGGGGTAAATGATGTGGAATATTAGCCTTACATTAGTTTTGATGCTCATGGTTTGACACTCAGCATGTATTAAAGATTCTTATACTCAGTTTGAAAAGAGGCTTAAATGCCTAATATTTCTGAACCATCAAGATAGCATGTCTAAGTATATAGTCTCAGTTAGAGATACGTTAATACTTTTTCCATCCTTTACAAAACCATTCGTTAACGTGCTGATCGTTTTATTACCAGCAAAAAATGATTTTCAAAGTACTATTTACAGGGCCGGAGGGTCGACGTGAGTGGTCGGTCTTTGAAATAAAATGATACCATCAAAAACATCTTTGTGATGCTGAAGTATTTTTCCTCCAAAATGGGCTATTTCGATGCTGGACAACTCTTCTCATGGTAGAGTGTAAATGGTTTTCGCAGGGGTAGGCAAAATTTATTGGCTGAACGCCGTGGTGAGCGGGGACTATTTTAACGCGGTGGATAACAGTGATTGATGTGATACGACCGGAGGGCAAATACGCTTTACTACAGTTAGGCAAATTGGACTTTCGAAACTAACGTGTTGTGTATAACCTAACCTATGTACAAACACGAATGAAATAAAACAAAATATGCTTTACCCATTGTTCTTAATATGCCATCTTTGTCTCAATCGATATTTATGGAAAATGTTACAAACTGAAACTGTTATGATGGTTTATTTATCTACAGACAGTAACGTATCGAATTTAATGAATATATCATGGTTACAGATAAATTAGACATGTCCGTCCAATTATATCCGAATTCACATAGACACAACACTGTGGTTTCAATCCGAAGAGATAATCTGAACCCCGATAAGCGGGAAATAAAACCGAGTAATTGGGTATAAATGCCAAGCTCTCCTACAAAAAGCATAAAAATCAAATGAAAGTCAATTTGAACAAATTAGACAGAACACGCCGCCGAATTTTGTGCATGGATAAAATGGATCCTCTGACGGGCGAGGGGGATATCACATTCGCATATATCTAGCACTCAAATCTTTACAGTTTTCTTTATGCCGTCTAAATTTTATATGTCTGCTTTCTTGTTAAATTTCCTGTCAAAAATATTCTGACGTTTAATACTGTATCCCTTTAAAACAGTTGGTGAATGTCAGCATGTTTATAAAAAAACGTTTTATTTATTTAATTCTCAGGCCTAAAATAACCTTTCATTACAAAATTCTGATTTTTCGACCTGTTTACAATTAATCACACATTTCTTGCCAGCCTACTCTTTCACTATTTGTACATAATTTTAACATAAAAACATTATCCTCAAACTCTTTGAAAAACAATCCAGTTTTCTAGAAAAATTAATTTTGACTACAGAAAACTCTAGCAAAAATATGAAAACATTATATTTTACCTCTCCAAAATGTGTAAAATTTGAAAAATATATATATACTGCCAGTCGACCGTTACACATTTTTTACAGTGAAAATAAAAGAAAATATCAGTACAACTTTGTAATAGTTTTGGCTACATTAAACTTGCTAGCAAACTTACTAGCTTTCTAAAACACAGAATTGTTTATAAAATACAAAAGATATTAAAATAAATCGAGTAAAGGCCTATCCCTAATATTATTTATAATAGTTTTGATGTATGGTAGAAAAAAATGCGAAAAACATTCTATGAAAATGTTAACTTGTAATTAATAAACACGTAACTCTTCAAATAAAGTCAGCCAAAAAAATAAATAAAAAAATAAATAAATAAATAAATAAATAAATAAATAAATAAATAAATAAATAAATAAATAAATAAATAAATAAATAAATAAATAAATAAATAAATAAATAAATCGGGAATCAATTCACACAAACATGATAGATTCACAATATCCAAATGAATTGGGGAAAAAAATACAATTGAACAACATAAAATGCGTTTCTAATTTTAAACAGTTGCATTAGCCGATCGAAATGATAAAAATGCACAAAATGAGTCCCGTTTTTTAAACAATGCAATATGTACATCGTACCAAAATAAATGAGATACAGAATGTTTGAACTTTCTTAAGAAGTGGAGTATTCTGTTTAGTTCTGTTCAGATGTAGGTCCAAGTTTTGTAAAAATGTTTCATTTTTTCAGTTACACTTTACGCCATCGTAATTAAAATGACACCCACATCGTCGAAAGGCATTAATTTTAGTGTTTAACACGCTCATAAGATTTTTTTTTGTATCTTTTATTTCTTTTAAAATACGAAACTATAAAAAAAAACACTTTTCCTTTTATCTCTTATGGATAGGAAGTAAATGTTGCATTTAACAGGTATTATCAGTTGTAAAATCCCTACATTGATCAAACTTTTATATACATTGTATGGTGTTGTGTTTTTTGGTTTAGTTGTCATTTATATAAATTCTTTTAATATACAAAATAAGCTGCCTTGAACTTAAACGTAATTTGACGTGGTTATTTACTTTTTGGAAATATTTTTTATGTACATGTACTCCGTAACTTTCACTTTAGAATGCACGTGCAAATATTTACCACTGTAATACATGCTATTTCGCTTTCAAAATTATATCCGTACGCTCTTTTATATCCATTTCTTCTTACTCAAGGAAAATAAATAAATAACACAAGACCAGCACACACACTGTTTACACAAATTTTAATAAAATTTCACCAAATTCGACAGATGCACGATGCCGACCAAATTACAACCAAAGATGATCCCGACCTTTCGCCAATAGTCAATTGCAGCAATTTAAAGATAATCGCACTGTTTTCATATCTTTCTGTTTGAAAATCAAATACACTGATCGATAAACCGACCTATCGCGTACAAAGTGTTTGCATTTAATACGCGACTTTTGAAATGATGAGATGAAAAATCCACATTGTTTCAAACGCCGACTTTACATTCATACTAAGCTAAATAGACCGGCTTCCCCCGGATATTTAGTTGCTTCTGGACTTTATTGCGAAATAAACCACGTAAACTACCTAGGCCACGACGTAAATGGCCATTTTGATGATTTGATGCTATCACGTGATATCATAAAATTTCTTCAACTGATTTAGAAAGGTCATATAGATGTTTGCAAAAACGGCGGCAATTGTTTTAGACGGAATAACACAGGATAGCTTAAAATGAAATTATGTGCAAAATATCGCATTAATGTATAATATAACATAAATAAGTAAATGCTAACGTGTCCAAGGCGCTCCTAATTTTCGACAGACGAAAAAAGTAAACAACAAAAAAGGTAGAAAATTAAACAAACATTGTTGTTAGAGTTTTCCATTAAAATCAACTTTAAATTTTCAACTAACTCGTATATGGAAACACACAAAAATGAAACGTGAGAAATTAGTGAACACAACGGGAACACAACTAGAGCTAATGAAGACGGAATGGCACGGAATGGTACGGAATATATCACGATTTTAAAGGCTAGGTTAAGAGTAATTTGTGAACAAATAAGTTCGAACCCGTAGGGTTTCACCTAGAAATATTTTCGCGATCCTTAGTCACTAATAAACGTCAGACAGCCGATGAACACGCGTGGAAAATTGACAGTAAATGAACGAAATGGAAACTGTGAAGTCGTAAACACAACTTACACACATATTTATGCGTTTTAGAAGATTTGAAACCAATTTCAATTCTCTAGACAATTCGGAGTAATTTTCTGTTTTCACAGAATATGCTTGAAGTCTTTGAAATGAATTTTAAACTTTTAACAAGCAAAACCGCCTCACGTAATGTTAATCTATTTTTTATAAGATTATCTTCGTGAAAGCAATTTTGAAAATCAAGATACTTTTGCAAGTTTTAAAACGCACATTTTGTATCATCACTTTGCCCGAACATTTTAAGAACCCGTATAAAAGATTTTCAAACATTGTAAAAAAAGGATTGAGATAAATTCTGCAAAGTAGAGATATCAGTTAAACTATACTGAAGCTCCGTTGAATATTTTGTTTATTTTAATCACCTATTTATTCAACAACGGTGTAATGACCGAATAGATAATAAGGAAAAGGTCTACGATATCGCCATGATTTATGCTAAATATTATGGTAATGCATTAAAGTGAAAATACCGATGACATGCATGGGTGTATGACTTCAGGACAAGACCAGGTGTGCTCTAGTTTATTATGCATATACTGTCTTATGTGAAATGAAAAAGTCACATCAATCCATTGTGAAATAAATCTATTCGTACTGAGTTCGCAATAGCCTCGGTGACTAGACGGTTTTTTGCCAAGGTCGTCAAATCGGTGAGGTCCTGCGGTCAGTCTGTTTGAAGTCAAATATCTCTGTTATTGAAATAATTGTACGAATATCATGCCAGTGATCTCCCTTTGTCCAGTTTGACGGTCAGCTCCAGAATGTACATGTTGCAGTGGCCCTATATGCATGTTATAGCCCATTCCTTATAGACGCGTTTCGATGAGAACAGAATATACACTTGCCATGTTTTTGAATGATAACCTTATCATTGAAACATTTTATACTTTGAGACCTGGGGAGGAATTAAATCAGCATCCGCACAGGAACCCCTAAAAGTCCCTAAAAAGGATTCTTTTTGAACTGACATTAAAAGAAAACTAATTCAAATATGATTCTAAAATCCTATTAAGATCTGAAAAACTTCAAAGAAGTAAAATAATATTGGAACCTTAATATTATCTCTTGTAGGCCAAGAACTTCATATTAATTTAAGCAAAAGATATGAATTAAAAAACAATCATGACAGAAATGTTATTTGTTTGAACAAATCCAGACAAATAACATCGCGCTGCGAACAATTCATCTAGCAAAAATAATCTGACAGAGTTTTAAGAAATCATGTGTAGTCCTTTGTAAATACGCGTATATTTCCTCTGTTGAAGACTTGCAACGCGGATATTTGTTATAATATTGATTCAGTAATCGATTTTGCACGTTTAAGAAATGAGTTTCAACAGGATTTGATCAATCAGATACAAATGAGGAAAGACAGTAAAATTTTGCATCTTGTCAGAATGAAATATTGCCTCGCGGTACCCGTGAATTCTTGTAATTTAGCTTGCATTTTATACCGACTATCAATTATTCCTTTTCAATATAACAATGTATGCCGTAAAACTTAAGAAATACAATTTATACTGATTAATCCGACAAAACGAGTCAATCAAATGAAAAACATCTAATTAAAAGGGCGTGAATTATTCACTACAACCTAGTATACATTTGATTTTTTTCCCTTCTAAAATATAGAATTTCAAAGATGCATAGCAAATATTTTTCCAACTCCCGTCATTTCTCGAGAAAGTTGAGTAGAACAGTATATTGTTTCAACATCCAACTTGTCACGCGAACTTAGGTTTACGAAGTCAATAAAGTAAAGAATGAAGGTCGCAAATAATAATCACAGAATATCAAATTCAAAGCGGAAGCTTGGCGAAGCGAGGGGGTTTTTGTCATGGATTAAGGATCAATTTAACATAAAGCTTATGAAGACAAAAGTGTCTTTAACCCCGTGGTTTAATGCAGTTTTGTCACGGAGTGTAATAAACGATATTTTCTCCACTCAAAACCGATAGAGATCACTTAAGATCCATTTTAAATTAGAGAGAGAGAGGGAAGAGGTCCCTCCCTAATGAAATAGCTGAGAAAGATATAAATTCTTAGTAACAAGAAGTAAAGTAGGGTTATTATTTTAACTACGCTAGAAATGTAATACTGTTTCGATTCTGAGAATTGAAAGAAATAAGATATGATAACCTTTTTTATATTAGTTATCTTCACAATGTGTCAATTTTGCCGGTAAGAGAATGAAAAATTAACTTGTGTTAAAATGTTATTCTTAACAGTCTCTGGTATCACCACCCTGTCTAAGAGTCTTTGACTAAGATCTTTTTTCAAGTTTTTTTTTTACAATTAAATTCAAGTTAATTCTGTATGTTACAAACTATTTTTGTTTTTCTTTCAATCCATTTTCATGCATAGCATTTTAAATTTCTGTTACCATAATGTTTGAGGTAGTGCCTCTGCCTATAGCGAGACTTTCCAAACATTAAGGATAATGTCTACCTGGTATAAAAACTACAGTAGTAGAGGAATGCATTGACCATTCATTTAAAGTTTGAAAATAAACACCAGGCTATTCAGAAAATAAGAGAAATTATCGCGACCTTGAAGATATGCTTATAAGTTTCTAATAATAAACTAAATGAACAAGTACCTTTGCATGGTGTACGCTCCTAATTCCAATATTTTTTGTGAACTTAAAGAAGAAAAATAAGTACGAAATGACGGCGGTGAGCCAGCCAAAAAATCCACCCGGAAAGATAACAAATTGCCCACACCGCGAAGCCCTTGAGGGTGTCTCGTTACATGGGAAGTTTTATAACATTTAATTTTATTTCGGTTTGGCAGTTTTATTACCTAGATAACGATATGGTTACAATAGGGAAACATGAAGGGACCCGCTCCATACATGTGCTGAAGTATTGTTCTTGTTCTAGATTTTAATCGAACAAGCTGTGTGTATTGCATAAAAACTTTTGTCATGCATGTATCCTTTCCTTTGAGGAACCAAATTGATTTAGAGTTAATTGCAGTCGTAGAGTTTTCTGGTAATTGTGTTAGCAACACAAATTTGTCAGGAAACAATATAAAGGGGCTGCATTTCTAAATAAAGAATAGAGAGCAATTGACCCGAGTTACTGGTGACGTCGAAAAATGGTCATTAAAATATATTGCGAAGTGTAATCATCAATTCAGAGTTAGTAACAGAGAAAAAACAAACAAGCTCA
Source organism: Saxidomus purpurata (assembly GCA_022818135.1). NCBI lineage: Eukaryota > Metazoa > Mollusca > Bivalvia > Venerida > Veneridae > Saxidomus > Saxidomus purpurata. The sequence goes on from JAFMSR010000016.1 coordinate 35,557,237, forward strand.
CAAACAGAGTTTCAAGTTAGCAAGCTCAGTCAGACTATATCAAAAGTCAACCCGCACATGAACAGAAAAGAAAAAGAAATGAAAATGAAACAGAATCGAAGGAAAATACTTTGGAATGAAAATGAAAAACACACTACGACTATGTATACCATGTTATGCTGAGAGGTATCCCCGAAAATATCAATGGACGTGTTATGTGAATAAAGATAGTTCACTTTACATAGAACAACTATGGTTACAAAACACCTGATAGAAACTTCCAAACAGGTAGACCGTGGTTCGAACTTGTGTAAGTCATTTTTTACAAAAAGGAATGGAATCCACTGAACGTGATAAGGCACAGCCATATACACATTCAAGGGCTTCGGTGCATGTTGTACCACCTCTTATTAGGACAGGTTCTTACTGAAGACAAATTATAGGCCAATAAATATGTATAAGAGACAAGAGAATACAATGTTGTCTGACACCCTGGTTGTAAATTCTTACTTTCAGTCATAAAAAGCCATGTTTAGACTTAAGAGGATTTCAAGAGGATCAGCTTGCTGTATGGTGATTGGTTAAAGCACTTCTCCGTCTGAGATGACAGTTTTAAAACATATATCGAGGGGCCGCGGAATCCTGCGAGGTGATGAGATGTCTTAAAATATTCTTCATAAACTTGAAACTTGAAAAAAACATACACTAGCTTTTCCCACTTGTCAGATTTTAAAACTTATATTTCAGAATTTATTTATAATGCCATTCTTAAGGACTTTGTTTTTCATCTTCGATGAATTACAAACTTAATATAAATGAACAAAATATAAACAGCGACGATGTACATAAACATATACTGGTATAAACACGTTATAATGTCAATCTACAGTCTCAGCACTTGTTACGTCTGTAAAACCTTGTGTATGATAGTCTTAATTTCTAAGAAGTTGCACTACAATGACTTTTATAAAAATAAGTTGTGAACAATATTGGTTTGTTTCTTCAGTAGGCCAACAATTGACTTATTTTTGCGAATTGAGCAATCCTCGGCCAGAGCAAAGTCGGATATAAAGACTACCTCAAAACCATGATAGCTTGCCATTTTAAACAAGGATGCATTAGCACGTACATATACAGAAACTAAATTGCTTTAGTTATATAATCAGATATATATACTGGCACTGCACTAATTGACATGTATTTTAAACATGTTTTGGTCAATATGGTATCACCGAAAAGTCCTGAACTGAAGAAATAGATTTTCATATTACATGTGCACACATGACGCTTCGGTTCATGACTTATTAAAAATCCCCTTCATATGAAAGTCAAAAAGATCTATCTATATGTCATACCTTACCCGGTCCAGTAGAAACCGTTGAGAGCAACACTGTGTGAATATACATAATTAATCCAATTGCATTTTTATATCATTCATATACTATATAATCCAATTTTTCTCCTATTCATCTCCGAAAACAAACGAAAAATGAAGATGATAAATGTATTTCGCACCTGGCAACAATGTAGTAATAATTTCTTCAATAGTGGCCATATTTCATTTTTCAATAGTATGATGGACATATTATTATATAGAAAATACCTCAGGGTTACCATAAGTTATATTTTATTACCTAAATGTAGTATAATAAAACCGTAAAGCAGAATGTTTCGTTGTATCGTTTATATTATCTTAGCTTTAAAACGCAATTAGTGACAATTTAATGGTAGTTTAAAGTTTAGATATTGAGAAGCATATAGGTAAGGCATAAAGACAATTAAGTTAGTTAAGCACAAAAGGATGCAGTGTTAAGATTTTGTTGATAACGTTTTATTGGCGGTTATATTGTATTCTGTATGTACTTAAGCGACATGGAAGATATTAATGTTTGCCTAGAGGACATAAGCGGCCATATCTAAGGGACACAACAGAGGGCTTCACTATCGATTGTAAAATGTTGGTCTTGTGAACGTTATTTATGGCCCTAATCTAGAACCATAAAGATAACATTAGAATGTGCCTTTCCCGCTTTTTGTTTTAACAATGTTTTATTTCATTTTGAATTTGCTTGATCATGGTAGAAACTGAATTATCTTTCTGTTGCACATTGATGAGCAAGGGTTTTTTGCAGACAAATTTGGTTTCCGAATTCTACTGACGTATATAAAATAACACAAATATCGCGCAGTTTTATATATCACGTAAACAGACGCTCAGTAAAATATACATACAAATAAACTTGACGAAAGTGAATCGTATCATGAGCTTTAAAGAATACTGAGAATTTTCTAACCCACTAAACATTTCAGTAAGTTAGATCACTGTTCTGAATGGCCAAACTGTAATATGGCCAAGTAAACTGATGACAACACAGTGACTTCTTTCCACATATGAAAGTAATTACACTCTTACATATATACCACATTCGATATGACAACAGGTATGACATCCTTTAAAACATGTACATTCTTATCAATGCCAACTGCCTTTTATACTATTTTAGGGTTATTATATGCAAAGTTCGATATTAAAAATTTCATAATGTGGTCACTATGTGTTATCTTCGCGTAGTAATTTTAATTCACGCTTACACTGACGAATATTCACAACGTGTTAATCCTTCGTGTTAACATCCTAACGGTTTCATAAACACCAAATGTATGAAAAGACATCTGACAACCTTTAGACCCACCACAGACAACGGTTTATTAGTGCGTGCTTGCAAAACTCCATTCAGTTTTCTTTATTATTTCTGTAAAGTTAACTAAATAATCACATGACCACAAAGAAATACAATAAAACAATATTTCGAACATTTTTAACAGTTCAGAACAGGGGTATTACAATTTAACGATTATATTGTCGTTTCGTTTATTTAGTAGCCCGCAGAGTTTTATGCCAATGACAGTCAGCATTACGAAAACACGGAGCGAGATATTGTCCCTTTAACAGAATCATTTTATCTAATCTCTACAAAGTTAAAAAGAATGTTTATTGCAGAAGATATTAAAGATAATTCACAAATAATGCTTCAACTATAAGAAAATGAGTTTCGTCTCGTTTAGAACGTTTCAATATTCGATTGAACGCTGGTATAAATTGACTGATATTCGGTCTTAATGTATAATTAGATGTGACGTCTTTTACGCCAATATCCCGAAATGACACCATATATTTAAAATACGACCATTGAAAACACGTCGTATTTAGTAATGGAAGTCTGTAAGGAAACGTATTCGTATCTAGTAGCATTAAAAAGATATATGTTATGGCTACAAGGTTTTATAATAATGATGATGATGGTGATGATGGTGATGGTGATGGTGATGATGATGATGATAAAACTGTCGGCAATAGTACAGACTGTATAGACGGTTGTCGCACACACAGGTTATAAACTTTCAAACAATCGCATTTTAAAATTCATATCGAGATTGATTAATTACATATCTTTGTGCATGGTTAGACCTGAAGTTCCAGTTTGTGCAACTGAATAGAGACTAGCAGCTAATCTGAGCTAAGGAAACAAGTTGAAGTAAGTTATAACAACACAGTAAGATGTACCTACAGCTAAAAGACAGGGCACTATTCAAATATGCAAATTAGATCTAATATCAAAATATGTAGTCTACCCAGGTGTCGTCGTTTTGTAAGGTATGCAACATATACTATGAGCAGTATATTTACATAATACTTGAATGAAGCCTTTTATTATTTGTGATCATTCAAATGTTAATAAAAGTTAAAACTTTCCATTTTCTCATTTGAGGGTGCATTCATGAGCAACCAAGATATTAAACGAGTTTTGAGATTTTTATGCTGTTACATAATTCAATAAGCTTTACTAAACAAGAAAGTGTGGTCCTACCCGATAGACGCCAATATAAATTTCTTTGATGTGTTTACAAAGGTTGGGATAAGTGCAACCAGCTTGTACGTGCAGTTACCAATATGTATTTAAGCTGAAATGCATGTTTTCAAATCACAGATAAGCGACGTGCTACAACATGTATACCAAATAAAGATCATTTCAATTCATCAAATAGTGTCAAAGATCCTAGGATTTTTTTCATACGAAAACCGGCGGATGCAATCGTAATAATTGGGTTGTAACTATAGATTTCCCCTACACAACACCAAGTGCATATGTGCCACTGGTTGGCCGTAGCTAAATCAGAAGCATCGCTCAGATGCCATGGTGCAAACACATAACACTTTCTATACGTGTTATAAAACGGATAGAAAACTGAGCTAAATTAAGCTGAGCATAAAAATCCTTTAATGTGAAAACAGGCGATTTGTCGCAAATTTTGAATATCACCTCTTACTAATTCCCGTGTTAGCTCGGAATTATGAAAATTTCAAGACCCGCATATTCTCAGAAAGTTCATCTTCAACTCATGATTAAGAAATAAAATTTATTACAGAAGACCAGTGGTACAAGCTATAATTTGGTGTTAATTTATTGTCATTTTAAATCCTGGTGTTTTGTATCGCGACTCAAGTTTTCAAGAACGAGGCGATGTGAGAAAATTAGCTGTAGTAAGCATTTAAATCACACCCTTATGAATTTAACATGTAAACTGAACGGTCTGTTGTCGCGCTGTTGTTTTAATAGCACCTCGGAGTCGGAATCTTGGTTTCACAAGATCATACTCAAAGAATAAGATCTTACTTTCCCACCCGAATCCAACTTTAATAACTATGTAAACATCAACAGTGCGCTGTAGACTAAACACGAGTCCACAGATAAATGGACAGCCAATTGAAAAAGGCGCCTTTGAATTTTCGGAGAAATACAACGCTGTTTTTACATTCATTTTAGACGAAGGTGATTTAAAAATTAAGACAAGGAATGACTACTTACAACCCATGGTATATCATTTTTATAATCCGTTTACTATAGAATATAACAACCATGTTATTATATATAACTGTATGAATTCCAGCATCGTAGTCATTTAGCGGACACCCTTGTTCCTCCCACGCTCTGAAACAGGCACGCTGTCCATAAACTTTAGGAAGTCAGTTGTAAATCGTAAACTTGCGGTATAATATGCTGCAGAAGCAACATTAAATGCGATAGCCTTGTGATTAAAACGTTAACGATGCTTTATGGTAAACACAATTTGAAACCAACACTAAATTGTGTAATTTGACATTTGTGTAGGGATCGGAAATAAGCGGTATGTAGTTTCTAGTAGTGTGGTGTGACTTTTAGCAAAAATCTCTACGTTTATTTTACTACACAGTGTCATTGTTTACGTTCCCTGACACTTCTGTTCCGTACCGCCTTATTACAATCTAAAGTTACTTCCCTTTGATACAGAACCGCCATTTGCTACAGTGTGCTAGAGGTAAGTACTAAATTATTTTGGTTTCATACAGCGATTAACTATATTCAGTCACTTTAACAAAGCATTCGAACTATGCTCAGACGCTTACTTTGGTTTTTTTTCCTTTCGAGAGTTTGACCAATTATAAGCCAAACGTGATTATAAAATATGTAATGTCATGGAATGTGATCAAAAATACAAATTTTTGAACACGTTAACTTGGTCGTTTTAGGAACTGTAAACTGTGTTAGTACAAAATCTATCTTTTGTCAAACAAACGTAAGAATGATATTTTCCTACCCTGTGCAATGCATGCTTCTGGAATCCCCATGAAAAACATAACATCACAACGGTCGTTTCTTTCTATCCTTTTCTAACTCTTATTTAACGCAGATTCTCGCTGAAACTTATACCCCAGTTATGATCCAATTAAGAAACATGCAGAATACATGTACACAGAAGGTATTTTCTTATAATTTGAAAATTAACGAAAAACGACAGTTCCATGTTTCTTGGCCGTGCCCATGATTGCAACATGTGTTCTTGCTTACTGTTTGTGCAACGTTACGTGTAGTTTTCTCATGTTTGCGGCATGTTGCTATTCATTGTCCTCTAAATTGATCGCACATGGAATCGAATAACTTTGAGTAGTTGACAAAGAGGTATTCGTATTCGTTTCTGTTTAAACCTAATTACTTATTTAATGTTTTTCGGTGGTTTATCGAAATATAACGACGAATTATATCCCGATAAACTCACTGTCCACTCAGTGAAAATTATCAAAATTTTCCACCCGGTTTAACGTTTAAATATATACCGAGCGTAACGAACGCAGGAAACCATACGACGATGACGTCGTTAAAATGACGTCATGTTTGTTATGCTTTCTGATGATGTTTCCCGCGGTTTTGGACATTTTATTGAAACAAACTCAACAAAAGTAGAGTTTTAACCATAAAATAAACAGAAAAATTGTTGATATCAGTGTAATATCACGTTAATTTCACTCGTGAACACCAAAAGATGTTATTTTCACTCATGGCTGCGCCACTCGTGAAAATATCACTTTTGGTGCCCACTCGGTGAAATTAGAACGTGATCTTACACAAAAGCCAACAATTATCCTCTATATTTACTAGCTGATGTAACCAAAGCTGAAGATTTATTAGTATATCCTTAAAATCTAATAAGGTCGGTACAGCCAATTGATGTAAAGAATATATGTAGCATATAAAATACAAAAAAAATAAGTATTGTCGAAAGTATCCTGCAAAGCAAAAATGAAATTCGGATATATAACTATTTCAAATAAACCACAATTTGATAAGAAATAAAAGACATACCATGTCGAAAGTACAAGAAATATACCTTCATCAGGATATATTTAGAGTTATCCGACACCAAAACGCTGTTTCATATTAGAATATCTTCTGAACATCTCATCAAAATACCGACACAGCTCTCACAGTTTCCTAACACGTCCAGACCAGTGTTTGCGGAAGGCGCGGTCCCGCTTCGTCTTTATACCCTACTAGGCCGTTTTTATGGTACTTGAGGTGAAATTTACAACGTTTTCATGCAACAAAATGATATAGCGAAGTACTTAAAACACTATATGATTTACATTTACAACACTTAGGATTTAATAGTCTATCTTAAAGTGGGTGACCAATACCATTTATAAGTGATGCCAACATTTCATGCCTATACAAGTTGAAAAATGGCTTACTTTTAAGTACATTTTAAAGTTATGAAAAGTACTTGAAATAATTTTATATCTGCGTAAACATGAACAGTGCTGCTAGCCTTAACCTTTAGAAGATGTTTTTCTTTAACTTTTGTTGTAGATTTTAACGGACTGTCTGTTAATACTTTAACATGTTCATTATTAATACCATTTTTTGACGTATTCATTCTGATGGACACTTTAACACTCTCTGCAATTTTAGAATGCATTGCAACAGTTTGAGAGACTTTATATGTACATTAGAAAATAAAGGCCAGACGTTGAACCGGTATTAATAATATTGAAATCCGTAAGAGTCATATTTCAAATTCAAATGTAACCGACGGTAAGCTCAACGAGCAACACACGGGCCTTGGTCGTCGTAGAGTTAGAACGAAGTCAACGTGACAAGTAAATGGATTGTAAGAAACTTTCTTAAAAGATAAGATGACCAAATAACAGAAATATTCCCTTCAGGGTACTAACAAGTATTACATCGGACGGAACTGACTGATTTGTATACGTATTTTAAAAAAAATCCTGTATTAAGGATTTGGCATTTTTTTACTAACTCACCGAGTTGCAAGTTTGTAGATAAAGGCAAGTGCACTCAAGAAAAGAAAGGTAAATTTGACGTTACAAAGTGATTTAGCGTTCTGCATTTTATGGGCGTTGTTTTTGTGCAAAAGCGCATAATTTCTCATTTTTTTCCGTTGTAAATTAGAGCACGGCGAGAGTCAATGGAGTGAAATATTTGCTGATAACTGATAAACAAGAATTTATGCTTTAATTTCATCGTCAATTCGACGTAGTCAATGCCTATACGTTGCAATGGCTGGAATGCCTTGACAGAAGAGGGGCATGGTGACCTTATATCGTTCATTTGATTTGAGAACCAGTGCTTTAGAGCACAAGGTCAAATTTTAAGAAAACCAAAATCAACAATTAATCATCTGATACAGTCTCATAAGCTTTCTTTCGGCAGTTCACAATATTTTTTATAAATCTTGAGTCCGTAAGTCTTGATATAATAGTCGAGTCAAGGCCATATTCGAATTTAGCTTTAAGATCTTATGGCAATACACAGTCTGTCTAGGCTTGATAACGATTTCTCAAGAAATTTGGCTCTCAGATTATGAAAAAGGCGAATAAAGCATTTTGTTAAATGAGGGGTATCAATTCTGAATATATACTTATAATCGAACTTGATTCACATGATGTGGTCACAAACATTGCGCCTCAGTTCAGTTGCTGTGGAATGTATTGGTTGGTAGAGTGTAAGTGTGGAGGAAAGACGCATTGACGACAGACATTCACTGACCCTTATTGCTCACCAGGAGTACTTTGTGTTCAAATACAGAAATATAAATGTCCTGACGCTCAAGTAGATGAAAGTCCAACGAATGACCTCGACTGGATTTATAGTATTTCAAACATATAATTTATGGCCACCTGGTTAATAAAATTACATGCAAAACCATATTTTCAATTAAGTGTTGTGATTTCTACTGTTATCCAATTATGTATAAAAAAGAATTCGCACAACAATAAGGTGACGAAGTTGTATTATGGCCAATGCCACTGGAAAGACTGTCTTGACACATTCGAAGTCACAATTGCAACTAAATCTGGATGGACAGTTTCGAGCAAGGTAACTGAACAATGCATTAAGATAGTCTTGAATGACATGTTGTTGTAACCTGTTTGGAAATTGTTTCTTTGAGACACTCTTTCGAAATGTACGAAACCATCTAGACTTAAAAAGTCAGTTGAGATTGAGAGGTCTTTTTTCTATGGAAGTCTTTTTTTCTTCTAAGAAAAATATCTCTATCAAATATTTGTCTCAATCAAAGCTCATCTCAACAGAGTCAACGGGAGGAGAAATTGTGAAGATGTTGTAAAATGTCCAGAAAAGACATGAGTAATGACTATAACAACTGATGCCAGTCTAGAAACCATCGCTCACTAGAATGGAGCATAATGTCATTATTATGTAAGACGATTAGTTTTAGTTTTGAATTATTAAAGTTAGAACTATTTTTGCTACCACAGGTAAGAGTACATACACATCAAAGAAAAGAACGCATTGAACTCGGTATCTACCGCTTAGACGTGAAGGCTGTATAAAACATACTGAAACCTTCATCATATTCGTAGATCCTGGGAACGAGCTCAAGTGGGGCAAACATTCTATGTTATATTTGTTGAACAGCGCGTTTTTATTCTTGTATGTAAGTCTTTCTGTTTGTAGAATTTTGTTAATGTAACGAATACTATTATTATGTACAAGAGACATTTATTTATGTAGAGAAAACAAGAGTGCAAATTCTACTTGTACGTTGGGTAGCTTGTATTGACGGTTTTTCCTGGGCAATGAACATTCTCAATATGAAAATTGATCAAAGTTAGTTAATCTTATTACCTTTATTCATCACATAAAGTAAAATCAGGATTGTTATCCTGTATGTGATCAATTTTTAGTAACAGTGAACTTGACCCAAAAATCTTTTTTTGCTTAAAACAATTTAAAAACCAAAAAAATATCTATTTTTAGTAGCAGTGACCTTGACCTGAAACATTTTTTTTTGCTTAAAACAATTCAAAAATTAAAATTTTTTTTTATTTTTTAGTAAAAGTGACCTTGACCTTGACCCTAGTGTCCCCGACTGCAATTTCAAGCTTCCTCTAAACACAAGCTACCTTCACACCAAGTTTCATTACAATTGGTCACTACTAACTCAAGTTATTGAGGGGAAACTATTTTTCTTTTTTTTGTAACAGTACCCTTGACATTTACCCTTGTGACCCCAAATACAATCTAAAGCTTCGTCTCTACGCAAGCTACCTACACACCAAGTTTCATTGCAATTGGTCACTCCTAATTCGAGTTATTGAGCGGAAACCATTTTTCTATATTTAGTTACAGTGACCTTGACCCTAGTGATCCCAAATGCAGTCCCAAGCTTCGTCTCCACGCAAGCTACCTACACACCAAGCTTCATTGCAATTGGTCACTCCTAACTTGAGTTATTGAGCAGAAACCATTTTTTTATTTTAGTAACAGTGACCTTGACCTTAATCCTAGTGATCCCAAATGCAATTTGAACCTTTTTCTCTACGCAAGCTACCTACACACTAAATTTCATTGCAATTGGTCACTCATAACTTGAGTTATTGAGCGGAAACCATTTTTCTATTTTTAGTAACAGTGACCTTGACCCTAGTGACCCAAGCAAAAAGCTTTGTGTTTGGCCCCCGCAACCCCCCCCGGGGCCTTGGGATTGGGCCCCCCTAACTTGAGGGTTTGTTGGGGTTGGGGGGCCCTATTGAGTTATTGAGCGGAAACTGTTTTTCTATTTTTAGTAACAGTGACCTTGACCTTGACCCTTGTGACCCCAAATACAATCTAAAGCTTTGTTCCTACGCAAGCTACCTACGAAACAAGTTTCATTGCAATTGGTTTTTCCTAACTTGAGTTATTGAGCGGAAACCATTTTTCTATTTTTAGTTACAGTGATCTTGACCCTAGTGATCCCAAATGCAATCCCAAGCAGCGTCGCTATGCAATCTACCTACACACCAAGTTTCATTGCAATTGGTCACTCCTAAATTGAGTAACTGAGCGGAAGCCAATGTTTGACGCCCGCCCGACATACGACATCGGCATTCTCATAAGCAGGTTTTTTTTCTCTCATGATAACAATAAATTCTAAAAGACTGGAATCGCCCTGAACATCCCCACATGTACATTTGATGTTATGCTCTCAGTTCATCAATTTTGTTAAAACTATTTGACTTTTAAGTAGGCATTGAACAATGAAATTTAGATTGTAGAAAGCGGTGTCTTGGATTCTTTTCGGAATAAACCAAGTCATTATGACAGGCATCTCCGATCTCTGTTGAACCTCATTATATGCTACATAATGTTCTTTAAAGCAACCGCATTAAAGCTAAAATGGAATCCATTTGCAACATATTTACATTGCTGTTAAAACCGTCGTTGAGCACACCACTGCTTTTGTATTTTATTGCTTGACGTGTCATTGAAATTTCGGTGACAATATACAAATATAAACTGTTGCCTTTGTGTGAAAATGCTGAAGACAGTTCCTGAGAGATATCTGGAAAATTACATAAATGAAAACCAACATCATTTTAAAGGCAGTTACACTCGAGGTATGTAGAGCAGTTGCATCATGGGAAGTTGAGTTGAAATTTACGACCATGCAATTAATGCATTGTAAACAATCAACATAAATCCCAAGTTTCTATTTAATTTGTAACCAATTAGATCTTGCGTTTCTGATAAAGTCTGTGCTAATTGTTTTACCTACTAACAAATATAGTCAATATAGCTTTCCGTTGTTATTGCAATGTTTTTTGTCAAAGGAGGCTGAGCTAATCTTAATTGTTTTATTGTCAGTAAAGTTTGATAGAAAGACCTCCCCTACTTCTGTGTCTGGGTTTTCAGGCCTCTGCCATACACGAATACAAACTATATAGAGGATGATAGTGGCTGCCGCCACGAGTAAAAATTAACTACTTTTGGTGTTCGCGAGTATAATTAACGTGATATTACACCGATACCAACAATTTTTCTGTTTATTTTATGGTTAAAACTTTACTTTAATCGAGTTTTTTTCTATAAAACATCGAAAATCGCGAGAAACGTCATCAGAAAACATAGCGCAAATGACGTTATATTAACGACGTCACGTCGCATGGTATCCAACATTAATTGCGCTCGGTATACTTTTTACCGTAAATCCGGGCTAAAGATTGCAAATACACTGAAAATAAAATTGGTAATCCACTGTTTCAAAACTGTGGACTATCACTTTTATTTCACTGAGAAACTCTATAATTCATTGGAAAACATAAAATACAATATTACGATGGACACGTTTGGTGTGACGTCTAGAATTCAAGACATAGACAGACCTAAACCATTTACTGAGATTCCATTATCTCTACAAGGAAGTAGTCAACACTTTTAACTGCAGATGAGAACACATTTGTGGTTGTTAAAAAGATAGACTTCGACCCCGTTGTTCGAAAATTTAACCGGCTGTTAAGCTAACAATCGGTTACATTTGAGGGTCATATTTCTGCAGTTATAAAGACTTACTCAAACGAATGTATGCATTCAAGAGAATAAAGGCTAACAACTCTTAAAAGTCAAATGAAATATTCCACTAGTGTTTTCTACTAGGAATCATTTTCTCTTTCAGGAGTTAATCTGAGGTTTGTTTAACAGCCTTTTAAAGTTTCGGACAACGTGGTCCAGGTGTAACTTTGTTGTTCAAGTCAAGTACATGCGCTTCATTGTTATGGAGCTGTTGCAGTCTTTCCATGCAAACATTTTTGAGTCCGGGTCCACCTCTTTTTCACGGTAAAGATATACGCCATTAAGACAAACAAATGTACATTATTTTGAAGTTATAGTTCATCAATTTTGTTAAAACTATTTGACTTGTGAGTAGGCATTGAACAATGAAATTTAGATTATAGAAAGCGCTGTCTTAGATTCTTTTCGGAATAAACCAAGTCATTATGACAGACATCTTGTTGAACCTCATTATATGCTAGATAATGTTCTTTAAAGCAAACCCCATTGAAGCTTAAATGGAATCCATTTGCAACATATCTGCATTGCTGTTAAAACCGTTTTTGAGCACACCACTGCTTTTGTATTTTATTGCTTAACGTGTTAAATTTCGGTGACAATGTACAAACATAAACTGTTGCCTTTATGTGAAAATGCTGAAGACAGTTCCTGAGAGACATCTGGAAAATTACATAAATGAAAACCAACATCATTTTAAAGGCAGTTACACTCGAGGTATGTAGAGCAGTTGCATCATGGGAAGTTAAGTTGAAATTTACGACCATGCAATTAATGCATTGTAAACAATCAACATAAATCCCAAGACGAGTTTCTATTTAATTTGTAACCAATTAGATCTTGCGTTTCTGATAAAGTCTGTGCTAATTGTTTTACCTACTAACAAATATAGTCAATATAGCTTTCCGTTGTTATTGCGATGTTTTTTGTCAAAGAGGCTGAGCTAATCTTAATTGTTTTATTGTCAGTAAAGTTTGATAGAAAGACCTACCCTACTTCTGTGTCTGGGTTCTCTTGCCTCTACCATACACGAATACAAACTATAATACTACCATGCACACGTTTGGTGTGACGTCTAAAATTCAAGACAAAGACAGACCTAAACCATTCACTTAGATTCCATTATCCCTACAAGGAAATAGTCAACACTTTTAACTGCAGATGAGAACACATTTGTGGTTGTTAAAAAGATAGACTTCGACCCCGTTGTTCGAAAATTTAACCGGCTTTTAAGCGATTAGTCGGTTAGCTTTGAGGATCATATTTCTGCAGTTATAAAGACTTACTCAAACGAATGTATGCATTCAAGAGAATAAAGGCTATCAACTCTTAAAAGCCAAATGAAATATTCAACTAGTGTTCGCTACTAAGAATCATTTTCTCTTTAAGGAGTTAATCTGAGGTTTGTTTAACAGCCGTTTAAAGTTTCGAACAACCGGGTTAATGTGTTACTTGTGTTCAAGTCAAGTACGTGCGCTTCATTGTTTTGAGCTGTTGTAGTCTTTCCATCCAACATTTTTTGAGTCCGGGTCTACCTCTTTTACACGGTAAAGATATTCGCCAGTCAGTTGTCGCCAAAATATTCAATGACAATTATGCTTTGGGGGTGGGGGAGGGGGGGGGGGGGTGGGAGAGCTTATACAAATAAACCTGAAGCGAAACAACATTGCGGATGAATTCAGAAAATAGGGCCTACGTCGTTAAATTACTTCGCATCGTCACACCACACCATGATATACCGGTTAGTAAAAAGTACCGGCTTCAAAGTACTCTGTAAACTATCATGATTAAATTGAAGGCACCTTACAAACACTTAAAGCTATTTAAGAGTCAACGTAGGTCTTCTTGACAATTTCGTACTCGGTATTCCGTTTTAAACGTCTTCGCCACATCGCCACAAACTTTACAGAAACTGTACAAGCTTAGTCAACAGCGGAGTGGTGCTTCAGTGGAAACCGCACACAGTGGGCACCACGCACAATGGTCCCCTGGAAATGAGATAGCGGATAATTTGGTAAAACAGGAACTAATGGTGGCCATCGATATAATAATGTCAGTCATAGAAAGTAGTAGGCTAAAATGATAAAGATCTTTGTAAAACCGGAGCCAAACAAGAATGACTATGATCTACTGGACAGTTGGGAGCAAGTCACTCTAATGTGGTTAAGCGTTAGTTACAACAGACACACTATTCATATGTTCTCAAAATAAAATTGTCTTCATTTTCACAGTATTCATTCAGGCTAGCAAAACAAATGAAAGAGCATGAAATCTTGAGTAAGTAAACATAGAAGAAAAGTGTAACAAGCCGATAAATAAAAAACTGCTGTAGAAAAGAAGCCTCAAAGCAAGAAACGGTCGTAACTTGGTAAGACGACGGAGATAGGGAGGTGAAATTAGCTTATATTGTCAACTGATTTTATACATTTAAAAAGACACAAGTTGTTACAGTTAATTAACCTCTAATACCGTAAACTAAAGTCAGTTGGAGAGATACCACTTCCGTACAAAGTTTTTATAATATGACCATGCACTTGCATGAAAAACCTACATAAGATTATCTATGCAATTTTTAAAAAATTCTAAAGTCGAAACTTAAAGAGTAACATGACACTGCATAAGGAAACTGTAGAGCAAAATAAAAGATATTTAATATCATAGTGGCATTAATTAGTATTTCAATGGCAATCGTATACCCCTACACATTATAACTCTTACATAATGTGTTGTTCTTTTAAAATGACAAATTAAATGACTTAGCAGATTGTATACTGAGGAAATTAGCCATACATTATGTTTGCGGGATAATGATTCAAATAAGGAAAGTTATTTGTCGGATTATGATCTATTGTGGACACGGTATTCATTCCCAGTTTCTTCAATTTTTACATTAAACTACAATACATTTAATCCAATTAATTTTTTTAAACTTTTGTTTTATGGTGTATGTAGACCACAAACAATTCATTAAACAAGGAAAACTGCTGGAGCTCAGGTTAGTTGGATTTCCTTATCATATCCAAAAGGATAGAAACCCAGCCAGAAATAGAAATACACGCCATAAAAAATATTCCTCTGACACTATGATCCTTCAAAGTGTATTTTTGTGCCAAGAAATCAAATTTAGTTATGTCTCAAAAGGTAGCTAATCGTGCTTAAGATTGAAAGGTCATTGTATGTTTACATATCAGACTGGAAGCGATTTGAGATAATCGTCAACTCAAAAGTCAGCGATGAAACTAGCGTCATACAAACAAAGGTTAAAACTGTAAAGGAGGCAGGATACTATATTTTTCACAATTTCTATGAAATAGACGCGAATTTGTCAAATGAAGCAATTTGCATATAATATGATAAAGGAAAATAATATATTAGACACTTCAACACGTATAACAATAAAGCATTTGACTGGTCATTTGTTTTATGCATTGGTAGGTATATTTCGTGAACCAGACATTTTAGTGGTGTAAGAAGCAAAACATAACACAGCAAACACAGTAGATGCTTTGAAAACTTATACGAAATGAGTTACAATGGACCCTATCTCTTATTGGCAGGTATGAATTAAAATCTACCTGACCAAAAGGAAGGATTTTCAATTATTGACTAATTGACTAGGGCAGTTGGAATTGAAAGGGAATTGAATGGTAATATATAACGTTACTGTAAAAATACATAATTTATAATCATAAATGATAATAACGGAGATGGGTATATCGCAATTTGCATTTTAATTTCAGGAGTCTTGTGGTCGCTGGAGAATACACGACAGAGGTAAAACCGTTGCAACGAGTTTCTAACACACTTCTGAGAGAGTGTGCCAGGTATGGCATTATCTGAGATATCTGGCCCAATCATCTTTTTATACGCGAAGTGTGCCAAGTAATTGAATAATGTAATGCACATTTCGTTTTGTTTGTTTTGCAACTGTTAGGTCCAAAACTACTAGTGAGAAGTATTTAGCTGTCCCCTTCCTACGTAGAATGTTTATATATTCCCTTTAAAACTCTAGGAAGAGGGTTTTGTTCCAAGTTAACGTAAATTATATTTTCATGCGTTCATGTAACCGTATTATTAGTGTGTGTTGGTAGTTTTTTTTTTTTTGTGTTTTTTTGGTTTTGTTTGTGTGTGTTGTGTGTGTGGGTGTGTGTGTGTGGGGGGGGGGGGGGGGGGGGTTTTTTGGGGGGGGGGGGGGGGTTTTTGGGGGGGGGGGTTTTTTGTGCGTGGGATTCCCTGTTTATGGGGGGGGGGGGGGGGGGGGGGGGGGGGGGGGGGGGGGGGGGGGGGGGGGGGGGGGGGGGGGGGGGGGGGGGGGGGTTTGGGGGGGGGGGTTTGGGGGATGGGGGGGGGGGGGGGGGTTTTTGTTTTTATAATATGGAAGACAATATGTATTCCTATATTTTACCCTATGAGTTATCCTTTAATTGAGATTATTTAAGAAATCATGAATAATCTTTATTTCGGACATATTTAAATCCGGACGCAGACATTGAACTTGCATCTGACATTGACTAGGTCACTGATTCTGACCAAAGTCACCATCGTTTACAATTTACAATATACATTTGTATTGACAGTGAAAATGTTTCTAAACTTATATATGTCTAAACACCTAAACATGCTAAGAATAATGTACAGGTTAAGAACATTTATCTCCCCATCAGTTGCATCGTAAAGTAAAGCATTTTGTCTAATGGCACACTGTGGTTAGTGGCTAAACAAGGGATTGAAACATTGACTCTACAATCAGCTGTCAAGACCAGAACTTCTAGACCACCTTGCACTGTACAGTTTGCATACTGTTCTGCTTTAGTATTTAGAAGCGGTATATTACGATAAGTGTGATAGTTCTTTTCTAACACATGTAAAATTGCTTAACGTTTTTCTTAAAGGTCCATTACTAACGAAAGCGAAAATTCAAATATACTTTAAAAACACAGAAATAAGTTATTTTTGATTAAAAAATGAAAGTTGGTATGTAGAAATTCTAAATAAACCACAGTACATGTACAATTATTTTTCTATGCATTATGAAGAAAGTTAAAAGGCCTGAGTGGTCATTTTCAACATAATACACATACTTTTCTTCGTGTTCCAAACTTTTTCTATAAATTTTAACCAGACAATCTTCATTATTTAGTGTCTTGCATAAGGTAATGTACTTGCCATTGAAATAACTGTCACTTAATTTTCGCTTAGTAGTGGACCTTTAAAGCTTTCTGTTTTCACTATTTAAGAAATTGAATTTCTTTCTAGGACAAGCTCCATGTTCTGTAGATACAACTATTTTGTACGCAATTTTTCAACATTTTGCTTAGGAAATGGGTCCAGTTTCCCCCGGAACACCATGTAAATGCATATGGTCTGGAGTTTGTGGCTTAACATCAGGTATGATATTAATTTTCTTACGTGCTTTTTACCATTTCTGACAAAATATATCAATGATTGCACTATTTCATACCATTATCTTTTAATAAAAATGGCATATTAGACGAATGAGTAGTCATTATTAGAAGGGGAGCGGTGGTGTAGAGGTTAAGGTGTCTATCGGAGGTTGCGGTTTCGAGCCCCACTGGGATCACGACCTACCTCCGCACATGACACCAGTACTGGTTTTCCAGGAAGCGGACTTGACAGTGACTCGATAAGCTACAAGATTTCTTCACAATCGAGCTAAAATAAATTATTATAAACTAAACTAATAAATAGCTCAATAGGCACTCACCTGACACTATTCGGGCCACTCACCGTCCGGCGTCCGTCCACTATTTCCTTCAAACAACAGCTCCTTTAAAGCGTGGCCCAATGTTGATGGAAGTTGGCATCGATGTTCCTTGTACGAAGCTCGATCAAAGTTGTTCAAAGAATTTCATTCCACGTAGAACTGGTTGATATGGCAACGGAAATGAGAAACTTTAAAAACCTTCTAAAAGACTGGAGCATAGCTTTTTGGCATATAGCACTGTTTATCAGATCTCTACCAAGATTGTTCAAGTTATAACCCCGGGTCAAAATTGACACCGCCCTGTGTCACTTGATTTTACATATTCTTATATAGGAACAACTTAAGACATAGCGCTTAGATATTATTACTAGTTGACATCTACCAAGACTGTTCAAAGTATGACCCTTGGGTCAAAATTGACCCCGCCCCGGGATTACTTGATTTTACATATTCTTATATAGGAACAACTTAAGACATAGCGCTTAGATATTATTACTAGTTGACATCTACCAAGACTGTTCAAAGTATGACCCTTGGGTCAAAATTGACCCCGCCCCGGGATTACTTGATTTTACATACGCTTATATAGGAAAAGTTTAAAGACCTTCTCTGAAACCACAAGGCATAGAGCTTAGATATTTTTAATGTGGCAATGTGTAGTGGTCCTCTACCTAGATTGTTCAAGTCATGAAACCTAGGTCAAATTGACCGGCCTGGAGTCACTTGATTTAACAAAGAGTTATACATGGAAATATTAGTTAAAGCAAAATGTCCAGAGCACAGATATTTGGCATGTAGCATCGAATTGTGGACCTCTACCAAGTTCAAAACTGACCTCACCCAGGGGGGTCACTGATAGGAAAAGCTTTAAAATCTATCTTCTTCTCCAAAACCAGACGGTCTAGAGATTAGATATTTTGGGTAAAGCATTGTCTGATGGACCTCTACCAAGTTCGTGGCATTGGTGTCAAAATTGACCCTGCCCGGGGGTCACTTGTTTTACACAGACTATTATATGAAAAACTCCCGTGAAAATCCGCGGGGCACAGCTCTTAGATATTTTGTATGTAGGATTGTCTACCTCTCTCAAGTATGATCAAGTCGTGGCCCTAGGGACACAATCGACCCATCTCTAGGTGTCCCATGTTGTACTTTGACTAAATGGGAAAAACTGTAAAAACACTTCATCAAATATTTCAAAATAGTTTCAAAAATCTGGGGTCAAGGTAACTGTTCTACAAATAGTATCACTGTTACTAAAGTACGAAAAATAATTTATGGTGAAATGCTTTGATGTACATAATTTAAAACACTCTTTGGTTCATAGCAAACTAATGATTTCACATCTGGATGTTTGTTTGATGTGTTTGTGACCTTGGTGTGAAGGGCAATGGTACTCAGGTGAGCGATAAAGGGCCATGGCTCCCGCAAATACTATCACTGCATGTTGGTTGGAAAAATAGAACTTAAGGCACTTTTTAAAGATTTAGCAGATAGACAGACCAACAAAAACAGAACTTTAGGCACTGCCACAACTTCATATGCAGATAAACGTTCATATTAACTTTCACGACTATGACTTATATTCGTTTGGACATACTCGCGACAAAATATTTGGGACGGACAGACGGGCGACCCTGCCAAAACGATATGTCTCTAAACATATGTCTACAATTAATACTTTACCAACTTTTTTTAATGTTATTTTGACAAACAGAATGCTTCTCTATTTTTACAACACATTTTGGCGAACGTATATGATCTTTTGTGATATGCATCTTAAAAGAAAACAGTTGTGTCAAAGTTTTTGATCGTGTAACCTAGTCATCGGTCCAAATTATGCATTTCATACCATACTTGTACAGAAGATGTTGAACATACTAGTCTGACAAAATTTATGTTTTCAATATACATGTGTACTATATTTCATGCACTATTTCCAGTCATATGATTTGGCTATTTACTCTGGGGCAGGTTTATCGGCGTTGGATAGTAGACTGGCTCTAGAACAAAACAGTGAAATATCAATTAGTAAAAGGGATATTTCAGGGCCCGGTGACCAGGCTTAACGTATCGTCAAATGTTTGGTATATGTAATTCTTCCTCTATGCTAGCAAATGCGATCTGAATTAAAACTTGTCATGATTTATGCATGTAATATCGTTTAATCTTAGTTTGTTTAGATATTCAATCATCTTCAAAACGAAAACAAAACAAGGGACCTTTATCACACACTAGGTACAAGGAAAGATTTCAAGAATTTTAGTTTTCTACCTTCATACACTGTCAATCTTTTACTCTGCAGTTCAGACACTAAAACAAACCATTCTAAGTCATCCGTTTTTGCAGTTTGAAAAAACTGTACTTGTCAAAAGTTAGTATCTTTGGTAAGTACGGATTGGATTTATAACATTTAATAATTAATTGATACGATCAAATGCATAAGATCAAGTTGTTTTGTTTTATTGATGTGTTTAATGACGTATCTGCTTCCTGGTAGCTTACAAATGGCTGAGATGAGACACCCGCTTTGATCACACAAAAACTTTAATGATTAAAAGCTTCAACAATTCATTTCTTTTTGGCATTTTCAATGGCCGTGTAAACTGTCTTTAGACTTAGTTGGTCTATTTGTTTGACGAATTTTGACGGAATAGAAAGTTGTTCTTAACAACATAGTCTGATCAACTTATTTTGATCGTTTGTAATATGAAGCTGACAAGAAAACGTTCGTAAACATAACGGTTTTAATCGTGTAAATATGAGATGGATTTTCAAGAAGCGTTTTGAATGTGTTCATTTAATATATGGTATATCTTGTTGTCTTGCTTACTCTATTCATGCAGGTGTGTTCCATTACAGAATGTTTCTTCCTTCTCCTCACAATTTATCTTAGCCCCGTTTTTCTTTTGTTTCCTGCGTGTTTGTCACCTGCAGGGTCTTACGTCCTGACTTTGGAACATGGTGCAGGTAGTGTTGGCCCATTACCGGTTTAAGCACCCAGTGGTGTTTCTTCCTAAATCAGTATCTTCCTCACAATTATGATCTTAGCCATGTATTTTGCTTTGGGGGGGGGGGGGGGGGGGGGGTGTGGGGGGGGTTTTTTTGGGGGGGGGGGGGGGGGGGGGGGGGGGGGGGGGGGGGGGGGGGGGGGGGGGGGGGGGGTTTTTTGGGGGGGGGTGGGGGTTTTTTTGGGGGGGGTGGTTTTTTGTAAGTGGCAATCCCTTTTGATTTTGTTTTTAGCCTTTTAGAAATCTCGATACACAAACAACAAAACACGCAGTTGCATTTTATCATCCTTCCTTTTATTTATTAATCTATTCAAACTATTCAAAGACACAAAATCGCTGTGTCATCAAAACACTCGTACTTTGTAAGATGATGATTGTGTCTGCATTCATTCAGGCATGCACATTTCTACTCGAGCTGGAATAGTGGAAATGTTGAAGCAAAATATTTTCTGCAGTATCCAGTGGGTTATACAAACAAGTTTGGTAGTTGAGGGTTCCGAGATGGTTCTAAGTCTGTAACCTCGGTTTCCTTATTATGCGTTTATTTTAGATTGTGACGTGTTTTGGTAATTGTATAGGTGATATCCTTTACTTTTTGAACTTGACTAAAGCGTTGCCTTTTATAATATACCTATTACAGCTGCGGTATGTACTCTGGATCCATCCTTCTGCGTGTAGGGCTGCTTGTTGTTGTTTAGGGATGGATTATCTCATTTTACGATGCAAATGTTTGCCTTTGATAACACAACAGGCATTAGCATTTTTCATGGCGAACCGAGCAACCCAAGAAGGCTTTCAAGATGACCACCTAATTGAAAACGTCAAACAAGTTGTTCCCACATCACTGTTATTATACGTTTATTGCAGCAAAGTGTAGAATATATTAACAATAATCGATCGAGTTAGATTTATAGAGAAACAATCTTCAATTAAAGGTCCAATACTAAGGATAGCGAAAATTCAAATATACTTTAAAAAACACAGAAATAAGTTATTTTTAATAAAAAATGAAAGTTTGTAGGGGGGGGCGTTTGGGGGGCGCGGGTGGCATTCCCTGTTTGATATTATTTTTGTTTTTTTGTTGGTATGTAGAAATCCCAAATAAACCACAGTACATTTACAATAATTTTTCTATGCATTATGAAGAAAGTTAAAAAGACCTGGGTGGTCATTTTGTCGAATCACTGAGATTTCAACATAATACACATATTTTTCTTCGTGTTCCAAACACTTTCTGTAAATTTTAACGTGACAATCTTCATTATTTAGTGTCTTGCATAAGGTAATGTACTTGCCATTGAAATAAATGTCACTTAATTTTCGCTTAGTAGTGGACCTTTAAGTGTATTAAAGACAAAATCAAAGTCCGAGTAAAAGATAAAAATCTAAAAATCGCAATTTTGCATTTTACAAATTCTTTATGTTAAAGGAATAGTTTAAAGAGTTATTAATATAGTTAATTTTCTAAAATACCTGCAAATACATTTGTAAATGCTGCCATACATGATGGTTATATAAAGTCTCTGTTTAAAAACATCCTTGTAGATTGTTTTTGATTTTGAAATATTTAATGTTTAAAATCACAAGTAATACAACATAACAGTTCATTGCATGAAGCATGTCTATAGAATATCGCCTTTAGTAAATACGTAAAACGCACACAGACAAACATGATATGAAGAGATAATAATTACCTGCTTGTTGAAATTGACTAAAATAGAAGCAGTGTTTCAAACAACTATGTCCTGAAATAATGCTCATTTCATATATTAAAATACATTTACAGTATAAGTATACTTGTTCACATGTTCAAATTAAAAGTGACTAAAATTATTCAACTGCTATGTTTGACACAAATTTGGAGTTTCTTGTCTGTTTCATCAATGTCCATTAATTGAAATATTACCATAGATGCGTCTTTGAAAAATCCTTTGGCAGTCGTGGCTGTTAATTATTCACCGATACGCATGTCAGTACAACAGCTCTTCTTTCTGGTGAGACTACGCTATGGGATATTCAAGCCTTTCTTTGACTGTTTAAAATAACCAAAGATCCGGCTGATAAAGAAAAGGAATCTACTGAGTTGATTGATGACCTCGATATCAACAATATTATGTTGCGTAGATGATGCAGAACTAAACCTTTGTTTGATGAACATGATTTGCTTTTTGCCAAGAACATGCACAGTCCGACAAACTTAGAACCCTTGGGGACAGGACGTACCACCTACCGAATTCTGCATGGTTTTCGAGCTCTTCAACCATTTTACACAAAGCATATACAAGAGACTCTCTTATCCGGTACTATACGAAGAAGACGTGTCTTTATAAGTTATGCAGTACATGTAAATGCGGTAGAGTCAGTGTTTACACAACATTATGTTTCAACGACAACTGTGTCCTGAATGGCATCTGGGTAACTTTTCAACGCATTGTGAAAAAGAAATTTCAAGTTTAGCTGAGAGAAACAGTATACAGGAATTACAAATACTTCACTGTCAAGACTAAAGCCACAATATGATTCAGTGTGCCAAGCAAAGCAACATGTGCGACACGTGAACAATTCTACTGCCAATATCTTCAGGATTCGACACGGAATCTCGAAAGTATTACACAGATGTAGGAATGATCTTCAATGCTTTGTTCAGTTTTTAAAGAATTTTCATTCATATAAATAGCAATGTGAAAATGTTATGCGTTAAACGTTAGCGTTTTCATCTCCATAAGCTTCATAAAGTTGTACAGCATCAGGAAAGTTTCATATAGCATGCAACCTTGTATTTTATTCTCCCGTCGGCTGATATCCAAATTTCTTTGATGAAGATGCAAGTTCAGCGCAAATTTTGTCGTATTATGCTCTTCAAATTCTCCAATATATACAGGACAATTAGCTGAAAAATATACCTTCAATGTTTAGGCAGTGGGCTATGCACATGACAATTGTGTATATGGAAATGTTTCTTGAAGGGTCTCAGTTTAAGCTATTTCTGCCCGTTTCGAAATAGAGATTTCAAGTTCAGCTGAAAGAAACAGGTACAGGAATTACAAATCCATTACTGTCAGGATTAAAGACAAAACATGGTAGAGTGTGCGATGCAAAGCAACATGTGTGACACGTGCACGATTTTACTGCCAATTCATTTAGGATTCGAAAGATCCGACAAGGAAGCATTACAGAAATTTAGAAAAAAATCTTTAATATTGCAATCAGCTTGATGGAGACCAGTTTCATTGAAATAGATAGAAATGTGAAGATGTACTATTTACACCCATGTAAGCACCATACCTTTGTACAGCACCTAGAAAGCATCATGTAGCGTACAACCTTGCCTAGTCACTTTTGCCTTTTACCCTCCTTTTGTCGGAAGCTACCATGTCCTGTTGATATCCAAATTGGTAGATGCATTTTAAGCGCAATTGTTACGTATTAGGGTCCAATATATACCTTTCAGTACACTATATGAATTGCATAGGTACTCGCCAATGTAAAGGAATGCACAGTTAAAGTGATGAAGCGATCATCTGGTATGTTGTCTTTCATGAAATCCAAGTGCTTCAGGGTGGTTTACCTTGTGCAAGACTGTATTTGACGTCACTGTGTGGATCTAAAATACAAAGAGTGGGAGCAAAAGTTCTGTTAGACGGCAAAAATAGATATGCTGTGACAGATATATTCTTCCTTTAAGCACATCTGTTGAAATTCAGCTGTATATCACTTGGGTATAATAATAGATAAAGATTTAAATCATTTTAAACTGGTATATTTGGTAGTTCTCTCTCGAATCATTTCTTAATTTGAGACAACTAATCAGTAGCATCACAACAGATTTTAGCAAAAATAACAACAGGAAGCTAAGCTTAAAAAGTATAACTTACTGGCATTTGAAGTTGGCACGAATGACCCATATACACATATGTACGTTAATGGAACTTAACAATAATTAATGAAAGGACATATTAGTTTAGTTACTACTCATTTTGAAAACGTTAAACACACAATCATATTGCATTATCTTTGCTACCTTTTCTTGTATTTTAGAGTTTTATCGTTGGTGCTGGATAATCCAAATGACCAATGCCCCCAGATGAGGTTAAGTATTTTAGGTTTCTGGGGATATTGCAAGATACATAATGCTTTCTTTTACCGAGACACCCCCTGGTATAATGGGTAATATTTTGTCACTGTGTTCTCCTTATGGTCTCGGCTGAAATTATAACATTCAAGACTTGGAATAAGATGAAACCATATCTATAAATAATGCCCGAGTCTATACCCAATGTTTCAAAATGGCTTGTTTACTTTTGGATATTTTATTAACAGATGGAAAGAAGACAACTTTATGTGAGTTGTAACAAATAAGTGGAATATTGAAATAGCTTCTTCGTGAAATGATTTCTGGGTTACAGGTCTTTATCAGTGCTAAAACGTCCATATTCATTTTCCTTCTGAAAACAAATACAAATAAAAAAAAACAACAACATGTGTTTGACATGTTTTTACTAATAGAGATAGAGGAGCGAGAAAGTTCTTTAACACATCTTGTGTTATATACAGGAAACTTCAAATAGTAACCGAGGCCATTACGTAATTTCATTTGTTAAAAACTGTGTTGGGTACGATAAAATACAGACAGTTTCGTGATAGAGATCTTAATGTTTTATCGATTGAGAGGGAGCTGTCTGTATTGTTAAATTGAACATGTCTCTACCAATGCTCCAACAGTTTTCGCCACAGTTAGGCAGACATATATTTGATTTGTCACGATATAGCGGAACCATTGATCTATACCTGTCAATCATGATCTGTTTAGATAAGTATAACCCCGCCTTCTGACATACGCTGTTCGAGTTATTCCTCTTGTATTTCCAGATTAGCTTGTAGGTGTTGTCTACCTTAAACTGAATCGCATCTTTCTTCAATGTGAGATCTGTAATAATGGTAATGTCTTAATATTCATTAGTTAACATGAACATTTGCAAAGGAAAATAATTGATATTACCACACATGTTCATTGTTCACTTCCTTTCAACATCATAGAACTGGCACAAATTTTCGCAATGTTGAATACAACTGTTTCTTGATTCCCTTTAATATGTGTTTTGAAGTATAAACATCTGCACATTTCAGTCTCTTTTTCACTTTGGCTTCTGATATTTGCGCTTATATGTACTTTAGATTATTCTCTTTACCGCTTGTGAAAATACGTAAATATTATATATGTTCTATGGAAGGATACAAAGTGGTAATGTCTTAAAACCTGAAGTCGTTGCGGACGACACCGTTGAGCTGTCAGAACAGCTTGAAAGAGCTGCGATCGAAGTAAATGCTTCGATGCACAAATAAAAGGAAACAGTGCCAAGTATCATTTTCAAAATTGACAAATGGCTGTTACACCAGCAGTATCAAGGACCAGTTTATTAAAAGAGGTAGCTGCACCAGCTGTTATAGCCAGGTACACCATCGAGAACCTTTGCCATAGTTTTCTTATACAAATATGTCTCACAAGATAATGCATTGAGCTCTGACACTCGTGTTGGTAATGGTATACTATTTGCCTTCATAGTTCTCTTTTAATTTTGTGTTGTTAACTTTGTCTTCAGTATCACTTTTTATCAAGGTTTGGTTAGGTATTCCGTAGGTCTGAAGTTTTTATGGTTGACATTTTAATTCAGGGGCTAAAATAACAGAAGTACAAACGTAGCTGGTAAGCATGACTGTCTCCGCCCGTCCGACACTTGAGCCTTTGCTTTCTAAAATAAACAGGCTACATGCTATGGCGTATTTGGCATACATTTGAATCGAAATATCTGGGAAAATAAAAGGTTTGTTTCGATTACATATAACGCACTATCGACGACTTTCGTTACTGTCGGCTTATTTCGTACACGTGGTTCATTCGTTATACCCGGTATGTTTTGCGTAAAATCGATGTATTTATCCTACAAGGGATCGTTAGCTGTCTTTTTATGTCGGCATTTTGCGAAGGAATTCGACTACTTGTAGTATTGGAATATTTCGTAAACATTTGATAGTTTTACCGTGACATAAAATAGTCACGAAATATATCGATATCACAAATAGCTTTTTGTTGTTCGTGATGGATCCTTCCATCAGCCTCGCATTCAAAACGAACGAGTAATGTTTAAATACACTGTTGCATCTGATATTAATTGATCACACTATTAATTACAATAACCAAACACCATCAGCAATATGACAAATGTAATGGCTGGCCTTTTGTTTTGTTCATGATCTTAACTGTCTTCAACAGGGAGCAAAAAATGATGGCTAAACAATTGAAGCCTGTTCGGTTCCACTTGCATGAGGCCAAACAACATACACAAACCCATGGTATTGCCGGGAGCAAATTGTTTTAACATCAAACGCTGTTGAGCAAGTATAAATAACAATACTGAAGCGATACTCTGAAGCCTTTATGGGACTAGATGCAGCAATTATTTGTGATGTAACGGGTCAAATTGCTAATAATCGTCTTTAAGCATGTTATTCCCGTACCAGCAGTCATTGATATTGATTGTTATGAGCACGGAGGTAAAATATGCAATCCTTTAAGCCACATTGTAAACACTCAACAAATTACACGATAAAAACAATGTTTGTTTGTGAATGGAGCGCCAGAAGGTACCATGTGCTTTACATAAACAGGATATGGAACCAAATACCAAAAAATACTCCTACTCTTGCAATGGTTGAAATGGAGCGATGATCGAACCTTTTCTTGCTCTGTCAATGGCAACAGAGCGCTTTACTGACATTTTCTCCTACATGGTGGTCGACGGTGATAGTTCTCATTTTTGGTTCCCTTTTAATGAATAAAGTCGATATAATTAAATAGTGACCCAAAGGACACTTCTCTTTTTCCAAGTAACTTCATTACATCGTGTTATGAATAGTTATATCTAAAACACACTCTAGAAGTGCTGTTCAGAGAAACCCTATATCCTTGTTTGAAAATTCTAAAAGTTCTTAGGTCATTCAGGGACAAAACACGTAGCACGCAAAATTTTACGCGAATTTGTCTAGGGGTACATTTTGTTTAAAAATTCATGATAACGGTTCTGTAGGGGAATCGAAACATTCATGAATCGGTGTTTATACAAATGATGCAATTCGGTGAATAGCAATTACGTTTTGGATTTAACTTTGTTTCTCACATGGCACAGTCGAGCAAAATTCTCATGGCTGCATTAGCATATGTGTTCTACAGACTATTAATTAATGTGCAGTGCACATCGATTGAAAAGGAGAAGTTGGCAATTGCGAGATGTTGCCTTGCGGCAATCTGTACCAAACTATACCCTTTAATATCCAAACATCCACTCCTCGACCCTGAGGTCTCTTAGTATGCTGCGCCATGTTGTCAAGAACGCCATACTTACCATCCTTACAAAGTGAGTGTATTGCAATGTTGAGGAAGTCAGTCAGACAAGAATTTTGCACCGTTTTCTGTCAGTTTGTCCGCTGTTATTTAGTCATGAAAGGTCCACTTAAATTGTTTTTCTTTCCTGATACATATCATAGTTATCAAAATTGTTTAAAAAACATGTAGTTTGTTTCAATATGAAATCCTGAACTTTCAGACAGATAAAATAATAAACAAGTTGCCTACGGTTGTTGTCATTTGAACTTTCTTTACCATTTAAACTTCATTGTTAAGGTTTCACCCCAATTGTTCATATATGTCCACCTCCTTAACTTGGTCGTTTTATAACAATTACCACTGATGTTTCAGATTTTCAATACAATATTCATTTATAAAGGTATCATTTGAAATTGTCATATTTCATTATCCGGCAATTTTGATTTCATAGTGAATTATGCGATAGAACAATAGTCTATACAAACTTGCATACTCACAGTCTTGGTTAACAGCTTTATAGTTCGTCCATTATAAAATCTATGTCATCTAATTGTCCAATTTGAAAACAAAAGTGTTTGCATTATTCTGGATAAAAATGGCCGACTTCTTGCAATCATTGATCAAGGTCAAAAGAAAGTAAGAGTGTTTTGATGGTTGAGTACAAACGAAAAGGTAATTTTCCTGGTAGGATGTACTTTTGTTTTCCATTTTTCTACTGATTAGCTTGAAAATAATAATATTATTTCTAGTTTTGGAAATGGTGAATTGTGCTGAACTTGATTACATGGATTATCATTCCAACGTAGTAAATAGTAAGAACATAATTGTGAAATGTCTTTTGTGACTATTGAAGTTTTACTCAAATGAGAGTTGTTTCTAAAACGTTCGTGCATGGCAAAGGTAAACATTTTAGAAGATACAACTGATGTTTGTCACTTCTTTATCTTTTAAATTAAAAACGGTAGCAAAAGATTACGGTTAAAGTGAGATTTTTAAATTTGAAAAATAAAATTACCAAACAAAATTATGTTTTGTTGAATTTACATAACTTTGTGTCTAGAAATGGGACATGGTAATTAAGAAAATTAAATTACAAGATTCGAACAAGTGTAGTCATGTATCAAAGCCCTCTCAGCTTCTTAGGGCGAAGCCTGGTAGTAGTAGTATGTTCAATTTATAAGACAAAGTTATTTTATTCCTATCCTGTTACTCATCGCACTTGATATTTCCTTCAAGTTAAAATAAGGTTAAACAGTGACATGCTTCCATTACTTCAAACTCCCGCCACTTTTATTTTCTTTACTGATTTTTAAGATTTGCACAGTGGAAATAGAGGTACATGTATGAAATCAAGGTCAGCAAACCCCATACAGTTTACGAACCTGTATGTTCTGAGAATGAACATTTATGTTGAGTCTTTGTTGGAATATGCCATCTTTTGGTTTTTGTCTGAATAAACTGGTCAACTTTAAAATAAAATCACATTTCGATGAGTCCAGGCATTTTAAGAAGAAACTTAGTGTCAACCTGCATCAGCGTAGGAGGGAGGTATTTTATGTAAGCTAAAGTAGTTCTTTGTCAAAAAGCAAATTTACGATCCAAAATAATTAATTGTAAGAATTAATTTCATGAGTCATAGGGACCAGTTTGTCAACAGTGTGGCAGTCATGAACAATGTCTCTACATATGGTGTCAAATTCTATGTACATGATGTTATTTAGCTGGAACAATGGCAAGGCATTTACGAATGCAATGACATTTCTTTTGAATACATTTAAAAGCGATAAGTACTTTACCCTAGCATTATATACACAAATAAGTTTCATTGAAAGAAAGAATAATCTGTAAAAATTCGTTTAAAAATTGAGGCATGTGGATACATTTCTATTCATGATGTTCTTTACTAGCATTTCACCATTAACACGTGTACGTCTGATATTTCATACACTCCATTAACAATTAACTTATTCCACAAAATGCGGAAGTATTCCATTTTTACAAGAATAATTGGTTTTAAGTGCTTCCTTAGTTGCTAATTTATATCTAAATGTTGCTCTTTGAATGCTAATTATAACTGTTATTAATACAGTTTTGTATGAGTCAATTATAATCTCTACAGAAATCATTAAGGTATATCCTGTCATTGTTCTTTCGTTCGGTTCTGATAAGTTTACTGCAATGTTATGTGCATGAAAGTCATTCTTGTCATATATTCACCAAATATTACCCACTTTGCACCTACTATTACACGTTTGTTCCTACTTACTGTTTTTATTACAAGTGTATTAGTGGTAACTCTTTCGTTTTTAATACCGTTTTGAAGGAAGATACTTTTGCCCTGAAGAGAAAACAAAATATTTGCAGTTAAACAAAAATATATCAAAGGCACATTGTTATCGAACTGCGTTGACTACGCTGTAGGGAAGGCCACACTGACTGCTAGCACAAAAACAAGTAGTCCGGCGGTAATGCAGACTTGTTAATGTTTTTCATGCTCTGATACCTTGCTATTTGTTTTGATACGACTGAAGATATGCATGAAATTAGCGTAAATCATGTTTTCAAACGCGCAAGGATATATAAGGGAGGCGCTTCTTTTTATGATTAATACGCTTGGCGTTGACAGGTGGAATGATTTAAACGCGTCTGATAGATATGCATGAAACCGTGGTGGTTATAAATTTAAGAGGTTACTTCATTTACGTTTTTATCTTTAAGAAAACAACTCTTTCATCTCTCAAATATTACGATATCACGAATGAGTTATTCTGCATCCAATGTGGTATGAATTTGTATCTTTAACAAAATGTGTGATTTATAACAAACAAAAATGAACCCGGTAAACTATAATATTTAGGGATAGAAACTATCTGGCGAATAATGAATCTCTAATTCTCACTCGGATAAGCGGGAATTGATACGGTTCGAGTATAAAGTAATGGCCTTAAAGAGAATATAAAGTCCATACAGCGTTTGACAACTCGGCAACGTGCATGAAGTCATAAAATGCACTCACTTGCATAGGCGGTGTACTATTCTTCCTGATCACAGTGAATGTTATTAATTTTTAATGCATTTTCACATTAAAACAACTTTAATAACAGTATTGATAGCATTACTCTTTTTAACAATATAAGGCTTTCCTGCTTTTACTCCAGTGTTAAATTTAGAATGAGTGAACATGTTTATTACTTAATACCGACTTTGACGAATATATTGTTACATTTATGTTTCCCATTTCAACAAAAGTATAGAGTCATAACACCTATCTTAGAAATACACGCGTGGAAAGCGAGGGTATAAAACAGCGCGTTTGGATGATTATAAAATAGCAAGTTTAACTATCAAAAACCAATCTTAGATTACTTAGAAGGTGAAATAACCAAACACAATCTATAATAAATAGTTACAAAATATATATGACATTCTTAAAGCTCATTATATATCGTAATGTAAGTTTCATTTTATAACTTTAATATGATATAGAGGATAGTGGTTGGTTTTGGTGTGATATCACGTTATTATTTCACCGAGAGGGCACCAAAAATGATATTTTTACGAGCGGTACAGCATTGAGTGAAAATAACTACTTTTGGTGTTCAGGAGTGAAATTATCGTGATAATTACATCTATACCAACACATTTTCTGTGTATTGCATGACTCTAATTCGACTTTTGTTGAGTTGTTTCAATGAAATGTCCAAAATCGCGGGAAACGTCACCAGAAAGCATAGCAAATATGACGTCATTTTAAAGAAAACAAAAATGTCAAAATATAACATTAACAGCCGAAAGTGATATTCAAAGGTATGATTTTAACCTATTCAATATAAGCAAAAAATACTCAGACACACTATCAATTTAACAATGCACCCACAACTACCATGTTTATTGGACGGTGCATTTCAAATGAAAAATACTGCTGTACAAACACATTAACGGAAACATACAGATAAATGTTTTTGGGACAATACAGATGTATTTGGAAATAACCGGGCCAGTTATTCCGCTCGATAAATTCATAAGCTACACTCATCGTTTTATACATTCATATTTCCATATATGTACAAATTCTAGAAAATGACAAACGTATTACAGGCCATATTGAGGTAGATATTATGACGACGACGTCAAAAACACGCTGCTGTTCTTATAGCATACTGTCAACTATTTGCCCTCAACTGCAGTTTTCTAGACCATAATGAAACATAAATGACGACATAGAGATTCAGAATTGATATTTCATAGATACACTAAATTGAGGCCACATTTTAGGTCGGGAAAACAGTACATCATCAATGTACCAGGCGGTAGTCACTTGGGGACGGTGATTCAATGATAACCCTGAAAACACATTCACTTTACTGATCAAGCGGAACACTGATAACCTTTTACGGCTGACAAATTGTTTAACTTGTTGACATTTTCTAATCGGGTATAGTTTTCTAGTACATGACTCCTGAAATGATTTCTTGGCTGTACACTAAAGTTTAAACTCTTCTGTCGTCCTTTTTTGCCATCTTTATCGAAGTCACTTTTCCCTGGCATAACTGACAGAGAAAAGAAAATGAAAGTATGTCATGGGATGACTTTCATCTAAAGTTTTTCAAAGTTTTACGTGGCGTTATAGCTAGAAAAGCATTAAACATGTTATATGAATGATAATTTTGATATATTGCTCCTGTCACATAATGATTTTATGACATATTGGCACCAATGTCTGCAGAAACTTAAACTTAATCACACGTTCGTTCCAGAAATATCTAAAAGAAAAAGCTTTACACAGCAACTCTTTTCATTTACATTTACTTTCTCCGTAATTTATGCCCATATTAGATCGGCTCTTCCATTTGTTTCAAATGTAGTCTGCTTTTTAGCATGGCAATAGAGACACTTTGAATGTTTCACTATTGAAATGTACATTTTCTGTTGTCATTTAGACGGAGTGTTGTGATCAAGGTAACAGTTACCCTGCAAGTTATACTGGCCAAAACAAGCTAACAGGTGATCACCCTGCACACCTTCACCGATCTGCCCCAGTACATCTGTCTCGATCTGCCGCAGGGCTGATTTATTAATCCAAATCCATCCACTTATCACTATATATGTATAGTTTTTTTATTTTCTTTTAATTCAGTTGTTTTATAATTCATATGCTATTCTATGCAATGTGTTTATTACATCTGACGCAAGCATAAATATCTTAAAATAAAAAAATAGAGAAATATTACTGTGTCGAAACTTTCAAAATCCCTGTTTGTCGAGGAATATGCTTATAAGGTTTTGATCGAGTTTAAAAAGTGTCGTTTTTTTTTTTTGGTAAAGGCAAGAATAAAACAGATGCCAAAGGTACACATTTATTAGAACTGTCAATGTTTCGATTTTGAGTTACATTTGAATATGAAAGATATTAATATAAATATAATTTGATATAGCTTTTTACAATTTGAATATTTCTAAATTGACATAAAATCCAACCAGCACAACTCAGTGTATCCCTTCACCAGCTGTTACATTCTTTCTCAACGACATAAGACATCTGTTTTGATTTAGTGTAGGAAGCAATCACATGGCAGACCCACGTTATATAACTTTGATTCTCAATTTCTTTTAGAAGTGTTGTTTTGTCCAACGTTTTCCGCACTTTGAAAAATTAAAAACCAGCGATATATCATTATGTTCAACCCTGTAAGTGTGTGTTATGCTTTGTGCAGATGTAACTACACGCATGTCGAAGAATAAGGCGACAGTCTAAGCAACTGACACCAGTTACTCTCCGTTTCTTTGCTCCAGTTAAACAGCAAAGACAGGAATGATTGGATGTTGAGCGGCTCTGAAGACGTTCGGTTTCAAATAGCAATTTGTGCAAATCAGTTTAAAACCACACAATTTGACATAACATAAAATGGACTGCTCAATCATTGGTATGTGTAGTCGTCAAATTTGATGTATACTGTTGCATTTAGCATGTATATATCTATCAAAGATAAAAGAGAAATCTAACCATACATCACTGCCTATCAATCTGTGTGTTATGCAATAACTAATTAGGAAGAAAGTCATGTTTGAATGATAAACGAAATAGAAACATAGGAATCTTTAATGAGCTACGATATTTATTAAACAGTATCTCTCCTATGTTATTGTAACGATGGAGTTGAGTGTACTTAAAGTCACAAATTGACAATAAACCTACCCTTTATGTGTTCGGAAGTGATATTTAATGCTAAATATACTGCATTATTGATATCAAGGAGATACTGCTAGCCCGAGGTTCATACGAATAAAAAAGAATTACGGCCCTATAAAGTCACCATAAAACAAGATATAATATTTATTTTTACTACAAATCTGTTCTTACGTACAGTTATTCTCGTGCAACAAATTGGGTCTTAAGTGGTTCCTATTTCAATAAAGGTGATGCGATGCTTTAAGGGTATAAAATCAGACGTATACTACTGTTAACATACAATCATATGCACTAGCAAGCAATCACATGTACAATACAATTAAGGACCTTTCACAAAAGTCTTTGACGCTGCTTTTGTTTTTTGCATAAGTGACGCATATTGTTTTTAAATGTAAACGTAATACAAAATTTTTTGTACCATTGGAAATGCTTTAAGTCTCCTAACATGAATTCCCGTGGCAGATTTCTTGAAGGATATGGACCTTAATAAAATATTGATCGTTAATGGCATGAAGATTGCAAGCACCTTTTCAATTCGTTTTGTGGTTCTCGATACCATACCTATTCGTCTCATTGCTAATTGATTGTCGATTGTGTTACATATCCGCCTCTTTAGTGTTTCCTTTTTAAAGTCAAGTGCACATATTGACAATCTTTACTTACTTAAATTGTCACCCAGTACTATTTACATAATTTAAAAGCAGAATACGTAATGTGTTGTTCGGTTGCATGAAGCAGTTTTAACATTTAAAACTATCTCTTTGACAATTGTCTTGCGAAATATCATCTGCCAATTAACTGTTTTTATTCTTTTTCTTCGATGACTTATTATCAACACTTTGCGACAGCTTGGACTTGATCTACTTGGGGAGGATAACATTATTTTAAAAAAAGTATCTATACCCAACGATAACATATAATTGATCTGCGAAAATATCGTAAATGAGAATGACACCCATTAAGAAAGGTTTAACTGTTATAAAGACTAAAGCAAAGCCGAAGGCCGGCAAAGATGACTACCATATACTAGATTAATAAAGTAACTGCATAGTATGTATAACCAATACCCTGGTTAACTTAACCCTACGAGCTCCGTACGAGTAGGTTTTCAGTCGAGGTTTTGCAAAATTGCACGGAGTCAGTACGGACATCGTTGACTCTTGCGAGCATCGTACGGATCATTTGGACTGGTAGAGGACTCGGGGACTCGGTGAAAATGCTGAGCTTGTAGAAATTTTCGAAACCGGGAGCAGCTCGCAAGGGCCCCGTACGGGCACCATAAAGCCCCAGTAGAGCGCATACGGGCATCGCACGATGTCCGTGCAGGTTTGGAACACCACGAGGCTCGTAAGAGTCTGCCGATGCTCGCATGACTATCGCAGGGGAGTCGCACGGTCAACGAACTATGTTCGTACGATACTTCGGACACCGGATGGGGAACATGCGGTGTCCGCACGAGGCCTGCAAGGAGTTACGTTCGTCATGCGGGCTCCGTAAGACATCCTTCACGATTCTAGCTAAAATTAGAAATTTTCAGATATCACCGAACTGGTTTATTCTTGTTGTACGGACACCGTGCATGCACCTTGCGAGTGCCGTACGAACACACGTGCTCCTTCCAAGCTCCGCACGACTTATCTGCCATGTCCGTACGGATATCCTACAACTGCATCCTCCATAAGATCGTACGGGGCCCCCGTATGCATGGGACCAGAAGCTACGATTGTTCTGAGACCGTACGGATTTTAAAATTTGGTGGAATCGTATGATTTTATAAATCGTACAGATGTGACCAAGGCATAAACTATACTCAAAGGCAACAGAAACGTGTTATCATTTGTAGCAAAAGGCAGCACATAATTGAACACATTGGTTGTAATGTTCGCTATCAGACTTAAAAATACGATGACCTAAATCATTCAAAAGTGTTCTCAATTTGTGCCAGAATGCCAGTTTCTTAATACCAATCTCGGTCTCACCGGACACATAAATTTCAAGCTCATATGTAAAGTTGAAGGGTAATGACACTCAGGAAGCAGTAACTGTACGGTACGCTACTTAATATTACTATTGATAATAGAAAATATATGGCAACAAAAACCTAACAAACTCATTTTCTGTTGATCTTACAACGAACTATCTGATATCATTGCAATTTTTAATCTTTTAGATAAAGTTGCCACTAAATGCCTGTTGTATATTACAAGAATATGAAAACCGCCAGCGTTTACGTATGTCATCGGGTATTTCCGATGACGGTTCGTTAAACATCGGAAGTGTGCGTATACGAATGGCGTCATCCGGAAAATTGGTGAAGATACATTCTGAATATATATGACAAGGTTTTTGTAAAAGTTCTAAGGTTATTGTTTCCTTCTTTCACGCAAAATATCATAGTATCAATGACTCTTTACTTGCGTTTTGACATCCAGCGTGTATATAATTAATCATAGTACATCTGTAACAGAAACTTGGCCTTACTAACAGAAGAAACCACCGTAAAATGACGACAAAGCAACCTTTTTAACATAAATTAGAAATATTAAAATGCGCCAGTAAATGATTTTTTGTCAGTTTATACTAATTAATTTCTAAGCTCGATTGTGAAGAAAGCTTGAAACTTATCGACTCACCCTTGATGTATCGATCGAATTAAAAACGTGTCGTTTATTTCAGGTAAAGGCAAGAATAAAACAGATGTTGAAGGTACAAATTTATTAGTATCTTTAATGCTTAGATATTGGGTTATATTTGGATATTAATCGAAAAAGACGTAATTTGATAACTGCTTTTTTTCATATTTGAAAATTTCTAAATTGATAGAAAATTCGACCAACTCAGTTTGTCCCTTCAATACCGGCTGTTATATTCTTTCTTTTACGACATAAGACAGCTGTTCTTATTAAAAGAAGCAATCACGTGACAAACACACGTTACATAAATTCTGCTTCTCGCGTGTTTTTAGAAACGTTGTTTTGTCCAACGTTTTCCACACTTGAAAAATGAAAGATCCGCGATATATCATTATATGTAACCACATATATAAGCATATCGAAGGGTAGCACGACATTCTTAGCAGCTGACACATTTCATTACCCCATTAAGACAGGAATGGTTGACTGTTGAGTTGCTCAGAAGGCGTTCGGTTTCAAGCAACAGCTTTGTGCTAATCAATATTACATAATATCAAAATGAACTTGAAATTAAACCCAATCATTGGTGTTTGTAGTCGTCAAATTTGATGTATGCTTTTGCAATGTTAGCATGAATGACACGGACACACAGGAAGCAGTAACTATATGATAAATTACTTGTTATACTACTGGTAATAGAAAATAAACGGCAACAAAAATCCAACAAACTCATTTTATGTCGGAAATTAATATGGCAAAGAAATATCTGTTTCTGTTTTTCCGCTACAGATATACACGCGTTATTGCACAGTATAGTAACGTTGACTATGTAAATCAGAAACAAAAAACATATTTTTACATTATCGCGACCCGCAAAGGGAATACACAAAAACCTAAACGACGTTCTTTTTTACATCCTTCCTATTTTATTATCACTCGATGAGAACCAATAGTAATAGTCAAAAAAGAAAACGCTGCAATCAATTTAACCTGATTACATTTTACGATCACCTATTCCCACTACGTTGCTGGCCAAATCCTGAGGACGACAGATAAGAAGGCCCACAGGCTGTCATTTATTAATCGAGATATGAATATGATAATTCTAAATTCATTAAGTTATTATGCCATTCTCTTTAAAGCTCTTAATATATAATAATGACAAACAAATACATTTATTGACAGTAATCAGTTAATGAAATACTTTACTTCAGACATTACCAATGAACAAACATCTTTCACCATTTTGCTAGATGCTTCAAGGCATTAACGCCATGGAATAATTCTAAGGAAACACACACTTCGAAATTTCTTTGTTAAATTAGAGCTACATCAATATAATGTAACAAGTTATATAGTCTAAATGACACCCCTCTTTGATGGTTTCTCTTGATACCTATAAAGTGTTATTGTATATGTAACCACGAGCATCTCGTGTCTTTATATGCCCACTGAGAATTTAACAGAGACGTATCAATGACTCTATTTACGGTTGCATTTGCAGGTTGGTTCGATTGTATGAATGGAATGGTGAGAGATAATTATCAGCGGCGTTGTTTCATTAAATGTTAAAACAACTGTTTGACAAAGTTTCACGATGTATGGCTACAGCTTAAATAACACACGTCAATGAATACACAATGCTAGAGATAACTTCTACGTCTAACCATTAGCAGTTCGGTATTCTGCGTCAATCTTTGAAATAGTTGAACAATGGTAGGATTCTGACACTAATTTGCATTACTAATGTTTTATATGAAACGCTAGAGTTATAACAAAGTGATAGAAAACCATTGATTTAAGAATATGTTTTGCGGTACAAAATATAATTCCTTAAGAGCTTTGATAATTGAAATCTCGTTTTAGAAAAAGTATACTGTTGAAATCATTGGCAAATATGGCAAGGTGATTGATGGGCGATACCTATATAAGAGAATATTATTCATACTGAATTTACATTCACAAGACATTATTAAGATATACAAATATAATGTCGTCCCGACAAACAACTTGAAACAAGGACTATGTTTACAAGGACCATGTTTCTAATAGCAATATAATTACCATGCGCTTTCAGCCTGTCACTATCTTAAAATTCAAACGCGTTTGCTAATAATGCTGTTGCTTCTAAAGTCGTCATGTACTAAGGGCATTTGAATAGTGTCAAAATATCACTTGTGTAATGTAAGATGGGTTTGCTATAATTAGTTCATGTAAATTTGAATACATTTCGCTAATAGAAGAAGAGCATAATTAACAGAATGCATTAAATCATAATTAAGTTTTTGCAATGTACCCTGCTCAGTTATTCCTTGGATTACTGACAAAATTGGTCCTGACGAAGACTGCTCTGTGTCTGTTGTAGTTTTTAATCATAACCGTTGTCAAAGGTTTTGCCCTTGTATGCTTCCGCTGTCTTGAGTGCTTTGTTTCGTACCCATAGATGATTCTTTTTTCTGTGTATTACTTTTATGTGTGACTGATTGTTGGCTGTGCCATGGAACAATGAAACAATACTTTCAAACACTGACGAGGTATGATAATCAATAATTTACAATCAGATATTGGCTATTTTAAAGGTGAATCGATTAAAAATTAATATCATTTTTCAAAAATTACAACAATTGCTCACTTATATCTTAGACTTGCTAAGGTTTCACCACATTCTCAAACATTTGTTTTCAGCAGGTAAGAGTGTAAACGGATGCTACTGAAAACATTACATGATGACAAATGCGATAAGTGTTTTATATATTAGATAAACATTTTTATATATTTTTTATATTTGCAAAACAAATAATGGCCAAGATCATTTATGCAATACTTACATGAACCAGGTGTGGGTGGGGAATGTAACTCACTATAATTTAGTGGAATTGCAGGAGCATTTTACAAGCATTTTCACAAGTATAGCACTTTAGAACCCATCTTCAAATAAAAGGAACACACTAAAATCGACAGCTCTTGTTTAAACTGGCTACACCTGAAGTGTTCATGTATATGGAATAAATGATTTCTCTGTTCTATTCTTCTGTTACTGATATTGTAAGAGACCCAAGAATCCAGTTGTAGAGTTGTAAATGCATTTTCTGGCTACTTATCATGCCGATTTTTGAACTTAATTCATTTAGATCTATTTCGATAATAAAATTATCTCATTTTTATATCACATGATTAAGTCTTATCATTGTTATGAATGTCTGTTTGTTTAAAATACAAGTTAACATTCTCTCTCCTTCGTTGACCCAACCATTATTCCAGCTCATGCCAACCTTTTTCATTTCAACCTTTTGTCTGTCTTGAACATTATTGTTTCATCCGACAGTATGAAACTTGGTTCACTATGACAGCGGGAATCCGAAATTAGAAACTCTACGCTACAGACATATTTTTTTCA
The DNA here is from genome assembly GCA_022818135.1 of Saxidomus purpurata. Classification (NCBI taxonomy): domain Eukaryota; kingdom Metazoa; phylum Mollusca; class Bivalvia; order Venerida; family Veneridae; genus Saxidomus; species Saxidomus purpurata. Next base: position 35,597,741 of record JAFMSR010000016.1, read on the forward strand.
TCGCTGAATCAATTAAAATTTTGAACCCGACATTCCTATGGTCACGTTATGAAAGATATTTCTGTCTGATTATATACCTTCTTTTTTCCCGGTGTTAGGTTTTCTGAAGTAAGAATATTGTTACATCTTGTGCGTCAACATTCACGCAAAGTCGCGTGTTTTAAACATGTATGAATATTGATCCGATGACTTTTTTTATATTCGTTTTATGTTACTTCTGTACCAATACTTTTAAAGAGCAGTTCTAAGGTAACAAATATGGATACACCTGATAATAACTTTTCCTCATCGTGCTAATTAAACAGACAAAAATGTTTTCACTTGGAATTGTCCGTGACGACCATCTGTATCAACATAGGACATGGTTTTGTCATCTTATTTTTGCTCCAAAGTGCAGCCGCATCCAAAGCGATACGAGAATCAGTTGGACTGTCTTGTTCGCTTTGAATACAAGACAAGTATTTTAAAGGCATACCTACGAAGCTCCAAAACATATTGCGTGGTAGGTGGTGTTATTAACTAATCATTCAAGTATTTCATAACTTGATATCTAAATGTTTGTATATTGTAGCGGGTTCAACATTTTCAGTTCGGATGCAAAGGTGTAAAAAGTTGAACAATGTTTAGTTTTCCGGCTAAAGTTAAACAAACAAAAACATTTTTTTGTCGGCGTGTGTCTGTCCGTATTTATTGTCCATAAATGAAGTGTCTTCGAACCGAATGCGTAGCAGTTTGTATATGAGCGGATTTAAAACAGAAAACTAGTGTTATAGTGCGAAGGAAACAAACCTTTCATAAACAGGCGTCAACCCCTACGATTCGAAATTCATTTTGGCGCCATCTTACCGCTGGTGCATCGTGCCCCCAGATTAGAATAGCAGGGAAGCGATATTCCAAGCATTCATTTTACTTTGGTTGAGATATAATATTAATAACATCAGAGAAGATAAAAGCTTTTTTAGAAGTAAGTCATGAAGTAATTCAACACAAATGAATAATACAAATATTTTCATAACTTTTTATTTGTGCCAACATATACTTAATTATACTATCATATATATCATTGGTGAAAAAAAACCTTATGGTAGAAAAGTTATATAAAGAGTACTGTTAGCGAGAATAATGACGTGATTTCAAGAAGTTCAACACCATGATACAAAGCATTATATTTCACAATGGTATTAGAGTAAGATAAGACTGTATGTACAATTCAAATTGCAGATAATCATTTCAAAACCATTTCATAGTCGTTTCAACAGCCGTTAACTGTGTAAGCTTTAAGTTTTCTCATCAATTTGTCACTGACATTTTTTCCACGACCATCTTGACCTATCAGTTAGTTATAATATGGCGCTTTTATGTTAAGTTATATACATATAGACAGAGCAGTCTGTTATATTTCACAATGTACAAAATACAAATTATAGCACATAACATCATGGAATGTATTATGCGCACACTATGATACACAAACAAGAGAAAAAGAAGTAACGACATTTAAAGGTCTATGGGGATAGGCAATTGTGACTGAACAACATATGAAAAAGGTAGAAAAATAAGACATGATCTGCATCAATGATTCTTGTCTAGCAATAGTTACGTCCATTGTGCTTTTCTTACGGTGTACTTACATACAAATGGGCACAAATTAGTCAGTTTGCCGTGTCTATTTTTGCTCATTTGTACTTTCCGTCAACAGTGCTCGTTGTATTAATACTAGATAGCCCTTTGTTACTGAAACCTTACAATGCAAACTTCAAAATAACTTTACATCGTTTGACATTTCAGAAACTCTCGATTTTAAGAAATTGTCTTCTAATTAGAGAGTTTCGTTAAGGTTCACTCTCTACATCTAGACAATTATATTCCCCAAATATAAATAATGTTTACAGCGAACGTAAAATGGTATATAAATGCAATTTTAAAGAGCACCATACATATCGAAAAATGCCTCATTTTAGCAAAAATAATAAACATTGAGGCCTTCTGTCATAAATTTCTATCCACCCATTAATTGTGAAACAGCAACTTTTTATAGATTGTTGAATGTGTTATGGTACTGCGACATATTTAAACGTCGATTTTAACGATAATGACTGGAACACGTATGGCCGAAACTTTAGGTTAAGAAATAATACTTGCAAATATTTTAATATAATAATTATTTTGAAGTTCTATTCATTTCATACCAGACTTTAATAAAAAAAATCCGCAAGTGACATAAATCGTTGTTTTGTAATGTTTGTTGATGTTGAGATGCCGAATCGCGAACACAACAGAACAGTCGTCCTGCTGGAACGTTGATTCGGAAATTGGACTCATCTGAAGGTATCTGAAAAACAGCGAAACACAGCAAGCTCCAAGGAACAAAGAACATACTGTTAAGACTTTATTATAACATACATCTTAAGTTGAGACAGTGTCGTACGAATACTCAGTATACGGCTACAGTTAAGAAAATGATATATTGCACAACGAAATTGTGCTACAATTTAAGAAGCTTGCGGATGGTGAACACGTTTACACGTAAGGTTGTCAAACCAGATTCTAATGATGTAAATCATGTTATGAAATCATATCCAATGGTTTGATTCTGTCAGTTGTACATCTCTGAAACCATATTAATACTTAAGATAAGATATTCATTCCATTGTCCCTATTGGATCCGTGTTTCCTCTTCAAATGAAGAATTAAGAATGATGATTTATGATTTTACATAGTCAAATTATACGTCATAAGTAAAATGCATACTGAAATGTCTGAACCAGGTTTCTTAAACAGGAGTTATCAATAATAGAAAATGACATTTTATAATGTTACCAATGAACTGTCTGATATCATATGTAGGATATAAGCATTCTTAAACTGAAAACGTTTAACATGCTTAATAAAGAGCCATACAATGAATATATCGAAACAGATTGAAATATTTTAAACACAACCTTACAAATAACTGAACAGTACTTAAAATATATAATAAAGCATATTTCAACAGCTAAAGGGGTATTTTTTTCAACTGTCCATGCACTTTACCTCCTGTTAATGGCTATGTTTTTATGGATTTCAAGTTTCTGCAGTTGAGTCCAAATTCCATATCACAACTTTCCATCAGGATGAAGGTTAAAATGTTATCACGATTCAGCATCTCTTTCACGTTTTTTCAACATACAAATTACACATTTTGTGTGACGTACCTCTAAAAGAAACACATTTTAACAATGATCTACTGCAGTATCAAGAGATCAATAGTGAAGAAACTGTTGTCAAGTGGTTTGAGTTCACCGTAACCAGTCATAGATAGGAGGTTATGGAGGCAATGTCACCGACCATGTCTCATTTTGTGAGAAAGTTGGCAGTTTCTTTCAAGTACTGGTTCTTCCCAGGAACAATGGTTGCCTGTGAAAGGCCTACGGTTGTAACCGGCGTTAAATTAATACACCAACAAATGAACTTTTAAACGTTGGGTCTCTGTTACGAAAGACCAGTTAGTATATGAACAGAATTCAAGATCCGCATGCATTCAACAAAGAATCAATGGATGCTGCCGAGAAATATAAGCGATTATTATTTGGTTACATGTTCGCATTTCAGCTGATTTCACTTAATTGGATGTACATGTACAATTAACTTGTAATGAGGGCCGCATAAAAGCTGCACATTTACGACGCTTTTAATAAACTTTCGTTTCAGAGAGTAGCTTCTTTGTAACAATGGATAGTAGTTATTTATGAAGCAATTTCATTTAGTCCTGTATGTACATGTGAAGAAACATATTTAACGTTTTTAAATACAGATTACGGATATGATACAGGAGAAGACAACAACTTTCTAAGAGAGCAGTTGTACTCCTTGTGAATTCAGTGGATTTGAAAAATTAGCTTTGCAGGCAATGTGTTTAAACTAATTCAAATAATATAAATCATCTTCAGTTATAATATACGTACATCGTTCTTTTCAAATTTGGCAGTTGTGAAACCCTTATAACTTACAATCATTTAACTACTGGTCAAACTGGTCCGATAATTCCACCTCTCTATTGAATAAATATTTCCTTTTCAATCGATTAACATAGATTTCAAATTGTATGATTTCTTTTGGTACATAGTCAATTTATTCGTCAATATTGTAACATATGAAACATGATGCAGTAGTTACCAACGTACGAAAATGACATTTAAAACTGTCACCAGAAAATTGTCCAATATTATGCAAGATATAATATTATGCATCGCTGTTAAAAAAGGTCTAACATGATAGATAAATATCCTTTTGCATGACACACATGCACTGAAAGGAATAAATAAATATGCTTCAGAAATATCTAAAAGTTGTTGTACCCATTGTCAAAGAAAAAACTACTTGCTGAAAGGATTGCACTTTAATACGCGCCCTATAAATTGTGCATAAAGGTATGTGTGTGTGTACATCCGTATAAGTGAAATTTGTAGATATGCGAGTATGCGACCAATAAATACACTCTTTCTTCAGGTTTTGAAGCAAATTTTATAAAGGTCCTTCCATAAGAGCAACTATATTAGCTTGTATTTGTGGATGAGACCTCTTTTTCTTCAGGTGGAAATACCAACTAACATATGTCCGTGCATCAGACACAAACTTCGTTATTTATAGAAATTGAGGGATGCAGAATCGCGAAGATAATACAGCCGAAAGATTAAACAAGGAGAGTGGACTGCAGAAACATGTACTACTCTGAATCACAGCTAACACAGACAATAGCCTTCATCATCATTTCAAAATGTAATGTATAGTCTACATATGTACTGAAAGGAACAGATAGATTAGCTGAATAGAGATATTAATATTGCTGTATATGTTGTTAAAAAATCATTTCTTGCCGGAAATGATTAATATATTAAAAGTCATAGAAATAAACAGCTTCCATGTAGCCTTTAAGTAAATGTGCTTGTACATCCAATTAAGTGAAGTCAGATGTCATGCGAGCATGTAACTTCGATTTGTCAACATCATCCGTTGGTGTTTTGTACCCATCTGATTAAATGAACATGTTTAAACGGCTAAAAGACAGACATATATGTATGAAATAGGTACAAGATAGCAAGATGGCCACTTTTTGAGAGGATGCATAACGATGGTTTGCTAAAATGCACCAGTTTTACGCTGGATTATTTGTCATACAGACTCGCCGTTAAACAACTGTGCATTAGGATCTTAGCTAGGTGCATTCGACAAAACAGAATATGGAATTCTCTGCATTCGTCGTTAAGTCGCGTCGTAAAGTTTCGTGTTCGTGCATTATGACAACTTTTTACCATGTGTATTCCCGAACCGCCATCTACTACCACAATATGCTACATAATGTGGTAAGAGCATTTTACTAGATTAGCTTTCTAATAAAGGGTGTGTGCACGCCGTTGCTATTTTACCGCTCAAAGAGAATATATAAAACAAAAACTGAACTCCGTCATAAAACAAGCAGCAATATAGCTTATTAAGTTTGCAATGGAGTACCAACTTAAAAGTTCCATGTGAAGCATGCTGGAGAAAGAGTACGTGTTTTAACATAACCCCATTCCATTCACGAAAAACAGTTTGGAAGAGGTACTTTCAATAGTCAGATATACATGATTGTGCTCAGTAACTTTTTTCCAACCAGATGTTTAACTTATGCAAATGTGTACGCGTATGCAAACTCCGATAGTCATGTCATTTGGTATGCATATTCACTAAATAGGGTATGAACAGTCACTAATTATGGTATGAACAGTCACTAAATCTGGTATGAACAGTCACCAAATATGGTATGAACAGTCACTGAATATCGTATGAAGAGTCACTAAAAATGGTATGGACAGTAACTAAATATGGTATGAACAGTCATTAAGATAGTCCTTCCTAAATACAGTGTTGTAAAAAGAGATGCCAAAGTATATGTCAATTCTAGTATATTGTAACTGAATGCTCTAAATGAACTAGAATCTTTACTATTTTCACTCGAAAGTGGTTACCTTTTCTATATTCACGATACCAATCACTATGATCGTTTCACCGACGGGTTCTTGCATATTACCTACCTGCAGCTGCAAAATTTATTACCAGGCTCTGGAACGAAAGAAGGAAAACAAATATTCGTATTTGTGTGTATTTGTTTGTATCAATGCTGGGAAATTCATTTTTATGTTTTATCTGAAAATAGGCCAAATCATTCAGTTCATTGCATGAAATAGCAGATCCAAAGCACAACTTTTCTTTGAAGTCATTCTTAATTAATAAGGCAAGCTCTTGTCAATGACTTGTAAATGTGGTCATGACAAGAGACCGTTGATAGCCGCGAAATAGGGATGTCAATGACCTATTTCATTACATGAAAAGCTACACTCGTTGTTATCAAGTGATATATTTTTAAAGTAAGATACTTTGCTGGTTCTGTTAAAGACTAACGAATTACATTAATATTGTCTCTTGCACGGAAGAATATGTTACAAATAGATCCAAGATTAGTGTGCTCCTTTGCGTTCAGGAACGGTGACCATATGCTCATCAAATGTGGTACATCAATCCTAAATTGTTAGTATTAATGATAATATCAAATTAATATCATATTGATAACATCTAAAATATTAAATATCTCTAGTGTCGTTATTAAAATTTCATATTAATAGCACTAAATAAACACTTAACTGAAATAATACTTAATATTTCATGTAGAATTCGTTTGATCATTAGAACAGTTCCCAAATACACCGGTTCTGTACTTTCAGTACCCAAAGCTGTAAAATTAAAACTGAACTGTCAATCATCGCTCATGCAAGTTAAACATTTTTCATTTAAAATATAAATATTAGATAATACTGCATGTATTAATACCCTACCGACGGTTTTTATATTGGTAAAATGGTCATTAACGCGATAAATGTACCGAAAAACGTCTGGGAGATGTCTGCTCAAATATACATAATTTCTGATCCGAAGGTTTATTGAGGGGCATTCGGTTAATTATTTTGAAAGAAGTAAGTCGTACATTTACTATCAATCTACTTTTATTAGTATATCGTACAGCTACAATCCGAGAATCATCTCTGAAAATGAGATAATTGTACATTATGTTAATAATAAATAAAGCAGAGCGATATCCGAGTGTCTTGATCTGATATCAGACCAATAATAAATAATATATCAAATAACCAAACCGGTACATATAAATAGTTTACCTGAATGATAATATGCGGGGTGGTTTCAAGCAATTGTAAAACTTTTCTAATGTGATTCCGACATCTTTTAACGCGCGCACGGACATGCTACTGAGTACATGTATGTTACAAACGACGTTATGACATTTTTCTTAATCAAACCTAAAGTTCATTCCATCTACCAGTGTCTATCCTTAAATGCAAGAGACGTGTAGTGCATGCCATTAGACTATGAACTCATTTCGGCACCAAAATATTTATCTGTTTTCAGAGGATTGTGAAATGGTTGTAATATAAAGACGCTTATGAAACAAGATTTATAAGATGTATTTAGAATTATTATTCATTATTATGAAATTTTTAAATAATAACTTGTCTCATTTTTCGTTCAAATATAGATGAAGTAAACGGTAGCTATAACTTAGATGCTTCATATCACTGCAGATATTAAGTCAACCGTCCATGTCTGAAACATTGACGATATCGTCAACGTTCAAAATGGAACTAAACACCGGTGAAATTTATTTGCTAAATGAACAGAAAAGAAACCAGCTGTTGAATAATGGTTGGTTTTGACATGGTCTTGATACAGAGTAACGAAAACGATAACTGGTTATTTGAAAAGACAATAAAGAAAATTTAAATGGCACTTCAGTAACTTATGTTTTGATAAAGAAAGCAAGACATTAGTTCAAATATAGTGAAGACAATCAATTAAACCTAACATTTCCGTATTCCATGTGAAAGAAGCTAGACTCTTTATTGATCTTGCTTTGTTGTTGATCTTTCTGATGATCTTTATTTGAATACCTTCACGTTTATAAGCAAAATATTCTTCTATATCACTTGAACTTTATGATTCTTTAAAGTAGATGTTTGGAATCTTTAATTATCAAATATTATCATCTTAAAGAACGATACTGACATTATAAAATTGATTTAGAAGGAAAACGTTTCACATACTTGTTGCCTATGATCTTTAGTTTCTTTCTTTTAAGAAAGGTACTGAAGATTTATTTCACAGCAAATCTCAACTGACCGAACCTTTTTAGTCAAACAAGGAGTACATATATTAGGAAATTGTAACAAAACCACAAGCTCATCCCTTTAACAGTTATGTGGCACCATTTATGTGAAATAGTAATGAAAGATGTTGTTATCTTTGAAATAAACTGTGCTATGCTGCATACGGGCAAGAATTCGGTTGAACTATGCAGAACCGTCTTAGCAGATATGCACATCTATCGTTCTGTCGATGTTAGAAGTGACTGCTAGTTGGAAAATCTGAACATTGAATCAAATGAACAACAGATTATCTGAACGATGAAACTCCGTAATATTTTCACTCACCAACTATGCACTCAGCACTGATTTTAAACATTTTGATAAATGCAGCGAGGCCCCGATAAACAATCCAACGCATATCATCTTAATAAAATTCCATTTAACTCCACTCTCTTTGGAAAAATCAAATAGTCGAACAAAAAAGTCATATTTGCAAACGTTTGTTGGCTTATCAAAGAAGAAATTTGGTATTTTAACATAAGTGTAATATTTGGAGAAAGAGTCGCACGAAATAAGTTCAACATACAGCATGGTGTATTTTGTCATAATTCCACGAGTTAATTTTTTAAAACAATATAACTGTTCACCAAAAGTTCAAAAACGCGGCAAACTTAAATATTTATCAATACTCCATAAAGTTAGTTAACGTTTGTAGTTTCGATCTTAACATAAAAATGAAGAATGATTCAAATTGCCGAATATATGAGAATAAAAAACGTAAAACAGTGACATACTTTTAACAACCTTTTAAATGGCTATTCGCCAAAGCTGACGCAGCGCAATGTGCTAAGTCTGAATTAGTATACTGGAATGGACTACTGCGTTAATATTCTAAAATTGAACACAATTTTACATCAGATATTGTGAGATTCATGGTATTCAGATACATGTGCGGGACTTAAATAGTATTGGTTGAGAAGACCGTTTTCCCCAATAAATATTTCAAACATCTCATTACACAGCAGTGTCATCATTGAATGATATTGCAATTTTATTTGTAACCGTAAATCACACAGTCTTTTCATATAGCTAGTTTTATTTGGCCATTACTATGCGAGATTTCATTGTAATATTATATTCACAAACGTAAATGTTTCTAAAAATGTTAACAGTTATTCGAGTGAAGATTAGATGTTTCACTCAGACTAGGTGTTGAGTGTTGTTTTACAAATTAGTTCTACCGTGACCGACTCATCATATGTCTGATAAGAATAATAGAAACGACGTTGATGGTAATGAAAATGGTGACACATTGGCACACAAACATCTTTAAAATTGATGCATCTAATGATATTTTGTACCTTTATGTTTGTTTCCGTTACTTACAAAACCGCCGACGTTTTTGGGAGACAAGGGTTCAGTTCGACGGTTTTATGAAAAAGCTTTTAAGACGATAAAGACTTGTAAAATTTGCTTTAGTTGGTCAGAAATTGCCTGTGAACTTGAAACACATTCGTCGTTTTCATTAGGCAGAAGAAATAAAGCACTTTCTTTCTTAATTTTTCCTTCGTCTTCTCACGACCCTGTCCTAAATCAATTAGTGTTGGTCATTATTTCTCTAACATTTATTTGTGAAAAAGTCGTGTCCACGTTCCTAATACTGACCGCTAATGCAATCATTATAGAAACTCCATTTACGAATTTTGTCCAGGGGATAATATAACAAGAACAATAGTTATAAAAGAGTCTAGAATAATTAAAATAATATGTTAATGGATGACCAGGGACTGGATTTTATATTACTTGGAGAGGAAAAGGGCATAGGGACAACGAAACAAGACCGTTAAAGATAGTTTTGGTATATTAGTCATTGAATAGATCATGATGTCACGTTTAATTGGGTAATTTTAGGTAAACTGGACATCCTTTTATTCAATTATCCCTGGTCATTACAGATTATTTGGCTGATTAGATGTGTCTTGTGCCAATTGGACAGTTGATTTAGACTAGGAATTATATAAACAAGCATAGATTGCCTGTCTAGTTATATTTATTCAATATTGTATATGACAGAGTGCCAATAGCTTTTGGAAAGGATGGCTAAAGGAACATTCGGCCAGATATTTTGATCAAATCGTCTCAATTCTCCGATTTTCAGACTCAGACAAAGAATTCGCCCTATTCACGCATTCGAACAATGAGGATAATGTTGTAAAGGATGTATACATCAGCATATTTTTATTTTGCCGTCGAAAAAGTTTGAATTTCTCAAACGATCTTTTGATACAGTACATCTCTATTTCACTATTAAAATCAAAATCTGCTCTTTCTTATGATAATTGCAAACTACACTAAACATTTTCTCATGGCAAGCAATTAAATGCTATTGCGTAATATTTCGAATGCGAGTGCTGGTAATTAAGAAGCTTATTATAATCGTTTAATAGCTAAAACGAAAAAAGATACACCTATTTAATTGTTGTTGTTTTTATCAATAAGGTCACTGACGAGCTTACTTCAAAGCAATAAGAATGATTAATGTGTTTTAAGTTGGAAGTGCATCTGAGAAAACATCGCTTTTTTGTAGTTACTTTCTGGCTTTTTGAGTTGTTCAACTATTCGAAATGGGTTTGAACCGCACACGAAAAAACATTAACCTCCCAGAAATAAGCTTATCGAATATACTTCATACGTACCAAAGCATTTAAGCGAATATCTTCGGGCCCGATTCAATCTTGGGCTTTCTTGAATCGGTTTACCACCTACGTTACATATTAGATATCGGTTTATTTGATAAACATATCAAAGAAATTCTAACTTTGAGTGAGATCTATAAAATAGCCGTAGATTCGTTTTAGGAACCCCCAAGACAATTGCTTCGCACAAATGTTCTAATGCATATGCTTCTGTCACTGATTTATATTCATATTTGACTGATTTGTTGATGGAACCTGTGGGGAAATTGCTCCTTTAGTGCTGTTAACACATGTTATTTAGCGAAACCAAAAATCTGATGTAAATTTAAAATATCGTTGTTATGTCTTAAGCTCTCAAGTATTCAAAATGCAGCTTAACCTTTGTAAAATAAAACTGGTTAGAATTAGTACTGATGACACGTATAACATTGATTCTACAAGCCACACGGAGCTAGAGCTCGCACTCATCTGATGTCGTTTTACAAAACGACAACATGTGTTGTTGCCATTATTTTGACTCCGTAAATTAACTGACCAGAGAGGTATAAGCATGGACTTATAAATAGTCTGTTGAGATTGATACGTCTTTTTTGCTCTAATATTTTTTTTTCTTTTAAGAAAAAATATCTCTATCAAAAATTTGTCTCAATCAAAGCTCAACTCAAGGTTAAGAGCAATTGTGAAGATTTTATCAAATGTCCAGACATGAGTAATGACGCTTACGACTGATGCCAGTCTAGTATGAACACTGTGTAAGTGATTGAATTGTCAATGCATTTAAGCGACACACAAGGCGATATAGACAGGCCTGTTTTCTTACAATATAATTCACCATATTGAAAAGTTCAGAGATAGTTACAATCAAAGACTGAAGATAGCTATTTTGATATTTATTTGTAATAGAGAAATATCAGAGGTTGGTCACTTACATACATACAACCGACAACAAACCCAAATGCCATATTTTGTTTTCAACACTGTATTTAAAAGTTGATAGACTTTCCAAAGCATGGCGAAATTAAAGGAACCAATATCAAATAAATAGAAAATTGCTCTGATGTGTTTGTACACTATGAACATTTGGGTTTTGAATATTGCAATCAAATTTTAAGAAGAAAGCATATTCATATTTTTTAAGTTTCACAGAAGTATTGATGAAATTTCGAAAATTTAGGAAATAAAAGGACAATAACTGCCGTTCCTAATGAAAACTATACGATTGATTGGTTTGATTTGTGGAACGAACAGTCTTTGATCTGAAACTAGGTTTTATGCAAAAATATAACCGGAATAATGGCTCACTAAAATAAGTTAAGTATGGCTTAATTTGCATCGACCTTTGTTTTATATGGCAATAATGCAAGCGTAGTAAATCATTGAAATGGCTTTTAGAAAAGGGGCCCTTAATTGCCTGTTTTTACGAATTGTTTTCAATGCATAAACGAATAAAAGCGCTTACGAATAACGTATACATGTATTTAACATTAATCCACTATTCATCGCTAGTACACATTTCCTACCAAACACATTAGAGTGTAACTAAAACCAAACATGCTAATGTTATATTGTTCAACATAATTAATCTATGTTTTCACAACACTAGATTATTATTACCTTAAGTGTCTTGAAAATAATAGAATCTGCCTCGATATTTATATATAAAAATTGAAACAAGATGTCATCACGATAAGACCTAGGAATTGGAATCTAAAACAACTGAGTGGTAGGATTACTGGCCTATAGACATACTGAAGTGTCTCTTGGCTTGTTAAAGACAAACTCTTCTTTGAAGTGTCGCACCACGTTTTTCGAGGTTATAATTTTCGTTAGTGTGTATTCCTGCAGTGAGGGTATTTTTCGTATTTTTGTTTTCAGGGGAATAATCGTTTATTTCAGAATACATGTTTATAATTACAAACAAGCTCTTTGGCTTTTTCAAAGACTATATTAACATAGATGTAAGTACCTAATACTATTATATGAAACAATAATATATTACCTATTCAGTTCCCTGTTTTACAAAGTTCACAAAATTAACATACATGATTGTAGATAACTTGATGTGTAACCCCTAGTTTATATATTGAAAAAAATACAACACAAACACAAAAGTTGGGATCTATCTGTCTGAACGAAAAGAGAAGTCATATACTTGACAGATTTTTTCCTTCTTTCTGTTGATTCAAAAAAAAGATATTTGTAGGTTTATTGTGTAAAGTATATTGTTATTTCTATGTCAGTAAAATATTGTGTTTAGCTTGAAAATACAAAGTATCAAGGTATTTTTCGTAGTTGTTTAGTAGAAGACAAAATACATTCTTTCTAACTTTTCACCCTTATAACTGTCTCTAAGAAAATATTAGGAAAGTAATGCGTTATGTCATTCCATATATTGCAACGTCAGTTCGTTAACGAGTTTTGAAGTCAAAACGCGTAACGTAGTTTTGTCTTGACATGCAGTTACACCATCTGGTTGTGACACGGCAGAGTTTTAAGTCATCGTAACTCATAGTATATTATTGTATGCACCTTATTTAGAATTGTGTTTATCATTAAATTGATACAAACTTGTATGACTGAAATGCACAATGTCGTAGATCATACTGACAACATTAAGGTGGTGGTTTGAAATTATGTTGCAAAAACAAATGTTCTAATATTTCTTATACGTGTGGTATGACAGATAGACCAACATGGGCGTTGCGTTTAATGATATTAGCAGGTCATATTTTTCATACAATACCAACACATAAAGTTTGCTAGCTTTTTATATCCAGATAAATGAAAATAGGTAGTGATCGTTTTGTCTACTTTAAAGAAGGAACGCCATTAGAGAACTGTCTCTTTGAAAACATTGTTTCCTTTTGAGCAAACTAATGTTAGCTATTATCAATTCAGTTTAGCAAACCGCATACTTCAGTCGTGCCTTATGCGACTATGTAGGGTGGCGCGTGGTCGAGTGGTTAATGCTCTGGACTACCTATCCGGATGGTACCGGATCGAATCCCGGCCGGAGAACAGGAAATTGTAGAAACGCTTTTCAGTGTTTCCCACCCATTTAGAGATGAACTGGTTAGAAACCCACAGCTAGTCTCTCGTGTGTAGGTGCTATACACTAAGCACGTAAAGAACCAATGAGTCTATTCATAAAAGAGCTACGGTCTGGTGCCTGTATTCCCTTGTATATGCATCTGTCTCTTCAACCTGTTCCAGTCTGGAGTCTTGGCAAGTTCAACAAGGGAAAAATCCAATGATCGGCGGGAACTATATCTTAATGAAGAAGCGGTGATGTAAGCAGGTTACATTGCAAGACACCGCTCATTTCGCTGTAACCAAATTATTTACTAAAACTACTGAGCAGAATAAGTTTTGTTTAACGTCTCAGTATTTATTTATCGCACATTAATGAAACTCTGGCATTATCAACTTATTCGTGTGGTCATCATATGCGACTTAAAAGTAAGATAATACATATAGAATCACATGTGACATAGCAAGAGCATATGGGACAACATTTGTGCTTAAAGTCAAACTGCCTTAATTTCCTGATGACTCCGTATCTAGTAAATAACCTCTTGTTTGACGCACATTTCCTTCATAATACTGGCGGCAAGTTGGTGTAGAGATGTTCTAGATTTCCTTTTTGGGATTAAATTATGAGAGTTTGATGGAATTTTTTATTAACATTAATGAACGATCATCATTTTTCAAACGTTAGTCCTTATTTTCTATTTATAACTCGTGAATTCAGAAATAGTGGAAGTATAATGGGCTGAACACAAGGGATACGATGGTATTTTTGTTAAATTTGAGATAAGCAGCAAAATGCATGTTTTATACAATGTCTTGTCATGACGAAAAAGCTGGGCATTGCTCTTAACATTTAGCAACTTGTAGAGAGACAGGAAATAGTAAGAAATAAGGAGTAACATTAAGTAACACGTTGGTGTTTCATGATTATGTATAACGTCCCTTTTTTGTGAAATAACTACCTGTTAAATCTATATTCAAGAATACTTTAAAATTACATTTTGAAACATGCAAATACTTTTAAAGTCTTAAAGCTGCTCGCTCTCAGATTTTGGAAAAAAATAAAGTCTTCAAACGTGAAACAATTTGAAAAGATATGGGGTCATAAAAAGGCTCCTAAAGTTCTGTCCTATTTTCGAATTCAAAAAACCGCTACAAAATTAAAAAGGTTGCAAACGCTCTTGAAATTTCAATTAAACATAAAATTAACTAAAAATGACATACCTAATAGCATAATTTTTTTTTCCTTTAGTTTTATATATTGAATTATTCAAAAAAAAATTGTTTTTTCAACGGTAACTAAAGGAGCGAGCAGCTTTAGAATTAACAATGAAAGTAAAAATCTACATAGGAATGTGCAAAAATCGATTGAAAATTCTGGTTTTACGGCACCGCTATACTATATGTTTATAGCGTTTGCAACGCGATTTGGTATCGTATTATTTCAAATCTACAGATATACTTTACAGGAATTTATACTGGATCCTTTTTATATGACTGTACGTTCTAAAATATGTTATTTTGAAGAACCTAATTTTTTTAGCAAAATATGAGGGCGAGCAGCTTTAAACCCTAAGTTGTTATAATAAAAGTATTTAACAAGACGAATTCATATCAAAGTATCTCTCTAATGTGCTCAAAATGTCAGTATAGAGATCATTTATAATATATCGCTATCCACCTCAAAATCACTTGTTACTGTAGATAAAGGTTTAAAGGCACTGCAGCACGTCTAATGTTGATAATTTTCCGATTATTAAGATGTAATAATTTGCTAAAACTTTGGGAAAAGTTGGTAATGCTTTCAATTAAGGTATTGCTAAAGTTTTTATTTAGGTTTTAAATACTTCATTTGTAATATTTGGTTTCCGAAAGTTCTTTTATGTATATTCAATAATAGTGTATACACAACGTTATTAAATTTAACTTTTTCAATTTGCTGATAAACAATATCAAATTTGTAAAACATATCAATGAGAATTTGTCAAACACTCGCCCCGCTACAAGAACTGGTACACTCGATGGATGACCTATTCCCATAATGTCAATTATGACAAATCTGAACCCAGTCAAGGAATATAGAAATTTTCAAATCCTATAGTCTTAGACTATAGTCATTGCTACATATATTCAATAGGCGATGCTAGTGACGTTTCAGTAATAAGTTTTGATAATCAAATAAATGATTTGTTTAAAAGATGCTTTGATGTGCAACTGTATTGTTCACGCCTGTCATTAAGATATATACTAATATCTGAACACAACTGGTTTTTGCCACTGACCGTTCCAAGGCGGTGCCCCACTGTGTGCTTTAGTCTTTTGCCTCGTAGCAATGTAAGCTAGGGTTTTTTTTTTTTTTTTTTTTTTTTTTTTTTTTTTTTTTTTTTTTTTTTTTTTGGTGTTTTGGGGGGCTTTTTTGGGGGGCTGGGTTTTTGGTACATGGCATTCCTAGATTATTTTTTTGCACATTAGATGTTTATCCAACAAAAACTAAAATTGGTTTAAAATACTTTTTCATACGTGTATAATAAGACATGGTTTGCAAACTATAGATACTAGTTAAACATTGTCCTGCTCTTTGTTTGCTGTTCTAGGAATGATGGGAACCAAAATGGTACTAACTTATTTTCCATCGTGAACTGTAGAAGCTTCAGTACCTTAAAACAGTTTTTCAGACTTAAATGTTATAAAAAAAATTTCTTTCATAAACTGGCAGTAGATGAAACCATGTTTTGTGAAACTTTAATCAAGAAGTAAACTATTTTAATCTACTTTTGTATGTTTGTCTTCTATACAAATATTGGCTTCTCTGATTATCTTTCTAAAAAGCACTATTTGAAACCAGTTAATGTGACTCATAACGGAGATGTTAACTTTTTTATGAGCACTGACATGACGAAGAAAGTGTCTGGCATTCCACGTAGAAATGTTTTCGTACTTTTGCTGTAATGGTATCGGCAATAACTTGACGATATGTGTTGTTAAAGTCCCAGGATTTCTTTGAATTTATGATATTATAAAATAAATATACTGATAAGATAATTGTATAACCTCTTTCTTTCACTCTAAAACAGTGTTGACATATTCATTTCTTTTGTATTTTAATCGTTTCTTCATGAATAAGAGTTGCGAGAAAGCCTTTATTATTTTTTTGCAATATCATTGAAAAAAATACTGCTCTATATTTCGAACTTGTACATCGATTTGAAAAGTTAAGATTGGATTGTTTTCCTTACTTACAAAAGTTATTTCTGTCAGTATGACGTCTTTCTTGATAAAACGAGAGCTACTTGTAAATGTGATCCTGGGACTTTAAACTACTAGTAAATGCATGTTATATTTGAAAACTTTTTAAAGGCACTGTGAGTTTTATGTTTGTATTTTTACCTTTATATGCAAATTTGTGAATATGTGACTTTCTTGTTACCCATAGAATGTGCTGCCTTCTACCTCAAGTTGCACATATTTTATCGACATGAAAGACCATTAAAGAACCCAGCTGCTAGCATAAACAACGAACCCTTTTTATTACTTGTAAAAATGCAACCGGCTTCAAAATATGAGAGAATTATTACCTTGCATTTAAGGATTTGACAAAAACATGTCTGTAATTATTTTTGTCATTATACGAGTGACGTCATTTGGCACATAAAGTTAAGTTTTTAGTTTTGTTTGGAATTTAGGTATTCGAATAAATAATTTTAAATCGGATGGAAATCATCATACTGCACTTACCCTGTGATTTCTTTTATGAATAGTATTTGCAAATCGTTAAAATTTCAACTTAATGCTTAAAGCAGTCCTGCAAACCGGTACAGTTTGTTACGAGGATGTATCACGAATCCTAAAGTACACCCGTATTTTAAGAGACACTCCCTTAACTGGTGTAAAATCAAATAACTTCAAAAGCATGATATTTAGAGTATTTGCAAGTTTTATTACTTAACCTTAAAGTTTAAGTTTTACATTCAAGTCATCATTGGCAAAAATCCGCGTTTTAGAATGGGTTGCAGTACCGTAAACATTCAGTAATCTATTTAAAGTTGTACAATCAATGGGTGGATATCGATTTATTACATAATGTATCTTTGTTGATTATTTGTGCTCAAATGAGGCATTTTTCGATATGAGTTATTCTTAAAAACTGTATTTGTTTATCCTTTAACGTTCATAGAAAACACAATTTATGTTTGCTAGATGCAGAGAATGCCTTTGTAACATTGAGCAGCTGATTGATTTCGGCTATAAGGAGACCATAATTGAGTGTTTATGGCATGAGTGATAAACAAAAAACCAGCAATGTTTTCAAATAAGTAAAACAAACGTAATAGTATGGCCTCGTATCAAGTTTAAATACTCTCCTCCGAAATGACCGTATTGAATTATGGTCAAGTGCAAAGCTTAAAATACAGTAGATTCTTCAAAACATGTATGAATCGAGTTATAATACATATGAAAATATAACCAATAAAGTGGATGGAAATTTCATTTTTTGTAGGATAGTCGGATTTCGTATGTGGAAATGAAACTGTTATACAGATATATATCATTCGTTATAGTTATACTATGCCAATGTTCTTTTTTCTAGAAGTATAAAGCATTGATTATTGCCTTTCTTTTGACAATGATGGTCACTGTTAAAGGTAATATCACTTTTAAACAATGATATCTAAAGGATAATGAAGATATAATAGCATAAGAAAAACTTGACATAATATTAGTCAATTGATAAGAAAAACTTGACATCTTGTAGCTAGATTGTATCATTCGATCTCTTATTATGATGATTAATATTACGATTTTCTTTGGATTAATGTTATGATTTTCTTTGCTTTAAATAGTAGTCTAGTCAACATCTTAATTATTCTATAAGAAGACAGCTTCTGAAGGTGAAGCCAATGTTCTGTGCTGGAAAGGAGTTTCCGTTGTGGTAGTAGACCTAAATTACTCTTAATGACATTAGACTAATAACACTAATAACAACAACATATGTTATGATGTGTATAACCTCATAATAAAAAACATTATTATTATCACAATTTCTTTGTGATTTCCATAATGTATTAGGTAAATATTTCATAATCGATAATATTATTATTAATAATACTACTTCTTTTATTACAAATATTGCTGTTATAACAATAATAACAATAACAATAATGATATTAATAATAAAAAAAATAATAATAATAATACAAAATGTAATAACAGTAATAATAATAATGATGATGATAATGTAAAAAATACTAATAATAGGGAATAAAGACATCAGTTATATAAAACGACAACAAAGATTGGATAAAAATAACAATTCAAAGGATATTTTTTTTATTTTATTGCGTAAATTCTCGTTTTGTAGAAAGTTGTAACATACGGCACATAACAATATATCCATGATACTTTGTATCATTTTATAAACCTGTTTAGCAACAAAAATAAAAAATAAAATATGAGTGAAAAGTAAAGCACAGAAAATATTAAATTATGGCAGACAATATAGTGTGACAGTTACAAACAACTAGAATCTGACGTTTACATACATTTGAAGATACCATATAAATTTTAATCATAAAAGTATTGTCCAAATGTTTCCTGCCTCCACGATGTAAATGGATTTTTGTGTGGATTGTTTTCAAGAGTTTTAAGTTGAGTTGACATTCTGAACTAAATGATTCAGAGTTAAAAAATACTACTCAGTAAATTACATACATGCACATAAATACAAACTAAATGCACGAACATATCTTTCGATTTTTCTCTGGAAAAATGCCCTATGATATTTCATTGTAGTTTAATCTTTTCAATTTCCAAATTGTAGGAACTATTTATTTATTCAATGTTTTTTTAAATATTCAGCAACATTTTTCTTTCCAAAGTATATATACAAAATCAAAATGAACCGTTTATAAAGACTTTAAACATGAATTTCACATCACTTAAAACTAAGGAAAGGGTTATCTGTTGAGGACGATGTTTTCTTAAAGTTGTGTTCATTCGGGTTATAGTTTCAAGCAACGTCGGCATACAGGAAGTGCAAATAATTGCAAACATTACTTTTAAAGTTTGAAAAACTTTATATTCTCCACCTCTTTCTCGAAGATATAAAATATCAAATTTTTGAAGCATAAAATTAAAATGCTGTACAGTTCTCGCAAAACTTTGAAATTAAGGTATCTAGGATGGCCATGGAAAGAGTATTAACGCTTACCTCCAAATTTTTGTAGTACAAATTGAAGGGCGTAATAATATACGTAAGTCTGCATTACAGTTTAAAACATTTAAGAAATAAAAAAATGTTGACTAATCGCAGAAATGCCCATACGCACTGAACAAAGTTCGTTAGCAAACTGCACTATTCTAATAAATCAAGATAGTTTATACAGTGTGCATCTGTTACATACATATTGAATTTACATCAGCAAATAATTATATTACATCTCGTAAATTTACCCTTATCGGAGAAAAAATATAACAGTTAATAGAATGAATGTTGTCAACGAACATAAAACAATTCATTAACGTCCTACACAAATGCAGTTTATTTTAATTGGTAGCAATTTAGCTATCTTACCTCCCCGTTGTTATTACAGTAAATTGTTTTTAATAATTTTAAATTATCAAATATCATAAAATTTTATAATTTCAACTAATAAAACTAGATAAACAACAGCTATACTAGCATGTAGTTTTCTCTTTGTACACTTGTATCTATTTAATTGCTTTGCAACATCATCTTAGTATTTGACTTTAGTATAGCAAAAATAGACACATTTATGGAATTCATTCGAGCTTTTGGGATCGAACTCACAGCTATGAGAGCCTTTATGTTCATAAATGAAATGGGTCGTATCAAATATATACACTTCTGCTGGGAGACATTTTGGTTATACACCGTTTAATTATCTGGTGTTTGATGAATAAATACACGTTCCTGAAACTGCCAAGTTATTCTAACATTTGTGCAAAACTTTGATGGAAATGCAATTAAAAGCATAAGTTACTTTCACTCGTTTATGTTTGCTAAACAATAAAAAATAAAACTATAAAACCATATCAACACACACTATGGATATTAATAAACAGATTGAAAGAATGGAATTCTTAAGAAAGCAATTAAATCTTATTTAAGGTTACGATTCTTGAAATGTAAAGATACGAAAATTTGAACAATGCAATTTAATAGCATTATTCATTTACTTTGGGAAATAATATGTCGGCATGTATTTTATATGGTTTCGCTTATCATAAGACCATTTTTGAAACAATTTTGGCAGTCCCTAGTCAATCTTAAAACTTTTTTATAAGAAATTCCCAATAGTTAAAATAACGTTATTCGAAATACACAAAACGAGGAACCGAATTTCCACGCATGGTATAATTTAATGAAAACGATGTTCTAAAATATGGTCATACAAAAAGGGCACTGGTGTGTTTTGTGCTTGTTCGTATTGTATATGATCAAGTGTTTTAAACATATTAGAACACATAATTTGTTAATCGAAACGATAATCACAACGGCTGGAAAATTAAAGATTAAAAGATATAACAAATATGCAATAAAAAACCATATACCACACATAATCATGTTAAAGATACTCATCTTCACTTCATTTTTTCTAGAAAAAAAAGTGAAAATCAAGCTTATTTATACTGAAACGATACCTCAAATGGCACTGAACAAACTTGTCGATGTATTTCAAACAAATACACGTTGGTTTGCAGTATATAACACGGAAGAAGACGGTTAAATTACAATATAAAGTAAAATCAAACTCTTAAAAAATATATGCTGACTTGAAATACTACAAGGCTTGTTATTCGGTAAGAATGCGAATGTTTCCAGTTCGGAGCATAGTTTGCCATTTTGATCACATGAGTTCAGATGATGATGAAAGTTAAGTGATACTATCCTGACGAACTGGACAGAAGAAAACATAATAATCTACACAGTAGCATGATTTCAATGGAATATAGTAAAACTATTTCCGAATATGATTATCCATTTATTTTGTAAGGCTGCATGTCAGAGAAAGTATAACACAGTATAAACATTGTCATACAAGCTTTCAAAAAACATCCCATTGTCTTGTTAGACATCCTACTTAGCTATAAAATGAATTTTTCTTAAAAGAAACATGACTGGAAGGTGTGCTTTATATGCAAATATATTAAAAGAATTCTTTAAAATTAGGATTCCTAAACATGTTTTCAGGCGGATATTACAATACCCAGCCATGGCGTAATTCTTATCTTAATATTATCTCTGTGTCGCCACGATTTGATTCAAACAGTTTAAATTAAAGGGTAAGGTTAAATTTGACTTGTGTGATTTTTTTCTTACCATCTTCCGTTTTGTATGCGTCTATCAACAACATTGTATTAAACAGTTGCATTGACTTGTGAAACCAAAGCAAAAGCATAAACAAACGTTTACTTAGAATCTTGATGTCAGACTGTAGCTGAAAAATTCTTCAGCGGAATTGGGAAAAAAACAATTTTCAAAAAAGTTCGACTACTCTATATATCGTACTGGCCTGGCATTTACAGTTTATTTTAAAAAGAAAATGGCAATGGAAAAAACTACATTTAAGTTGTTGCCGGAGTTAGAGAAATAGGTATTTAACATAAAAGGCTTGAAAAGAGTACATTAAACAAATTACAAAATCCATTTAAAAGTCGTGTAGGTATATTCACTACACCCGGTTAGTGCGCTCTTACTCCATAACCAGATGGTTAAATAAAAATGTGAATAAAAGCTCTAAATTTTCTTCTAACATGCAAAATCTACGTATCTGAGGTCACGTTTTTAAAACATACAGGAAACATTCTTGCTAATAGAATTTATAATCAAAGCTGGAGCGTCCGTCTGGCATAAACTATATCGATCCCTAGTCTTTTGATCTTTATCCAATATCATTACTGCATTAGCTTAATAATTTAAAGACTAATGATTCAGTTAAAATGTGTACAGTTTTTAAATTCTGAATCTGAAATAAAGATTTTATTTACCATTTCTTAAATTCTAAAACAGAAAAACAACATTTTTCCATCTTTATAATCATAGTATCCTAAAGTGTTCTAAATTGCTTACATGACATTTACTGCATGAGTATCATGATCAAGCTGCCTTGATATACCTGCTGCCCATGATCAACACACAATAACTGGTAGCCAAAAGGTTAGGGTTTATAGCAGCAGCGTTGTGTCTAAATAAAGTTCAATATTGGTAATGGTAACTACTCATACATAATTTACTTTTCATGCATGCAAATATCTTGTCACATAATACAAATATACGAACAGTCTCGTCTGTTTCAGTGGAACGTTTGGTGATAAGTTTTCATGTATATTTATAAAACGTTTTACATTTACAGTTCATAAATTCTCGTTTAAAATAAGCGTAAAGGGAATAGTTATGCAAAATAAACATATAACAACTGAATGCACATTCCATTAAACCAACATTCACGCACTCCCTTGCCTGAAAGGCGCTAAGTAAAGTGCATTGTTTTTTCACACATTTCCTGATTGCGTACACTGAGTTAGTTTTGAACATTTATAAACGTCATTACATCCAGGATTCTAACTGATATCAGATGTCAGAATTTATTCAAAGAAAAATTAAAATGAACACTAGGACGGATGCAGCGGCATCCTGAATATGAACAATAACAGATGAACACTTAGGGCATACTCTATTGTGATTGAGCATACCGTCTTTCGCACCATAGGAATTCCAATATGGCAGTCTGTTACTATAAATAAATAAGTGTCATGGCTCAGTAGCGGCTATGTTCCACTTTTTAGTGTGTATTGTGAAACATGTTTATTTATGGCACAACCCCGGGTATATTCTTCGACACGCCTGATGTGTTGACACTCACATACGTTTTGAAAATCAATATTCTCGTTTTGAGAGTTTCATTCTCGTTCTATTGACTTGACAACATGAGCGATTCCCTATTCTACGGTAACAACTATGTTATGTCAACTTGCCGGCGTTTCGGATGTCGTCGAAGAAGTTGTTGACTTAGATTTAAGATCTGGAGAGCGGTTTGAATCATTAAGTTCCTTGATGGCTTGAAGTTCTTTCTTTTCTTTCATTCTCCTATTCTGAAACCAGATTTTTATTTGCCGCTCAGTCAAGCACAGCATATGTGAAAGTTCAATTCGCCGGCGTCGGGTTAAATATCTATTGAATTTGAATTCTTTTTCAAGTTCAAGTGTTTGGAATCTTGTGTATGTCTGCCTTCCACGACGTCGCTGGTTTGAGTTTGGACCTGCGAATAACAAAAACACATTTCTTTTACAATATTACATGACAGAAGATAGAAGCGGTGCCCAGAAACTTGTAGTAAAATCAATATGGACAAATGGGGAAAAGACCTTCACCTACGAAATATAATTTATTCTTATGTTCTGTTTTAGATTATCTATGTCATATGGTCTTTGTACTATACATATGCCAATCTTTTTTAGCAAAGACTATTAGAAATTGTAAATCCAAAAGTTGCGGAAGCCTCGACTGAGCTGCAGTTTCAACAACTACCACTAGGATACTCGTTCAACAGATATATGGTATTGTATCCTTTCTGAATTATATGAAATAAATTTTCTTTTAGTCGTTGATTTAATTTGTTTAATATTTCTTTTTCATTTACATAATATTGATGACAATTTTCTCTCTTTTCAAATTTAACATGCTTAAAGAGCGTAAAATTATTTTGGTAAAGCAAAGTATCAATCAATGTGCAACCTGCGGAGGCCCATTTTTATGCTGGCTCCTTACTGGCTATTACTGCATGAATCAGCTAAATCGAACAATGAATATTTCTTTAAATGTAATACTAGGTTTATTGCAACTTGCTCATATTTTTTAAATGTGCGAAAATATAATGGACCATAAAATTGCAAGTAAAATATTGACTCTTGAATAATGTGTAAAACAATGTATAGGTACGGCTGCAAGGCCTACGTATATTTATGAAGTTCATACATTTTCTTGAATATCATTTATGTTGTTTAAGATCAAGATAAATAATATCTATACTGAACAAATAAAATTATACTTTTGTTTAAATTTGTCATTGCATTTATTTTTAGTGTTGTTGTTTTTTGTTTTTTTGGTTATATTATTTTATGAACATAGCAAACAATAAAAAAACATTATAGGAATTTAGTTATTTAATTAAAAGACTTAAAAGAGTAAATAATTTATTTCAGAATGCTATAATACATTAGATGATTGATATTTATCATTTATATTATAAGTGTAGGGCTGTTCATATACACAATGATGTACGAATAAGAATTTTACAACAACGAATCAAATTAAACATTTACTAGATCGAGCTTCCACGTACCAGTAGATCGAGCTTCCACGTACCACACACCTGCTGTTAAAATTCAACATTGTGTCTTCATGCCAATAAACATATATGTTTATCACAATTATATTGTTATATTTTTTTTAATGACTGTCAGACAATAATTGTTAAGAGGGTTTGTCTATTAAAGTACTTTGACGAAACAAAAGTGTACACTTACTAAGGTAACGTTTTACGCCACGACGCACGCAGCTTTTCTGTCATTTTATTCTCTTTTATATACATATTTTTCAGGATAATAAGACATTTCACATTTACCGCCAATAGAGACTATATATACTCAAGTTTCATAATCACCGTAAACACATTTACCCACAGCAAAACAAATATAGGCGCCGTAATTTTACAGTGTGGTATAACGACCTTAATGGGCTCTTTTCATTTGGTTCCCGGGACGACTAGACCTTCCCTGCTGCTCAGGAAATTCAGTAATGGCTTTTTGCTATGTTGGTTATTCGGGATTTTGCTTTAACCGCCCAATGTGTAAGTTCTTTTCGCAGATTAAATGGCAGATAGAAATGATTTGGGAAATGAAATAATTGCCAATAATACTTCACATATGGGTTATTATTTGAAAAACACTCAGTAATATGCCTGCGAAAACATGTGTGATCTTCAGCAATATTTTCTTCAAAGAAAAACTTATCAATTATCACCTGCCCGCTTTATTTATTACCGTGACGTTATACTTTAGACGTTTCATTAATATTTCAAGTGTTCTGAAACACGAAGAAGCAATGTTTGAAACATAGTGTTGTCAAAGTGACGCTTGCTTAGAGGAAGAATTGAATTTTTTTCGACCCCAAACTACTGATTCATTATCTTCAGAAATAAATAATGAAATATATATTGAGTTGAACTTTGGTTCATCGGCTCTTTTGGAATATTAGAGTCGGTCCAACAAGCCGGATTTTGTCGGTTCTAATCCCAAAATGATCATATATGTTTGCTGAAGGACACTTTTTTAGCATCATAATCTTGGTGATATATCATTGCTCTAAAACAAAACGTAGAAATAAATTTCAAGTCACAGTGGGGAAGTGCATTTACGTTGGAATCAGACAGATACATGTAATAACAGTTTTGCAAATGTAAGCTTAGCATAATCTGCACACTTTTTGTCTAGTGTTCACCAATCATAAACAAACAATATAACTCTCTTAAAGATTACGTTCATTGCCAGGCATAAATGACTCTGCATAACTCAGTTACGCGTCTACCTGTGAAGCTTTTCTAGCTTTTTTTAAAGTTCTTGTAATATTTGTTCAATTAATAAAGCTTTGTTTAATTTGTCTAACTGGGGAAAAAACTAGTCACTACCAAGCGATTGCAATCGTGAGATGAAAATTCCAAATGACTACTGAATCAATTTTTTTCAACATCTTATTTTAAAATCTTCATGTTTTAAATATTTGTTAAATGGAATCTTGATGCTTTTAGGAAAGTAGTAAACTATACTGTAATCATCGTTATGATTATCAGAATATAAAAAGTTAGTAATGTCTTTTAATAAAAATTATAAATATCAACACAAATTATTATTACTATTATTATTATGATTATTATTTGATTATAATTATGATGATGGTTATTATAATTATTGTTATTATATGAGAAGTAGATATAAAATATAAAAATATCATTGTTTTAGAAATAACTTCATATTTCACGTTAAAGAGAAAAGCTAATCAGTTGAACATTTTCTATTCTCTTGTTATTCCATTATCACTCATTTCTTTTTAGCTTCATCACCATCATGTTTACTATATAAATACATTTTTTTGTTTTGCTGTTATTTGCTATTACATTGTTATTATGCCAAAAGAGAAACAGTTTTACAATACATGTCTTCCATGAGCGAAAAGACCATTTTATTGTGTCAATAATACAATGCTGTGTTTGTAGTTGATATTGATGAAGTTGTAGGTGATATTGTTTAACGCACTGTTTTATGTGTATTAAATTTTATTGTAAAATTTACAATCTGAAAAAAATATAGATGGTTAGGTATGTTTTGTACTTATTAGTTTCTTTAAGGAGTTGGATATTTTATCTCAGGCAAAACACACAACCCATGAATCACTAGCATGATCTGTACAGATGAATGGAAGTTACTCACACCATCTTGCAGGCCCTGTTAATTAATATCACCAACAATAAAATGTGTAGATGATGAGTTATAGTATGCTATGAAATGATACAGCACTAATTTTAAACAGTCAGGTCACGTGATTATAAACTGTCTTCCAACTCGACTCAGTTTCGTGCTCAAACTTGGAATCAATATAACATTATGCCTAACATGCTTTATAAAAAAGTTTTAAATGCCTGTTAAATTGCTTCTGGTTTGATTTACATATTAAATAAATGTATAAATGAAAATCGTGTCATGCTCAAACTGAGGTAAGCATGAAAACGGAGCCAGGCTCAATCATGAAAGTTAAACGTTGCCTCATAACGTTTCTTTAAAAACATAACTATTACATCTTAGAAAATATGTTTTAATAGATCTTTCAAAACTAATATTTGTTAAATGTGTAAGATGTCATAAACAGCGAAAATAAACCTTTTGTTAAATTGAAGTAAATGCAATTTTAGAAAATGAATATCACTTTCTGTTCGAATGTACATTTTGTATATCGAAACAAAAAATATTTTTGGAGAAGAACTAGTCGGTTTAAACTTAAAGACTAACTTGGTTCTAAACATTTATGAACAATAACATGTAGTAATTAATGATTCCAACAGTTTTTACTTTACAAATATATTCATTTTGTGCAAAATACATTTCACAATCCTTTTTTCACTATTGTACATCTGTTTTTATGAATTTTTATATCTTATCATTAATCACTGTTTTCAAACGAGAATGGTATTTACAAGCGCTTGAAAATGTGAAAAGATAATTTGGGCAGTTTATTCCTATGGCTCCTTTTCTAATTAAGTTCTAAATTACATTTGCTAGTTATAATAATAGTTACGTAACATTCGTTGCTTCTGTATTTTATTAAGACAGCACGTTATATTAAAGTCTCGTGTTCTACATTCTCTACCCATCGCCAAAACTTCAGTATGAAGGATTCTGTCATCAGAGACATTGTTTTGTAGTTACAGTTTATTTTATGTGCTATCACACTGCATTTACAATAAATCAAAAGTTTAAGTACTTTTTACAAAGTAACCAAAAAGAAATGAAATATGAACGACGCAATCGCATGCAGCCCTACATTTTACTGGTTCTATTATACTTCATCATCATTAGCCTGCGACTTGATAAAGACATATTTTAGCCGATGTATTACCGAAGCTGTTAATAGCAGGAAGAACTCTTAATCGAAAGGTCTTCTGTCTTGATGCCTTTAAATACAATAAGATTTTAATGGAAAGATTCTCTGAATCGCCATTAAAATTAACAATCTTCATCATATCTGTTAAGAGGTTCTTGTCAGGGATGCACAAAAGACGAACGTGGTTTCAAATCAATAATCTACTATTGAACGCAAAATCGGCTCTTGCAAGCACTTTTTGACATATGCCGTATTGTGATAGGAAATCTTCAACATTTATAGCAGCTGTTTTAACTAATTTAGAGTTTAGTGCAATACAGCATCATCCCAATATGAACATGGAGATAATTAGTACTTTCTTGAAATAAGTGCTGTAATTCCACTGTATTCTTATGAGATGAACATGCTTATGCTTTCAGCGATATTTCCATTCCCGTCTTTTTCTTCGGTAAAGAGGGAATTCGAAACATTTTATTTGACTTAAAAAGACATTGGATACATTTTACAAATGTTTGATCGATATGCTAAATTAACTCATAGATTACAAAAGTTATTTCAATAAGACTTGTAAAGTAAAGGTCAATTTACCAAAATAGGTAAAAACAAAAGCTAAGGTTAATCTATTTTACTTTATGTGTTCTATAAGCAATTAACCTTAAACCTTTCCTTCAAGTTGTTAGCGACCTCGATCTTGCGACAAACCACGGGTATAATTGTTAATAAAATCTTGTCATATATCATTTTAAGTATATTTAACAACTGGTAGCCAATTTATTACAAGTAACTCCACAATATGAGGTTCAATACAATAAATATACAAGGAGTTATTTATTTTCTCGTTTTGTTATAGCCTGTATTTTTTCCAAACGATTCTCACACTGTTTCATTCAGCCTTGTTCAAGCGGGAACTTTGATCTTTTATGCTGTTGCGTGAGATACACTAATTATTTATTCCTCTTCTATGTACCTTCAGAATATGAATTTGATATGCTTCATGTCTGCGGGGCCTCTTGCAATCGATACTGTATAAATTATGTAGAAGACAAGATAGGTCACACAGAGCCGATGTCATTCCTATCCTAAGTGCATTATGTTCCAAAACAAGTGATTGCTCGGCTTTTTATTTAATGATATCAGGGTTCTGATCGACAGGACGTTTTGCTATCGTGTGTCTTCACGTAAAAATTCAATAGCACTATTTTTCATTTTTTTGTGTCCCGGACCACACAATGTTTAGGCATATATTTAGTTAATTAAAAATATTGTTTTGGATTAACGGTGATATAAAGTGATAAAAACCCGTATACTTATAGTAGTACGAAATCGCAAAAACATCTTTCAATTTATGGTCATATTAAAAAAGGAAACTTCAAAAATATACAAATAGTGTCAATTTTATTGGTGATTTGCTGTTCAACGTACCAGCTCATTCCTAAAAGCAAATTACTTTGTACACTTACGACGGTAATGTATTGACTCAAATATAGCGTCTATTGGTCATACCTTGAATGAAATGGATGCTTCAACTCGATTCTATTTTTTTCGATTCTAATACAATTTCAAATATTTTTTACGTTGACTTTTAAGTAGAGCGGTTCTGAACAAGAAGATAAGATTGAAATTTTATGATAGCGTTTCATATCTTACGTCAACATCCAAGACACTAATTTTCATTTTATGTATACATGTACAACTAATCAAAAGACGACGTTTACATTCAGTCAATTTAATATTCATCATAAAGTACTTCTGTTTCCATGATTCGTGACGCTATTTTATTTGATAGTTTTAATGCCGATTGCTTTTTTCTCATTTATGTCTTATCTAACAGCCAGTATCTCCATGGCTTACTGCAGTCGCATGATTATTGCACTGATCGATAGGCAATTTTAGAATTACCATCTGATAGTGAATCGAAAATATTTTTTTTCCTTAATCATTACTGTATGGAAAATTTTCTGTTATGTTCTACAAGAATATTTTATCTAATTATAAGTATATGACATTTTTTCCCATTATTAGACGTGTTACTCATCGACACTTCTGTTATTTGTAGACATATTTCTACTAATCAGAAAAAGGCCATATTAGAATGCTACAGGGAATTATGATAAATTTGCTACATGTTCACATGGCTTCAGGAAAGAAGTTTATAAAGAAGAAAAGGAATACGTGATCATTTTACAGAATCAGATATTGTCATACCGATACTTTTTAAACAGAACACTAATGATGGTTTTTTCCTGTATGTTGTTGTATTTCTGCCGAATGGCTATATTTATGTTATCAAAATTTGAATCATGTAGTGAGTTATTAAAAGAGCTAACAATTATGCCATAGCTATGATCATAGGTATAAGCAAACCATAGTATTTCCGTTTGAATACAAATGTTTCATTAATTGCATAATTATCAAGAAAACGTTTCTCTGGCATTAAAATTAGGATTTTGATGTAACGTAAATGTGTAAATTCATTATGACAGTATATTATGACAACACGAACAGAGGAACACAAGAAATACTGAGATGGTCATCAAGTTTTATAAGCTTAACTAATAAATCACTAACTGTTTTTCTCTTTTCATTTTGAGGACAATTCACACACAACGTGACAGAAGATGTAGAAGTCTTGCTTGCCAAATAAAACGTTTTATGCAGCAGAACGTTGCTTTTATTTACCCCTGCTTTTCTATCCGCTTTTGTGACCTGTTCGTTTTCGCTCTTTGAAATGTGGAAAACATTTAAAGTTAATGTACTGTTTTATGGAAAGTGTAGCGCTATAACGTTCGATGACTATACAACGGAGGTACTAAATGACGCATAAATTGCATTATTTGGGTGCTGCATTGTTGCCAGACACACAACTCTGGTCTGAATACCAGCTGCAGTTTTACTTTCCCTTTGTCTAAAAATTAATTTGAATCTATAAAGACTGATAAGGTCTAACTGCATCATACTGTGATACAGATGAAAGATTTTTGTTATATAAAATAATTATAATGAAGTTGCATCATCTGCGCATGCCGATTACGATAACTTTCATTGTTTTTATCTGACCTGGCAACAAAATTTGGTAACATATTAAAATACTTATATCGAATCGATGTGACATAACCGGTATATATATACACACTTGTCGTTTCATATCTCCTACAAACACATTTACTTTATTTTCGTCTTTCACGATTAAAACCTGAAGCTGCAATTGCGACTGCAACCAGATGTATGATATTCTAGGGGATTATATACCGCGATAAAGCGGCATGAGATGGCTTTTACGTAAATCGGAGCTGACAATTTAAAGGGTATATTACATTTCAAAGAAAGACTTAATCAAGATGATACGTAATCAACTCAAGTTGTTATCACCAAACTTGCATAGCTAAAATTTCTATGCAAGTCCTAAACGACACCGTTTGTTGAACTAATTGGAAGTTTCAATAAAGTCCTTTGTTCTGTCTTTATGATGTTGATAAAAGTAATTAGTTGATAGTACTACCCTGCACTTGCTTAACGAAGGACATGTCAAACCTAATTGTGTGCCGACCTTAAACCCGCCACCCAGGTTTGTTTTTATTATTGCATAATATGCTCCGTTATATCCGCGCAACACCACATGGCCCATTTGAATGTTATGCTATACAAATCTGTTGTTCTTTTAATTATATGTTGCCCGATGCAATTAAACTCGAAATGTGTATTTTGCATACTGTGGTGCGCCTGGTATAAACCTATCTATAGAATCTATGGAAGCAATGTTACAATCAAAGCGTATAATACTAAATAATTGCTTGCAATTTCGTTTGAATTACAAATGAAATGCCATCCCTTTTTTTAAAGTGATAGTGTGGTATTATCTTGTGTATATGAAATCAATACACCTTTGTACCTCAAACGCACAAATGAAGTAGTGTAAGATCAAATATCCCTCTTCCATTTCAAAAAATGAATCTACTAATCGCTTCTGTCTTATCTCAAAGAAGCATGTGATAAGTTTTCTGTTGCGTAATTTGAAGGTTTTATGATCTTTCTTAATTTTAAATTTGGGACATGGGAAGCGATATTTGAGAAACTGGCATCCGACCAAAAAGATTCTGGAATGCAGACCTTTAGATAAGGTTATAAAGAATTATCTGTGCAATAAAAATCAACCGTAACATGTTTTTTATTCCACCGATCTACCATTTATGACCGCTGTATGTCGGATTAAGTGTCGTCTGCGTTAACAAGCAAGTAAAAAGTAATTTAAGTGGCTGTGTGCTAACGCGATATGCAATTTGAACTATATTAACGGGTTAATAAACTTGATGAGGAAGTACTGGTCAATGTAAACACGCAGGTTTTGAATTTTACTGTCTAAAGGATTACGAAGTGTGTCTTCTTTTCGTAATTGCGAGAAATTAAGAAAATAGGTACTTGTGTCTAGGAGAATAGATGTCTTTGATGCAACTGTGTGTTGGAAACAATCAGTCTGTTGAGCGTACTTAACATGAACTGCAACAGAATTATAATCTGAGAGTCAATCCCAGTCATCTGAAACCAACGCCTAGGATTTATTCTTTTTACTTTTAGAGCTGCTCAAATATTGATAGAGGCGTTCCAGTACTACAAGAATGCAATACATGGGCTTGGACATGACATTGTGGTAGACACAGAACGCCATTAAATGTTAACGCACTTCTGTTCATATTGAACACTAAACACGATATCATTTAGACTTAATAACCTCCTTTATGTACTAGAATATCAATTCAAAAGAAGCCTTTAAGTGGTAGCAGGTATTAATCATGTAGCGACAAGAATCTGAAACTATTAGCGGCAAGTGCTTACAACCAACTCTGGAATTAGGAATCAGAAATAAAAAGGGACTAACAAATTAATTTCTGATAACCCTTTTCACAATTTATGTCACCTGAAATTGAAGCATCAAGAACTAGTCTAATATATCCGAAAACAGACTATGTCAAGCATTTGAAAGAGTGAAAGTTTCTGCGACATTTAGAATATCTGTAACTTTCAACAGAGTAGATTTCCCGCATTTGTTATCAAATTTTGGAAATATTTGATCACTTTCTGCAAGCAAGCTGTGAACACAACCTAGCGAAAACACGTTTAGAAGAAACTTTGCCATATGGTCTGCTTTAGGAAAAATGTGCTGACAACTAAATATTTCTTGCTTAGCATAAAAAATATCTCAAAGTCAAGAATCCTATCAAAGAGTATTTGTGAAAAGAGTCCCACAAAATTCAGTCAAAGGTTTATCGTTTCTGGTACGAGCATCGGTCTGAATTCAAAAAAGCATCAATCAAACGTATTAACCCAAAGTTACATGACCTTAAACTTGCAATAGGTACTACATGATTAGCGTTAACATAATCGAATTACTACTGCAGCAGTGGTATATGAACGATCACTTTTGTGATCTATACTAACTTTGTGTCTTTACTTTGTTTCTAAATATAGTTTAAAGTTCCAGAATATAATCAAACAGAATACATTCTCTACATACATTTCTAACAAATGTGAAATGATTCCAAGAAAATTGAGAAGCTTGTATCTTTACAATACCAAGAAAAACGGTGTAAAGAAAACTGACAAGAGCGAGTCATTATCTTTATACACACGTAATTATTCTTTCGTTTCTGATCTTCTTGTAATGCGATATGGTACATATTTCTAATTAGTATACTTTCATTGTATGCATTTATAGCACAAGTACATGAGTATTCTAGGATGTTTAATCATGTATACTAAATCCGAGCGCTTACATTCCTGCAACGATTAATACGTGAAATTTTAGAAACCGCCTTTTGAAAGAAATAATTGGATAATACCTGACAAAAGGGTCTAGAAATAACCATCAAAAATGTCTTATTATTAAACAATAAATTTCTTAAATTGTCAACTCCGTTTAGTTAGTGTGATATATAGTTTGCGGGAACAAATTTTCTTTATATTCCATGGGGAAAAATTGATATTAAATTGAGTAAAATGATATCATTGGCAATATCGTATCTGACACCTAATACATATAACATATTATATGTATTAAATTATTCTGATATTTAAATGTTTTTTCTTCAACAACAATTTAACTAAGAATAATAAATTTGTATGTTTGTCTGGAGTGTAGCTGTGCAAAGTATATGACCAATCACGATTCGATTAACAAAACATTCATTGAATTATCTTTCGCCTTTGAATATAAGCACGGGTATTTGGTGTAATTGTATTTATTCTGTACGTTTTGTGTGCTTTGCTTTAGTAAAACTTACAGAGTATATGTATGGTGTACATTTCCAATTGTAATAAACATACTGTTCTTCTCCGTAATCATACAATACGAATGTTTTCGTTTCCTTCATGGTATATGTGACAACGTGTGCTGTTTTCTTTGCATATGTGTAGTTATGAATTGAAAAGTAAGTATATCATCTCACACCAAACTTACATCTTCAACTGCAATTAAAGGTAGTTTCAGTACCAACAAGAACATGTCTCTAGTGAATAAGAGTATAAAAATGAAAACGTCTAGCGATAATTAGTGAATTTAGTTTTAAGGAAATGATCGAAGATCAATGGAACTCAATTACCTCAATTACTTAGTCTTACTGGAAACGTCTTAAATGACGTACATGATATAATCAGTTTTTTGCGGTTGTAGGAAATGAGATTAACATTAAGTTTGTATGGACAAACTTTGACAGTAAATTTGTAAAGCATAATTTGTTAATTCATTGAAGCAGGCAAACACGCATGTAACTGCACGAAGAGTAAGATAGGAAAAGCCTTCGACCAGGTGACAAAGGTTTGTTTAATCTTGACAAATCGAACTGACAATACACTCATAATGTACTATCAATGTCCTTCATGTATTGGGACATTTTGTACTTTGACTGTTCCCTATGCGCATTTGTACAAGAATTGTTATTTCAACAATGTATCGTCACACAATAAGTATAATTAGCAAATTGTTATCATAAGTCGTTTAAGTCTTGTCCAAACTGACCAGTTTCAAATGCATTGTGTAGATACAATGTAGTCATATGTCAAGGTCTGAATGAGCTTCAGTTGGAAATATGACTGGCAAAAGGGATTAAGGAACATTATGTTGCTTCTACAGAATCCTGACACCACCAGAACCAGTTCCATATGCACTTGTAAAGCTTGACCACCGATAGAAAACAGTACAGCTGAGTAACAAAGTGTTCGTTAAATAACTGTATTGGTGAAGGTCGTTTCCTACGTTACCAAAACAGTTGCTTGTACGAACAAAACTTTATATCATATATTTTACACATGATAAAAAAAAGCAATGAACTATTTTTGAACAGAAAGAAACAATGTGATTATATAACGCAATCTTTAACTGTAACTGTCCAAATTAAACGATGACAAAATTCCAACGTGAGCAAAGTTTTCATTTTACATAAAGAAAAATGCATTATTTTCGAAGGAGACACAGAAACGCTTCACCAATACTACATGTAACACAAGTGAAGGCTTAAATGAAAAGATGACAGAAGTCGCACGAATGTAATTCTGCGTGTCGCGTATTGAAAAAAATATGAAGCGTCATTATTACCTTAGAGAAATCATGTTACTACACAGAAACAGATAAATAGTATGTCAAAGGAAATCGTCATTAAATCCCTAAATGAGCATTCGTTTATGTTATTCTGATAAATGGAGTAAAACATTTCTTGAGGGCTTGCAGAGCCATATCTGTATATCTACGTTACAAGTTAGTAATGGATGCATCATGCATGTACTCACAGGCATCATTAGAATGTCATACTCAGTGCTTTTTTTACTTAGAAATAATGAAGTATGACATATGAATTGTTTGTACTGAAATAGACAACATTCTTGTCAAAGTGCATTTTGTCTTTAAATATATATATAATGTAATGAAATAATATATCCAAATAATGCACGTTCGCCACTTTATTGCGTAATAACCTTGCATAGATATGCAATATAGGTCAAGTTGATGCTTTATATACTTAAAAGACATCTTTTTCATACAAGACATCTAGCTGAGATGGGTAAATATGAAGACCTAGTAACATACATCCTTCCGACCAGCTTCAATGATGCTTTGGTAGTGGCTCATGTTAACACGGGTAAAATGGTTTGGTGAGTCATTGTGATTATCTTCATTTTTAAGTAAAGTTACTAACAAACGAATATATAATCTGACTTCGAGCACTGAGCCCTAAATGTTCTTTTAGCTTATTGTAAAACAATGGTAACAACCGAGGAAATCCTAAAGGTATAGCTCAAGGGTCCAATTTAGAACATAGTAAATGCGAAATTCCATATCGCAAATGTCTGACAACAGAATATCAATATGTCCAGCATAAATGTCATGGTGAAGGATAGTATGTGTTAAAGACAATACCCAAGGTTTTTCTCAGGAATGTTTTGTGTCATTTTGAAGTGAAGTCAATGGTTGGCAACACGATTTCGTATCCCACTCTTTAAAATTGAAAAGTTCTCTACTACTGGCCCCTAAAGAAGTGCAAATTGTCACAACTGACCAATGTCTGTTTTGTTCAGGAATTTACCGGGAATGATAAACTTAATGTACGTTGTTCGTACCAACTGATATTAAAAAATAAAGGTAGTGAGTATCAATAGCTGCAAATTGAACAGTGAAATTCAGTTTAATGTTGGATGTTTTTAATCTACTCAATTCAAAATATTTAATATGCATATGCTGTAGTTTGAGGCTCTATCTACTGCAATTCCGACGAAGTGTCTACAAGCACATTTTAAGAGACACGTGTTTCACGATTAAGTTAAGTATAAGAAGATCGTTAAGATAACCTGATGTTTGTCATATTAAGTACAAAAGCAACACCTTTGCTATGTAACTTAACAGACATTCCTTTAAAACACAGCTTGAAACCAAATGTTATCTGAGATATCACTTCGTTCTTAGGAATGTTGAAAGCTGCAACAAACGATTCCTTAATTAAATGTGAGACATCCTCATTCTATCAATATCTAGAGTCTTTATGAGCTTTATTACATATTTGCTAAATTAGCTTATATCCTCACAATAACTCAAGAAAAGGCATGTTAACCCATTTCATATGCTGTGTGTAGTCTTTCGTAAAGGAAGCCATTTAAATATTATTTGCATTTTCATTTTATTTATTATTGTCTACTAATTATATGGCATAAGGTAAGTACAAGCAGGAAGGTGACAAAGTCCTTTTTGCAGTAATTCAAATTCGCAATGCATTGCCATAGATATAAATGTCTTGTTATTATTTAAAAATAGTATGTTTTACCTAAACTTTTAATAAATGATATGTAAACTAGAAAGTCTTTCCGACAACGTCTTTCGTTTCTGACTTTTCATAAAAAACAAAGTTCTCATGATCTGATGGAATACGTGTGCCGCGTTATGTGAATGCACGTCGCTTTTGTCTTGATAACTGTTCAACATGGCAAACCAGCCGTCAGCAAATATGTAATAGATGATATAATATACTTCATGCGTTTCTGTTCTCGATATCTAAATATGTTGATAATACTTAAGTTAACTATTTTCAAACCTGCCCCCTTCCCTTGAAAGAGGTTTTCTAAGGTAAGTAGTTACCTGACATTATATGTCTTACAACCCGGATTAATCAGACTTTCTTTTATCAACGTAATATTTGATGTGCATGTGGAAGAATGTGTAAAATGTTATAATGCTTTTTGGTTTTGATATGCTTACAACTAAGTGCCAGTATACCAAAAGTCCCTTTGCATTTCTTGTAACGGAAACAAACACCTCCTTATTATCAATTACAATATGCAATCTCATAATCAAACTGGTTTTAAAGAGACTGGTGACTATACATCTTAGCCGGAACCCATATTCTAAAAGAAGAGATTAATGAGGAAAGTCGTGTCATAAGATCACCATTTGCACGGACAAGATAAAAATGATCACCCTACAATTACGCTGGCTCTAGGTTGGATAAATACGGGATCAGTTGATGTTCATCTGTATGTTTCTTAGTCATATACTCTATTAAAACTGAAAATTCACTTTTTGTCTTTTCTTGTACTTGTACTTTCTTTTTATATTTTTTGTAAAACAATTTGAAAATTAATCGATTTATCAACTGAATATACTGAATGTGCTCAGGTCTGAGCCGACGGAATGAAAAGGACTCGTAGGGGTTGACATTTTTGCACTTTTTGTGCCATTGTTAAGCATCTCATAAAGTATGAACGTGAAGCAACACAATCATACGAATGTAATTGTATTAGTTCCTTGTCCTATCTATAACTAACAAATATTAGTCACCCATTGGCCATTCCTCCTTCATAAAAACTGCTCCTTGATTGACGTTCATGCAGCCATGTGAAAGAATTGTTTGCATTCATATGCATTACAATCTATTTGGGAGAATTACGAAACATGCGAATCCATTAACCCATATTCCATGATGTAAATGCATGTTCTTTTCTGTTTTCGGCCATGATCAATATTCTATTGTGGCGCAAAAACCCAGTCACGGTTCTGGATAAAAAGCGGCAGAACCTCGTATGGGGAAAACATACATCCATTATCAATTACGACCAGCACATAAACATTCGAAGGGATCTTTACACTCAATTGCTTGTGATAATGGAACATTAAATGTTTCAAATCAATGAAATGAAGACGATTGTATGATTTTGTAGGCTTTAACGTCCATAAAAGATGCAGTTTGTCCTGTTGTGGTATATGAAACTTAATACTCGATTTTGTCAAATTTCTCACACTGTTCAACGAGATTGACGTATTTGTTAAAGGCATAACGACAACTTGCTGTACCATTTTCATGTGGTGTAGACATAGTAAATTACTTATGAATAATTTGATTGATTCAAAAGAGCACTTTATTACCCACAAGTAAGGTAATATGCAAACTACGTCTTGATTGCATTTGAATATTGTTTTTTAAGACTTTAAAATCAGCGTCTTCATGTACATACATATTTATTTTTTTTTATCTAAGCTTTATCAAAAACTCGGAAAATAAACTCAGTACTTATTACATATCATAAATGATAATGCAATATTTACTATAAATCAAAGACATAGCTTTAAAAAGACAAGAGTTTAAAGAACACATTTCTTCCCCCATCCTTCATCGGAACCAAAACGTTGCCGTTGATCTTTGATTGTAAGTCCGGTTTATTTCACTAATACGCATTTACATATATTCTCTATCCTATCCTATTTCATTTTTGATTATGGTCGTTTGGAAAATCGTTAGTAACACAACCATTATCTAAGTAAACAAATTAAGTAAACAAACTCCTTTGGTCTCCTGCAGATTTTACAGAACAGGTAAACACAATCATCACTGCCATCAAGAGTTCGTGAAACTTCAAAGGTTACCCGGGTAAACTATGAAAACCAAGAATAAGCTAAGGTCGTAAATCCATTCAAAATCATTAAAGTTGATGTATAGGTTCATGAAAAGCTTTATGCAACCTTTTGATTGCAATTTTGATAAATGAGTTGTGTTTTCATTTTTTACAAACCATAGTTATCTTGCGCGGTTTGGGATGGGATGTTTTAGTCACAAGATATAACACTTATTTTTCTTTATAGTTGATATAGTGAGAGATTGAAAGAAGTTATTCAAGTTGCTGTTTTGATGAATAAGCCCAGATCACTTTCATACTTATGAAAGGAAATGTACGTTTTTTTAGCAACAAAATGTGTCACGACATTGATTTTATTTGTTTTAAGTGTAATTGTGCATATAAAAGGTAAATTTAAAGTGTTTGTTTATTATAGTGTCACCTCTATTTAAAGGGCCATCCATTTCTGACTTATGAGACACCCATGTACCTCCCAAATCCTAACCAGACAGGTAGGCATATGGTAACCATTATTTAACTAGCTGGTGGTTCACCAACCGTCCATATCAGAACGGACCCCTGCTGGGATTCGAACCTTCGATATTGAAAATGAAATATGCATTTTCAAGTAGTTACTTGCATAAATATTGTCAATAAAGTTTTAATTATGCAAAAATATCCGTTAATTCAGAACTTGTGAATTTATTTTATCATGTTATTTAATCCCTATAAGCGTGATAGGTCAAGAGGTTCGAAGTCAGGCTATATGTGTATTTCAAATGACGTTCGCAATAATATTCAATTTGATATCACAACTAATTGTGATTTTAAACACTATTCACATATAGATGCACATTTTTTCCCACACCTGTTTGCAATATGATATCAGAATTGAGCTTGTTGTTATAAAATTTTTAAAATGGTTCATTTGGCTTCCAGTAGGAAAGATTCAAAGCCCTTTCTGATTTGATTTAAAAGTAAACTGAATACTCCACCAGACAGAACCTTTAACGATACGACGGTTGGGCATAACTCAAAGCACGCAATCTAATTTTACTTATTAAATGATGTAAATTAATTTTGATTCAAACAGGCGTTGACATTTTATCCTACAAACTTCAAAAGCCGTCGGGGGCAGCTAATGACGCTTATCTGTAAAATGCTGGATGCCGGTTTTTGCGTTTACTTTGTTGATAGACATATATAATGCGCAATAGATTGTTTGAAATTACAAAATGCAGAACAGTAACTTTTCAATAATACATTTGACAGCATTGCAAAATGCTAGTTGCTGTCATATAGTTTATTGTTTCATAGAAATACAACATGGAACTAAACAATGCAGTTTTCAGGGCTGTAAAATTTAATTTCAACTTTACAAGTTTCCGTTCAGAAATAAATTCATATGACAAGCAATTTAAATGTAATTGTTTTGTCAACGTTACAAGAAGCACATTGTCCTTTTGACGATAGCGTCATTTTCTAGTCCTTTTATGACCTCAGTAGAAGTTTTATTTACTATAAAACATGTGACCAAAAACATTGTTGATACTTGATGTGCTTACACATAACCTTGTAGAAGTTTTCAATTGTCCTCTGCGCAAGTTTCGCGAACAACCATCACATTTAAATTAAATATCACAGCTGTCGCGAACCAATATTCTAAATACATTGTTGTGGTGTAGGCATGTTTTCTTTCCTATTAATGCACATTTAAAGGCAGTGCTTGAAAAACTGTTTAAATGAGAGAGTATGAAACAAACTTGTCCGTGATATCAAAGACAAGAATAAGAGCAATTCGGGCACATGATCTGGTTCAAAGTTAGACTTAACTATTGCCACTCTCCCAT
Organism: Saxidomus purpurata; assembly: GCA_022818135.1. Lineage (NCBI taxonomy): Eukaryota > Metazoa > Mollusca > Bivalvia > Venerida > Veneridae > Saxidomus > Saxidomus purpurata. The sequence continues at coordinate 35,639,529 of JAFMSR010000016.1, forward strand.
CACGATAACCATCTGAATGCTAAAAACATTAATAATGTCGTAATAAAAAGCTGCTATTTTTAACACTCTCGTGGTTACAAACATATATCATATATGAAATGAATACGCCAAAAGTCTGTTGAGTTGAAAGTAGTTTGAATGAACTCAAATTGTCGCGTATATCACCTTAATTTGATTTTAATGTACATTAAAGAAATTAGCGGTAGGTGAATGAGGTTGCTTATCGAATTACTTGTGCTTCCCACGACGATTATTACCAAATTTAATTGGTCCTTAGTGGCTTTGATTCCTTCGACTTTTTAGCAGGGATTTTATGAAAATTAATTTCTCTTTTCTTTTCTTTGTAATTACGAAATCAGCACTTTTGCGCTCGAGGTGTTTCCAAGGTATGCGCAGGTTTTTTGTGTTCCTACATCACAGCTTACCGGCTTCTGATCTACTGATGGTAATTGTCATTAACAACCATTTTGTATAAATAGACTTTCTGAATCAAACATGTTTATTAAATCATTAATTTCGAAATTACAATTGGATTTTTTTTGCATTAATAATTATAAATTAATTCCGTTTATATCTTCTCCGAATGCTCATGTGTATTTCAGTAAGTAGAAGGATTAATTTGTCACTAAGTGACATGCAGCTTATCATTAAATTTGTCCAAGTAAAGTACTTCGAACATTATAGATGAACCAATTCACACTGAAGATGAATTAAAATATTAAAATCACTCCCATTTTTCAGTTGTTTGGTCTTGTTAATTAATTGGTAGGAATTTGGGAGAGGAATACCACAACACTTTTTCATTTTTGAGTGCTCCAACTAGTTTAACCCTTTAAAACATTGTTTCTTATTCTTGATTGCAACAAATGCTGGACGCAACTGTTCATTTCCTGAGAATACTGTCTCTCATTGTTAACTATCAAAAACAAGGAATACATTCAAAAATTCGAAATATACTCCACTAGCCTTTCAAAAAGAAAGATCATGGTATGGGATCGAAAGTGTTATACATCAATGACTGGAGGCCGCCACTCTAAATTCATGTTTTCTAAGCTCATTTTGATTGGAACAAAATCAGCATTACAATCACAGAGACTGGGAATTTCATGCACAATTTCTACAACTAACTTTTATGAAAATGGCATTCTTTAAGCTGCGTATGTCACTTGTCCCTTCATGATAAATATGAACATTTTAATGAAATCTCCACTTTGAAAACACATGAAAATGTTAAAAGATATAGCCTAGTGGAGTGACGGTTAATGTGTTACAGTGATAATAACTTACGTTATTCCGTTTACAACTTTTTAAAGGTTTTGATTTTAAAACTCAAACACAAACTTCGGCTTAAAATCAGATTTAAACCAAGTCAATTTTATCTGAGTAACAGGTCTTCAAATGTCATATTTACTATATGTAAGTTCAATGCCTATTTTAACACTCAAATGTTCAAATTTAACTAAATAAATGTGTCTCAAAATTTACTGAGTCGAACATCAACTTCAACTGAGTTCTTATAGAGAATTTGTATTTTAAATAACAGTCAATCAAATTAAATATGTTGATTCTGGTACTTTCTGTTTTCCTACGTTAACTTCAAATAGAAACTATACAAATTCCTATGGTTTGGGCAGAAAAGTTTGCAGTTGTAAGACTTACATATTTTATTATTATTATTGGATAAACTAGAACTATCACTGAAGGTGATGAATACACTGACATAGTGTATACAAATTATGTAGCATTTGATGCTTTAATTATTGGACCATGCGCAACTAGACATGGTTCACTTCTGTTAAGTTTCATTAAATTCTGACAAGATGTTTTAGAGAAACAGAGGGCATACAATTTTATTATCTCGAGCCCTGTGACCTTAACCTTGTGACCCGAAACATAGACCATGCGCAACAAGGCAAGGTACTTATCGCTTCTGTGAAGTATAATTAAATTCTGACCAGGGGTTTTCGAGATTTAGAGCGCACAAGATTTAACTATCTCGATGTCCCTGTGACCTTACCCTTTGACCTAGTGATCCGAAACATGGCCCATGCACAACTAGGCATGGTACTTATCACTTCTGAGTAGTATCATTAAAATCTGACAAGGTGTTTATGAGATTTAGCGTTCACAAGATTGCGTCTACAGACGGACGGTCAGACTAGCAGAATCCAGTAAACCCCCCTTACATTTTGTGTGCGTTGGTATGATAATTTCAAACTCTAAATAAATAAAACAGAACAAAATGATGGCTGATTACAAAAAGAAATAAAATATTAAATATGATAAAAAAGGCATACCTATCATCAATGCAGCAATGAGTAGCCCCTTATACCAAAACTTTTTGTTGCATTTTATACATTATTCCCTGCTTGAGAGAACCGTGCCACAAATTTGATATTTTTCTTCGAACCGTACATGTGTTATATATACACCCCTTACTATACAATATTGGTAATAAAAGATAAATCGATGACACGGTGCCCTCAGGCAGGGAACAATGTTCAAAGGTTGGGTATAGGGGGTTACCACTTGATGTAAGCTTTGTTAAACAAAGACAGGTAAGAAACTTTAAAACATTTTCTTTCTGTAATCATGACCAACATCTTTGGATTTGTTTGATTTGTGTAGAGATTGAAAAGATCTTTCAAAAACTTTCTAATTACAAAATATATCGATGTTTAAAGACTTTGGCGAATGAAGTTCTAGCTAGCCTCTGTTAGCCGCATCTAGTGTCTTAATGTTTGCATATAAATTATTCTGTCCTGGTTTTAATGTGTTGAAAAAGACTCCTTCTATCTCTTCTAGGGCTTCAACATTTATTTTGCAGTATCTATTTCTCTGAGATTGTGACCGATAAAAGAGCTGAAATGAAAATTAAGCAAGGCACAATTCGTTTTCTATACTTCAAAAGCAGAAAGTCTACCATCATCTTCCGATAGTCTGCGATTCCCTACATTATTCTTAAAGTCACTACGCGTGTCATCGATGCGGGTTTCCGTTTTCGTTGCCCCTGACAAAGACAGTAAAACAGCATTTGCAATACATAAATTAGGAACTCTACACTCTATTTTCGATCCGATAGTATCCAAAATTATACCTCTAATAATACATACTGTGTGTTTTCATACTTACAGGACCATTGGCCAATACATAAATAACTTTTACCTTTCAACTATATATTCATTTTAATGTTTGTTACAATTATAACATAACAAAAAACCCCCAAAACCTTGAATCTTTTACAATGTAGATGCATTGTGTTTAAAACTTTTTTCTTTCGCAAATATTTCACATATCCTTGGTATACGTTACACATATTTTACGTATGTTTTGCAATTCGCCGGAGGCATTATTTATGCTGATTATGCCAATAAAACTGACTGGCCCTGAGTTATTGTAATATTAATACAATAATTACAACATTTTTAGCGAAGCGATGGTCTTACGATTTATGTGTAACATAGAATGAGAACGCCAGGGGTGGTAACGAATAGCAGTTAATGTGACAAACATATACAGGCGGGAAAAGGGAAGTAACTGTTGTAAGATAAGTAAATACATGCATTATCTTAATAGAGCATAGAAAGCAGAGGTATTGTAACAAGTTAACAATTTTCGTTCTTCGGTATTCACATTGATTATCTCTATGCAAAGTTTATCTCTGTTCTTTTACTATTTTGCACCTGTTTGTCTGTGGAATTTCTGGGTGGTGTTTGTCCTTTATGTTGGCTTGTAGAATATCAAAGAGTATTTCAAGAGCTGAACTAGCAATACTTGGAAATTGTATGTACTACCTTTCGTTCTTGTGTACGGTATCCTCAAGACATGCCCTCTTTTAGAGTTAAACAGTCATGAATTTAGTTGTTTTCAATCCAAAGCCTTTCTTATAGGAGCTCAATTATAAAACAATCACTTTAATACAGGTTTTCTTTAGAACCTGATAAATATTTTCTAACAAATTATGGCAAGTGCATACTCAAATAATTATCCATTCATATTTATGTAATGGTGAAGGTTTGGCTCGGATTGTTTAAGCGGAAGTGTTAACCAAAAACATTTAATGTCAGGTTTAGAAGTGTTGAGTTGTTCTTTATATAAGATCGATGGAGAGTATTGAAATTAGAATCATTAATACATCTAGTACTTAAATCATACAAGCGGTTTATCAAATAAGCACTTTTGATTTGATAGGTTTACATCTGATAAAACATTAATTATAATTGAGAACTCTTTCTAATGATGTAAGTAGAGTCAATCATTACTACTTTATACTCGTTGTTGATAATGCGGTAATGCAAAAACGTTTACGGTCAACCGGATTTTGTCGCAGATGCAATGAAGCTGAAAATACACATGCATAATTATAAAAGACATGTTTTCTTTAAATGATGCCAACAATTACAAATTTGTATTTTTCAAAGAAAACATATTCGATACATGTGACAAATCCTGCTACGAAATCTTTTGGCAAACACTATAGCTAAAGGCGTCAATGGTGTTTTATGAACAGAACAGAACAGAACAGAACACGAAGACGATTTATTAAGTATATATAAATAATATAGTATCTATTCAACCTTTACTCTGTACTATTATTTCTAAATTTAGTTGTTAATGAGACTGATTCCAACGTTGATTTATGAAACGTAAGGTTTAAGGGAGTTTGCTTTTGTTTTCAATATTTCGTCTAACTTGTTCAAGAGTACAGAAAACAGCTGGTTGACAGTATACAAAGAAAGAGATATGCAATTATTGTGTAGTGAAGGGTTTGTCTGTGATAACTGGTGCCCTTTTGAAATGGTCAGTGGCTAAATGATTGGTTCGACCAAACTTGTACATGGATGAAACTGAAAAAAAAAATCTTAGAAAAGAAAAATTTAAAAAGCAAGGAGAATATTTCAAAATAAGTTTAATTAAGTCCTTTTAAAATCATACATATTTATTACATATGACAATGATGCAATGACACACATATAATAAATATGTTTAACTTATGTAGGTCTTATTCGGTTGTTGGGTTAGTAAACTTACGCCTACCAATTAATGTTATATGTTATTTATTGCACTGAGCTATATATACATATATAACATCTGCTCATCTTCTGCACATAACCAGAATATCATCAAAATAACATAAAAATAGACATTTAATTAAATATGTCAGCGTGTAACTGATTACTAAATGCAAAACATTGTCTGTTTAAGACATCTTTATACCCAACATTGATTGCAACATTGTTTGCATTTTTTGCGAGAATATTTCGTTGCATTCTGTCAAAATTTCCCAGAAGAAGGTCATCCTTACAGCCTTGCAGACAGTATATTGTTTCGATATTTCCAAAGAAGCTTAGCAAAGTATGAATAAAATGCATTGGTAACGAATTGGAAATACAATATAGATTGTTAAAACTTAGTATTCCGTTTAAGTTTCTCTTTACTATGTTGAGATTAAATAAATCATACCTTAGTATTTTTATCATGTTTTAAGAATCAGTTTGATGATCAAAATGAGAAAGAGACTTTTAAAAAGAAATTCAAAACATACTTTGAAATAAGCTCATAACAGACACAAAACCTGACTTAAGCTGTAACAAAACACCCAGAGAGTAGGTACAGGTACACAAAACGTATGAAATAGAACCAAGGCAACGCTTATGGTGTCCGATATATAACATTCTATATTATATGTTTAAATTATCTATGGAATTTGTAAACGGGTCAATGTCGTAGTTTACTCAAACGTTTAATTGTTCCATTCATCTCACATTCAGACTTTAAAATATTGTTGCAATTACAAATCAAACACAACAAAACTTAAGAATTGATAACTGAGCAGACATTGCTCTGCGTTAGAATAAAATTATATATTCATATATAACAGTTTTCATGGAATAGATAGAGCTAAAAATAGTGTGTTGTTGGTCATTACTGTTTAGTACATGCATGCATATGTCTGTAGGAATTTTGTTTTTGTCTTATACAACTATGCTTTACAAAATAATATGTGACTAGAATTACTTAAGCAACCATTTTTATGACAATAAATGTGCCCTGTAGCCGTGAATACTCCTTTTATCAAGACAAAAATCTTGGATACTGGAACGATCTTGATGATGTTTGGAAAAAGCAAATGCGTATTTCGTACCCTAGTGACTTTATACTTTGTTTTTGTTTCGTTAGATTTCAACTTAAAACGTCACCAACATTTTATGGGGGATGAGTGCTGTTAAAAAACTTTTTGCTTAAGTTATGGCAGATAACTCATTAGCTTTTAGATTTTATTGCATTCCTATTTCTAACTACATTACCGTAGCAACCAAACGTGAAATTTCACTTAAAACATATAAATTTATCAATGTCGTTTTAAGTTTTATTGCAGCAAAAGGCGTCAATAAATGATTAACTTTACCGATTTTGAAATATGATAGGACAATATCTCACACGTTTTGCATCAATAGCTGATGGCTACAGCGATTGTTTAGCTGGAGAGAATCACATTTCTAATTGAACGCCGACTGAAGTCAAAGAAGTACTCGAGGACAAGCTATTTGATAAGCTGAGATACAACATAGCAAAGCTGTTGACCACGATTCCATTGGATCTTTGAGAACAAAGGGCAAATACTTTAATAAGCTGAGAAGAGTGATTTATGAAAAGATCACCAGAAATAACAATGGACCAAATTTTCTGAGAAACTGTATCTAAAATTGATACAAATTCCAATTAACTTCTTTTTCCATAAATAACAGCTATCTTTTACGAGCCATCACGGTTGCGAGAAAGCTTTTCAAACAATTCAATAACGTAACGATTCAGCCTGGGTTCCATTTCAGAAATTTCACAGAGCGTTACATGGAAACCAAATTGGAAGTGGTTGTTTCGTGGGTCGTCAATATTTTGTAATCAATATGCACGAATACATCACGTTGCATATAGCTTTAGATGAGTATTACACAAAACGTTTTAATTTCTTGAGTTAAAAGAGGTTAGAAAAACCGGAAAAGAGTTTCCGCTAAAGAACCATGAAAAGAAAGCGTTAATGGGAAATCCATACGATGAAAGTATATTCACCCATTACTCGTTATGGGCCGTTTACAATTACTAACGAATACACTTGACCAGTGATTGATTTCAGGCGTTTGTACCCTATAATGGCCCTTCGTGTCGCTATCAACTTGACTTATGGGCAACCATTGCTTGGTCAGTCTTGATTTGGCATAGGAATTGTGGTTGGCCGAATAATATTACCATTTCACACTTGACCATTATGGGACTCTATCCTTTGTTAAGCAATCGTGAGGTTAATTGATTTGTAACCGTCCGCAATACCGGTGTTAATAAATCTTGAAAGGGTAGTTATTTAATTCAGACTGGTCTGTCGCTGGACATTTCAATAAATAGGGTTTATAAATAGCCTTTGCATTTAAAGTAATGAGTTTCTTTTCTGTATTTGAGTAAATTGTTCATGTTTGCGGTTATACTTTTTTTGTTTCTACAATATAAATGAGCCGCAATATTTAATCAGATCACTCAAACCCATTTACCTACGTTTAAGAATGAATATGAAACGCCTGCACGTCGAACAGAACATATAAAATGATTGATTTTATTTATTCCTATTATAATTGTACAAAACCACCTATCAATTACAATCCATACAAAGCCTTAACTGGTTCACGCTTTAGTCAAAACTGACCAGCTATGTCTTTGTCCAAATCAAAATACTTCTTTCTAATCCATAACGACAATGACCTGAGCGGAACTCAGGTACGATACCCTCAGTTCTCTTGACTGAGACTCGCTAACGTGCGAGCTATATCGTGAGTGCAAAGCTTGTCTAATAGCGATGTCAATGAGCTGATACAACTGTTCTTTTTTCTAATCTCAATTCGATAATGACTCAGCTTCGAAGCACGTGTGACCATGATACGATCACCATCGATATACATTTGTATAGTTCTGAGTTCCTGTGACCGGGTCTTGATCGCCACCGATCTATTATCTCAGTCTCTTTGACAGGGATGTACTCCGCCAAGTCCCTGTGATCGAGACCTGGTCGACATCGCTCTAGTGTGCTCAGTTCCTGTGAACAAGACTTCATCATGTTCAGTTTCCGTGACTGGTATTTGATCAAGACTGTTCTATCATGCTCGGCGTCCGCGAGGGACATGATCAACATCGAACTATTGCACGCAGTTCCTTTAACATATGCATATGCCACACAAAAAGTGAAATAAAAATCTACACTAGATGCCTGTAAAATTAGTTATACATAAGGTGTCTTAAACTGATTTTATTTGTCTACCTTAGATGTATCGGCAGTGTTGCAATTAACAAATTAAATATTTAAAAAGTTTATCTTTCAACATGAATTAGCTTAACACATTAAAACACTATAATGTTCATAAAGTATGATCAAAAGGAAGATTATGAGATTTATAATCATATCTTGAAAGGTGTTTCATAATAATGCATTTAAATATTCATTCTTTTTTTCTTTTATAGTTTTACACTTGTGTACATTGATGGCATACTATCTTATTATCATTGTTGCAACGTAGATCACTATGCTTTTATTTCTCATGTAGTATACAGTACTACTATCATATATGTTCGATTTAATTTCTAAGCATAAAACTTCCTTTGCTTACCTTCCGTAATTGAAAACAATACAATCAATACTAAATGTATTATTTACTTATATCACCTAATAAAACAAACATATCACAAGCCAACTGTTTAGTGTGGACAGTCTTAAAATATCATTCGGGAAAAATTACTTTCAAAATTTGCAATTCAGGGTTATATATAAGGAAAAGCTGTAAGACTCCATGGTTATCACATAATTATATTTACAAAATCGACTTCTTATCCGCTTATGAAAAACTATGATTAAGAGTGTTTCCTTCTCTTTTGTCATCTGCTTCTTCATCTTACAACGCGTAATGATTCATTATTCAACAGTTCTTAGACGACTTTGCCCTGCTGACACCGACATAAACATTACATTTCGATTTTGAAAAACTATATACATGCAGCATATATTACTTTTGTAAAAGTAGATTGAATATGCTGTTTGAAAAGATGATTCTGTTTTTTTGGTCTGAAAAGATTGATCGGAGAGGTATCACCTTATGTTTTTCGGGAAACTTATCAATAATTATTTGTTATTTTTAACATTCTTCATTCTCTACCGCAGATTCTATTTACCAAAACAGTGTCATCATTAAGGGGTGGTTACCTCTTCATTTCTAAAAAGGACATATACTGATATCGATATCAGTGAAATGACCAGATCAACGATATAAAAATCATTTAAACCTTAACGTAAATATGCTTATGATAAGTTTGATAAGTTTTCATAACTTTATTTATGTAAAAGGTATTAAAATACAGTATCTCGGGTCAAAACATTTTTGCATAAAAACTGCAATATTTATATTTTGATATATTAGTGCGAACATAAAATGTTCCAAATCTTCTACCGTATTTTGCAGTTGCATTGACAAGGCATTTAATTACCTGAACAAGGTTATCTGCAAAAAAAACCTACAGTTTGTGCTAAATATATCTTCATCTATCGTTCACATGCAAAAATAACAAGGAAAGAGTATAGCAAACGCAAAATGTTCATCATTGCACTGGAATATTTATCAACAATGAGTTAGATCCCTCTGATATAGCCGCTTGTTGGAATTACCATTATAAAGCCTTGTATCCACTATTATTACAAATTGAGGTCATATACTAAAGAGTTTATCCATTATGTCCTGAGATTTGAAGCTGTGAACTTGGCCATTTACATATTATATTCTCACGTTGCGAATAATAATGGCAATATGTAATGAAGGCAACGCATGTGCCTTGTTAAAACTGCATGTGTGTTTCATTCTGTATTCCAGATGTTAATTTCGTACACACATAGAATATCGTACGTCGACAGGGTTGTCTCGTAAATAACGTAGTTGCTTTCCAGCGTGTATCTTAACTTCTGTTATGTTCAAACAGACCCACTAAGTTTTAGCTTTCTTTAGTTGTATAATGATACTATTCATTACAGGATCCAGAGGTTTTAACTCGAGAAAACGTCTATTCAGACTGTGTAAGTATGAACCAGAACCGAATATTCATAGTTCATGTCAGATGTTTGTCAGATGTCTACAGTCTCAACACTACCTCCACAGCCCCTACCCCGCACACTTCAAAGCCTTCCTACTTCTTTAAGAAGACTATATTTCAATCAGCTATAATATAGGTGTCATATCTCTGCAGGATGAACGTCATCAATTCGAGAAACAACGTCATAAACAACGTCATAAAAAAGTTTGTTATATATCCAGAATATTGATGTTTTTGCTAGACGCGCGAAACCAATTCGTAACCTTCAGTAAAGCTTCAATTTGTCAATAGAAGTGAAACTATAACGTGTTTTAATTCACCATTTAATTTAAGATATAGGAAAAAGAAATCAAAGACATAATATACATATAAGTAATATTGACGTGTGGTGTGCTATGTTCATATAAACACGATTAAGGCAACTTAATACTCATTTCCTTAGTCTACGACTTCGGTTGCTTCGACTTAAAAATATAATGAAAATGCTGCCGAAAAAAAGGAGTGAAAAATACTTTCCTTTGAGAAATAGCTTGCCTAAATCATGCCTATGTACATGAAAAATACAAAACAACCTTTAAGTTATTTTTTCTTTGAAGTATAAACATTTAAGACAAGACGAAAATATGTGAATACTGCTTTTATGCCAGACATGTCTAATTAACAGAAAACATAATCTAACCAAGATTTCAAAAATGGCGGAAGCAGATCCAGGTTTAGGCTGAACATAAGCCAAACTTTATTAAAACAGCTGTCAATGTAAACCTGTATTTTCAGTGTCAATGAAATACTCACTAGCAACAATGAAAGTCAAGGGTTAAATGCTTTTGTTTATTTGACAAATAACTGGCTGTGTTTACAGTTAATAACAATGGCACTAACGTTCTTTATGAATTTACTGTCTAAAACTGCCATTAATACATCACCTTTCACCAAAGGTATACAGCTACAAACGGAACAGAATGTCATTATACGAGGAATATTTCTTTTGCAAAATGATTTTTAGTTTTCGTCCGGCTTTCAAAAATGTTATTGAACAGTAGTTGTAAGAAACACAGAATCAGTCTCTTTTAAACGTTTAATTGTTAGTAGCGCAGTAAATTTGGGAAATTTGGTTCTTGATAACTACTTTTCGGGCACAGAATAATGACATCAAACAACGATACATATCAATGACCCGGAGACTATCTCGTGCAGCTCGGGGCATTGTTATTTTTTACGACAGGGAATGTTCATAACTGTATCAACATTCATGGCTCATCTCATATCTTGTTGGGTGATCTGTCCATTTTAGAACATTAAATACTAAAAGAGCAAACAGCTCTTCAGATTTGTTAACACAATCATAATCAAAACATCTACTTTGTTAACCATTCTTAACATTGCAGAGTAGAACATATTTTGTTAGAAATTATGTGAAACTTAACCAACTAGGAATTTAAGGATCTGACTGAAGCATTACCTAATTTCTTCGTACTGTCAAAATAACACTTTTCTGCAGGTGTTCGGCAAAAACGAACTAAAATATGGCAATATGTTCATCTAAAATAATTACTGCATCTCCTTATCATTAATTGTAAAAAAAACTGTAATTGTAAACCGATAAAATCCTGCATATGTGTAACGATATACTAGAACACATTTGAATTACTTTATACCTATACATATATTATCTAGTTGATATGAAAAGGATATTAATTTTACTACTTCTAGCAAGTATTTATAAAAAAAAGTATTTAAACGAGCTGCAATATATTTAATTTCTCACGGAAGAAGATCGTAAAATAATTTCGATGAACTTGAAACATTAAATGGATTGATTTGGCTTAATTTATTGTTATTGTTTTACGTACTGGTATGAATTGTCCTTACATTCTTCTTCTAAGGTTTCTACTTCTACTAAGGAAGCTCTCTTGTTAAATGACATCGACTTGATTTGATTAATTTGAAGAACTTAGGAGTACGGAGAAGTGTAAGGAAAACAGCTGCTCTCATTTGAAATAAATGATTAACTCACTTCTTGTTCTACTTAAAAAAGTTTACGTCGATTTTTATTTTGGTAAACTAATCTACTTGTTTTGTTTCGTCACAATAAACAATCTAGTAGGCGAGTACTTATATTTAATGATTGCGATAGTTGATCTTAAAACAAAAGTGTCGAATGGAAGAATTGTTCAGATAATTTATTTGTAATAGTTCTATTTTCTTCCTTTTCCCCTATTTCAGAGATAGTTTCCACCATATCGAAACAGTTAATATAAATCAAAAACTTTTGATGTGATATTCAAATCATATTGCTAAAAGCTAGAAATATGTCTTTAACTGGCTTGTTAATTCAACAATGTTTTTGAAACATTTACAAAATCAGTCCACTTTTATAATTTATAATTTTAAGTGTTAGCTAGGTCAAAAGGTCGTCAAGCACGTTTGTTTAAACTCGTTAAAATTGATATCTAGATTGTCTTTTAAAACATCTGTTTCCATGAACAGAAAAGGCAATGCAGCATTTGCCACTTCTATACACAAAGGCTAATGGGTACAAAAAACAGTATGACAAAAGTCAAGTTATAAAGCTATTGATCTTCAAATCCAGGATTGTTTTACGATGATGTAAACACCAAACCCAGTGTTCAGGTCTGCATAAATATTGTCAAAATCATATCTTTTCTTGTATATAACATCTTGTTTTAATTTCTTGACAGCAACTGCAAAACATGACATCTATATATTGTTTGAATATATTAATCGCATATTCTTCTGGACAAAAATGGTTAATGTTCTTTCTTTCTTGGTGTATTCCTGTTTTAATATATGTAAAATTGGTGTATATGTAGTTTATTATTCTAGCCAAGAAACGTGTATCATTCATCTGCATATTCAAGAAAATGCAGGAAACTGAATGAACAAAGGTCATCCGAATGTCACCAAGTAGAAATACTTCATCCGTATTCTTTTAATATTTTTTTTTTCATGTATTTCTAAGGAAAGCTGTTTTCATTTCTGATTTGTTTCTTGAAAAACACATATTTTTTAACAAATGAAATAAATATTGAAAATGGACATATTAATGAAAATGTGACTTATTCTTAGAACAGATTTTCTTTTTGTAATTTCCAGTTACTATATTTTTAAATCTCTGTGAAATTTTATGAATGGGTATATTGAAGTTGTTTTCTCATTTGAGGATAACATTTAATATAGCTTTAGAATTAATATTTAATCAGCTTTTCTATGACTTTCAAAATGCAGTTTTCGTTATTAATTGTCAATATTCTAGAACGCACGCTATCCCGTGTTATCAAGAATATTAAAGTTATATGTAGCACAACATCCCATATAAACAGTGGAATAACCATGTTTTATTATCCCCAAGGGTACAATTTATAGGAAAACACCTTTTTTGTTAAAATTCTAATATTGACAAATTCATATTTGCACGTATTCTACTCGATGAAGTATTGACTTTTGGGGTCATAAAGTGATTGCGCTCGCGAAAGCACCTCTTTTTTAGCACTTAATGTGTGTTTTTATTGTCTTTGTAGCTTAGATAAAACATTTTTCGATATTTAAAAATTGTTTAGCTCTATCATGAATGAATATTGCATGATACCTATCTAAAATGTTACTTAATACTAAAAATGAACTATCTTATAAATATAAAAATATGTAAAAAAAAAAAAAGAAAAAAAAAGATAATATAGTTCCCCTGATATTGTCGATTTAAATTGTAATTTTACAATAGCAATTTTAAGGGTTAATGTCTACAATCGTAATAATGCTATTATCCATAAAGATCTAGATTTAAGAAGTTTTGTTGACAGTTTAACCATATTGGACTCTTAAGGTATATAATACCTCTTAACAATGCCACATAATTTAAAGGAAAAGAAAGTTTTAAAGCCATCTTATTGGATTATTGATTTGAATTCCAGGAACAATACAGGCTCTGCAAAATTATAAGGAGAAGTAATTGCTGTGGAAATTTTAATGGTATTTTCAAAGTAAAACTGCTTAAAATGGCATTAAATGTTCAGACAGGCCGTTATTATGCTATAAAATTGCCATGAAACTACATTTATGCCAGTTAGAAAGTGTTAATAAAGCCGCTGTATATGACCAGAGTTATTTTTGCCCAGACGGATGAGAAAAACGTGATATTTTTCAGTGGTACATATTTAAGACCGGCTCATAAACTTCAGTAGTCGGGGCTGTATCAGTTTTGTAATGATAATCAGATAATTGGTGTATACTTTACAAGTGTGTATTCATTTCAGAAGTATTCTATTTCAATATTTTGGTGGAGCATGATCAGTTTTGCATGTGATTTTTCTCATGGTGTGCCATGTTAACTTTTTTGACAGGATCAAGATGTATACTGTGAGAGAAAGCCTTAATTGTTAAGTAATAAACGTTATACGTTTTTATTGTAGTCATTAAAACAGAAAGTCATGTCATATTTTCATTCTATGAGGAATGCAGTCTTACAATAAAAGCAGATGAAAATTTTTGTGTTATTACCAATTATATGCCAATCATACAAGACAGTTATGTAACTGCAGCCCTATGACAAATAATTACATCGGGTATAAACGGGAGATGTTGCTGCAAACTTCTGTAATTAAGTTCTACTTCTCCGGAAGGAGTTCGAGTTTCTTCAAGAAACTTAATAAATGCACTTTTATGTGAAAAGTATTTCTTTTGATCGTTTTCAATTAATGTCTCACTTCAAACAAATTATGAAAGATATTATGTCTTTGAAAATGAAGGAAATTCAAACATATCTAATTTAACATTTTCTAGATCTGCAGTTTCAATGCAGGGATATTAAAATTTAAAAACAAACATTTAACTCTTCACATACATATGCCGTTAATAATATTTAGAAAAAAAATGTAAACTCATGATCAAATATCTTTTCCAGTTTATGCTGCATTTCTACAATTTTCTACTAAATATAATGTTCTATTCGGTTACAATTTTTCACCATTCCGTACTTTCTTTTTGGTCTATTAACTTTGATTAATTAGATTTTGTTTCACTATTGCAAACACTTGAATGACATATATCATGAAACATAAATGAAGCTACGCGTCTATGTTACAAACTGTCGTTTGTAAAGCGGTATAAACATCATATAACAGGCATAAAACTAACACCTTTTGTGTAACCATTTTCTGTCTGACACAATTAAAGTGGGTTTAAAACTAGATTTTCGTGATAAATGTATGCCTCGTTCTTGGTTACAGTATGCATATGTTTTAGCATTTTCACCTGTCTAATTTTTAATCTATTTAAAAAAACCTGTTTAACGTTGAATCAGTTCTTGCATGTAAAACAGTTTATACTTTTAAAGCAATATCATAACATTCAAAAGCACATTTAATTGCACACATAGTTTAATTGAAGCCTAGAAGTAATTTGTCAAATTTTACAGACTTAAAAAAAGAAGTAGATTTGATGTCATAATGATTCTACTCTGTAAAAATATTGATTGCGATTTGTTTTTTTTTTTTAGATATTACCGACACCATTCATAAAATGTATAGCAGTTTAAATTAAATTGAATTTTGCAGCAATGAAAGAAAAAAAAAAGTAATATTTTTACTTACCAACTATAGACATCCACGGATAGAATGAGGGTGGCGGCGCTTCCGAGTCACCTGCGGGTAAACCAGGTGCACATCCTGGACTCATGGGTTCGCTTTTGTTGTTATTCATTGAAAGTCCATCCATATTGTCTCTAAATCGTAAATTTGTCAAATTTGATGCCATACTCATATTCGGGTAGAACGATGGCCTACCCTGAAGTCCCATTCTTATGTCATGATTTCTTTGTTGAAGTGCCTCCATCCGACATTGTTCGGCCTGGTAGGAGTTCATGTAGTATCTCGATGACCTGTAGTCCGCACCCGTTGGACAGATGTCGGGGATGTTCAAAAAATGATCCATGTACCCAGTATTTTCCGCTGCGGTATGTATATCATGCTCCGCTCTAGGTGCACCACCGTGTCTTATAGGTAAATAAGAGCTCATATCTTGCGCAACTATATGCTTATCCCTCTCACTACTGTTTATGGATAGTGAAACCATCTATCTATAGTGAAAAAATATTAAAGAGTAGAAAATCATTGAGTTTTCTGAAAGACCTGCAGTCAGTACTGAAGATAAATGTGCACATTTTCCCTACATCCAATCAGAGTTACGAGAAGTTTGACCTCCTGTGACCCCGCGACGCATGAACACACTGGATCGATTCCTACGCTAGAGAAAATACTCCCTCTGTATTTCGCTGTTGCGTAGATACACTAAAAAGCTACAAGTTCTGTGTAGCGTATACGGTGATAATATAAACAAATGATTACAAATATTTTTAATTTAGGAACACTGCGTTGGATCATTTTTACTTTGAAGCTAAATAGTTGTAATACGGACTGAAGGCGATCAAACAGAAGGTCAACTACAGCGGTAGTAAATCCACACTTCAAAGCGTTTATCTGACATCGAACTAATTATTTATCAATTTTTCAAACTGTATACATAAGAATATGGTCTGGGCTTATGTACTAGGATCTTTTCGTTCATTACCTGGAATTAATGTTTATCAGTAGATATATGTATTTCCTCCATTGCACAAAATCGACAACAGTTATGTTAATGTAGGTCGTTTTCTATTAAAATCCGCTATGTTTTTTTTCCTTTTGACCTGTATTTAGTAAACGCCCGGAATAATGAAGTGTTTATGGCTTTTGGAACACCTTACTGTACGGTTAAATTAGCCAAATATTGTGCGTGTTAAAAACATTTTTAAAATGTGTAAATGTAAAGTTAACGAGGGTTAGTCATGCGCCGTCTCGGGTCACTTTTTCGAGTAAAGAATTTATTGACGAATGTGACATATCACGGAAAGTCATGTTAACTGTCTAGGTTTTATAAAACATGAAAGAAAGGTTAAGAAAATTGATAATTTATATGAAGGAAAAATATAAGATATAACTTAGCGATTTTTTTTTCAAATCAGCATTTTAATATTTGGCATAGGGTTGTCCAGGTTGGTTGTAATCTAATTCAGTAAAATAAAAAATATCATACAGTTTACAGTGCCTAATTAAAATACTGGTTTGTTCAAATTATTTCATCTCATTAAAGACAAGCTGACTTCAGGTTTTGGTATCTTAAATCCTTTTAATTTTTATTGTTTACCGTGTTAAAAAAAAGAATAATACATACTATACTTTCTAGTCCTTTGAGTTTTAATATTGAGTGCTACAGTTTGATGAAAATGCATACCAAGGACTTCATCTAGGTACCATTGCAGTGGAAATACTTTAAAGATACATATTTGTACAATATGCACACATTGTTTTTGGAATAATCATTGTGCATAGTTCATGTCCTTCAGATTATGGATTTAATAATTTTGTAGACATAGTTGGTTTATCATTTTCCTTCGGATTATGGATTTAATAATTCTGTAGACATAGTTGGCTTATCATCTATGTCACCTGGTAGCTGCAGAGGTGTTTATGTTGAACACGAATACTTGCATAATATACATGTTCTTAATATATAAATCAAACTAATATGAAAATATGCATTGCTTCAACTAGCACACAAAGGTTGAACTAAACCTAAATTCTGAAAGAAATTGTTAAGACACAAGACGAACAAAGTCTCAAAGTACATCATCACCACTATCACCCATCCTATATTTAGGACATTCCAGGATTGCATAGCGTACTGATAAACGGGCACCTATTATCTGATCGTTTTGTTTTGAAAATCAGCTATTCTTTTAACCTATAATTTCCTCCCGAAACGTGGTCATAAATTATTACGCTAATTACATAGTATGTCGAAATTCTGTTAGTTTCAGTTACTTGTGTGTGCCGAATTCGAATCTGATTTCCAGGTTGTGATATCTTGTGTAGAGATTGCTAATAAGGCCGTGAGTCATTGCCTTAAGCTATTGATTAAATAGGTTTAAATAATCTATTATTTAATCAGTATCGTGATTTGTCTTCTGTCATACGATCATGCTGATATACTTTTCTGTTCCATACATTTCACACCCAGTTTTGGTGCAGTTGAAACCAAAACCAGACCACGTTTAATTAGCATATGTCATTCACAATGTATTTTAAATTGGTGCAAATTTTGTGTTAGTTGTTTTTATTACATTTTTTTTTAATTTTCAGCTGTATACTCAAAATCTTTGTTTGAGCCTCTTGTTTTACCACTTCCAGGTATTTTCTGTCAACTTTGGAATTATTTTTCACAATGACTAACAGCCACACTCATAATTACAGAGAAATGGTAACATTTCCATGCAATACTTTCTATATTCTATTTGTTGTGATGTTTAATACTGAATGCAATATTTGTCAATAATGATGCATGTGACCCCGAATGATTGATATTTGCATGCTCCCTACCTTGCAGTACCTTACTAAAGCAGAGATTGAAATATATCTTTTCATAAAGCGGTAATAAAAATCAATGAAAACGCTTTGATAAAACCTTTTCACGTCAGTTTCAATTCTAAAGTTTAATATAATTCGGAGACAGCAGTATTTCCATAATTTGTTTTTAATCACTGTAATTATTCCCTTTCTGACAAAGTTATTATCATATTCAACCCATAAACAATAGTATAGACCGTCAGATTTGATTCAAGACAGTCATGCGTTCATATCATATCATAGAAATGACTTGCCCTGACAATAAACATTGCCCGTGTTTTCTCATATCCAGTTAGGTTTCGTGTGTTTGAAATATATTGCCAATATCAGAGTTTTCGAAACAATGATTATCACATTTTTATTTCAAAAGCAGTTATGCGTACAAACCGGAATCTCGTTTTGTATTAAATTTCGGCGATTTTCGGTCAATTGACTTCCCGAGGGTGGTAATTTAATGGCCATAGAAAACTGTATTTTATTTCGCTCCTTGTTTCAATAAAACAAGAGTTAAAAGCAAGCAAGGTAATATTTCTATAATTATTAGTCGGATGAGACATTTTATGTCCTTCTTTACCGAGGTCATCCACACAAATAGTTGTGGGGCCATAAAATTCCCTTGCCAGTAGATATAAGAGTTTTGGGAACGAAGCACCTGCATTAGTAGTCTGGGGGATTTTGGATATAATGTAGCAGCTTTTTGTTAAGAGGAATCATGTTAGAGAGGAAACACAAATTCGAAAGTGTAAGAAATAATAAGTTTCGTTTTATTGTGCTTTGCGCTGTGTTTATTCATCGAAACTTGGATTACCACCAGCGATGTTTTATGTTTCGTTATCAGGCTATCCCATCATATTTACATATTCTATGTCAATGTGTTTTCGTATTATGTGTTTTGAAAACAGTGTAATGGTTTAGAAAATATTTACTCTGAAACAAGGATTCGGATAGTTATGTTTTGACTGGAATAAATTAGGAGAAACCCCAAGTATTTGATCTATTCCGCAGTGGCAAATGAACACCGGACATTTTCGCTGTTTAATTTGATGTAATAGTTTTATATTTTTCCACTTGGAACAGCGGTACTTGGAGAGAAAATATCCACTTGTATGATTGATAATGGTCGTTATTTTTATATCTCTTATTATTTATTGAGGCCAGTGTGAAGAGTCGGGGAATAAATTCACGTATCAGTTGATGAAAACTTTATCTGGATGTATTTTATTTTCTCCTGTGAAAGTTTATTTCTTTTATCGGTCTGGTAATGATAAATAATTAAATTAAGATTTTTGTGTAGCGATTATGATATTGGTTTCTGGCACATGGGTATTATTTCGTTACATTTGTTCAAACGGTACTATAAAATTCGTAAAAGGGCTGCGGCAAAATAGCTTGTTTTAAATTTCGACGGCTTTTGGGGGGATATAATAATAAAATGACAGCAAAGAAACGTAAAATAATATGTTTAAAAAATATATTGTTCGTCTAATAGTGTCAGTAAAAACTGTGTTTTAAAATATATCAAGAATAGATTTTATTTTAAAGCTGTAAGTTTATTTGTTATATTTATTATATTATTTTCTCCTTTTCGGTAAAAGAAACTACTAGCACTAGTTATCTAGAAATTTGTAGTTTGTTTAAATTATAAAATTACAAAATAACACTACATTTTGTTTTCAATTAGATTTATTTCAACAAAATTTAAAAGTACATTATATCATAATTCCTTGAATATTTTTCAAAATGTTTGAGACTTTGTTTTCACCTGAACTAAAATTGAAACAATTTTAGCTTGAAAAGAAAATCATATAAAATTTTTAAGTCATCCTGTTAACTATTTTTATTTCTTTTTAATTTGATTTAGTCAAACTATTTGATATATTTGTAATAATGCATATATTCTCCATCAGAATAGTGTTTAAAACCAAAATATTACAATTTTATATGTGTTTTCAAATATATCATAATTTGTTTTCCTTATTTAAAATTTAAAAACAACATAACAATGTGATTCATGTTCTTTGTTTTACCAAATTGTATGTTATATATTTATGTATTAAAACATAATGTCTCCACATTTCCATAACAAAAACAATTTATAAGAAAGCATGTGTTTAATTTTGTTTCATTATTATTTATATGATCACTGTTATTTCCTTTATGATGGACAAACTGGGCGGGAATATACATATTACCTAACAGACTGTATTTGCTACCACCGGCCTTCTAAACGATTTTTAATGATGATAAGTGACGGTAAGCCGCTAGTGTTTCTTTGATCTGGATAGGTTGTTTATTTTTGGCACATTTTCTATTCTTAACCGGCCAAGACAAATTTATACCACCCGTAAATATAATATATTAACTATCGAGGGTATCTTCTTCTCTCACAATTTTTAATACACATTTTGTGTAAACAAGTGTAAGACGCGTTGACGGTTATCGTACTATTTGTGTAGTGTTTATTTAAAAATTCATTTATCATCTGAATAGTGTTGTATTAAAAGCTGTTAAAATATTACATTTTTTTTCTTTTAAAAATATAATATTTTTTTAAAGAGAAATGCCTCATCCATATGTTAAAATTTACAAAGTCGCCATGAAATTATAACGCGTGAGGTCGGCCATTATTTTTCAACGGAGTCCCACAACAAGTGTATGCCGAATGATAAATGTGTTTTTCGTGCTAGACTGGGCCGATGAAATATTTAACATTAAACCAGACCAAGGCGTGAAAAGGGCTATTATCATAATGTTGCTACTGTTGACATTGCATAATTAGATTTTATATATTTGTTTTAAATTGCTGAAACCCGACTAATGTATTTTGTTTTCATATTTTAACAGAAGTTGTATAATTGATTCACGTTTGTTTACAAAAAAATCAAGCATGCATATTTCTTTACTGATGAAAGAAAATCTGTATTGAACGATAAGAAAAAGCAAACACTTTGAAATCTTGTTTTTACAAAACAAAATGTTAACTTTCAATCTTAAAAGTTGCACGACTTCAATCAGCCACGATAGTCTTTGAAGTCTGTGTGTTTGTGTTCATTTTCAACGGGAACATGCATGTTGATTTGATCGTTTTATTCATTATTAAAACGTTTTTGGATATAAATTTCAAATATTTGTCAAATTTTTAACATATTAAATTATTTGTAATAATTGCTTATTATTTCTTGCCACTCTTACCTTTCAAAATAGATGTTCATTCCCGAAATAAGTTGTAGGGGACATACTTTTGATTAAATAAATTTTCTATAAAAGAATCAAAAGTTTTTAACATTTGTATAGCAAACATTATATGTATCTTAACCTGCATGTTTATTTAAACCTGCACAACGGTGCAGTAAAGGAAAGAAAACAAACGGTTACACAAAAAGCTTCTGTTTTTGAAATATTTACATATTTAATAAAAAATGTTAAAACGTTTGTATTGACATGTTCTTATTTCTGCCTCTAAACGAAATGCCGTGGCTTGTATTTTTATGCAGTGCATAAGTAAGACATATACACTCCTGCATAAATAATATTTACCGGGGTTACTAGTAATTTCCCTTCTGTAATTCATTGCTGGCCTGGCTAGCTTCTGCAGGCGAGAATCCTGTAAATTTGTTACATCAAACTAAATATCAAACTGCAAGAAGACCATTCACCAAGTATTTGTGTTTACATTTTACCTGAACGGGTAGTTGTTTACATTTATCTTGACATGCACAATGCAAAATATAGATGTAATTTTTAGGGTTATAACAAACTCTTGCCAAACGGGTAGTTGAACCGAAGTGAAGTAATTCCACCAGTGAATTGCCCAAATTATCTTTGTAAATGGACTTCAGTTGGATAATCATAAACATTTGGGGGGGGGGGGGAACTAGAAATCATGCGTTTGCTTAATTAAAATATAGAAATCTAAAGCCATTTTAACGAGAGAAACATGGGCCGAAATTTGGTTTTAGAGTATCTTTAAAATATGCATATGCATATTGTATACAATAAAAAAGTACATGTACTAAATAAATGGAAGGGGCTTGTTAAAGTCAAGGAAAACCTTTACACAACATGCATAAGTAAAGCTACTCTTGTGTATGTGAAATAAAGTCCGAGAGGAATCCGTGAGCATAAGAAATACAAAATCGAATGAAGTTTGTTACATTTCAGTTCTTTAACGCAATTGTTCCCATCATAATGATTTTACGAAGATTAACTGAAAAGATTCAATTTTCTGTGATATTCTGTACAAAGGAGATTATATCGATTTTTACTAGGGCTGCCGCGGATTGGCTCCATTCCACTGTTAAAATCTTTCACTAATAACACGGTATGGATTTCGTTCCCACTTTTGCAAATTGCACAGTAATTAAGGCCCACTATCGGCAGATGATAAAAAAGCTGTTCTTGCGTTCGTTTCACGCAATAGTATATGTTATATAAAGTATAAAATATATAGGAACAATTACGTGATAAAATGATATACAAAGTACCTCAATAATATTATGTAGTCCAATATTCGAGCAGTTTATTTTGGTCGTACGGTATATAATTTTGTTATTAAACTGTCGAATCAACAGGACCCCCAGACGTTCATGTATGAAATAGAAAATGGCACTTTTGTCAAAATCCGTATTTTATCACTTTTATTGATATCATTTATCAATAGTTAGCTACTAACTTAAAAATAACATTACAGGAAAAATCAAAATTCAAAAAGCAGGAAAAAGAATGTCATTTATCACCAAAAGTGGCCTATAACAACAAAATCAAGTTGTAAGGCCTTAGATTGGTATACCACAAAATAAAATTGATATCAACCAATCCTTTTTTTTCATATATGAACAACCTGCACATCCATTTATAAGCTCCTGAAATCAGTTCTCATTTTTTTATCTATCTGTTTCCTACTTCAGAATGTAATGTCAAAAAACGTAATGAAAAGAGCGAAAGAATATGTTTCAAGATGCAACTTTTTTCACCTTAAAATAGCTGTACATGCCTTGTTTCAAATCCACATGTCTTAAAAACCAACACAAAAACACGTTGATCTTAATTTTTCAAACTATAAAAAAAACTACAAATTGGCAACAAGATGCAAAAGTCTATGAGCCTTAGAATTTCTAACATTGGGATGCATTTGCGCCATTCAATTCTTTTTCTGACGTAAACCAAATCTAAAATACCGTTGTGGTGATGTTTAAAACGCTATCAACCAACCGATCGTCAATAATTATCAAAAGTAAGAATCATTGTATAAAGCTATGGATTCGGAAATAGGGAAAAAATCACTTTAAAAATGATACACATAGAATACCGAGATTACAACAAAACCCCTACGGCTATGATAGCCCAGTAGGATAAAGTTTTATAGGCCATTTACCGCACAAACTTCCTATAATGTTTAAAGATGAAAACCTCGCCGCTGTTGGTAAATGGGTTTCTATACATCAAAGATACCGCCATGCTCTTACGACGGTGCAACATTGAAAATGATGTCTTAAAAATGGTCTTAACATTGCTTATAATTTGCATTTTTATATGGATGTTTTTTTTTCTAATATGATTTAGGGATTCGGCGAATTTATCAAATGGGACTTTATAAAATTGTATAATGTTGCAATTTCTGTGCATTTCTGAAACGGTCCATAACACATTGTATTTACATTTACTATTACCTTTTATACATTTTTCTCACATTACAGATGACTGATTAGATAACGAACAAATATCCCAGATGTTCACAAACCCCAAGTAGTTTTTTAAAAAGCCTTTTAAGCAAGGTTTGATAGTGTTTACTAGTACTCAAGACACCAATATCTTTTCAACCAGACAAATTTCACGTTTTTGCTACCGTCATCTTCAAACACATACAGTTCCATTTGCGTTTTTACCTTTGACCCTAAAAACGTGTTGTCTTTTTGTTAAATGCACGTCATTCTCGGCTCTTATACCATCATCGAGTCACCCATAAGTGCCCATGCTGTAGTACCCACAAATACTGAATGCAAATCAAAACCTTCAAATTATGTATAAAGTCATAAACATTGGTTTCACAGTTTCGGCAAATATAGAAAATGGTTGACCTAAAACGATATTTGTCGAAACTAAACTGTTACAGACACCTCTAACTGCTTTTGAAATGTTCACATTAGCCCCACCTTTCCTGTTAAATCATTTGTTCCCGGGAGTGAAAGACAAATCAGGGAATAAGATTTCGCTAGTGTTAGAACCGCTTTAAACGAACACGATTCTTGTCCCATTAACACAGTGAAAAGACATAGTCAAACATTATGAGGGCTATTACTGATCGAAGTTTAACTAGATTTCACGTGGCTGGCAATCATAGCTGGACCTGAACTATGCTTTCACGGAATAGTTGACAGTTCGTACATGGTGATAATACCAGAGGGCTCAGTGGTCATGAGACTTGTTCGAATAAAATGCAGTAAAACATGTCAGAGTATATAAAAGTCGTCGGAGGATCAATACATAAGGCCTTACTCAAACTGAATGACCTAGCATTTTAATACCCTTTTGCAATTAAAATGTGAAACTTTAGCGTAGACATACGGAAGCAGAATCTGTGATCACCAGTATTACATCTCTGGTGTCACCCGCTTCTACATTTATGCTTAGTTACTATAAATGAAACTTTGGCGAGAACAATCAGCATGAAGCTGAATCGAAGCAATGTTACATTGACTTTTTTCTTTTTGCTAAATTTATTAACTGCCAAGACAAAAACTTATTTTGATAGTGAAACTGACACTGAATGAACATATCGGACACCGGCGTCACACTGACAGACAGCAGCGTTTGAAACACGTACATCACGTTTGGCTACTTCGGTTTACTGCGCGTGTTGTATACGTCAGCAAATAGATGAGCTGTACATGAAAGAAAATCCATGGCCCACCTACAGAGGTCACGCGCAGGGGCACCCTGCCTGCTAACCTGCGCATGGACTCTTTTTTTTTGCAACGGGAGGTCAACAAGCGTTCTCATAAATGTCAAATACCTAGGTTGAGTACGACAGTCTGCTTTATGTCTGTGAAAAAATATTGCACGCGCTCAAAACACTATCCCACAGGGGCCTGTACGCGAACGTTGGTAAAATGAAAATTTTCAAAGCTGGTAAAATTGTGTCCAAGGTCATTTTCAAGGTCGTCTAAAAGTGTCAGCATTTGCCTCGGACGTCTGAGTTTTCAACAGTCAGGAGCGTCGGCATAGCCTTTAAATTCATACAGACAAAACGTGTTCCATACGGTCACTGTCACTTCTATGGAAGGCCAAACCTGTCTTAACCCGCGTATACGTTTTATTACGTTACAGGTGTTCAAAGGATATGCAGGGAATACGACTTCAACATGGTGTTCATTATATTCCCTTCAAATAACTGACACGCACAAATAGCCTTCGATCCTTCAACTTGAATTTAACATCTTCGAAGTACGAGTCGAAGTACTGCGCCTTTTTCTACAAGATTCGTCTGTGCAGACACTGTGAAACGAAGACATCTCATATGAACCGCAGTGGTTGTGCGTTCGGCTCAGGGTCGGAGGGTCCCGGGTTCGACCATCACCAGTGCCACGGCGGTTGTTTCCTTAGGCAAGTCACACATATGTCCACATTGCCGCTCTCTTTTTGAGATTGATTCCATCTGGAACGAGTCTCGAAATCGATTAATCCAAGTTGTACTCGTAAGAAAGTGTTTGCCAATCGAGAATAAATTAGTATAAATTAAATGTCGCAGAAAAGGAAATTTGTTTGCAAAATGCCTCATATATACAACAGAAACAAAACTATTGTATAATAAGTATCCCTTGTATAACAAATATATTCCATAATCATGGTAATTACAGTCTTGAAAAATAAATGAAACCTGTATTTCATACAGTTTCGATGCTCCCAGTTTAAACTTTCTTAGCTTCAACTTTTCTCTCCATTTCGTCTTGAAAGTTGTACAATATCTTAGCTTGGTTGCTGCATATAACATTTTTCATTAA
This sequence comes from Saxidomus purpurata, assembly GCA_022818135.1. Lineage (NCBI taxonomy): Eukaryota > Metazoa > Mollusca > Bivalvia > Venerida > Veneridae > Saxidomus > Saxidomus purpurata. The sequence goes on from JAFMSR010000016.1 coordinate 35,666,104, forward strand.
AAAAACTCGTAAAGGCAGATTCATAGCTATACGTTGTGATACAATGTAAATTGTGGCGGATCTAGGGGCATAATACCATTGGAAATTCAGTTTTGTCGTTTGAGAAAGTACCTTGTATAAAGGGATATTTGCTGCAAGTCCGAGTACAACAAAGTATTTTTACGTCAGCTGATTTACTGAAAGTTTCGCATTCATTTTGAGTAGAATTGAAGCAGTTGAAGGTCTAAAGATGTTGCAGTAAACAAGTGTTGCCTTGGTGTAAGGAGATCGACAAGTCATTAAAGAAGAAATTTCGATAGTTGAACTTCAAAATAGGTTGCCATGGCAATATGCATACATGTTTTGCAATACCTTTCAAGGTTTTAGACATCCTTGGCAAAAATAACTAAGAACCAGTTCCAAAAATATGACCACGAAAAAAAAACATGATTGTCCATGGATTTAAATAAACATTTCTAGAAAAATTCATTTTGCCCTGATTCGGGTTTCTGCCGGGTATCATCTTAACCATATATTAATACAAATATAATTTTAATATTGTATCGTTTCAAAGCACAGTGCTGTCGTATTTTTAAAGGCTCTGCATCACATTTCAGCTACAAAAAATGATATTGCAATATTTGCAACGGTAAGATATCGTTATAATAATAACGTTATTTAACGATGTGATTAAATTTCATATCAATGTTGAAGCAAAACATTGAAAATAAAAATCTGCGTTTTCCTGAAATTTGAATGTATTCGCTGTAGGAATATTAATATGGAAGACAGACAGGGCTATAAATTAATTCTTGAAAAGGCTATTGCACAATTATCTTCGCCTAGGAAACCAATACATTCCAATAACACTTGATCAGTAGAGTAAAAAGTTCTGCAGACATTTTTGGAATTGAATTAAAGTGTATATTTTTTAAAAGGAAATAATCTTTTTTTTTAATTTCGGACTTGGTATTTTGTATAAAGTGGTGAAGTACAGTGACATCAAGTATTCCAACTTGGGTCATCAGCAAAAGCTAGCAGATGAAATGTTCTTGCATTATTTTGTTTAAAATAGTTTTCATTTTATATCATATACCTGATTCTGTCAGACTAATGAATTACTTAGGCGATAAATAAATGCCAAATTGTCAAGAAAATAATACGCTCGTCAAACATTGAGGTACATCGAGTGGTTATCAAAGTATTTATTTATTGAATTTGTTACGATTCAGCATGGGAGGAATGATTTGTCAAATTTTAGCAATTAAATGGCCATACAATTCAGAAAAACATGTATGAATTTAAAATGGCAATAATTCCAGAGTGGACTGTAGACAAACAGATAAAAACAAATTTACAAGTAAATTTACAAATTTATCAAATCTCTTTCAACGACATATTTATAAATACAGAAGTTACGTAGAATTACACAGATTTTTTTTTTATAATGCAAAGTTTTATCCGTTAGTTTTATCTGAGGTTTTAAATGATTTCTCAAAGTCAGTAATTGGTATATCCAACGTACACTGACAAACAATACATCCAAACACTAAGTCGTGTGAGCCAAATCGTTTTCTTAAGTCTTGGAAAAGAGAAACATTTCGTATGGTGCCAAGTCTAGTTGTACAACTCGGACATTTTGTTTGAAATTAAAAAGCAAGAACACAGTAGCACTATTATACTTGCACTGTGGCTACCTAGACGCTTAGCAACTGGTCACCTTTCCCTTCACTGAGTTCACCCTGAAACGCTGTGAAATATATGCAGAAGAACCTTCATTACACTAGTCAGCCTTTTGCACAGCTTGTACTTCGGGATCCTTGAATTGCTCACATTTTACTGTGGCTCAATTGGTAATAATTTAAATAAATGTTATGAAGTTCGACAGGTAGTGGCACTTTTATTTTGCGCTTCAGACTTCGAAAAACACTTTCGAGTTAAATTTCAACTAAAGTGCTATCTGACGAAATGTTAGCAGTGCTTCAGATTAACATCACCAACACTTAATGACAAGAGGTTTGGACGTTGCACGCAAAGAACGCTCCGAGTTTGGGCCATCTTTAACTGAATCTAACAAACAGATAAATTTCTTCACCTACCATTTAACATAATCCAAAAGTGCCTTGGGCGATTTTGCTGGTTATTGAACTTTACCTAGACATTATGCCTACAAATATTTTACCAAGTTTCGGGAAGCTCGGATGAAAACTCTTCGACGTATAGAGCGGAAAGGTTAATTTGGCCAATTTAGGATAGCACATGGACCCTAATACAAACATGCCTTAAGCAATTTGGCTGGTTATCGAATTAGGCCTAGACATTATGCCCACAAATGTGTTCAGCAAGTTTAGTGGAGATCGGATGGAAAATGCTCGACTTAGAGAGCGGACAAGGCTAATTTAGACCATTTTCGATAATTCAAATGCCATAATCCAAATGTACCTAAGGCGATTCGTCTTGTTATCGAACTTGCAGTTCCTTTATAGTGGTATGAATTATAAAAAAAGAAAACCCGCTACTGTATATATGCTCATGTGGAGATAAGTTGTAAAGGGGATTCGTTTTTTTTTTTCAAAGTTGATTATTGAATTCAAAGCAAAAACGATATCCTTTTTCTTTCTAAGAAAAATGTTCACGATATGTATATAAACGATACGGAAATTGTAAACTTAGATAAAGTAATATTCAAGAACAGAAGAGTATCTGTGTTAACAGCGACATCCATAGTGCCTTGCAAAACTATTGTCTCTTTGTGCAAGATGTTAAAAAGCATCAAAGTATCAGGGTACAATAGCTGTACTATGTGTTTTGTATAGAGAAATGAAAATTAAATATTACATTGTGCTTGGCCATTACGCTTAAACCCACGATGAGGAAGTATATACTTTAATTTTTGAGTTTTAAAATACGATCTTACTACGATGTTCACGTACCTGTTAACCATTCTTATAAAAACACGTGCCACAGATGGATCATAAATGTCGTTATGGTAGAATTCAAAAGTCAAGAAGCCAAAAACGTGTTAGGTTATAAAATGACCTTTGAACATTGGTATGTTGATACCCAAGCTCTTATGTGATCATGGTTCATTAAAAAAGACTAAACAGTGCTTCACACTACTTGTAAAACTAATCTTAAAGTAAGTGCACGACACCATGTGCAAGGACTAAATGTTACGAAACCTTTGAGCTGTAGATTACCCAGGGGTGTTCGGTTTCGCAGTAATTTTGGTACTTCAGGCCTGGTGCGGGTTCAGTGCAACGGCTGTTGGTGCGACTATTTCTGGAAAACGGGCTAAATCAGAATGAAAGGTGATATAAATTGGGAAATTATAGATCCTGGTTCAACGTAACGTTAGCGAGTTAACCAGCCAATTATGCCCTAGAATAGCATGCCTTCAAAGTCAGGCAGCCACCGTATGTCAGGATGTATTTGTTTTCAGTGTTTGACCTGAAACATCAAGTCTGACGTTCTGATAGGAACTAGCTCGACTAATTGTTATTTACTATTTTAATATCGAACTCGGAAATAAGAACGGAAGCGTTTAAATCCCGCTTCTCGCGAAAAGTCTTGGCATAATAACAATCGAGCTGGGTTGTGATTTTATGAAAGCTGACGAAGTAACAGACTCTTACAAACTTAAACTTTATTTGCTACTTGCGTAGTTGTCATAAAATTGAAGTTCCTCTTTGCTTTCTTCAATCAGTAACTGTATGGTAAGTTCTGCTTTTGCAAAAAACAACCGTAAGATTGAACAAATATGAAACTACTTCTAGGACTTAGTGCGCAATTTGATATAAGAAGGCATTATTTTATGTTATTTTCATAATGGTCAATCAGATGGTGTGTGATTTAGATTTCAAGCGGAGGTCAGTATTAACTGTTGGCATGACGTAAGTATATGCCTTCAGCATGAAAGAACTTCGTATGTTTTATAATGTGTTGCGCATTCGTTAACTAACACACATCATGCCAAAGTGCAAACTATTTAAAGGCTGTTTTCATAATTTCAAAACACAACACTAATAAAATCTTAAGAAGTAATTTTTATTTTGAAACCCCTGCTTTATCATGTTTTCCGACACAGATCGACACTTTGTTAGAAGGTTATGAAATATTAAACCGCAGATGTTATCAAACCAAAATGAATTTTAACTTCTTCGTTGGGCTCTAACTTCGCTTACATCAGGAGTATATTGACATGTATTTCTTATGTATTCCTCATCTTACGATGTTTTAATATTCCTTTCTCTCATTTTTTCACAATTTATATATACCAAAGGTATTCTAATTAGTTATCTGTAATAAAATTAATTTACGCTTCCGAAGCTAGTGCTTACATGTACGTTCGTCATCTTCGTTAGCAATTAATGACCTGCATTAACAAATTCTTGCATTACAAGACTGATTGTTTCTGTTTTTGTTTCTTTTACATTACAAAGTTGTTCTTATTTGCCCATTCAAATGTTCCGTCGGGGAACATATGGCATACATCTCTATGCACGTATGCTTGCATTTTTTACGTGGTTGTGTGTAATTTTATGTGTCATAAATTTGACATAACACGATAATAAATTTGCGGAATCTTATTGCATCTTTTGCAAAAATTATTATTCTAATATATTGCTAGCATAAAAGTGCATTTGCCGATTGTACACTTCATACAAGAATAATAGATGCACGTGTAAAAGAAATGCTTTTTGCATTCTGCACTTTTGCTTTTCTTTTAGAAAGACCTTTAATCATTGTATAATTAGTTTTTAGGGAAAATATATGTATTTGCAAGCACTTTTGAATGTTTGCACTGTGCTTGAAACTTCCTCAATCAGCAGTAAAAGCTATGGGTGTTTTTACAAATACTGGCATTTTCATTATTGCTTAGATTCAGTCAAATGAAGCAGTTTAAAAAGCATTTGTACATTGTCGATCTAAACAAGAGCTGACCCTCATAATTGACGAATGCCCCTAAATGAAGTTACTCACAGTCTGTGTCCTCTCCATGTGCTCAACAATTGTGCCATATGATTTTAACGCCCTTCCATGCATGACAGAGTAACCATGTGTACAGAATTCGATTACTTTTAAAATCTTAGTGTGACCTTGACTTTTGAGATATGGACGTGGGTCTTGCATGCAACACATCGTTTTGATGTCCTTAACATCTGTGCCATATTATTTTGAAATCCTTCAATGCATGACAAGGTTACAGTCCGGACACGAATGTATGTATATATACAGGATTCCATACCTATTTAGAAAACTCTAAGCCAATTCTGTACAGAATCTATACCAATTCTAGGCAGAATGTATACAGAAATTAGAATTTCTGTTTTCTGTGCAGAGTAGACACAGACACAGACTCTGGCGTAAAATCTGTGCATAAAGTAGTTTATATTAAGTACAGAATCGTAGTGATTCAGATTTTTGTCTGCGCAGATTATTGTAAATACTAATGCAAAAATTAGTATGCTACAAGTTACAATAGGTATCAGACGCCTAAATACATTTCCATAGACTTACATTATAAGGTTTTCTTCCGGTGCGACTACCTAAATTCTCACCGACTACTGAAATGAACTTTATTTTGTAGAATCATCCTAGTCCCACATAGAAATAACAAAATTAATACATTTGATCCAATACTTTATGCCAGTAATTTGGAGCTGAATGGCACGACCCCCATTTTTGTGGCAGTTTTAGTGGTCACCGACCAAATATGTCAGTATTTTCAAATACCAAATATTTTGATTATAATTTATATCCAGATTTTTCTCTTCATATTTCATTTGTGATCTATCATCCAGCGATTAATTCAAAACATTTTTTCTTGTATGCATCTACTTAGTTTCAGCCAATCGGCGATCAAATCACATAGTGTAGGTCCGCAAGTTCCCTACACAAAATAACCTGCTTCCGGTTTTCACTGATTTAGGCTTCTCATACGAAAAGGATCAAAGTGAAAAATCATGCATAAAAGTTGGAAATGCACATATCGCGAAAACTGCACACACCGTGGTAGCAATTCACAACCACATTTAAAATCCTGTACAGAAAATATTATGCTACAGTTTTTTTCTGTACGGAATTTTTGTATTTTAGTCTGTTTATAATCTGGTTCAAATCTGCCCAGACTTTTTCGTACAGGTAGTCTGTAAAGTCTAAGTGCGACCTTGACCTATGAGGTAGGGACGTTGGTCTTGTACGCGACACGTCGTCTTGATGTGCTCAACATCTGTGCCATATTATTCTAAAATCCTTCAATGCATGACAAAGTTACAGCCGGCACACGAATATGTGCATATATACAGGATTCCATTACCTTTATATTCTTAAGTATGATCTTGACCTTTTAGGCAGGAACATGGGTCTTGCACGCGACACTTCGTCTTGCTGGCTCAACATCTGTGCCAAGTTATTTTAAAAATCCTTCAATGCATAACAAAGTTACAGTCCGGACACGTATGTGTGCATACATAAAAGATTCCAAAACCTTCAAAACTCTTAATTTGACCTTGACCTTTGGCCTTGGACGTTGGTCTTGCATACGCCACGTCATCTTTACTGGACGCAGATGTAAACAATAAAGTCTAGCTTTGACGAGACATGTAACAAGCTGCAAAATCCTATTAGTTACAACAATTTCCGCAAACAGAACAGCATATCAAATAAGACTACGGACACATCTCTACATCAGTTACCTACATTGTTCTTCATCTTCATCTGTCTCTACTGAAAGCTTGACACATCAGAAGGAGTACACACCTGCAGTATACTTAGAGTTAAAATTTATCATAATACATCAGGACTTGATTATTATATATCCTTATTATTAATGAGGCATTTGGAATGACATATACTATCTTTTAATTAAATCATCAATTTTGCTAGAATTCATTCATTTCTCGTAACTACTTAATAGGGCTTTGTCACAAAATAACTTATTCTATTTTAGAGTGTAGACGACACTGACGTTGAGCTGTATTCGTGTTTATGTACACATGTACATTACCAAATCATTGTTGAAAAAAGGACATTTACCTCCTAGCTAAAACAACCTGTGTACCCGGTTTATATGCTTGGCAGAACGGGTAAAGCCAGGCCTGACGAAAAACAAAATATAAAAATAGCGGCATTTAAAGTTATGGAGGCCAGAACTAGTAAACCCCGAGAAGAGTGCATTTCCTGACAGACCGCAACCGTGTTGACGTATTTCTTACAGTAATATCACATGAACCATCTTAAATTTCAGGAAGTCATTTATCAGTTATTTATACTCCCAGAATTATGAACATTGCTACAGTTAAAATAAAAAAATTAAACATATGAATCTGTAGAAGCGTTTCATTCATACTGAATATTGAGGAATGCTGCGAAATTATTTTCACTATTCTAGTCAAAATCAGAAAATCCGCCCCGTCATGTATATTTTCATTTATCATTTCTTACATTCACAACATCTTGATTCAGAACATAATTCAATGTAGCTATTTTGAAGGTACTAGAACTGCAACTGTTTATCATAGTTTTATTCAAAATTACTAAAAGCCACTAAGGCATACAATTACACCATAGCATAAAGCACTTACGCATTTTAATTTCGAACAAAATTATACGTGATCCCGTAAAATAAAACTCTTAAAAACCCAGTAATACTACTTTCAACTTTTATTAAAATTCACATCGTTTATGTGTCTTCTTTGACAGGGTGGGCACGAATATTATGGAAATAGGTACCAGTGTAATAAATATTCATTATTAGACTTTACGATATTTTTCTGGCACAAATAAGTTATTGTATAAAAAGCACCATTTCTTATTTTCGAGATATCATCAGGAAAAATATCAATTTGGTATAATAATATTACGTTTATCTCGAGGAAACTTTCTGACTTGGTCACGCAAGGATTTGAAATTGCTTACATAAAATGTTTATTAATTTAATGGCATTTATCTGTAAAATGTTATTTCTGATTTTTATCCTGAGGCGGAAATTATTAAGCAAATGAAAAATAAGATATCTGCAGACATCACCGAGCCCAACACCAGCAAGTAACAATACACACAGCAACTCATGACGCAGAAGGACCAATTAAAATGAAGTGTCTCAAAGTAGAGGAACCATTCCTTTAAATAATTTGAACTATTTAAAATAGGCAGCAGATGTAAATGGTGAAACCCTAAATGTAGAAATATAAAATGAAAACGCTTTTGCCAAATGCGTAAAGAACACTACATAACAAAATAGAGAAATACGCCAAATGCGACAAGAACACTTCATTTACAAAATAGAGAAATACGTCAAATGCGCCAAGAACACTACATAAACAAAATAGAAAAACACGTCAAATGCGGCAAGAACACTACATTTACAAAATAGATATACGCCAAAGAGCACAGAACAAACAACCACGAAACGTTCATCAGTCTACCTTGCTGTAAATGAACATTAGTATGAAAAACTTATATCAGACGTGAAGTCAATCATAGGTTGTGTCTGAAGAACCATTCATTTCAGTTAGGACCTTGTTCGCAATCGAGCTTAAACAAATTACTGTTAAAATAACAGAAAACAAAATGTCAGATTGTTTTCTTATTGAACTCAAAGTGACCGCCTCACTTGAAATTTGTCAACAGAGTTAGGGGTGGGGATTGTTAAATCGATTTGTAGCATATCTGCCTTGTTCGTCCCTATATTAAACATATTTGGTGTAGTTTTTGCAGCTTTCAAAGCTGGGCAAGAGTAAACTGAAGCAAATATCTACGAGAAGTGTGTCCTTGTATTCCTGCATTTGATTAATGATCCCGGAGGTAATGTTACAGTATCAATACGTTGCAGAGGAATTATGGTTTACAATAACTGTTTTTTTATTGTCAATTTCTTCAACCATAAACAGACCCGTTAGTCAGCAGTGAACAACTTCGGACGTCCCAGCAAGAGCATCTACGCATAAGTGCATGCGGAAGGGATACGGCTTGCTTCTGAAATGTGCGTTAAAAGGACTGTTTGATCATGCATCAATTCAATCCATTTTGAAACAGTTGTTTAATCATTGAACATATTGTTTCCAAGTTCGATTTTAAGGCGTCAAGTTTTACGGCGCCTTGCTTACCTGTTTGTTGTCCTCTCTGCATGTAAGTAATTTTGTTTCAAATTGTTCGTTTTCCACAAAAACAAGAGTTATATGGCATAACGCTTGTAGAGGCAAACGACAGTTCGTAAACGAAACACGCTTAAGCGATTTCAATGAACAGTTTATGTTGGAACTAAGTTTTGTTTTTGTGACCACATCCACCATCTGTCTTAGTGTTCTACTTTTGTGAAATCGCTACATAATCATGACATTGTTATGCTGTGAAATTTAAGTTTATGCGTGAAATGTGACGATAAAATGTCTCGTCTTTACTGGACGCCTGAATACATTCGAATGATCTAACCGGTCGTAAATATTAATGCCTCCCTAAAAATGCACAAGACGAATCCCCAATTATTTATGTGTAAAAGTAATTTCTTTTTCTTAAATAGAGAAGTTGAGTTATTATATCAACTTCTGAAGTGTCAATTAAAATTTAATTCCCATTGCCAACTTGTGAAAACAATAGAATATAAGTTATATTAAGTTTATAACATTTTAAACAAAGGCATGTTGCTACCTTAATCGCCCACGGAGGTAACACATTGTCATCTCTAGTAAAACATGTTTCTAAAATGTTAAAATGTGTCCGATGCGACTGATTTCACACAAATTTCAAAGATGTAAACTGTGATAAACCGTGCATCTGATAACGACACAAATCTAACTGGCACATGATACGTTTTTAGATGCAAAGAATTTCCTTTCTCCGATTCAGCGCAACTAGCACACATGGTTTAGGTCATAAAACGCTCGACAAGAGCTTTGATCATGAAGCAATGGCTGCCCTTATAGATGGCGAAAAGCATATCACGCCATCTTTACACGAATTCAACCTTTATAAACAAGTTGAGGTTGTCGGGTTTTTTTTCTTTCACTGACAAACTGTTTAGCGTAATCGCGATCAGTATTCATTTAGATTATATTTAAACACTTCAGGCTTTATCTTAAAAGATGTGAGTTATCATCTTTCTATAACCATTTAGATAGTTTTGGGCTAATTACGTCATAATTTTAGTGTCTGCAGTTTTTTATTATTTATACTTGCAGTTACTTTGACAGTTTCAATTTTATTTTAAATTCTATCACACGACTCTTAGACTATTTTGAGTATTGAGTGTATAATGCACAAAATGCACCAACCAAACAAGTTGTTCTTTCACATAGTACATGTATATTTGATATTAGAAGTAAAGACGGCACGTTTCCAAGAGTATAAAGTCGTAATTTGCGCAAACATTTTCTTTTTCATAGAATGTCTTTAAACTTGGCATGTTGACGGAGAATCAAGTTTGAAACAGAAATCTGAACTAAAAATCAAAGGCCACAGGTCTTTATCTTGAATTATCTGCAATTGAACACAACATTTTGCTATTTTCTGATTTTTCAGGGCAGATAATTCAAGATCATGACAAATTTGGCATTATATACATATTGAATACTGTAGCTAGGGGCGTTAAAGATAAGAACGGATGCATCCTCTAATTTTGATGTAAACCCTCCTCAAGTCTGGACTTTTGTTTCTCTTTCATTATCTTTTATGCATTTAATTTAAAAAAGTATGAGCCTTACATGCATGTTCTTCACACATTTACAGAAATAAATCTTACCCTATATATATCAAGAGTAATTTTAAGTGCTTGCATTTCTTTTAAACTAGATGCTTTCACTTAACATTATATCTGATATTAGAAGCGTTTATATATTGACATTAATCTCCGACTTCTACTGATTATTTATCTGCAAGTTAATAATGTCAAACACTTTCAACAGTTTCTCTGTAATTTTATGTTACTCATTTTAAAGAATTACCAAGAGATTCGTGTTATTAAGATATCAGAAATTAATGGCATATTAGATATGGAAAATCGCGTTAATCTCGGCAAGAATGGTTTGAAGGACAGAGAAATTAGAAACACATTTGTGCTACAAACGCCTGTCTAATTATATATTTTTAAAATTAATTTGTAGCATGGATTTCCTTTCATAGTAAGAAATGTTTTTGTATATAGTGTTTGACAATGCGTTTGAGAAGAATAAAAATAAACAAATCATAGTACATGAAATTTGTGTATGCATAAGAAAACATTAACAATTCAGTTTGCACTGTAATGGAGAAATATATAATAACAAACCCATATTATATAACATAAATTATGTAACATTTTTTAATTGTTTTTTCTAACACTCGACAACTTGGCTTATCATGCTTGTTATCTAACATAGCACTTCCATATATAACTTAATAGCGGGCACAATAAAGCGTTTTGTTTTTCTTGATTTTAAATAGAAGGTAAGCAAAGGAAAATAAGACACCTTTAAGCCTAAAGAAATAGATGTGTAAAATAAGTTCAAGTCATAAATACGTAGCCAAGTCTAAAGAACGAGGGTGAGAGTTTTCTTTAACCTTAAGTAGATACCTACATGATTCATATTAGAGTTTATCTGATCAAGCGCTATATTTACCTTCAGTAATTTAAACATAAACTTTTACGACGGAAAAAATAATTTCTTCAGCAATAACACAGATATGGGATATGGTAGTACATGTAATAAAAGGGTAGACCAAGGTTACACCCTTTATGACAAAACTGAGCATGTTCTACAAAAACACTTAATTTTTCACCATCCTTTATTGTTTACAAATCTCAAGACTTGGTTAAAATGTTAGTCAAGAACTGATGCATACCACAGTTGCATCGGTAAATTTTGGTGATGCAGACATTTTTGTCGCCTTTCATTAGCTTGGCCCTTTTAATGAACACTTTACCCTATTGCAATGTGCCGACGGAACCTAAGCATTCGATCGACGTCCATTTGTATAGATGCAGGTTTGTTTTGAATATCTTAAGTTTGACAATCACATAGAATTTCGTTTTAAAATGCTAAATGAATGATACCCGACGCTTTTAAAATTCTACAACGGTATAACGTTACTTTGCAATACTAACGAAAAAATAAACTGCATGTGTAGGGTAAAAGTGGAGGAAATTGTTGAACTGTTTTTTGGATTGTTTGTTCATCGAGGTCATATGTTCCAAAAAGTGGGAAAATATTCAAACTGATCCGTACGAGCATGGTTTATGAGACAAGCATTGTTGGGCGGACAAAATTATATTTTGTCGAAAACGAAAATCTTTCTACATTCGCAGTATCATTTACATCCGAAATTGCTTATATTAACAGCCTTGTCAAACGGGGTTTAATCAGTAAGATTTTTATGTGTTTTCTTAATTTATAACTTTAATAAAATGGCCTTATCTGAGAATCACTAGCTCAAAATTAATGCGGGAAAAAATCATTTGCATGTTTTGGAAATCTAAGTCGAAACACATAGCGTTTTATAACATGTTCTGGAAACAGTAAATCCCCCACGGAATCTGACGGATAAAGACGTCAATAATCTAAGTCCTTCTGAAATTCATAACGGAATTTACATATAAGAGAACAAGCGCAAAAGGTTAGAGACATAATCTCAAGTATGTATTACAAGATTCTGTAGCAAGCCCAGACAAAGCAGTTGTATCCTTTGGTAGATATTATACAATGAATCCATAGCCAGATATATTAACGTGCATAAAAATAACAAGGCAACATATTTAGAAAGAGTCACAGTAACAGTTTTTGTATAAGTTTACAAGACTGGCTTAAGATGTCGGCTGCATTGTTAAAGTGCGATTTTATTTATATGCAAAGCAACTGCTTAGATATATGACTCACAAAAAGTATGCAAAAAAGACATAGTTTTAGATCTCTTTGCAAAATGTGTTTTCGTTTATACAAACTTTTTATTCAGATTTTGCTAGATTGTGATGAAAACGTCCGACCGAAGTTGTTCACTGCTGACTAAAGGGCATGTTTATGACTGCGCAAACACAGTTATTGTAAACCCAAATTCCTCTTCAACTTATTAATATTGTAACCTTACCTCCAGGATCATAAATTAAATGCAGGAATACAAGGACACATTTCTCGTATATATATTAACAAAACCAAAGACATAACATTGATATTGAGTCTAGTTATACAATAACGTTATAACTTATGATGTTATAATAGAAGAAATTTTAAGGAAACAACACGTCTAGACGTTTCAGAGTTAATTGAAATAATATATAAGTTCTCACAATGCCACTGACTACAGATCATTATAAATTCACAATTATATTCATATGGAAAACTTTCTTGTAGCCATAAATTATTTCATAACATTTTTGCCCTTGCATGGACAATTAAAGCGTTATTTGTAGCATGTACAGTGACTTAGCATTAAAGGTGTAGTGATGTTTTACAGCTGCCAAGTAAACGTCCAAGAACAAGCAAATAAATGTTTATATAAGAGAAAAAATTCTACAATCTTTAGCAATGGTTTTACTTGAAAAAATATAATTTTGAAAACCTGAAATCCTGTCTTTAAAAGGTCAACAACAACTAACAAACAACATTAACTATTACTTGAACTAAAATGTGATGATCAAAGACATAGAAGTGCTGAATTTTTCTATTTTGGCTACTTTTAGAGCAATAGTCCCCTTACATAACATATATTGCCTGCTATATTCAGTCATAAAGTCATATAGAGAGTTACATTGTCAAATTGCAAAACACTTAGTATTAGTTGTAGCATTAGCACGAAACCGTTTTACAAACACATTTTGGGTATTTTTACCATGCTCTTGCTTTTGTTTTTATCAAGTCCAGTTCTCCGGAGGCCGCAGTGTATACAGCAGACGACTATCATGTGTCGACAGTATTATTTTCTTGTCATGTCCATTTATAAATGACGTGATATAGTATCAGCAGACCACTCAGCTGCCACCCTAAGTATTATTTATATCCTATCTCTCTCACCATTCATTTGAGATATGTGGCCAGGCGGTGACTGGAAAGGAAAGCACGGAAGCGCAAGGCTGCCTCGAATAGTTGAGGTAATAATGATCTAGAAACATACTTCATATACAGGACAGGAAGAAATAAGACTTAAAAACTGAAAGGTCAGCAATATTTCATTCAATAGCAGGAAATATAGAATTGACCAGTGTATTCGTTTAGATAGACAACTTCAAGTTGGTAGTATTTAAATCAGCGGGTAACAGATATGTTTATTTATTTATCCTTGAAGCTTTGTTATAAAAGATTCAGCTTTGAACCTATTTCTTGTGAGGAAACAGGGTTTTTTGTATAATATGGAGAAAGAAGATGCATGGCATTGCTAATGTACTTTAGTGAGGATGACTGTTAAAACACTGGTAATGTGAGAAATTCATAAAAAAACTAATTGTGTTCATTATATACAGCATAAATAAAGTAGACAATAATCTGAACTTACAATAAAAATAAAATCTTTTTAAATATGTTAGCTTGCTTATTCTAATTAAAACTATATATTTCAAACTTAAATAGAATCGTTAGTAGGAAGTACATTTTCTCTTGAAAGCAAAACAAATCAAAACAAACAAATACCTTCAAACGAAGTAGGATTTTAGCACGTAAATAACAATTTGTAGTTACATGTATATTCAGTCTTGCCATTTCGAATTTTGTGAAACATGCAGAGGGTCATAAAACATTTCATGGGGTCGTAGTCGAAAACATGAAACTTTAATCTCATTTGTATGCCATGTGTTTTGAAAACATACAAATCCTTTCAGAAAAAAACTGTCTAATCACATTAACTTCTAAACTTCAACAAACGCTATTTGTATTCTAAAATATGAAACATAATATTATTTTTAAGTAACTGTAAAACCATCTGTAAGACTCCTAAAATGTGAAAGTTCTACACCTTTGCTAACAGTACAAAACAAACACTATATGTTTAGTCATTTAATGAATTAAAAATTTCACAGACACAGAACACATATCCTTTGATAATTCTCGCAACAAGTGTCCTATAATAGATTGTTTCCATGTGAAACATCATTTATAAAATAAAGAATTCCTTTCTAAACACTTTAGAAACAACAATCACAGTTCAAGCAAACTGGTTTCCTAACTTAAATATATACTTCCGTTGTCGAAACATAATTATTTATTTTCTTCCCATTTCTACTCATTAAATCTATCATTACTCCTTATGATGCTACACAGTCATATAAATCAGTCAGAATTGAAAATTTCCTTTGTGAGAGATCTGTCTTTCCTTGAAGCCATATTTTCTGTCATTTATTCCCACTGTTTCATCGTTACACATTTTATTTGTAATAAATGTAGAGTTTTAGTGTCCATAAAATACGTTTATTTAACAATTTTAACCTGAAGCTAGTTTATTAAGTGTTTTGCGCCATAAAGAATGTAGTCTGAGTTATTGTTTGTTTACTAGAATAAAATGGCTGATTTTGTTTTTGGATGGTCTCTATTTTGGCAATTTCCCGGATCACTGGTTGGGTTATTAGGTTGATACAAAATAGTTAAGAGGATTTATTGGTTGAAACGACCCTTTGATTATCTTTTCAAAACAATGGAAGAGAGATATCGAAATACAAACGTTTAGGTAGATTTGAAGTATGGAGGTCGGATATTTTGTTTAACGGTGTAGGGTCATAAAGGGTTCAGTCTGCTTCCTGGCGGACAAAAAGATATTTGCTTATTTGCACGGAAGCAGCGTTGTGCTACAAAGAAAAGAAACATATTTATATTGACTTGCCTTCATACAGTCATATACAATTATGCCTTTTCTCAGTTTGTAGATAGTTAAAAGTTAATGTGTTAATACGACAGGAAAACAATAAAAAACAGGATATAACACATTAGTTCAAATATTAGCTTAACAGCTTAGCTCATTCATTTAATGCGTAATGCTTTTGTTTTCCTGTCTGAACTTTTGTCCCGCCTTTGCATATATGTTTCCTGTTCTTTAATATAAACAAAGCTGCGACGATATATTCCCAAGTGTACCATTGTTACTTATATCTGTCCTAAATGAACTACTTTACCCTGTTTATCCTATTGAATAAATGAGCATATTTCCTTTTTCTTTCATATATGGTGTGATTATAAGATAGTCCTTTACACTTGAGGACAATTATTTTATTACATTAAAAGCATGTAATATTACGGTAGATAATTACAACGACCCTTTTTTATTCCGTTCGTGAATGAAGCAGTGATGATTAGTATTCGAATCAGACCATATCTCCACATATAATCTGAGATTAATTGACGGTTTTGTAATCAAGAAATGTTGAAAGTGACTTTATCAGGAAGGCGAATCACGAAGGCCAAGATCAAAAGTTTTATTCTACGCTGATTCTGCGATAACAATTAAGCACACTCCAGAGTAAGACATTACATATACTGCCTATTCAATATGCAAATATACTCTATACATAACCTTAAACTAAACTCACTTACATGAAACCAAGCCGAGCAGGGCATAAATCAGGATGTTCCCCCAAAGGGCCATACACTTTGAATAAATTCTTACGAAAGTCAATGTG
Organism: Saxidomus purpurata; assembly: GCA_022818135.1. Taxonomy (NCBI): domain Eukaryota; kingdom Metazoa; phylum Mollusca; class Bivalvia; order Venerida; family Veneridae; genus Saxidomus; species Saxidomus purpurata. The sequence continues at coordinate 35,682,653 of JAFMSR010000016.1, forward strand.
AAAGTTTCAGTCATGTTTCCAACAATGAATATTTTTTATCGCGTTTTCTGTTATTGTTACACCAACGACCATAGCCACTGGCGTAATGATATCTATCGCAAACACTTTTGTTTACATTTGAAAAGTAGTCCCACTATGTTAACCTCCCTTGGTTTAACCTCACAAGGAGTTATGAGTTATCTTTCCTAGACACAATTTTGAGAGTATTTAGTATCTAGAGAATCTTTCATTTGAATTTTGATACACGGCAATAATACAAATACTGAACTCCCTCACATTTAACCAGTCATTTCTTCGATGTCACCTGGACAACAAGTACTTCTGGCAGTCCCACAAAGACATAGCGGTGCACTCGGACATTGCCATTATCACAGAAACCCTGAAAGCAGCAGCTCTGAAATACATTCAAACCCATTTTAAGCAGCAAGCCAAGGCATGTACCAGAAAGTCATTTAAATTGTCACTTAGGATACAATAATCAAATTGCAGGTGGGTACTTAATAGAGGTTACAACTAGCATATGATCAACTTAAAGTTAATGGAAGTCCGTCCGTATCTGCTTTGCGTAAGGGTACTATATATTAAGTCATGAAAATACCATGTATGTATTTTGTTCTCATAAGCACTTTAGTTTCAAACAAACACGCACACTGAATTCTACATTAAGAAAAGAGACTCAAAATATATAGATTACAAGTTTAGAAATATTTTCAAAAGATGTTTACTGTAATAGGTCAGTCCTGAAAATATGTTTTGTGTCCGTTTTATAACAGGCTGACTAAATTATTCACGAAATTTTAAGGAGGATTTTTATACAGATTGTAGATGTGACTGTACATATACAAATCAGACCTACTGATCAAAGGGCAAAAACTCCTTTCTTAAATGAATCAAGTCCGTGAGAATTGTATACCTTTGATAAGCGAGCTTTATATCTTAGAGTGCAAGGGAACATATTTTGAAATAAGAAATCTGAACCAAATGAGCCTTGTTTGGAGTTGCTTCAGCAACATAATTCGTAAACTCGACAATTTAATAACTCTTTTCTAGCTAAATCAAAATAGATGCAGCCGATGATAATAAACACCACAAAGCAAGGCACAGACCAAACTGATACAGGTCTCTAAATGATATAAATGTGTTGTTCTTGTGTGACCTTCTCTGGTTCCACTTGTGGGCAATCGCTTGTGGTTGGTTTGATAAGACAAATATGTTAGTCAAAACATTTAAACTCCGAGAGCTGAAGCTATCTTGCGTGATTATTTTGTAAAATCAAGATGTTTTAAACGTAAAACTGTCGAATGTCAAGGATACGCTATACTAAAATGACAGTTGCCCGCTGCAATTTAATCTAGTATGTGAGGATTCCATTATATATACAGCAATATCTAAAACTATACTATAACTATCACAGATGGTGATAAATATCCCCCACCACCCAACACCAATTGACATAGTACATGAAATTAATGTAACATTTGATGCTTTAGTTATTGGACCATGCACAACTATGGATGGTATTTATCACTTCTGTGAAGTACCATTAAGTTGTCACCGGGACTTTAGGAGATTAAGAACGTCCACATTAATTTACAATATCGAGCCCCTGTCACATTGACCTGTGACATAATGACCCGAAACATTGGTCCTGCACAACTAGCCATGGTACTTATCACTTCTGTTAAATATTATAAATTGTGACCTGTGGTTTTGGAAATCAAAAGCGCACAAGGTTTTATTATCTCGAGCCCCGTTACTTTGACCTTTGACCCGAAACATGAACCATACACAACTAGGCATGGTACTTATCACTTCTGTGAAGTATCATTAAATTTATATGGGGCTTTGGACGTTAAGCGTCCGCATAATTTTCCTATCTTGAGCCCTTGTGACCTTGACCTTTGACCTAGCGAGTAGAAACATAGTCAATGCACAACTAGGCATGGAACTTATCGCTGCTGTGAAGCACATAACATTCTGACATGGGGTTTTGGAGGCTAAGCGTCCGCAGGATTTCACTATCTCGAACCCTTGTGACCTTGACCTTTGACCTAATGATCCGCAACAGTCCATGCTCAACTTGACATTGTACATATTACTTCTGTGAAGTATCATTAAATTCTGACAAGGGGTTTTGGAGATTTTGTGTCCACAATCTCGAGCCCCTGTGGCCACGACACCGACCATGTACAACTAAGCAATGCACTTATCACTTGTGTGAAGTATCATTAAATTCTGACCACGGGTTTTGGAGACGGACAGACAGACGGATACAGACAGACAAGCTGAATCCGTTATACCCCCTTACACTTTGTGTTAATTGGCAAACTTAAGTGCTTTATATTTACTATACTATTCTACAGAATCGAATGAATACTTGCAACAGCACGATTCTATGAACATAGGAAACAAATATAAATGTATTATATTCGGTTGTATTTCCACTTAAGAGACAAAAGACGGAATGAAGACAATAGATTTCTATTGTCTTAGACCACACCTCCTAGGCTCCTACCACCTAAGCTACCCAGCATGCGCGTGGACTGACGGACCGACGGACGGACAAAGCGATCCCTATGTATCGCCTTTTTTCCGAAACGGACACAACTATATAACTGTATTATTGTAGCAGCTGTAAGCTATACTATCGTAAGTTTTGGAGTAATTTCATGCTAGGTTATTTATTGATGTTCTACTACTGATTACCTGCTACTCCCTCTCTTTCTCCACCAAATGCAGGGAGATGTGAGAGTCATGGTAATCCATGAGCAATATTACAGGTCGAGCTCGTCCACAGTTTGGTATAAACACTTTCACAAACTACTGAAAAAAAGTCCATGTTATCCGTGTTGGAAGTGCTGAAAAGCCACGATCCTTAAACAAAGAACATCCGTTGATTCTAGTAGAATCCAAAAATATATACCAGTATCCATGGACGTTTTGAAAAGTGATGGCAATTCCTTACCAGTATTACAACAATTAAAAAACAATAATGGCCATTCGTCATTTGAAGCTGATTTTACAGTTATGGAACGAGCAACTTAGTAGAGTAGAAGATGATTGAAAAATAGTTTATCAACTTACAACACTTTACAGTATAACTGTTTATGGATACCTGGTCGTCCGTCATTGTAGCTTCTGCGTGGCAGATTCCCTTTAAAGGGATCGCAACGAGTACCCTCAGTTGAACGTCCGAGTACTCGGTTAGCAAAACATTAGCAGAGTACTCTAATTTTCTTGAAAAACTTCTAAAATCACCTGGTAAATAAAGTCATAAATCATCGCTATTTCATTCCTACAATTAACAGTCGTAACTAATGCGGAGCGTTATCCAAACACGCCAGGTGATGTGCGAAAATTATGTTGTTTAATCAGCTAAGTACATGCAATGTATGAGTCGACAGTTTGACGTGCGGGGATTACTATGATTCTATGCCGAAAACAGATGTACGTTTCACAATTTGCTTAAAATAAAGTGTAATAATAGCAATTACACTATGTCGCCTTTGCGTTTGTTCCAGAAACTGATCATGCACGACTGTAATTTGAAGTCTTAATAACTTGATTAGCAAATTATGCCGGTAGTTTACTGTGTGACGCGTGTGCATCGAAAAGATAATTATTACGACTCGGTAGAAGAAAATGTAACTTATTTTTCCTAAACCGTATAATAAATAGAATTTAGTGGTCTTTCAAAGTCTCTTTCCAAAATATCTCAGTAATCTGTACACTTGTCGATAGGATATTTTGTCAAATATCACAAAGCTGAAAGACATTAAATATGGACATATTACGCTCAAGTATCTCAACGTGAATTTTAACCAACCACAATGTTACCACATTTTGAGTTCATCTCCGTAATAACGTTCGTTGACTTGGAATAACTGTAATATGCAACAAGCTCGTTTGTAACTGTATGTACTTACTTTGGTGGATATTGGTGCCCCCTTCCTGTGTAGTAAACACATATTCGTGCCGCATTTTCTTGTTTTTACTCATGAAAAGGTGATCAACGAACAGTTGTCCATCCTTGCCTGACCGTGCCTCCATGTGCTGAATGATCTGGATTAGTGATAAATGTGTATGAATTAACTTGAAAACATCACAGTCAGTATACTTGCCTTAAAGGTTTGAAAATTGAAAAGCCCTATACCTTTTCAACATTTTATGTTTTCTGTCGTTTTGTTACAGAACTGTAGCAGTGCATACTGGGTACTTTCTCGCGTTAGTACATGTAATAAGATGTATATCATGTTTTGTAATTCTATTCATGCATCTAATTAGTGAATTTGTAAATTTCATTCACATGATCTACGGCAGTGTAACGCAGCTCCTTGTGCCCTTTGTGGTAGTATCGGTCAGCCGTCTCTACGCGGTTAGCCATGTGCTCAGCCAGTCCTTCATGCTCCAACCTGCTAGAACCAGATTGTATTTGTGTCGTCACGGCAAAACGACCGGCGGCGGCAGTCAGCCTTGGCAGCTTGTCGAAAGACTCCCTTCTTCCGAACGCCGTCCACGCGGCATCAATTATTTTGGTCATAGTCTATAAAGAATGAATCAAGGATATAACGAAGTCCGTTCTGCAGATTCATTCATTATTGCATTAGCACTAGTTTATGTCTTTTGAAGGTCGATGAACACAACCAGGTGTACAACTTGTAATGAATTAAGTGTAGGATCACAGTAAGTGGCACAGGTTCACAGGTATACAATAACTGCGAGCTTGTACCTAAAAGATGAGAGGTCTTGCACTTACTATATGGCTCTTTTAGTACAGGTGTTACAGTAATAGAAAACGTGAGAGAAGGAGCGATCGCCTGTAACAGTATGTATACTAACTGTGGGTGATCCACAGGTGACTGTCTGCATGTTCAAACCCACCATCAACGCCTCTATAGTTGCGTGCCCCCATCCTGTCTCCACTGCCTGTTTAATATCGTGTTTTAACGACTTGGTCATTGTCAGATTTTTTTTTCTTGATCGTTTCGACATCACTGGACGTCATAGTTACGGAGATTCGACAGGGTACGGTCGTTGTTACTTGTTATCCTATATGTATGTAAGAGTAAAGTATAATGGTTTTAAAGATAACGATCACAGTGATTTGAAGCATAACCAATTAATGAACACATTTTTAATTTCTTTTATATACGATCACTTTAATTTGAAAACCTTTTCAGGTGAACGATCACTCGTAGACGACCACAAGGTATCTTTAATCACATAAGCCATATACTTTAAAAGAACATAATAAGAGCTAGTGTTTTGTGCATGACAACAGTAAAATATTTCATTCGTTGTGCTACATAAAATTACCCTTACATAGGACCTTCTCTCAGTTTCCGTTTTTATGAACGATCACTGGTATACGATCACAAGTCAGTATCTTTATTCACATATGTCATATACTTACGAAGAGGAAAATCACAGTTTAGGTGTTGTGACACACTGATGTGCCAACTAGCAAGTTAGAAATCACAGTAATATTTTTTATGTGCGTGTACACCTACCAAGAATATGGCGCTAGTTTGCATTTATTGTATTTTATAAAAGATTTCATAGGGCATTTCCACCGGTCTGGATGGCTTTGGCTTTTTAAAAAGTATCTAAATGCCCAGAGATGGACTCTGAATGAGTTCGCATACTTGAACGTTCACTTCCTTTGATGTCAATACCCTCGACGAGATGGACTTTGGTACATTATTGAACTATAAAGTACTTGTTATGTGGGATCAGAGGTCTCTTTTCGCGGAATCCGATGCGATCAATGTGATTCAATACCCGTTTTCTAACAGGGGTTCGATCACAACAATTTTGATTAACCTAAAAAGCATATACATGTTATCACACTTACGGGTATACTTTCACATTGATGGACTACCTAGTGAGACAGGTCTACCTTCACAGTGTGATCGAATACATCTTTTGTAAAAGGGGTACGATTACAGCTGTTTCAACGACCTAAAGGGCATGTAATCATACTTACGGGTATACTTTCACAGTGATTTAGTACCTATGAGTAGTATTTTTCGAAGTGTACAAGCGTTATACGTATTCGAATGACAGATAGTGTTTAGTTTCTAGCTAAATTCTGAAGAAAGCTCGACACTTACGAAGTCACTCTCGACAAAACCAGTACTGTTGAGGAGGTATGGTATGGTCTTGATCCCAATGGGCTTTAAACTCGCAATATATACCAATGTCTATATAAGGAAAAACTACCAGTACTGATTAGTATACGATTTATTACACATAGACACGAAAACAAAACACAAACACGAAACAGTTACAAGAAAGACAAATGACACGAACAAGAAACAATACAACACATTACAAATAAATATCAGATAATCACAATTGAGCAGGCCATCTCAATTCAGCAGGCCCTTCTCCTCTGTTGACGTCTGTAATAGAGAAAATATATTTGTAAGGTAGAAGCACTATAGTTGGTATACTTGCCTTAAAACAGAAGTGGACGGTTTACTAATAAAAAACCCTTATATCTTGTTCATTATTCTAACTTTGCATCCGGTTGTTACTAAGATATTGAACTGCATACTGGCTACTTTCATTTATGTGAATACATGCATTACGATGTATATTTAGTGGGTGTTCTCTGTAATGTTATTCCTGGATCAGATTAGTGATTTACCTTATACACTTTATTCACTCGAGGTACGGCCGTAGAACGCAACTCCCTCTTGTGCCCTTTGTGGTAGTATCGGTCAGCGGTCTCTACACGGTGAGCCATGTGTTCCGCGAGACCTTCCTGCTCCAAACTGCTAGCACCTGATTGTCTGTGTGTCGTCTTGGCCAACTTGCGGCCGGCGGAGGCAGTGAGCCTAGGTAGATTTTCCAAGGACTGTTTTTTTCCAAAAGACGTCCAGGCGGCGTCAATAATTTTTGTCATGTTCTATAAATAATAAATGAATGAAATGTTGACGTACAATTTATAGCACAGGTCTTTATTGCCTTAGAACAAGTTCATGGATTTTAACGGTCGACGAACACAGTGTGATCTACAACTTGTAATGAATGAAGTGTAGGATCACAATCAGTGACACAGTTTCCACAGGTATACAATCATTGTGATGGTGTACCTAACAGATGAGAGATCTTGGCCATCATACTATATGACTATGCTAGTAGAAGTGTTACAGTAATTCTTGGACATCATACTATATGGCTATGCTAGTAGAAGTGTTACAGTAATTCTTGGCCATATAGTATGAAGTGTTACAGTATTTCTTGGACATCATACTATATGGCTATGCTAATAGAAGTGTTACAGTAATTCTTGGCCATATAGTATGAAGTGTTACAGTAATTCTTGGACATCATACTATATGGCTATGCTAGTAGAAGAGTAACAGTAATTCTTGGACATCATACTATATGGCTATGCTAGTAGAAGTGTTACAGTAATTCTTGGGCATCATACTATATGGCTATGCTAGTAGAAGTGTTACAGTAATTCTTCGACATTTTGGGGTTTTTTTTTTTTTTTTTTTTTTTTTTTTTTTTTTTTTTTTTGGGAGGTGTTTCAGTAATTTTTGGACATCATACTATATGGCTATGCTAGTAGAAGTGTTACAGTAATTCTTCGACATCATACTACAATGTATATGGCTATGCTAGTAGAAGTGTTACAGTAATTCTTGGACATCATACTATATGGCTATGCTAGTAGAAGTGTTACAGTAATTCTTGGCCATATAGTATGAAGTGTTACAGTAATTCTTGGACATCATACTATATGGCTATGCTAGTAGAAGAGTTACAGTAATTCTTGGCCATCATACTATTTCGGCTAATCTAGTAGAAGTGTTACAGTAATTCTTGGACATCATACTATATGGCTATGCTAGTAGAAGTGTTACAGTAATTCTTGGACATCATACTATATGGCTATGCTAGTAGAAGTGTAACAGTAATTCTTGGCCATCATACTATATGGCTATGCTAGTAGAAGTGTTACAGTAATTCTTGGACCATACTAGTATGGAGGCTAGTAGAGTGTTACAGTAATTCTTGGACATCATACTATATGGCTATGCTAGTAGAAGTGTTACAGTAATTCTTGGCCATCATACTATATGGCTATGCTAGTAGAAGTGTTACAGTAATAGAATACGTGAGAGACGGATTAACCCCCTATGGGGGTATATTTTTACCGTGGGTGCTATCGGGCCACCTTCCTCTGTTGTGAAGAGATACCCGTTAGGATTTTTCTTCGGATTAGGCTTGTGAAGATGTTTGGCAAAGAGCTGGATGTCTTCGAGAATGGTTCCTTCAACTTTGAGCGGACATCTCTTGCCTGACCTTGCCTCTTTATGCTGAATAATCTGAAATATTGAGAAATGTGTGAATGAAATCACTTTTAAACATGAGAAGCATTATGTACATTTGCCGATGTGACATTTCGATATGTGCATACACGCTGCACAGATACGCTTCAAGTCAATATGAATACATACAGTTACACACTCACAATTTTAGGTATAGTTTCACAGATTACGCAGGTTGAAAATCACAGTGAATTTCTACTGGTTTTAACTAGTCAGACGATTGTCACAACATAAGGGACAATTACTTAAAGACGACAGCTATTAATGTTACAGAATTAGATGTCACTTGCGTATCGTTTCACCCCTTCTTCGACAACACCAGCAGGGTCAACAGTTGACTGCCCCACCACATCCTTCAGTAAATGGGCAAGGTCTGTTTCACAGATTACGCAGGCTGAACATCACAGTGAATTTCTACTTGTTCTAACTTATCAGACGATTGTCACAACATACGGGACAATTATTTAAAGAGGGCAGCTATTAATTTTACAGAATTAGAAGTCACTTACATATAGTTCAACTCCTTCCTCGTCGGCACCATCAGGATCAGCAGTCGCCTGTACCACGACCGCCTTTTCGAGATGGGCAAGGTCACCAGCCCTTTTGAAATTGGAGAGGAGGAGTTGGACAATCAGGCTGTTCCTCACCGTACACCAGTCTTTGCCGTTTAGTTTCTGGGCATGAATTGCCTGTCGATGAAGAAGTTCCCTTGCTTTGCTTCGTTCATTGCCCTCCATGTATAAGCCTACCATCCACGGCTGTATCGCTGACTCGCCACTATCCTCGTCCTGGCCGGCGGCCTCCACTGTCTGTTTGTTAATGTCGTGCTTTAACGACTGGGCTATTGTGGGAATTTTCTTCTTGACCGTTTCCACATCACTGGACGTCATACAAAGCGTACGGAGACATTTAGCTTCGCCAGACACAAAACCCACAAAAGACGCCAATGCATGTAAGTAGGTCTTGAGTGACGCCGCCTGGAGTCTGAAAGAAATGAAACCATTGTAACAGGTGAGTATTATATTGACAGCAATTTGGTACACTGAAATATAGAATTATAGAGTTTTTAGAGCGAAAGAGAAGCTTTACTTACTTTCCGTTCAGAAGACTGTTATCTAAGAGGCCGTCCTTACAACCGATCGTCTGTAGCTTTTGAAGTGCGTCTTTGTTGAAGTCCGTCAAGAAGGTTTTCACTGCCGTGCGTTGCATCTTTGAAGTCAGCTCCACTCTTGATAGGCCGGTAGACCGGTCTTGCATGAAGTCACTGTAAAAATAAAAGAGTTGCCCTCATGCATATCTCGTGTAATGACGTAGACATGTATAATTTCACAAGATCACATTTTGGCAATATATATAATAAGAAGTATATACCTGTACAGTTTAAGTACGTCTTCTAATGCGTCATCATCATCCACAACAATGCTCGCGTTCAGTGCCTCCTTGAAGGCGTTTGTATCCTTCTTCAATTCATGTTTGCGTTGAAGATGCAAGTTCATTCGCATGGTAGTGGAATTGCATTTGGGACATTTCTTCTCACCGCCGTAAGTTCGTTTGGGTGATTTTCTCTCACGGAACTTTAACTGATCTAACAAGGGATGCACCTGCCTAAAGTGACGGACCATATTCACTACTTGCCCGACACAACCATCAACAGGGCATGGTCGCTGTGCCTTTTGACCCTGGAAAATTAATGTTAACTGAAACGAACATGCCTTATATGCATGTAACAGTAAAGGGCTAAAAAGTTGTAAGGACGAGGATCACAGTGATTTGAAGCCTAACAAGTTCATGATCACATTTTTAATTTTCAACAAAGTATTTCGTGTATACCATCACTAGTAGACAATCACAAGAAGGTACTTTTTATAAAAGGGAGGGAAAAAAAAAAAAAAAGAAGAAGGGGGGGGGGGGGGGGGGGGGGGGGGAGAAAAAGGAAATTTAAAAATTAAAAAAAAAAATAAAATTTTTTTTTTTTTTTTAAAAAAAAAAATAATATTATTTTTTTTTTTTTTTTTTGGTGGTGTTTTTTTTTTTTTTTTTTTTTTTTTTTTTTGGGGGGGGGGGGGTTTTTGGGGGGGGGGGGTTTTTTGGGCCCCTAAAAAAAGACAATCACATTTCTAGTGAACGATCACTAGTAGACGATCACATGTAGGTGTCTTTAATCACGTGTGTGATATACCTACCAATAGTATAATCACAGTTTATGTGTTGTGTAACAATTCAGTGCCAACTAGTCACTAGTAACTGCCAACTGGAAATCACAGTAATATTTTTCATGTACGTTGAAAACTACGAAGGATATGGCTTAAGTTTGCATTAATTGTAAAATATCTAAAACGAAATAGCGTCTCATCTCGCATTTCCACCGCCGGCGCTGACTTTTTGGATTGTTTATATACAGTAGCCGTATACATCTCTTCCACGTCCGAATCCTCAGATTCAGAGTCTCCCTTCTTCGGCTTCCATTCGGATCCGGAAGAGTCTGGAAAGTTTAAAAGGAGAAATTGTAAATTACTGTTAAAAAACACAACTGAAGAAATAAGAAGAATCATAAAATGAGACAGTATTATATACAGGGAAATTAACTTACTAAGGTCCTCTTCCGCATCAGAGACTGGTAAATGTAACGATCTCTTTCTCATCATAAGACAACCACCTACTGTGAGAAATTTCGGCGGCGTTCCTCTAACTTCGTTCAATTCTCCGTCTGGTATGTAAACGTGGCCTTTCTCCATCGTGTGATCGTCTTTCGGACGTTCTTGAACCGTCTCTTCAGGCTCCTCAACTGGGTCGTCTATCGGTATCGGGGCCCTAGTGTCCTCTGGCCAGATCTTCTCCATCGTGCGATCGTCTACACAACGTTCTTGAACCGTCTCTTCAGGCTCGTCAACTGGGCCGTCTATCGGTAACAGGGCCCCAGTGTCCTCTGGCAACATCTTCTCCATCGTGTGATCGTCTTCATGACGTTCTTCATCTGCCTCTTCAGGCTCGTGAGACTGGCCGTCTATCGGTAACGGGGTCTTACGGTCCTCTACCGACTCTTCTTCGGTGTATGACCGTTGCTCGGATTCGATATCGTACTCGTCCCTTGGATCTCCCCTGAGTGGTGATTAGGGGGATCAACCACCACATCTCGTAATCCTGGAAGAAACAATATTATTAATAAACATGGATATATCTGACAGGTTTGATAGCTCTACTAGTCTACTATCACATCTGACTGAACTTATTTCTTTCATATCCCATATTTCCGTGAAATAGTACTTACGTCCTCAAGAGCAGGGTCCTGCTCTTCCTGGCCATACTCTGGCTCCGAGTCTGTCCAGCCTGTGGACCAGGCATTGTCATCTTGTTTGCAAAAGCGCTGTACTGTTTTCGATCTTGGCATGGTGATCGTATACTTGTGATTGTTTGTTTGTTTGTAATTGTGCTTATCGGGTCGATGAACAAGATCACACGTCATCTACTTAAAATTACAGCGGAGTGTACCGTAGACAGCTGAAAATAAAAACAACAAGCCAGAGACCGTCCAGCAACATGCATACACAGAATGAAGTCTTTTTGCTTATTCTGTAGACCGTGAAATTCACTAAGGCTTATAAGTATACTCGTTTGATTTTTTTCGACGCGACTTCTAAGGAAGTAAAATGTACAACTCAAGAACATCTAGTATCAGAAAATGAAACAGTATTATAAACAAGGAAATTAATTTACTTAGGTCCTCTTTCGAATCTGATACTTCAATTTCCATCGGCCTCTTTTGCAAAATCAACAAACCCCCTACACGAATGAATTTCGGCGGCGTTCCCTCCACCATGTCGGCCCTTAAGAAACGGCTCTGAGGGCTGTATTCCATCGTCATCTCGGTCGGTTATATTGAACGGGTCTCGGGGCTCTATACTAGATTCGTCTCCATCTTGTCATCGTCTTCAGAACGTTCTTGCATCATCGTGCCAAACTTGTCATCTGGGTCCGCCATTACTAAGCGGGTCTCAGTGCCCTCTACCACGTTGTGCCAGGTGAGCTAACAATAGTGATAACAAAACATGTATGTAACTGACAGGTTTAATAGCTCTGCTAGTTCTCTATCACATATAACTCAACTTCTTGGTTTACTATCACATATTTCAGTTAGAATACTACTTACATCCATCAATTCTGGATCTTCCTCACTAGACTCTTCCTCGCTACTACTCCAGGACGAGATATGTCTGAAATCACAAAAATTGAAATTTAGCTGTATTATCATATGCAAGCAAGAACAATACAAGTAAGCATCAGCGGATAACAAACTACCTACTTTCATTACTTTTTTGTTTGCTTTTCTGTTACTAGTCATCGTGATTGTTACTTGGTACACGTCGACTTAATTTCTTAAATATAACTTTTTTATCACAGTTACGCAAAAAAACAAAAATAATATCAAACAGGGAATGCCACGTACCAAAAACGCAGCCTCCCCAAAACGAGCCCCAGCAAGTTTAATTAAATTATAATAATTTAATAAGCATTTACGTATAAAACTAGAGCTATCACTAAATGTGATTAATACCCCCGAAAGACTACTTTATAAACTGAGGAAGTTCGTAGTAACAGAATACCTTGCAAAAAAACACTAAAATAGAGATATTGTTCTTGGCAATAACTCTGTAATTAGTCAAGATAGAGTTATGGTTCTTTTACACTGCACTCCCCCTCATTGTGCTGGACCATTGTATGTAGTTGTATTGAATTCCAACCAGAAGTTTTCATGTAATGCTCCGGACAAGGAAAGGTAACAAAGGGCAATTACTCTGTAATTAGTCAAGATAGAGTTATGGTTCCTGTGCACTGCACTTCCTTTCAATGTACTTGACCATTGTATGAAGTTGTATTGAATTCCAACAAGTAGTTTTCAAGTTATGCTCCGGACAAGGAAAAGTAGCAAAGGGCAATCACTCTGTAATTACTCAAGATAGAGTTATGGTTCTTGTGGATTGCACTTACACTTATTGTGCTTGACCATTGTATGAAGTGGTATTAAATTCCCACCAGTAGTTTTCAAGTTATGCTCCGGACAAGGAAAAGTAACAAAGGGCAATAACTCTGTAATGAGTCGAGATGGAGTTATGGTTCTTGTGCACTGCACTCCCTCTCAATGTGCTTGACCATTGTATGAAGTTGTATTGAATTCCAACTTGTAGTTTTCAAGTTATGCTCCGGACAAGAAAAATGCAACGGACCGCCTGACCGACCGCCCGACCAACCACTGGACGACTCCTATATACCCCCAAACTTCGTTTCGGGGGTATAACAATCAACCTTCAATGAACATTTCTTGCCTGACCTTGGTTCCTTGTGCTGAATAATCCGAAATAATGGTAAATGTGTGTATGAATAAGAAGCATCATGTATATTTGCCGATGTGACAGTTACTTACGTGCACAGATACGCTTGAACTCAGTATGAATACATACAGTTACACATACAGTTTCACAGATTACGTAGGTTGATCACAGTGAATTTCTACTTGTTAACGTTCAGGCAAATGTTCACAACATAATGGACAACGTTGTAAAGACGACAACTATTTATTTTACAGAAGTAGGTGTCACTTACGTATAACTCAACGTCTTCGTCGTTGACACCTTCCGGATCAACAGCTGCCTGTACCACTACCTCCTAAAGGAGATGGGCAAGGTCACCAGCCCTTCTGAATTTGGACGTCAGCAGTTGCACAATGAGGCTGTTCCTCACCACACACCATTGGTTACCATTCAGTTTCTGTCCATGAAATGCCTTTTAATGAAGATTCCTCGCTGAGTATCGTTCAGTGCCCTCCATGTATAAGCCACCCATCCACGGTTGTATGGCTAACTCGCCACCATCTTCGCCCTGCCGGCGGCCTCCACTGCCTGTTTGTTAATGTCGTGTTTTAGCGACTGGGCTATTGCGAGAATTTTCTTCTTGATCGTTTCGACATCACTGGACGTTATACTAAGGGTACGGACACCGGTTGCTTTGCCAGACACGAAACCAAGAAACACGTGCAAGTTTGTTTTCGGAGACGTCGCCTTCAGTCTGAAAAAACCCATTTCAACAGGTGAGTATCATATTGACAGCAATTTGGTGCAAGGCAATACATAATTATAAAGTATTTAGAGCGAAGGAGAAGCTTTATTTACCTTCCTTTCAGAAGAATGGTATCCAACAGCCCATCCTTACTACGGATTGTCTGCAGCTTCTCAGCTGCGTCTTTAGTGAAGTTCGCCAAGGTCTCCACTGCTGTGCGGTGCATGTTGATAGTCAGCTCAACTCTTGATAGCCCGGTCGACCTATCCTGCATCTAGTGATTGTAAAAATAAATGTATCTCCGTCCATTGCCTGTTTGTAGGCGTTATCAGCCTTCTTTAAGCCATGTTTACGTTGCAGATGTAGGTCCATTCGGATGGTAGTGGAACTGCATGTTGAACACTTCTTTTCAACCCGTATGTACGTTTCGGCGAATTTCTCAGACGTTTTCCTGACTAATTGGGGATGCACCTGCCTAAAGTGACGGGCCATGTTTACGGCAACAATCCTCAACAGGGCACAATCTTACCCTGGAAAATTAAATTTAACTGAAACGAACATGCCTTATATGTATAACAAATTCATGGTCACATTTTAAATTTTCAATAAAGTCTTTCGTATACGATCACTCGTAAACGATCACAAGAAGGAATCTGTGACTTATAACAATATACGACCAAACTTCAACCCTAACCTATATATCATAAACACAAACATTCTGTTTCACCTTGAAAAGACAAACCTTTTGACCAATTTACCTGACGATTTAGTTGTAAATGTCACCTGTATGGCATACGAAAGGTTTTTTAACCGGGTAACCTAGTTTTTGACCTCAGAATACCCATATTCATACTCCACCTATATTTTATCAAGACAATAATACTGACCAAGTTTCATGAATATCCAATGAAAAATGCAACTTCTATTGCATACACAAGGTTTTTCTATGATTTGACCCCGTGACCTAGTTTCAGACTCGAGATGACCCATGTTCTAACACAACTTAAAATGCGTCAAAACAATTATACTGACCAAGTTTCGTAAAGGTCTAATGAAAAATGCAACCTCTATAGCATACACAAGATGTTTCTATGATTTGACCCCGTGACCTAGTTTTTGACCCTAGATGACTCATGTTCTAACTTGACCTAGATTTTCTCAAGGCAATCATACTGATAAAGTTTCATGCAACCTCTATTGCATACACAAGTTTTGTCTATGATTTGACAGGGTGACCTAGTTTTTGACCCCAGACGACTCATATTCATCGGACATCAGACGATCGGCCAGACGACAGACATCAGGCGATCACAATATCTCACCTAAGCACTTCTTGCTCAGGTTAGCTAAAAAGCCTTACAGTCAAAATGAAGACAACGCCAGTTAAGGTCTGTAAATTAGAAATCACAGTAAACTATTTCACTATTGTGCAATATAAAACATACCGTTACAGAAGACCTCTTCGCAGCTTATATCCGTTTCTCTAATAGGAAAAATTTCCTCGCCTGCAGTCGGATGTATCGACTGGGATTGGGTCTTACGACCCCTACAAAGACATTCACACATTTTAAAACCTGTCAAGTGAACGATCACTGGTAGGCAATCACAAGTGGGTCCTTTTATCACATATGTCAAATACTTACAAAGAGGACTCAGTTTGGGTCTTGTTCAAGACTCAGGTGCCAAAATGAAAGTTAGAAATCACAGTAATACATTTATTTCGTTGTGTCATATAAACATACCGTTATAGAGGGCTTCGTCTTCGGAGCTGATGTCCGTGTCTTCTTACCACTATAACGACTAGGATCCTTAGAAGTCGTCTGCGGTAAAATCGGTGAAACAGCCTTTCGACTCCAAGAAAGAAGTCAATCAAATTTTAAAACCTGTCAAGTGAACGATCACTGGTAAACGTAAGTAAAAGTAGGTATCTTTTATTACCTACGAAGAGGACAATCTCAGTTTAGGTGTTGTGTAAATCTGAAGTGCCAACTAGCAACCAGTAACTGCCAACTAGAAATCACAGCGATATATTTTATATACGTGTACAACTACGAAGGATATGGCGTTAGTTTGCATTTATTGTAAAATATAAATAATACCGTCTCATATGGCATTTCCACTGCCGGCGTAAATGTCTTTTGGTTCTTTGTACCGCTCCCCTAATATACAGTGACCGTATATATCTGGTCCGTTTCTGTGAGGTCAGATGTTGAAGACTCAGACTCCCCCTTCTTGGGCTTCCACTCTGATCGAAAAGAATCTGAAAAATTGAAAAGCGGAAATTGTAAATGACTGTGAAATGTACAACTAAAGAAATCAGTAATATCAGAAAAAGAAACAGTATTATATACAAGGAAATAAACTTACTTAGGTCCTCTTCCGCATCGGAGAACGGAATTTCGATCTTTCTCTTTTGTATCATGAGTAAACCCACTAGTCTAAGAATGAATTTCGGCGGCGTTCCTTGGACTACATTTAAATCTGTGTCGGGTATTAGTAAGTGGGTCTCGGTGCCCTCGGTGCCCTACTAATTTCTCATCGTCTTCAGAACGTTATTGCACCTTCGTGTTAAACTCTCCATCTGGGTCGGCTATTACTAACGGGCTGTCAGTGCCCCTGCCAACTTGGGTTTCCAACTTGTGGTCTCCAACTATTCAGTCTTCAGAACGTTTATGCATCTTCGTGTAGAATTCGCCATCTGGGTCTGCTATTACTAAGCGGGTCTCAGTGCCCCCTACCAACTTCGTCTCCAACGTGTGATCAGCTTACGAACGTTCTGGCAACGTCGTGTCAAACTCGTCATCTGGATCATCTATTCCTTCCTTAACGACACCAACTATGGGTTTTACTTCCTTCAATGACTCTTCTGTGCAGGCGTTTTCCATAGATTCCATATTATACTTATCTCTTTGGTCGATTGGCAGCGGGGACAGCGGAATGACCCACCAAATCTCATAATCCTTCAAGAAACAATAGTAACAAGAGCCATGTTACACATGGTTAATCCCCCCGCCAGGAAGAAGTTACCTGAAGGTTGTACTTTCGTACATTTTACTTGGTGAGAGGAAATCCTTAAAAAGCCGTATAGTTATGGCCATGCTGAATACAGTTTTCAAGTGGAAAAAGAATAAGGCAATGAAGAGAAGGTTTGCAAAATTATATTAATGTTCATTATCAGTATAGGTATGATATTTTTCTATTTGACTAAAAGTAGGCAAGGTAGAGTTATTGTTCTTGCACACTGCACTTCCTACCAACGTGCTATGTCAGTGTATTAAGTTTGGAGAAAATCCCTCAAGTACTTTTGGAGTCATGCTTCGGACAAGTAAATCTGATAAAGGGGAATAACTCTAAAAGTAGGCAAGGTAGAGTTATTGTTCTTGCACACTGCACTTCCTACCAATGTGCTCTGTCAGTGTATTAAGTTTGAAGAATATCCCTCAAGTACTTTTGGAGTTATGCTTCGGACAAGTAAATCTGATAAAGGGGAATAACTCTAAAAGTAGGCAAGGTAAAGTTATTGTTCTTGCACACTGCACTTCCTCCCAATGTGCTCTGTCAGTGTATGAAGTTTGAAGTAAATCCCTCAAGTACTTTTGGAGTTATGCTCCGGACAAAACTTTTAAAGTAAATCTGATAAAGCGGAATAACTCTAAAAGTAGGCAAGGTAGAGTTATTGTTCTTGCACACTGCACTTCCTACCAATGTGCTATGTCAGTGTATTAAGTTTGAAGAAAATCCCTCAAGTACTTTTGGAGTTATGCTTCGGACAAGTAAATCTGATAAAGGGGAATAACTCTTAAAGTAGGCAAGGTAGAGTTATTGTTCTTGCACACTGCACTTTCTACTAATGTGCTATGTCAGTGTATTAAGTTTGAAGTAAATCCCTCAAGTACTTTTAGAGTTATGCTCCGGACAAAACTTTTAAAGTAAATCTGATAAAGGGGAATAACTCTAAAAGTAGGCAAGGTAGAGTTATTGTTCTGGCACACTGCACTTCCTACCAATGAGCTATGTCAGTGTATTAAGTTTGAAGAAAATACCTCAAGTACTTTTGGAGTTATGCTCCGGACAAAGTTTTTCAAGTAAATCTGATAAAAGGGGAATAACACTAAAAGTAGGCAAGGTAGAGTTATTGTTCTTACACACTGCACTTCCTCCCAATGTGCTCTGTCAGTGTATGAAGTTTGAAGAAAATCGCTCAAGTACTTTTGGAGTTATGCTCCGGACAAAATTGGGACGGACGCACGGACGGACGGACGGACGGACGGACGAAGACCATTTCTAATATCCCCTTCGCCTTCGGCGGGGGGATAAAAAACAAGAGTGCCAAACTGTCACAAAATACGCCCGTCAAGGAGGCATAACTCAGTATCTGGCAGTTCATTTGTTTTGTAAAACCTGCTAGAACTATAGAGCAGACAAGGCTAATTCACCTGTTTGAACTATGAGCTGAGAAGGCTAATTTCATAATTTTCGATAATTCAAGGGCAACAAGAGCACTGTAATCAAGAGCAAATGCAGAGCAATATCCACACAGTTATATGACGCTTGAACCCTGAGTGTGACCTTGACCTTGAAGCGAGCCATTCGGAACATGGCTTCTGCACATCGTCTCAAAGTGGTAAACATTTGTGTCAGGTTTCTTCAAAATCATACACGGGGTTCAAGAGTTACAGAGCGGAAGGGAAAAAAAGTCATATGACCTTTGACCCCTGAGTATGACCTTGACCTTGAATCCAGCCATCCGGAACATTGCTTCTGCACGTCATCTCAGTCTGGTTAACATTTGTGTCAGGTTTCTTCGAAATCCTTCACGGGGTTCAAGAGTTACAGAGCGGAAGGGAAACAAAATCATATGACCTTTGACCCCTAAGTATGACCTTGACCTTGAATCCAGCCATCCGGAACATTGCTTCTGCACGTCGTCTCAGTCTGGTTAACATTTGTGTCAGGTTTCTTCGAAATCCTTCAAGGGGTTCAAGAGTTACAGAGCGGAAGGGAAATTGCTAACGGACAGACGGACGGACGGACAGACGGACACCGAGGCGATAACATAATACGTCCCCTTCGGGCGTATAATAAATATGTATGTAACCGACAGGTTTAACAGCTCCACTAGTGTACTATCACACATAACTTATCTGATTTGTTTAAAAAACATATTTCACTTAAATGATACTTACATGTATCAACGATAGATCCTCGTCGTCTGTCATAATAGTTGTCTTCTTCAGTCGTCGACCCTGTGGACCACCAATAGAAATCACAAGAATTGAAATGTAACCGTATTTATGCAAGCAGTAAGAGCAAAAATAGAACATCAGCGGGAGTATCGGCCCGTCCATTTTAAGTGGACACCGCTTGCCCGGCCGAGCTTCCTTGTGCTGAATGATCCGGAATAACGGCAATTGTCTGAATGAATTTACCTGAAAACACGAGAAGCATGGTAGTATCAAGACTTAGAGACATCAACGATGCCTTGCAGATGTGGCACTACCTATATGCACATACGCTGCACAGATTCACTGTGAAAACAGCATTGGCACCTTTTGGATATTTGGTAGCCTATAAAACAACATATTTTACTAGGTTGGAAAGGTTGCCAGCCCTTTTGAAATTGGACAGCAGCAGTTGCCAGTTAAACTATCAGGCTGTTTCGGGCCACACACTGTCCTTTGCTAGTAAGTTTGTCTCCGTGAAATGCCTCTGTATGAAGAAAGTTTCGTGCTCTTGATCATTCGCACCCCTCTATACAGTACTACCGTCCATGGCTCTATTGGCAAGCCAGCCCCCACCTCCGCCCCATCTTGCCCGGCCGCCTCCACTGTTTGCTTATTTGTGTCATGTTTAACGATTTGGCTATGTCATCGGGTACACAGACAGGTTGTTTCGCCAGATACGAAACCAAGAAATGACGCCAATGCCTCGAGATGCTTCGTAACAGACGCCGCCTTCAGTCTGAAAAGAGAAACGACTTCAACAGGTGAGCTTCATATTAAAAGCAATTTATTGCATTAAGTATAAAACTATAAAGGACTTAGCGCGAAGCTTTACTAACTTTCCCTTCTGAATTTATTGTCTAATACACCACCTTGTAATATATTGTCTAATACACCATCGCTTTTCAACAGCGTCCTTACTGAAGTCCGCCAAAAACGTCTTCGCGGCCATGCGGTGCATTTTTAAGTTAGCTCCACACTTGACAACCCGGTCGACCTAACGTGCATCGAGTCACTGTAAAAATACATATTTGCCTTCATTCGTAACTATTTAATGCCGGGAAAAGGGATAATTTCAAAATATAAATGTTAACTGAAACAATCTGTTTAACGCCTTATGCATGTCCTTCCTTCACAAGAGTGGTCTCCTCCATTGCCTGTTTGTAGGCGTTGTCGCCTTTCTTTAACCATGTTTACGTTGCAGATTTCATTTGAATGGTAGTGGCACTGCATTTTGGACACTTCTTTCTATCTCCGTTTCGGTGTTTTCCTTTCATGGAAGTTTTCCTGACTTAATCAGGGATGTACCTGTGTGAAATGACGAGCCATGTTTATAACAGCGTCCTTGCAACCTCAACAGTGCAGTGTTTTCCCTTGAAAATCGATCATATTTTACCTCATAATGTTTGCAAGGGTAAACTACAATAAATGTTTAAGGATGACGATCACAGCGATTGGGGGCATGAAGTTAACGATTAAATTTAAAGTTTCCAACAGTCTTTCGAATACGATCAATTGAATTGGAGAACCTGTCAAGTGAACGATAACTTGTAGTGTAGACGATCACTAATATGCATCTTTAAACTTGTATGTCTTAAACTTACAAGAAAACAATCACATAATTGGTCTTGTGTAACACTCAAGTGCAAACTAATACGTTAGGAATCATGAAACTATATTTTAAGTGCGTGTACACCTACGAGGGATATTTTATTAGTTTCTATTCGTTGTATTACACAAAACATACCGTTACAGAGAGCCTTTTCTTCGGAGCTGACGTCTGTCTCCTCCTCTCACGGGAAATATTTGCATTAACAATCATATAATTAGATGGAATTCATTAGAAATGAAAGTTTGAAAAATTATTATTACCTCTACCTATCTTGGTTGCGCAACCACGAAGATAGATTGGAAATAAATGAATTCAGAAGCTACAATTAGTTCTAAAACTTGCCTTTTGGTTCAGAATGTTAAATTATTTGTATATATATCCAATGCAAATGTAAAAGTAGAATAATATTGAAAGAACAAGAGCTGTCCCTCACAAGTGACGAATGCCCCCGGACGAGTGTCTCAGTCTGTGTCCTCTCCATGTACTCAATAAGTGTGCTATATAATTTTAAAATACTTCAATGCATGACACAGTTATCATGCATAAAGTATTCCATTACTTTTAAACACTTAGTGTGACATTGACCTTTGAGGTAGGGACATGGTTCTTGCACACAACACATTGTTTTGAAGTTATTTTAAATCAAGCAATGCATGACAAAGTTACATTCGAGAAACAAATGTATGCATATAAACAGGATTCAATTACCTATAAACTCTAAGTGTGACCTTGACCTTTGAGGAAGGGACGTGGGTCTTGCACGCGACACGTCGTCTTGGTGTGTTAAGACATTTGTGCCAAGTTATTTTAAAATCCTTCAATGCATGACAAAGTTGCAGTTCCGACACAAATGTATGCATATATAGAGGATTCCATTACCTTCAAACTCTAAGTGTTACCTTGACCTTTGAGGTAGGGACGTGGGTCTTGCACGCGATACGTTGTCTTGCTGTGCTAGGCATTTGTGCCAAGTTATTTTAAATTCCTTCAATGCATGACAAAGTTACAGTCCGGACACGAACGTGTAAGGGGGGACGCACAGACGGACGGACAATGCGAAATTAATATGCCGCCCTTCGGGGGCATAAAAAAGAAATAGTCAACTTTTTAAATGCGTTCAGACATTCCCAATAACTGATCCTAAACTAAACTAGAGCTATCACTAAATGTGATTAATACCCCCGAAAGACTGCTTTATAAACTGAGGAAGTTCGTAGTAACAGAATATCTTGCAAAAAGAAACTAAAATAGAGATATTGTTCTTGGTAATAACTCTGTAATTAGTCAAGATAGAGTTATGGTTCTTGTACACTGCACTTCCTCTCATTGTGCTGGACCATTCTATGAAGTTGTATTGCATTCCAACCAGTAGTTTCCAAGTTATGCTCTTCGACAAGGAAAAGTAAAAATGGGCAAAAACTCTGTAAATACTCAAGATAGACTTATGGTTCTTGTACACTGCACTTCCTCTCATTTTGCTAGACCATTGTATGAAGTTGTATTGAATTCCAAACAGTAGTTTTCTAGTAATGCTCCGGACAAGGAAAAGTAACAAAGGGCAATAACTCTGTAATGAGTGAAGAAAGAGTTATGGTTCCTGTGTACTGCACTTCCTCTCAATGTACTTGACCATTGTATGAAGTTGTATTAAATTCCAACCAGTAGTTTTCAAGTTATGCTCCGGGCAAGGAAAATTAACAAAGGGCAATAACTCTGTAATTAATATATATAGAGTTATGGTTCTTGTGCACTGCACTTCCTCTCATTGTGCTAGACATTTTATGGAGTTGTATTGAATTCCAACCAGTAGTTTTCAAGTTATGCTCCAGACAAGGAAAAGTAACAAAGGGCAATAACTCTGTAATGAGTCAAGATGGAGTTATGGTTCTTGTGCACTGCACTTCCTCTCAATGTGCTTGACCATTGTATGAAGTTGTATTGAATTCCAACAAGTAGTTTTCAAGTTAGGCTCCGGACAAGGAAAATGCAACAGACCGCCTGACCGACCGACCGACCGACCGCCCGACCGACCGACCAACCAACCACCGGGTGACTCCTATATATCCCCCCCGCCCCCCCAAACTTCGTTTCGGGGGTATAATGACATCCAAAACATAAATTATAGAATCTTTAGAAGTATTATAACTTAACATAAAATTTTCAGGTATGCATTCCCAATAATTACTGATAAAATCAGCGGTTTAAAATATACTGCAGTAACCATTCAATAATCTATGTAGAATTGTTGTACAATGAATGGGTGGATACGATTTATTACAGAAAGCCTCTATATTGATTGTGGTAAAATGAGGCATTTTTCGCCATAGGTTCTTCTTTGAAATTGTTTATCATTTTGTGTTCATTGAACATATAATTGATTTTTCCAGAATATAATCTGCTAGATGTAGGGAGTGTCCCTGGAAGTATTAACAAAATTTTACAATGTTAATAAAATGTAAATTTCTACAGGATCTAACTCTATGTAATGAGTCTTTTTGTTCCTCAAATACATCTCTAACAGAATATACAAAAAGTAAACATTGTCATCAAATGTTGCTTTAATGTGATTGACCACCTTTATAGAACATCGCATGCCTCATTTTACCACAATTATTCAATATAGATCTATGGAACGCCTCAGCTGCCTTATGATTATGATTTTTAATTTGTTCTGTTGAAACAACAGTTTGTTATGTCCAAACACTAGTTTGTTATGTTCAAAGTACAATTTGTTATGTGGAAACAACAGTTTGTTATGTCCAAACACTAGTTTGTTATGTCCAAATAACAATTTGTTATGTGCATAAACAATTTGTTATGTGCATACAGCAGTTTGTTATGTGCAAACACTAGTTTGTTATGTGGAAATAACAATTTGTTATGTGGATACAACAGTTTGTTATGTCCAAACCCTAGTTTGTTATGTTCAAAGTGCAATTTGTTATGTGGAAACACTAGTTTGTTATGTCCAAATAACAATTTGTTATGTGGAAACAACAGTTTGTTATGTGGAAACACTAGTTTGTTATGTGCATTTAACAATTTGTTATGTGGAAACAGCAGTTTGTTATGTGGAAACAACAGTTTGTTATGTGCAAAAGCATTTTGTTATGCGGAAACAACAGTTTGTTATGTATAAACACTAGTTTGTTATGTCCAAATAACAATTTGTTATGTGCAGACACCAGTTTGTTCTGTGTACACACCAGTTTGTAACGTCACATTTGTAATGTATGATACGTCAGCACTGGTGACGTAATATAGACTGTTCTCGACGCGCCGGTAGAAAATGGAGGCAATTTTAGACCAGGTTGGGTTAGGACACCTGAGAAAACGTTTTAGCGACAATAAGGTCACAATGGCCGAAGCCAAACAGCTAAATGACGAAGAACTCGCCAGCCTTGGGGTCACAGCCATTGGAGAAAGAATAAGATTTAGAGAGGCCATAAAAAATGCGGGACAAGGTACGTAAATTTGATATCTGAATTCGCGATTGTTGCGTTACCGAAATGTCAAAATCTCGACTTAAAATAACACAAAAGATAATTCATCATTGTATTTCTTTCTTCATTCTTCACTTTATCTGATATGATATCATTTTTATGCAGAATGACCAGAGTTAATTAAGGCACAGATCCAGGTTGACTTCATATAGTTGATTTGGCCCCGGGTCAATCGTCGAATTCGGATTGTTCCGTCTCACCAATTTCACCCAATATTGGTTATGTTCTAGCCACTTCAGACTGAAGGAATGCAGGTGAAATCAATAGAGTGTCTGCTGTGTTTTAAGACAAAGAATGGCGTTCTTTTCAAAGCTGACAGTGCTTTATTTCATCTACATTTTCAGGGAAGTTTGATGTTAAGGCACCAACAATGAAGTTTCTTTGAATAACTCATAATTGATGTACAGCATTTATCTCTAAGGATTTAATGATATTGTTTACATCTGGTCAGTTAGCAGGTGAAGGTTTGTCTTGAGTGCACAACACTGATAGAAATCAGATTTTTTTTCTTTTTAGCTCTACTGGCCAAAACAAAGCTTATGTCCGCATGCAGTAACTGTCCCCATGCATTAGCTACCCACGTTTTGCCCCAATGCATTGCCTTTTTGCCCCAATCGTTACGCCCCAATGTCATATCGCCCCATTTTCATTTCGCCCCAAGTGGATTTCATTTCGCCCATAATGGAATCAATTTTGCCCCCCAAATGAAAACCATTCGCCCCAAAAGGATATCATTTCGCCCCAATTGATTGAATGTCATTTCGCCCCAACTTAATAAATTCTTTTATTTTTGCCCCATTTGTATAATGAATGAAAGTTTAAGGTTTTACACCTACTCCGTTTTTCCCCAAACTCACCAAAACTACACATTTCACCTCAGGAAAGGCCAATCCCCTTCCCGCCAAGTCCGATAAAAACCCTAAAATAGAATGAATTCAACAAAGTTTGAAGTGTCACTATGAAGTGGAGATATAATTTCAGTAAGAGGTCAACAAAAATAGGTCTCTGACCACACAAAACATTGAAATATCTGAATAAGTGAAATAGAATTCTTTAGCATTTTTCTCAGAGCCATAAAAACTTTTGGGTAGGGGGTACAAATGGAGGGTCGGTAGGGTGACCAGATTCAACCCTTATTTTTAGGCCTTGAGTTATGGCCCACTTTTTCTACATATATATGAGGGAGATTCTTCTTGGGGCTTGTTCTCTGCACCTACTGTTCATTTTTTCAACTCAATGAGACATTTTAGCAATTTAAGTTTTAGTCATGATGGTTTATGGTGAACCACTTCCACTTTCAATTTATATTACTAATATTAGTGGTACCCGATCTGTAATAGCCATCAAGTCTTACCAAAACTTACATGCATACAACCTGACAATGTTAGCTTTAAAAATGTCAAACGATGGAATCCAAGGACCAAATTGATAAGTTCCACAGTGACAGAAGTTCTTAAGATTACCTCCCCCTAATTATTGTTTGCATGAGTTATCTCCCCTGAATACTGAAAAAAGGTATTTTGTTGTTATTTTCCCGTGGAGAAGTTTAGATTTCTCTTTGAAATTTGAAATCTACCATTATTGTAAGTTTTTCTTGAAAATCCCCCCCCAACCCCCGATGAAATAAAACTTGAAAAAACTCTCAGTAAAACTTTTTTTTTATGTTTGAATGTCTTGAAAGAGCCTAAGTGAACTTGGAATCGGCCATTTTCTAAGCTTACTATAAATATGATTTATGTGAATATTAACTTCAAGGGCAGAACTATTGTTGTGTTTAGTGATGAGATATAGCAGAGGAATGATAATGTACTTGGCACTTAGTAATAATGCCCCCACAAAGTGGCGGCATATATGGTTGCCCTTGTCGGTACGTATGTTTGTCTGTATGAGCTACTAAGATTATAGAAGGGGCCATTTCATGGAGCCTAGCACAAAAGAATCCTTTCACTTACTCTGTTAGGTCCCTTGTTCTATTCATTGCAAGTGGTCTTTTCATTGTTGTAGACCTACCTCCCAACGATATTTTCCAGATATTTTCTCTTTCTTGACAAGGATTTGTCCAATTTTCACCCCTTTACAGACATGAATGTGACCATTGTATCTTGATCAGGTTCGATAGCCATGGAGATAAGGAATTACAACCCTTTATTTGCCAAAACATATTTGAATAACATCTTGTCCAGGCCCTTTCTCAAGAATTATTTGTCTAATCCTCAACAAATTGTGAGGGTTCAGAAACTTCTCATGTCTAAAGTGTCATGACCCTTACGGCCCTTTTATGCAAAATATACTTGAAAAGATAACTTGATGTTGTGTCAAATGTATTCACTGTTAGGAGTACTTGCCTCAAACATTCACAGATGTTCATCTTTTATGTGCAGATAATCCTGAATAATTATTATGACTTACTTTCTTTGGCAAATAATCTGCAATGAGGGCATCAGTGTCCTATGGAGCCATTTCTCAAGAAAGTAAGAAAATTATTGTTAATAAAACTTCTGTGAAATGTATTAACAGTTACCTTTATATTCCTAGGTGGCAGACGAGGAAATATTAATCTTGGCAGCATTCTAAGATTTGCCACTGGTGCGGAGGGGGAGCAAGTTTTGGGATTTACAATATCCCCCTCAATTCTGTTTGTAGACAGTGAATCTTTTATTCCTACTGCCCAGACTTGCATCAACCAACTACAACTTCCCAGAGCATCACATGGAAGAGACCTTCCACCTCGGGATATTCTATTCAAATTGTACGATTATGCTTTTGCTAACCAATTCTATGGGCTGAAGTAAATCTACTTTGTTAGCAACAATATCTACAAATTATTTGTAGACTGACTTGTCTGTAGTAGACGACATTTGGATAATTATATTACAATTTATTTTAATACCAATTTGTATACAGTATGTACAGTGTTCATTTAAACTAAGTCAACTTTTCGTCAAGAGTAATACTAATATAATATAGCCCAGTCACCTTGTAAATATTTGTTTTTGGATAGATTAACTGTTTTAAATATATCAATGTATGTTTAAATGATATAGCTCAATATGTAGATACAATTTTACATACAAAACTAAGCAATGCCATTTAAATATATTCAACAGCCCATTCGCGTTACATGGTCGCACGTGAAATACAAATATATAGGTCAAATTACCAATTTTAAAATTGGCCATAACTTTTGAAATGGTACAGGTAGAGACTTCATAAATAGCATGCATATGTCACATGAGAAGGTCAATGTCATTAATTAAGGTCAAAGGTCAAATATATTTGTTTGGCAATATCTTTTGAACAAGTAAAGATAGAGACTTCAAACTTGACAATTATGTTTAGCTGAAGGAGCTGCACATTTTGAATGGGTCATATGAGAAGGTCAAGGTCATTAATTAAGGTCAAAGGTCAAATATAGGGGTCAATGTGCAACTGGGGGCATATGTGTAGTGTTTCACAAATGCGGCTTTCTTGTTCACCTTTCAGACAACTTATACAAAAATACTAAATTCTGCAACTTTTGTGTTTTGATAGTTAATGTTAATTGTTTGTTATTTGACCAGTTTCTTTGAATACAAAATGTTTCATTGAATTATATATCATAATCTGCTTTGTCTATGTATCTTTTGGGTCATTATGAAGGGAGGTGGTTGGAAACCAGCAATTACATGTAGTTCAAACCTGTATTAGACTGTAACTCAATATTTTTCTTTCTTAACTAAATACTGTCAGTATTAGCCGCCTTGATTTCTTATCTGATGGCTGCTCTAGACAGGTTTTATACTGCTGATACAGAACTTACTTTCCTTGCCTATCATAGAGCTCCCACTGGAACAATATTATTTTCCTCGCCTGTAAATACACCACTGCCATTGGATAATGTAGAAAACAAAGGGAGACCGATGATTGCATTCAAGTCTGAATTTTGTTTTTGCAGTTTTGTTTTTGCAAGTTAATATTTAAAAAGCTATTGTTAACGTTACTTATCCTGGGGCTCTTTGTACCAGTCCTTTGCAAACTAAATAATGTACGCGCAGATCAGATGGCTCTTTTTCAATAAATAATTATATGCTCATCTGACTATGTTCAGGTGAGCTATTGTGATTGATCTCCATCTGGTATATGCCATCTGTCATATGTGGTCAGTCAACAAAAAATCTTTAAACAGCTTTTTCTCTATAACCATTTGATAGAAATTGACGAAACTTGATTAGGATATTCCTTTGATTGTCCCGATTTAAAGTTATTCAAATAATTCCATTCCATGAAGAACTGTCATTGCCATGGCAACCAAAATAAAAAAAATAATAATCTACTTCTCAAAACCATTGATCCACTTCCAAAATCATTACACAGAAATGATCCTTAAGAGGACCTCTACCAAAGTTGTTCAAAGAATACCGATATGTCAAAAGCTTGCCCTTTTAAATTAAAAATTGCTGTTGGGGTATTGATCACCTTTAGAGATAGCATAGCTCTTTTTTACATTTGAGTAGAGTGTTTGAAT
Source organism: Saxidomus purpurata (assembly GCA_022818135.1). Taxonomy (NCBI): domain Eukaryota; kingdom Metazoa; phylum Mollusca; class Bivalvia; order Venerida; family Veneridae; genus Saxidomus; species Saxidomus purpurata. The sequence goes on from JAFMSR010000016.1 coordinate 35,711,893, forward strand.
ATTTATAAACATGCCCATGTTAACCCTTAAAACTTGTGCACTTGGGAATTTTCATCTGCCCAAATTTAATATTTACAGGGGTATCGGCCTTGATTTTGTGAAAATATGGCATTTTTGACGAAGTTGAAGTGTCTGTGTCTTATGGACACATTTTCTAGTCCACAATAAAAATAGAAAGTTTCCTTGCTCTACCTCAATACCTTTATCCTGTTTATCAGCTTCATTCACTGGGGATAAGTCTAACTAAAATTTATAAGGTCTGTACGTGGGTAGAACAATATGGTTATCAAACGGGACTTTTTCAGCAGATGACCCTTATTGATGTTGAGGTCATTGGGTCAAAGGTCAAGGTAACAATACCATTGAACGTGAAAACTTGTCCAAGTGGTTACTTGACAATGCCTTCATTTGTGGCCTTCAGACTTCACATGGAGGCATCAGTGACAAGTAGATTACTTCTTTTCATTTCCACTTTATAACTGATCTTTGTGAAATGAAAAATCAGCTGGCATTTAATATATATGCCCTATAGACATTAAACTTGGCACACTGATACATCTTAGGAAGAGGGTGTGTCATGTACCAAAATAGACCACTGTGACCTTGACCTTTGACCCATATAATAGAAAAACTGTGTTGGGCATATCTCCTGAACTATAACAGCTACTACTCCACAAATTGGTATGTGAATACATCTTGGTGAGGCGGATTGTTGCATATGAGTCATTGTGACCTTGACCTTTGACCCATATACTAGAAAAACTTATAGTGGTGTGTCTAACTTTTGATGGAGTGATGACCCTGATATAAATTCAGCATACAGCGGGGCATCTGTGTACCATGGACACATTCTAGTTCCTTATATGGCTATATAGAAAACTTTCAAAATGTTGGTCTGATTTCAGATTAAGTTCAAAGAAATGATCTTTGGGTGGACTTATTTTAAAGTTGTTCAAAGAATGAGGATATGTCAATAAACATGGCCGCCACGGGCGGGGCTAGTTTTCCTTATACACCTATATCATAAAGATATTTTGCAAAGGTTTTTTTGTAGCCCTTTAATCGTGAGCGATGGAGGACCATTATGGTCCTGTTGTTTGCATTGAGCGTCTACCTTTCATACTTTGATATCATACTTGTTGGCACATTAGTTAACGTTTGACTGTAATTTTAATATCATCCGAAAGACAGTACTACTGAAGAGCAGTAAAAACTACATTTCCAAATTGCTTGGCCTAAGTAATTCAAGAATAGTTTGGACATAGCCTCCAGATTCACAATTTCAAAATTTATTTCGAACTAACTAATCTAATACCATTGAAGTTTATAAGCGAAGTGGATGGACCATGTTCAATATCAAAACTGTTTGCAGAGGTGGAACACAGAATATTTTAAACTAAACAATTAACATCGAGAATACATAAATGTAAGGAATTGTGATATTTTCTTGATCTTTTTCTTTTACTGAATATAGCATATTATATTAAAGGTGAATATCTTAGTAATAATTGTTGTGCAGCACCCACCATTCTGCTCAGGTTTTACGTTGACCTTGCCAGGAAAACCACACACTCTGATCCATCAATGCAAAATAACTGACCCTTTGCATTAAGCAAGGAAAAGTAATGTTTTGAAACAGCTAAAATGAATACCAGTCATAATATTAAGTGTAGCCACAACACGAACAGTGATCTCAGACTGTGTGCCTCCGTATTATTTCCAGTGCTCTCTGGAAAATGGATATTCCAGAATATGAGTTAACAAATTCAGTTCCAGCCTGACGCTCTAGTTCGTGTCTACACTCAGCCGACACTGTTAACGAGGGTTGTTCAAAAACAGGTCGCCGGTCAACATCCGGCTCATTGGCGTCGCTGGTTGCAGACATTGGAACCTGCGTCTGCTGAAAGCCAATACCTGTATTAACAGCTCCTGCCATAAACAAACGCTGAGGGGATGAATTGACGGTGCGTATTCTATGACTGTCCCATGCATTTTTCCAAACATCTAGTTTGTAACTTATATTAGAAATAAAGGCGTAGTGCAATGCAAATATGTGACGTTCATCTAAAGGATCAAGAATCCCTTCGTCTTCCATGAAATAGAAAAGATTATAAAAAGAACCAAGAACCCCTTCATATACGTCTCGCCACATTCTTTCAATACGTTGATTGTGTGTGCTTTTGCCTGTGATCACATTTCTACCATTTGCCAGCATATATTCGGCAACTTCGATATTCTCCATTCCTTGGTCTGAACGCACACACATCGGTAGCCCATATTTTCCAACAGCTTCTACGAAACACCCATGCACAGCACTTGCGTTGTTGTTGTCAGTACATCGTAGAAATACTATGAAACGACTAAATCCGTTCACACCACCTACAATAACAAATCTCCAACGAATCAATTTGTGATTCGTGTCTATGTGCCACACGTGATTTGGAGCTGCAACATTATATGTTCTTCTACGAAGCCGTTTCCGGCGTCTTTCGATTATTCCATCGCTGTCAATTTCACGAAGACGTTCTCTTAAAACCGATCGTTTTATCTGAAAAATAAAAAAACATATGGATAAATGAACAATGAATTGTTCAATTATCTACATGTCAACTGCATGCGCGGATCTAGCAATTTTTTCTCAAGGGGAGGGGGTATGGGGGTCAACCATTTTGACTTTTTCTTAGGGGGGTCCACCTCATAAAAGATCCTTTACAGTTTTATATGACATTGATGCAAATTGCCTTGAAAGTAGAATCGACGTTGGTTTACATCCATCATAAGTAATCCCCCCCCCCTCCCCCACCCTTTGGATTCGCGCATGAACTCAACATGTGTTACGGTTGTAAGCTCGCTCACCCATACAAAAATAGTGTGCAGCGAATGCTATTCACTGCAATCTCACCTATTCACTGCCATCTCACGCATTAGACACAAACCAATTGATGACCTATGCAAGCAGTTTGAAGCCATATAAGATACTGACACTATGTCTCCAGTTTCGGGTCCAAACTGTTTGCCACTCCAGTTGATAAAGTTCTTCTCTGGAATATGCCACTCAAATCATTTATATGTTATTCTATGTGCCTTTCGTTTTCGCTAAGGAATTGCGTTCCTCACACGGTACATAATAAAAATGGGCCATCATGATTGTTATGTGTAATTATTCCAGTAAAATACTTGTATATAGATCTGATTCAACTAAGTAACCATGCGCGGGGATCCAGCAATATTTTTTTTCGGAGGGGGGGGAGTTCCAACCATTTCGTCATTTTCTCAGGGGGTCTACCTCAGAGTAGATACTTTATTAGTATATTATATTGATAACAATTGATTTGAAAGTCTAATCAAAGTTTATTTACATCTATCGTAAGTGCCAGGAAGGAGCAAAGGTTTAAACAGCCTCCCCCCCCCCTGTCTATACTGATTTAAAATATTGATATAAACAATTGAGATAACAGGGGGGTGGGGGTCCGGACCCCCGGTCTGTACTCAAGCATGGGCACTATACTGATTACACGTAAGGGTACAGAGTTATGCAGGGTAAAGCTTACCTTGAGTCCCTTTACTCGAAGTATCTGCCTCAACATGACTTCGACACATCGAGGGAATCAATTGTATCACGTATATTTTTGTCCAGCGATGCACCATCAATGACTGTGAAATCACGCACTTGCAAATTATATTGGCAAAGTCTGCGGTAAAGTGTTCTTTCAGACACGCCAAACATTTTTACCATGTCTTTAACAGCAAATCCTGATTCTAGAAGACATTGCAACATATCCCTCGTTAGTTCAAATTTTGATTCGCCAAGGTCCTTGCCATAAGGAATACATTCAACACGAAGTCTCATCATGTCTGTGTTATTAGTAATTCCCAAGACGTTGAAATCATTTTTAGTCAATTTACAAACAATATCTGGACTTATCTTTTCCTCTATACATTTTGGTAAATGCTCCAACAAATTAAGTTTCCTCAAGACGTTTTCTATATCCTCCATTTTACATGTCCGTACATAAAATCTTCCCGGTAAAAAGGACCACATAACAAACTAGTGTTTGTAGAGAACAAACTGTTGTTTGCACAAACCGAACTGCTGTTTGCACAGAACAAACTGCTGTCTGCACATAACAAACTGATTTTGCACATAACAAACTAGTGTTTGAACATAACAAACTGTTTTTTCCCCATAACAAATTGTTAAATGCACATAACAAACTGCTGTTTGGACATAACAAATTGTTGTTTCCACATAACAAATTGTTATTTCCACATAACAAACTAGTGTTTGCACAGAACAAACTGGTGTTTCCACATAACAAATTGTTGTTTCCACATAACAAATTAATTTTAAACATAACAAATTGTTATTTCCACATAACAAATTGTTATTTCCACATAACAAACTAGTGTTTGCACAGAACAAACTGGTGTTTCCACAGAACAAATTGTTGTTTCCACATAACAAATTGATTTTGCACTTAACAAATTGTTATTTCCACATAACAAACTAGTGTTTGAACATAACAAACTGTTGTATCCACATAACAAATTGTTATTTCCACATAACAAACTAGTGTTTGCACATAACAAACTGCTGTATGCACATAACATATTGTTTTTGCACATAACAAATTGTTATTTGGACATAACAAACTAGTGTTTGGACATAACAAACTGTTGTTTCCACATAACAAATTAAAAATCACAGTCATAAGACAGCTGAGGCGTTCCATATAGATCCCTTCTGTAATACATCGTTATCCACCTAATAATTGTACAACAACTCTACAAAGATAATGACTGGTAAACGGTACAGCAACATATTTTAAACCGCTTATTTTGTCGATAATGACTCGAATGTACGGAAGCCCTATAGTGCCACTTTGTTTTTTTAAATTGATTTTTTCAACATAACTAAGTTGAAAATTCAACTTACTAAGTTGAATATTCAACTTATTAAGTTAAATATTCAAGATACTAAGTTGAAAATTCAACTTACTAAGTTAATTATTCAAGATACTTAGTTGAAAATTCAAGATACTAAGTTGAATATTCAAGATACTAAGTTGAAAATTCAACTTACTAAGTTGAATATTCAAGATACTAAGTTGAAAATTCAAGATACTAAGTACTAAAATCAGTAACTTGAATTTTCAACTTAGTATCTTGGATTTTAAACTTAGTAAGTTGAATTTTCAACATAGTATCTTGAATTTTCAACTTAGTAAGTTGAATTTTCAACTTAGTTTCTTGAATTTTCAACCCACTGTGTTCCGTTAATTGTTCGTTTTGTCCTCGTGTGTTTGCTTTGTATGTGTGTGTGTGTGTGTGGTGTGTGTGGTGTGTGTGGTGTGTGTGTGTGTGTGTGTGTTGGTGGTGTGCACTTCTGGGTGCTGTGGGGCTCGTTTTGGGGAGGCTGCGTTTTTGGTACGTGGCATTCCCTGTTTGATATTATTTTTGTTTTTAGTTATGTTGAAAAAATCAATTAAAAAAACTAACAAAGTGGCACTATTTGGCTTCCGTACGAATGAATAGATTAAACTTTTAAGAATTTCTGAATAGTGTAGAGGTTATTTAGTTTGGTACCAGTTATAGGGTATGTCCCTTTAATATATCTGCTTGTATACTTAGCCAACCATAAACAAAGAAGTGCGGAGTTTTAAAGCTGCTCGCTCTCAGATATTGGTGGGAATGAAAGTTCTTAAAACTGTCTAAAACGAATAGTCAATCAAAAGGTTCCAATATCAATTCCTGTAAAGTATATATGTATATTTGAAGTTATACGCTACCAAATTATAAAGCGCTAAAAACTAAAAATGACGCTACTAGATACTATTACAAATTGAACATACAACTATTACATTACAGGAATATGTATAACTTACGTATAGTTCCATTCCGTCCGGATCGACTTTGACATCAAGTACATCGTTTCATGCCAGGTATGGTCGCCAGCTACACAAACCTGGGGGCGTTCCCTGAATAATGCATTGGTCTAGTTTCTGCAGTAAACAATGGTTCTTTCTTCTCTTTCATTCATCAACTGTCTCTTCCTTCTGCTCCACAAACAACCAGCGTTCATCTCAATTGCTGAATGATATCTCTTTCCTGCTTCCATAACTTATCTTCCTTAAGTGAATTCAAAATTTTAACATCTCTACTAGCTTATGATGACATTTTTTAGCTAGTATGCCCCTTACTAACCGTGCTTTAATCACCTACACTTTTCCAACAAACATCCAGAAATCACAAGAATAGAATTGTAACTATGTGCAAATTGTGAACTACTTTCGATACTTTCTCAAAACAAGAGCTGTCCCTCACAAGTGACGAATGCCCCCGAAAGAGGTGCCTCACAGTCTGTGTCCTCTCCATGTGCTCAATAAATGTGCTATGTAATTTTAAAATCCTTCCATGCATGACAGAGTAATCATGCATACAGTATTCCATTACTTTAACTATAAATTCTAAGTGTGACCTTGACCTTTGTGGTAGGGATGTCTGCCTGGACACTCCGCTTGATGTGCTAGGCATTTTGCCAAGTTATTTTAAGATCCTTCAAAGCATAATAAAAGTTATAGTCCGGACACAAAGTATGCATATATACAGGATTCCATTACCTATAAATTCTAAGTGTGACCTGACCTTTGTGGTAGGGGGGATGTGGGTCTTGCACGCGACACGTCGTCTTGATGTGCTAGACATTTGTGCCAAATTATTTTAAAATCCTTCAAAGCATGACAAAATTACAGTCCGGACACGAATGTGTGCATATATGCATATATAGAGGAATCCATTACCTTCAAACTCTAAGTATGACCTTGACCTTTGAGCTAGGGACGTGGGTCTTGCACGCGACACGTCGTCTTGATGTGCTAGACATGTGTGCCTAGTTATTTTAAAATCCTTCAATGCATGACAAAGTTACAGTCCGGACACGAATGTGTGCATATATAGAGGATTCCATAACCTTCATACTCCAAGTGTGACCTTCACCTTTGAGGTAGGGATGTGGGTCTTGCACGCGACACGTCGTCTTGATGTGCTAGACATGTGTGCCAAGTTATTTTAAAATCCTTCAATGCATGACAGAGTTACAGTCCGGACACGAATGTAAGTGGGGACGCACGGACGGACGGACAGACGGACGGACAGACGTTGCGATTTTAATATGCCTCCCTTCGGGGGCATAAAAACAACTTACAAATTTGTAAAACTGTCTATTTTGTGCTATGTTCTTGAAGAAAAGATTTTGTTTTTATTGTTATTATTATTATCATTAAAGACTTATAACGTCTGAATTCTCCTCTTTGATTTCATTTATTGGCCTGGGGACTGAAAGTCCCCAAGGCCTAAGTTAGTATACCACATTTCAAACCCTGCAAGAATTTTAGCCGTGCTATGTGCGAATAACAACTGTAAACATGCGCTATGCGAAAGTAGTGCAAGACAGACCAGATCAATCTTCTGTTTGAATGCCGCATATGATAAGAACATGTTACAAATAAAAATAGTACATAAAACTTCAAACGACTGCAGGAAGGTATATAGCTTACGGGCTGCATTACACATTTTTTTTCTGTTTTAGAAATTAATGCGCTGTTAGCCGATTACGGAAGAAAATCATATGCATATCACGGAAAACTACTGATATTTATGGAAATTTACGAAAACGTACGAAGCTCGATATAAGAGTTTGTAGTTTGATTTTCAAATTTCCGATGTTATTTCATTGACAACTTTGTTATTTACGAACGATAACATATATATTTACCTAAAAATAAATGTCTCTAAAAAAAGATATAATTTACGTACATTCCCGAGAAGGAACTAACGTGATCAAATTCACCCGCCATTTATCGAGGACGCTGCATGTCGAGGCCCAGTGAACGGTTTCACTGATTACAACTACACGGTAACCCAGAATCATTTTTGGTTTTCTCTGTTATACACATTGTACAGTACTGTATTTATATTTCATTGCTGGTATTGCTTTGTTTATTTCTGTTTCAAGGTCTTGTCATTGGTACACAACAATTTTCCATCCACATCATCAGATCATATCGCTTGAAGTTGTATAAAGCGCAGATCGAATTATTTGTACTGGCTTAAACATTTTATAATGTTGACTATGTGATTATTTTTCATTTAACGTACATTTCATAATAAAACAAACTTCCCTGTCACCCATATATTTGTGAATCATTCATTCTGTGTCATATACTGAATTTCGTCCTCTGCACATTTCGACCCTCGCTTTAGGTAAGATTCAACGCAGAACACGTAGGTGAAAAGTTGTTTTTCGGGGAGTTAACCTATAGCCCCAAGGCCTTCAGCGCTCACAGCGCTTTGATTTTTGTAACAGTTTTTAAGACAGTTACGTATGTATGATCAAATTAACATAATTACCATGTGTAAGAAATCTAGAAATTGTAACTGCTTACCCCTAAATCTAGCAGATTATACTCTCGAAACATAAATGGTGTGTTTATAAACGTAAAATGATAAAAAATACAATTTTACAAAAGCAACCTCCAAAAATTCCCGTTTTGGCACAAATAATAAACACAGAGGCCTTCTGTAATAAATTGCTATCAACCCATAATTGTACAACTTAATTTAAATCACTGAATGGTTTACGGAACTGCAATATATCTTAAAACGCATAGATTAATCTTTTAGGCTAAGAAAAATACTTGCAGATGCTCTGTTACTTACGCTTTTAAAATTATTTAGTTTAACACCAGTTATAGGAAGTGTCTCTTTTATGATGACAGTAAGTAATAATTCATTTACCTTGGTAAACAATACAATTCCGTTTCACTTTTCAGGTACAGAAAAACTCAAGTACGGGATCCCGCTACAATATCAATTCTTTCGTTTACTATCACTATAGGCTGGATATTACAATTTATGATAATCGTAACATAACTGTATTAATTAACCACCGATGTCCTTTTACAAACATGTTTTGTTTGACGGTCACACAACCATTTCTAAAAAAAATCGAATTTTGCAATAGAAAGCCCGATCAAATAAAAGGCAGATGTTTTACTACGACATAGATCAATCCAAACACGAAAACAATATTTAGAAACAAAATGCGATATATTAACAGGCACCTACATCTAGCAGATTATATTCTCGAAACATAGATAATGTGTTCAATGAACGTAAAATTATCTATAAATACAATTTCAAAGAAGAACCTATGGCGAAAAATGCCTTTTTTTACCACAGTTAATCAATCTAGAGGCTTTCTGTAATAAATCGCATCCACCCATTAATTGTACAACAATTCTACATAGATTATTGAATGGTTTATGGTACTTCAGTATATTTAAAACCGCTGATTTACCGACAAGTATTGGGAATTCATAGCTGAAACTGTTAGGTTAAGTTATAATACTTCCAATGATTCTATTATTTATGTTTTGGACGTTATTTTGCTGACATCAGTTATAGGGTATGTCCCTTTTAAGCTGCTCGCTCTAAGATTTTGGTGAATAGACATTAACATATTTCAGAACGAATCTACAAACAAAAGGCTTCCAGTATAAATTCCTATAAACTATTTCTTAAGTTAAGCAATAATACGCTACCCAAATAAACAAGAGGGCCATGATGACCCTATATCGCTCACCTGAATACCAGTCCACTTGTCTAATGCGTGTGGTCAATTTTGACCCAAGAGGCATAATTTGAACAAAGTAGGTGGGGGGAAAAAAAAAAAAAAAAAATATCAAACAGGGAAAGACCACACAAACGCAGCCCCCAAAACGAACCCCCCACCCAAGACACCACCAACACACACACACGCGCGACACACACGACATACACACACAAAAAAGACACACAAGACAATGTTACATAGCAAATAGGTTTTCCTATATACACCTTTGTAAAACAAGTGACATCCTTTGACCAAGGGGCATAATTTGTACAATCTTCGTAAAGGTTCACTAGGCATTTCTACATGCCAAATATCTAATCTCTAGGTTTGCCAGAGCGTGTAGTCATGTTGAGGATTTCAATGAACGTAATCAATATATTACAAATAAACTTCAACAGGGCTACCGTTATTACAAATTGCGTAAATATTTTGCTAAATTTTACTATCGTAATTCTGATTTGGTTTTGAAATTCAATAGTAATAAAAAAAAATCAAAAGGGAGATGGCACGCACCAAAAACTCTTCCTAGCCCCACAGCCCAGAAGGTATTTCAAAACGCCGATTTTTATGGGGATGTGGTTTACAAACTGGGAGTTACGTTATGGTCCCAACCCCACTTTTTCAACCTTCTGGGGAACGAAAGGTATTTCAATATGGGGATGTGGTTTACAAACTTCGTAAGATTTTGGGTCATGAATTTTCCAATGTATAAAATATAAAACGTTTTGTTAAAAGAGGTTACGACCCTACTGTTTTGAGACACACCGCATGTTTGGTGTTCAACCCGTTTACAGTTGGACGCTATGCTTCCCTCTTTGATTGTGTCTGACGGAAGAGGGGGAGGACTCTGTGATGGGCAGTTTTTAAATCCCACTGGGACGAAACATGTTTTGATTTCTGTCCTCTGGCCTGTTTCGTCGGGCCCTTAAGGGTGTTTCTCTTGGTGCTCTGCCTTCTGCAAAGGCATTGAGTACATACGTTTTTTTGGTTCTCAAGGTTTGCTTTTTTATATATTTATACACGAGCATTTTTGTGTTTTACATACCATACCTTTTGTTTCCATTGCGTGTGTTAGAGATTCACCTAGCAGGGATTACTTTTATTTACACTGTCCTGTGACTTTGGAACATGGTGGGGGTAAGAGTGAGGTTGGGTGCGCACCATAAACCGGTTTAAGCTCCCCAGTGGTGTTTTTGCCACTGACCGTTCCAAGGCGGTGCCCCACTGTGTTCCTTTAATTGTTCGTTTTGTCCTCGTGTGTTTGCTTTGTATGCTAGTGTGTGTTGGTAGTGTATGTTTGTGTGTGTACATGATTGTGTGTGTTGTGTGTGTGTTGGTGGTGTGCACTTCTGGGTGCTGTGGGGCTCGTTTTGGGGAGGCTGCGTTTTTGGTACGTGGCATTCCCTGTTTGATATTATTTTTGTTTTTGTGGTTTCAGAGAAGAAGATTTTTAAAGTTTTTACTATATAAGCCTGTGTAAAACCAAGTGACCCCCGGGCGGGGTCAATTTTGACCCTGGGGTCATAATTTGAACAATCTTGGTAGATGTCCATTAGACAATGCCACATGCTAAATATCTCGGCTCTCGGCCTTGCGGTTTTAGGGAAGAAGATTTTTAAAGTGTTTCCTATATAAGCCTGTGTAAAACTAAGTGATACCCACGGGGTCAATTTTGATCCCAGGGGCATAAATTGAACAATCTGGATAGAGGTCCACTAGACGATGCTACATGCCAAATATCTTAGCTCTAGGCCTTGTGGTTTCAGAGAAGAAGATTTTTAAAGTTTTATTCTAGCTTTTAGTTTTATATTTATGGATAAGAATGTCAATTTTTTTGAAAAAATATTTGTTCAACGGTAACTGAGATCAAGCTGCCCTTTCTCAGTTACTGTTGAAAAAAATAGTTGTTTTATAAATTGACATACACGTAAATATAAAATTAAAGGCTAAAATCAAAATATAAGCAAAAATCTAGGTAGGGATTTGCAGAGATCAATTGAAAATGGGGGGTTACACGGCACCGCTACAATATATGTTTATATTGGAATTGCAACGCTTTTGAATTTGATAGCGTAATATTTTTGATTTAGAATCTTGGAGCTTGGCTCCCAACACAAGAACGAAGGCTTGCAGCTGATCATTCACAATCTATTATTTTTAACATCCTGCAATTAGCCTCACATCTGAGGAGTTCTATTCCTCCAGCCATTTCCAGTTTTGGGAATTCATTTTTCAGGCTTGCCACAACAGATTCTGGGTTATCATCTAAACAAAACTGTATGCGTTTCACACCCAAACCGGCCTTTTGTGGTATGATTTTTTCTGTAGAATTTGGAGCCTTAACAGTGTTTTTGTCTGCCATGCAAAGGAATGTCCCAGTCCATGTTTCCCTGTTGATATGTTTTTTCCCCCTTTTCTGTGTATGTAACGTACTTCTACTATATCTAGAACGACTTGGGAGGCTGCGTTTTTGGTACGTGGCATTCCCTGTTTGATATTATTTTTGTTTTTTTGGCCTGAACAAGGCACTTGCTGCTGAACGCGAGCTTGTAGCTGAGGTGCTTGTGGTAGTGTTGCTTGCGGCAACATCTGAAAATAGGTGTAAAACAATAGATATTAAAGATAATTTCAGAATACAATGTAAGTTGATGGTGCAAGTAGTGTAGATGGCATTAGGCACAGCCTACGTGGTAAGTTTTTTGCCAACTTGTCCGCGGGGCAACCTGCTTGAAATTTCAACTAGCCTGAAATTATTTAAACTTGCCCGAACATAAATTTGTTTTGTTTATATTCAGCTACAACTGTTTAAAATGCAAATTATTGTTCATCATTGAAAATAAGTCTAAATCCAGCATATGTTGGAGTTTAGATTTAAATTGAGCATTGAGTTGTGAGGAAACATTGCGGTTTATTCCAATTTGATAAAATACATTTCCATAGACTTACAATATAAGGGTTTCTTCCGGTGCGACTACCCAACATCTCACCGACTGCTGAAATGAACTTAATTTTGTAGAATCATCCTAGTCCCACATAAAAATAACCAAATTTATACATGTAATCCACTACTTTATGCCAGTAATTTGGAGCTGAATGACCCCACCCCCATTTTTGTGACAGTTTTAGTGGTCACCAACCAAATATGTCAGTATTTTCAAATACCAAATATTTTTATTATAATTTAGGGAAGTGTCTCCGCGTCCGGTCCCGGAAAACAAGGCGGAGAAAATCAAAGTAAACAAGTCATAATTACACATTAATTATTACACTTACCATATCCAAAGACAACGTTTTTAACTTGGAATTCTTTTGACTTTATCGCTTCGGTCAAGCAAATATTTCAAAAGTAATTTAGTTTATTGAACCACTTCAAAGAATGTTACAGCTATAGTATAGTTAGTCAGTTAACAGTGATAAAAGAATAGAGCCGGACACCAAGACAAAGCCCCGCCCCTCATTTGTCTCACGTCCTAACCGGACGGGGGGTAGCTTGTGGTGGTAGGTTGTGGTACTACCGGACGGGGAAGTATGCGTGTGTGTGTTGGTAGTGTGTGTGTGTGTGTGTGTGTGTGTGTGTGTGTGTGTTGGTGTGTGTGTTGGGTGTGTGGTTGGGAGGCTGTGTTTTGGTACGTGGCTGTTGATATTATTTTTGTTTTTAGAGTCTCCCCGTCTGGAAAGGCCGAGAAGACACTTCCATAATTATATCCAGATTTTTCTCTTCATATTTCATTTGTATCATGCAGCGATGATTTCAAAATAATTTTCTTGTATGCATCCAATTAGTTTCAGCCAATCAGCAATCACATAGTGTAGATCCGCAAGTTCCCTAGACAAAATAACCTGCTTCCGGTTTTCACCGATTTAGTCGTCTCATACCGTTGCCACACAAATTTTGTCTCGCGAAAACAGATTACATTATAACACAATACCTTGATATTTATTCACAGCCTCTATAAGCCGTATTCTGCCCCTAATAGTTACAACACCTAAATTAATTGAATTTTCTGCAGTTAATTGTTTCGTCTCTTGAATCCCTACTTTAATACTGATAATTTTTTCATTTAAATAGCCTAACCTAACTGACTACAAAATTGCCTCCATTTTTACGGTGTCAGAACAGTTTTACCCTCATCAAACTGATCCGGTCAAAAACCAGGCCATCTATGAATAGTTCAACATTATCGTAATAAAAAATGATAGAACCATATATCAAAATAGCATCAACATTTATAGAAAGGACACCACCATATATCAAAACCACTGCACCATATAGAAATATGATAGCACCAAATATCAAACTCACATCACCATTTGTAAAAATCACAGCACCATATATAAAAATAACAGCACCATATATCAAAACCACAGCACCATCTATCAAAATGACAGCACCATTTACCAAAATGACAGCACCATCTATTAAAACCACAGCACCATATATCAAAACCACAGCACCATCTATCAAAACGACATCACCATATATCAAAACCACAGCACAATATATAAAATGACAGCACCATATATCAAAACGACATCACCATTTATCAAAACCACAGCACCATCTATCAAAACGACATCACCATTTATCAAAACCACAGCACCATCTATCAAAACCACAGCACCATATATCTAAATTACAGCACCATCTATCAAAACGACATCACCATCTGTCAAAACCACAGCACCATCTATCTAAACCACAGCACCATATATCCAAACGACATCATCATCTATCAAAGCAACAGCGCCATCTATCAAGCCACAGCACCATCTATCAAAACGACATCACCATATATCAAAACGACATCACCATATATCAAAACCACAGCACCATCTATCCAAACGACATCACCATATATCAAAACGACATCACCATCTATCAAAACCACAGCACCATCTATCAAAACGACATCACCATCTATCAAAACCACATCACCATCTATCAAAACGACATCACCATTTATCAAAACCACAGCACCATTTATCAAAACCACAGCACCATTTATTAAAACCACAGCACCATCTGTCAAAACGACATCATCATTTATCAAAAGGACATCACCACTTAAGAAGTGTGTAGAGAAGGCAGCTATGGCGTTCCATAATAATCAGTAGCTTACAATATATCAATCGATTGCTGAGTGTAGCGTGAATGGCTGCATATATTGCCTATGCATGCATTTACTAACCACTGCACCAGGTTTTGATGTTTACTGAATTGGCTTCGTCTTGATGCCAGACATCAACACTTATATTGTCTCATCCATTACATTTTCGTTTTTGACAAGAAATTTGAGTGTTGGTATCCCCAATTATAATCATTGCTTTGTAAAAATATAAGTTTCTTTAAGATATAAGTTGTAATATGTGAAATATTTTTGCTCATGTTACAAAAAAGTAGGAAGCTGTCACGCAAGAAACAAAATGTGTGACTTGGCAATAACTTATCAAGTAAAGACACTGTTCTAAGGCCCGCTATGATACATTTGTATCACAGTTTTCTTGTTTTCATCTAGCGTGTTTTGGGAACCTTGTCTATAGTAAAGAGCTATGAACAATTGTTTGTTTATTTATTATAAAGTTAAAGGTATGTTCCTTCCACCTGTGTTTGGGACAATGTGTTCTTTTTCTTCAAATTGGACCAAATCAATTTTGATACAGGTGATGCAATAAATTTGCATGTGGTTATACCTAGTTTGTTTTCTGTACGTGCTCAAAGGGCCCCTAGAATGCACCAGATGCAATGTTGGATTTCAATTTTTTTAGGGGGAGCATGCCCCCGTACCCCCCTAGCACACCTGTGCGTAAACTTCATTTTAATCCAGGTACGCCCCTGAGAGATATATACGGAACAGGAATCATACTGTTATATATATTGTTATACTGGATTGTCTTTTGCGTTCTAAAATACGTAATTTACATGCAGTTTTAAGAATTTTATTTTTTTACCAAAATCTGAAAGCGAACAGCTTTAAAGCTATTATATACAATTCCTAATCGTTATTTGTAAAAACCAGCGTTTATAGAATATGATGCAGTACCATAAAACATTCAATAACCTGTGTAAAAGTTTGTTATAGCTGCTCGCTGTCAGAGTTTTGTGAGAAGAAAACAAGTTCATTACACCATCTGTAAACAACATACAAATAAGAAGGTTCCAGTATTCATAATTCATTCGTAAATTTAAACTACACTTTTCGTAAATTTGAAATTACACTACCAAATTAAAATTTAAACAGTGTAGAGGTGCCGTAAAACAAAGTTTACCAATTTTTCAATGGATTTTTGCAATGGCTACCTAGATTTTTACTTATAATATTGATTCTAGCCTTTAGTCTTACATTTTATGCCCTCTTCAAAGAAGAGAAGTATACTGGTTCGCAGATGTATGTCGGTCCGTCTGTCTACCAATTTGTTTCCGGAGAACCCTGGGGCCTAGGATCTTGACACTTGATGTGGAAGTTTGCCGTGACCAGCAGAGAAACCCTTTTGGTTTAGGCCAGTAGGTCAAAGGTCACAGTGACCCAGACATGTAAAACCGTTTCCGGAATATAACTCGAAAACGCTTGGGCTTAGGATCTTTAAACTAAATAAACCTATTTATTGTCCTTAAGGTGATTAGATAAAAAATTACTGGACTATTTCAGATATAAACTGTGAAGACAACGTTCAACTATAATTTCAATATTTCGTTTATTAGGCTGTCTACCCATTATGTTAGAAGTCTACTACATGTCGCTATAATCTGAAAAATTGTCACAGAGTTGTCTAGCATTGGATACTGTCCCGGAAGTTGAAAAGAAGCTTGGTGTGTGCTTGTTGTGTATGTGTGTGTGTGTGTGTACATGATTGTGTGTGTGTGTGGGTTGGTGGTGTGCACTTCTGGGTGCTGTGGGGCTCGTTTTGGAGATGCTGTGTTTTTGGTACGTGGCATTCCCTGTTTGATATTATTTTTGTTTTTTTTTGGTCTGAATATCTCCTTTGACTTATTAAACGTTCATAATGTCAGTCTCAGCTTGCTGCTGCTCGATATGCAGTCGCTGCTCATTTATCTTCAGTTTTTAGTCCGGCAGTCTCTAATGTAAGTTTTTACCTCTTAATTGAAATGAAATGATATCATTTTCATTAGAACTTGTAACTGATTCAGCAGCAGGAAGTTTTCTCTTTTTTAGCTCGCCTGGCTTTAACAGGGTGAGCTTTTGCGATGGATGATTGTCCGTCGTCCGTCAAAATTTTGCTTCGAAAGAAATCTCCTCTGAAACCACTTGGTCAATGTCGATGAAACTTAGCAGGGATGTTCCTTGCGTTAAGCTCTACCAAAATTGTGCAAAGAATTCCATTCCATGCAAAACTCTTGTTGATATGGCAACACATAGGCAAAAGTTTAAAATCTTCTTCTCTAAAACAACAAGGCATAAAGCTTAGATATTTGGCATGTAGCATTGCACTAGTAGACATCTACTAAAATTGCTAAAATTATGACCCCTGTGTTAAAATTGACCCCGCCCGGGGGTGTCACTTAATTTTACATAGGTTTATATGGGATAACTTTAAAAATCTTTTTTTCCAAAACCACAAGGCCTAGAGCTAAGATATTGTCTAGTGGACCTCTACAAAGTTTGTTCAAATCATGCCCCTAGGGTCAATATGGGGTCACTCGTTTTACATAGACATATAGAGGAGAACCATTAAAAAGCTTCTTCAAAACCGCAAAGTTTATAGCTTACAGCAGATATTAAGTTTGTTATATTGTCCAGTGGACCTCCTCAAAGTTTGTTCAAATTATGACCGTGGGGTCAATATTGGCCCAACCCAGGGGTGAATCGTTTTACATAGACATGTATAAGAAAACCTTTAAAAATCTTCACATCCAACACTAAAATGTTTAGGGCCTAGATATTAAGTGTGTTACAGTGTCTATTGGACCTAAATCTTCTTTCCTTTAAGTACAAGGCCTTTAGTTTATACTATGATATGTGACATTGTCTAGTGGTCTTCCTCTTACTTTGTTCAAATCATGCCTCTGGGGCCAAAACTGACCACGCCTGCAAGGCAAGTGCACTTGTGCTGAGATAAACGATATAGGGCCCTCATAGACCTCTTGTTTACGGGAACCGTTTTCATAGGTGTATAAGCACTATCGATCTTGTTTAAACAGTTTAGGTTTTCCCTGCAAACTAAGTCCATGCCGCTGGACGACAGATCGGATGATTTTAGGACAGGTCATCGGTCGAGCACACAACTCTAGCCGACGAAGCTGGTGAAATGACCGTTTTTTTCTCGACTATCACCTTTCTTCCTGCCGGTAGCTCATGGGACTCCCTCGCTTTTTGAGAGATACCCTTCCAACTACCGAGATCAAGGACCTCCTTTCGGGTATTCCCCGTAAATGAAGTCGAACCCAGAAAGCATATCATCTTCTATAGAGGCAACATGCAAATTGTCTTTGCAACGCCCGGCCCCCACCCGCCCCCCTCCCCCTCCAACTATTCTCACGGTGGCCTGTTCTGTCCCACTATCTTACCGCAAAGAGTAATGTTGCGACCGGCAGTCATAACGTTCACCGTACGGAGCGACGGAGATTTCTTACTCATGGAGTGATAAGAGTCTATCCAAAATAAGGGTAACCAACACTGCCGTGTCCACAACTGCCTCCGTTTTACATTCCCCATTCACTATGTCCACTTTGCACATGGAGCGGACTTAAGTTGTTTGATTCTGACTGACCCTCCAGTGGGCAACATTCCCTTCCGGTGTTTTAAATACCTCAGTGTCCGGAGATTGAGAGGGTGTTACAAATGTGTACTCATGTAAATTTTCGGATACCCTAACTGCAGGGTCAAAGCTTTCATTGCCTTGAGGGCTATGTCTTTTATTTTCTACATATTCTTTAGTTATCTCAACAAATTTGAATGCAAATGATTCTCTCGTTTCCCTCACATGTTCTAGACAAACGGGGCTGCGGCATCGTGAAATCGTTCTGCTGCTCCATTGTAATAAAGGTCCACTTTATCACCAAATAAATCGGTGCTTTATGATAATGGTAATCAGGCCTGGTCGGGTTCGCTATCTATTTTTGTTTAAATCCAATATTAACAATGTTTACATGAAATCTCAATACGACTAGACCTATTAAACACAGTCGTTGTTTGTTACATTCACAGCACTAGGATCATGTTAACGATTTACTTCCTGATAAACACCCTATCTCGGTGGTACTGGCAGTGGACTCCTTGTTGTCAGCACTTTTTGTGCTTTGATTACTATTTTGGCCTCAAAAATATGAATAATATTGAAAAAGTATATAACGATTAGTTTCTCCTGAGAGTTGTTGTCTTTTTTTAATTGCTTGCCTGGCGTGACCAATTCTTATTTTTAATAAATAAGTTGCACTATAGAAGCATTTTGTTCTTTAAATTTCATGGTACACGTTTTAGAAATTCAAACACAAATATACTAAGCTGGTTTTCTTAATTTTGGGCATGTCCATATAGATATTTATATTTTTAGTTGTTACCGAACAAGCCTGTAAAAACGGTATTTGTCTGTACAGCCTTTATTTCATTGCATTTTATGCCCCCCTTCGAAGAAGCGGGGGTATATTGCTTTGCACATGTCGGTCGGTCGATAGAGAATGGTTTCCGGACGATAACTGAAGAACGCTTTGGCATATAATCCTTAAACTTGGTGACCCGGGATTGGCCGGTGGGTACAGATCGGTTTCCGGACGATATCTTAAGAACACTTTGGCCTAAAAAATCCTCAAGATTAGTGTGCAGATTGATCATTACCAGTAAATGACCCCTATTGATTTTTAAGGACAGTAGGTCAAGGTCACAGTGACCGGGAATAGTTAAACGGTTTTCGGACGATTACTAGGCCTAGCATCTTGAAACTATGTTTGAAGGTTGGTCGTGCCAAGCAAATGACCCTTATTGATTTTGAGGTAAGGAGGTCAAATGTCAAGGTCACAGTGACCGGGAATAATAAAACGGTTTCCGTACGGTACCTCAAGATCGCGTCGGCCTAACATCTTCAAACTTGCTGTGGAGATTGGTTATAACCAGCAAATGACCCTTATTGATTTTGAGGTCAGTAGGTTAAAGGTCAAGGTCACGGTGACCGGGAATAGTTAAACGGTTTCCGGACGATAACTCGATAACGTGTAGGTCTATCATCTTGAAACTTGGTGTGGAGGTTGGTCGTGACCAACAGATGACCCCTAAATAATTTGTGGTCAGTAGGTCAAAGGTCAAAGCAACCGGGACATTTTTTTGCATGCCACATTTATTGTTTGTTTTTTTTTCAACATTACTGATTGCTTCAAAGGGGGCATACATGTTTTAAGGACAGCTCTTGTTTGGTGTAATATTTTTGTCCCATCCTGCTTACACTATTTTGTGATAAATAAAGCCAAATTTCTTCCAAATCCATACTTATGCTGTTCTTTATAATTGCACACACATGTTTGTATTTACCATTTACGTTCATTGAAATCATTGAACTGAATATACAACTGCTTAATGTAGGCAGTGTCCCTTTACGGACACACCGCATTTGTATTGAATGTTTTACGGTACTGCTATATATTTAAAAACGCCGATTTTACCAATGATGACTGGAACGGATAACGTAAAGTTTAAGGTTGTGTAATAAAACTTGCAATTTTCTATTACATGTATTTATGTTTTTGAAGAGAGTTACTGACTGTGTTTATCAATAAAATGTTTGTCAAGAACCACTGAACCACTGAATGGAAAAGGACGAACAACTATGTATAGCGATTGTAATGTCATTAGCGTTGCAATACAAAGGTTATCGTTTTGTTAGTTGAATTAAAAGGTATGTTGCGGTATATAGCGAGTAAAGTAGGGAGGGACAAAACTCTTTCACTCTAAGTGCCTTAGTCGTGTGTAAGAATTGTTTCCCTTTACTCATTGTACCACAGTTGGTCGTGCGAATTTATATTACCGATCAAATAATGAAGTTTATGAAAATTACTTTAATCTTCACCAAAATACGTATGAATCTGTTATAGAATTTTATTCCCTTTTAATGTAGAGAATTGTTTAAAAATCTTTCTGTTGTGGATGATGTTCATAAAAAATGTGTATGTTTTGGTAGTTTTTATGCTTACATTTAATAGACCATCGTATCGATATTAACACTGTTATAATTTGTTTTAGAAGTTTAAATTGACTCCAACACATTTATGGTTATAGGTCATGTTTCTGTATCTCCCAACACTTTTTGCAGAATTTTCTTGAAACTTTAGGTTAATGTTAATCTCATGGAAAGGTATCCGCTGACTAAAAGTCAAGGTCACACTTAATTTACAATGGCCACCAGAATATATCTCGTAAACCCTTTGAAAGTGTTTCTTAAACTTGTGAAATAACGACTTATATACGTAAAATGACAATTATCAAGATCAACATACATGTATACAAAAAACTCCTTTTCATTGACGTTAAATAGTTGTCAGATCAGTATAGCTCATGATCTGTTTACCTGTACTATCGTTCACATGTGGAATGAAAAACAATGAGTTGTAACTCTATATGTCATAATCTCATTATGTGATTTGATTACCTCCCTTGGATCGTGCATTTTAGTTGCAGACATGCGAATTAGTCAGATGCATTGATAAATCCAGATAGAGTGCATAATTATGTCCACAATCGAAAGTTGTCTTGTTTTCATCGCGCTGAAAAAATATGTAAATTACTTCCTGAGAAAAAAAACGTATAATTGTGTTAATAGAAATAATATTGAAATGTTGTATGTATGTGTTCCGTTTGGTCATGGGGTCGGAGTCACATGAATAAATGCTTCATCACGCATCATGGTTTCATTGAAAATAGGTACATTATTTATTTACTGCAATGTTTTGATGTTTTATACTTTTTTGTACCGATATCATCGCTTTTTAGTACAGTAGGCCTAGTGTAAATTTCTTTTGTCAGCCTAATAATTAACTGCTCATCTACAATTTCTTTTCAACTTTGGAAATGCACAAAACTATGGATAGTCAGCTGAGGTATCGGAATCCTCAATAACATAATTTGGAGGTTCAATACCTGTATGGAGGACAGTCGAAGCCAAAATTGCATCTTGCTTTCTGACATTTAACACATGCAGTGTTTAATCACATGTAAGATTATGCTCTGTCTCAAGTCATCAAATGATTTCTTCATGCCGGATTATGCGGTTTTTTTTTCAACTAATAAATTGGTTGTCCTCAAGTTACTTCATTCTTAGCTCTCCTTAAAACTTTATTCAGTATATAAATCATACAGTGAAACCTGTGAACAAAGGCTATTGTTGGGAAGCAACAAATGTGGTCTTTGTTTTTAGACGGTCTTTATATCACAGGTGTTTCTACTATAGATAAATAGTGCGCTGTGATCTCCCTGCTGGTCTTTATTCGCAGGGTAGTCTGTATTCGGACGTGGTCTTTAACAGGTATGACTGTGTACACTTTTTCATTAATTGGTAGAACGTGCTACGAATTAAGAATCACGTGCTTTCTGCGTGATGCTTGCAATTTGGATTGTAAACATTATGTTTCAATCTAAATATGTATCCAAAAATGTACGGAATATAGACAATGTTCTTCAGATAAAACATATTTAATTTCGCATTTATATTTGCCTTGCTGAAGCTTGTCTATTGCGTATTAAGTTTTGTTTTCATTTCGGTCAGTTTTACCAAGGAAAACTATGTTAGGTAGTAAGCTGGTTGCAATTTTGTTACAAATATGTATTTAAAATTTCATATAAACAACTGCACATTCCTGCATAATTATGCTCTTTAATAATCTTCTTTACTTTGTAATTAATCTGCTTGTTCTTGTAATTGCGAAACTCCCACGTCTATCGCATTCGGCCGTTTTAAGTGAGTTTGTAACAGACCAATTCGTACCAATCTGGTACCAATCTGGTTGATTTCGAAGTCGATTACGATTGATTAAAATTATTCGTGCAATCAATAGTAAACTAAGACACTATTGTTAAGTATTTAAAGAAAGATTTAAATATCTCTTTCCATTGTAATATGTGTCAAGGTTTGGAGCTACAGCTTACATACAGTTAAGGTCTAGTACTCGACTACTGGTACTTCCCATTAACGATATTTAGGCACGAAGTGCTCATTTTAAGCTATTAAACATCATCTCTTTTTAAACCACTGAGCCAATCTTAACCAAACTTTACATTGTGAAGCCGCCTTGGTACAGTGGTAGTGCGTTCGCCTAAGGATTGGAGGATCCCAGGTTCGATCTCCGCCAGTACCGAAGAGGTGGTAGTGTCCCAAGGCAAAACACAAATAATTCCAAATTACTCTTAGAGGTTGATTTCATCTGGAGTGAGCCTCGAGAGCGATTAATATAAGTTGCAATAACATGTTTCGCAATCGAGAGAAAATAAATTAGTATACATGAAGAAAACAACAATCTTTAGAGGAATGTTCCGCTGGTAGTCCCTTATGAGTTGGATTTCCATGCAGAATTCGATTGCTATAAAATCGACAGGAAATACTTTTTCACATAGACATGTATATCGACATTTTTACATGGTCAGATCCCCACGCCGAAGCCAAGTTTTTGTGTTGCAGATGGTCATAAGAGCAAATTTATATCAACGGATATCAATTCAATTAAAATCGGAGCAAGTAATATGAAAATATGCGCATCTTCTTTTGTTAATAATGCTTCCCATAAAGATATGTCGCATTTCAGACTGTAGTTGCAACACTAAAGTATATGAAAAAGCAATCAAAGGGAAAATAATTAAACTGGAACATGCTGATAATATACACATATTCTCTTCATAACAGTCTATAAAGTTTGACTACACTCAAGTTAGAAGTTTCTGAGAAATAGCCCGACCAAGAATGACGGACGGACGGACGTGCAAATTAGAGAACTCGAGTTATTTCTAACATGTGCAGTCGTTGTATGGTAAGCAGATTGCATGGCCATGATATAATATGGCTAATGATTATGCCAGGGCTGATTCAGACATTTTATCTAGCGATGGTATAATATTCGTTTTTTTTTTCAAATTTGAAACGACATCTAATAATATTTCCTACTTAGTAAATCTAATGAAGATACAGTCGAATGTAGTTTATTTTTAACGCAATCGTACGTGAATCTTCCGATTTATCAAATGTCCTTGTATTATATGCCTTTTAGCCTTTGCAACAACACTTTACCATGTCGGTGAAACCTTTGAAGAGATATTATTAGCCAATTGACGACACGGTGTGATATTTTGATCTCATTTGGTCTTTATAATCTTATTTTTAACATGACAATGTTAACCACGTTTTGCAGAAAAGTCATTAACCCATCTCTGTTCTTAATCCAACGCTGTTTGCTTTTATGATATTTATTTTACGAGGTCTTTCAAAAAATTCAAATGTGGCTATTTCATTCATATGCCTGATTTAAGCACAACTAACCTATTAGATGTTAAAGTCGCCATTTTTACCGCTATGGTGCAAATATTTCGACATAAATCTGTCAAAATTCATCGGCTGTGGTATCCGGATTATTCTACATCAAAGGGGCGATCCTATAATCATATGGAAAGCGAAAGTACTTTAAAGAGATAGCTGGTTATCATTTTCACAAACGCGTTGCAAAAGAAACTGCAAAAAAGACCATCCTGTCAGTACTAAATCATGTTTAATTCACAGAAAGTGACCGGTCAAGTACTTTGCAGATTTCTTTGAAAGCGTTTTTTTTTTCTGAAATGTTTTGAAGTCACAGCCCATTTTCAGTTGTCTAGGCTTTTCACCTCAAAGCATAAATGTATGTGAACAAGTTGTTACAGATAGTAGTTTACAGACAAAAGGTCAAATGGACCTCTCGGTACTTTAAACCTTTTTCAGACATTTGGTAAATTGAATTATTTTGTGTTTGTTTTTCTATTCTTCCTTTTTTTCAATTTCTTTATTTTTTGTTTTTGATAAGGGCTATGAGTGTAGACTTCCACATTAAATACATGATTTGTTCCACCATAGATACGAGTATGTACTTTGTTTATTTGAAGACATAATTATTATAAATAGCCTGTTATGTAAATGTTAAAACATTATCAAAAAGATGACCCCTGATTTATTTTCAATGACTTCATCTTGCTTCCTCATGCTTTCTTAACAGTAAATAAATAAATAAAAATGTATTTATAATCAAACATGATTTCAAAAGTCAGGCAAAGATGGCCACCTTAAGCAGGTGACTGAACAGTAAAGGTGTGCTAAACAACATACTGTTTTCGCCTAGGAATTAGCTTTTTTGTTCATCATGGCTCCTCTGTTTACATTTTACGGCAACTTCGGTGTATTGCATACGTATAATCTTATATTGTTTACATTTTTTTAGAAAAAAATAAAAATGCAAAAAATGTAATTGAAATAGTGCTGTTTTAAATTAATATTGCCGTTTTACGCAAAATGCTTTAAATAAACTGATATGAATAACTTCCGAAGCATGTATATGACTGTATGTTACCTAAATTTGTAAAAACAAGAAAAAAAACAGGAATTAAACGTGACGCAAACTCGTATTCAAAATAGTATCGTGAATGGAAGATGAATAAGTAATCTAACCATTAGGAGTATGTGATTCACTGGTGCACTAACAGTCGCATCTCGTTGCCAATTTATTGATTAGAAATTTAAAATAATATCTATAAAGCTATCCTTTATGACTAAATTTCAATCAATGCCCACGTTAATCTTATTGAAAAAGAAAAAGTTATAGTTCAGACTCTCCCTTCTTTTGATGTGGTTTCAAAGTTTAAAAATCGACTGTTATTTATAGTTAGTTTCCATACTATGGTTGAATCATACATCACAGTGATAAAAAGAGTAAAAGTTTTTGTTTCCATATCAGTCGCCAACGATTATCGACTTTTGCCAAAGTGTATAAAAAATAATTTCAAGTTTGTCATTCAACATTGATCTATTAAAATAAGTATTCTGCAAAAAGAAGCAAAAGAAAAACGGAAACTAGAGTGAGTTCGAAACCTCTGCCAGAATTACCACTTTATACGGGGACGCATTTCTGAAATGGTTACAGCTGAGAAACAACGTGCAATTTTTATGTATCAAACACATTGCCTAAAATTGGTCAATTAGATTCATTTAGATCCATCAGTTACGTAACAGTTTTAACTGTCTTCAAAAAACAGGAGTAGTGTGGCCTTTCATATTTTACTTTGCTCTATGTTGTCGTTAATGTCTTTTTAACACACACGCATTACAAAAATAATGTTGTAAACCATATAAAAACATAAGGAAAGTGAAATGTTTATTATACCTTGCTGTGACAATAATGTTTTTAGGATGTCATTTTTAAATATATAATGTGTAAATGAAAAGCTCTAAAGTCAAAATGTTGCATTTACTTGTAACTATTCATGCAGCTAAGTAAGGGTCCCTCTTTTATCTCAAAATTAATTAGTTTTTCTGTAAGACATGAATGCCACAGGCAGATTTGTGGTTGTTTTCTTTTTGAAAACAAAAGTCATTTCAGCCGTTTGTTGTTTTATGAAATACATTTAAAATGTTTCCTTGACCTGGACTGCTGATTGATTGTATAAATGAAACCAGTAATTGCAATTATGGTACGGAACCTATCCTGACAATTTGACAACGTCAAAATATGGCCTTACACACTATTAAATACAGGAACTGAAAAATTCGAAAGTCATACAGATTACTAAAGCATACGAATTATCTGGCGGGGCTGAGTAAGATATAAAAAAAACTCGTGCAAAGGGTCGGGTTTTGTAATCCAAACATGAAACTTTCGCCTACTGAGTGCCACTTTCTTGCGACACGGCACCATTATTGCATCAGCCTGGAATCGTGGTATCAATAGGTACGACTAGACGTTGGATTTGGAAAGACGCAGTTTGGAAAAGAATAGTGCTTTAATTATGATAAAAATTTAAACTATGAAACAACAAACATTTCGAACATTTTCGAAAAAAGCAAGGCGTGGCTTCCAGTCTATATACTTTTTCACTACTTAATTGTTTATCAAAAGCAACCGACAGAAACATTTAATTCCTCCAAAGCCAGTCATTGAGTGTTCAAAGTACAAAAAAGAGTATCACATGGGTTTGGACTTCAATGTAATTCGTTTGGTAAACTGCATAAAGTCTGTCATGAAATACTTTGGGTTGTGTTTCATTGCTATATAAGATGGGCCTAATTCAACAATCCCAGTATTAAGTAACTCATGCCTACCGAACAATGTGAAGAAGCTTCCATATTTCCCCCCAAATACAACTGTCAGCAATTTTGACATTTGCATTGCTGATTTGTTACACCAAACTGGTGGCTTCAGTAGTAGTTAATGTATTGTACCAGAAGACACAATCGGCATCAGTTCAACACCCCCTGGTATATCCTTAAGAGAACGTAACTTAAGAGCATTCTGTATGTTGAACATTCGTTCTGTCTGCAAGTGGAAAGGTCGTCTGAATAGTATCACATCACCCAATTAGCAGATGTCGTTTATAGGTCTTAAAGACTATCATGTAATATTGTTTTCACGTTATACAAGACATTATTGCTCCCGCGTGAAAAATGTCGCAGACAGTATGTTACATATAACTCTTAACAAGGTAAAGATGACATATATTGCCCCGTTCTCGTTTAGGTTAAAAAATGAATCATTGTGTTTCTTCTGGGTGATGTGTTACATACTTACCTTCAAAATCAAAAGTTACTGACACACGCTGCCTGACAATTGTAACAGCCTATGTACATCATTCTTTAATAACACGTTGTCCCCATAGACATATTACAGTTTTACCATATACTGTTAATCATGAATTTTTCGTGACACCTTTATTTCGCGACTTTATGATGTAAACACTAGCAGCGATGTAAAAGCTTTTTGTCTCTTATAACAACCCTTTTCTTTTATTAGCCAGCGTATAAATGAATAACGCAATAGCCTATCGTGTCAGTAGAGCCTAAAGTTTGTTTAGTTCACCTGGCACGGAGTTGCAAGGAAAGCTTTTAGGATCACCGAGTGTCAGTTGTCGTCTGTCAACTTATTTTCAAACGACATCTCCTCCAAAGCCACTGAAACAAATTGAATCAAACTTCACAGGGATGTTCCTCGTGTGGTCCTCTACCAAACGTTTTCATAACGTTTCATTCCATATAGCACTCTGTTTGTTACATGGCAATGACATGAATCCACATAAAAGCAAACTAATTCATTTATGATACCCTGCTTTGTGCGAGGGGGCGGAACTTAAAACTGTACTATATCTGAAACAGATCACTGTTTCAATAGAGTAGTATAGAAAATTGACTATAAAAGAAATCAGATATAGAACTGTTTACTCGAACAATAACATTATTGCGCAGTGGACACCAAGGATGTTCAAATCATGACCCCGCCCGGGGATCACTTGTTTGACATAGACTTAAATAGAAAAATCCTAAACCAGTAGGTCTAGAGTTTAGAGACTAAAGTTAGTACTTGTTATGTAACATTGTCTAGTGCACCTCTACCAAGTTTGTTCAAAACTTAACCGTGATCAAACTGACGACTTGTTTGTTTGTAATTGTGCTTATTAGGTCCACCATCCTCTAAAGAGGCTATATATATATTTTTAAAATATGTTTGAGATAGTTGGTAATATGGAGATGGGCCTGTAAGTTTTCTTATATATTGTTATGTTAAGTAACGATAGAACCATTTGGCCATGGAAGTACATACTATATGCAATAGCGACGGCGTTACATCTCGTTCTTTCACTAGGACCCCAACGAGATTTTATCAATCGTTGTCACGTGGACGTTTTTGTGTGATAATAAAGCGTGGACGTTTTTGTGTGATAATAAAGTGTATACATGTTGCCGGTTAAACAACAGTCATTGAATTATAATTCTGTGATATAATTTATCACTATTTGAATAAAGTTTTACCCAAACGAGAAAAAAAATATTGTTTATTTGATTACCTACGTTTTTTGTTTTGTTATATATAAGTTATTATGTGCATTCTGTACTGTTTCAGTTTGTCCCAAACTTGAGAACAGGGTCTAGAATGTAACTTCCTCCATTCTGACAAGCGGTGTATGAAAAAATCATTTTCTCGAAAACTGTCTGTTTGTTCACTTCAAAATTTAAACTTGTTCCGTAAGAAAGATAGCTTTTTGTGACAACACAGTTTATTCTTTCAACTTTAATAAATTTATTTAGAAGAATGAAAAATACTAATGCTAGTTTTAACTGTCCGTAAATAACTTTATCCGAAAAACGTGCAACTACGTCGGTCAGTTTAACTGTGAAACTTTTCAAAATGTGATAATGCGAATATAAAAAACAAACAAACGTAACATAATTTTCTACAAATGTCCCGTGATCTTAATATAACCGTTTTCAGTTGGTTTTATACCATTTGAAAATTGAATCGACACAACAAAATGGAGGCCAGCGCATGGGTTTACAAGATCTTTGAAATTCGCGAAGACTCTAGTGAAAAAACGAGACCCTTATTCATAAATGTATAAAGTCCGTGATTGGGTATATGATCCTCATGCTTAATGGACTGGTAGATCTTAACCAGCAGGTGGCCTCTATTAACATTTAGGTCAAATGTCAAGGTCAGATATACAGTGCAACCTTTCAGGAGCGAACATCCTTGTGAATACAGAAACGTATTTGTTGTAGAAAGGTTTTGTTCTGAGGAGGTTGATTCCTAGCATAACTGACACAACGGGAAAGAAAATGTGTGTTTAATTAGGGAGGTTTTGCCTTAGGGAGATGTTGTTTGGGAAGGTCGGACTGACACAAAGGTTTACATATGATAACCGGTTTTGTGTGCGCTGTCGAGAGGAAATTTGCCCATAAATGTACGGGCTGATTGACAGGTGGTCACGAAATGGAGTCAGCCTGGTTAGCTCATTCGGTAGAGCAAGACTTGTAATCTCGAAGAAGCAGGTTCGATTCCCGGGGCTGACCAACAGTCTTTCGGATGAGACTTTAGCCGATGCCCCATGCATGGGCGCTATACATCTGACATGTGAAAGAGCCAGGGGTGTCTCTGGAATTGGGACGCTTTCTGTATCTTGCACTATCCTCTGAAAACCTAAATTAACTTTTTCTTGGGTCGAAGGTCATATGGGAAACCGGTACTAACGATAAACCCCGTGTCATTTGACCTACTGACCTATTTTCTTGATTTTTGAAGCTACAACAATGAACTTTGAACTCTATGAATGATTTTGCATGCAGATATCAACTTTGACTTTGCTGACCTTGACCTACTGATATACTTTCTGTTTTTGAAGCTACATCAATGAAATTTGAACCATGTATACAGATTTTACTGCAGAATTTAACTTTGAAATTGGCTGACCTTGATCTTATTTCTTGTTTTTGAACTAAAGAAATGAAATTTGAACTATATGGATAATTTTACAGGTCCAGTTTCGTTTGAGAGCAATTTCATTCAGGTGAACGACATAGGTCCATCACGAAGATCACGACAACCAAGAAGAGTTTAATTGTCGATCAATACAATTTAAATCCGTATTTACTCCCAAAAACAAACTCTGTGTCGATTAAATGCCATACTCCGCAACAAATGTCAAGCTCGGCATGTTTCCCTATTTGAAGTGAAACTGTCGATTGTTCAGCTCGACATTGCA
The DNA here is from genome assembly GCA_022818135.1 of Saxidomus purpurata. NCBI lineage: Eukaryota > Metazoa > Mollusca > Bivalvia > Venerida > Veneridae > Saxidomus > Saxidomus purpurata. The sequence continues at coordinate 35,742,259 of JAFMSR010000016.1, forward strand.
GCTCTAAAATCGATTTCTAAACATATTAACAAATGACGATTGTCTGGCCAACCTATGACGATTATCTGGGTAACCTTGCACATACATCCATACAAATTCCTAAATGACGCACCTATAATACTTTTCCATATAAAATAAGAATCCTACAAATGTGATTAAGAAGCACAGACATGGGATGAATTGGAACAAGAATACTACCACAACGCTCCATGCAAAGACAATGATACAGCACCAGAATACAAGATATTTCCCTGAAAATAGACTAGCGAATATTCAAAAGTGAGCTATTGTCGGCATCCGTCCATCCGCCGAACGTCAAGTTTGCTTGTAGGAGGCTACTATTTAACGAATTCAAAATGAAATTTGGTACTAGTATTACATGTCACTGACCTCTAACTGGCTACATTTCATGAAGATACATTACTAAGCTGACGAAGCATTACCTTTGATAAATGATATAGGCAAGTGTTGCAGATGTACTATGATGTCTCAGGTGAGATATTGGCCATCTGTTATCATTATAATTAATAATGTTTTTTTATTAATCATTATTATTATTTTTATATTTTTATCATTATTATTAATAAAACTATTATGAAAATTAGAACTTAATAATGTAATAATAATTTGCAAGAGTACATGCATTATGAATATGTGAGCAGACATAAAGCCAAGTACGGGCTAAAATTTCCTTTGCGAATCCAACATCTTTTAAAAAATTGCTATTCAATTTTGACATTTCATTAAAGAAGCAAAATGCTAATTATTATACCACTGTTTCATTGTTCTTCCGATTAGTGCATTAAATTGTCATTTATAGTTGTTAAAACTATAAAATTCTTTTTCATTTAGAAAATTTATTATGACAGCCTTACACCGAAGGTTGCTTAAATGACACATTTTACATTTATCACTCAATTTTTGGGTTTGGTTTTGTCTAGCTTATTTTCTTATGCAAACGCAAGATGTCAAGATGACGTAACCTTTACTCCAGGAACAAGTTTGTTCTATTCATAAATTAATCTTATTTAAATATGCTCTGATTGTTTAAAAAGTATCATTCATGGTTATTTACGGTGGTTGATTTCAAAACATATTTTTATTACCAAATCTAAAGAAGACAACCATTTTAGAGGACTGTTACGGAAATGTTAATGGTTGCATGATATTTACATCTATATTTGAGGGATAACATGTTGATTTATTTGATATATTTATACCATTTAAAATTTTATATGTATTAAAACAATATCTATTCAGCGCAATCTTTACCGACAAACATATCTAAATCAGGTCACTTAAAATCGGTTAATTGCCGAATTTATTGATTAAGAGGAGTTGCAAAGGGTATGGACACACCCATTGTTTTAGTCAATAATCTGAATCTTTTTTATCGAGTACAACTTAAGCATCAAGGCTGAAAAGGAAACAGGTCTAACTTGCATGCAGTCTTTAAGAATTAGATGCAAAAACACGCTGTCGTCTTTTTATTTTTTCATTTACATAGTACATTGTACAGCAGTTTCACTCAAAGTATTTGAAGGAATGTTAAATATCCGAAGGCATGTAAGAAGTCGTAGAGTATGTATGTGAGGTATTGACAATCTTGATGGCTTTCTGTGTGTTAAGGCTGAAGCACAGTGCGCATCCATCGGCGAACTGTTGCATACATTGACCGTCTACAAAGATGATTAATGGACTAGTAGTAATATATGCTAGATTTGATAGCAGTTCAGATAAGGAGATAGTGTTACGGTATACAAACTCTCATAGTGGTGAGATTTAAAGATACATTTAAAAACGGTTATGGTTATATTGATAGCAAACCTGTCTACCAATGCAGTCCTTGTCATAGACAAAGCTATCAAGGTGAGCGAGACGAACGTACTGATTTGCTAGTATGGTCGTTTCAAACTGACACCAAATTAGAAAAATCTTGAGTTAAAGACTGGTTTAAGTTTGACAAGAGCAAAGTTGGTTTTTGCAGCAATTTAAAAGATACTGTATAACTGTCGTAACTATGGCCGCCTGTCACTGCATCGTGTGAAATTAAATAAAATGCTATTTAGATATTCTAAACAAGGGTTTATAGCAAATCTGCAGTTCAGTAAGTTTAACACATTTCAATTCAGAAAAGATGTTTGGTAACAATATTAATTATGTGTAAATCTCAACATGAACTCACAGATTTGGTTACATCCATCAGAGACAATGACTCATGTGTACACAGACGGTTCGGCAACAGCTGCTTTACAAGCCAGCCATTGTTGCTTGTATTGTCATCACGCACATAATTGAGACAATTGACGTGTCGAGCTTACTACAAGACATGGGTAGAACCCATCAGATAGGCCTCGACAACTATTGCAGAGTCAAATGAGGACGCTCATTGACTCCGTGAGAAGCGAACAGTATTACATGAGTGGATATACATGCACTGTGGTGTTCATGGCAGTGGTATGACCGTCTAGAAGGCCAAACATGCAGCGAGAATCGGCAACGCATATTAAAATAAGCTTATGTTGCTTAAGAGGCGAACGACTACCATCTTCCATTTACTTGACATATGAGAAAAAGCCAGTCTCTTCAGGCTTCGCATGCTACAGAACAGACTTAGCGCTCATATGCATGAAATATTGAGGCAGTCCTCATCATTGAAATATTAATGTGGTCTTTCAGATCATGATGCAGAACATTTATTTCCATTATGTCCGCCGTATAAACAGTCAAGAAAAAGTTTGAAACTTGACACTGCCACCCTGTGAAAAACATTGTACGGCAGGAAAGAGGAACTGGATTACATGGGACCAAAAACGTTGTCAACCGGAAACATCATAGAAAACATAGTGTGAACACTCCACATGCCACATTTTACACCAAATTATCTAAATAGTTAGTCAGACTATATGTCTTGATAAACTCTAAGTATGATTCTAAACTAGGTCACGTGAGGTAAGCAGCCAGGTCAACATTTCCACGTTGTGAACTTTATAGAAGGCACATTTTGCATCCAGTCATCCTGAAAGTTGAGTAGAATGTTTGATTTGATGAAATCTGGGTCAAATATGAAAATAGGTTACGCGAGGTCCAAAACCAGGTCACTAATTAAGATACTATAAACACTCACTGTGAAAGTTAGTAAGCATGTTTGCATTGAAAAAGCTCTAGGTGTCGTTTGAAACTGGATCTCTTTGAGTAAAACATTAGGTCACAAGATCAAATCATAGAAAAATCTTGTCAGCATATTATAATCCACATTTTAAATCCAATCTCTACATAGTTAGTCAGCGATCTCTGGACCATTGTGGATCAATAACTAGAACACAAAGTCAAATCATAAATACACATCTAGACGTCATATTTGACACTCAGTCATCTTGGAAATTTGTCAGAATGATTATCTTGATAAACTGCGTAACATTTGGTCAAAATTTAGGTCACTAGGTACGTTAATGGTAACCTTTTGACTTACTATTTCTTTCAAGTTACATTTGTGAAATTTGGAGTATGTAAACAGTTTTGAAAGCAACTTTGAAATTGTCTTCCGCATAGCTTGACTATGGCGTGTTTACTTTTTAGTCTCCTTTTGGAGCAATGGTACTCAGATGGGCGATATGATAACATCATGACTAACTACCAACAACGAAATTAGAGTCATGTGTACAATTTTGCAAACAAAATTCAAAATGTTTACTATAACCAGTTGACCTTGTTTGCAAGCTACAATGATAACATGAAATTTGGGCTATGCATGCATTCTTTAAAAAGAGTTTCAATATTAGTTTTTGGCCTAGGGACTGAAAGTCCCCTAGGCCTAAGTTAGCATACCACACTTCAAACACTGCAAGAAATTTAACTGTGCTATGTGCGAATAACAACTGTAAACATGCGCTATGCGAAAGTAGTGCAAGACAGACCAGATCAATCTTCTGTTTGAATGTCGCATATGATAAGAACATATTACAAATAAAAAGAGTACATACAACTTCAAACGATTGCAGGAATGTATATAGCTTACGGGCTGCATTACACATTTTTTTCTGTTTTAGAAATTACTGCGCTGTTAGCTGATTACGGAAGATAATCATATGCATATCAAGGAAAAGTACGGATATTTACGGAAATTTACGGAAACGTACGGAGCTCGATATAAGAGTTTGTAGTTTGATTTTCAATTTTCTGATGTTATTTCATTGACAACTTTGTTATTTACGAACGATTACATATATATTTACCTAAAAATAAATTTCTCTAAAAAAAGATATAATTATAATACGTACATTCCCGAGAAGGAACTCTCGAGATCAAAATAACCCGCCATTTATCGAGGACGCTACATGTCAAGGCCCAGTGAACGGTTTCACCGATTACAACTACAAGGTAACCCAGAATCATTTTTGGTTTTCTCTGTTATACACATTGTACAGTACTGTATTTATATTTCATTGCTGGTATTGCTTTGTTTATTTCTGTTTCAATGTCTTGTCCATTGCACACAATAATTTTCGATCCACATCATCAGATCATATCGCTTGAAGTTGAACAAAGCGTAGATCGAATTATTTTCATTGGCTTAAACAATTTATAATGTTGACTAAGTGATTATTTTTTATTTAACGTACGTTTTATAATAAAACAAACTTCCCTGCCACCCATATATTTGTGAATCATTCATTCTGTGTCATATATTGAATTTCGTCCTCTGCACATTTCGACCCGCGCTTTAGGTAAGGTTCAGCGCAAAACACGTAGGTCAAAAGTTGTTTTTCGGGGAGTTAACCTATAGCCCCCAGGCCTTCAGCGCTCACAGCGCTTTGATTATTTTTGTTTTCCTCCATTAAAATAGCAGGTTGACTTTCACATAGTCTTGAAAACTTAACTATTGCTTTATTTTTACTCTATGTTTTGCTTGTATAATGACCAATGGTACCAGGTCAGTGATATAGTGTCATCATATCCCGCTTGTTTATCAGGCATGCTCCCCGATGGGGGGGGGGCATATAGTCGCCGCTTTGTTCGTACGTCCGTTCGTCCGTCAGGATACTTTTTGTCTTTTCATCAGAAAAGGCATGCTTTTTGGGGAGCATCCATCGCTGCTCCTTTCTGTTATGCAAACTAGAGATATTTGACTAAAATTTGTACTAGTATATGTTTAACATCTCACATTTTGCGAACTTTGGGCGAACTTCAACTAAGCTGTGGGACCTTAACTGATCATACAGTTACATTTCCTTTTATTTGTTTCCTCCAGAAGTTTCAACTTATAGCATTGAAATTATAGTTTATCGTTTCTTAATATGTTTGACCTAGAATGCAGCTTTTTAAGTCTTATTCGCTCTACTGCCGCTGTTAACCTCCAAAACTGAATCGATGATGGAATACCTTATGCGATTATGACATTATTTATGGTACTAATGTTTTTACTCTTTCAAGTGTGGTCTGTTTTGTGTAAGTTTAATTGAAAATTCATAATGTTTTCAGTATATTAGCGGTTGCTATCACTTTCTATGTAAATTTGCCAAGGTGTTCGCCAATTTCGACTGTTCAAAGTGTGTAGTTTTAGACACTTTAATTTCAGATGATTACATATAAATAAGAGTATGTTCTTGTCTCCATATCCGGCAAAATACATTTATGTCACAAAAACTCATTATAAACTTGTCAAAAATGCGCATACTCTCTAACAGCTTAAAGACGTTTCCTTCATTGGGCATCGTGATTTACAGAAATAATTTAAGTGAATTTCTACTGTGCATATTCAAATCACGTTTCTGACATTTACTGCCAGGCTTCTGATCTTAAATGAAATGTATCTAGGTCAAACAAATTTGCGGTTTCAAAGAAGTGTGCATTTCGGCAAAATTTACAGCTTGTTGATTCTAATATCTCATTGGTTCAAACCATTTTCGATAACAGATGCTTAACAGTATTTTCAGTGATTGTAGTCCATGGACGGTTTCAAAGTGTTTAATTGATAGCTACCTCACATGCATTTAGCGGTTCGACTATCTTTCGCATTTTCTCCACTTTGACCTGTGCAAAAAAATAGACAGTAACGTATGGAGTTCAATTGGAAGTGAATGAAATTATTTGTTGCAGTCGCTCCTGGTAAGCGATATACTTTTCATATGTATGAGGCGTAGCATGGTCTAGCAACAAGTTCTGTTATCTGGGTGACTTTCTAAACTGCAACGTTTTATCAAGAACAACATATGTGTAACACATTTTGTAATCTTTCATTGGGTCGTGAATTGCTTTTCGGTCGTCTTCTCTCTGTATATGTATGTATGGTATGTAGCACTGAGGTGAGACCCCGGATGATCATTCACCTCGCTCTTATATAGACTTTGCAGAACCATTAGTTGTTTGTTCAATGGAATCTTCAAATTTATTGACTGAAAAACAAAATGTGGAAATCATTATGTACTCCTTTAATAACAACAACACATTAAGATCACAAACACTACTAAGGATATCCAAGCCACGTAACCACACTATCATCGGATTGCCATTTACAAAGGTGTTGTATATTAGCTAGTGCAAAGACATAGTGAGAAATGGAAAGATGTAACCCTGATCTTTGCAATGATATTAAGACACACTCGGCCATATAAGGAGCTACAAACAACTAACCACTCAGCAGAGTAGTCCACATAATAAACGTTACGGAGGATATGACTCTTACAAAAGTGACAGCGCAGTTGAAGAAAGATGAAGACCAAGAAGAAAAAACATCTGATTGACAGATGTGAACAAGTCATTATATTCAGGCATTGAACGAGGAACAACAAACCCAACGCTTATATGAATGAAACTTTAACCTAGCTTCATCATGAAAATGGCTGTGTGGTCTTTCAGACCGAACGCATGGGCACCACTTCAGTAATGGCCCCGTATAAATGTTCATGAATAAGAGTGTTGTTCGAAAATATCTCCCTCGTTTACACCCAGAAAGAGACTCAACTCAAATAATATTTGAAAACTATCTTATGTTGATTAGAACATATTGAATACTGAAATGATAATATGCAAACTATAGAAGATGAAGACTTGAGTCAAAAGAATGTTATTGATATAGATGAAAGGCGAAACTGTTACGAATTCTATATCAAGAGCTGTCGAACAAATACCGGTTATGTGTTGTAGCCAGTGCACCTCTAATGGTTTATGCTCAAACTCAACTGGGTCGCTATCGTATCTAACCATTCTCTCAGCTATCAGCATTGTAATTTCCAGGAAAATTAACTTGTAGTTATTAGCTCACCTGAGCACGAAATGGTGGTCAATGGTCGCCTTATGCCCGTCGTCTGTCGTCTGTTCACACTTACCTTGTCAACACTCTGGAGACCACATTCTAAGTCCAATTGTTTCACTAGGCAAAGTTCGGAACTGGGTCACGTGGGGTCGAAAACTAGGTCACCCCCTCAAAAAAGAAAACATTCTGAACATTGTAGAGGCCACATTTGATTCCTAATTATCGTGGAAGTTGGTCAGAATGTTTGCTTTGATGATTTCTAGAACAAGTTTGGAACTGGGTTTCGTGAGGTCAAAAACAAGGGGACCAGGTAAAATTATAGAAAAACATTGTGAACACTTTATAAGTCAGATTGTGTACCCATCATGAACATTTGTCAGAATGTTTGTCGTGATAACTTTATAACAAGTTCTAAACTGAGTCACGTTGGTAAATAACTAGATCACCAAGTCAATTCATAGAAACCTTGTGAGTACTCAAGTAGTCACATTCTTCTTCTAACACTACCGGTAGTATATCTTATAATGAATCAGAATGTGTGTTTTGATGAACTCTAGGTCAAATTCAGAACTGGGTCACATGGGGTCAGAAACTAGGTCTAAAACACTCCAGAAGCCACATTGTGCACCTATCAATCTGAAAACAATTTGCAGAAATTCTAGGTCCAGATTGAAACTGACGTACTCGGGGCCAACACGTAGGTCACCAGGTCATATAATAGAAACACCTTGTGAATACTTTAGAAGTCACATGTTGTATCAAATTATTATGACAGTTGGTCAGAATCTTTGTTGTGATAAACTCTAGGTCAAGATAGAAACTAGGTTACATGGGGTCAAAAACTAGGTCACCAGGTAAAATCACAGAAACACCTTGTTTACACTCTAGAAACCACATTTTGCACCCAGTTATCCAGAATTGTAGTCAGGTTGTTTGTTCTGATGAACTCTAAGTCATGTTCGAAACTTGGTCTCGTGGGGTCAAACACTAGAACAACAGGTCTAATCATAAGCCATCATGGCCCTCTTGTTATTACTTTTTGTAACCAGCTGGTCTTAAAATGTACCAAAAAATCTAGTTTACCAGACGTTTCTAATACATGTACTACTTTTGAACAAATCTGTGGTAACACATAATTACATGCAAATTCGTTTAATTATTTTTGTCTCTTATGTCAGTCATGTGAGATACAGATTCTCAATTAACAATTCTATAAATGCTTATAACCTTTAGAAATCTGCATTATGATATCACACTTCGGTTATTTCTGTATAATGTAACCTAAGTACTTTTCATTGTAATATTTATAAAGTGATACGCAGCTGTTACGTCGATTTGAGTATTTTTCTACCTCACGTGTGCTTATGATAAGGTGTATGGATTAAATGAATACCCGTCGTCCATAATTTAGTTGGCTTATACTAAAACATCACATTTCAGAATGAAACTGAACTTGAAAACATTGTAAATGGCTGAAAGATCTCGATCAAGTTCTGACATGGTCTAAATTTGATCAGTATAGCAAGAGTTAGGTAACACTAACCAGTACTTGTGTCAAATGAGGAGGTACGGTCATGATCCTTGTGGGGCTCGAATCCACAGCCTGCACCTTAATTAACGAAAATGCCGTATTTGACCATATCATAGATCCGATCGGAGCATTTATCATAATATATGGCCCCTTGTTTTATTTAGTGCTGATTCTTCCACGCTTAAATTTAGTCGGCTGAACAAGAACGACAGTAATCACCCCCCCCCCCCCCTCCAAAAAAAGCATCCACTGCTTTCGCACACGTTACTGGTCGCATATACTAACTAAACATAGTGGCTCAAAGCTTTCAACTTAGCTTAAGCTTTCTGAAATGAAAAACGTGCCAGGTCAGGGACGTTTTGTTTCACATGCAACGTTTGATAGATCCGGTCCGGATTTCTAAAGATGCTACTTCCGAATTTCATGTTAATACTGTACATCATCACATGAACTCTTAAAAAGTGGACAAACTGTCGGTGAGGGTTACCACCCGACCTAAAATGGAAGGCTGAATATTTCTAGAGAGCTATGGACATGTTTCAGAAACACAAAAATAACCTTTTTAGGAGAATTGTGACCCGGGGTGAGAAATGGTAAATCTCTTTGATCCAGAGTTAAAAGTTTAAAGCAAGAAGTTGAAACATCCATATTCACCTCCACCGAGGGTCCAAGCAGACGACATCAGTAGGCATCAGTATACCGGGGTTGCAATAGTGTTATCATAGTGGAATATCTTCCACCATCAAACCACCCCTAGGCAAAAGGCAACTGAAAAAAAGAACAGAAGGAGAACGTAAAAGAAATACGGAGAGAAACGCTCAGAAAAGGAATCTGTTTGCTTTTGAATATTCACCTGCTCCCATATCAGAAGTTACAGTGCTTAGCTGCAGCAAGTGTGACTTTGAATCCCTTGCACATTCCCCTTATTGACCGGATCTAGCACATACTGATGTTTACCTCTTTCCCAAACTCAAATCGCATGACAGGTATAATGACGGCATTGGTGCTGTTGAAGCCTTTTTAAGCGGATTAGGGTGAAAACTAGATGGCCTTGCATATTTCGACAGCATGTCTATGACGTAAGAATACAGCCAAATTCAGACCAGAAACTATCTAGTGACCATTTGAAATGATAGTTAAATGGCGGAGGAAAATGAAAGAGTGCGAACTTTTAAGTGTGGTTTTACTATTGTTGTGTAATACGATTACAATATGTCCAAATGAATCATTTTAAAAGCATTGATAAAATACAGCAATATTAGATATACAGTGTAATATAACAATTACTCACACACACGGCATCAGCAAAACAGTAACGGCCGACACACAAGTATGCAGCACGATGGAAGGCACCCACTCGAGATACTGTATAAAGATGTTGCCAAAATGAACGTCCAAACTGGCGGAATTACTTGGTACACAGCTCAGCAGCGATAACAGTCTAACTGCATGATTTGGCCAGGAAGCTGTGAACATGTTGACTTATCTAAGTTGAAACAAGCATATAGTAATATACTCGGTACATAAATACTATTTCGAAGATGTCCACTAGAGTTTTTCAGTGGAATAGAGTCTACGACCGTGAAGATAATAAAGACCAAGAAAATGTATAATAAAACAATGCGGACAAACTCACCAGACTTGATGCATTAAACAACAGCCGAAGTTGTAATTGGATTATTTCAGAAATACGAAAAGAAAACTCGACAAGCAGTCAGAAATCTTATATTTTGTATTTAGAGGAAATATATTCCGCGCTATATTTTCTATTCACTGAAATAGTTTCAGTTCTGATACGACCGGATCAGCCCTCGCGTGTCTACTTTCAACTCAGATTATACGCCACGAAAGATATTTATCGACAAGTTATATTGAGTATAAATTTGGCGAACATTCATTTCCAGCAAAATCTCAAAGACATTGTTCATCAAGTTTCGGAATGTTTGACCGATTTCATTGATCCTTCTTGATCCTTCTACCGTCCCAGGGTGTATCCTTGACGATGGTAGGTGCATCAAAGATATCGGCAAAACATTCCACATAAATTGGTATTGGTGTCATGAGACAATGCAACTTGAAAATATTTAAATATCTGACAAATACGTCCGAAGCGAAAAAATTGAACGGCCATTTTGCCCGTTGCAGCTACCCTGAAAGTCATGTGCTTCCCCACCTTGAAATATTTATTTTATGAGTTATGAATGCATTATTATAGCATACTCTCAAACAACCACAGACGTCTAAAAAACTGCATAGATCTAATTGTATATTCAGTTTAATATATCAACCTTATACTCTGTCATATTTTTGATTACTGAACCGTTGTCATCTGGAACATATGCATAATGATTTTATTGTTTCTTTTGAAATATTGAATATTAATTTTACAAGTTATTTATGAATTCGTGTGTAAAAATGTCATTTTATTAAAATTTATTACAAAGCCGTATGATTCCCGTCAAAAATGCATACGGACATTGATTTGAGAAATGTTATTTTTAACGCTTTAAATGCAGCAATGAAGTAATTTGCATATAAAACCATAAAATTGACATGTTTATTTAAATATAATTAAAACAAAGTAGTTGAATTTATGTTTAATTACTATCCATCCATCTTCTAGTTGTTGTCAACCGCACCACATGAAACAATGCATTTTAGCACTTATTTTCCGGATTCTATAGATTCCCTGTGACATTTATTCATAGAAAATGTTTCAAGTTGTCTCTGCAGAAAATGACGGAAATAAACCTATTTTTGTCATTTTTGATTAGATTTCATGCGTCGTCATTATCAAGAGTGGTGTTCTTAATCAACCACGAAGTTTTCGCAACGTGTTTTTTTCCCTTCAGTTTGATGTATTTGAAAAATAAGGATTTATTTGAATATAATGTGATGATAATTTTTCAAATTATAAATGGATATCACGTTTGAATCGCGGCAACATAAACTAATCTTTTGCGTTGGTTGTAAACAACATTAGAATTTTTACGGCGTTTGTGATTTTTAAGCATATTTCAAATAGTTGTGCAGATAATCATTGAAATAAGAGAACAATATCCTGGAATGTCTTAATTACATTATGAAATAGTTGCAGACAATGATAAACTATTATAGGGTTAACTGCTTTGTAATTTTGATATTTGCTACTGTATGTATGGTTTTCTGGGATGCAAACAGTTTTAACAGCTCCGGCTTACGCCGTCGCCGTTAAAAATATTTGCAACGTTATTTAATAGGCGTAAGAAAAGAGTTACCTATGTAGTGACTTTGAAATCTGCGACCGCATATACGGTTTTAATTGCTGCAACCAGTTGCAAATATTTTTACGGCGAGAGCATAAGGGCATCAAAAACAATATATTCAGTCGCAAATATCCAAATTACTAAACAGTTAACCCAATATTAATGGTTGCATATATTTTTTAACGGCGAAGGCGTTAGCCGGAGCTGTTTAAACTGTTTGAGACTATTAAAACCTTATATAACCGTGAAATGTTAAATTCAGTAAAAAGTTAACCCTTTTCTAACGCAGAATGTTTTTAAATGCGATATTAAAAACGCCGTTTGACAGTTTATACAGTCGCAAATATCAAAATAAAATATATAACCCTATAATATAGAGTCGCAAATATCAAAATTACGAAACAGTTAAACCTATATTACTAACGCACTACCGATGTAACGTCGTTTCTGATTGGTTACGTCATTTAAATTTGCGACTATTAAACTGCGTATATATAGTCGCAAAAATCAAACATATTTTGCGTTAGAAAAGGATTAACTATTTAGTGATCTTTACATTTGCGACCGTATATACGGTTTTTATGGTCGCAAACAGTTTTAACAGCTCCGGCTTATGCCCTCACTGTTAAAAATATTTGCAACTATTAAAATAACGTATATAAAGTCGCAACAATCGATAGGCGTATATTATCGCATTTAAAAACATTGTGTGTTAGACAAGGGTTAACTTTTTAATGATTTTGACATTTGCGACCGTATATACGGTTTTAATGGTCGCAGTCGCCGTTAAAAATATTTGCAACCATTAAGATTGGGTTAATTGTTTTGTAATATTGATATTTGCGACTATATATACGTTATTTAATAGTCGCAAATATAAATGACGTGACCAATCAGAAACGACGTTACATCGGTAGGGGGGAAAAAAAAAAAATTTTTTTTTTTTTTTTTTTTTTTTTTTTTTTATATTTTTTTTTTTTTTAAAAAAATTTTTTTTAAAAAAATTTTTTAAGGGAAATTTTAAAAATTTTTTCAATTATTAAAACTGCGTATATAAGGTCGCAAATATCAAAATCACTAAATAGTTATCTCTTCTAACGCACAATGTATCTGAAAAAGCGTTGATTGCGATATATATACGCTATTTAATAGTCGCAAATATAAACGACGTCACCAATCAGAAACGACGTTACATCGGTACTGCGTTAGAAATCACGTTCCTTCTCAACGTAAATTGCATGGTTTTTCTCCGATAATTTGTTAAGAATTGTATTGTTTCTTGTAATGGAAATTTAGGTAAATGTTTGGCAAACGTGGAAATAATTGCTATTGACGAAAAAGAAACAATATACCCGAGAAATCCTTTATTAGATGATGCTTCTTGAAATTGAATTTTCTGAATTCTCATGAGTGGTTTCGTCTATTTCATTTACAATGTCCCTTAATTCCTACCGTTCGTACAACCAACATTCAGGTCTTGTCCGGGTTACAAATATATCACTCATGGTGGAGTTTTTACATAAGAGCTTTATACAAATGCTACTTTTAACGGCGCAATACTATACACCAACGATCGTGATAAAAGTACTTCCTTTACAGGTTGTAATAATTTTATAGCATAATATAATTATTGCACTCAAATGTTTGTTATAACAAGACGTCATGATGCGCGCTTATTCATAGGTGCTTAGCTGCATAAAAGGGGTATAATCTAGTATATATACCATGACTAAGGATATGTAACATTTCATTCAATGAGGGCTTGTTAACTTATTTTCATGTTCATATTTGAAAACTAGGTCTGTAGCCTAACGGAGAAGAACACAGAATATTATATAAACTATAATAGCAAAACTTCGTGTTTGAACTTTGTTGTTAATATAAGCTTTTCAGTGATTTCTTAGAAAAAGCGGGGTTTTTTTAAAAAGCATGAGTCAAGGTCACACTTACACAATTGGAAATAAATCGCAACATTATGCCAGTGTTCAGTGTCGGGGTCATTTTTACAAAGTGAGAGAGCCATGGCAGCCATGTGAAGCTTGTACAATCTGGAACCATATCACTTATTGCTTCGGTTCGCTGACGTCCCCTCGCTATAAATTTGCCTATTCCTGTAATATATACTTATAACATATATATGCAAAGAACGCAATACGCACTATGTCAAGTCAAAGCTCAAACTATTGAACCATCGAAATGTTTTGAAGGTACAAATCAACTTCTGCAGAGACAATAAGGAAATTGCCATAGCATTAACGATCTCAACCTGTCGGTAGACTTGGATCATATCTTCAGATCGGCTTGACTTAACAGTGCAATAAGTTGTATGATTAAAACAAAATTGTTAATGAAATTATATGGGCAAATAAAACAAAAGTAAACCTGATTCTTAAACTTGTATGGATTGGTTTTACGTGCCCGCGATAGTTTAGTGTCTGTAATGTGTTGAAGATTAATCAGACCTTCTGAAACGGGATGACCCGCCATATTTTCCCCGTCTTTGTTGGTTATGGCTTGCTTCTAACAGAGCAATATAGCGAAAGTCGTTTACATTCAGAATATAAAATAAGTTTTAAAAGATAGTGGCCTTTAATACAGTTGGAACAATCCTTCTCGAGTGACTTTTTCCTTAGAAACATCTTGTTACCAGACATGCCTCATAAAACAAACCATTTTAAGTCCTTGCATTCTGGACGGTAAAGTTTGACTATGACATTAATAAATAGGATTGTTTTGAATTGGCAGAATTCAGCGACAATAAGTGTAAAAAAGTTTTGCCTTTAATGATCGACATAGGAGAATAACACAACGTAGGCCTACAAAAGTTGTGTCTCGAATCCCTTCTGCGGCAGTTTGAACTCTGATCTTGGCATTCTTTTCATTGAAGCTGTAGCAATGATTTGCTTTATTGAAAACATTGCGATTTGTAAATGTCATTTAAAATATATGTGATATTTCTGAAATCGGTTGTCTTATCTTTGATAGGGAAACATTTCATGTAACGGCTGAACATCTCACACTGACAAGTCCTGTAACAGCTAATCTTTAGAGCAAACAGGACATTTTTCACCAGTTTAGTGCCTTTGGCGTCTAGCCCCATCGTATATTTTCATTTCCTGTTGGCTAATAATAGCAGTAGCTCTGTATAAGATGTTTTAAACGTTTTCAAGGGATTAACTGCGTTTTACTGATCTCACTTGTCAAATATCCTAATACAGTACGTCCATTTTGAATGAAACACCTTTTTAAATGGTTTTGTATTGTGTACCGAGAGCAGTTTCATCCTCCAGGCTGGAAAAAAGCAGGAGTTAGAACCAGAGAAAACTTTTTATGACCTTAACTTCTTAGCAGTATCCAGTGAAATTACTCTAAATAGAAATTTGCTATCTAATGTGACAGAGAAACGATCTTGTTTTCTCCCTTATTATTTTTATATTATTTTTATTTTCCTGGCTCTATAAAATAATCCATCTAATTAGCTTTATGGAAACTAGTCATGATTTAAATCGACTATAAACTCTCTAGTGGAAGAAAACAAAAACAAATCATTTGATAAATTCTAATCAATTCTCTGCTACTGAAGAAGCGCCAACAAAAGTAGATGAATATAAAATCTTACACAGTACCCAGGGATTTGTGATGGCAGCTACGGCATCTTATCTTGTCGGCGATATAGATTTAATCATTTTTGTAAGATTTTAAATTATTTCCACAGGGAAGCCTGAGCAATTCTCGATTACTTTCCACCACACATATAATAGAACCATTGATATCTCTTCTCAAATTCCTGCTAAGCGTTACACAATCGTAAAACACTAGGCCACACGGCGTCAGATTTCCTTTAGAATAATCTTGGAATTATTGATAGCATCTGAGAATGACTTTTAGAAATGGAAGTAATTAGTGTTACAACTTTCTGTCATTATAACCCTTTCTCGTTCATAATGCGTCGCATATTATTAGATTCATCATTTCAGTCCTTTCTCGATGTCATCGGCTTTGTTGAAATGTCAATTATCTTCACAATCATCATCACAATTATCATCAGGGCTGGGAATTTTCATCATTATTATCACTTTCCTTATCATTGTCAGAATTATTCATCATCATGGTCATCATCATCAGAATTTTAAGAGTTCATTTCTTTGAGTTTTAAAATAATTATATTTCTGTACTTTCTTTTGTTAAATACTTTGTAAGGGTATCTCTTGTAGCAAAGGCAGATGACGGTATGCTTTTTAGCTCACCTGAGCTGGCTCAGGGTGAGCTATTAGGATTCGATGAATGTCCGTCGTCCGTCGTCCGTCGTCCGTCCACATTTAGTTCGTTAACGCTCTAGTGGTCACATTTTTTCCTCAATGTCACGAAACTTGGTCAGGATGTTTGTCCCAGTAATTACTCGGACGAGTTCGAATATGGGTCATCTCGGATGAAAAACTAGGTCACATGACTCAAAAATAGAAAAATCTTGTTAATGCTCTAGAGGCTACTGTTTCAGTCCAAAATCCTGGCAATTTGTCAGAAAGGTTGTTTGGTTGATTTCTAGCTCAAGTTTTAATATGGGTCACCTGGGGTCAAAAACTAGGTCACACAGCCCAAATATGGAAAAACCTTGTTAACACTCTAGAGGTAACATTTTCAGCCCAAATATCCTGGAAATTTGTCAGAAAGGTTGTTAAGATGATTTCTAGCCCAAGTTCGAATATGGGTCATCTGGGGTCAAAAACTAGGTCACAGCCCAAATATGGAAAAACCTTGTTAACACTCTAGAGTTACATTTTCAGCCCAGATATCCTTGAAATTTGTCAGAAAGGTTGTTTTGATGATTTCTAGTTTTAATAGTGTGTTGTTTATTGAACACCTCCATCTCTAATTTTATTGCAGTATTTTAACACCATAAGATTGATTTGTAATCAGTACACATCTTGGATCTCTCATGGTAAGGCCAGAGTTTTTATATCTCTTGGTTTATGCGACTGCCTGTCCTATTTTTTTGAAAAAGGTAGAATAACAATGACATTATGAACTGACATTTTATTTGTATTATTTCCGCTGTTCCGACTTCACAGACTAGTTAATGAAGTGTCAGAATAGTAGGGATATATAATTGAAAGTAATTATTTTAAAAGGTTTATTTGTTCGAAAATGACGGGTGCAGTAGACTGATGTTCAATAGTGCTCTGTTCAATACAGTAGGAAAAGTCCTTCATACTCAACATTTTAGAAAACTTCCCATAAAACCAAGCAATATAAAAACTCTGGCCTAAAATTGGCACTTATAAAGTTTTAAATAGCGATGATGCAATACATGTTCTTGACTTCTAGTTGAACTTCCATGTTAAAGAATGTAGTTGTAATTTTTACATTCACATCTATCACTTTGGAAAGTACCATAAATTGTTAAAAAAATGAACAGCTCACAGGCAGATCATGATCAGACAGGAAAAAATTGAATAGCTCACAGTGCAGATCATGATCAGACAGCAAAATAATGAATAGCTTACAGTGCAGATCATGCTCAGACAGCAAAATAATGAATAGCTTACAGTGCAGATCAGATCAGACAGCAAAAAAGAATAGCTTACAGTGTAGATCATGATCAGACAGCAAAATAACGAATAGCTTACATTGCAGATTATGATCAGACAGCAAAACAATGACTAGCCAACAGTGCAGATCAGATCAGACAGCAAAAAATGAGGCATAGAGCTTAGATATTCAGCATGTGGCAATAATTGACTCTCTACCAAGATTGTTCAAATTATGACCAGGGGCGGGGGGTGGGATCTTTGATTTTACATAAGCTTATTAAGAGGATATCATGAGCCAAAGGTAAAAATTGATCCTTTCTGCTATTAATAACCTTTTATTTTTGCCAATGGTAGACAGGTGAGCGATACAGGGCCATCATGGCCCTCTTGTTAAAGCGTTTCTTTGAAACTATTTTACATAAGTTCATATAATTTCACATAAGAAATACTGCTTTGAGTCCAAAAGCGTGTAATTGGTTTCAATCTGCACTATACATATACAAGGATAGCTCCGACCTGTTGCAGGTTTTTCTTAAACCCAAATAATTTGAAGAACTTTAGGTCATCAAAATAGTGTTTATGAAATTATTTGAAAATCATAGAAGTATGCAAACAAGAAAAGTTTCTGCTGTAACCAAATATGGGAAACCATCCCGATCGTGTGTTGACAATGTACTAGAACAAGAATGATTTGAAGTTATTTGGTATTTAGGTCACCGAATTAACATTGAGTGAAAGTAGTTTGAAATTGTGGCCGTGACTTCTGTCGGAAAAATTTTTTGGATGCCAAACATACAGAGTTCTGTATGGTTAGAAGGAAGGATGATTGCTATAAAGTCACAACAGATAGCGATGAGGGAATGCCGTTATGTTTACTAGAAGAATGTATAGATGACGGACGGACAGCCAACGGTCGTTAAAGCTCGCCGTGATCTCAGGTAAGCTAGATACATCGACACTTCTTTCAGTCAGATCAGCCATCTTGTTCAATTGTGTTACTACTTTGGTTGGAGATTTTAGCATAACCTAGATTACAAACTCAAACTGTCAGGATAACCAGGCCGCTAGGCCGCCAACTTCAGGGAGATACTGTCAGTTTACTTTCTTCTTCGAAAGAAGTTTTCCAAAGAAGGCGTCATTTATCTTTTGCAGAAATGATGACAAGCTTTTATGAAATTTAATAAAGGAGACGACAGGGTGACAGACTAAACCACAATGGAATTTTGTCGTTAACAGGTCAATATCTGGAATGTCAAACGTGAACTCTAAATAGTTTCCCCTGGTACCACAGTGTGGGAGTTATTTCTTCAAATGCTTGGATAACGATGGTTCAATATAATTTTGTTTGTAGAACAGTTTTATGCATGTTCATCTCGTGTCTATATGAACGCATCATATTACCGGGGTATCCTTGTTTCTGTAGCGTCTTGCTGTCTGTCGGTAAGCGTTGTGTTTGCTGGTGTTGGTGAATTAATTTGTAAGCTTGTTTTATCTTTTTCTATACTGATACAATAAAGTTGCGACTGCAGTTACAAAAATGTATGCCGTATAATAACAACGGTTGGACAAATATTGCATCAGTGGTCTAACTTTGCAACCTATAGGAACAGGGTCCGAAGTCTACTCAAGTCATATTTGGTACTGACCCTCAGGACTCCAAGCTTTAAATGGGTATCAGTATTGAAAGTTGCTGGTTCTTTCGATGATTTGGTATTGTTTCATTCAAGGATTAATGTCTGGAATGCGTTTGATCTAAGTTTTTGGCAATCGAGATTTAACAAAGGTTTAACTAAATTCCTAGTTTGTTGGAATTCGTTATGTCATCTTACTTTCTCTCGGTTATATATGCATACACATTACAAATATTTCATCCATGAATTTTTCGGCCGTTATATTGTTGCAAATACATGTAATTTAAATAATGTTCACGACAGGCGGACAAAACACTCAATAGAAACAGAATCGTTAAGTGATGTTATCTACATGTCCGCTATTAATGAAGCACGCAAACTCTCGTCCATGTTATGGTGGCTTTTGTCATTTTCTAATTAACAAAACATGAAAACTGGCGTTCAAAATGCACTCTAGGGCGTTCAAAGTTTCAGTGCAGAAGTGCATGATAGAAACTTAAAGCGCATGGAACGATTTTTAATGGAGCATTATTTCAAACTGAGGACTGCGCTGCACTTGTATAGAAACCTAATGTTTCAGAATTGAGTCTAAGAGTTATGGTCCCTTTTCATCGTTGGTAAACCTATTCCACCTGTTACGAAAAAGGAATGAGCCTCAGTGAAAAGGCTCTGCGCTCTTTGTAACAGAAGTGAATAGCAAAATAAATTAAACGAATAAAACATTAGGAAAATTAAGGTGAAAAAAAACTAATCTTTGTTAATGTTTTTTTTCTACTACATTGAAACGGAACTTTCGATACAATTATCATTACCATTTCAATGCTTATCATGATATCAGTAAAAAAAAATTACGTCATTCGACTGTTGCTCACATGATCTTGCCTTTAATTCGCATTTATTTTCAATTAATAATTTTTCTTTACTGATTCGGCGCAAGCCATATGTTTATGACAGAGATAAAAATGCTGTTAATGTGAAAAAGGTGTAAAAATCGAAGCAGAAAACGTGTGGATAAAAGCATCAACCGTTCAATTGTCTATTGTTCATGGTTTTTTTCCCAGCTTCTAACATCCATATGCAAATTCAGATTCGTTAGAGAAATCAGTTTCGTTCTGATACTGATAGAGACGTCTTCACAGAGAAGAGTAGATGACTGGAGGTGTATAATGACATTACAATTCCTCTAAAGTTGCCTGTTATATTATTTCAACTTTTACTAATCTTCTTCATATTTTTTTTCTTTTTTTTGGGGGGGGGGTGGCGTTAAATTATATTCCATTCTTCAAAGTGCCTCTACTGCATTACGATGAAGTCAGAAGCTTCAAACACAATGAATGCTTTGAAAACATATAAAATACTGAGTTAGTTCTCATTTTAGCTAACATAAATAAAACAAAAAGAGGTTCACTATGTTCAATACAAATAAGATTGCTATTCAAATTTGTGCATTTGAATTTCATTTTTTGTAGTTTTATTTTGTCTTAAAGAATAAATCAGTGCTAAATAGTATTCTTAGAACTATGAGGGACACTTTGAAGGGTAACTTAACTTGAAATAAAGTTTACAGATAAAATATTTAGTTTTAGCGACAGTTTACAACAGTTAAAATACAAAACTTTGGAGGGTCTATAACATGGACGATTTTTCGCTATAACGCTTAAACATAAAGTTATTATTATTCCTGTTTATATTCAGCCTCCCAGGAAATGCAAGATTATCTGATAGACAAGAATATCGAATTGTGTTTGTAAATCTATTTTATTATTCAGAACAATGGTTTCATAGTTTGTCTATTCAATAAACATTTAAACAATACAAATATGCCATGTCACAAATAATACATAATATGAGGTAACATGTCAGATATATTTAAGGTAGCGGTACACCCCTGTGGAACTAATAAAAGAAGCCATGAAAATTTCATTTTTTAAAGTTTTGAGCAATGTTGAGTAAAGATGTAAAACATCATAAAATCTGAATGAAAAAAATATTAAAAAAACAAGGAAAGAACGTTATCATTTTGTTTTATTTTTTCTTAAGTTAAAAGCGTCTTTTTCTCTTCTGTTCCGTCGTCATTTTGAGGTATGTACCTGTGTAAGTCCCTAACATGTGTGTGTACAACTGTGGAGAAAAATATTTCAAAGCTGTGCCGCTACCTTAAGCATGGGTGTGCCTGCATTGTCTAGTATGTCAGTCATGGGTTCGTTCTGATGCCGAATTCCATTCCAAAAGTATATGGTACAACTAGTACTATCACATCAGTATGAATTATTACACGATTCCGTTTTCAAGTCTAAAATTCAATTAAAATTCATTTAGCATTTAAAGTCGTGGTTTGGTGTATCAAATTAGAAAAATGAATAGGTTCGTTTGCTTTTTGTATGAAAAACAATGCAAGAACTGGGAGCAATAATTAATGGGCGTTTTCTTAAAATTAAAACATGTGTAATAGTTTGGGAAAATACGATTTTTATATTCAGAAACTTTGCCAGAGACATAGAAACATCTGACTGTACAAAAAGAAGCACTGGTCTTTACAAATAGACACTGCATTTATATTCACGGTAAACAAGTTTGGTAAACATGTATTACATACAGTTTTACCACATATAATCTTCATTTATATTCAAAAACAGGGAGTATTGCTAGTGCACATTTAAACAATAACGATATTTACATTCGTGTGTACAGAAGTTCCTTAAAATTGACAGAAGGAAAAAGCATTACCGTTCCTTGACAAATAAATGAATCATTAAAATACTTTCTTCCCGTTTTAGAAATGACGCGGTTATGATTCCGTGTCTTTGTTTTATTCATTCATTTATTTATTCATTCATTTACTGATTTGTTCCGGCCATTAATGTTATGAATTCGTCTGTAGATAGTTAATAGTATATCAATTAAAATTTGGGTTTTAAAGTATAATATACAGTACTAAGATTATATTTTTCGTATTTGACATTAACAAGAACTAGGCATGCTTTTTACTTTTGCCATTTCAGCATACTAATATACTTTTTCGATCAAAGATGTGAGTATCAGTGTTTTGTTCTTGCAAGCACTGTCGACCACAGTAATGCAGCTTTTACAAAATCAAGGACCACCACTACATCTACTTTTTATTGTATAATATAAAAGCTTTTCTAGCTTTCCAAAGCAGTGTTATTTTTCCAGTGGAATGGGCCATCACTCAAAGCACGTGCTCATATAATGACTCACGATGAAACTGATTTTATCGTCTGATGTTTCCTATCCATCCGTCGATTTGAACTCTCGGCTCAAAATGGCAAAGTATAATACTGTTTTTCTTTCGACGCAGCCGTTGCTTAAATTCTTGGCGTTGCTGTTGTCATGGTGACGCTGCTGATTCTTGTTTCAGTTTTCGGTGAGTACGCCGTTACCATTCGTCAGTTCTTAAGAATCAATTTACAAACAGCTCTAGTATATTAAGATTCAATGAACTAAGGGAAATATCACATAAACCACAATTACGTTAGGTCGAATGGCACTGGCAATTCAATGAATGATGCAAATATAGTCCATCAAAGAAAGTAGTCCGTGATGAGACGTTCCCCAACACAACACATTAGCACTTAAACTCTCACTTTTAAATACTTCTACACAGTCCACAATAACTATACATATATTATGTACACAATATTAAATAACTCATGGAATTTTAAATCACAACGTGTAATAACGTAAATTTGTTCAGACCAGTTTTAAATATCTGATCCGAATGGGACATTATGCTCTAAATACTCTGAGCAAAGACCTTCCAAACTGGCAAGAGATCGGAGCTACTGGCATAGCCGCCATGTTTTCAGACATTAAGGTGTAACACCCAGCTGAAGCTGTTCTATAAACAATATGACTGTTTATTCAAGCACCGTAACAGTAAATTCTTCCTCATCACGATTAGCACTTTGACTTGGTCGAGTCGCCATGTCAACCAAGTCGTTTTTCAGACAATATCATGTTTTGAGATAACCCCCTAAACTAATTGACCAATCGTCAGGCTTGTAAGTGTTGTTGCGCAAGCGCAGAATGAGAGTGTGCAGCAAGAGAAGAATGCTGCGGATGTTGGTTATGTGCTTGTGGTAATTGGGGAACATCTTTAATATCAGCCTCTTCTCTGAGTCTATTTTTTGCTCTTTCATTTAATTTCTTTCTTTTCATTCGCCTGTTTTGAAACCAGACTTTAACTTGTCGCTCAGTGAGTTGTAATTTACATGATATTTCCCAACGTTTTTGTCTCGTAATATAAGAACTATTCAAAAATTCGTTCTCTAGAACCATAGTTTGGTAACGGGTGTACGGCTTTCGTTTCTTTCTACCTTTTGTTTCTGAAAATATAAAAGGAATTTGTTCTTACTTACCGATGAATGAAAATCAAAATGATGACATTGATTACATCAGATGTTGATTTATGTTCCATATCATGAACTGAAACTCTGAAATTCCTACATTGTCACATGTTCTTTACAATGTCGTATGTATATAGATTATTTCTTTTATCAATGACACTATAAGAGTAGCAACGACTTGAGTTGAATAAAACGGTTCAAGTTTTCGAAAACGCCCGCTAAATGAAAGCAAAGCAGTCCCCTGAAGACAGTAATAAGTGATCTTTGTAAAAAGTTATATTTTTCTCACAAATGTGATCATTCTGAATGCAGAGATCACTTTCAATGTTGTTTCCCCCAAGATACTGTATTGTCATTGGTAAAAGTGTCAATATCTAAATCAGTAAAAGCGAATAACCCGGATGAAACATCCATTGCAATATTAAAGACAGGTCGTGTTCCAGTAATAAAAAGGATCTAAGACCATATCACTTCTCTCTCTCACACACACACACGGTAAGTTTGCCCTGCACTCCATGTTCTCGAGTGTCTAGTGTCTGAGAAGATCGTAAAATTGCCGTCAATAAGTTATTACTCTCTGGACACTAGACTAATGTGTTCTGTGAACAATGTGAGACCACTTCGTCCATAGTTTAGACTAGGTAATCGATTCCAATTTGTCTCACAGAGGCTCACAGTGGATATCAGTATGGAAGAAATAATTTGTAAATTTACTCCATTGTTGCGCGTAGTGAGGGCAAACCATGTCGCTTGTACTGATTTATACTTGTTATATATCTTTACATGGGGAAATCAAATATGATTGCGTATAGAAAGAATTAGTTTTTAAAATATAGCAAGAAGCATGAATACATATAACATCAAAATTAATAGCAAAAAATATGTTTCATTTCTTCATGTTCACATTAATTAGCAGATAGTGAATGACCCGACATTTCATTTTTTTTTTCGATTCAAAATAATTAAGGAGTTTGCATGTAACGCTTTTAACATTGAAAATTTTACACGTCCATGTTAAAGTAAATATGTATATATAAAAGAAATAAAAAAAACATATTAATTGTTCAATAATGCATATATGTCATTAAGCTATCTATCGAAATTAGTAGCAAAAAGATGTCGTTCATTTTTGTAGCAGACAAAAAACGTCTAGTTCGCGTCAGAATTTTCTCTGATTTATCCATCACTGTCTGATTAAAAAAACGTCTGAAGCATGCGACCCCGGTTGTTATCAAAATATTTACGTCATAAAGTCAATATTACGTTAATCGATAAATGATTTAGTTGACCGATCGACGTTTTGTCGTGTTTGTGACAAATTGGTGAGAAAACGGAAAAGGACGTTTGAACGTTTTTGGGAGCATACCTATTGTCAGGTTACATATTGTTGTTACATAATATTGTCAAATTTGAAGATGTATTAATCACCATATATGCCAAGATCTTTGTTTTCCCACATTTGTCAAATGTGTATTGAATTTGTAGATATGTAGATATAACTAAGTTATTTTTGTATTTCAAAATCTCTTTTATCATAAGAAATATTTATTTATTTATTTACGTGTTTATTTATTTAGTTATTTGTTTATTTGGGAGTAGTTTATTTGTCCTCTTATCTTTATTTACATTTACTTATAAATAGAAGTTCCAGTCATAAAAAGAAGAATCTCTATTTATTTAGAAACAAGCATTGTTATTTATTTATTTATTTATTTATTTATTTATTTATTTATTTATTTATTTATTTATCTATTTATTTATTTACTGTATTTGTAGTTTTCCATTAATTAATATAACGTTTTTAATCTATGAAATACTCGAGTATTTAAACTGTATCGAAAGGGTTTTATGACTAACATTTAAGGAATTGATCATTAGAAGTACGTACGATAAGCGCACACACTGGTCCAGTTATCGCGATGTTTAACTGTCAAAACATTAACTTAGATTAACTTTTACGTCATGCTACAACTTGTACAAGACATACTAATTCATAATTTATTGTAAATGAGGTCTATAGCAAAATGAAAAAAAGAAAACGAATACTTTTGGCAATCACAAAATGCATTTTAAAACTGCCTACTCATGATACTGGCGCTTAAGGTGAAAACTGTCCCCTTTTTCATGTTGTGTTCAAATAAAGCATGCTGTCCGAAAACCACAACACATGCACCTACTCGTATACAACGTTGGTGTTTCATATCATATTAAATACACAGCCATAAATAAGAAGTCCGAGTACTGAAAAATGATTTTTGTCATGACAACTGCTTTGATGTTGTTGAAAGGAGGGAAAGTTTCACTGGTCTAAATGTCGCCGAAGGATACAATACAAACTCTGCAGGTAATTTATAGTCTTTTTGTACGAAAGTTTTTATTTAAGTTGTGAGGTCATACGCATTAATCTCAAAGTTGAGCAAATTGAAGAAGGTAAAAATGAAGGAAAACGTTTGTTTGCCTAATACGTTGCCCGGCCGCGTCAAGCAGAGAATCCGAGTTTGAACCCCAATTTGGATACGAGCGCCTCTAAAGCTCGTACGAAACCGTGTTTTCTCCGTGTTCTATAGACTTCAAAGTTGCAAAACAATGCTAACGCTTGCATTGGACTTTTTTTAAATGACTGTTATAGATTAGGGATCTATACATCATTATTCCTGCATTATTATTTCACTGTATCTAACACATGACATGAAAGTTTCTTTCAAAGACAAAATTGTGTTGTTTTGTACACCTTTTATTTTGAAGTGATGAGACAAATACTAAATTACCCAGTATCATGGCTAAATGAGTAAATTTATAAGGGAAAAAATAAGCATCATAAGAGAGTTAACGGCCGATACCGACTCAGTAAATACCTAGGACAATCATTGGCAGACAGATAGAAACCATAAAATTGTGAATAATTAGATAAATATCAATAAATCCCGTGATGAACAAACACAATATAATCTGAGTAGGCTTGATTGGAATATCCCAATACCGGGATATCCGTAACGGCTTTTATTCTATGCTGTGTACAGAAATAAATAATTGGCCGTCGGTAGTAACTCAAATTTTTATGGTCGGAATGGCAGCTTCTATTCAATTCTAAGGCAGCTCTTCTGCATATTAGTCAAGTCATGTGTGAGGAAATAGGAATATATGTGGACAAGGTCGCGTCTGATTCCTTTAAAGGGACATTAATGGGGACAGACGTCCCGTAGTTTTGAAACATTTGCCAGTATAATTTACTGCAACTCAAAATTATCATATTTCATACTTTATAATACGGTATCATATACCTACAAGCGAGGGCCAAAGAAATAATTAATTACATAGGTTTGTAAGACAGAAACTCACGGTTAAAATAACACACGGAACAAAATCATATTGAGGTCAGTAGATGGTAGACAATAATGGTATGTGGTTTTACGGACTTGTTACAGGAAGTATGATATAAAGGGTTCCATTAAAGCAGATTTAAGCTTCTGCTCAAATCTTTTACTGCATAAATCTGTATTTTTACAAACTGGCTTCAACAAGTTTGTTAATAACGCATGATATTTTCATTAACAACTATTAATATATTGACTATTTGATATACTGTCATTCAGAAAAACCCTGTGCCAGCACTGATCGATGTCAAATATGCCTGTATTTAACCCAACCTATTCTATTTCCATATAAGATTTGCATTTTGCCCTTCATTCGCACATTGTTTATCCATTTTTAAATGTATAAATTCCACATCGCTGTTGAAACAATAGATATATATTTCACGGATCATGTGACGGCGCTCGTGTAAATTAACAGCGATGTGTTTCAAAACAGGTGCACTGAACGTTTGGAAGAAACAACAACGAAAAATGATATGTCATGCCTTTTTGGATCCCTAACATAATATTTACGAGGCTACCGTTTAACTCTATCTGGAATGTCCATTTGCCAGTTGAGAAATTTCTTTGATATATATGAAATATAAGATATCGCAAGCGCTTGTCTGAAAGAAAGAGTACTTAGTAGGTTCCAAGATGGCGAGATGCTGTTAAAATAATGAGATACGCACATTTCGTGCGTTTTCTATAGTTCGCTCCCGTTGAGCTGGAAGATGGTTTCAAGTCGCGTAGTCGGAGTATACCGGGCAATGTGGGTGGTTAACAGACTTATATTTCACATTACAACTTGAGGTTTTCAGAAAGTAACTGTATATAAACAGGGGGATATACATCTTATTGTAGATTACAATAGGCGAAACGTGTTGTTCAAGTGGTTAAGATTTCAATGCTTGTATACGCTACGGAGAATAGTTTGTTGATGTCTTTTTATGCATGAATACTTAAAGCTCTGGTGGATCTATCCAGTCAAGGAAATGCAGAGAAAATATATGTTATGTCTACAAGAATATCGTCTACAGCAATTCCAAAACTAATCAAATAAGACTTTTCGTGGATTTTGAATAACTTGCGGTTCCAAATTCACCGACGTCTTTTAATGTCTCTTGTTTGACTGAGAAAACTTGCCTCGTGGTCAGATGTATATTCGATTCACTTGGATCGCTATTTTATATCAATGATTGACCTTGGCTAGATAAAATTATTATCAAAAACAAGGTAGACATAAACATAAACTTGAGTCGACCTAAAACAAGAAAACACCTCCTTTATTGACAGGCAAGTGTACTGCGTGAGATATCTAAGTGCATCAAGAACAGGAAATGTTCAATAGATAATGTAGATGTCTGTTTTAATTGTAAATTGCGTGAAAATATGATATTCTACATCTCTAATCTATCCAGTCACTTTCACGCAATTAACAATTAGATCTATGACCATAAACACAAAGCATGCCGTGACCTCGGATGTAAAATAAACAATTAACTTACAGTTAGCACAGCTCCATCTCTGATTCTACACAGACATTAAAGCTGATAGTTACAACTTGTATTCTATAAACCTAACTATGAGCGAGTATTAAAATGCATCTTGTAATGCGGAATTATTACCGTTGAATTACCAATATATGTCAATTCATATAAAGTATCCAATAAATTCTGACGGTCAATGTTAAGACATATAAAATCAAAGTTATGCCTGTTTTACGGTTATGTGGGATATTTATGATTTGTTTAGTCTGAGACATATTGCGATCTACGGTATAGAATAAGGAATACGCAAAAATTATTGCGCGAACTGAAAAAAAAAATAGTTCTAGAAAAGTGTGTATGAAAATAGAGAATGTTTCATTGGCAAATAATTAGTGTGAGAGCGAAAATGTTTGTCTATTCTCTTGTTTTATTTTGCTTTTATTTGTATGAAAACATCATAATTATATACACTCCAATTCTGTAAGGATATTTCCGAACAAAAGCGATTTTCGTTTCGCAATCATACGGAAGTTACCGAATTAAGGAGAGTAAGACCAACTGCCTACACGGTAGGTACTTGGTGATAAAAGATAGTGACTTTTCTCAATCACAAAAGCATGGGAAAATGTCCAAGTCGGACTTTATTTCTCACCTTACTTTCGTTGGTATTTCATTAAGAGTGGTTTAAATAAATATTTGCTTAGCGATCTATAAGCAATGTTTACGACAATTCTAGCAATAAATTTGTCATCTGATCGTAAATCGAAATGAAACAATAAAACAAAACCCTCTCAAGATTTTCCGCTAAACGTTTTATAACTAATAACAATTTAGTAGGTGGACAAAAGCCAAACTCACCTTTGCTGTCTGGTTTCTCTTGGAAACTTGATTCATAACTGTTTCTATTTTACAAATGAATTTTGTATTACCGTACCTTTTTTCAAAGGTAATTTTGCAGTTAATCAAACTGAATAAATTACGCAGTGTTTCTTATATAATGATCTAATAACGTGATATTATAAAACTTAATCGCAATTGATAGGGGGGAAATCTTATTTAATTCTAGAATAATTAATGATATTTTTAATGCAAGTTTGTGTTGTATTTCGAAATAAAGCTCTCTAACATCTGTTAAAACAGTTTTGATAAATTATTACAAAACATTTGACAAAAACAACAATCGCTCTAACAAAACGGAGGATGAATATTTGTTTAGATGAATGCGATAAACCTCTATCTCCATTCTGTTTTTAATTTAAATAGTTCAGAAATGCAGTATTCCAAATCTAAGCGCAAATCATATTGCAAGATGGAATATTTTCAATTAATGACCGCATCGAATTACGAACTACAAGAAAACTGATATGCAGAGTTGCAAAGGTTCAAAATTGAATTGAAGTTACAACAATGTTTGAGTGTATTCTAACCCCTGTGGGAGTCTCAAGGCTATGGAATGGGTCCGTTATCGTTGCGGGATGTCATAAATAATAAAATTGTGGTTTCTGTAACATACATATAAGCATTTCTATCACCACTTGGTTTTAATACCAACAGTATGGGTCCTTAGAACTAACATTCATTTTTTCGCGCCAATCGAAAGGCCATCAAGAGGAATGTTTAATTAAATGTTAACTTTTACATAATTCTTAACGAATTCTGTAAATAGCCATTTTGATGTCTGAATATGATATGGAGCACACAAAGTACAGCTTTTATAGTCCCCCAACTTTTCAAACAAACGTGCACATGCTAATAATTCATTATTTTTTTTTATCTCAAATGAAGTGATATTACAATGTTTCAATATCTACAGAATATACAAGAGGACCGTGCAATTAGCTCCATATTAATTTTAACATTCAATCGAAAAATACTTTCTGTAAAGACTTTGAGTCGAGACGAGACATCTATTTCCCAGAACCTAGTGGTGGAATTGCTCATTAATTAGTCGAGTTAATAAAATAGTGCATAACTATAATCGAATCATTACCCCTTAAAGAGAAAACATGTAATTATAAGTGCGTTGTAGTGCTCTCAAAATGTAATGGGCGCACGATGTAGATGGTGTATGGTACCTAATTATAAAAGATTCAGTCTCAATTAATGGGAACTGAGTTGTTTTAACAGTATAATGTACAAGATGTATATATTATACATCATAATGATTATACGGCTGACCGTAACTGTGTACAGCGTGTTCTTTTCTCTTTAGTGTGCTGGATGGGACATTTTTCAGTTACAACATGGCTTTAATTAAAATGCATTTCATTAGAATACAACAAAATGCTTTAAGTTATCCGTGGAAATCTATAATAAGATCAATACTGTATGAATGAAAGAATGGGTTATTGAATATATTGGTCTGTTTTATAACACTGTATATTACCATATCGCGACCGACACCTCTCGAATCTATGTCAAAATAGTGACAAATTATAGCATATTTATCATTTATTCTAGCGTATTTACACATTCTACGGCGTGTTATTTCAGAAAACAATCGGCGTTTATTAATATTGAAGATTAGGCATTTGCATAACGTATAAATCATGTGAGGACGTTAATTAGATACGTTCGCATCGAAAACAACGTAAAACTTAGTTTCTTATGACGGGCATATGTATAAATAACATCTAAATATCATATCGTCATTTTGAAAAGGGAAAGGCGTTCACTTGATCAGATGAAGTATTTGAATTCTGATTTGATTAATGAAGTGCTGGTGGCGATATGGTTAATTTCAATAAAGAAAAACAATCACTATTATAAAGTTGACAAATCAGTCCTTTCTTAACTTAAAGTGCCGACGACGAAGGGTCCTGCCTTTGCAATCACTGCAGACCATGATCAGCCGGCACATTTTTGTAGTATGATCATGATCTGCACTGTTAATTCAGCAGATATTTAGTAAGCACCCATTAGAACAGTTAAAGAACTGCCCAAAATGAAAGATATTCAGAAATTTCACAGGACCATGGTTAATGCGTTAAATTTGAGATAGAATCCTACGCAATCTTTGACTTTCTTAAACTTAGTACGACGTATACAAAGCAAGAGAATGTATATGAATTTCTTTCAAAACGGAGGCGATGTTTATGAAGCCGCTTGCGATACCTTCTCTGATTGGATCATGAATATTGCATAGGTCCTGCAAACAGCTTAAGAAATAGGGATTCATAGGGGCGAGCTAACTGCTGTTCGAGTCACTTCAACTTGTATTAAATGGTAAACAGACACGTACGGAAATAATGTCACAACGCAGTGACCGTAACCTCGTTTCGTTTCAAACTCGATGTCGCATAGACAATTGTATCAGAAAACATTATTTTTCAGACAATGTAAAGGACTTACTTGCGTTTATATGTCCTTGGACATGTCGGCCGTCTACTTAGTCATCTCAACTATCCTATTTATTTTCACCTTCAAAGACAGTGCTCTTATATACTTCAGAGGAGCCGCTAATATATACATGAATCAATTATCTACATAGGTGTGAGGATCTTAAGTATAAACATGTAGAACTGACGGGGTTGACAGGTAGCGGGTGAGGAATGGCCAAGCTGAACCTCAAGTACACTTGCTTAATTTATTACTAGATGCTATGTTGCTAAACTGCCGAATTTGCCAAAGGTGTAATACTTTTTTTCCATATAATTTCAAACTGTCTAAGGGAGTTTTGCTGCCAGCACTGTATAGGTTAAACACACTTTCACTTTTTAAAATGAATATTACAAGCTGTCTTAAATTGGTATATTACGGTCCATTTCTGGGTTCGTAGTTAATTTCTAAATATACCAAAGTTACAAAGCATTTTTTCTGAAAATATTACTCAGTTCCTGTAATTTCTTTTGAACATTTTATACAATGGTGTTTAAGAAAGCCACACTTTATTTTTTTCTGTGAAAAATGAAACCGTAATGTAAGCAAGGAAATGTCTAAAGTGCCCCTTGTAACAAAAACGTTGTTCAAAATCTCCATAAATCACACAATGGAAAACCACAAAACGTTGTTTACTACATAATAAATAATGCAAACATACATAACAATCAAGGAGTACACTCTCTCATCATTACAACATGGAAATAGCGAGTTCTTTCATGTAACTATTATTTTACAAAAGCTTTAATACTTCAAATTAGTTTGAAAGATTTATAAATAATGTAGATGATGTATTTTTAATGTTATTTGGTGTAACGTTACTTTACCTATTATATTATATTTGAGATAAATCAGAAATTCAAGACCCGTCATAACCGGTTAGACAGTATTAATTTCCATCAATGAAAATACGGGCAAACCTTTTAACCATCTGTATTATCTCGCGAATATTTATTACATTTAGATTGCATAAATGTTTTGTGTGCTTTTTGCAGTAGAGCAGGTACTCGTGTGCTAAATTAATTACCTTGCACACTTAACTTTGCGTTAATTGAACGTTTCTAGATATTAAAACAAAAATTTGCAGAGGTGCTTAATTAATTTCACGTGTATTGCTTAGCATAGCGATGCATGGAACGGTAGTACCGCCATTGTGGTACTCTTAACACGTGTACATGATTGAACAAAACTTCCATCTGATTACAGTAATAGTTAGCATATATGAACCGGCGTTGTTGACAGTCTGAACGTGCAAAATATGTCAGGATTTTATAAGTAATTGCTGTCGCTGTGTCATATCAAGCATTATTTACCATTTAGGTATTTAATCCAACCCATGTTGGACATTCTGAACCCCAAAATGTTCTCCGAAGTTGCTACCCGTTTAAACAACAAGACATCTGCTAAAATACTTCGGATATGATACCCCTAAGCAATGGCTGATTAAAGAATTTATGTCATGCTTAAAGACCAAGTTACAAATTAAGTTACAATATTGATATCAATCATGTTTTTCTAACCACTTTGAGATTTTGGCTGGAGTATCTTCTGAGTGCTTTACGGAAAAATCAAGCAGTACATAGCCCGTATCTCACAGAAAATGGCAAATAACAATACAGTTTCCATCAATGGCATAATGATTTCTCGCTAATAAAACAAACTAGCCGCTATAGATGTCGGAAATGGGTAAATTATTAGACATTTCTGTTAGAAAAACCAATCAAAGTTCGCCCATTAGCATGCACACTTGATTTCATGTTTATTATCCTTGGAACATCAGTTCCGAACGGTGCCACGTGTTCCGGTTAATTATACGGTCATTTGGAGACGTGCTCGATTAAAACGCACACTTAAAACTGACCAGATGGCATAAAACAAACGCACTGACTGTAGATATTTGTTTTTCTGTTTGTTTAAAAAACCTGCTTATGTATCTTCGTCGTTCATCAGCATTTATCCCCGACAGTATCCAACAATGTCTGAGTGTGTGGCATTTATATATGTTAGAAGCTAAATATTCAGTGAAACCTTTACACGTTTCCATCTTTTTTTTGATAAAGAATTAACCTTCTAACAATTTATTTACATACATTCTAAGTGGCGACCTCGTGTCAAATTCATATGCTGATTTATTTGTCTTTTTACGCAATCTGGACCTAAGCCTTCTTGAAAAAAGTATTTTACATTTGCTTCTGTGTGTATTGTAGTTCCATCCGATTATTTGTATTCGTTTTTTATAATTACATAGTATTAATCATGTATAATAATGTAGTTGTATGTATACAATATTTATAGCTGATAGCAGATTATTTACCATCTTTAATAAATCTGGTCAACGTCAGAGCTTTGTTTTGTTATTATCAAATGTTAAGTCTTTAAAATGAATATACTTCACTTAATTTGATTTTAACATTTTGGCTTTAACTCACACTGAATAAACTCGATACTGACATCAGTTAGTACTGTCAATATTTTGTCTAAGGTTTTATTTACTTCCGTGACATATTGGTGTAACTGAATTAATAATTTTGAAGTTTTGTGACTGCGGGGTACAAGTTTAATACCTTTAATGTCTTATATAATATCGAAATTTGACCATAAATTTGTTTGTTATATATCTCAATTAGCCAAAGTAACATTAAATATCTATGTTGGTGTGCTCCCTAAAAATGCATCAATCCCCTATCCAGTTCGGAGTCAAGCGTTCACACATATGCAAGTACATTCTTTATTGAAAAATAGCATTAGTTAAATGGTATCCGGACTGATACCGAAAATTCCGTGCTAGTAATAAAGCCTACGCGTTACATTTTTAAGTTTCATAACGGAGTTTCTGTAGATTATCTTTATTTTATTTCCTGATATTCTGCAGATAAAAGTAATTCATCTGTTGAGCTCCAATGGTGGCAACAGAAACCGTTTAAAATGTTGAACTCACTCAAGCTCTTTTTTATTTACAATCTTGGTGTAGTATGCAGAAATTGTATTATTATAGTAAGCTGCTAAACTTTCTACTGTTACTTTTGTATCCTTATATACAATGTATGTTATTGTTGGCTTAAATGCTTATTCTAGACTGAGTATAAAATTGTTTAAATTCGTTAATTAAAATTCAAGTATGTACAATAGTGTTGTCTTTTTGAAGATAATACCTTTCTGTGGACTACAGTACAAATCATGCAGTTACATGTTTCATGCCAAATACCAAAGAAAATATTTTAGAAATGTAAGAAATAAATACTCTACAGTAGATACAAAACTTCAAACCCCTCAACCGAATAAAAACGTAACGATTCCATTTCCGCTTTGCACAATTAGAACTTCCGGAATCACTAAACCTACCTCCTTCTGAAGATTCTGTTGGTGGTTGTCGGCAATCTAACTCTCTACCTGGAAAGGGCGGGATACCAGCCGTCATGTCCGGATAAAATCCACTGTTTGTATAACCGGCTGTATGTCCTTGGTACATGTCACCATATATTGAGGGATAATTGCGCATGGGCATAGCGTTCAAAGGGGACATATGATTCACCATTTGTCTACAATTTAAGTAGTCTGAACTGCTTCCAAAAGCAGAGTTATATGCAGCGGCTTTGCTGTTCATTGAAAAGCTTGCCCCAAGGGGCAGATTACCATACGATGCCATTGAACACGAGTTATGTGCCACAAGTCCACTATCACCGGTGTAACTTCCCCACGAGTTGTTCCCGGACAACCGGGATGACGAAGATTCTTGAGTTGGGCTTGAACTCAGCAGGCCTGGGACGGAGGTACTAATAGGATTCGGGTACAAAGATAATCCGGAATGAGCGGCTAGAATGTTGTTAGCAGGACTTTCCATAATTTACCATAATCACTGAAAATATACAATTGAAGAAAACATATTATTAAAAGCATTATATCTCAAGAAAAAAAGATACAAACATATTATTAAAGAAACAAAGGTTTCAAAATTCAATTTCAATGCGCAACTAGCAAATGTTACAATTCCTGACAGCAAGCCTTAACGTTTCTGCCACAACAGGCCACGAAACGAGCCTCGGTTGATTTAAAGGAATAAAAATCTTGTATCGTAACTTTGATGAATTCACTGAAAGAAAATCCGGAAAGACTTTGACATAATTTGGCACTTCCTTTCTGATTTTCTTTTAAATGTTCATACATTAAATACTTAAAAAACACGCAGTCCCGCCTTTCCAACAGTCTTTGTAAACACCCATAAGTCTGTAAGATTTCATTAATATTGGCACAGCAAGTAATTAAAGTTCTATTATTGTTAATTTTATGTAAATTATGTTATAGAATAATATTGTTTTAACGGATAATTTCCATAAAACTTACGTGAACATATTGAAAACTGCATTTATCACGGAATGTTCCTAATAATTATTCTTGAAAAATATAACAGACAACACGAAATGTCAACTAGAAATCCGGTGTTCTCATGTATATAAAGGCCATTCAATTTAATCTAGAGTGCAATTATGTATCAGTCATATTATGCTCTTTTGGGGGAAAGTTGGTTCGAAATCTTGAAATCTTGTGTTTGGTCTTGAATTTATATATTGGAGATATACTTCGTAATTAGTAGAAAAACATGCTTCTTTGCTTAATTTGAGGTAATAACTAGGTACAGGGATGACCAGTATTATGTTTAAACATTGCATGATACATTCCTGCGGGCAAAACTGAGAAATATTTTGTATTTTTACAATAACTTAAATTCATTACCGCTCCTTGATTTGTTTTCTCGTAAGCTCATATATCAAGTTTTGTTTCTAATCATACATGCTTGATTTAAAACACATAAATTTTTGGCTAGAAAAACGATATATTTCGCCAAAGAGTGCACCGTAACAGTGCAAATATCACACCTTGTAATTCTTACGGTGTAAAAACCCATTTTCAAAACATCTGAATATACCGAAATCGTTTTTAAATACTTGCAACCTGTGGGTATGGGAACTTCTGGTTTGTTTATATCAAATTGAACTTAAATTACGTCAATTTGAAGGGTATTATCAGCTTCAGTTACACGCGAAAGAAACATAAATAACCCCAAATGCACCAAATAGGCGAAAAGTTCTCCTTATTACACATATCATATTTAATTTAATGACATCGCAACTTCACACAGTTTTCAACATCCGAGGAAGTTGAAAGTAAGGAAGAAGTTAAAGCAACTCGAGTCCCTTTACAGAAAATGGTTTAAATACAGTATCGTAAATCAACGCTTTACTTTTCTATTAATAACCAGTAATTAAGTTTTTCATCCTTTTACTTCATTATTATCTTATTATCTAACGAGTACCATAGAAATGATATTCGATCTCTGAATATCAATCTATGAATACAGGAAGAATGTCCCAGTGTTAAAAGGGTGTTTGAGTTTTTTCCCCCTTTTAATCTGTCAAAGCAACCAATTTATCATAATAGTAAAGGAATAAGGGCTTACATTTAGTCACTTTCAGTGGCAACGTAAGGGAGGTCCACTGTTTTAATCACTCATGCAGTACTTTTTATGTGGCTTTCTTTATTTTGGAACTTAAGTGTGTACAGTTTAAAAGTAAAAGTACGTTAAAACCCGCCTGACTAGACGTATTGTACATGAATGAAACACGCGTTTACACGCATTTCGGTTTGAGTTAGAAGACATTTAATGACACAAAATGGTGGAATTTTTTTTCCATCTGTACCCCACCAAGAAAAAGAAACGGAGACATGAACATAAATTATTACAAAAGCACGGCAAAAATGCGTTTGTTTGAAATCTTGGCCTCCCACACTTCGTGTTATTTACATCGCTGAGGACTGTATAAATCTCTAACTTTGCAATCTTGTAGTCTAAACTAGTGTGCGAAGAGAACATAAATTTTGAATTCCGCGGCAAGAAGAAGTTTCAGTCTAAGCAACACATGTTAAGGGATAAATGGCAAATGGCGTCATGCAAGATACTGTTGGGGAAAAAACGTTTTCATTACACACGCGCTGTATCTCGCATGTTTAAGATTTCCAACACGCAAGCGTGCATTTTAAGTAATCTTTGTTTTTAATGTTTCGCAAATGAAATGCAATAACTAATTCGGCATCAATATTGCATTAAAACCTAGGAGTGTAAAATTCGACAAGCTTTGCAATTCCATGGAGACAAGGATATGATTATATCATTTCATTCTAATGAATAACAGAGAATATTTCCAGTTGAATATCTGAGAAGGTTTATCGGTTGAAACTACAGTAGTTCATGTTCCGCGTTGACAGCTACATATAAAAGTATCTGAAACTGTATCACTTGCATGTAATATCATTTTACTAGAAGTTTATATTTTCAAAATAACTTAATAAACGTGTGACATCAAAGAGAATGAACGAGTGATAAGAGATGGATACATTGTAATATACAAATATAATATAACGTTTTTTAATGTCAGTAAATACTCATATTGTACATATATAAAGTATTGCGCGTTTTATTATGATGATGGCATAACTACAAAAAATATACATACTTTAAATCTGTCTAAAATTATCCAGTTTTATCGTGTTAGAAAAAAAGATTTTCATTAAAACGTAATCTGTCCCCTAAAAAAGCACACTGAGATGTCTTTAGAGTTTCTGTTTTATTATATAATATGTATAACCACATGGTGACAAACGAAAAATATGTGACTGGTTTATGTAAATATTATGACACATATAATTTAGTAACTATTATCACATAGGCATCAATTTTACTCATATATGTACAGTTTTTATTACGAAACACAAGCCTTTTTACTCAATAAGTATGATCAAAGGCGGATCTTTCTTTGATTTTATTTTATTGTCCAATCAAAACCCGTATCATCTGTCAGCGTTAGTTACATAAAAATAAAAGCTATGAAATCAAAATAAAATGACTATGAAAATTCTTTTTCGCCACCTATCCTACAAGTGGAAACATTTATTTTTGTCATAAAAAAAGCAAATAAAAATCATGATTGTTTCGCTATGGTATCCATACATGAGAACTTTTGCAAATCATCCTGTCAAAACAGTGATGTTAATAATAAAAAAACACTATTAACAAATAAACGGGGTAAATAGAAAGGAATGCAGTTTTCAGCTTAACATAGAAGGTACACATGCTAAACCCGGGTTCAGATTGAATATATTGTTTTTATTGGCAGAGAAAAATGAATTTTCATTATGATTATGTGAAATAGATTTAAGGTCTAAACATAACACGGGTGTGTGTTTTTCATGATTATCTTCAAAAGTAAACAAGCTTAAAAAACTCAGACAAATGACACATTTAATGGAGGGCTATATGGACGAATTAAAGTATGAGGTACTAATATTATATCCATGTGCATTCGTCACTAACTATGCGTTCCCAATATGTGCCAGATTTTCTTTTCTATGTGGCATGATTTCAGAAATTTCATTTACCAAACATGTAAAAGTTTCATACTTTAGTCTTCAAGTAAAATTGAACGACGGAATATATCATGTGTTATATATTGTAGTTAGCACGTTTTGATATACTGGTTAGAACACACACAGCTGAAAGTCTTCAGAGTTTATATGAAATCTGGTATTAGGCATTGTAGATATAATTACTTAAAGGGGGAAACAGGAGTTCGGTAAATATGATAGGTAAATAACAACAACTACCAACTTTTAACAACTTGGTCTTTGCCATCAAAGGCTAAGAAATCATTCACTGTCTTAACTAAGATGGTCATTTTCTGATGTGAATGTTGGGAAATGCATACTTCGGCTAAATATTAAAATTCGGAAATGTTTGGTGCAAAGACGTTTTTAAGTACAGAAAGAGGATATGGAACTGTTTCGCTAAAACAACGATTACACTTGCCGAAGGAGTGCAAAATGCGGGCTGAAATGGGGAAGTAGCTTTTGGTATAGGTACATTATATTGCTGGTTTTAAAGACATACTGTCTATAGAGACTATGTGTTCAGAGTTCTCTTTCAATCTGAGATTGAAAGCTCTGCGTAACCGGTGTAGCCTTTTTTTTACAAAATATTTCTTTTTGGTAGAAATATCTTTTAATGAGCGTTAACAGGAAACAGCAGTTTAGTAAATATGATAGGTAGCTATATTTCTTTATACATTTCAGATACATAGAAAGTTCGTATTGAATAGAAAAGGCAGATCAAAAAGTGTTTTAAAAACAAAGATATAAAACAGTGAACGCATGCTTCCAAACAGAAATGAGCGAAATTAACGTTTTATTATAACATATAAACATATGAATTCAACCCGATAATGATTCGAAATTGAAACAAGGTAAAGTGAGCAGAAAGTGACCGTTTCCTAACTGTCTGTGTCAAAGTATGTCATACAGCCCTGTGATAACATTTTGCTAAGTGATAAAATACATCCTTAAGTGTAAACAAAAACATTTAATTCACATGAGAACTGAACCTGTAACATGATATATCATAGATCTTATAACACGACACTTACGCTCTAAACCCGGCATTAAACAATAAATAAAATCATTTAATGTCCACCAATGTTAATAAATAAACAAATTCCCTATGAAGGAAAACTGCCGAATAAGACTAAAAACACCATTCGTATGTAATAAAACAAACATTTCGAAGGCAAATTTCATAGTATCTCGATTCATAAAACAGACCGATTAAGTTGGTTTAAACCGATTTAATAGTCGCATAAGGCCATAACACCGCGCATCGGCTACAGACTTTCAAAACAGCCCAGAACGGTAAAAATCTCATTAAATTTCTTTTATTTTCTCGATAATCAGCCGAACATCATATCTTTTGAAAGTTATTTCGAACGAGGTGCTAAAATGATCTGACATTATATTTTATTGTCATATGAAAGCTTTCATAAGATATTTATGTGCCCGATAAAACGAATGTATTGTTTTAAGCATCCAATTGTTTAAGTAAAACCGACTTACGTTTATAACCATAGATGATCGCCATTAATCTCTGTAAGTCCAAATGTAGAAGTTTTTTTTCTTGTTTTCTTTTTCAAAATAAACACTTTCTACTATATCCTATAAGTTTGATTGAAACATAGAAGTTGTATATATTCAGTTCACACAACGTCAGCAGTAAAACGAATATGACCCTCTACCTCATAAAACCTGTGAATACCTAGGGGGCGCAACCATATTTTCACTACGAAACCACGTGACTTCACAGTCCAATCGGGTAATAGTACAATGAAAGTCGTCTGCAATCAGTAAATCTATCTATGCTTTATCTATAACATCGATATTTGTTCAAAGTAAATGTTCTTTTTTGGAAAAATATATTTTAAAAAACATTTCAAGGGAGATTTTCTAAATAACTTACCTGCAGTAATGTAAAAAAGATTACAGTTTAACGGCGGTGGCTTAATGTTTACATTTTACGTGCGGTGTATTGGATCTTGTAAAAGCGGAACTATTTTTATGAATATTCATGAGCTGACAACAATATCCAATCATAGACCGTCTAAGCGCGAAATCCAATACTCTGTAAATGTAATTTTGATGAAAACTATAGAAACTACAACCCATGCAATCGAAGTGGTTGAAACTATATTACAAAAACAGACACTTTATGAATGATGCGTTCTAACTTCAAGAGCATTTTTACGATGTGTTTGGGTGATTTCATTCGGTTCTCAATGATATATGGTTATGATATAGATAGTTTAAGAAAAAGTAAGGATCAGCAAAGTTTAAACAAATTTGTTGGTGGTCTTAAACATTTTATTTACACGGGATATTGTCATAAAATCTATTGAAACATGTGTCATTGATATGAAATTCTACATTGCTTAATTTATATTTATTATATAAATAAGCGGGATAACAAGAAAATATAAATCTTCGTAATAACTCCCGACTTCAAAACGAAAAATGAATATTTCGTAGAAAAAAAATGGACTCTAAGATTTAATATATATTTTTTCAATGACCTGTTCCGATATCAAAACCAGTTTTTCACATATCTAAGAATTTAGCTCTTCTGGTCACTGATGTACGTAAAAGTGCAAACTAGGTACAGGCTAAGCTTCGTAAAATTGAGACATAAGAGCAAGTTAACCGAACAATGTTTCCCCTTATTTTTCTAACTTTTTCAAAATTGATGTCAATTAAGTTCACAATGCCCCAAGAACCAAACATTGTTTAAAATGTTACACATAACAAATGCTTAAATTACTATCTAAAGAAGTAAATAGATGACTCTTGTATTTGCATGACACAGTCAGGCTAGAGTAAACCGTTTTTTAATATCCAAACACCTCTCTTACTCCCCTCCCATCATCATCACCACCACCAACACAACACACAAGCAAAGCTTATAATAAATCAAACTTTTAACGTGTAAGATGAAGAAAAAAGGCTTGCAAGAGTGTTTAAAAATGATGTAAAAGATCGAAGGTGGATGACCAGGAAAGTTTAGTTTCGCGCAGTTGGAAAGGAGTGGATAAGTACGTGACTATACGTGCTCTATCTCCGACTGTAAATTACACACATTTACAGCCACCGTAGTTAGGGAGTACCCTATAATCGTTCCATCACTAATAGACAAAGGTATATAATTGGGCATTACCTGAAAGTGCTATTATGAACAGGGTAAGAAAATTAGTCTGTGCCAGACCAATTTATCATTTCATATTGACAGCTCGATACATTGCACTAAGAGAGAGGGGAGCA
This sequence comes from Saxidomus purpurata, assembly GCA_022818135.1. NCBI lineage: Eukaryota > Metazoa > Mollusca > Bivalvia > Venerida > Veneridae > Saxidomus > Saxidomus purpurata. The sequence continues at coordinate 35,784,726 of JAFMSR010000016.1, forward strand.
AATTTATACCCCCTAGGCACGCAGACTGAGGGATAAAACAACCATCATTGCTTGTCTTGGCTTGATCTACATCTTAATTTGGGTTGTAATTGCTTAATATTTTCAATACCAATTAAAGATGTTTTTCAAGACATTTTTGTGCCTCTAACAAAATGCGGGTTAGATTGTTGAAAATGTTTCACGGTTGATTGGCGGTTACATTATCTGGTAGTATTGGACAAGGTTAACAGTGATGTATGTTCGATTTTAGGGTAAGATAATAACTATACAATGGTTCGACTTCGATAACATCTTCACTATGATAAGATAGCTTGTTGACTTGTTTTAATTTTATTGCTTTTTTACAACTTTAACACAAAACACGAAAAGATATCGATTTGGCCCCGGGATTGTTCTGTCATTATCTTCTACTGACACAGAATCTGATGTTTTATTTTTCAAAGATAAAAAATTTGAGCAATTTATCTGCATCTTATAACCATTTTATATAAATATTATTATCACCGAATCGGATTTATCTATATATCTGTTAACAAAACATTTTCTAAGACAATAAAATAATTTGCTGAAAGATTACGTAGTTAACACATTGTTCTGTTTACATAAATGCACAATAAAGAATATCATAAAATCCATTTATTACAAGGGAGAAGTTACAGTTTCTACAATTGCTACATTTATTTGTGTATTGTCTAGCTTTTCAGTATTTTACCGTTAACTCACTCACAATTATTTAAGGCTTAAGTGTAATAAATTATTAGTAATAATTAAGTTTCAGTCGTTTAATTCAGTCTCATCCATGTACATATATAGATTTCTAAATACAATACAAATGAAAACATATCAAAAATAGACTGTCCCCTATTAACTGATTTATATATGTAAACCATAACACTTTCAAACTTTTAAAATGAATCACGTTCAAACTACTTTCAAAGTTTCGCAAGCAGTTTTCATAACTGAACAAAAATCTGCACTCAATACTCCGGAAGTGACCCCGGTCACCTTGACGTTACAGCACATTACTTGTTCGCCAATGTTCGACAGCGTTCGGCAATGTTCGACATCACACAACATCCATGTTTAACAAGCTCTGCTCGAGGTTGCACGTTATTGCTCTTCCGTATTCAAAGTTGATTTTAAAGTAATTAGCAACAATACGACATGAGACTAGGATGTTCTATGTACGTGCCTTTGTGTAGATTCTTTTAACGAAAGAATAACATGCAGATTCGTAAGATCACTTTATCATTTTAATATCAAACGATACACGACGGGTCAACATCTGTTAAAATGTAAATATACTTGTATGCAAAGAAACAAACAAATGTTTCCATTACTCATGCTCATTGCAATCAAGTTACATTATTTTTGGAGTCTCGAACATGAGACCGCCCAGATGAAGTTTCCGTTCTAAACGCTTGTTTTATCGAAAAATATCTCCCTCTTACTTTTGAAGAAAGGAGTTTTTCTTAAGGAAATGAATTCCACAGTACATAAATGTTTCAAGGAATGCACATTACAGCCGGTGCATATTTACAACACTCATGCTTTTGGAAAAAAGGATTTTGGTAAAATTATGGTATAAAGAAAGGAGTCAGAATTGGCAGTTAAGAAGTTATTTTATACATGTATGTTATTGTCACAGATAACCCTGATTACTAGTCGGAATTCTACTCATTTGAAACAATCTTAAAACTAAATACACTAAAAAGGCAATATACACACAACCCATATTCGCATCAGATGGAAGACATAGCTAAGAATCAGACTGACATGAAGTAACACAGTCTTGGTCTCCGCCATGTCCGAAATTGACAATCTATACACACTAGAAGTACACGTGCTTGATGCTTTTTAAACGGGCAACAGGCAAACACATTCTGTGCATAAACATGATAAGCCTTTAACCTTTATCCCCCCTAATTTCGCGTTGGACAGTACCACCGTTCATAGAGGTTGATGGACGTGTAGAGTGATCAAAATATGCACTTGTCGCAAAATCATAATCACCTGCCGACTGGACGGTAAAGGTTTAAGGGATATCAAATTTTTCGTGTTTTTCAAATGTGTCTTTTCTTTGTTGTTGATTTGCTTTTTTACGACGTTGAAATTTATCATAGTACCTTCCATCAGATAGCCCAGTACTCGAACAACGTTACCATGCAGACATACCATAAAACTGAATACACAAGTGATTACGAAAAATCGACTATTGTACGATATAATGATGGATGAATAAAAAGTGACATTTTCATTCCAAATTATATCACTTATGAAGAATATAATAATCAATTACATAATTGGCAGACGATGGTTGTCTAATGGAATTCCAAAGACGAAGTCCTAACCGTCTGCTGTAAGATTTTCGGCGCGCAAAAGCAGACGATTTATTTTCGGTTACTTTGAAAAAGGACGAAGAATGCACATGAAAGTTCGAACTTGATGTATGGTTTACTAAATATTATTTATAGCTTGATATACATTCCTCAAAAGACAATCGCATTACGCTTTTATGAGTTGTTTTGCAACCTTGGTTCAAAGGTTGTCACGTGAATAGACATTCGGACCGCTTGTCACTCATCGTTGAGTCGCAAGATTGATCTATGGTCTGAGAAACGCTTTCACATACATCATGGTCAGTCGGAGCTTTGATGTGGCAATTATGACAAGAAAAATGTACATAACATTATGATTGGTCATTGTTGTACAAAATACAGAAAGAAAAACTGTTCATACATATTAGCGAAGTAACGTTTGTTGCTAATTAAGCATAATCTATTGCCGACATGACTTTACATGTGTATCTGCATTTCAGTTAAAAATTGTAAGCTTGTTTCACTGGTATACTTCACATCCTTAAGTTCCGCTTCTTTGCCTTCCATTGTCTGAAATTGGCACTAATCTTATTTATCATATCCGGCGTTCGATGAAATTTAAAGAATAGATGACAATTTGGACAGTCCTTCAGACGTGTTCCAATTCATGTTCAATTTTCAGTTTATTATTCCGAAATGGATGTCAGTGTCTACTCTAACTTCCCGGAAGTAAGTATCTTTAAGACAACGCTTGATGATTTGATCAAACGTCCAAAAGTTACTAATTTAACTGGTGTTGTTAGTGAAGTGTTAGGAACATCTGCTAGCAACAGAACAAAATATGACACACTCGTACCAGTACCGCAATTATTTATTGAGATGTGAAATAATGTCAAGCCTAGAACATTATATAGCTAGTGACATCATGGTAATTGTGTTTGAACTATAGTACATTAGAGGAATAGATGGGGTTATCTGATCTATCGAAAATGTTATGTGTTTTGCACCGTATGGTGACTTTAAACCAGCATTGATGGTGTATGACTTGTTTTTAGAGAATCACGGGATCCAATGAAGAACCACCGGTCCGCCAGTTGTAAGGGGGAATGTTTCCTTAGAGTAAAGTCTTGACATAGCCCGGCACGACGAATACTTATAGCTGCCAGGACATGAAGAAAAGTGTTCACTTTAACTTTCCTAATAAGTCAAGATCATTAGATAATGAAGTAATTTAATTCTTGAAAAGCATATTGCGTGCATCTACTGATTTCAAAGACGGGACAGTCAATACATATATTATCACGACAATAAAGTAACATTTAATAACGTCTTGCGGTGGCAATATGATGCCTATATCCGTGACTTAAAAAGACATATGTGCACCTAATACCATTGAAGACACGTTCTAGGAGTGCCCATATCTAATGTTCAGTGCTGCTGAATATAGCCATGGGATTGAACTTACGTTCACATGTAGCAGACGACTTTTTTCACAGGAGCTCCATTTTAGCTATCGTTCTGGAGCAAGGAAAGCCGTTTTAATATACAGTACATAAATGTTTACAGCAAGTTCGGTACTATTGACATTTGCATTCGGACCAAATGTTTAGCAGAAATCGTCGTTGATTTTAAAACATTCTCATCACGGTGACGTTTTCAATTTCAAAAAACTATAAACCATATAAACGGTTTTGACGAATTCCTAACAGAATTACCCGTATCAGATTTTGATAAATCTTTGAAGATGTTCAAATAACACCCCATCTGTCAACAGTAACCTATTTTATCATATGGTTTCAAGCGGTAATTACGGGTATCCCAACCTTAATGAGGAACAATTGATAATTTACATCCTAAACTAACAATACCATGTAAAGATTTAGCGTTTGCAACAACGCGGAAAATTCAATGTATCCGCAAAGTTTGAAAACGAGGATTGCTTTCTTGCCTTTGATATATGGAGGGTCATTGAGAACAGAAATGCTTTTTTGAAATAGCTTCGGCCAACAACCATGAGTTTAATAGCATTTGATACAGTTGTTTAATTTAGATGTACTAAGTGTGGCAATTTTTGAAGGTACGGAAACAACCAATTTCGGGAGCATCGATGCGTCGCACATTGCAATTAGTAACCTTTATCATTTGAAGTGCAAATTTGTCCATCAAATGAAGTGAAAAACAGAAGGCTGTATAGATTTAAGTGATTTATTGTTATTCTCTAAGTGACCATTGAGAAGGTACAAGAATTTAATTGCAATTTCGTTTTGCTGTTCTAGTGCAGAGCAGGAAATATTACTATAGATGTTAAAAATCTTCATATTTTAGATTTAAAGTGTTTTTATTTTAATTTTATATCGACAGTGGACTCAAGTTTTTGCAGTTGGTTTCAATTACTTGAGCTTCTGACAAGTACGGAAAGAAGAGATTGTAGAAGTCCCGGTCAAACTCGAACCCACAGCTTGTCATACTGCATGGGATCTTGTATTAGTTCGAGTAATGTCTATCAAAATTTAATAGTATTCACTATCCTTTTTTAGGAATTACGCATATTTTGCTGCATTCTTTTTATAACACCTTGACAAATTTCAATTCTGTTCTGGTATTACTTTACTAGAAGTTTTGTACACGTGGAGTTGAAATAAGAGTAACTCTGCTTGGACTTATAATCAGGAACGGCTTTGCATGGATTTTATTCATGACTGTAAACTGATCCATCATTGAACTCGTGTTCAAAGCCTTTCATTATTAGCAACGTTAATGCTCAACATAGACCGTAAACTATTAATTAAATATCCATAACATCTCTCAATTAACATTTCATTTATACATGTACATATACTACGGAGGTTCTGAACCGTTATACTCTGTAGCAAAACAACGCCATTGTTTCATATTACTTCTAAGTATGCATCAACAAAGATGGAATATTGCTGAAACCAGTGAATCATAAGGGACTGGGTATATTTCTTATACACTGAATAGCATTACAAAATGCGCAAAACGTTTGGGATTCAACTTAAACTAAGTCATTACAATTTTTCTTAAACCATCAGATGAAGTTGAAGAGTAACTTATGAAATATGGACATTGCGATTTAGAAGTAAACTTAGCTTGCAAGCATGGTCTGAACTTGTCCTAATTTGGTCGGGATACCCACATCCTGTACTGATACTAGAATATATCTGTATCATGTTTTATCTATTTTCAAAATGTAATCTACCTGCAAGGTGAAACAATTTTGGCGGCCAGCAGGGCCTTTTACATCAGATCCTGGCCGATTTCTTCAACCCTGAGGGATAAAAGCTTAAAAGATACCATAACTCGGTTTTTGCAAAGCCGAGAAAAAAATATACACTATTTGCTGAATATATCTATTAATACCCCGTGACAAAGAAACAAGATGTACGAAATTTCTTCTGTTAAAAAATGATTGCAATATTCCATGAATTTACGTAATGATTCTTAAACAGTGTAAGCAGATAAGCCTGTAGAAATAAATTTTTGCAATGGTCCGTAATATGTAGAGCAAGTTATAACATGGGAAATTACAAATCAACCAAAAAATAAATTTTGAACCGAAACTATTTTGATATAATAGTATCATTAGCACTTATCGACAAAGTTAAGCGCGTAATGAGATGTAATTGCAAATTTTACCTCTTTCACTATTGTTTCTTTATGACACTTTTATTGGGGGTTGTATAAAATGATCTTGAATGAAATTGAAATACGTTTGCGGTTTTACTTTCACCAATTGGCCTTTAGTTGTAAATTGATACTAATAACAAATTGTTCGGACAAAATTACCTATGCTTAATTGATTACCGGTGGTCATAAAACGATTTTCTGGTGAATAAGGGAATTAGACAAGGGTCGCTTCTGTTTCCAAATTAGTTTATTGCTTTTAAATAATCGTCTCGATCGACTCTAAATCAAAGTTTCTGAATAATTATGAAACTAAATAGTTATCAATTTTTTCATGAAAGAAAAACAGAAAAAAGCACTAAGAAAACCGTATAATTTTCGCGAACATGCGAAAAACAAAAATCGGTATAAAGTGTTTTGCTTTGAAAAGCGAATGCAGTCAAATATCTGCTATTTTTATTGCAGTATTCATTACATTTTTATTATTATATGTATCTGCTGACAATGACCTTGACTCTGAAACTTCGTTTAATTCAAATTACTGATTCATGTATATCAGTCATGAAAGTTAATATTATTCATCTATTCAGTATGGATGCATGAATAAAGTCAGTTCATGTATGTATGCCGGAAAAGTAAGAAATGACAATTCCCGACTTCAGAATGGGGGACAGATATCCTTTCGGTGTATGACATTCTTTGATACATCAATCAAATGATGAACGGTCATCAGCATAATCTAGAATAAATAATACGATGAATAGAGAATAAATTTATATCGTTGCGGTCATGTATGACAGTTGTGGTCACGAAATTAACAGGCAAGACGAGAGATGAAACAAAAGTTCTGTCACATAATGTGTTATTATTCTAACACCCAATATTAATAAAGAAACGATATTTATACTGTTTCACACTCATGCATTTTTTCATAGTATTTTTCGCTAATTGCCTAGTAGTATTCGTTTGATGTTAAGAGAAAGCGAGCGTTTGTTGATTAATGCTTTCATTCAAAATTTCGTATATTAAACGAAGATTTAGTTTAAGTTTATACATAACGATTTCCATAAATGACAAAAAGTTTGTTGAACATCGTGATTTATTAATAATACTGAAAGGCATCCCTTCTTAATAGTATCCTGTGTAATTGAATTTTGATTAGTTAATGTTTCAAAGACGTGCATCAAACATACGCATTAAATTAAAATAAAGATTATAAATATTGCTGAAAAAATAATTTATGTCTAGTTATATCGATTAAATAACAAAAATAAGACTTTAAGACATCAATAATGAATAAATTTCCCTGATTTTTTTATATTTGTAGATTTAACGGTATATATAGCTACATCTGTGCGTAAAATTGTTTATGTTCAAAGCAAAAACATTCTATCTTAGTAATCATTTTAGATTGTGATAAATCTTTGTGGTTCTAAACCGCGAGTTAGCTCGAACGCTTCATCTCTGTGCTTCAAATCGAAATGTAAAATCTTAATTACGATTTGATTAAGAAGTAATAATGATATGAGTTCGTATATAAACGTTAATTAGAATTGTGAAAGAGGTAAGCAAATCCAAATTCAAAACAAGATGACGTGCGAAGTTTGTCTACTGAATCCTAATACCTTTTAGATGCTATATTGACGTACAGGTCATCCAGAAATAAATGGCTGTTTCTTCTTTTCGAGTTTTCCATAACATATGTGCTAGAATTTTCAATATTCTAAAGGTCGTTTTCGAGAAAACACACGGAGATACCAGAATGTTTCTCATATGCGCAATAAGGCAAATTCCGTTGTTACTGTCTGTCCGTCTTCAAAAGGAGCAGATAGAAAAGGGACACCACCCACTAACTTGCACACTTAAAGCCCCACACACGGTTTTATTACGAGTGCACCGATCATCAAAGGGGTCGCGAGAACATAAAACATCCATGAAATTGCAGGGCGGGTCTAATGTTTAAGCCTGTAATACGGGCCACTTCCGCGCAATGGTTCTAAATGCAATCCCCTATTGTTCTAATGGCAAAATATACTGACCATTACTGTCTATTGCTTCCATGCTTTCATCTTTATTGAAAATAACACGTTTGTTTCAATTTTTCGTTTTGCTTTTGAACACAAACTTGTCAAAAATGTAATAAGAAAACCATTCAGTATGAAAATCATTCTTTTTCTTTTCGGCGAACACCTGTTTGTTCATTGACGTAGGTAAAATGATACGGTTTTGTGCCGGTTTGAATAAATGAGTTACCTTTTGCTTGCAGGTTATACCGAACGTATAATGACTTTATTGCTTCAAATAAGATATTTAAAAAAAGTTACATCCATTTATTCAATATGTATGATGCCCGCCTAATTTTATTTTATCTATGTTTTCTGTAAAAGGTTTCTTATTCTGCAAGCATTTAATATTTAAAACATTTAGTGTTTTCACACCTTGCGTAGCAGTAACATTTTTTTTTCAAATAAAAATGTAAAGTAGTCATCAAAATATACTAAAACGGCTATGAAGTCCTCTTAAAGCGATTTGTTATTGTTTTATAAAGACTTAAACTTACAAGATAATATCAAATTAATTTATTGTTTGGTGTATATCTGTTACATTTAATGTTTTTGCGGGCCATCATGTCTTCATTACTGCGGTAGTCTATTGCAAAACTATAGTAAAAAGGTACTTTAGTCTTGTTTTATACATGTTTTGGTCTGATGTTTATAACCGATGTATTGTTGTTTTATTATGAAGCTTTCGACAAGATAAAACGTACCTAGAAGGCAAGTATGTATATAGCCGATTACGGGAAAAAATCTATAACACCTTGTCGAACGTATTTATAATATAACCTGCATAAAAACATTGTAATAGAAATATATTTCAATTCGCCTGTTTAATTGTCTTTTCATTTATGAAGGGGCAAGTTTTATGTGCTAGATATAATTAAGGTATTTCATTCGCCAAAGAATGCGTAATAGTCAAGTAACATCGAGTTTTATCGACACTTTGGATTTAATACCTTCGACAAAATCGATCTAATTTCAATATTTACGTTATTTAGAAGTATTTACCTAATATATACATTTATGACCAACATGCCGACGCTTTTTGTTGCTGTTTTACGTCTTCAGGAAGTAACAGTGTATACGCTTTATGAAAGCAGAATCAAGCATTTGACCAGAGAATTTTTAAAAACGATGTGATGTAACTTGTATGTATATAACATACTTTGTCGACACCGTTAGTTTAGATTAGCTGGGTTAAGTTAGATTAAATGTATTTGAAAGTGCTTCCCGAGAGATACCCATGTAGTAAGTATTCCAAACAACAGAAACATATTTCAATGTGAATTTAGCATGTATATAAAGAAGAATGGCGACAAAACATATAAAGACGATGACAATACAAAAACTCAGGAACGCATTTTTCATTTGTATGGAGACAAATCGACAACAGGCCTATCAAAAGTCGTGACAAATACGGTCAGAAATCAAGAAATTCTTATAAAAATGTCACTTTCCTGCCTCAACGTTTTCACGTCGTTATTGGTCTATCATAAGACTTGCCTAAAATGACAACCGCGCTGAAATAAAACCGTCATCTTCAGAGGACATCGGTACAGTGGCTATTCAAAATGTCCGTTTTCCCACCCATCAGAATCAGAGCACAGGTGGCTACAATCATTTTCATGACCAACCGTTTGTCCGAAAGTGTTCAAAAATGCAGGTATGCTGGTCGTAAAATAATGCGCGGAGGGATATTTTCCAGTGACTCGGTGCAACTGCCTCGAACAAATATTGATTGCCTTAAGGGTTCTCAGATAAATGCGAGCGACGGTCGTAAAAGCATTTTTGCATTGACAATACCCTCAATAAAACTACTGTCTAATTATTAATAGTTTAATGAAGCGTGCGCTAGGATCCAAATAAACGGCGGTCTCAAATTAAGTCTATGCACGGAATCTCCCAGCAAACGAAAAGCTCATTTTTATGTCTAAGCACTACTGTAAATAAAGTCCAAATACACATGGCGGTCACTGCAGATATTGTGGTCTTATACAAGTAAGAAATGCTTAACATTCAGTCCATATTTTAGCGAAACAGTCAAAAAGTATTTTCAGTCAAAATACTTGACAGAATGCTTCGATTTTGCCTTTAAATGCTGTTGCAATACGCGGGTCTTATCAACCTAAGATTTTTATACAAATTGTATTTAATAAAATGAAAATTCAATTCAATAAAATGACGACAACAACAACAACGACGACGACGAGAAGAACAGCACTGACAATACTCACTAATAATAAAATTAAATTAACAACAACAAAACGAAATTCACATTAACAGATATAAATAGGCACATGAAAATAATTTACACAAATACATACTAATGGTCAGATTTGTGGTATACCTTTGACTGTTTTTAAAACTAAAGCCAAGAGTGACATTTTGTATTTAAGACAAGCAAACATACTTTAAACCGCTTGTTAGTGTTGGGTAATTACTACAGTACTCTTTAGTCCATGATAAATAGTGTCATTATTACCTTAGTGCTGTTTAACGATAAGAACTGAAATGTTTATTTTAGAAGAATACATAAAACTGTGTGTAATACATAGTAAAAGAACACATTTTAGTCATAACTTGACCATAAATGCACCATCTATGTGACATTTAATTTCAACCAGGTCCTAGATCATTACATAAAATTTTCATTTAACGAGACCTTTGTTTATTTTCAAACGATCAGAATATAGACATTTTATTACAGTATGTATAACCCTTGGGCTGACTTTCAGTTTAGTCACCATGGTTGCTTTATTACAGGACAAGTACTGATTTAGTACAATTTTATTTCATATTATCTGAAACATTTATCTCAGTATTCTGAGGTGGTCACGGCCATATCAAAGGCATTGTAGTCAAACGCTGACCACGATTATACAGGCTAACAATATCATAAAGCTCGTCTCAATTCTCTTGTGATAGCAAACTCCACGAAGATCAAAGCACGCCGTTATTGTTACAAATAGGTAGCAATTAGACCAATTTTGGGCAAATCGTAATTGTTGCAATTCCACGCGGTCCCATAAACAGGGAGTAGGATACGATAACCAGATAAATTACAGTTAGAATGATGTAGTATTATTACCAAGGTGGTCCTCATTCAAATGTTTATACACGGTGTCAAGGAATTGTAAAACACTGTGGCCTGCGAAACCATAAAATGTAATACAAACTATATAGAGAATACTTTGAGGTGTCAAACCATTTTGCTGATAGGTCTAATATTTCCGTGATATACGTGGTCGGATAAGACCTCTGTTCGAAATTTGAACCTGCACTGATAAAGCTGATAGTTTTGCAGTATTAGTAATCTACACAGATACGTTGATGTTGTGCAGTCCCAGCACTTTGCCATTTTTATCTTGGCTTTTGTAAGAATGTTACTTACTATTGATTACAAGGAGCCTGGGAATTTCAATGCCGGACTAATTCACACTTTCCCAGACAAAGTGTTCTGATGAGTTAGGTTTTAACATTGAATAGAATAAAATGCAATAATAACACTCTACATACTGCCAGACGTCTGTCTGGAAAGAATATGCAGACATGCAGAAAACAAATGTCTTACTGTCATTTAAGAAATTAGCTGCATGATATGTTCAACTGGCAAACCTAGGAGGACGTAGATTGTGTTGACACTTATCTAAATACAAATTACAAATTTCCAACAGTTTTCATCAAACTTATTTGAAAAGTATTGGACCATACTGTTTTCATTTTTTAGATTCAGACAAGTAAGGTTCATCCATATACATGTACAATTTTACGTCAAAATACAGAATAATTTCTAACTGAAATAATTGAACCTTATTTGGTGCTTTTTGCTTTTTGGTGCTTTGAAGTTCATCGAGTGTTGCTCAGTTTCCGCAAACAAGAACCACGGACATTTTAAAAGAACAAAGATTCAGTTTATGCTCTGTCTTTTTTATTTCTACAATGTTCGAGTTACATTTTGAAATTGCTAAGAATTTCATAAATGTAAAGAAAGCGATTCAACATAATCATCCATGCAGTTTTTGAATTTATGAAAAAAACGTCACTTGTAAGTTACAACCCACCATTTGTAGACGACAAACACTTTGAACTGATCTTGTATCGTTTTATTTATACTTGTGTAAATTGCACGTACTTGTCAAGTCATTACCACGGCGTGTGCAAAGGTGGCAGTAAGTAAACTTCGATATTAGAATTTATTGCCTTTTGTACCCGTTTGTTATCTAAGGGCATAGATCTTGTAGATCTACATGTTTTCATACAAACGACACAGTTTAGTATTTCATGTGTGTATATAGTTTACACTGTTAACACATTATAAGGTATGCCCAAATTTCTCTTTAGTGATATTTTTGATACAGCGGGACTGTCATTTTTGCAGCATCTGTTGATAGTTTTTTGAGCTTGGTTTTTATCAACTGAATCAATCTTTTTTTTTGTTGAATTATGCTCACATCTGCCTGTCTCAAATTTCGGGAAGAAACATTGGTAAGTAAAAACAGAATGTTCGAAAGTATTTAAAAATCCACCAGTACCAAAAATGAATTGGATATAAGTCTTTTCAAGAAAGTATTTTCAAGGATGAAATTGCACCTTCTATATACAGTAAACTCCGTATATAACGATTACGGATACAGCGAAAATCCGGATATAAGGAATTTTTTTATCTGTCCGTGATTTTTCTTTATTCTAAATTAAAATGTTATATAGATATAACGAAATTCCGGATATAAGGAACACATTTAAATGGTCCAAATGAGTGCGTTATAATCGGAGTTTACTGTAAAACGGTATGCGATGCTTCATGACTAAGATGTTACAATAACGACAAAAGCGTAAGGTTCTAATCTCATCGGTAATAGATCTTGACGGCGACATCCGCAATCCATTCTTTAAGCGCGAGTACTCGTAGAAACTGCAGAACGTCATCATTAGTTGGAAGATTATATGCCACGTGTCAACAATCGGTTTAAAATGAAAACATTGTAAACCTAACCCACTGAGGTAATCGGGACCAGTTTCTTACTTCATATATTTTACTAAACGCGTGTTTATTTAACATATTCTATCAAAATCATATCAAACTTTGATAACAAATCATTTCGGCAGACGACATCGTCCAAATGGCTTCCTAAATGACCCAATATAGTCGCGACTACCCAGCACGCCTATGGTGAAAGCAGACGACTTGTGGTCTAGAATGATGATCAAACGCTTGAAAGACGTTACGATTACATTATTTGTAAAATCACCACTAAAAGCATCGGGCAATATATCATATTCATTTTGAATAATGACGATATAACTCTAATGTTTATCAAACGAAAAAATATTTAACATCATACATGATTTACAATATTGGTTTCGACGTAGGAGGTTCTTTGGTCACCCTAACGCGTTTGAAGTTGAAAATATGAAGTTAATTTCAAGATATTTTCTCTCTCAAAATTTCGGTTGTATAACATACGCATTTTGAACTAGTCAAATGTTATTATTTCTACACCTTGTTAACACAGTCTATATTCTAATTTGAAATGTAAAGAAAGGCCTCTGTTTCTAAGTGGTTTTGCATTCCGACTTCGAACCACAAGCTTCTCGTCGCATTGGTTCGAACCTTCTTGACTAGATGTTTTTTTCGAGTGTAAAATTCTTCAGCAGGCATTTGAAAGGACCCTAGTTATCACTGTGATATTGCGCATGCGCAGTATCATTACCATATCAGACGAAAAGCCATTCACCAAAATAGCTGCCAGCTCGACGCTCAGATGAACACCTGTGTATAACCATAGCCAGACCGGGCACAAAAATCATACTGACATAATGAATTAAATACTTCAGGTTCATCAACACCCATTTATTAACAAACGAGAGCAATATGAGTTTGATTTTATCTCAGTTCCTGACAGGGCTACAAAATGCATGTCTTTCAAATAGCTGTCAATGTATGTGACACTAAAATCGTTTCTGATGTCGTAAATTTTGGATATCAGACTCGTGTCACCGTAGAGCAACGTACAAAAAATTATAAATTTTAATAAATCTCACTAAGCAGACACAGCATTCAAAATGGTAAAAAAGTGGTGTTCCCTAGCTTTAAAAAAGATACTAAACTACCCTTAAAGTAGTCCTTTCTTAGAAGACAAAGGAGTGTCTTACTTCATCGTTCGAAACCTCAACGAAATGTAAAGGCACACAATTGTAGGATCACTACCCTCTAATGTAAGAATGGCCACAAATGTGAAAATGTTCACAGATATGGAATAAAATAATTTTACTCTGTATTTAACAACTGTGTTTCAATTTCGTCGAATTTTTTTACATATGGGGTAAAAGGTCACATTTGAATTAGGGTTAGGGTTTTACGTTTGTCGAACGTTTTTACATATGGGGTAAATTAAGTTTACATGTGAGACCAATTTCACAATTGTGAACAGTTTCACTATTGGGGGTCCTACACACATGTTTGTAAACATGCATTTCATATTTAAAGTTACTTTTAAAGTAGTCCCTTCTTATTTTAAAAAGTAGTGCCGTGTTGCTTGTCTCTTTATCTAAAACACAAAGCAGATTTCTGCTGTATCAGCTAACACGGCAATTTACAATTTTTCAACACTTACTCCGAGTGCTAAACATGCATACTTTTACCCGTTTCGCCATAATGTTGCGCATTTTATTTCTCGTGTTGAAGTATTTCTCTATTTAAAAGATTCTAAAAGTTTCAACAGAACAATTATGACCACCGTAATGTCAAAATTTGAATTTTAAAAGTCTATAAGATCCGATTCGAAGTGCATTTTCTGTCGTAAAATGAAAGCTACAAAAGTATTTTCCGATAGTTTAAAGAGCTTCTGTGACCATTTATCTTGATATTCTGAGAGATAAATCATTTTAATATTGTATTCAGGGAATTAAACAGAAATCCAAGAATAACACAATGTCATAATATTGTAAATAAAACAGTATATTTTATACACATGTGCCACAAGTCATTGCGCTTGATGTATCCTAGAATCAAACAGTATAACTGGTAACACAGTCAAGTGTCTTCAAATGCAATGAAATACAAATATTGATGTATAAAGCAGAAGTGACAAAATGACGTATCCTAAATATTCAATCAGCCTGTTCAACATTGATAATATTTTGTAGTATTTTCAAATGTATCAGAATATAGCAAGATATTTCAATGCATAGTACGACCTATGTTTAAAGAGTCCCGGGACAGACAGTATCATAGTCAAATACCCCATTTACCTTTAAACACATTTTGTACTACCGGTGTACAAGTAATACTTTTAGAATTTAGAATGATTCTACATATTCGAACATTTCACATTTGATAACTACAAGCGACCGAAGAGAAATGGTACACCAGAACGCACAAATCGAACACCGGTTATGCCGTTCGCTTGGCAGATATGTAGTAAGGGTTTGGCGTCATGAAAAGTATATGACCAAACAGTGCTTTTGCAACAGAGTAAGTATCTGTTGTCTTGTATTGATATGACACGTTACATATATTCAGCCAAAGCTCATATTGCACAAAGGTGACCCGTTTGTTATTTACAAGCTTTTCTTACCAAACAAATCTAAGTCTATTTCAAACAGTATAGCAAAAAATATAGATGCAATTTATCAGTAAAAAAGACTCTAATAAAAGATAAACAGACCAGGTTTCACAAACTTGTGTTTTACTTACTTACCAGAGTTATATACACCTTCTTATTGCCATTAAGAATTTAAATAATGCAGTCAGTTTTCCTTAACAACTATCGTCGTTTCATGTTTATAAATATTTAATCAGTTTCAAGAAGACGGTTCCATGAAACTCACTTCCACAAGAAGTAAAAAAAAATAAACAAACAAAAGAATCTAAAGCTTACCCTTGTAGCGTTATAGTATAATATCATAGATGTTTACACCACTCATCCTAAGTAAATAACATCGGGGTCGATGAAAATAGTAGACGCTGAAGCAGCCTTACACAACGAATTCCCTTGTAAAAACCTCATTTCTCACAGTGCATGTAAAAGCGTATAACAAAGGATGTATCAAAAGCTTGTAATATTATTTATAATTTGTATGCAAAGTTTTGTACCTTTCGTTTTAGAGAATCACTGAGCATGAACATTAAGTAGCAAAAACATTCTGTTACTCAATTGTATATCTATATTTAGAAAATATCAGTTAACTGCATTCACAGTTTTACTTGGGGTGAAACTAAATGTACACTTCGAGAATCAACACTTCCTGGGTTAGAATCCGATCATCTTGCCTTTATAGCTACAATTATTCCATGATTAGCCAGCACCGTATCTACAATGTTTCGAACCCAGTGTGTACATTTTCAGCAACTCTGTCGATCATTTGCTCAAACACACCCATAATGATCAATGGTACTGTCCAAATTGAAAGAAGTACAATTTATAAAAGAGAAAAAGGAAAGGAATAGAAGTGTCAAACGTTTTTTCTTCTTCATTCTAGTTTTCAAAACAACCAGTTTATTATGTTTTATTTTCACCATTTGAATGAAAATTTTTGACACGGTACACCAAAAATTAAGTATCGAAAATTTTATCATGCTTTGACCTTTTGCAAAAATGTAGCTGTTGATATTAATCACCGCGTTTTTACCGTAAAGCTACTATAGTTAACCAAAATATATACAACAATTTCGCTTGCATAATTTTACAATTTCTATGCTATCAGACATATCTCACCTAACGATTGTACGCCGTATCACATTCAGTGATTCAGATATAATAAGATTGTACATTCCATTAAGATATCTTTTATGATCGTAGCACACGTTGAATAACAAAAATAGATACTAAATGTTCGAAACATTGTGTACAACCGAAAACTGTTAAACCTATAAAACTTGAAAAGATGCTGAAGCAACCAGCAACTTTATAAATATATATGTGGATAATAATTTTGTTATCTTTGCTGATACTTTTCCTGGTTACATGTATGAAGTAACTGCAGGACCCCACACATATACCAGTTGAATAGAAACATGTGCAATAGTTCCAAATGAAAGACACATGATGGGCTGTTGGTGATTTTTTTGTTCTCTATAAATTCAGATATTTGAATTCTAAGATCCAGATTTTGTTTACAATCATGTATCTAGTCCCCTTGTCTGTTTAGGGCGTAGGAATACTGCCTCTTTAGCTTTGTGTAATTCGGTCATGTTCCAGCCATAGTCAAAGCATGTGCAAACGTTAACATGTTTAAAGGTTTTTTTGCATTATATCGTCTGGTGTTTCAAAATGCAACGTGTTTTTGATAAGAGTATCCTTTTCCTGTTAACATAGGCGTATTGCGAATGAGGGATTTTGTGTAACTCCAAGTATTTTTGTCAGATTTAACACACTTGAAAGTTTGTGCGAAAAGAAGCCTGAAGCATTATTTTGACAAAACTAGTTCTATAATATTTTTATAAATAAAGGAAATTTTGAACTACTTGTATGTAATATCTAAAACCCCCCATAGTTTCATAAATGTGTTTATATATACATTTTGATAGAATTACAACTGCACCTCTGCATTCGATAAACTGTATTCATTGTTGTACACAGCATGGTACATATGTTATTAACTATTACTATGCATACATTAAAGAGTGCATGACTAAACTTTGCAGTTACTTTTTTCGCTCATTTTTGTGTACTAATGCTAAATGTAAAATAGTTATGCTTTTTACAGGCATGCCTTTTTAGAAAAGTACACGGAGGTAGAAACAGCGGGTTAATTATAAGATCCTTTAAAAGACATATACAAGTATCCACATGCTTCCTTCTAGAGGTATCATCTCAAAACTGAATAGAAAGTGTTGAATATGTCTATTAATTTCTCCCTTACAGCGGGTTGCATCTGCATTAAGGGGACAAACGCAGCACTGGCCACTGAACATTCGCTGGTGATATGATTGTTTATTCAACAGAGATGCCAACAAAAGAAAAAAAAGGTTCAACAGATTTGGCAACAGTAGAAGAGGTTCTATAGAATGAAATTGATGACGACTGTAGGTGTCATTGGAAGGACCTCAAACACGTTTATACCAAAGTTGCTATATGTATATCATTGGACAGTATTGACAAGTATTTATCATTTATATCGGAACCAGTACTTTACTTAGCACACCATTATAGTTAAAGATGCTTTTGGTTTTCAAATAGTTTTACATGTCAAGACTTCAGGGGTCAATTTATATTTTCAAATATGTTCTTGGTGTTGTACTTTTAATAACCGTCAAACTATATTGTGTTCTTATTCGATATTGTCATCAACCTAATAAGCAGGACTGGTATTTATTTTTGAACAGTATTTTAATCAACTTTATGATTTAATATAGAAATATATCGTAGACTTTTATAATCTTATTACATGTGTTTGCTTGTATTTTTTGTCAATGACAAAAATAACTTTATTCAAGTTAAACAAAGCTCAAGAAAAACATTCGCACCATCGTCATATGCATATCAAAATGCAGCCACAGCTCATATAGCCTGTAGCTCTAAATATAAAATAGGACTTTTAAAATTCATATGGTAAATACTAGAATTTGAAGTCAAATTTTGTGACCTTTGTTAACATACAAAGCTTCGGTTATTCGTTTATCCAATCAATACCTGCACACAATGTGTACTAAATACGTTTAAAGTGCAAACATACAATTAGTTTTGACTTTGAAGAAGATCTAATTCTAAAACATCATATGTGCCTAATGTGTTTTAACGAACTACTTACAAGCACAATTGTTAGCGTTAAAAAAGTGACTTGTAAAATTTATTCAAGGTGATCAACACGAGATTATCGTATCTGCTTCTATTGGTATATACACTTAAAATAGTTTCGCGTTGACCCCTCGATACGTATTCATTATGGGTCTAGTAATGTTGTCCCAGATTTTTGTTTGCTTTGTTTAACTTGTACCAGTGGTACTGGTTACATGTTTAGTTGTTTCAAGTTAACATTTATTAGATTAATAATTATGTCGAAATCATTTTCTTTGTCATGGCTATGTTTTATGTTTTTATTATGCTGTTTATTTGTATTGTGATTTTAGTTAGTTCATGTTTGGAAGGCTTTAGCTCATCTGAGACCAAATGCTCAGGATGAGCTGGCATGACCCTACCAAGTTACCACAACCCACCTCCTTTTAAATATAAGTTAAAAAAAGAACAGATTTATATTTTCAACTCGTAGGAACTCGTGAAATTTGTCATACATCAAATGAAGGGACTCATTTTATACATTTATGAAAGAGGTAGCTTTGTTGTCACTGTGTATTGCAATTAGCTGTTTTCTTTTGTAGACCTTTAGGTCATTAAGGTAGACTCTCTCCTTTTTTACCCTTCGAATGCACGACAGCGTCCACCTTGGTTCTCTTGTTTCTAAGAGAATGTTGTCAAACTTATAAAAGATTTTTCAGTACATTCTGATCTTTCTTTAAACCTAATCGAAATTATGCAGTTGCTCACTGTTGAGTCAGTGGAGCGATATAGGACTATCGTATCCGTATTGCTTTAAAATATGGTTATATTGGAATAATGCTAATTCAAATTTCTAATGCAAAAATATTGCACTTGAACTATGTGTTCTGGAGTTCTGTTCACACCAAAAGGTATAGCTCATAAAATCTATGAATTTTATTTCAAATACGTGTATTTTTCAGTAATCATCAAATCTTTTACATGTTTTTATTACAGATATCTTTAATCCCCACTTATATCAATGAGGATTTACAGGATGATCGCTTGATAATGTTTCTTCTATGCGTGTCAAGTTTAGACGTTTTTGCCTTTGGATGTCTGCAATGAATGTTAAGGT
Organism: Saxidomus purpurata; assembly: GCA_022818135.1. NCBI lineage: Eukaryota > Metazoa > Mollusca > Bivalvia > Venerida > Veneridae > Saxidomus > Saxidomus purpurata. Next base: position 35,804,581 of record JAFMSR010000016.1, read on the forward strand.
TTCAACGTTATTTACTTCACTTACTTTGGCAAATGCATGTAAGTCAGTTAGGTGAAAAAAGTGTGCCAAATATTCAATTAGGGCATAAAAGTGTACCCTAAATTTAGAATTTAAAAATCGGTTTAGAACCTTGAACGTTTTACTGGCTGGCACATACTGCACGAAAGTTAATAGCATGCAAAATATAGTTTACCCAGGCGTAATTACCACTAAATTGTGTTTTTTTTCTGCAATGACCGGCCCAGTTGTCATTTATACTGTAGTGTAACCGGATTATGATTGTATCTTTGTTTAACGTTTGCACAAAATGATTCAGTCTGAATTACTTTTTTAATTTTTGGTTGTATTGGGAAAGCGTATAGCTTACAAACAATCGTTTAAATAGAAAAATTGCTTCACATATTCTCAATTTATATTCAACAAAAACATCAAAGTTTGTGCATTCATGAGTTCTCAATTTTCCTGTATTTCTTTTTGCTTAAGTTGAGTTCTATGCTAACCTAAAGGGTGCTGAAAATGTATGGGAATTGGATGGGTCACATTTGTATTCTTCACACTATGTACCAATACTTTAATTTGAAAAATACGTAAAATACTAGTTTTGACTCTGACCATTAGGAAATTGTAAATAAAAGAGGCGGCCGGACGTACAAGCTTTACTTGCACGGTTCCATTCTTACACGAATAAATCAGTGACTAATCCGAGTTCATTTAGAAAGTATCTGTTTGAATTTATTTTTCATTCATCAAACTATTAAGTTATAGGCTTCACTCACGAAACTTTCATATCAAAAGCTGACAGAAAATGTTCACCTGCGGTAACATCAATCGTTTAACTCTCTTTAATTTTCATTCCACCCACCGAATGCGCATTATTGAAACTATACTTTAACATTCAAAAATCACAATCCATGCAAAACAAAACCATTTAAAAGACAATTGAAAATTATGAGGAAACTTTCAGTTGCATTGTCGAAGATTAATCGCGCGGTTCGGGTACCTTATGGTAGAGTGTAGGTTGGAGGAGTGAAAACTAATGATACCCTTGTGAATCAAAAAGGCGGAAAAACGATTCAAAACATTAGAATTATTAGCGGGTATAGCTGAGCTTCAAGGTATGAACACATTTGAAATACCATCATTATCAATTTAAAACTTTTTGAAAATCAAGCGAGAGTGAAAAAAGCTGCCTATAGAGGAAGTAAGTTCTTCGGCATGTGGTATGCGTACTAAGTGCTTTCCAGTTCATTGTCGTTTGAAAGGAGAAAGACGCCATTTTGTTTTGTTTATTCTTACTACAGATAAACATACTCGTATATGTGTTTGAGGCCATTAAAATGTTCTGTTAATTTGAACTGCGCATGTATCCAGGACCTAAAGCTAAATATGTTTCTTGAAGCTATTGAACGACGGACATTTTCTCTGAACTGATCTTACTTTTGACTTATCAAACTTTAGAGATTTAAAAATTGTTTCAAAGAAACAAACCATGGAAATCTTCAGGCCAATATTTCATATGTTTGGCAAATTCTACAGTCCTTTCAACTAAAATGTTTGAAAGAATATCTATACATGCTAAATGACTTAGATTGAAAATATTATCTTGTCATTGCCTAAAGCTGAAATCAGTTTTGTTTTTACACACCTGCGTCACAAGCTGTGACTTACCTATTGATGTTCATTTCTTACGGAAAATCTTCAATATGTGAATTTACAAAGCAATATAAGAAGCTATGTGCTTTTTTTTGTGTGGCGCATTCTTTTTAGAATGGTAAAACAGTATCTTTTTTCATCTGAAAGCTGCTTGATTATGTAATGCCTTGAGGTCTTTATTTCTTCAAGAAAATCTCAGTATCTATCTTTTCTAAATGAGACAAAGCAGTATTAAGTAGTCACTTTTAAAAGTTAATTTGTAAAGTTTATTTTGTGTAACTTTATATATCAGATGATTTTCCTGTTCTTTTACTGCATACATGGAAATATAAATCTATACTAAAGTTGAGAAGAGTGTTGTTGCAAGACATAGAATAAGCGAATTGATACTTAACTTACACTGATGTTGCGAGAGAAGCACGTGATGTTCGAAACTATCATGGAGGTTGCAGTGTAACATTTTCTCAATAATGTATTCGACACGTTAGTGCAAAACTGAGCATGAAACGTCGTACGAAAGCTATTATACATTAGTTGGTCTTTGTTCATAGTGTTCATGTAAACGTTTCGACTTTAATTGTGAAAGTTCATGGTCCAAGTCTGGCCATTAATTGACTGTTTTTATTCTACAAGTTGGTCGGCAAACAGTAATGTTAAAACAATCGCGCACTGAGTGAAAAGCAGGTTATAAATAATACTAGGGCTGGCCATCACCATTAAACACTTCATTCTAAAAAGAGCACTAAATATTTCCGTTTTCAACATCGCTACAATAAAACGGTAATCTTATGCATATCTAAGATTGCTAAATTTGTTTAACACTTCACATATGAAAAATATAAAATAATGACATTTAAACATATTCACCCATAAAAGTTTGTTTAATTGTAGTATTTATGACTAGAATGAAATATCTAATATATTGTATTACAATAAGCCTTTCTTAGTAGTGACATGAACAAAAGAATAAAAAATGGATTCGCAAAGCTGTGTACGAGCAATCGCTTTATGTGTACACATAAATATGTCATATATGTGCTCAAAATACTACTGCAAACTATCAGTGTAACGTAGTTTTAAACAAACTTGAAGCCACATGGGATATTTTTTTGTGTGGTATTCATTTTTATTATGTCCCAGGGCTTTACACATGATTTATTGAAAATTTGCTAGGCAATAGATGGGTTTTGTGTGTGGTGTAGAAGTTATCAGTTCTATCTCAATAAATATACAGTATAGCCTTGTATAGGCCATAGACCATCGGGGAACCGTCTGAATGGGGTACTTAGTAAAATCTGTTGCGCATTTTTCCACGATCGCGGTAGCAGCCTAGGACACACAGAAGAAAATCGGTGTGGGAATAATTTAAGTGCTGTATTTCTTTAGATTTTATTGTTTTTCAGATCCGAGCTTGCATATTTGATGGCATGATATTAAGAAAGATATTTTATATTGCCTTGAGGTAAAGCAATAATGTTTATTTCAACAATTCGACGTGATTATGTGGAACAAAACCGGAGAAAATATGTTAAAATTTTGGCTTAGGTTTCCTAACAATACACATAAAATTATTTTAAGAGATTTGTTATATGCATTTTATTAAGTTAACTTGCTATTCTGTTGTAAATGTAGCACGAAGAAGCAATAAGCTTACGATATACTAAAGATGTAAGCAAATTCTACACAAATGTTTCAAATAGTACCAACAAATACGCCTTAACCGTTGGGCACTTTATTATAAGTGGGTGGTAGGAAACATACAGTCTAAGAGAAAAAAGTCTTCAAGCTTAAATTTATCACAAATTTCTAATTCAAATCGGTGTAAAATCAGTTATTTTTGTGTGATAACTCATTCATCGTTTTTTTTTTCGTTTTTTTTTTTTTTAATTTAATACATATGCATTTTGTGGTACTGAGTAACATCAATTTTCCATGAATCTTACAGTAAAACATATTTTCCATTTGCAACTGAATCTTTATTTTACCACAAAATTTGATAATATTGACAAATTCATTAGAATACAATATCAAAAACAACTGATAGTTACAGGGTGCTAGTTTTACAATAAGTTAACAAGAAGCATAATCAGCAATAATTAAAAAAAAAAGAATCTTTGCTGAATATATTGTACCTTCCACGAAAAGAAAGGACCAAAACGACTTCCTTTTAACATTCATTCTTCTAGTAAAGTATATCAAGGTTACCCGGGTCCTAGAATAACATTAATATAACCAAGAAGTAGACAAAGACTTAATTTACTTAATCAGTGACTAGTGTGTTTTAGGCGTAAGCATATTTATCAAGCGGAGGGTCATGGGTTCAGTATGTTGTAAGACAACAAATTCCTTTATTAATACTGTACGACTGTCTTCTTGACTTCTTTTAAGTCGACACAGAGTCTACTTACACGGATAGTTGTTTTGACTGATAAGCACATACTTGGTATATGGTCAAGTTGTCTAACTTCTAACACTGTTGTAAAAAACTTTGTTTTGTGAAATTTGAAGTGCTTTCTTATGTTCCTATGAAACCTTCAATATTCTATACCTGACTCTAGGGTTGTCTGAGTAATGTACATTCTTGAATTTCTTCTTATGTTTGTTTTCTAGCAGTCACTTAATACACTATTAAGGAAAGAAGATGAAGAAAATGTTGATATTGCTTTGTATTTCAGATCTCTTGTATAATATTATTAGAAAATATAGTAATTTTAGTCTCTACAATTTTCTTTGAAATGATTCATTAGAATGTTACGTTTGTTGTTTTAGCTTCATGTTTCAGGTTCACTTTATTTCTATGGATACAGTTATTTGCCTTTCTAAGTACTTCCAGTACTGATATTATGGTTGCACATAACTTGCAACTAAATATTCCTAATAAACAATATCTGTAAATCAAAAATTTTGAATGCTTTGCAATTGACTGTTTCTTATTAAATTATTAAAAAAAATAGTGTATGCAACTAGATAACTAACACCGTATACAGCTGAAAACTAGAAAGTGTACTTTGTTTACATACATGTAATTCTTGACAGACATTTCTAGACTGTCTTTCCAACATCCTGTTTAGCAAAAGCTTATTACAAACTGTGAAGTTAATTTACATAAGGTAAAATGTGTATATTTTTAAGTTCTAAAAGCAATTTGTGCTTCTAAACTAGAGTTTCTACTTTTTAAATGAATTTTCTATAAAGTTGTGTTTACCATCAGCTGTATAAAGAGTCATATTAGAAATGGTGTAAATTTCAGAATTTTGAATCTCCAAGTTACCATGAATATAAAAACACATATTTTTTGTATAAATATTTTTATGTTCCTTACCACGTAAATACTTGGAACTTTTTATTTAAAAAAAAAATCAAACAATAAATGCATTATGAATTGAAAAGTGACCCTCATAATTTTGAGATAGCCTTAAAGTACCAAATCATACTCTTTGAAATGTCACTTATACCATGTTTTTGACAACTGTACGTGTATCTGTATCACAGTTCACTGTCTACTGAACATGCTCAGTCTTTTTTGGCTTTGCTAGTAAAATCGTTAATTCACATTTATATGATTTATTTTCATTCTTATCTGCAAATAGTAGTTGTTACTTCTTACATGTTTTCAAAACATCCATGTGTTTATGACCAGTTTTAAGATTTTAAGATCAATCCAATTTTGATATTCGTATATAGAAGGAAATAGATAAAAGTATTTCATAATATTGAAAACTTCGTGTTGTCTTGATTTTATTTATACATATCTTAAAGAAAGATAATTAGAAATTAGGAACAGGTTTGCAAAAAACTAAACTGTATACAGAACAATAATTTCGATTAACAGTAAAGGCATAATGATTCATGAAACGTTTAGATACTGTTTTTAGTCTAATTATGTAGTAATTGTGGGAAAAAATGTTTTTAAATAATTGCCTTAGTTACTTGTCCAGGAAAGATAAATAAAGCAAAACATTCATAACACGTAAGACATGAGAAATAACTAACACATATGCTACAGCATATAACATCAGTGACAGTGGTCATATTGGAAATTTACAGTTTCTAAATATAGAATTTATGTCATTATTTACAGATATTATTACCTACTGCATAAGCACCATTACATAATCAATCGGACACACACCAGAACAAACAACATTTAACTTAAATCATTATTAGCAGAACATGCGTAATGAAATAAAAAAACTCGAAAACACATACTGAAGGTTGAATAATAGTGGCTTGTAGGAAAAAAAACGGGTAAAATGTGATTTTGTATCCTGTTTATGATTGTTTATGTCATATTTTTATCTGCACATTTTTTGCAGGTGTCAATCCGCAAGATTCAAATTACTATGTTGCTCAAAGGATTTATGAGTCACCGGTTCATACTGGGTATTTAAAATGTAAACACATGTATCCTTATTTTAAATATTTCATTTTTTTTTCTGAAATTTGTAAAAGTGTCATTTGGTTCTTACATACAGAGACTACTATTCCTTGTGTGATTTATATATCCCTATTGCATATTGAGGTTTACTAAATAAATACATATTGATAAAGAAAGTTGCGTTGAATACCTCTTACAGGCAGTAAATAACCATTTAAAAGCTATCAGTGTCAACTAATTTTGTGACACTTTTACAGATAATACTTAAACATAAGGTGGAGATTTACTATAACATGTTGCAAAACTGAAAAAAAAACGGCGATTTAGATGCGAAGTGATTTGATTAAGAATATCAATAATATAAGGAAGTAAGAGGATTTGCCAACTTGTAAAAAAGCAAAACTGAAATACAAGTTTGAAGTACTTTTGGTTAATTCTTTTCTTGTTTTGTTTCGCAACATAACCGTTCTGAGGCGCTTTATAAAAAAAGATGACATATTGTTGTGGGAATAAAGGGGAGATTGTAGCCGTTTTTTTCATATATATATTTATGTATTAAACAGGAATTTTTAAATATAAAAATCCTTTTAAGTAAATGGGGAGTAACAAGTTATCATTGCATCCATTTTTTTTTCAATAGAAATATATATAATATTTTTTATGCATAAAAAGAAAATCAATATTTCTTTTTGAAGAATAACACATAAATGTGATAAATGTTCTTGCTTTATAGTGAAATACATACATTATTAATTAATGTAATCGCCTGAATTAAAGGAAAACACGGGACACAGAATTAATGACAAATGTTGTGAAAATACCTCTGTTATGTTATCCCGATCACGTTTTATAAATACATGTCCTTCTTGTTTTTCTACATTTGTTTCATAGCTCTGTCATAAGTGACACCATTTTGGGAAAGTGAACTTTTTTTTAGTAATTTCAGTTTAACTCTATTTTACTAACAATTTCGCATTCAGTTTTTCATAGATTGCTAACTTAGAAATAATATAAGACCTATCAAATATCAAAAGGATAACATTTAAATAAATGAATAATGATTACCCGTAGGTTTGTGCCTCCATTTTTAATAAATCCTTCAAAATTCCTGTGAAATTTCAAGTAAATGTAAATAAAAGACTGTAAATTGAATCGCTTATTGAAATCAAATAAACTAAATATTCACTGAATCCGTTTTTAGTCTATCTTCGTACTTTTAAAGGGCTTTAAAGCCCGAAACGCCAGCCACGATAATTTCCAAATTAAATTCAAAATGGCTTCTCCGAAATCCACTTCGTGTTTTGTCTTTTACTGCTTAAGTTATTCCTGTTTTATGACATGAGGTATCAGGCGGATTGGAGTTATAGGATGAAATTAAACATTAAAATGCCATTACATTGCGCCATAAATGGCGAAACAACCCGCTTCTGATACAATTATATGCATACTAGATACTGATCCATGAGTCAAAATTATCTTTATTTTCATTACCCGAAACTCTTACAAAACACATCTCAGACTGTACCTATGTATCATTATCTAAAAAATCTCAGCAAACAACAAATTATTTCACCATTAAACAAAACTATATGTCAATATCCCTTGTCTTAATACGGAGTATTTATGTGAAATGCTATACAATTTTATAGATGCAATAAAAGTTTAAAGCTTGTTGGAATTACGCTTAAAATGCGAATGTATGAAAATTATGGGTCGCAAAACAATAATTTTGCCCATCATATGAGGTTATTGCAAGACAGAGCCCCAAGCTCGTTTAAGCGGCCATTAAATGTACACTGGTCCGCCTCCATTAGATTTAATTGCTTTCAGACTGCTCTAGCTTTGTTTGGATGATTTTAAGTACATATTAACATCATTTTTATAACTTGAGAGAAAGAAATATCAATATAAAAGCTGTTACCTTAAACAATCCGCTACTCGTATTTTGTAAATATCTGAGATATATATACGACCATCTCCTTAACTTTGAAACATCTTTACACAACTTTGGCGCAAACTGAACTGTCAGAAACCAGCAAACCCCTACAGAATGGAACAAACACTACGTCTCTTTTCCGTTATCGCTCGTCAAAATATGAGTTCTTATCCTGCGTGTTTGAAGTATGTTTATTACTTTTTTCCACACGAGAGTCAATTAAACGTTCGAAATTCAATATACGGAACGTTTGTTTCCTATTCCATGAGTATTTTCTTCATTCTTTACTATAACATTGAATCACTCGTGTGAAAAACTCTTGTATATGCATCCGCGTTAAAATATAGTTCCTCATAAAACATTTTATGCTCGCGGATAAATTTAGATAATGGTTCATTGGCTCAAACTACAATAGCCTTGAAACATATTAACCTGATTTTGTTTACATATGAAATGTGTATGCGGTTTATACTTAGTATATGCTTGCATTTATACTTGAAGTTTTTTTTTCTAAATCTCCAAGCCACAATTAAACTACTTTTTCTTAGGTAATAGGGCATCTGGCGTTGCCGCATTTACGCTACGCCGGAGCAAAACGTACTTTGTTGACCCGGGCTATGTTTTCACGAAAATTATGGTTTAGGAGGCGAACCTGTGATATGACTTTGATCATGCGGCTAACCTTGTAATTAAGTAAGAAATTCCTGTATGGACGTAAATGAATCAGCCTGCCCGCACTGGTATAACTTCATAGCATCATTATAGCACGTTTTAAATTCCATTGGTATGTAAACAAATCTAAATGGTTTTGAATGTCACAGTGACCTTACATAAATGGTATCTTTGATTCTTGGCGTTGGAACTGCACCTCTTGGAAATAAACACATATCTGCCTCCTATGCTGATGACCATGAATTTTATCAACAACTGCGTTTATTTCCAATTTTCTAATTACAATTTAAGTACATCTTGGTCGAAATTAAGCACAATTTACCCCTTTCCTGGACAAATGCCCGGGCAGTGAAATGTAAGGAGTATGCATGTTCTGTGTGGTAAGTTTTAGGTTTTAAAGGCATTTTAGCTAATCTTTTACCTAGCTTATTAGTATTTGAGCATTTACCTACATATATTCTCAATTAAATAAATTTTCAAAAATCAATAAAAAACGAAAACAAAATGTGCAGACATTTGCAAATGCATGAAAACTAAATTTTATCTAAGTAGTTAATTACAAAATATACTACAAGGAATGATTTACTCTTAACGGTTTAGTTACATACATTTCTCTGAAATGAGTCGGCAGCTCTTGAAATGTATGATAAGAAACAAAAAGACTCGAATATCTGTCTGAATCAAGTATGAACTCTTGAGAAAAGGTAATAAAAAGTCCATTTGGTCATTGTCTCGGTATATCGTTACAAACCGAACCTCTATCATTACTTGTCACGAAATATTTCCCTGTTCATTTCGCTCAATGGAAAAATAAAAGTGGAATTAATTTTCCAAGTTTTCAGCATATTCAATTATTTCTGTATGCAATATCAGTAGCATTTCTGAAAAGTGTTAGTTTGTCATTTTTAATGGCATTAAAAGGACGTGGCCTTTGTCTAGGTTCTTGCAGATACCCGTGTGTAACCTGATAAGAATTTATCCATAACTCTAACAGAAGGCATCGAAAGGTTTTGACCACAAACTCTATTTGCTAAGAACTAAAATTCTTTCTATGTATTCTGTTTCAAACTTTTCAACAGGACTGCATTATTCTTTTTTGATAGCTAAATTTGATACTAAAATATCGAAGCTTTTGCGGTCTTAATATGCTATATTCGATTAGAGAGCGGGCTTGCAATTTTGATAAAAGCACGAATGAAGCATTAAATATTGCTCTTTCATTTGGTCCTTCACGTTTATCCATATTGATGGGCAATGCAGAATGAAAATAGAAATTTTCACCTTTCTGTTTTGCGGTATATTTATGTTATGAGGGTACGGTTGTAACTTTCACGCTTAAATAATCTTATATGAAAAGTTAAGATCACCTGAATATAGACTGATTCGCTTTCTCTTTCTACCCAGTGGTGTATGCAATGTTTTGTTAACTTTCAATAGCATTTAGATCAGATGAAACAATTTAAAGACTATATCTGGATGAGTATTTATGTCTTACACCTTACATGCAGACACATATTGTCACTAAGAACTTATTAAATGTTATATTTAAAACAGTTTTTGGTGAAAGTGCATTATGATAACGTAATAGAATGGCTCTTGTCATGACACACACAACAATATATATATATATATATATATATATATATATATATATATATATATATATATATAAAGATGTAGATCTGATATGTCCGAACATATTTCTTGCAATGGTTCACCTACTGAAATGAGTTACAGAAAACAAGTGATCTATCCTTAGTATTTAATACTTGCATGAGAATTCTGACATGCATGCTGTGTAAATATTGGAAATTAATTACCGGTACGCCATCAGCTATAACTGACACCAGCATATTCGTGTTGAGTAAGAAAAAGAACTGCACATTTTCAGAAACAACCATAAAACGTCTTGGTTGGAAATACTAGGCGTTAGCACAAAGACTTTCACGTGAAAATAAACTATTTTAAAGGAAACATAATCGTCTTGCACATGTGAAATTTGTGCTTTGAAGTCTTTCAGATTTCAACTCACTTTTTATCCTTACACCGCGTTTGATTTTACATTATTGCACAGAACTTGTTTCATGTTAGTATTTTCAACCTGCAGTTTTGAAAAAATGTCGGAAATAATGTCCAGTTATGAAGCTCGTAAACACTCATAAATGTTGTCCTCATGCCCTTAATATTTCATTTTGATGATGGAAATAATCATAAAAATCACATGCAAGGTAAAAGATAAAAGGATAATATTATCCGTGGTCTTGCGCATGTGAGAAAACCAGATGCACTTTTTCTGTGTTCTAGTCATGAAACGGTGGCCATCTTTTTGGTCAGTTAACTTTATAGAACTGTTTATTGCTTTCAGAGTTGGATATCCGGATTAAACGAGCTTTCCAAGCTGTAGCTAGCCCGAATACTCTTAACTTGGTTTCCCGCTTGATATTTTGTGTTCATTAGATATGTTTTGAAATATTTTTCTGAGTGTTACTGTAAAGGATTATTGTCTCTATCTTTTTTGTACTTTTCAGTAACCTTGAAATGCATGTTTGTAATTTGCCATTGCACATTAATGAAAAACTTTTGAAAAGTGGCAAGTAATGAATTGAAATTATTTTGCAACATTTAATTTCAAATTCGCAAATGTTCTTTAACATACCCATCACATGCAAAGAACAAGGTTATTGCTTCTGATCTGAAAAAAAATCGATATTATGTAATTAATTTAGAAAGTTTATATTGTAAAAGATTCTTGAGCCGGTGAAGGCTATTACATTGTGATATAAATACAATGTACAATTGTTGTTCGAAACAATCAATACCTCAATCATTCTTACTTACCATTTCGGGACTATTGACCTCGCGTCTAAGTTGGCCATGCTGCACCTGAAACAAAAACAAGAGTCTCAGCACCTCAGCTGGATTTTGGCTAAACTTAAAACTGCTTTTTTGCAAATAATATATAACTGTTTCATGAAGTTCCAACCAGTAGTATAAGCCGAGGAAACCCCGAAGGTGACCCTTAAGTTTATATATTGCTCAAATGTACGTCAACATTTTTTTACATCAATTTAAAGTGATAAGTATATTTATTATTTTTACTAAATATCCGTCTAACAACAAAATAATACAATGGAACACACTGTTTTATTGCAGTGTTTTTATTCTTCTTGGTATTATGTTTTCAAATCAGATGTCATACATTATGAACAAATTGGTTCAGTTCAAGCTAGGCTCATGATGGGGTATACCCATAACACTATGGCAACAAAATCAGTAATTGTTCCGTTCAACCAGAAAAAAATGGAAAAAGATATCATGTATTAGCGGTAGGTTTCCAATATTTCGATGCCATGCTGTGTCTAAATTGTAATATAAGAATAATATAAGAATACATAAACGTAAACATTGTTATAGACGGTTGTGAAATACCCAAAGTATTATAATGCTATTTCAATACAACTTTTTGTATCATTTTATATGGAAATCCATGCCAAGAATGTTTATTAATGAGATTTTAATAAACAATAAATCTGCTATTAAATCCATGCGAAATTCGTGTAATAATTATGCGAAGTATGCTATAAAATAAAATCAGGAAATTTAGAAACAAAGACTATGATTAGGCTTTATAGACATTGAAAAGAGCTGGTTGTTTTACTGTATATAACACAACTGGTGTAAAATTGTATTCTTAATGCATTTTTATACATAAAACGTCTATCATTGAGATAGCATCTTCGAACCGTAATGCTTTTACGTTATTTAGTGCACCTCATAAAAGGAATTCGTTATTAATACTTTAGATAAATGTATAAAATGAAATAAAATATCAGAGTGCTTCAATCAAAGTATAAAATACCAGTCTTTCATGTGTACTATCTTCTCAAAATTTCACTAAATATGTTAAAGAAGGGTTGTTAAAAGCTACGAAATAATTTAGTTTGTAGTTTCATTTATATAAAGAAGTACCTATAGTAACGAAATTCACCAAAAGTAAACTTAACTTATGTTTTGGAGTAGTTTCCCTTTTCGGAAAGTTTGTCTTTTTCATGTCATGTAATCATTGTTAGTTAACTCTGCATGTTTACTAACAAAACATTGATCTTAAATAATAGAATATTGACCAAACATGTAGCTGACACTTGATAACATTGCAAACTTATGGCGTCCTTAAGGCAAAACATGAGATGACGTCATATCTAAATGACGTCAGATGATCGTCTGTAACATACTTCAAATGTTCAACAATGCCTTTCATGTTCAAATTCGACCACTAACACCCAATGGCTGAATAAACACTCTCAAACTTCAGTACACGTGTCTACAGAAAGTGTTCGGTATTTGTATGTAGCAATAAAATACACGTGTGTATGTTGTAGATAATTGTAATTTGCATTTCTGCCTCCACATCGGTGTTCAAAATCTTTAATATATTAAGACTACAATTAACGCAGCTTAATATTAAGAAATATTCAGGTGTAGGATGTGTTTATGGGAAATTTCTTTGGTTTAATTGATGATATACATCTTATCTTCATCGCTTCATGAAATAAGTTAATACAATGCACGTTACATACTATTTTTGTTAAATATTTGATTTTTTTTATTTACCATATTATATATAAGGCGGAATGTGGCAAAAAGCTAAATAAAAGATAAAATGATATAAATAAAAAAACAATTGCTTACAATTTTTAATAACCTATATACATATTCTAATAAGTTATATGAAAAGAGTATTAAAGTTTAAAAGTAATATCTTAAGTATGAAAGTAAAACAGAAAAACAACAACATAGTAACTAAAGAAACGATCCAAAGCGACACGCTTTCAATAAAGCAATGATGTGACCTAGAATTTCTTTGTTTACATTTCCTGCTATTTGCAAGGAAATCATAAAGGGGATAATTTGGCTTCTCAGAATCTTGCCGTCAAAACTACTTAAATAGTGTACTTCTAGAAAATTGCATATTACAAAATATATAATAACGCAATCTGATAAGAATTCAAACTGTTTTGCTCATGAATTCATTAAATCAGCAAATCATCTCTCCCAACTTTTGATCTGGTTAGGACAAGTGTTTTTATTGCCGTCAATTCAGAAGGTTTTTGTACAGTTGCCCCGGGTGCCTATTAGGCTGTGGAACTCCCGCATTACGAGTCTTTTCGGCCACCCAGATATACCCATATATCACGTTAACATGTCAGCCGAGCACTCAAAAACGGTGGTAAACTATATTTATGGCAAGAGATAGGTAAGCACCTCTAAAATGTATTAGCTCACACGTGGATCACATGAATCGAGAAAAAGGGTAGAGAGATGTGAATATTTGATATAAAATGTTTTATTAATTTAAGAAGATCGTAGGCCAATATTTCATAGCAAATGCTTTCATATCATTCTTTTTTTAAAAATAGTTTCACAGAGTTATTTGTAACACGTTAATGTTTACAATTATTTTCTGAATAACTTTAAGAGTCACGTATACCGTTATACAGAGACCAGTCTACGAGGCCAAAACAATTGTGTGTCTTGTCTTCCTCCTTCGATTAATCTAAAGGTATACAATTACATATTACTGAATATATCTTCAACTATTTACCAATTAATCAAACAATACATTTATGTGTCAATTAATTATTAAACTATTTCCACTCTTCATTAAAAGGAGTCTGTATTGTGATCTCTGTTTCGTAGGCTACAAAGGCTTTAAAGCACTATTTAAAAAATTCTTATCTGGAACTTTATGTTCAGAAGAAATCAACACTTTGCTCCAGTATTTGGCAGGTTAAGTTGCAATTAAACACCGGCATACACGATTTACATTTTGATAATACCAAAGAAGTTTTTCGTGGATACCGGCGGTTCAAACATATTATTTACCATTGCATAGTATATCAAAGAAATGCATGGACGGGGTAAATTGGCTCACTTGCACCACAACAAATCGCTTCAACCTTTTTCTGAAAATTGCAGGTACCTAAAGGGCGGTTCTCATGAAGTACTGCATATAACACGAATGTTTGAGCAGTATCAAGTTGTGGTATGGTGTTCTTAGATGATTGCTTTGTGTATTTCTGTTGAGGTCTTTTCAGGCACCATGTGACTATGTTGGAAGGATGGACACTAATAAACCTCAGACGAAGAGTTGAAGATGAGACACTACATCATGCGGATACACTACATCATGCGGCACTTACTACGGACAACCCTTCCACTCTCCATTGTTTCAGAGCAATTCTTCTGTACGTAGGGTTGTTAGGAAATGGTGAAGGGAGTAAAGGTACCTGACAAGTAACACTGAATGAATAGTGAGAGTGACATAAAAGATTCAGCCAATGGTTGTACATATAAATAGGAGTCGTATAAAAAATATTTGTCTTTGAAAACTTGACACGGTGTTGTCAAATGAATAATTCATGTCGCCGAAAAACTCAAGGATGATTACAATTACTGTTGTATGCATAGTCACAGGCAGTGCAAGAATTCAATGTGTATTTTTTAAGAATTAAAACCAAAAGAATGAATTTTTTCCCGTGAATCCCTCTTTTTCTTTTCTTACAGAAGGTATGGAAATATTCCTGTGACTCATGATTGTCGGAATGTTCTCGCATAAAATGTACAGCCCAGTTCACTTTCTTTTGATCGACGTTGTTTTTTTTTACACGTAAGCTTGCACACTACAGAGGCAAACTGTTATTTATAGCTATCACCAACAACATACCTTACATATTATTATGTACAGAAACAGTATTTAGATGCTACAATGTCCTTTTTACCTTTCATGATCATGGAAATCGCAATTTTATCATACCATTACTGTTACGACAAAATAAGAAGAGAAATTTGCATCAATACAATTTCACTGCGCCGTATGCTGAAGATATTAATTTTATTGCAAATGGCCTGTCATGTTCTCCTCGAAGTTTCCCATTGCCACAAGAAGTATGCGAAGTTTTGTGATGTATCATACTAATGGACGAGGCGGTCGTTGGAGCCCGCTGCTTTGACAGTGGAATCTGCCAAGGTGAAATATGTGTTTCCAGTTGCTTAAATTAAACATAATAATTTGTATCTTCCCCTTAATGGGAACTTCGGAGTAATTCATGTTTAAACGAAATGTTTGACATTGAACGTGTTGCCTCTATTAAGCGTTGAAAGATTGCGGCCGCCGAAGAAAAATGAGTATTTGAAGAAAGATGGCGTTTTGTCGATTTCATTTACAGACGCATAGGGAGTATGAACTTTCAAGGATGTTCATGCGCCCTTAAATAGATTAAGTAATCGTTATTTGTGTTATTGGAATGCGTCTTTAGAAGTAGTTTTATCATACTTGTAAATAAATAAGGACTTGGTTCACATGTAGTTTGCAATGGAAATGGTTACATAGTTTGAATGTTACGTGTATAACCATGTGAGTGAATCGTTCATTAATAAGAACATGAACAACTTAGGATTCTTATCAAAACATTACATATTGACTGGTTTTAATTCTGACATTTATTCATTCCAGGCGTAACAAAATTAGTCACACGAGATTATGGAACGTATATGTGTAAGTAAAAACATAATGTGAACCCTACTTAAAGAGCCAACAATTTCTGACTTTTTTTGAGAAACTTTCTTTTAAGAGCACATTTACCTAATTAATTCATGTATCATTGTAAGTCTTATATGCGATTTTAAAGCACTATCTAATGTCATTGAAAAATCACTGAATTTGAAACGTTCAACTGCAAGCTAGGAAAAGATACGTGCTTCATGTTAATGTTAAGGTCTATTATTTACCGAACCACTGACTGACGGTCATGTAGGTACGAGCCCCGTTATGGATCTGACAATGTATGTTTCTTAGAGAGGAGGGGAGTCAAGTACTGGTCCTACAAGACCGAAGGTTAGGTACAGTTACCACCTGTACATAACTGAAATATTGTTGAAGAGGACACCTCCTTTAAATATCTAAATTTAAGCATGTTGATTTTGTTTTAGTATGTATAAATTTCGATTTTAGGTCAAGTAGGTTATACAGTTCACTAGCCCAAAATGTTTTACTTTTTAATGCCGATTACATGTTTCCATCGCACAGATACATTAGTTTCCCTTACAGTTTAGCTTAATTACATCAAGGACTACAATATAAAAGTAAAGTGTTTGTTTATCATAGTGTCACCCCTATTTAAAGGGCCAGCCATATCTGACTTATGAGACACCTTATTTCTGAGCACAATTACCTCCCGAATCCTATCCTTTTTAATGCCAGGCACCAGGCAGGTAGGCAAACGGTAACCATTATTTAACTAGCTGGCGGCTCACCAACCGGCCATATTAGAACGGACCCCTGCTGGGATTCGGATCTTCGACCCCCCGCTCCAAAGGCGGATGCGTAAACCGCTAGACCAAGGGAGACGGTCTATATTGTTTACAGTACGACGGAAACAGCATATTAGTCCTGAACTTCACATACATTAGGAATACTTCTGACTTTCTGCTTTATTCAAAACAAGCCACCACACTGTTTAGTTTATGCTATATATTTTGTTATTGATGTAAATGAGATAGAACCTTTCCCGTGCATCAGCACGAGATTCTTATCAGGGGAAAGCAACCTCTCTTTAAAACCAACCTTGTCTCATTCCAGCTTTAAAAGTGACATTTATAGTTATTCTGATTGACATGTTGGAATGGGTGCTGTTTTATATCACTTTAACAATTTAAAATTACATCCAAATATGGTCCACACAGATGAGATAGTTACATGCTATTTTGGTTTTGAAACTAAGGAAGCATAACAAATTGTAAAAGTTTCTTTTTGAAGTGACTTTTATTGTCCCCCATGATAATATTTGCTCATTTATACATATTTGACATTATTCAATACTTTGCCAGCAACTATCAGCCTCATCGCAACAAGTACATACAAAAACAAGGACGAGTGACTTTCTTTGCAATTTGATAAACGCAGATAACAGGCACTCCTTAACACAATTCTTAATTGTTAACCTGATACTTTCATAATTTGAAATTAGGTAACTTATATGCAGACATTATTATGTAATAGTATTAAATGTATCTTTATAAAGTATCAAAATGAGGAATAAAACAAATTGGCAGACATCAAAGATCTATTAAAAGTACGAGCTAAGCACCAACTATTGCATCCTAAACGGATATGTATCAAAACAGAAGCTAGTAAAGGAAACCTCAAACATGAAACAATGAGAACTAAGCCTTTTAGGTTTAACGCCTGTTTCCACAGTGTTTAAGTCAACTCGAGGCAGGCAATCCACCAAAACTTCTTACATGGGAAGGACAAGTACAACACAAACTGTACACGTGACAAGTGCTGAGACAATAACAACGTTCGAACTGCAAGGGTGCCATACTTTGGGTGATTGACCCTTAATATTACCGTTGAATATTTTTTTTACAGCCTATCCGCGTTCTGAAAGTTCTGACAAACCTGATTCTATACCAGAAACGAAGTTTAATAATGTATACAATAGCACAATCAGCTGTTTAATTCCTCCAATAAATGATCCTTATCAAATTATGATCATTTCTTAAGTCCATAATGGAAAAGGAGACAAAAAAATCAAAGAAGAGTACAAATTGAATGACATGGGCATCAATTTGGCTGTAATTTGTTTTTCGTAATACTGTTCCTAACATAACAGTAAAACAACATGAAAGGTTTATCGTCTAGATTTTCAAAAAATCAGATCTGAAATCAGTCATTAGACACATTGCCATGTTCCCCAAACTCTGGTCTAAATTTTAAAACGTTTGTCATCTATATATGACTTGAAAGCATAACACAAATTATCAATTTATGTTATAAAATTGAAACAGAAAAGAAAGACACACACACATGGTTCTGGTGGCATTTGAACTTACACTGAAAAGTGGCATGCAATTACAAAATCAGTGTACTTGACCACTGCACCATTGATTGATAGTTGTGTTATATACACATTCATTGCAGCTAGGGTACTAATGTGGATATAGCTTATAATGGGTCTGATACCTGATAAAAACGAAGATTATTCAAGTTGACACTTCATGGTGCTATATCAATTAATCAAATTAATACTGAAAGGGACGGTGAGAGAGTAGTTAGTTAATGTTTAGTCGTCCGTCTATTAGCTAATTATTTCTTTCTGTAACTCCAGAAAGGTTTTCAGCACATTGTCGAGAAGTTTCCTTAGGCCCATCATGCATGTTTCTTTTTATTTATGTAACCAGTGTTAGTATGTGATATTTAAGTAACATGACAGTTTGTGACCTTTGTCCGAAGCAGAACCTATCTCGATGAGGTTGCATTTTGTGACATAGATTTGATCTGGAACTATTATTATTGCTTTCCAATTTTCTTTGCTTTGCTACGCAAAGAAAACTTTGTTTTTGCTATGCAAAGGAAACTTTGTTTTGCCATTTTGTTATGCATTTGGCAAGTGTATAGCCATTTTGAATGCTGATATTAGATGTGGTGCTGGGTACTATTATTTATTATAGTTAATCGCTTTGGATTAACGTGCAGGTGCTTTGCTTTGCGTTATTGGAATTAGACATCAGACTCGGCAGTAGATGTTTCAATTGGAGTAGCCCATTTTATACTACTAAATTGTCGTATTTGTTCTTTGTTTCTATGATAAAGTAGCCACACACATTTTGCTCAAAATGTCAAAAATGAAGAAGAGATACAAAGACTTTGGACAACGCAACACAATTCATTTCTCTATTCATCTTATTTCAGTGATATTGTTTGAATGATTGAACCAAACGGAATAAACAGTTTTATACTTTTATTTGTTATCCACTGACAAGGCTTATAATCAAGATGGTTCTTTCACACAATAACAATACAGGACCGACAAGAAAATGTTCCATTCATTCTTTTAGTCATCCTTCAAGAGTATGGTGACTAGTTTTCAGTCATCCTTCAAAAGTATAGTGACTAATTTTCGGTCAACCTTCAGGAATGTAGTGATTAGTTTTCGGTCAAATATTTAAGTACATTTTGTTGTGTCTGCAAGGTGGAAATCAGACAGGCTTATCTCATTTCTTATATTTCTCTAATTTCAACGAGCTTGTCACTTTAACATATCACAATGACGTAGAAAACCATCACTAATCTTCCGGAATGGTTGTTTCTTTGTCTCTTCGAAATGTCAGATTTACATTTTAAAGTGCAGATTAGTCTGTGAAACATCAAAGTCGTACCAGGCTTCTGAGAGAGTGGCTTTAATTTTTGAATAAAACATCTTAGGCGAGGATGGTCATAAAACCCGTTCAGTATGGACCGAATCTATATGCAAATTCGAATTAAGTCCCTACAATAAAAGAAAAAGAATAAAAAAAATGCGACGCGAACCTTGTTCTAGCCTCGGCAGACGTTTCTCAAATAAGGAGCAACATTTTATTGACGTCGTAAAATTCTTGAGTGTTATATTCGATTTCGTATCACGTTGCCCGCGTTTAATTTCGAATGGTGTCGACGGTAGAATTAAAAGAACCTTTTATGACTTCTTTTATGCCACCTTTAAGGCCTTGTAATTATAATGTAGACAATAAAATGTTCGTTACAATGATTTTTCTTCTCTTCCATGATTGGGAACAATGACATTAGCATCTGAACCAGGCATGTGACTCCATCTGACATGCCCGTGCTATCATCATATCACTAGCCTTTTTCTTTCACTTTTACTATCATATTATATCGTTTTAATGTGCCATTTCGTTCCCGAAACTTGAATTTTCCATCAGTCAAGACTGGAGAAGAATATAAAAGAAGAATTTACGTTCGAACACGATGTAGAACGAAATTTCTACTTCCGGTGACGTGTTTGGAACGGCAAACAAACAATTCAACTGTCTGCTAATTGAAATAATTAAAGTAGATGCAATGTTAAAAAACACAGGAGCAACACATCTATAATAGTGACGGCAAATGAATGTCACATATACATGTCACATAAAAGGTTTTATGCTAATGTTATGTAACTGATATCAGGTGTAATTGAAAAAACATAAAACTTGTTTCCTTATTTTTGTCAGAGACTTTCCGGAATGTGGTTTAAACAGTTATTTCAATTAACATATAGAACTCGGTACAACAACTATTAGCAATGCATGCTCTTTAAATTCAGGCTCATCCTTCAAACAATCACGCAAAAATGTAAACGTTACTGCAAAAATAAAAAATGCAGTTTAGTAGCATATTCCAGTACACCACTATAAACATATTCAGTTAAATTTTCAATATAGTGTAAAGTTACTGACATTTTTCATACGATAGTCTTGCTTCATATTCTGATTCAGTCACTTCCCGTTTAAATGACATTTAGAGGGTTAAAACATTCGTGCTTTGCAACATCTGTAAGTAGTCTAATCGCGAAGGTTTATCATTTTATATTCGGTAGAATAACTTTTTCGAAATATCATTTTGAAAAAAACAACCGGTTGTTCCTAATTGCTTTCAGTTACGCTATTCTTAAAGTAAAATGTCATTTAAACAACACAACAGAACAGAGTGTTTCCCTCAAATACAAATAAAGATTAACTTAACTTGTCCTCAACAGTTAGTAAAACAGATAGTTTAAGTGTTTAAGTTTTGTTTGTGGTTTCGGAACAAATTACAAAAAGCTTTCACTTTACTTTTTAAAGAAATTGTATTTATTTTACGCTTTTCAGTGAAATAATGAAATATATCAGTGAAATAAAATTGATATTTTCACTCTTTCAAAACAGTTAATATATCAATAAATTCAACTCTTATTGACGTCAGAAAGAATACACAACGTAACAATTGCTGGAAACCAAACGACGATGACGTCGTTAAAATGACGTCATATGTGCGTTTGCTTTTTGATGAAGTTTTCCACGGTTTTTGACATTTTATTGAAACAAACTCAACAAAAGAAGAATTTTAGACATAAAATAAACAAAAAAATATCGATGTAATATCAAGTTAATTAACTCGAAAACAGCAGAAAAAGTTATTTTCACTCGTGGCTGCGCAAACTGCGTAAAAGTGAAAATGAATCACCGACATTACATAAATACGCACATTCATTAAAAAAATACAGATAAAGTGCCTACAGTTAGAGGAATATATGTCTATCTGACAGCCTTTCCAATTTTACTGAACTTGAAGACCCAGATTTTATATGTGTACAGTAGCACTTCGTTTCAAACCGATGCAAATATAATGTTCGTGTGGCTCGTGTATGATTCATTAGAGGCCTTTACAAATCTGGAATCAAAGGCAATATTCATACTTCCGGAGTAAATCACTTTTTAGGATAATTTCTATGCTAATAAGACAAATTTGAAATCAATTAATCGCCAATCTGATGAAATGACCCTATTATCGTTTCCCTAATAGTTCCCAGGTACAAGAAATGAACGGAATTTCGATACAAAATATTTCACTCAAATAAATGTGTTTTCTGTAGCCGTGTCACATAAATTTTCCAAGAGCTGGTTTTGTATTTCAAATATGTCTGACGTTGTGGGATTTAATTCAGCTTAAGTGCATTTTGTACTGAGATACTTGTTAATTTGTAAAATGGATGAAAATTGTTTTTAGATCTAGGATGT
The DNA here is from genome assembly GCA_022818135.1 of Saxidomus purpurata. Classification (NCBI taxonomy): domain Eukaryota; kingdom Metazoa; phylum Mollusca; class Bivalvia; order Venerida; family Veneridae; genus Saxidomus; species Saxidomus purpurata. Next base: position 35,826,819 of record JAFMSR010000016.1, read on the forward strand.
CCATTTTTAATGAATACATTTCAAAGGGAGCTGTTCTTCTGTTGAAATTGATCATCTTGCAGTCAATTGTTTTGCACCTAGATGTGTGGTCCTTCTGTTGAGGCTATTTTGAAAGGTCTATAATTCATCGCCATACTGTTTTCAAGTTTCAAAAAGCGCTGTTTTAACACAATTTGAGCCATGGTAGGTTGGGAGAAATGACTAATTCAAATCACTAAAGCCTGATATATGAGAAAAATTTGCATTCTAAAGACATTTGTTATTATAAAGCGAGTTTCCTAAACCACTTTTACAATGAGTCCCCATACCTTCATTTTACCAAATTAGTAACCTTATTTATGCTACGTGGACCTTTCTGTTGATTTTTGTACACCAAATCTTCAAATACATACAAATGATATAATTACACACGCAAACAAAACAACAAAAGATTTTCTGGCATAAGTATATATTGTTCTGAAAATTGAGATTAAGGGTTCACATAAACTAAGTCTAGCGGAACTTTGCCTTATTGGTGAAATTGTCTCCCTTGAGCATACGCTATCGACGTTACCGATTTCCCTATTCGGGTTATTTTGTTACTAAAATAAGTTATAAAACCTATTTGATATATCATAATTGCTTTTTTTATTATTCAAGAGTGCTATGTTATTTCCTAAAAATGGTATAGAAATAAAAAATGAAATATTATCATACAGTTCTCGCTTTTCTGCTCAATGATGTAAAGTTTATACTTTTACACCAAGAATTTAACGTAAAAGGTGATGTTTGACGGTCCATTTCGTGTCCATCTTGTCAGTGTTAAACCGACCAGTCGTTTGAAATTTCAGAGATAGGAGATAGCTGATTTGAAACTGAATGCTTCATGTCTTTGCTTCAAAATGGCGGACAATTCTCCGGCCGTTACACGCAGATCGCCTGATACTTGTTTGTGATAAGGATCTGACTTTACGTATTTTCTTCGAAAAGCAATGGCGATATCTAATTATCGTGAGTTCGTAATCTGAGTTTGACAGATAATTTGAGGATGTAATGCAAACGTATATGACGTCATAACGTTGTCAGGTGCTTTAATGTATAGGCACTATCTTGGCATTTCAACTGCTCCAATCGTGGTAATATTTCCCGCCTGTTATCTAATTTGTTTTGAATTTTTAAAGCAGAAACATATACATGTAAATAGAAAATCACTCGTTTCTTGCCCTGGTTTCTTTATCGGACGGCTGGTTTCCTTTCATACAACTATGTAGCAGTTAAAAAAGGGAAGAATAAGAATAACTTCAAATGACTCAGAGACAAGGGAATGTCATACTCAACTGATTTATTCTGAAACCAAGAACACTATGACCAAACTAAAATGTACCGTGTTATCTATTTAAAAATGCCGTGTTTTCAATGTGTGGTCCACAGACTGAGCGGGTGTTCTGGACATACATCAAATGTTTCAACCTGTTTAACAATAACCAAACAGCCTGATAATGCTGAAAAGCAACCAAAACCCTTTAGGAAAATACATAGAACATCGTAATTTCCTTAACTCGACGTTATTTTATGGCGCGATTGTCACTTGCAAATGATGTACGATTGATTTGAAACGCGATCCCAGTATTTAAGGGTTTACAACAGTTAAGTCCGTTTAAATATCAAACTATTTCCACCAATTTTCTTCCATTAATATGGTTAAGATACGCAACATAAATTAAACACATCTTACATCATACATAAGTTTTCAAAATTGCAACATTTTACTAATATGCTGAACAGAATATTGTTTGGTTTTTTAACACGTAAGACTTCGCTAAAATTTAGTAGCATCAATTTCTGCATATTGCAGCCAGTTGTTTCACTGAGTTAAGAAGTACATCATTTATTCACCGCAAGCTGAACAAAATATCATTTCACCTGTTAATTTTTATTGCATAATTGCCTTAATTTTTATCATAGCGATTCTAAATAACATACAATTAATCAGACATTAGTCTAAAGATTTTATCTTTATCTCTGCGTTTGATTTATTGTTTTGACACTTTTGTTCAGGTGTTGAACATGCATCGATCAGCGATAAAACGTTGTTTATTATGTTACGTTTGGTGTTTACCGGAAGTTATTTGCGATGTGTCGTAAAAGCATGCTATACGAAATTGGTAAATTATGATAATTTATTGACAAATGGCTGTTTAATAGTTTTGTTCTGGCATCGTATTTATAAAACATTTCATACCGGTGAAAAGTACACGGAACATATTCTAAACACAAAAAGTACTAATAGGATTCTTTCTGGTTACTCAGCATCACTTCCTGCATGTAACGATTTCCACTTTCTTGTCATTGTCTTTTTACATTTATGTGGAAATGAGCGCATTTCTAAAGATCATTTTGACTTATATTTAGCAAAGTCAGTGCTTTTACCCATGACGTCATCACACGTGATACATTTTTATACAGAACAGCTACATAACAGCAACAAAAAAATACATGTATATATGCATTGAAACTCTAGATTATCTTGTAACACATTAAGTTCCAGCATCTGGTCTGGTTTTGTTCTTTTGAATCCACTTTTTTCCTTTATTATATTTAACTATTTGTTACTCTTTGAAAGCAGTTGTATGGCATTTATAACAATGTGATAACTTTTGGCGAATTCGGCGACCACCACTTGTCACTACTTTTAAATAGATTAAGATTAACAACTATAGTAGGATTTTGACCCGTGAGCTATGACCTATTATAGAATATATTTATATTAAAATGCAGTCACGGCTCAATGCATAAAATGTAACTATACCGTGGGCGCTCTCAATATACATGTCCGGGAAAATGGTCAACAAGGTACTGCAAACCAAACACGGTTCGCTTTTTACCTTTAAAAGCCTCCTACAGTAGATAATACTGATTTATCATTTGAATATAAAATTGTTCAGTGTTCAGGTTAAAAGCAATGGTCATTTTGCCATATTAAATGTCGCGTGCTCTCATCAGAAAAAGACTAATCCTTAGAATTTTGCAACATTTGAACTCCGAGCAATTCTTTGCAATATAAACAACGCAGCAACAACCGAGAGAGGACGTCTGTATTTTCAATAGTTATCAAAATACCACAAGTAACCACATTTTTCTGTTTTTGTAAATTAGAGTGTTACATACTTTATAACAGTATTGTCTCTTTACTGCCTTTTGATTACTAGCTTTTACGGAATTCGAGTAATGACCTAATGCCAAGGGCAAAATTTGCCGCTCTGTTATCAAGGGAGTTAATTTAACATGTTACGTCGTCACGTTTAATGATGGTGTTGAAAATAATTCCCACGTTATTGTCCGAGATTACGCATGCCGGTCCAATGTCACCGGGTAAGGGACTATCCGCGGTGGTCATAAAGAAGGAAAGTATTTCTCTAAGCAATAAAACCAAGTTTTATTCGGGTTCAACGCCTGATGAAAGCTCCCCTTACGTCGGCCGACTTATTAACTAATCGCTACGGTTGAGATTACTTCGGCGCCCTGCAAGAGTAATGGACAAACGTTAACTGTGACCATACAGCTCTTTTTGTTAATCAGGACTTGAGAATAGAACTAATGTAAGCCTTACAAAAAGCTTCTCTCGAGAGCATTTCTTATTTTTTTACTTGAAAAAGCCAGACAGTGCACCTAAAAAAAGTGTTGCACCGTCACTAAGCTTTAATCTGTTAAAAAGCACAGCGTGCATACATATGTAAGAAATAATCTGGAATACAGAACATGTGGTGAATTCTTGAACTGTGTTGCGTGAAATAAAGCATCAGTTGACAATGCCTCAACGAAGATATATCACGCCGTTAGATAGCATTATGTAAGCAAAGTTACTTTCCATCTTAACAGGAAATCATGATGTAGTGTCTGTTTCTAGAAATATCCGGGGCGTTATTTCTTTTGTCAATCATAGTTCTTCGTCCTAAAAGAACGAAGCATAATCTATGATATGACTGTTTTGCTTTCGACACTATATAGGATAATTATAATAGCAAATGGATATACATGAGAGATCTATGTATTGATTTGATGAATTAAACTCACTTGTTTCACATCGACTGTACACTTAAATTCTTGTTAGCTATATTAAACTACTGCAGTACTCGCACCGAAAGAAATGACAGTCGATGTACCGTTCAAAAACCGAAAACCGGTTACGGTATTCGTACTCACGACTTCCGATGCTCTACCACTTCACCAGAGTTTTGACTATTAATCACAATGATTGCATTATAAAACAGCATGTAATGTTTTACAAATAAGACATATTCATGTTTTATGTGTACCGTGTGACTATTTTATAGCACACATTAACCATTATGTCTCTAACAATTAATATAATAAGCATCAACATAAAAGAAAATGAAAATCCGTTCTGCAGCCGTAGAATTTCAAGTAAACAATAACATAAATCATTGTTAGGATGAAACTTAATATAGAACAACTTCATTAAATCAATTTAACAATTTGAACATCATAAGAACACGTATAATTTTTATAGTTATTACCTTCCCTTTTAGTGTTTTCAACATGTTCAGATTCGCTGTTCGTTTATTGTGACTTAAATAAAAATTACGTTTTCTTTCGATAGAACCCTATGTACGACTTATAAGAATAGTCTTCAATAGACATGCAAAGATATTCTCAACCATGTACTGACTTCTAAGCGCTAGTTCACTATGCAAAAAATGTATGACCACACGAATATGTTTATTCTTTTTCCTAGTACATGACCTGAAAATTTAAATGAAACTAAAAGGCATATTCATCTTCTATGTATGAATTCTGCAATGTGTAAGTTGTTTCCGAAAACATCGGCCACGCGTTGGAACATACACATGACTAACTGCGCCGTTAGAAATATGTAAACAAATATGTAATATGTAATTAGGTTACAATCTTAAGAAACGGAACATCTCGTTCTACTACATGTAACATACGTTGAATATGGAGCTCATACATTCGTCAATTGATTATTCGATTATATTCACGCACATAAAATCAATCAATATTTGAAAGTGAAGTAAACAAGTTGTGTGATTTGCATTTGACCGCATTTACTGACGTCGGTTATTCACTACAATTACGCATTGTTATGTGCATACATTCAGCTAAATTATTTACTTTTGACATGAGTTATCTTTTCTTGTATCCCAAGCCTGACACGAAAGTATAAGCTCTTACACATGTAGCCTCTATAATTTCTAAAACATACCCAAATTTTAATTTTTTTTCTTCATTTATAATTTATATACAAATTTCTTTTCTTCCGAGAATAATTGTCTTGGAGTTTAAAAACCCATTCAAACTGGAATTATTGCTATCATTTTCCTGGTTTTTATAGGGCCTACAGTTATATGGTTATTGTACGTATACTTTATGCCATGTGTTTTATTTAACATTTATGAGTGAAGCGTTCTGTATAATTCTATAAATTGCTCGTTATTCTAAATAATGTTGAAACATTCCAGCACTCTTACGGCTTCAACACTCTTCTCACCTGCCTAAATTGCTTTAGAATTGTCTTGTTTACAAACTTTCCTAACACATATAATTCAAATTGTCTAGACACACAGTCGTAAATATGTGAGTAAAGGAATGTAAAAAAGAATATACATGTTTCACCCGTATACACGTCTGGGTTCGTTGACGTTTTGCTCCAGGTTTCAGAGTTATGAGAGTTAAAATGTATAGTAGATAAAACTAAACATTGTGTTTTAAATGACTGCCCTATGAGGTTGGTATGAAGTTTGCCCCAGATGGAAGTGTATTGCGTAAAGGCGAACTCTTTTATTTATGAATAGAAAAAATCAATAAATATTATCAGCACCAACCATCAACACAGGCTACACATATACAAAAGCGAATTAGAACACGTAGCAAACAGCTTCACTGTTAACTAGATAAAAGCAACACTTTCGCAAGGACGTCACCATACACATCATACGTAAAAAAGCACATACGATAATATATAATCATAATGTAATAGATTGAATTCGAAGTACTGCCTTGGAATGGTCACAAAATAGTGATAAGTAATTACCTTTAAATCACGAAATGCCCGTCAATCATATTACAGATACATGTATTTGTATACTACAATAAATTTAGTCTACATAAGTAAGACATAATGTATGTTTTTGTATAAGAAACTAAATAAAGGTTATTTTGGTCGTCTAGAACTGACGACGACCGTGTCTTGTCTTAAAAACGAACCGACAACAGCCATGGGGTAATAACTGATAACCAGAAAACTCCCCATACAATTATAGAAAACATTAATTAACCGGTGAGTCATAGAACACCGTCAGGACACATACATTTAGTGAAAAGTAGAACAACCATTAACATATAAAAACATTGAAAGTAAACGTTACTCGAGTCACCTGAGCATGATGTGCAAAGCGATAAAAAAAGTAGTGCGCTTTACAAATTGGTGCTGCCGTGATCTTGCAGTGTCAAGTGCATCTCGCTTTCAATTTGAAAAAGAATTGACGAAATATGTATACATATCGCGCTAAATCCAAAGCTAGTAGCACTTTGTACTACCTCTCTTTGAACATGCAATTTTAATCCACACACGAGTCTTGTAAACATGCCATAAATAGTAAAACCTTTAACAGAATATTCAGTTTTGGCGTAAGTAACATTCAACAACATTTGTATTTTAAAAAGCCTTCAATGGCAAAAAAGAGTTTTAAGTAAATTACCTCATTTTGTATTCCTGTTTGCTTCACTAGTTCGATTTCAAAATATATAAATGCAACTCTCTTATAGTCTTCAACACACTCATGGAAAACGTTTTATGTTTAAATGATATAAAGAATACAATAACACGAGAAGTTTGGATATTTTATTAGTCACATGGTTAACTTTATTGCGGTTGCCTT